>OZ005662.1:208950919-210413419 GCA_963930645.1 Salticus scenicus
TGCACCTATGTTTACAAATTTTATCTGGTTACAGAGTAAATGCTACTTTTAACAGACTGAGGTGTAATTTTAAACTAAATTTCTGTAGTTCTAAAAAACATAAATTTTATGCAGGAATGTTGCAGATTCTTTTTCTTTCTTCTTCCAGTGTAGCAGCAATTGTTTCGGATAGAAATGGTAACACAATCTTTTTTACTTCCATTACCCTAAAACCGTAGGTAATGGAAGTATTGTATTCGGTCCAAAAATTCGATATCGAGTTGTTTCCACCTCATTTACACGTTTTAAGGGCTCCTGAGACCAAAAAAGTAGTCTTTTGCAATGGCCAGTGTGTGTGTATGTATGTGGGGAATCTTCTGGCTATTATACCTCGGAAACTAATAAAGATAGAACTACGAAACTTCAGAATTGTAACAGGTCTGGTGTACAGATGAATTGAATTTTCTAAATTTTGGTGAAAATTGGAAAATCAGAAGTGAGCCAACGGAAACTGGAAGTGGGACCGAAATACCCTTTCGAATGATATAGTTGATTAGTTCATGAAAATCGATAGGTGTCCTGTATAAATAGCTCAATTCCAGGTCTCGCAATTGCTTTCCTCTAAAATTAGGTGTTCGGATTTTTTTTCAAACTCGACATATTAGCTACCTTTTAATTAGTCTTTTGTATATAATCATTGTTTTGAGGTCAATAATTGAGTATGCCAAGTTTTGGTAAAAGTTGGTATCTCAAAAACGGCTTTAACGATTTTCTTGAAAACTGATAAATCTAAGATATCTAAGGATATCTAAGGATATCTGAAGGATATCTAAGATAAATCCATCTTAGATATCCTTCCTCATGTATTATGTGGTTATTACAGGAAAATTAACAGTCATCCTGTTTAGGTAGGTTAATTTTAGATCGCGAAAATTTGTATTTCAAAAAATAACTCTACCGTTTTTTTCCCTTTTTTTTTTTTAACTCGCTATATGTAAACATTGTTTTATATATCTTTATGCACGTATTATGTTTCTCATACTTTTTTTAAATCTAAATAACACTCATTTTTCCTATTCTTTTTGTTATTCTACTAGTTTCCAATTCGTTTTTCCCAGGAAATTATATATGAATGTATTGAATAACTTTTATTGGAAGTACTTTACTAACAAAATTTCATATTTTATTTCTCTACTTTATATGTTTCAGATGTTTTTTGTTGGCATCAAGATAGATTTATCAGCTAGGATTGCATGAAATTGAATGCAGAGATATATTTATGCAAATAAAGTTACGATATACAAATATCTGTTCTAAGGATTATTTATTTACAAGTATTTTATAACTTATTTTCTCTTACCTATATTTGAAATTATTATTTTTTGGCCAAATTATAGAAATTAAAGGTTTTTTTCTTTTTCTTTTTTCTTTTCTTTTCTTTTCTTCGTCTTCTTTTTCTTTTTCCCTAAATTTACGTGTTATAAGAAGCCCTGAATATAAAGATCAAATTTCTACAGATTTGTTTGTTTTGTTTCTTTTTGTGTGTGAAACGTTCAGTAACATAACCCCAAAACAAGTTTCACAAGAAATTTAAACTCACTGTCCTAAATTTATATCATATGAAAAAATTACATGCATTTTTTATTGAGATGTAGGTGTAGGGTTTTGAGACTGATTGACTGCACGTAAGTTCTACGTTTAGACGAAAAGCTTAAGCTTAGGGATATTTGTAAATAGGTCCTAGCCGTATTAACGTAAGTTTTCGAGAAAATCATATAAAACTTCGAATGGCTAGATCTACATGCGCGACCTGGAATCGAAACCGACTCTTCCTATCTACTAGCTTTGAGATTAGAACCTCGTGTTTTTCTGAGAAAGTAGAAGTGGTTCATGTACCTAGACATACAAAAAAAAAAAAAAAAAAAAAGACAAATAATAATAAAATAAAATAAAATAAAATAAATAAATAAATAGTATAAAACAGCCCCACGATTTCTATTAACCATTAATACACGTGTTATATGCATTTCTTTGAGAAAATGTGGTCAGAAGAAATAAAATTTACCTATAAAATTAAGGACCTAACAATTTTCCTCTAAGAGAATACTGATCAAGTGTAAAGACATATAAAACAAAGTTTACATAGCGAGTAAAAAAATAAAAATAAAATAAAATAAAATACAAGGTATTAAAATAAATACCGATGCACCTCGATCTGCAATTCTTACAATCTATAGAAGTGTTCCATTTTATAATATAAAAGTTATGGTAGTGGACCCCACTACTATGATTTACCTAAATTTATTAAATTTTACTGATGTAAAGATTCCCTCGTCCCACAAATTCAAATCCGGAAGTAATTAAAATGATTTGAAAATATTGCGTTGTTAATATGTCGGTGGCAGGCCTGTCCAACCCAAAACACTTGGTGGGCCGCATTAGAAATATATTTTATTCATTCGGGCCACACTGTATGTACAGTCATAAAAAAATCCCCCCCCCCCCTGCTTTACCGACTAATTCCGCCGAAAATTAATGTAGAGACTTGCGACTGGTGCCAATCGATTAGTAATAAGGCCTAGTTTAGACGGTTTAGTTAGATTTTGCTTAAGGGATGTATACATATTAAAACTGGCATCAACTTCATTTTTTTTTTTTTTTTTTTTTTTGAGGCAACCCGCAATTTCGACAAGCTTTTTGGATTAAAAATTAGATGTCATTACCAATCGTTAGGCATCAGCTGCTAGTTTCTACGATGATTTACGGCGAAATTAGTCGGGGAGGAAATTATTACTATTATTATTATTATTATTTTATGACTGTACATATGCATATGTGTATATATGTTTGTGAGTATATGATTCATGTATGTATATACTTTTTTCGGAGAAGGGCAGGGTGAAAATTCGGAGAAGAATACATTAATTTAAATTATTTTCATTCATAAATTAACAATAGAATTGTAAAAAAAAAAAAAAAAAAAAAATAATTACGACTATATATTAAAACTATAATAAAAAGAATGAATAATGGATCTAATAACATTCCATTACAACAGTTCCTTATCTACCATAATCGTTGAAAGGTATTTTCACTTCGAAAAGTCAGAACGTATTTATTAATTTTTGATTCGTTAACCAAAGTTGTCAAACTTTAAATATCGTTAGTCTCATCGCGGGCCGCAAGAAACTACGCGGTGGGCCGCGGGTTGGCCACCCCTGAAATATGCGCAATCACAAAAAAAAAAAAAAAAAAAAAAAAAAAATACATGAACTTAGATGGCGCTGTATAAAATTAACAAGATAGTAATATTTCTAGACTTGCTGCTTTGGGATACATGATGAATGTTGCTTTGATACGTAAACGCATGAAAGTAGCAAGTATTCCAATTTATATACTGGAACTTTGAATAAATTTTGTATTTATTTCTCAATGACATTAGTTCTTGAAGAAATAAAGTAAATGTAGACATTTTCGACCAATTTTGTGTATGTCACAATACTTTGTTACTAACAGTAAAGTTTAAATCAAGGCTAGTAAAAATCAAAGTAATTTCAAAGAGAGTAAAATATAAGTTAAAAGGAAATCACAATTTTAAAAGGAATGCTATCATACTTAAAATGTTGTAATATACTTAAAAGTCCGTAAAAAATTAACGAGACTGAAATGACTCGGGATTTCATTCTGCACTGTAAAAAACATGTGTCCTATTTGCTGCCAGAAATTTTCTTTAATTACAAAAAATACGTTCTGACAACGTATTTTTTTCGTAAATTAAGCGTACTTTCACAAATTATAGAGAATTTCTGGCAGCAAATAGGACATATTTTTTATAGTGTAGGGAACAATCAAAATCTTCAAATTTTACATATTGACCAATATTCATTAAATAAAGATATTCTAAGAAAACTTCATTTCTCCGATATCAACAAATATATAATCACATTTAATATATATATATATATATATATAGATAATATTTAAAACTAATGTTTTAAAGACCACTGAAATCACATAGACCAATAAGAATAAATTTTCATTAAATTAAAACTACCATAGAAAACTGAAGTTTAATTGTTGAAAAAATTAATTTTTACATAATGATCCCGAAACAAAGGATACAAACAAGCAATGAGAAAATAAACAATTAAGACACTATTTTTGACAAATTTTAAACAGGAATAGCTCAGAAACATTTTTCACCCTTGAGCATGTACGATTTCGTTACGCTAGTGGCTATAGTAGCAACTTACTAGCGGATCCCCGATCATACTTTAAAAGACTGAATTCAAATATGGAGAAGAGAGAAGTAGAAAAACTATTTGGTACGGAAGTTCAGAGAATCAAACAAACAAAATAAATTAAAAAAAACAAAACATTACTCACTGGACGAGGCAGCTGCCTTCATGTGGAGTAAGTACATCAAGTAAAAATAACTTAAATGTTTAGTTGTTCATAGCAGATGAAATAACAGAAGACATTTATTTATTTAACATGGAGTCCTCAAATTGAGTCTCCCCTGACATTAAACACTTATAAAGGTATTTTAATTAGATTAGAGAATTATTTTGTTTTACCTTATTTTAATGATTACACTGTTCCAAATAATAATTTAAATTTTCAACTAATTAAATTTTAGTAATGCTGCAAGAACATTGGTTTAAAATATTATCAGACTCAATAGTTTAACGCCATCTGGTAGTGGATTTTATATACATTCAAATGGTCGCAAAACACGTTTCGAGACCGAAATTTTCACCTGACCAAAATGGCGAGACCAAACCAGTAGAACCAAAATGTATTGTCTTACTTTGATTGTAGCTATAGATCTAAAAGTAAAAAAGCTAATCTTCAGGGTTTTTATTTATTTATTTTCTTCTTCTTCTCACTTTTATTATTTTCTTCATTCCAGAGTTCCTTCGAGCGTAGGGTAGCGGGTTCGATTCCCGCGCTGGCCCTGGGTGTTTTTCCATTTCTTCGTATTGCAATTCTGTCATGTGCTATATGTAATTATCTGACGAAGATTGGGCCACAGTAGCCCAGTCGGTAGAGCGCCGACCTCGTAATTGGAAGATTACGTGTTCGGTACTCGAGCCGGCCAAAGACCGTCGTGTACACTAATGGTGCCTGGTGCACGTAAAATCTATCGTGGTCGCAGTGCCCTTCATGTTCCCAAAAAAATTATACCTCTGGGGGTCACCGAAGCGGGAGAGACATCCCTTCCGTGGAGGATCAAAATTGCGATGGCATGTCTCCGGACTCACCTCTAGGGGTGAGTCCCAGACCGTCGCCAATTGCCCATGTGCGCTGCTCTAGTGCGACGTAAAAAAAACCCAACCCAACCATCTGACGAAGATTTACAAGCGAACTACAAGTCAAGCATACAAATCTGAATTATATGTTATCAATAAACAAACAAACATTCCAGAGTTTAAAATTTTATTTTACTGCTTTTGATTATTTTAAGACACGTCTTTATTTTTTTTTTTCCACAATAGAAAATTAAAGCACAATAAAAGCTGCAGCAAATTTATTTTGTAGCACACTTTAAAAATAAGCACAACAAGTACGCATAGCTTTTATCAGAACACTGTGCGGGAGCTGTAATCTTTTGAAGACACTTTTATTAGCTCCCCATCACACTGTAGGTATGGAGAAATTGACTTTTATCTTTTTCACTTTTTTTACATGCTTTGAGGTTTGAGGGATCCGAAAACAACAAAATCAGTATGGTGTCCGTCTGTAGTGGCGTCTCTTAATGTGTTAGTTTTTAGTTGCCTTCGAACTCTGGCAACTAAGTGCGGCTCTATTGATATTTCTTTGAAGTGGTTTAGGAGATCGACGCTCGCTGGAATCGAAGCTCACAAACCTCCTAGTGCGATAATTGCAAGAAAGGGGGTCTCTTTTGTAAAAGAGCAATAAAAAGTAATGCCCTTCATTGTAAATGTGTGCAAAATTTCAAGGGTCACTTTCGGACAGTCGATAATTTATGACTCTTGAAGCTTAAAGCTTCCTTCAAGGATCCTTCAGAGACTGGCAACTTAAGAAAACTGCAAGTCGGCTCTATTGATATTTCTTTGATCTGATTTAGGAGATCGACGCTCGCTGCCGCTCGCTGCAATCGAAGCTCCCAAACCTCCTAGTGCGATAATTGCATGAGGGTCTCTTTTGTAAAAGAGCAATAAAAAGTAATGTCCTTCATTATAAATGTGTGCAAAATGTCAAGGGTCGCTTTCGGACAATGGATAATTTATGAGTTTTGACGCGCTGCATGTTGCTAGTATCTGAAGGAAGCAGAATCTGAAGGAAGCTAGTATCTGAAGTTGCTAGTATCTGAAGACTCTGGCAACATTCAGAGCTTCAAAAGTCATAAATTATCCATTGTCCAAAAGTGACCCTTGAAATGTTGCACACATTTACAATGAAGGACATTACTTTTTATTGCTCTTTTACAAAAGAGGCCAGTCCCATGCAATTATCGCACTAAGGGGTTTGTGAGCGAGGGCTCGAGTGAGCTTCGATTCTCAAAAACCACATCAAAGAAATATCAAAAGAAACCGAAGTTGAAGCTTTCCAGTTGCCAGTGTGTGAAGTCTCCTTTATATGTTGCCAGAGTTTGAAGGAAGCTTTAATGCACGATATCTCAAGAACAAATTATCACAAGGAGTTTGGAGAGGTTTTAAAATGTCACTTATGACACTAGAAAGAACCCTATTGATTTTCAACATTCTAATGTAAAAACTACTCAAGTTATTTGAAATTTACGACTTTCTTAACATGGGAATATTTGGAAATTTTTCGTTTCAACGAGCATTAAAGGGAATATCTTTACTGGAAAGATGTCAAACCAGCTTTAAAATGTCAATTATGATGCTTGCACGAACATAAACATCATTAACACTGAAAATTTAATTTTTAAAATTTCGTAAGTTATTTGTAATTTACGAATTTCTTGAAATGACAGAATAGATCAAAATTTACAGAAACGATTTTGAGGGATATTTTTATCCTACAGATATCAGACCATTTTTTGAAGTACCAATTGTGGCTTGAGCAATTGTGGCTTGATTGGCTTGAACATCATTGACTACAAATATTCTAATTTGAAAATTTCGAATGAAAGTTATTCGAAATTTAAGATTTTCTTAACATAGCAGACTAGATTAATATTTCATGTAAATTTGCATTATGGGGATCATTGCATTGGAAATAGTATGAATTATAGTATGGGGATAATAGGAAAATGACCTCAATAAAATAAATTTACAAATTAGGATAAGGTAGATATAGCGAACTGAACAGTGGGTAGCCTATTAGATGAGGCATTTAAGTCTGTTATTGTGTCGAGTGATCGGTCATACACTTTTTTTCTTAACATGAATATAGCATGTATTGCAGTAGAAATTTATGAGGAAAACTATATGATGGACATTGAGCATAGAGATCATCTATGACAACTAGCTTACAATATTTTGTGAATTTGAATATAATACAAAAAGTGTTTTTATGTTTTATTTTATTTTATTTTATTTTTTAAAATTGTTGAAAAAAATAATAAATAAGCCCAAAGTTTTCAACTTTTTCATAAAAATTTAAAACAGAAGAAATAAAATAATAGTAATTTAACTTTTCCCTTTTCACATAAACGGCAACTTCTATTTATTTTATTTTCTCGATAATTATTTGTAAGACAGTCTGAAAATAGAAGCAACATAGAGCATTGCCATAAGAAAAAAGAAATCAATTTCCTGCTTTGCTGGCAAAGATTCTAATAATTAAAATTTCGAATATTTTCTCTCACTTTGTTTTTTTATTATTATTTGAGTAAAATAATGTACCAGAAATTTTCCGAATATTTTGGTCCTCATTATACAAGCACTGAAGTAATATCATACCCTGTTTACGCTTCACAAATTAGTCCAGATAAACAATCAAAAAAGTAATTTTGAAGTTTGCAATATCTTAAAAATTCTAACAATAAAAGTCATTATTTACGATGAATTTTATGTCATATTTTAAAAGTAATTCTGGAATTTCTTAATATATTAAAAAAAAAAAAAAAAAAAAAAAAACTGAATATACCTGCTTTCATAAATAAAGTTTAAAACCCCTAATGTTATTTTTATAATAATAAACTAATATATATAATTTATGAATTCTAAAACTGTAATGTCAGAGCGTACATGATGGATTTTTATTATTACATAAATACCAGTTGTGATATTTGTGAGACATAATAAGATCAAAACTATATCTAGTTAGATGTTACAATAAGCTAATAAATGATGTATAAATTTTAATGTTTTTTAGTTGTTAGTAATAATGAATCTTTTAAAAACCAGTTAACGGTAACGAGAAAATAATGTGTGTACACTAAAACGTTCCTGAGCTTTGAATAGCTAATTCAGTGAATATATAAAGGATTTAGTGTATATAAATTTAGTTTATAAATATTAAGAATTGTAAAATAATAAATCAATTTTCGCCTTAATAGTATAAAAATATACACACTGTTTAAAAAAAAAAAAAAAAAAAAAAACTGTTAAAAGTACAGGAAAAATCTGGCAGCTGGGGCGCCAATATTTCTCCGTCAAATATACAGAACAAAACTGAATTTTTAACAAAAAACCTGTTTGGTTTACGGGATTCCTGTGTAAAATATATGTCAGTGATACAATTCTATGGTTTTAAACTGTATATTTGACGGAGAAATACTGGTACCCCAGCTGTCAGATTTTTCCTGTACTTTTAACAGTTTTTTTTTTTTTTTTTTTTTTTTCAGTGTAATTTAATATAGTCTAATATCCTAAATATTATTAAATATTTAAGACAAGCATTGATTTTCACATATATGCATAGTGCATTTTATTTTTATTTGCATTTTTTAAATTGTTATTTATTTAGTTGTTTTATTTGTTATATTTTCAATTATTATCATTTTCATTTAAACATTTTTCTTAGTTGTCCTGTGCTCTTGCAGATGTTGTGACTTCCCCTCCTGTACTTCATTCTTGTTATTTATACAGGGTGTCCCTTAATTTATGGGCTAAACTTTAAGAGGATATAGGGCACAGGATTCAGAATGGCGCAGAAACTCATGGACGCAAATGTGATCTTTACCTTTTAAGAACCGGTCGATTTTATGTTATTTTTAGCAAATGTGGGCTTTGTTTTAAATGTAGCATTTTTAACAATATTTTTTTCGTGCATATGTTTACATAAAAAGTATGGAGTGACTCCACTCAACTTTCCGAACATTGTGTAATTAACAGTTTTGTAGATAAAGTAAAGAAAGAGGAGTTGTTAAACAAACAAAAGAAAGAAAAATATAACAAAGTGTTTGAGTATTTTTCTACATGTATTACACGATATTTTATTTAACGCTACTGAAATTTGAACCTCTAGATCATAATGATAAAGAATTTTTCGTTGTGTCCCTGTAAAAACCTATAAATGCTAGATTCACCAACATGCTTATAGTTAGTGCAACAGTGATTTATAATATTCATATAAATTTTCAGCTCAATTGAATAAGGCGTCTAGAATTGAATAAGGCGTTGCACTTTTAAAAACTTGGTTCCATAGGTCATAATGATAAAGAATTTTTCTTTGTGTCCCTGTAAAAAAACTGTAAGTGCTAAATTCACCAAAATAAATAGGGTTCGTACCATGGTGATTTACAATATACGTACCAACTTTCAGCTTATTCAAGCAAAGCGTTTAGACGCTAGCGCGTTCACTCACACACATACACACACACATACACACATACACACACACACACATGCATACATTATCGTAAAAATAGTGAAAACGGACTCAGGGGACCTCTAAACGTATAGAAACATCAAAATCTCAAATTCGGATTTTTGACATGATTACAATACTTTCCTCACTATAGTGTTCGGAAAATAAAAATATACATAGTAATAATAACGTATACAGCATAGTATTAATAATGTTTTAATTGATGTTTTGTAATTGCCGAGTAACGAGTGCTCGGCAAATTGGCCGAGTAAGCCGAGTACCGAATATATACCGAGTACTCGGTGCAGCTCTAGTTTTAATCGATGTTTTCTAAACACTAATTGTATCAATACGAATATTATGCACATTTGAACACTTTCTGTAATATTATGTAAAGTAAGTCTTTTATTTCCTAAGCATTTCTTTTTTCTCTGCCTATACTTTTAATTTCTGACAGCATATTTTTATCCAAAAAATGCTTCTTAATATGTATTTTACCCATCCTTAAAGTTATATATATATATATATATGGATAAATGAAATTGGTATAATTTTTTATATACTCTCTAATAAAGTGTATATTTTTTAAATATTTGTATTGTTTTACTTTTATACATATTAATTTAACATTTGCGTGATGTAAAATTCAAATATAACATTTAATTAATTATTTATAGATGTTTGATTACAAACGTGTAAAATTTTAAATAATTAAATATGTTAAATATAATAATCTAAATTTTAATGCTGAAATGCATTACAATTTAAGTATTTTAAATGTTTCCAAAAGATAAAATTTTATTTGCAACCGTAATTTTATTTAATTTGTAATAGTGTCTGGATCTTTGTAATTGAACACTTATTGCCTATTTTGGAAAATGATTTTTTTCCCCTGTGATCTTCTTACAGCAGTGTGTGATGTTTCATTGTACGCTAAAAAAAATATTAAAAATCCTACGCTACTGAACTTTGAGCCCATGATCATAATGATAAAGAATTTTTCGTTGTGTCCCTGTAAAAACATATAAATGCTAGATTCACCAAAATTCTTGTTAGTGCAACAGTGATTTATAAAATTCATATAAATTTTCAGCTCAATTGAATAAGGCGTTTAGATGCTATCGAACTTTTAAAAATTTTGTCCCATAGGCCATAATGATAAAGAATTTTTCTTTGTGCCCCTGTAAAAAAACTGTAAGTTCTAAATTCACCAAAATCTATACAGTTCGTGCAACTGTGACCTATAACATGTGTACAAATTCTTTGCTCAGATTAATAAAGCATTTAGACGCTATCGCACTTTTAAAAATTTGGCCCCATAGGCCATAATGATAAAGAATTTTTCCTGGTGTCCCTGTAAAAAAAACTATAAGTGCTAGATTCTCCAAAATCTACAGGGTTCGTACTATGGTGACTTACAATATACGTACCAACTTTCAGCTTATTCGAACAAAGCGTTTAGACGCTAGCGTGTTCACTCACAGACATACACACACATATACATACATACATACACACATACACACATACATACACACATACATACACACACACATACATACATCGTCGTAAAAATAGTGGAAACGGACTCAGGGAACCTCGAAACGTATAGAAACATCAAGATCTCAAATTCGGATTTTTGACATGATTACAATACTTTCCTCACCATAGTGTTCGGAAAGCAAAAAAGACTTTGACAGAGATTTTCTGTAACAGAACAATACAGAGAATATTTGTATACAACAGATTTTACCCGTAGAGCACGCTATTCGCGACTCAATTGAACTATAGAGGGCGTTCTATTGTCGTCTGCTTCAAAAGTTGTGTCGGATAATGCTCACGTTCTACACATGCAACAATGGTAAGAAATGGCTAATTTAAGTATTCAATGCATTATTAATATGCAAATATTATGCCGAATTCGAGAAATTTAGTTGATGCGGAGGTGCTTTTGAAATGAGAAAGGATTATAATTTTTGGAGGAACCAAAGCAACCGAAAACAAAAATGATGTTAAGTGGTGATTTGCTTACAAGTAAGTGCAATGAAAAAAATCTACATACTATGAAAGAAACTAATGATAAAAGATTTAGATTGCTAAATTCGATTTTATAATTTCGCAGTTTATATTTTCATGTGTGTTTATATCTTCCTGTAAAGCTGCAGTGCAAGATACAAGCGTCAGTAGGCGGTTTTTGATATTGTGTTATGGTAAAAAAGCAGCTTGTTTATTGTTTTGTTTCTCCTCCCGGAAAGTGATCAATTTTTGAAAGTTCATTTGATAATTATTGTTTGCTTTCGATGTGTCCACGTCAATGCAACGTTTTATTTTGCATTGTTTGTTTGATTAGTTAATTTCGTAAGTGATTTTATTATTTTAATTTCTTTCGTTATTTATTTTCCTGTTCTTTTGATCACGATTTTTTAAGTGAAAAGCAAATAGAGTGAGTGTAAATGCACCAGTAATGGACATCATGCAATGATTTTAATAAAAAATAACCGCTTCAATTATTTATCTAAATGTTAATTCTTGAAAGATTTGAATGTTTTTATTTGTTTAATACTTAAACTATTAGCAAATTTAACCGAATTCATAAAGAAGAAAATGATGTTTCTCAATAAAAATTGCATTGTTTAGTAGTAAGAGCTCAGAGCTGATTTAATTACTGTGTATATTTATTTTCTAATGAAAATTGCATTTCTTTTGTTTTTGTATTTAGCTGCTAGTTTTGAGTAGTCTGCTAAAATTCTTCTTTATTTTTATATACTATATATTTCACTTCAGTTGTATTAAAAGCAGCATATATATATATATATTTTTAAGTTTGAAGAATGCTTTTTATTTATTTTTATGAAAAGCAAGGATACTGGTCTCACTTTCAGGTTTCTGCAATGTAAATGACAACAAATGTTAACATTAAAAATACATTGGAAAGCTTTTAGAAACAGCACAGATTGAAGGTAGAAAGAATTAGAACATCAAGTGGAATCAACAGCAACTTCTTCCAATTCTATGTTGGACATGAACGTGTAACTATCAAAGTTAAGTGAACCTACCTGCAGCATAGTATGATTTGATAATATATGCTATGCTGTATGGAAAGTTTTCTTATACAATTTTTTTTTAAATCGGAATCAAAACAGTCATGCCACAAAAAAGATGTTCCAGGTAATGTTAATTTTTCTTTTTTTAATTACAGTTTGTATTTTTATGATTTTCTTCTTTTAATTTGATATATATACTTTTATGAACATTGGTTTTATTACTTACATACTTAGATTTATGTTTGATTTATATTTGTAGGAATATGTTTCATTTATATTTGTTTGTTTCATTAAATCTAACCACCATTATTAAGTTGACTAATTTATTTTTTATATTTTCAAAGTCCAGCTAATTTTTAAACTATTAGCAACTTTTCTTTCCTTCTTTAGTTAAAAATATTAATAAATGTACTAAACTTTTCTTTGTATTATAAATATAAAAATAATTATATAGAACTATGAAATAACTGAATGAAAATGATAGTAAATTTAAGTTATAGGATTCTCATCAGACATAAAAAACTGGGTGATGATTTTTCAGTGTTGCTCAGAAACATACTGAGGTTGGTTGTAGGGTTTTAAGGCTGATTGACTCCACAAGTGTTCTAGGTCTATAGGGAGGATGCCCTACATGGGGGTCTTTCTAAGGGGTCCTAGCCTGTACAGTCGGTAACAGAAATGTCCGTACACCAGCAAAAATTCCTATGTAAAAAAAAAAAAAGTACTCTTCATATGGTTTTGTTAAATAAATCCTTATCGAATCATGTTCTTACACTGACTAAGAACAGGATTCGACAAGGATTTATTTAGGACAAGGTGTGCATAGGAATTTTTGCTAGTGTTCGGACACTTTTGTTATTGACTGTACTTACATGCGTTTTGAAGGAAACCACGGAAAACTCCAAACGACTAGGTCGATGAGTGCAACCTGGGATCGAACACGGCACCTTCCATCTACCAGCTTTGAGTGCAAAACCGCTCAGCTGCTGGTGGGCTAACAAACTGAGGTTTTTAAAAATGAATGTGTGAGCAGAAAAATACAAATAAATAAATAAACACATAAAGTTCTGAACCCAGTGGCAGAAACACAGCGACATAGTCGCGGACACAGAAAAACTGCTTGTGGACATATTTTGTTTTCACTGATAAAATAATTTGTCTGCAACTTTCGAATAACAATTCACTTAAAAAAAAATTTCTGTATCAAAACTAAAACTAATACTTTTATTATTTATATTGTGCTGTGTCAAACATTGCTATAAAATATTTAATTGAATGAATACACACAATTGTTTTACTATATTGTTCTTCAGTAAAATTGTATTCGTGTATTGTTGCACAAGATCACCACTGATGTTAAGCCCCCCCTCCCCCCCAAATCAGCTTTCAGTCTTTTTGAGTGTAAACCATTTTTACTTCTGATTACACGCATATTTTGCAGACAGACTATGAAATTTTAAAAGCCTGTTGCAGACAGCTACAAAACTTTCTGCCACTGGTGTTCTGAATTAATGTGTATTTACATTTTGTAGAAAATTGTATTATTATTTTTTTTAAATATATTTAGCTGTTAGTTTTGAGTTGTCTACTTGCCAAGTTTTTTTTCTTTTATATATGGACGGCTCATTGTAAAAGTGGTGTAACTCCATATTTTTTCAATATGTATATTTTTACTTAATTGTATCACATTTTGTCACACCTTTCATTATAAAAAAGAAAACTCCAATAATTGCATTAAAGACCCATAAATAGCATTACATGTTTTTCTCAGAAAACTAAAACTTCAAAATATTCATTATATAAATGAAGTTTCTAAGTTATTTCAAATTATTTTTAATAGAATGTATAAATTCTTATAACTATCATTTGTATTTAACACAAAAATTGATAATACTTACTGAATCTTGACGTGACGTTTCTTTCTAAGCATAAATTTGTAAAAAGCTCATTATTTCAAAATCAATTTCCAAAGAGATAATTCACTTTTGCAATGAACGATCCATATATTTCAGTTGTACTAAAAGCAGTATAGCATTTTTTTCCCCCTCTTAAAATCTGGAGTGACTCCACTCGACTTTCCAAACATAAAGTAATTAATAATTGTTTAAATAAATTAAGAGGTGTCATTAAATAAACAAAAGAGAAAATTAAAGGGTGTGTGAGTATTTTTCTCTATGTAGTATGTTCTTTAAATTAACGTAATTACCCTTAAAATATTTTGAGCATAGATCATGATGATAAAAGAAATTTTTGTTTTGTCCCTGTAAAAATCTTGCTAAACTCACTAAAATCTATGCAGATCATGTGGTCACCTATAACAATTATATAAATTTTCAGCTAAATTGAATGAGGCATTCAAAGTCTATTACACTTTAAATAATTTGTGCCCATATGCCCCAATGCTGAAGAATTTTTGTGTCACTCGTGTTATCTGTCGATTAACAGCTGAATAATAGCATATTAAACTTTTTAGAAACAAAAAAGTTTGTTACTGCCAGTTAGTAACGTATATATTTATTATTGATATTGAATAATATTGTCTTGCAGATAGGAATTAGCTCTCTAGTAAAGTTTGTTGCAGGAAACAAGAAAAAATTCTGCCACAGAAGATATATACATTTTCCAAAAAATTCTTATTTTTTTCTTTTTAATTCCACTTTCTCATCCTGAAAATTCACATTGTTAAATTAATACTCATTTTCAAAAAAAAAAAAAAAAAAAAAAAAAAAATTACAATTTTTACTTTAAAAATGCAAAATAACTAATTGCATTTTTCTTATTTCTAGCTGAAAGATAAAATACTAAAATTAAAAAAATCCAATTTTTTTCTGAATGTGAAAACTGAATTTAAAATGAAATAAAATAAGAAAATTAAAGACTTTTTCTATTAGCTTGATTCACACTGAAATGTATGAAAAAAATCAAGTGTTGCCACCTAAATTTCATACTTTAGTTAATTTTAAAAAATTTAATTGTCATGTCGAAAAACTGTTTACACCCCTAGATTCAGAAAAATCACCCCTTCCATTTGGTACCGAATTTGTAATGAGCCACATACTTTTTTAAATGACTGAAATGAATTAAAATGAAGTGTTGTCACCTAAATTTCATACTTTAATTAATTTTAAAAAATCTGTGTAAAAAAATTGTTTGCACCCCTTGATTCAGAAAAATAGTTTTTTTCATTTAGTACCGAATTTGTAACGATAGAACTGATATTCTAAATTTATTTTTCCCCATTTCCATTTTTAACCAAGATTCGGCAGACTGTTTATGACAGAGAATGTAAGCTAAAAAAAAGTCTTTAAAAATACATTAGGTAGTGAGTTATCCTATAAACAAATTTTGCCACACAGTTGCATCCGATTTTATGACTGAAGACGGAGAAATTCTAAGAGGGAATGTACCTCTTACAGTATCCAGGTAAGTAGATTTTTTTTTAATGCCACATTATCAAAGTTTATGTTAATTGTATTCTGGAGGTTAATGTACAATTGAATGAACTACTTAAAAATATCCGCTTGCCACATAGCTAAACAAGACAAAGTGGTGACTTTAACAATTTGCTACCTTCTCATGACCATCATAAAAATTAATATCATTCCATTGTCTATGTAAACATTGTGCATTTCTGAAATTAAAAATAAATTTAGTCAAGTGACATCAAAATATCCCATATTTCGGAATCAGTCAGAAAAAATATGGCATATTTCTTAAATTATACATTAAAAAAGCAGAAATTTCATTGATTTCCAGTTAAATCCTTTCTATATGAAATCTGTTTTTTAAAATATATACATATTGATTCTCAAAGGGGAAAAAATGTACCAAATCAGTGCTGTTGAGTTAATATGAAAGAAAGCTTAGTAAGCAAACTTCATAAATAGATAAAACTTGTAATTATTGCTTTGGATCAAAATAATTAATCTTGACCCATCATCTTTAAACAGAAAGTAGGCACAAATGAAGTATAAAAGCAACAACATACTTGATGCTTTCACGCTGCATTTGCACTTACATTGCTCCACCTAATAAAGGGTCGTGCTCCATTATTTTGACATGAAATGTTTGTTGCAAGTTTTTTCGAATTTATAGGTTTGTAATAATAATAGTTTTTTCAAATTTATAGGTTTTGTTTGCATAAACAAAAAAAAAAAAAAAAAAAAAAAAAAAAAAACGGGGGGTCGGGGGGGCTAAGGGCATATTGATTGCAAAAAAGGAGGAATTATACAACATCTCTTGCACATTATACAGTAAAACCTCGATCCATCCTTTTTTTGTTGAGGTGCATGAAAAAAAACTATAAAAGCACTAAAACGATGAATGCAGGTTGTCAAAACACGAAGAAAACAATGTTTATAAATTAATACACACAATGTACACAGTACACTATCAATAAAAACAAATTTGTTACTTTCCAAACTGTCAAAGAAATAAATCAATGTTACAAAACATTAAGTAAAATTTATTTTTAAAAATCTGTAATTTTATATCAGGTTTTTCGTTCATTTTATCAATTAAACAGGAATTTTTCCTGATTTACAACATTTTATCCTTTTCTGTAATATATAAAAGTTTGTACATTTTCAAATGCCATAATTACGTTTACGTCATCGGTGTGAAAATTAAACTCTGTTTCTTCACTATTGTTTTCAGTTTTTGAAATCACATATTTCTTCTATGCTTTAGAATACCACATGTCGTCTTGATTAATACAAATATCACTAAATTCTGTACCCGACGCATCCTCTGCCTCTGCTACGTGCAACCACTCTTCATCTGTATTATCATCATCATTTTCTTGCTCTTCTGTTTGATATTTTTCATAATTTTTTCGCATGTAACTGCATTTCACGAAGCAATTTTCTGGATTACTGAAGAGGCTATATCCTGCCATGTTGAAATTACAAAATGAATAGATGATCCAGAAACATGGCATCGCAATTTTAATCCTCTATATATGTATGGGGAAAATGTTTTTAGGATGAAAGAAGCAATTCCAATTTGCATGCCATATGGAACTGCTTGACCTTCAGAGGAAAATTTCTACAAGGTCAGGAGAAAAAATTTATAACGATGAATGCAGGAAAATGACTTTTTGAAGCATGATACATGTGGGTTTCGTTAAGATTATTTAAATATATTTGTGCAGGGACCATAGAAATAAAACGATCAATGCAGGAATGATAGATCAGGATTTCACTGTAATATCAGATCAATTTCAATGCACAAAAAAACCTCTAATCTTTAATTTTCTGTCAACTAATCGAAACAGTTTATGTATACTACAGTCAAACCTCGTTAATGCAAATCTGAAGGAGGATAAAAAATTTGTTCATGCTATCAGTAACTAACCTTAATATAACTAAAATAATCTTCATTTTGACAAGGATTGTAGAAGCAGTTCACATTAATGAGGTTAGACTGTATAACTTTTTGATTGTATGAAGAGCAAGTTACTAATGAAATCTATTTTTCCAAAAATAAGTTTTCAAACAGATTTTTTTTTTTTTTTTTGAACAAAAAAATACAACTTCTCCCTAAAAAAAAAAAAAAAAAAAAAAAAAAAAAAACAGTAAACTTTCTGTCTAAATAAGTCAGAAAAAAAAAGCATGAAATATACTTTTAATGAAAATTTCAGTTAAAAATAATAACGAATCAAAGTCAGAGACCCTCATTGCCAACAGCTGAATCCCACATTATTGTATAAGGAAAAATGTTATAAGTATTGATTTTTTTTTTTAATTCTATTTTCATTATTAAAATATATAGAATATTTAAATTTGCCTTTGTTTTTCTCAAAATTATTTCTTGAATTTTTAATATTTCCCTTTGAAGCTATAAATTGGGGGGGAAAAAAAAAAAGAACAAAGTGCCTTTTTGCAGTTTATTACTTCAAAATGAAATATTTAAAAAAGTGTTTTTGGAAAACAAGAACAAATTTCACAATTGTAAATTTTAAATATAGAATTAAAAAAAAAAAAAAAAAAAAAAATCTCATCACAATTTTTTCCATAGAATAACATGGGGTTTGGCAACCAATAGTAGAGAAGTTGTACAAGATTAGCAAGGTATGGCTAGGATCATGTAAGGGATAATTCCATTAAAATTCTTTTGATTTTTATTTATCTTTGCTTTTTTTAATTTGCTCTATTTTTAACAGTTGATAATACTGGATGATACATATAATCCTCTATTTAAAAAAAAAAAATAATTATTATTTTTTTTTTTAAATAGAGGATTATATGTATCATCCAATAAAAATAACCTCCAGATTATTATTAATAATAATCTGGAGGTTATTTTTTTACTTTAAATGTAACACCTACTATGAGATTTTTCAAGTTCAATTCTAGATATTTTAAGCAAATAAAGAAATATTGAATTGTTTCAACAGGATCTCCAGTTACAAGTTATGACATCATTAATTTTATCTATTAGACTTCCTTAAATTTTATTCTAAATTGAGCTCTTTATTTATTTAGACAATTTATTGTATTTCCTGTTGCTTGCATAAAGAGTGATTTAAAACAACAAAATTGTGTGTGTTTTTATACATAAGGTTTTCTCTAAAATTTTTAAAAATGCCAATTTTGTGATGAAAGGTATTTCTTAAAATGTTTTGCCACCCCCCCCCCTTTATTTTAAATTATTATTATTATTTGATCGAATATTTAATGAAGATTATGACAAAATTCTGACTTTCCACGTCACTCTTAAAACCAGAGACCATAAAGTGACTTAAATCAGAATTGTTGCCTGACTTTGAAAAGCATTGCTGTATTATTATTTATCAAAAGAATATTTTGAAAAACAGATACAAGTACAGTAGTGCATTAATTTATCAAATTATTTTTTAGGCTTTGAAAATTTTTCGGAGAAACATAGTGGAAAATGTTTCACCCCAAATCACTAGTTGAGTTATAGAATTTTCCAGAATGATTAACACATTCGCTGCCGATCTCATGCCAGTATGTGATGTGAAATGTTTCAAATGTCAGTCCCATGAGATCGGCAGCGAATGTGCTTGTTTCTAGTGCAGAACTAACTCAAAATTTCTATAAACTACTAACAAAATTCTCAGTGAATTCAACTTCTATTCAGACTTTGTGTAATGCAGGAGAATTTTTGAAGTATATATGTTCATTTGATAATGAAGAGTTTAACAAATCTAACTACAATATGTGAACAGAAGTAAATAACTCAAATTTAAGCAAAATAACATATTATATTATAGATCGTGGATTCTATTTAATACATGCATGAAGGTGGTTGGCTTCTGTTCGCAGACCATCACATAATTTGATATCAAATTAGCATTATGCACTAAAAGATTGTGGATGTAATTGTGTCATAATATATGTTAATTTACTTGAAATTTAAGTGAACATTAATAATTGCTGTAAAATGAATAAAATTAAATATAGGAGTGGGAATTTTATTTTAATGAGTAAAGTATTGGTAAATAGATAACTATAATTTATTTAAATAAGCTGCAGTTTAAAAATGAAGTTTTATTTATAGTAAGAGAAGGATTTACTGATCATCCAAAGTGTTAAGGGTTAGGATAGGGATGTTTACCTGAATAACGAGTATTTGATGCTGCTATGAATGATGACCATGTTTGATGCACCTAGCATAGAGGACGATTTTAAAGGCTTGGAAGGGTATCAAATTGACTGACAGGTTGTTTTTGGTAATCATACAGTCATTCTGCCTTCCCTATCACTTATTTTCTCTCAACCACAAGAGAAAATATACAAAAAAATATTACCCCTGTTTTAACATTGTACTCATTGAGTCATGTGCAAAGATTCTTCCAATGTCACAAAAAACATGGTCAAAGCTATAAATATGAATTAAACTACTTAATTTCACAAATGTTATTTAGTTTGCTAATAATGAATGTTGCATAATGGGATAGTTGAGTTCTAATAAAATGATAGAAAAATATGCTACCATCTGTTAGAAAATGTAAATTTTAGAATTATTAACTTGGAATGTTTCTTCTAAAATTACATATGGGATAAAAGTTCTTATATATTTGAAAAGATTTCTTTTACCATTGAATAAATTCCCTTAGTGATTATTTTTCTATGATTTTCTTGAGGAAAGAAGATTTTATTTTATGAGCCCAAACCTAAAAATTTCTTTTATGATGATGAGTTTTAATTGGAAAATTCAAGTAATGTAAAATCAAGTAAAATATAAAAATCTTAAGAGAAGATGTAATTTTACTTAAAGGTAAAATTATCGAATTTTTCTTGAAAAATAGTTACAAAATTGTGCAAGGTATCAAATTTTAAAAATCTGAAAACTCCTTTAAAAAGAATCAAGTTTTACTTGTTAGAAATGGTAACAGATGCATCCTATGACGTTAATATCTTAATTCTTATAAGAAATATTACAATGAAAATACTTCTAATAGTATAAAATTATTAAAGAATTTTTACATACATTACATTTAGAGTGAATATTTTTTTGTTGAAAATCAGTTGCATGCCAAGTGATATTATAAATTGTAAAATCAAAATTAAGAATGAGTTACTCCCTCAATACACTTTCACTTAACCAAATCTTCTTTTTCAAATACTGTTTAAAAAAAAAAAAAAAAAAAAAAAAGAGATTTGCTTAAGTCACTCTTGTGGATTGCTGAATAACAAATCTAAAGAAATTGGAAAAAATTGTTCTATTCCTAACATAAAATTATAATCAATAATTGTGTTTATTTCAACAGTCATCCAACAATAAAGTTTTACTGTGTGTTTTCTCGATGGAGTTATTGAAGCCTTTCAAATTGGATGTTAACTCAGCAGCATAGATATATATTCTTTATTTAGATAATTCAACTCATAACAAAAACTGAATTTCCATATTTTATCAATTCATTTATATTGCATATCCACACCACAAAGAATATTTCTGGTGTGGATAAAAAACATAAAGGGTCAGGCATTTTATTTTGAAGAAAGTAACTTAAATATTGTGAAAGTAATATTACACAAAGTTTTTTAAAGAATAAACTTATGTACTCTAGTAAACTCAAAATGTAAATAAAAAATATAATTTTATTAAAATGTTAATTTTTGAGAGTAAAAATAATATAATTATCCAATTAATTAAACAAAATATGTGTAAAATATGACAAATAACAATACAATTTACATATTTTCAGAATACTTTGGAGTTTCAATGAAAAAAAACTAGTCTCATCTAATTTCAGTTTTATTATATATGTGAAAAGATAACATTAAAAACAAATAGCATAATAGGAAGGCATAACTCATAAATGTGTTTTAAAGGTTTCCATATTGCTTTAGAAAATCTTTTGGATGCCAAATTTTCAATCCAGTACCCTAGTTTTTGTTTACATTGCGAATATGCAAACAACCTTTTTTTACATCGAATTGCAATATTTTACTGTATTAATTACTAACATATGTCTTAAGATTTTCGTAACAGATTACAACTTTACACTGCCGATTCAGAAAATAACTTCATTGAGCTTGGTTGGGGTATTTTAAATTTTTAACACGATAATTAAAAATACATATCCACTGTTTACAACACTGCAATGATAGACATATTTAACTCATGGAAATTAATCGATGCTACAACAAAATCAATAAAATCTCATGAATTGCACTGAAGTACCTGTTAATAACTATTATTTATGGTTAATATGAATCAACATTTTAAATATTTACTAAAAAATGATTTTCAATTTAATCACTTAACGCATGTGTATCAACGGGACTTTAAATAGACATCCGACACAATAACTTAGACTTTTGACCACCAGAGGGCGTATTCGAGCTCTAGAGTTGCGAATAAACACTCTAGCATTAGATAAAATTCTGCAGTTCTACTACCCTGTTTCGAACCAGCGTCCACCGTTTTCAAGACGAGGACGTTACCTCGCAGGTAAGGAAGAACAATTCGTTTTCTTATTCAGCACTTCTCAGTCCTGCTCTGATTACGCAAAACAGAAATAATGTGTAACCACCAGATGAAATCTATATCAATGATTACAGATTTTATCTGGTAACAGAAAAAAAAAAATGTATTTCTTCTAACAGTAATTTTATAGTGAATTTTTATAGTTTTAGAAAACAGAAAGTTTCTGAATTTTTCTGTTTTTTAACAGAATTTTTTTCACAATGTAGTTTTTTTTTTTTCCTGAATCTATTTTCGTATTTGTGTCGTAATAAATGCGATGTTCTGGGCAGACACAAAAAGTTATTAGTTGAAAACCTCTCGGATATTGAAACATTTTAACTGTTTTTTGTCAACATCTCTTATTATCCGGCAGATGAAATGGAGGATGTTTGAAAGAGCATAAAAAGAAATATTTTTACTGGAAAGGTGTGAAACCAGATTTAAAATGTCTATTATGATTCTTGTGTTAAGATGGATTTCGGTTTCCTACAAAAAGCTGTATTTCTTAAATGTTAATATTTTAAATTTTTGCTAATATTTTAAATAAACTTGTTTATTTTTACAAAAACTATATTTTTCAGACCCCTTCTCAGAAAACTATATTATTTAAAATTTATCAATTATAAAGGAAAAAGTTAAATGTTACACGAACGGTTTAAATTTTTATAAGAAAAATTTAAATGTTACACGAACAGTTTAAATTTTTATTTAAAAACTTATATATACTCTTTTGCTGTAGGTAGCGGCACTAAAGAATTTTCTAATTTTTTTTCTCTTCTCGGAAAGCAAGATGTTTTGGGGTAGACTAACTTTTCCAGATGTTGTTGAATGATGTTTACTGGGCTTCCCCTAACTTTCTGGAGAAACACTTTGTGTGATCTCTTTTCCCGGGAAACTGAGCGGTTGATGACTCAAAAAATGCTATCTAGCCTGTGAAATGCCAGAGTTCAGATAGGGAGACGAGAAACTTTAAACTTTTTATGTTTCTGAGGACTGCATAAAGCCGTATTTATGATACGGGGATGTCAGAAAATCTGTCGAATTCAAAGAGTTTATGACACGGGTATGTCTGAAAATCTGTCGAGTTCAAAAAGTCTAGGTCTGGAATTTTGTGGGTTGACGGAGAAATCCCAGATGTTTTTTCTGTCAGGGGCGTCTGGCGGAATTCTTTTATTTTTTTTTTATTGTATAGGGGTGAGAAAGGCTCCTCCTTGAGGCAGCCTAGTGGGCCTATCATCGCGTGGGGGTAATCACGAAGAGGTGTAGGTTTTTGAAAAAAATTGGATTTCCATTGGACAATGAATAATTTTAGAAATACATTTTGGCAACAAGTGAGAATTGAGTTCCCTTTTTGGGGGAAAAATGTTTATGCTTTCGATGTGAAGACTCCATCCAGGACTGAGATGTAGAAAATTTTTCCTTATAAGGAGAAGGGGGCCTCCGGGCTCCCAGAGATGAGGCATTCAGCTGGAGAACTTCATACGTAAAGGTTCGTTTTCTTGGCGCTCTCGCAGCATCACAGAAGGCAGGCTAGGACTGAACGGTAGCGGGCCCTGACTCACTCCAGTGGCGGCGACTTGCAAGTTATGACGGTGAATCTCGACATCGGTAATGACATTTGAGGCCAGCGGCTATATCCAGTCATAGGTTGGACCTTAATTTACTATGTGGACAAAACAAAAGGCTTTGCCGACTACCCCAATCAGTGAAGACCTATTTTTATAGGTGGGAGATTGGGGCGGCATTAAGGCTATCGTCCGTTTTTTTTAGTAGCATCCGTCCTTTTTTCGTTCGTTCAAGAGGAGCAGAAATGACCCACGAGTTGAAAAATGAGGTCATTGTAGCAATATTCTACGAAATTAAATCCGTCCTTGAAAAGATAAATTTGAATGAGACAACTAATGCCCTGGTACTAAGCCCCAGCCGACCATCAACTGCGTGAGGGAGGACTTCGCCCTGCAGCATACTCATCCAATTCCCTGTGTTCAATTTTGAAAGCCATGATTCCTGATAGCCAGACTCCTGTTTAGTCTAAAGGAATAACAGCCACAACTTGAGAAGGCCTTAATTGTAAGTTGTTAAAGCTTTTTTTTTATTTATTTAGTGTTTGCATTTTAACAAAAAAAAAAAAAGGGTTTTAAATGATAAAGTGTTCGAAAGTGTATGAAACTCTTGGTTTCTTACGTTTATTTTTTTTCATACGAAGTTGTCGTATGTTATATTGTGTTAAAAGAACGTAATATTTTTCCTGATTATTTATATATTTCTTATGTTTTGTTTTTTTAGTGTAGGATAATGAGATCAAATAAATACTATTGTTTGTATTTTAAGAGAACTTAGTTTTTTTTATAGATTCTGTTGTTATTTTTTTTACTATTTTTTAATTTATATAATAGTATGTTTAAGTTGGAGTTTCCAGGAGGAAGCCATCCTTTAAATACCTAAATTTTTTATTATTGGAGGAGGTTCTCTAATTCATTAGAGAATTCTAGGGTAGAAAAATTATGTTATTCAGCCGAAACTAGAGATTACTAATAAAAGAAAAATCTTATTGTTTAGGAAGTATGTAAGATGATAATTTTGGGCAAAAAAATTAAAGTTCCCAATGATGAACCATGATGACAGTTTTCACTTTATTATTCTGGTGTAGGATAAATTGGTTAATGAGACCTACAGATATATATATAGATTTAGAGATCGTTAACTCTGTTAAAAATTTTTTAATAACCAAGCTTTAATATAGAATAAATGTAGTTTGAATCGATGTGTCTTCTAAAAATAGATTGAATTTTAATATTAGGAAAGTCTAATGACAAGGACTATATTAATATATTAAAAGTTGTAGGAACATTTTTTCAAATGAAATCATTAAATAAAATCGTAACTGGACACCTTCAGTTAGCTACTTTAACCTTCTGATTGGGAATTGTGAAAGAACAAAAAAAAAAAAAAAAAATTGAAGTTAAATAAGTTGTATAGTCAAATCTTGTGACTTAGATATTAGGATTTAAAATCTGGTCAATAAACGATTCCCAAAGAGGGTTGAGGTGGTAAGTTTCCTTTCCAGGTGGATCCTGAAAGAAGAAATAAATAAAATGTTTTTTTTTTCTTGTTCATGTATTTGTGGTGTCTGTGTACTGAAAGGTCCAGTTGTATTGGAAGATTTAGGTATAAAATTTGTTTACATTGAGGTCTATGATGTAATAATATAGTAACATAAATGTAACAACGCTGTCATCATTGTCCTTCATTTTTACTTGGGTTTCTTATGGGTACACAACGCAGGTTTTTATTTGGTTCTAAGTAAATTATATTTTATTTGTGAGAGCTAAATCGAAAGGTGAAGTAACGATTTTAAATCTTCTTTTGACACTATACGATACTGGCCAATTTTGTTTTATTTTTATTAAAGAAAAAGTCTGGTGCTTTCTTGTAATTTTTTAGTAAACAATTCTGACCGGATATCAAAAATTTGATTGTTATAAAAGTTGCATTTAGCATTTTATGAGAAAACCAGAGAAAACTCTGGATTTTTTTTTTATCTTTTGGCCTTATTTTAGAAACTTGATATATATATATATAAGAAGTTACTGGTAAAGATAATAGGTTCAAATTAAATTTAGACATGAGTTTTTTTTTTTTTGTTTATTTCTTTATTTTATTTTATAGTCTTTTATACACAAAGAAAAAATCTGTAAATTATAGAATCTTAATATTTATTAATTTAATATATTTTATTTAAAGTTAGATTTATTATTAATAGAGTTAAAATTCCAGGCAGAGTTGAATTCACTAATTTAGAAGCAAATTGATAGTTTATATCATTCATAAAGTGTAAATAGTTTTGTTTAAAGAAAGCATCAACTTTAAGAAGGGTAAAAGTGAAAGAACCATTATAATTGAGTAAAGCAATTTAGTAATATGAGAAAAATCTATGTATGTAAAGGATAGAAAGATTAAATTTAAAAATAATGGTGAGAAAAACTAACTAAGTTTTCTCACCATAATAACTGGCGCCGTGAGACCAGGATCTCACATGATCGTTATTGCGGAATAGAAAAGGTTCTTTTTAATTGTGATGCTTAATATTATTAATTTGCAGTATTTTTATCTGTATAATTTTTTTTTATTTTTGTGTTTTATGCTTTTATTGATTTTTTTATAGAAGTATATTTATATCCAATGTATTAATTCTTTTTAACAATATAATTAATTTTGGTATGGCCCTCTTCTTGCATTTGAAAAAGTTTCCCCTCAAGGAAAGGATATATTTTTCTTTTTCTCTCTCTCTCGGTATATATATATTTTTTTTTTATTTATTTACTTAGCCCCCTATATAGATAGATATAATCTGATTCAAAATTAATGATAACAAAATATTTTTCCCAGTCTATTTATATTTAAAATTTTACAAAAGAAAAGAAAACACGATTTGATAATTTGTATTCAGAGTACTGTCTAAATGCTAAACTTTTACTAAACTATGTTTATATATATGTGTATTTTTTAAATTTTCTAGACTTGTTATTTCAAAAAAAAAAAAAAGGGGGTAAAGATTTTTTTTTGATAACTTGAAGGTAGTTAGATTAAACAGGTTAATTACAAAAATGACAGGGTCCAGTAGTAAAGAAACGCAAGTGGATTCAGAGCTGGGAGGTAGTGTACTCCAAAATGAGTCCCTCTTTTCGCAAGGTCAAAATTCGAGTGCTGCACTGGCAGTGGGGGTGGAAAACGCGCAGTGCCAGAGAAGAGCACTCCTCTTGGATAATCTCTCTTTCATCCCAGTTTTTACAGGGAGAGACCCCTCTTTTTCTGTCGGCGAATTCTTTGCAAAATTTCACGAGTTTGCTCGTTTCCTAGGATGGAAACAGGAAGAGCTTTTCTTCGCTGCTACTCAGCGCTTAGCAGGGGCAGCACAGCAGCTGTACAGGGACCACAAGATGCATGTTAAAGATTTCGGCGATTTAGAAAAATTATTGAGAGATAGGTTCGGGGCAAAGGAGGATTTGCACAAAGTGATACACGATTTTTGGTCCTTTGTACAGTTACCCGACATGTCGGTGGCAGATTTTATGGCTAAGGCAAAAGTTAGGGCTAGAAGGGCTCTAGAGGCGCAGAAAATCCCCCTCGAAAATTTAGCGCAAACCGAAAGAGAGTGGCTTCTTGCTCTTTTACTAAAGAACCTGAGGCCAGAAATTAGAAAAGGAGTTATAGCTAGGTCCCCTACTACGGTTGAAGAAGTCGAACGCATTGCGCTCGCAGAAGAGTAAGCTTTTCTCTCGGTTAGCCCCCAGCAAGTCTCTAGCTCAAGCGACTATGGGGTTGAGATGGCCTGTGCGGCCCAAGTATCGACCCAGGATAGGTCAGCAGCTCCCCACCAGACTCTAGCGAATCTTATTGCTGATTTATCAGTACAAGTGGCACAGCTATCCTCAAAAGTCCAAAGCCTTGAGAGTAGGAGTGATGAACGACCACCTCCGAAATCTAAAAAAGATATTGTGTGTTATTATTGTGGTAAGGCCGGCCATTATAAGAGAGAATGTTTAAAGAGACAAAAAGATGTTCAACAGAGTAGGAACTCAGCCCAAAATTCTCAAAATTATACTTTCAGAAGCGGTTATCGTTCCCAGGGTCGGGGAGGTGCCCAAGTAGGCACTGAGAGATTACAAAATAACACCCACCATGAAAACAAACCTTTAAACTAGAGGGGATCTCACCTAGGGAGGTAGAGGCTTGGGATCTGGCACCTTCAACACAAATACCTCAAAATACTGAATATTTCTATTCAGGTTGGAACAAATCTTTTGTAAATAAACTGCCTATATTATCATTTTTCTATAAAGGTGAACATCATAATGTGTTAATTGATTCTGGGTGTTCCTGCAATTTGATAGCTAGTAATATTGTAAAAAATATTAGGGGAATAAGTAAACAGATTTGTTCAACAAATCTCAGAACACTTTTAGGCGGTGAAGTTACCTTAAGAAATAAGGCAGAGCTAGAGTTTAAATTGGGAAAAACGGAATTTTCTGACATTTTTGCTATATGTGATGCTCTATCTCCAAGTTTTCAAGTTATTTTAGGGATACCTTGGCTTAATAAATACAATATTAAAGTAGATTTCAAAAACAAAACACTTACTGGAGATAATTTTGAAATTTTGTTTGGGTCTCAACAAGACCAGTCTGTTAATTTTGGCACTGCAATGCTCAACCCTATCCCTATATATGCAAAAACAAAAAAAATTATTCCTTCTCTCTCAGAATCAGTAATACCTGTAAAAGTAAGAAACATGAACAATTCTAGTTCCAAAAATGTGTTTATTTACCCTCATAAATTTATCTCTGATTCCATTGTCATTAGTCATACAGTTTGCCTAAATAACCCTAATAAGTTGTATGTAAAGGTTTTAAATTTAACAGAACAACCTTTTCATTTAAATAAAAATTGTCAACTTGGGTTCTTAGAGGAAATTGGGGAGGAAGAGCCAAAGCCCCAAGTAAACTTTGGGGAAGTGACAGAAATTGGAGCGTTGGAAAATATAAATTTGCAATGGGACACCGAGTTTAAATTAGATCACTTAGAGGAAAATTTAAAAGAGCAGGTACAAAAATTTTTACAAAAGAACTC
The DNA here is from genome assembly GCA_963930645.1 of Salticus scenicus. Classification (NCBI taxonomy): domain Eukaryota; kingdom Metazoa; phylum Arthropoda; class Arachnida; order Araneae; family Salticidae; genus Salticus; species Salticus scenicus. Next base: position 208,980,259 of record OZ005662.1, read on the forward strand.
GGATGTTTTTGCTGCCTCAGTACTTGATTTACCAGGGTGTGACACTGTTATGCACAACATAAATTTAAGTGATGACACCCCTGTTAGGAGTTCTCCCTATAGAGTTCCCTACAACTTAAGAGAGGAGATGAATAAACAAATAAATACACTCATCGAAGCAAAAATTCTTGTGCCATCTAATTCTCCATATGCATCCCCCATTATTTTAGTTAAGAAGGCGGACGGTTCATTTAGGCTAGCATGTGATTTCAGGAAATTAAATAAGAAAATAGTTAGCGACAGTTACCCCATCCCTAACATCTCTGAAACTATAGACTCTTTGGCAGGCGCCAAATATTTCTCCACTTTAGATCTTACTAGTGGATTTTTTCAGCAAAAGATACCTGAAAATCAGCAGCATATTACAGCAATTGTGACGCACGATAAGCTATTACAATGGACCAGAAGTCCATTCGGTTTAAAATCTTCCCCCGCAGCATTCCAAAGATTAATGAATTTTATTCTAAGTGACTTACAGCATTTAAACATTCTAATTTATATAAATGACATCTGCGTCGCTTCTAAAGACATAAAATCCCATTTCGAAAAATTAAATTTAGTTTTTGATAGGTTAAGAACCCATAATTTACGTTTAAAGCCCTCCAAATGCCATTTTTTTAAATCTCAAATAACATTTCTTGGGTTTAACATTAAAAATGGTGAAATTTTTCCTGCTAACAAAAATGTTGAGGTAATAAGTAAAATTAAGCGGCCTGTAAACAGAAAACAAGTTAGATCTTTTCTAGGATCTGTGGGATTTTACAGAAGGCATATAAGTGATTATTCGAAAAGAACAATAAACTTAACTAATTTGACAAAAGAAAAGACTAAATTTCAATGGACAGACAAAGCTGAACTAGAATTTTTAGATATGAAAAATGAAATTGCTAAAATTCCTTCTTTGTTACTTCCCGACATGAAAAAAGATTTTATTTTGTATACAGACAGTTCAGCAGAAGCCATGGGGGCAGTTTTATGTCAGTATGACAACTCAGGTTTTCCACACCCTGTAGCATTTGCTAGTAGAAAATTAAAAGAGGTTGAGAAAAAGTATTCGGCCACGTAGAGAGAACTGTTGGCCCTAGTTTGGGCAACTCAGTATTTCAAATGTTACATTTTCCATCGAAAATTCATTATTTACACTGACCACGCGGCCCTCACGTATGCTTTAAAACTTAGAGACCCCACATCTCGAATTGCTAGATGGTTATGTGCTTTAAGCGAATTTGAATTTGTCGCCAAACATATAAAAGGAAAGTGTAATTCCGTAGCAGACTTTTTGTCGAGGTTTATTGACCATGATCTACAAGTTGAGAATAACCCTACCATAGACTGTAATGTACTGGAAAATGTCAATCGAGAAATTCACACCTTAAGTAATGTAGAGTTTTTAGAGGAAATCAGGCGTGCTCAAAGTCAAGATAATTTTTGTAAATATGTTAGTGCTAGATTGTGTAAAGGCTTACCGATTGCGCCTAAAAATTATAAATTTTCAGTAAATAATGAAGTTATTGTATGCGAAAAAATTAACCCAATTCACAAAAAGGAAAAAGGTGAGAGAATTGTTTTGCCTAAAGCTCTTGTGCCAAAAGTTTTTCGTATGACTCACGAGTCTCCAGTGGCATGTCATGCGGGTTTTTACAAAACATTTTTTAGGATAAAAAATAATTATTTCTGGAAAGGGATGTATTCAGACGTTAAAAGGCTAGTGGCTTCCTGTCAATCTTGCTTAGAGTTTAGAGCACACAAACCTAGAAAATTAGCTGAGCTCCAGAGATTAGAAATTCCAAATAAACCGTTTGATACCATACACTCAGATATCTGTGGTCCTTATCCCATAACAGAAAAGGGAAATCGATATATTGTAGTATATATTGACAGTTTTAGTAAATGGCCAGAAGCTTATGCAGTAAAAAATATCACCTCTGATACCTTAGCAGAAACTTTGATAGACTTTATTTCAAGACATGGGGCACCCACAAAATTAATTACGGATAAAGGTAAAAACTACATGAGCGAAGCAATAGCACAGGTATACAGTAAACTACAAATTACGCACATACACACTTCCAGTTATCATCCCCAGAGTAATGCGAAATGTGAGCGCCATCATGCAACTATGAATAATGCACTCGCTCACTTAGTAAATAATAATCACAATGACTGGGATGATAAATTAAAATTTGTACTTTTAGCTATGAGGTCAGGTATACATTCCACAATTAATGAAACACCCTTTTTTGTTACATACGGCAGAGATATTCAACTTCCTTATAATGTTTTCTGTCAAAAAGAACCTATTAATTATAACGACTGCCCTACATACTGTGAGCAACTAATTCCCTCTCTAAAACATACATTCTTACAAACCAAACAATTATTAGAAAAATCTGCTGAAAGGCAAGAAAGTTATAGGAAAAAGTTTGCTGTTGATAAACATTTAAAGGTAGGAGATCTTGTGATGCTGTATACTCCAGCAATTAAACCAGGCCTTTGTAAAAAATTTAACAAGAAGAACTCAGGTCCTTTTCGTGTTATTAGAAAACTAGGTTTTGTAAATTATGAGATACAGGAAGTGAAAAATCCAAACAATGTTCAAATTGTGCATGTTGACAGATTATCGAAAATACAAAATAAACCCGTATTCCCTGTCTTAGATAGTATAGAGAATGAACTGACAGAAAACATTACAACACCACAGGTACAAGTTAATGGAGACCTACATCCAGTAGTGGAGGATGTTTGGGAAAGGTATAGGTTGGCGAGAAAAGAAAAGAGAAGAAAACGATTTCTATTACATTTTGTTGGTCCACCAGAAAGTGATTCTCAGGTTATTCACAGTTCTCAGGGTCAGCCAGGTTTTAACACTGTTTTCGAGTTAAATTCCCCTCATAGGACACTGGATGGGCAGGTGACAGGTTCGATTCCCAGCCATACTCTACCTTCCCAGGTGTTTAGGCCTCTAGACTTCTCGCCTACGGTTAGTGAATCGGAAAATGAGGAAGTGACAGGTTCGATTCCCAGCCATGCCCTACCTTCCCAGATGTTTAAACAAAAATCTGTCTCTCCTACTGTTAGTGAAGCGGAACAGGATTTTTCGCATATGCTAGGCCAGTCAAAAGTGAAAATGTCTAGAGCTAATTCAAAAACTGCGTCAAAAATCCCCACTCACCAATATTCACTTAGAAGCAGAAAGTAAATTTTGTATATATAAATTGTTGTAAATATGCATTTTGGTTTGATTTTTTTTTATTTTTTTTTTTTTTTTTGCGTTCCTATAAATATATTAGCTTATGTAAACTCGTAAGTTTGAAATCTGCATTTTTCAAGCGTGAAACATTTTGTTAATGTCAAATTTTTTTTACGCACTTCTATGTTTGAAAAATGCGAGTTGCATTTTTCTCTTTCTGTGGTTTGGTGTTTTGTTCAAATGACCAAAAATTTTTAGGTTAGTTCAAATAATTACACGGTTTCGTGTATTCTTGTGTGCGAATTCACCACAGGAAAGAATTTTTTGGGTTTCTCATTACTAAAGCTGCGTTTTCTTTCTGTATCATTTGTTTACGCTGCCCTGTCCTAGGTTAGGCTATGTTGTATGTATATACTAAAATTACCTTATATGTAAATTTCTAAAATACTGGGATCTCATTACAATTTTTTTATGTGGGCTGGAGTTTATCACAGGCACTGCATGATTATTGATTTTTAAGGACTATAAGGTCAGAAGTGGATAGTGTGTTTTTTAAAATTCAGTTAGTTTCTGAGAAAGGGAAAAAAGGAAGAGAATCTCTTGTCTATATATACATCTATTAGAGGTGTATCACTTTTCATAAAATGTAAACAATCTCTCTCTAGAAGAAATTTTTTTTTTGTTTAAAGGTTATACAGGTGTTTTTAGAGAGAGAACGAGAAAGGAGAAAAAATTTTTCTTGCCTTGGATTGTTTATCCTATATATATAAGGGACTTTTGCTTGGTATATTGGTTTTTCGGGTGTAATCCCATTGCAAGGAGAGGCTAAGCAACCGCCATGGTTTATTCAAAATTTTTTTTTGGATGTCACTAAGTATTTGTTTATATTTAACTACTAATATGTGTTACTTATTTCTGTGTATCTATATACCTACCAACTTATATCATCTATTATTCCTTATATTTTATCATTTATTATTTTTATATTAATTTTATGTTTATATTTAATTATATGTAATCTTATGCCCACCGGTGGGCCAAAACAAATCTATGTAGTCTCATTATACATGCATATATATACTGTATTGCTTATTGTGATGTCCATTTATTTTCTTATTCTTATTATGGTTATTTAACGCATAATCTGTAAAAGGCTTTTTCCTGTTGTGGCTCTGTCCTACGAATTAGATTACTAACCTTTATTGCCTAGGAAAATTTCAATCCCAAAAAGGTCTAGCCCTTTTTTTTTGTAAAGCGAGTAATTTAGTTGTTCCTTCGGAAATATTTTACATCACCGCGTCAGCTAGATGTTGGGGTGTGGAGGACTCATCAACTGGAGAAAATAAATGTTCTCTGCAGTTCGTCAGATGGAGTGATTGACAGCCGTTGACTACAGTAGAGGAGAAACTTAGTAGGGTTCTTCGCGGTTTTATTCGTTGGGACCGGGGAAGGATGAGGAGAGAAAAAAAAACTCGTCTGAGATAGATCTCCCAAAGAGGAAGGGATAAACAACAGTTGTTTTGGGTACATCGCTACGGGGTAGATATCGTGGCTTTCGCTTCTGGTTTTTCGTTCCGGATTACTTTATATATCACTCAAAAGCTAATTTAGACATTATGTGAGGAATATACTTATTAAAAGAGGCTACTTGTAGTATATTGAATGCAATTATAATTTCGGGAACTTAGCCTTTTGTAGAGAAGGACTAGAATCTCAGGTACACGGCCGGATTTGAGTTTTCTAGTAAGATGAGTGTTCCTTTGCTCCAGGCGGCGTAGGGATCGGCGTTTGATTTATACTTTCGTCTGGGACACTGTAACATTCTCTTCTTTTCCTTCAGAAAAATTTATGGATTTTTGCACACTTACAAAAAAAAAAAAAAAAAAAATTATTTTTTTTTAACATAAAAGGGAGGGTGATTGTTAAGATGGATTTCGGTTTCCTACAAAAAGCTGTATTTCTTAAATGTTAATATTTTAAATTTTTGCTAATATTTTAAATAAACTTGTTTATTTTTACAAAAACTATATTTTTCAGACCCCTTCTCAGAAAACTATATTATTTAAAATTTATCAATTATAAAGAAAAAAGTTAAATGTTACACGAACGGTTTAAATTTTTATAAGAAAAATTTAAATGTTACACGAACAGTTTAAATTTTTATTTAAAAACTTATATATACTCTTTTGCTGTAGGTAGCGGCACTAAAGAATTTTCTAATTTTTTTTCTCTTCTCGGAAAGCAAGATGTTTTGGGGTAGACTAACTTTTCCAGATGTTGTTGAATGATGTTTACTGGGCTTCCCCTAACTTTCTGGAGAAACACTTTGTGTGATCTCTTTTCCCGGGAAACTGAGCGGTTGATGACTCGAAAAATGCTATCTAGCCTGTGAAATGCCAGAGTTCAGATAGGGAGACGAGAAACTTTAAACTTTTTATGTTTCTGAGGACTGCATAAAGCCGTATTTATGATACGGGGATGTCAGAAAATCTGTCGAATTCAAAGAGTTTATGACACGGGTATGTCTGAAAATCTGTCGAGTTCAAAAAGTCTAGGTCTGGAATTTTGTGGGTTGACGGAGAAATCCCAGATGTTTTTTCTGTCAGGGGCATCTGGCGGAATTCTTTTATTTTTTTTTTATTGTATAGGGGTGAGAAAGGCTCCTCCTTGAGGCAGCCTAGTGGGCCTATCATCGCGTGGGGGTAATCACGAAGAGGTGTAGGTTTTTGAAAAAAATTGGATTTCCATTGGACAATGAATAATTTTAGAAATACATTTTGGCAACAAGTGAGAATTGAGTTCCCTTTTTGGGGGAAAAATGTTTATGCTTTCGATGTGAAGACTCCATCCAGGACTGAGATGTAGAAAATTTTTCCTTATAAGGAGAAGGGGGCCTCCGGGCTCCCAGAGATGAGGCATTCAGCTGGAGAACTTCATACGTAAAGGTTCGTTTTCTTGGCGCTCTCGCAGCATCACAGAAGGCAGGCTAGGACTGAACGGTAGCGGGCCCTGACTCACTCCAGTGGCGGCGACTTGCAAGTTATGACGGTGAATCTCGACATCGGTAATGACATTTGAGGCCAGCGGCTCTATCCAGTCATAGGTTGGACCTTAATTTACTATGTGGACAAAACAAAAGGCTTTGCCGACTACCCCAATCAGTGAAGACCTATTTTTATAGGTGGGAGATTGGGGCGGCATTAAGGCTATCGTCCGTTTTTTTTAGTAGCATCCGTCCTTTTTTCGTTCGTTCAAGAGGAGCAGAAATGACCCACGAGTTGAAAAATGAGGTCATTGTAGCAATATTCTACGAAATTAAATCCGTCCTTGAAAAGATAAATTTGAATGAGACAACTAATGCCCTGGTACTAAGCCCCAGCCGACCATCAACTGCGTGAGGGAGGACTTCGCCCTGCAGCATACTCATCCAATTCCCAGTATTCAATTTTGAAAGCCATGATTCCTAATAGCCAGACTCCTGTTTAGTCTAAAGGAATAACAGCCACAACTTGAGAAGGCCTTAATTGTAAGTTGTTAAAGCTTTTTTTTTATTTATTTAGTGTCTGCATTTTAACAAAAAAAAAAAAAAAAGGGTTTTAAATGATAAAGTGTTCGAAAGTGTATGAAACTCTTGGTTTCTTACGTTTATTTTTTTTCATACGAAGTTGTCGTATGTTATATTGTGTTAAAAGAACGTAATATTTTTCCTGATTATTTATATATTTCTTATGTTTTGTTTTTTTAGTGTAGGATAATGAGATCAAATAAATACTATTGTTTGTATTTTAAGAGAACTTAGTTTTTTTTATAGATTCTGTTGTTATTTTTTTTTACTATTTTTTAATTTATATAATAGTATGTTTAAATTGGAGTTTCCAGGAGGAAGCCATCCTTTAAATACCTAAATTTTTTATTATTGGAGGAGGTTCTCTAATTCATTAGAGAATTCTAGGGTAGAAAAATTATGTTATTCAGCCGAAACTAGAGATTACTAATAAAAGAAAAATCTTATTGTTTAGGAAGTATGTAAGATGATAATATTGGGCAAAAAAATTAAAGTTCCCAATGATGAACCATGATGACAGTTTTCACTTTATTATTCTGGTGTAGGATAAATTGGTTAATGAGACCTACAGATATATATATAGATTTAGAGATCGTTAACTCTGTTAAAAATTTTTTAATAACCAAGCTTTAATATAGAATAAATGTAGTTTGAATCGATGTGTCTTCTAAAAATAGATTGAATTTTAATATTAGGAAAGTCTAATGACAAGGACTATATTAATATATTAAAAGTTGTAGGAACATTTTTTCAAATGAAATCATTAAATAAAATCGTAACTGGACACCTTCAGTTAGCTACTTTAACCTTCTGATTGGGAATTGTGAAAGAACAAAAAAAAAAAAAAAAAAAAAATTGAAGTTAAATAAGTTGTATAGTCAAATCTTGTGACTTAGATATTAGGATTTAAAATCTGGTCAATAAACGATTCCCAAAGAGGGTTGAGGTGGTAAGTTTCCTTTCCAGGTGGATCCTGAAAGAAGAAATAAATAAAATGTTTTTTTTTTTCTTGTTCATGTATTTGTGGTGTCTGTGTACTGAAAGGTCCAGTTGTATTGGAAGATTTAGGTATAAAATTTGTTTACATTGAGGTCTATGATGTAATAATATAGTAACATAAATGTAACAACGCTGTCATCATTGTCCTTCATTTTTACTTGGGTTTCTTATGGGTACACAACGCAGGTTTTTATTTGGTTCTAAGTAAATTATATTGTATTTGTGAGAGCTAAATCGAAAGGTGAAGTAACGATTTTAAATCTTCTTTTGACACTATACGATACTGGCCAATTTTGTTTTATTTTTATTAAAGAAAAAGTCTGGTGCTTTCTTGTAATTTTTTAGTAAACAATTCTGACAGGATATCAAAAATTTGATTGTTATAAAAGTTGCATTTAGCATTTTATGAGAAAACCAGAGAAAACTCTGGATTTTTTTTTAATCTTTTGGCCTTATTTTAGAAACTTGATATATATATATATAAGAAGTTACTGGTAAAGATAATAGGTTCAAATTAAATTTAGACATGAGTTTTTTTTTTGTTTATTTCTTTATTTTATTTTATAGTCTTTTATACACAAAGAAAAAATCTGTAAATTATAGAATCTTAATATTTATTAATTTAATATATTTTATTTAAAGTTAGATTTATTATTAATAGAGTTAAAATTCCAGGCAGAGTTGAATTCACTAATTTAGAAGCAAATTGATAGTTTATATCATTCATAAAGTGTAAATAGTTTTGTTTAAAGAAAGCATCAACTTTAAGAAGGGTAAAAGTGAAAGAGCCATTATAATTGAGTAAAGCAATTTAGTAATATGAGAAAAATCTATGTATGTAAAGGATAGAAAGATTAAATTTAAAAATAATGGTGAGAAAAACTAACTAAGTTTTCTCACCATAATACTTGCACGAACATAAACATCATTAACATTGAAAATTTAATTTTGAAAATTTCGTAAAATATTTGTAATTTACGAATTTCTTGAAATGACAGAATAGATCAAAATTTCACATAAACGATTTTGTGGGATATTTTCATCCTACAGATACCAATTTTGGCTTGAACAATCGCGGCTTGTTTGGCTTGTACATTATTTACTACAAATATTCTAATTTGAAAACTTCGAATGAAAGTTATTCGAAATTTCAGATTTTCTTAACATAGCAGACTAGATCAATATTTCATGTAAATTTTCATTATGGGGATCATTGCATTGGAAATAGTATGAATTATAGTATGGGGATAATAGGAAAATGACCTCAATAAAATAAATTTACAAATTAGGATAAGGTAGATATAGCGAACTGAACAGTGGGTAGCCTATTAGATGAGGCATTTCAGTCTGTTATTGTGTCGAGTGATCGGTCATATACTTTTTTTCTTAACATGAATATAGCATGTATTGCAGTAGAAATTTATGAAGAACACTATATGATGGACATTGAGCATAGAGATCATCTATGACAACTAGCTTACAATATTTTGTGAATTTGAATATAATACAAAAAGTGTTTTTTTTTTTTTTTACTTTATTTTATTTTTTAAAATTGTTGAAAAAAATAATAAATAAGCCCAAAGTTTTCAACTTTTTCATAAAAATTTAAAACAGAAGAAATAAAACAATAGTAATTTAACTTTTCCCTTTTGATATTTTTAAAATGTTTTTTCAGCGAAGGTATTTAATTTATTCTCACATGTCTTTTTAAATTAGCATTTTTTGCTTATTTTGTACAAGTTCTCAGTTTTATTAAATTATCTACTTATCATTACTTACTGATATATGTTCGAAAACGTATATATATATATACATATATATATATATATATATATATATATATATATATATATATATATATATATATATATATATATATATTAGTTACTATGAGTAAATAATTTTTGCTATATGATTAAGTAATGTTCAACATTTTCGGGTAACGAAACGTTGTGAAAAGATTTTGACGTAATATGCCGGTGTTTTTACATTGAGGAATGATGCTTGGTTGTCTTTTCTGTTATTTTAAGTTACATCTGGGCATTAGTTATAGTAAAATATTAACCCGTTAGCGCCCAGTGTCCTCATTTGAGGACAGCTAATAAAATGGCACATATATTTTTTGTGGTTTCTTGAAATGATTTCTACTTTTTAGTGACAGTTTATAGCGTCACTCAAATTACCCTTTTAAGTTTTATGTGCCTACTATTAATTATTATTTCATAATTTGTATAGTCATTTTATCATTTTTCATTCGTCGCACATATACTTGCTTTTGCGCAGGAGTACTAACTTAAATCAAGTTGAATAATAATGTATATTATAATACTTTACTTTCGAGATCTTTGTCATATAACAGGAAATTATTCTGTTATCTCGAAGTTTTCTCGCTAGATCACTAAACGTCAATAAATGAGGATAGGCTTTAAATTTAAAACTATCAGAAGAATTGTTTAGGTTGATAAATTTTACTGTCAGTTGTCTATATTAATTTAGAAGTGAAATAATCAGCTAATAATATTTTGCAAAATTCGAGTGTTAAAGGTTTAAATAAGATGATAAATATTATTTTGCATAGCTACCAAGATTATTAATTTTTAAATCAGATTTATACACCAATATTTCTAAAAAGAAATTTATCACTAACGTTTTTGACGATTACATAAAATTAAATAAACTGCAAATATTTATAAAAAATTTCCGGTGTGAAGTCTCGTTTGAAAATAACGGAGACTTGGCACTTATGATTTTGTTTTAGTTCTGTTTATTCAAGTCACCTGTTTCAAAATAAATGTAAGTTGTAAAGAATTATATAATATAGTTACAAGTAATAAACAATTGGATTGTGTGCAAAATGTAACACAATGCAATGAACAATTTGCACACATGGGGGATTTGAACAAAATCTTATTTTTCTGGTAGTTTTAGACTTATAAATTTAAAAAAAATTATTAAAAATGCAAAAAAAGTTCTCATTAATTTCAAAAATAACTTTAAAATTAACCAAAAATCACGTGACTTCAAAACGCTGTCTGACGTCACACTTTATGATGCTTCAATGTTTTCATTTTGTTAGCCTAGTTAGCAAACAGCAATTCGTTTTAACTTTCGAAATTATCAATCATTTATGTGATTTCTGAGCATTTTTTTTTCATTTTATAATCATTTAATACCATTATCATCATTTTTCCTTATCATTATTTTCAATTATTTTCTTTTCATGGCGGTTGTCCAATGTTTTCGTTTAATAGGATCCTGTGGAATGATAAAGAATAGCTTTTGAGAAGCATTTAGCCGTTGTATTTGTGCAGAGTGGTACAATACAATATTTATACTATGATTTTTTAATATCCGTCATTATTATAAAATACAAAACCTATTTCACAGATTCAAGAAGCAAAGCAAAGCATTAAATCGAACGTAAACAACGATTACTCCCGTTTGTTGTCATAAAGAGTGACGTCACGATATTTTATACTGCATTATCCCGATAGAGTAAATAGTGCGATGTTAAAATTGTTATAAATCAGTCATTAGATTTTAAATAAAGAAAATGTTTGTATTTATTTTCTTACTTTTTCATATCCTATTATATAAGAATAAAATCAGAAAACGTGGAAATTCTCTATTCTTAACAGCATTGTGTTATTTCTTACCCCAAGATTGGGGTAAGGTGACGAAACGAAAGTGTTACGGAAAACTTTTATTTCACAGCTTTTATAATATTTTTTAAATTAAATATTTTTTTAATATCTACTCAAAGGTATAAGCTTTCACAAGAAATCAATGAATAACGTATATAACCAACAGGGAATTCTAAAGAATTAGGAAACAAAAATTACTCCATCTCCTTCCTAACTTCAATCTACTATCTGTCCTACTTCATTCTATATTATTCGTTCTATATTTTTTATTTAGTATATGTTATTCTTTCTATGTCCTTCTTCATTCCATGTTCTTAATTCTATATTGTATGCTTTGTTAAGAGCATTGTGTTATTTCTTACCCCAAGATTGGGGTAAGATGACGAAACGAAAGTGTTAAGGAAAACTTTTATTTCACAGCTTTTATAATATTTTTTAAATTAAATATTTTTTTAATATCTACTCAAAGGTATAAGCTTTCACAAGAAATCAATGAATAACGTATATAACCAACAGGGGATTCTAAAGAATTAGGAAACAAAAATTACTGCATCTTCTTCCTGACTTCAATCTATCTGTCCTACTTTATTCTATGTCCTTCTTCATTCTACGTTCTTAATTCTATATTGCGTGCTTGGGCAAGATTCGGTCATTATGAGAAATATTGTGCGTATAGATCTTTTACAAAGAAGAATTTATACATATTACGTCTTATGGAAGCAAATTATGTTAAGTGCATTGTGTTATTTAAACAGGAACATACATATCTATTTTAGAATTTTGCTATAGCACGATTAATACTGGAATTATACTAAATTATTTTATAACGCAAAAAAGAATTTAGGTACAGTATCGTCTCCCGCACAAACATGAGAACATGACGAATAAAGTTCATACACCCTATTGCACTTTCCCGTGTATTTTCCACTGATTCAAATTTGTTTAAACGTCTTGTAATGTTCTCGGAAGTCGAGTACAAAAAATGAAGTTGAGTTCTTCATATTTTTTAAATTGTCTGTCTTAACTTTAAAAAAAAAAAAAAAAAAAAAAATCTCTGCATGAATAGTTTAGATGTGTAAAACGTTTGAGTTTTTTAGAATTTTATTACTGTCTAATATCTTTACGTATGATTAAACATTTCTAAAATTTTCCAAGGTACAATATGGTATTCCTTTTTAATATTTTTTTCTTTCTAAACTAATAATTAGGTTCCAAAGCTTTTCCACTTTTTTAGAATGTAATCCCGAAATCGATTACGGCTTATCGATGAAATTAAATTAAACGATGAAATTAAATTAAACGACTTATGGGCTATAAATAGTATACCGAATAAAAATCGAATAAAAATCGTACAAAAGCAAAATATTTTTAGATTGTTAAATAAAATTACATAATTTATTCAATCCCTATAGTTATGTTGTAAAAGGCGTATATTAAAAGATTTTTATATGCCATTTTATTAAGATCGTTTAGAGAATTATCTTTACATAATGTCGCTGTTTTTTTTTTTTTTGTTTTGTTTTTTTTTAATTAGAAATAAAAAGATGATTCTGTTAGTTTTTTTTCCCTCGGAATTGCTGGCTAGTTTCTTCTCCCAGAATACATTTGAATATTTAAAATGTAAAAAGTGTTCTAAAAGAATTATATTAAGACGTTAACCAACATAATTTTTTATTTTTTATCATAACCCAATCTTTTTTTCCACATCGAAAACAGACAAAAAATATTATTTTTTAGACGTAATTCTCCCTTTTAGAAAAAGAATAAGAACATAAATTAGATTTCAATGCAAATGTGAGAAGCTTCTGCATTAGGTTTAGAAAGAACCTTTAAATCGATCCAGAAATATTGGAGATCTCAATTCATTCGTGACTTACAAGAATGTTTGTCATGATAAGCATTAAATGTTCATTGAGAAATAAAATCAATGACTTCCTTTACATCATTTAACATAATAAATAATAAAATAATAAATTGAGTTGCTTGCTGAAAACCGACATTATTACATTAACACTTATCTAAACACTGAAAAATGAAGATAGACAGTTTCTGTTATGGGATTGTTTTTAGGATATAGGAAATGTAAACTTATAGAATACATTAATTCGAGCAACGAAATAGTTTTTAGTTCCATAACCCGAATACTGTAGGTAATGAAAGTATTGTATTCGTTCAAAAATTTCGATATCAAGTTTTTCCCTGATTCACATGTTTTAAGATCCTTTGAGATCTAAAATCTGGTGTTTGGCATTTGGTCAGTGTATGTTTGAATGTCTGTGGGGAATCTTCTGACTAACACGTCTCCGAAACTAATAAAGATAGGACGATGAAACTTTAAAATTAAGATGGATCTGGTGTACAGATGAATTTTCAAGCTTTCGGAGAAAATTAAAAAACTGAAAGGAAGACAATGGATCAATGAGTTTTGTACGCTTAACTTATTACTGAAATCAATGAATGATTCCTCGAAAATCACGCAAACAATGGATAAAATTTTATTTTATTTATCTCAATACATTACTGAGATTGTGATGAATATTTTATCCGATAAATTGTCACTTTTTTTTTATTACTATTTTATTCAGTTGAAACGCACGCGTGAAAACCACGGGCAGAATTTTACCTTCTTTATTCTAATACATTGCTTCAGGTATTATACCATTTTCAACCTTAGTTCCGAAAACTTGGGCTTTTATTATTAAGATGAAGCCTGATACCGCCCAATATTGATTATATATACTTTATCAATATACTTTAAAAAATTTTCTTTCGATAAACCACTTAAAATATCCCTGAATTTTAACATAGATCTGTCAGACGTGGCTACTATATAAAATTTATGTTATAGTGAAAATTGTGTGGCGTTATATTAAAAATGTGAAACGTTCGCTATCGGTCTATAACCTTGAAAATTTCGCCAAATATCATCTGTTGTTAGTAAGTTACACTCATACGCACTCACATAAAAAAAAAAAAAAATGCTCTTTGTGCTATTTTAAGTGGCAATCCCCGTTCACACTACAAAATTAAATCCCTCTGACCGTTAAAAAAATTATTTCACATAAAAGTTTAGTTCAGCACTTTGCAAGGTCTTTTGTCACTCTTCCCCCAAAAAACTTCCAAAAGTTATTACACTCGCCTCGTGCACAGCGATCTGTTACGATAAATACAGGACAAATTCTGTAATACCATTAAATTTTCTGTCAGCTAGATGCACATACTTTACAAATTATATCCTTGTGCATTCTTTGTGCGCTTGATTTTCTCCGCAAATTGAAGATGTGGGTTTGTCAAGCAACTTTTTAACGATTAGGCCCGTGAAATCCGAGCCTAACCTCTGAATTTCAAAGGGATTTCAAAAATCATTTCTAAGAGTTCTTCAATTCTACTTTTTTAGTTAAAATAATCTGGTGTGTCACTCACACGACTTTCTCTTACCCTGAAATTTAATACTATAAATACAGGTTGGAGATTAAGAGGTAAGATGACGAGTGCTGTTATGTAAACCTATGTTAAACAATTCATATTAGGCTTCGGAAGAGTTTTATATGATAATTAGTTCTGTGTGAGGGGGGCTACCGCCCCCCTCAACCTCCCCCCCCCCCGTTTCATTAATTAATAGAATTTAATTCGGAATAGAATTAATTCATAGAATTTAATTTGGTTATTAAAAAATAATTCTGTTTTTAGAAAATAATTTATTAAAATTATTATTTAAACAAATTATCTTTTATGATAATGCAGACGATTTCCATATTAAAGAAGTAGTATAACATTATATATCCAAAAAAAAGTTGAATTTATTCTCAATATTACTTTTTTTTTTTTTTTTTTGTTAAAAATGAAAAAAATCGATAACTTTATTTTAAATTATCGCAGATCGATGGTTCAATCATTCGTTCGTTTTAAAGGTATTGGCGAGCTCTTTTGAAAGATACCCATCATGAAAATTTACTCCCCTCGACGGGGGACTTCCCCGCCTCCCCAGGGGTGAGGCGAGGCTCCAACATACACAAAAAAATTTTCCCAGTTGACTATCTCTATTACAAAAAATATATATTCGTTTCAATTGGTTTAGTGCAGTCGATACATGTTAAACTCTACTTACCTGCAATTTCCCCCATAGTCGTAATGTATTTGAATATTTTTAAGTGTCCCTGTACACGAACCATTTGCTTCATCACAACGAAAAGCTTACTGTAGCATCCCTATATGATACACATTTAGAATAATGAATTTGGAATTTCTGCTACTGTTTGTTCTTGAGATATACTGATAACCGACACACAGACAGACAGACACACAGACCATTCGCTAAAAACATGATTTTTGTATTCAGGGGACCTCAGAACATGTAAATATAACAAAAACTCACGTTCGAAAATTTTATCCTAAAACAATACTTTCTCGACCCTATGGGTAAGAGAAAGTAAAAAGTAGTAATGGAAATATTTAATTCAGTTTTATTAATTTTCCGTTCACTAAAAAGGAATATGGAAATTGCATTGCAGATAGGTACGCATAGGTTTATTGTTATCATACAGCTATGTAGATCATTGAAAAGAGATGCGTATTTCAAACATTAAAAAAATTAAATTCAAATATTGAAGATATAGAAGATATAGAATTATAGAATTCAAATATTGAATAATAAATGCATATATTAGCAGGTCTACCGCACTCTAGGTCTACCTGGCGTTACTTAAGTTGAGGTAATGCTTATAAAATGTTAAATTAAATAAAAAACAAAGTAAAGAAAGTATGGGATGAAATTAAAAAAAAAAAAATTAAAATCTACCAGCTTTATGAATAAATGGTTTCTAAACTTAACCCAGGAAGCCCATAAAACATGTCGATGTGTAAACAAAAAGCTTTTTCATATGAAAAGCACATTTTTCAACGCATTAAACTTTTTTTATTTATGTTTAGATACTAAACATAGGTTATAAACAGAAGTTAGTTATTTACACGGCAGTTAAGTTTTAGTATCAAAATTATTTAAGCGTTAAAATTGTGAAAAAAATTAATGGAGTAAAAAGAAAGCAGTAAAATAAATCTTTACAGATATTCTCTCAATATAATTCTAATTATAGCAATCTGAAGTCATTGTGAGAACTTAAATGAATAAAACCACAAACAAACAATTAATTAAAAAAAAAATGTTTGTACGTTCATTTTTTCATTCATTCGCGATCGTTCATTTGATCCAAAAAAAAAATATATATATATATTTACTTATACGTTAATAATCTATATAATATTTCTCTAACGTGGACCAGTTTCAATTATTTTTTGCCGAAACGATACGATACGCGTGGATAAAAAAAAAATAATATCTAGGGGAGACTGGGGCACAGTGGATCACTTTTACACTTTGAATTTTTTTTCACCAAAAATAAAAAAGCAAGGTACTTAAAAAAATTAGCAAACATTCTTTTAACATTTCTTGACATGTCCTAATTTTTTTATAGCAATACTTATAATACATTACGAATAAAAAAATAAAGTGTGTGCACTTACAAAGTGGTTCACAACCCGGGGTACAGTGGACCAACCTCTGTTGTTCATGTTTTCATGTTTAATTAATATAAATTACTCATTTTTTTTTCCTAAAATTAGTTTCTTATGCAATTCTAGTCTAACTAACATAATTCGAACATTTTCATGAAATAAAATTACCAAAATTTAAAGGAAATCAAAATAAATAAGAAATCAAATTAGAGTAAAAATTCTATATCAGATTTCCTTTGTCTTTTACGTGCCGTCACTAAAAACAATAAGATATATTTTTAATTTGTTTATTAATGTTATATAGTTATAAAAATTATGAAATATATAATTAAACATTATATTACTATTCAAACATTTTTATTAATTATTTTGAGATATTAATACTTTACATAATATTTTTGAGATAAGTTTAACTAAAATTATTCTACTTTTATCTTTATGTTATTTCTAAAAACAACAACAATAAATTTATATAACCTACTATTTATTATATCATATAATTATTTTTTTTTATATTAAACAATTCAAATAGTTATTAAATTTAGATATTCATAATTATTATACTATTATTCAACTATTTTCCCTTTTCAGAAATTTATTTTATTATAACATTAAGATTATTATTTTTTTATTAATTATTTTGAGTCACATTATATTTGTATATGTAAATTTAACTAAAATAAATAAGGTATCAAATATAATTTGGAGTTTTAGGCACATTGGAAGGTGGTCCACTGTGCTCCATGTCAAAACAAACAAATAATAATATTAAAATTCTATATAGACTATAAATATACTAATAATTTTTATAAATTTAAAAACAGCAATATATATCCAATATTTGTAGTCAATAGTTCAGTCCTGATAAAATAAAAAAAAACTTCAAACTTGAAAAATTACTTTGAGCAGCTCAAAATATAAAAATAGTATAAAATGGCTACCTTAGCTTTTACCATGTGAGTTTTTGGATGTATACAAGTAGTACCGGGCTTCCACCTATGAGTCTCAATATAAACTATAAGAGTTAAATATTAAGAAATTTAAATAGGGGTGGTCCACTGTACCCCAGTCTCCCCTATACATGGACAATATTAAAGCACGCGGACTTAGTTCAATGGACTAACAAGAAAAAATGGCGACATTTGTCTGATGAGATTATTTTACGAAAAAATGTATTTTTAACAGTTGTTTCTTCAGAATCTTTGCAAGCGTCTTTTTAAACCTAGCAATATTTTAAAGATATATACAAAATATGAACTTTTGTGTCATAAATTGACAAAAAAACACAATCATTAAAAATATAATCAAAATAGGAATTAGTTTATTTTATTTTATTTATTTATTAATTTATTTTTAAACAAAAAAACAAAAACAAAAAAATTTTACCAAAATTAATAAAAAGTCATTGCTAACATAATGACAAAAATTTAAAAGGCGGGCGTCGTGGGAGTCCTATATTAAAACCGTACTGCCTGTGCAAGTATGAAAATTGGGTCGTGAACCATGAATTTTATTTGGAAACCTTTCTTTGAATCATTTTGTTTACACTATTGTACAATATTAATTTGGTTTTATTAATAATTTGGCTTCTGGTAAATTAAAATTTTAATTAGGTGGTGAAATGGGTATAACATTTACGAGTTTCAAATTTTAAAGGTAAATAAGAAAAGAAATAAAGTGCGAATATTTCGCACGGGTTTGATAGTAAATAATAAAATTTAAAAAAACTTTATTTTTTTTTTCACGTGCAAATAAATACCGTAATTTCGTGTATATAACCGGCGGGTAATCTATAATAAAAACCTGACTTTGTATGTCCTGCGGGCTATCATCCGGTGCGGGGTAGCTATCGCGAACAACGAGAAAATCAACACCAGTCTCATTTTTGTTTCGGAAGTCTCCATTATTAACGCATAATAACGATGAAATTGAGGACAGTGAAAAGGAACTTGATGAGGAGGATAATACGGATGATGAAGATGAACTGACCCAAACAATATTGCAACATTTTAATTCTGATACGGAAGGATCCGATTTCGATGGATTTGAATAAATTTTGTAAATAAGTTTATTATTAATCTGTAATTTTCTTATAAATTGAGTAAAGGTGTTAATCATTAGAAGTGACTCCAGTCTATAGTAATTTATATAGAGAGAAAGATTATACTATGTTATGATTATTTGCTTTTCATTATAGGTAAGTAAATTTATTTGTTTATTATTTATATTTATAAATAATCTCTAAAAAAAAAGAGAGTTAAATTGAACACATGTCATTTGTTAAATATATTAAATACACTTTTAACACATGTAAATTTAAATTTTTATTTAAAAGATGTTAAAAAAATTTTTATCCAAAGCTTTTCGCTTTAATAGTACAGCATCGTCAGGGATTTTTAATTAATCGTTTCCAATGAGTAGTTTTAAAACTGCTCATTGGAAACGATTAATTAAAAATCCCTGACGATGCTTTACTATTAAAGTGAAAAGCTTTGGATAAAAAAAAATTTAACATCTTTTAAATAAAAATTTAAATTTACGTGTGTTAAAAGTGCATTAAATATATTTATATTTAGTTGTATATTTGTTTATTATTTATATTTAGTTGTATGTTTGTTTATTATTTGTATCTTTTCCTACTTATTATTAAAATAATAGCAATTAGTATTGAAATTATAAATAGCGATTGCCGACCATGTGATTTTAGAAGTACGGAATATCTTCTAGTGCGGGATATCTTTCGGTTATAATTATTTTTAAGTGATTTTTTTATGCTGCGGGCTATCTTCCGCCGCGGGTTATATACTCGAAATTACGGTATATATAATTTTACGTCTGGAAGAAAATAAATGTGTAATTTATTTTTTATTTATTTATTTTTTACATTTATCAGCGTTTTACTTTTAATAATTTTAGAGTTAAAATGGGTTTTTATTTAATGTTTTTGAGCCAATAATCTGATTGAACTAAAAATTACGCTGTAAGCTAGCTTTTGTCCTGATTAATAAGTGTATCAATTTTCATGGCGATCGATTGATGGGTGTACCTTTGTATAGCGATCGATTGGTGGGTGTAACTTTATATAGCGATCTAAAAATCCGGACAGATACAACGACAAACTTTCAGCTTTATATACAGTGTGTCCTAAAAGTTCCAGTACTCCAACTTAAAGAACTCATTGTGTCCCTGATTTTTTTTTTTTAAATATTAAATTTTATCGTCTGCTTATTATTGCATCAATTCTTTAATTTTTACCGTTTGTTTCTTTTCTTGCTCAAGTTGTGTGAGAATAAAGTTTTATGTTGTTTTGTTCTTCATAGTGAAATGAGTTTATCCCGCATTCAAAAAATTACGCTGTTTGAAGCTTATTTTGAATGTAAATCGTATGAAAGATGCAAAGATGTTTGGCGATATAAATATTCAGATGGTGCAATACCGAGTAAAAATATGCTATATCAGCTCGTTCGACAATTTCGTAATACAGGTTCTGTGCAGGTGTGTACAGGTTTCTCTACAAGAAGTCACTCCCAGCATGTTAAAACGCGTTTCTAAACACATGCGCAAACGAGTTCAGCTTTGCCTAGTAGAAAAGTGTGGACATTTTGAACATTAATTATAAATGTAAGTTCCGTATATTTTCCTCCGTTATTTTAAATGTGTCTTTTATCATTAGCATAAAAATAATCGTTTTAAGGATTGTTGTTTTGTAAATAAAAAATACATCAGCGTCAGTACTGGAACTTTTAGGACACTCTGTATATAGAGGAAAAAAGTCAGTAGAAGAATTTATGTATACAGGGTGGTTATAATTAAACTTCCCCTATAAACAGCATCCTACAGCGTAAACGGGTGAACGGAATTTGGTATATAGACTATACACGAGATGCGCACAAAGAATTTCGAAAAAAAAAAAAAATCTGTTCCAAATTGACCACCAGATGGCGCCTTTTCCGGGAAAACAGTAAATTTAACACAGTAAACAACCGAAACGGAATACAGATAAAATTATACATTTAAAAAATTAAAGAACACGCTTTTATTCAAATGTGAACTAAAAGGCACAAAATATCTATCTTTATAGTATTAAAATGCAGGGTAAAAAAAAAAAAAAAAAAAAAAAAAAATCGTGTGAGTGGCACACCATAATATTTACATCTTTAATATTAAAAAAAAAAAAAAAAAAAAAAAAAAAAAAAAAATGATTAATTGTTGCTACTCGACGTTATACAAATACGGCCAAAGCCTGTGCCACATACGATACAGTTTTATATATATATAGATTTTTTGTTTGCTCCTAGAACATGCCCCTGATGGGATAGGAGCCTGTAAATACTTGTATGTAGTATTCTCATCGACTATGAAGTCGTGTGCAAAATTTCAGGTCAGTCGAACGAACAGAAGTGGTCGAAAATTGAATTGCAAGATTCCGTTACATACATTAATAGTTACATCATATCAAGTTAATAAAAGCATGTTAATAGTAAAAAAGTCTAGAAATCACGTAATATTAACTGAATAAATTACATAATGAAGGAATGAGAAATAAATAATTTAGAATTAAACAAAAACCATTTTTAAAAAATCTCCCCTGACCGGGCTCGAACTTTAGACCTTTAGGTACGTAGCCCGGAGCTTTACCTCAAAGCCACAACGTTCACGTAGCGAAAGCCTTTTTTTACAATATAGATTTTTTGTTTGCTCCCAGAGCGGTTACAAACATACTTACAAACATACATACAGGTGAAGCTAATAAAAGCGTGTTAAAAAATATTAACAATCTAGAACAAGAATTATGAGTAATAAAATGTAAAACCGGTAAAAGCTGTCAGTTCTAGGGGGGGAAAATGTCCAGATTTGCATGCTTGCGAAGAAGAGGAAGATTTATGCAAAACATCGTACTGTTATTTTTTCCTTACCTTTACTTAATGTGGTTCGATGACTAGGTGATCAGAAACTAGTCAATAACTGTTAACATTGTTTCTGTATTCCGTTTTGGTCGTTTATTGTGTTAAACTTAATGTTCTTCCGGAAAAGGCGCCCTCTGGTGGACATTTTGGAACTAAAAAATTTTTTCGAAATTCCGTGAGCGCATCTCGTGAATAGTCTATATACCAAATTTCGTTGTATTCCATTCACCCGTTTGCGCTATAAGATGCTGTTTATAGGGGAAGTTTAATTATAACCAATTATCAAGACTTGCCATTCCGGCGGTCTTCTATGGGAGAAAATGTCCGCTTCTGAAAGTATATTACTGACTAGATGGCGCCTAGAGTGTGGGGATAACATGGTATTGTAAACAAAATTGTAAGAGCTGTTTTTTAAATGCTACAAAAGTATTCCGAAAAAAAAAGTTTACCTCCCACAATAATCAACTAATCCTTCGAAATTATACAAAAAATGAAAAATTTAATCATAAAATAAAATATAAATTGCGTTTAAAAAGAGATTCACAAATCCCTACAGTGTTGCCAACTATAAGAATTTGTCCCTAGGCGTAGAGACTTTTAGCAATATTTTCAGGATGTAGCAACGGGTTTTAACTTTGTAGGGACTTCTGTGTGGTTGTTTTGTAAGAAATTTCATGTGATTCTGCATGGATTAAGCTAATTTTTTTCACTTTCATTCACAAATTTCTCTAAAGTAGGGAGTCAGTATAGGTCATCGTCAGTATAGGGATATTTTGTTAACAATATCCCTAAAAGACCTGGCTGGTAGCGCCATCCATCACAATTCTTCGAGGACAAGGGAATATCAGAGAATGGGTATGCCTTTATTAGCCTTGATATATATATGTTGCTGCTTTCTTAAATTATTTTTTCCTCTTCAAATATCAATGTAAGCTGTAGATTGGTACGAGGTAGGGGTCCCCATGTGATACTGAGCTTACTATAAGGCATTGTCTTAAACGAGTAAGCCGATCAAACATGTATGTCTGAGATGGCAAGGTTACTGTGAGCAGTGAAATAACTGTTGATCTCGTTCGACAATTGTTTTTACTTCCATTACCCTACTACCGTAGGTAATGGAAGTATTGTATTCGGTATGAAAATTCGATATCGGGATTTCACCTGATTTACACGTTTTAAGGTCCCCTGAGTCCAAAAAAGTGGTTTTTGGCAATTGGTCAGTGTGTATGTGTGTGTGTGTGTGTGTGTGTGTGTGTGTGTGTGTATGTATGTGGAGAATCTTCTGGCTATTATAGCTCAGAAACTAATAAAGATAGAGCTACGAAACTTTAGAATTGAGATACGTCTGGTGTACAGATGAAATCTCGAAATTTTGGTGAAAATTGAAAAACCGGAAGTGGGACATCGGAAGCCGGAAGTGTGACCGTAAGTCCGTATCTCAAAAACGGCTCTAACGATTTTCTTCAAACTTGCTATATAAACACTCTATTAGATGTCCTTTCGAATGATATAGTTGGTTAGTTCAGGAAAATTGATAGGCGTCCTGTATAAATAGCTCAACTTCAGGCCTCGCAAAGGCGTTCCTTTAAAAACGGTTGTACGGATTTTTTTCAAACTCGCCATTTTAACTCACTTTTAAATATGCTTTTGTATGTAATTATTGTTTTCCTGTCAATAATTGAATTTAACCGGAAATGGGACATCGGAAACCGGAAGTGGGACCGTAAGTCCGCATCTCAAAAACGGCTCTAACGATTTTCTTCAAATTTGCTATATAAACACTCTATTAGATGTCGTTTCGAATGATATAGTTGCTTAGTTCTGTAAAATTGATAGGCTTCCTGTATAAGTAGTTCAATTTCAGGTCTTCTAAGCACGTTCCTTTAAAAACGGCTGTACGGATTTTTTTTTAGATTCGCCCTATTAACTCACTTTTAAATATCCTTTTGTATGTAATTATTGTTTTCTGGTCAATAATTGATTTTTTGTAAAAATTGTTATCTCAAAAACGGCTCTAACGATTTTCTCTTTAAGTCACTTTTATGTTTTCTGATCACATTATCTCTCAAAAATGCCTATAATACGTATAATAGTGGGTAATGGAAGTCGTGTGGTTGTTTCACACCAGATTTTTTTTTAAACGGTTTTTTACTAAATCAACTCGTTAATCATCACGTGAACTTCAAATACCGCAAACAAATTTGGTAAGAATTTTTCATAAAAGGCTTCGGTTGCATGCTTATAAAGTGCAAATCCATCAGGCCTTCCAATCAAGTGATTTACCGAACACTTGACGGGAACTTGAGTACCGCTTAGACATTCTCTGAGTTACCAAGGGGGTACACGTTGAAATTTACTGAGGTAAATAGTCTAATGCCATATCACACGAGGAGCATATATACTCAACACAACATTATACGCAACATGTTCACTATGCTCAACGTACGAGAAACCGGTCAGTTGTCCATAGGGTTCCCCCGTATTCCCTTCTGTAAAGGTATTCCAGGAAAAAATCCTGTTTATACCTATTGGTCAATTTTGATCAGCACGCTCAACATACTCAGCTTTTTCTAAACGGTTTCGTAAAAGTTGATCATCCGAAAACTTGCTGTCCTTGAACAAAATCAGGCTGAGTATGTTGGGTATAATGCTGTGTTTAGTAAAATGCTGAACGTAAGGCTCTCTTGTGATATGGCCATTATGAAAAAATTTTATAACAGTACGTACAACATATCCAAACAATCATATCTCTAATTAAAATAGTTTGAGGAAAATAAGTACTTATAATTAGGGCAAGACTTTTGGCTTACCCTGTATATTATTCAAGTTTTCTATGGGATGTTCCCTATTGAAAATGGAGTAAATACCACCATTGGATAGTGCACAGAGGGAGACCTGAAAGAATTCCAAAACATTACACTTTCTATGAGAGATATTTCTATAAACCATCTTTCAGTACCTTTATTTTGAATAAATCACAAGGAAATTGACATTTATTATTCATGTGCACAATAAAATGTTTTCTGTGGAATATAGTATAATTAGTATTAAAATTTACTAAGCCACACAAAAGTATTCAAATACATTAAAGGCTATCATTGGAAATTGCTGCAATAGTATTTTCATTTTTATTAAGCGTTCTTAACAATTTCTAGCAATGTTTAAGAGCGAATATGATTTGTATCAGCATATATGTATATCTTTCTGTCAGTCTGTCCCCCTCTAGCATCCATAATTATTTTAAGAATTTCTTCAAAATTACGTACGTTATTCATGATCATTATGGAATTCTCTCGGTTTAAAATGATATAAATGGCAGATTTGGTTTGTATAGAGGGACGAAAAACTAATGCCAATGCATTGTGTTTTATTAGAGACATGTTTATAAATCGCATTAAAATAATATTTTACTCATAATAAAATTCAAACGCTATGAAATATGTTTTTATAAATTATGGCATGTTTAGCGTTACGATTTACAAGGCATCACTAAAATATTCAGATACATTAAAGGTTATAACTGGAAAATTCTGGAACTGCATATCCGATTGCGTTAAACGTTTTTAATAATGTTTAAGAGGAATTATGAATTCAATTAGTCTATTTCGATGACTTTGTTTCATTCTGTCTATCAGTTGTGGGACCATTTTGGCAAAGTACATAGAAGGTTAAACGATACAATCAGTATGTACTGTTGAAAAGTGTTAATAAGCTGTGCGAACTGCAAGATTTTTCGTTTTTGTCTAAAGACGTCAACGGTTGATTAATTTTCCCCCTAACAAATGGTTAGTTTCTTCTCCTATAATGCATTTGAATAATTTAAATGTGAAAATATTTCTTTAAAAATATCATGTAACGATAATAACCAATTTTTTTTACATTTTATCATTACCAAATACTTTTTCACTTAAAAAAAAAAAAAAAAAGATAAAAAGATAAAAACAATAAAAAAACGCCTTTTTTTTTTTTTTTTTTTTTTCAGTTTATTCTTCCTTTTAGTAAAAGAAAAAGAACATAAATTAGATTTCGATGCAAATGTGCGAAGTTTCTGTACTACATTTAGATTAAAAAAAAGAATCTTCAAATCGATTCAGAGGTATTGGAGATCGTAATAATTGAATAGTGACATATAAACATGTTGTGAAGATTAATATTAAATGTCTATTGAGTTCTAAAATCAATTATTTTATTGATTTCTTTTGACAATTTAAGTAATAATAACAATAATCTATTAAAAAATAAATAAAAAATACTTTCTTCTTACTTTAATTTAATTATACAGCAATTAATTACTTAATGTTCGATAAGTCGCGGGGAGTCACTCCTGATTTTAAAAACCAGAAAGCAAATTAAATATTCCTTACGGGACAGCAATATCTAAAAATTTAATAACTATTCAATATATTTTTATATTTATTTATGTTATTTTATTATTTCTTTTTCACCATTCAAAATTCACTCGAAAAATACTGTACATCACTATTAACATCAACACTGAACATTGTTCACAAATCTGAATTAAAATTTATAAGATTTGTTGTGCGATTGAATTCATCATGACTGATCTTCACAGGCTAATGAACTATTATTACTTCCATTACCCTACAACCGTAGGTAATGGAAGTATTGTATTCGGTCTGAAAATTCGATATCGGGTTTTCACCTGATTTACACGTTTTAAGGTCCCCTGAGTCCAAAAAAGTGGTTTTTGGCAATCGGTCAGTGTGTATGTATGTGTGTGTGTATGTGTATGTATGTGGAGAATCTTCTGGCTATTATAGCTCAGAAACTAATAAAGATAAAGCTACGAAACTTTAGAATTGAAATACGTCTGGTGTACAGATGAAATTTCCAAATTGTGGTGAAAATTGAAAAACCGGAAGTGGGACATCGGAAACCGGAAGTGGGACCGTAAATCCGTATCTCAAAAACGGCTCCAACGATTTTCTTCAAACTTGCTATATAAACACTCTATTAGATATCCTTTCGAATGATATAGGTGGTTAGTTCAGAAAAATTGATAGGCGTCCTGTATAAATAGCTCAATTTCAGGCCTCGCAAAGACGTTCCTTTAAAAACGGTTGTACGGATTTTTTTTAAACTCGCCATTTTAACTCACTTTTAAATATGCTTTTGTATGTAATTATTGTTTTCTGGTCAACAATTGATTTTTTTCAAAAATTGGTATCCCAAAAACGGCTCTAACGATTTTCTCTTTAGGTCACTTTTATATTTTATAATCACATTATCTCTCAAAAATGCATATAATACGTGTAATAGTAGGTAATGGAAGTCGTGTGGTTGTCTCACACCAGATTTTTTAAAACTTTATTAAGCAAAATTCAAAAACTTTTTTTTCAACGGGTTTGTCCTTCTGTCGGTTCTCTGAATAGGGTAAATATCAGGTGTGGTCGCAAAATTTAATATAATATTACTCATAATTACTACCCCATTTTAAGAAAAATGCTCTGCAATTTGTCATTTTATTTGTAACAAATTCATTCATCACTTACATTATTTTTCTGGGCGAGATTTTGTCCAGTTAGGAGGCGAGATTTTGTCCTAGTTATAATTTGTCTCCGCGAGATTATGTCCGGATCCCTTTGCCATGAAAACTGCGATAGGGACTGAATTGACTACAACTGCTATAAAGGAGGATGTAAACTTGTAGAGTATATCAGTTGAAACTACAAAACACTCTCACTCCTTTAATCGATGCATACACACCATCACAAAAATGTTGACAATATATAAAATAAAAAATAAATAAGTACGTTCTAAAATTTTTAGTATCAAAATTATAACTAAATAATGAAACTCAGTATAATCTGATGGTAATGTTACATATTGTATCCCCGTGCTTTAAAACATTTTAACAGTACTAATTTTTACATTACGCTGGGATACTATATTAGACTGCGTTATAATAATAAAATATAAATTAAAACTTTTTAAAAACACGATATTATTCTAAAATTTACCAAAAACTCTAATTCAGCGGATATGAATAATATACATGCATGCAAAAATTCAGCTCAATGGGATGACATGAAGTTGGTTAAAATTCAAAAACAAATTTTGAACTAGAGTTGGGAGCTCAGGCCTTCCATATTCCTTCTAAGTCTGTTTCTTCTTTAGCATGTATCGTCGTCGGAATGATACAAATATACAAAATTTCAGTTCAATCGGACGATAGGAAGAGGTTTAAAATTAAAAAAACAAATTTTTATTTTAATTTAGAGGCCAAGAAATCCTCACCCCTAAGTCGGTTGCTATACTTGAGCCTGTATTTCCATCGTAGTTTTACAACTGTTGAACAAAATAACGGAAACACTCATTTTTTTTACGTTTTGCCGAATATCTTGAAAAATACTTAACATTTTGTTTTTGAATTATGGGAACAAGGAAAACATGTCTTTCCTCATATTTTTCAGCAAAGAATTTGTCACGAAAGCCCTTGGGGGGAGAACAACAAATCCAATAATATAAAAAGGATTTGTGATTACCTTGTATCTGGTAATTCGTCGATTCATCTGCAAATTTTAGAAATGGTTATAAATGTTATATTTTATACGCATATTGAGTTTTGTGAGGATAGCTCGAATATTCACTTTGTTATAAATATTTTATTAAAAAATGCAAAAATTTTTTGTAAGTTTTTACTTTTATAACTCTAACGGTTTTTCTTCAAATTTCATGAAACTTTCAAAAAAACATAACATATGCCTAAATAATTATACTATAGTTTGAAACAAATTCAATTAATATTGAAAGAGATACGGATAGTTTCAGTAAGTAATTTATTACTACGCATGCGCCGACTGTAGCAAAAAACTTTGACATAGTTCAATACTCAAGTGTATAGAGCACCTTATAAAAAAAAATCCAGTTAAATATCATGAAAATTCTTAGAGATATCGGGGAAATGATCTGTTTTTCAGATGTTTTCTAAAGAGGTCTTTACGATAAGGGGTCATTCGCAAATGAAAATTCGTATAAGAAAAAAACTATATCACAATGAAATTTAATACAATATTTGTGATTAATTTTCTCTTTTTTATAGGTATGCACTACATACCTATTAAAAAAAAAGAGGGAAAGAAAGAAAAATGAATTGCTTGAAAAGAAAAATGAAATGTTTCTTCTAATATGAATTTACATTTGTGTATGACCCCTTATCGTAAAGTCCTTTTTAGAAAACAGCTGAAAAGCAGCTCATTTAATCACTGATATCTCTATGAATTTTCGTAATATTCAACTAGATTTTTTTTATAAGGTGCTCTACAAAGTTAAGTATTAAACTATATCAAAATTATTTTGGTACAGAGAACGCATACTCAGTAATAAATTATTTACTGTAATTGTCCATATCTCTTTGAATATCAAATGTATTTGTTTTAAACTTTAGTATAATAATTTAGGCATATGTTGTCATGTTTTCTGAAATTTTCATGAAATCTGACGAAAAACTTTTAGAGTCATAAAGTAAAACTTGCAAAAATTTTTTGCATTTTTTAATTAAAGATTTATAACTCATTAAATATTTGAGCTATCTTCACAAGACTCTATATATGTATAAAGTATAACATTTATAACCATATCTAAAATTTGCAGATGAATCGACGCTTTTTCCAAATACAGAATAATCACTAAAATTTCTCCTATTATTGGATTTATTGTTCATCCCCTAAAGGTCTTCGTGACAAAATCGTTGCTAAAGAATATGAGGAAAGACATGTTTTCCTTATTCCCAAAATTAAAGAACAACACATTAAATATTTTTCATGATATTCAACAAAATGTAAAAAAATGAAAGTAATTCTATTATTTTATACAACTCCTGTAAATGCATGCAAATTTTTAACTCACTGCCATAATAAAAATTATGAAAAATGGGATGATAACGTCACATGTTGGGAGCAATTAATCCCCAGATTTAATCAGCACCAGGTTAGATCAAAGTTGAACTAAATACCCAGTTTATTAAAATATTCCATTTTTTCAAAAGATACAGCGTCCACAAAATATTTGATACACACAGACAGACATTTTCTATAAATGGTCGAATCGTGTTCAAGTGATCTCAAAAGCTGTAAATCCATCGAAAACTGGAAGTTAAAAATTTTCCTGATTCCAGTATTTTTTTATTTTTTTTTTTGTATATATATATATATATATATATATATATAAGAAATTAAATATATATATTTATTTATTTATTTATTTAATTTTCCATTGATGAAAAAAAAGGAGAATAAGGAAACAAATTAGATTTTGATAGAAATGTGAGACCGTAATTCCATTCGTAACTAAGAAACATATTGACGATATAACCCATTAAGTAGTCATTGAGAGAGAGAGAAATAATGTCTTTCTTATTTCATGACATATTTAAATAAATAATTCTATTTAAAGACAAATGGCATCCCTTGTTGAAAACCTACATTATTGGTAATCTATTCTAAACACCCTAAAAATTTTGTTCTACATAACAACACCATCTACCGGTTAATATGCACAAACATCAATCATATCTTCTAACAATAGAGTTTTTACTTATACAGTTTGGTACAATTTTAAACAATACATGCTATTAGCCATCTGGAAAATCTCAGAAAACATCCGCATGTATAACTAGTTGGCCTATGTACACTCAAATTCAGAAAGCATTCATTTTCCTAAGGGCCCTCTCACATAATAAATTTAGTGCTTTTATACATAAGCTAAGATATAATCTTTTGGTACAAAGGGTAAACAGCAGCATAGCAGCCCCAATTGTCCGTTCTAATGCACACCAAAGTTAATTATACATTTTTATAATGACCCACTCGAGTATTAAGTTTTATACAATTATACATTACAGAAGCTGAGATATAGCCTTCCAGTTAATGAAAGAAATGGCAATGCAACACTGCTAAATGTTAGTTTATATGCATCAAAATCTGGCAGAAAATAACCACTGTTAAAATGTAACTACATATAAATTTGTATTAAATTCTGTGCTTTTTATTTTTTACTTTCTTCTATATTCAATAGAAGAAAGTATTGGATTCGTAAAAATTTTCGACCTCGGGTTTTTGATGGATTTGAACGTTTTGAGAGCTGTAGAACACGATTTGTCATTTTTAGAAAATGTCTGTCTGTCCGTCTGTCTGTCTGTCTGTCTGTCTATCTGTCTGTGTGTGTGTGTGACAAAATTTTGTGGCAACTGTATCTCAGGAACTACAGCACAGAATTTCATGCAAATTGGTATGTAGTTGCACCTTGACATAAATTAGGGCCTATCAACTTTAGGTAAAAATTGTCTTACAGGTTGCGTTGCCATCCCGCTTTTTCTAAATTTTTAACATGGTGATATAGGACAAAATTTTGTATAAATGAGCATAAAGAGAATTATTTTTTATTAATCATTATGAAATTTACAAGAATTATTTATAATAGAGATAGTCAACTGGGAAATTTTTTTTTTTGTATGTGTAGGAGACTCGCCCCCCCCCCTCGGGGGGGGAGAAGTCCCCCTCGAGGGGAGTAAATTTTCAAGATGGGTATCTTTCGAAAGGTCTCTTCAATACCTTTAAAACGAATGGTTGAACTATAAATCTGTGATAATTTAAAACAAAGTTATCTATTTTTTTTACTTTTAACGAAAACAAACTTAGAAAATAAATCTTTTTTTTTTTTTTTTTTTTTTTTTTTTAAATATTGTTACTGAGTGAATTTGTATAGGAAAATATAGAAGAAAGTCTTGTGGTGGCCACAACATACTAGTTTTAATTTAGAGCTGCTGCAAAATTTTTCCACACACATAGAGACATGATGGCATTTAAAAAAAATTAAGTTGTTTCAGGCCATTTCAAAAACCATTAAAAATTTAAGTCGAAAATTTTTATGAGCCCAACACTTTCTTCTATAAATATTACTAAAGGAAATAAAATCCTGCAATTTCTGTTATATGAGAATTTTTTGAGTGACTGAATCAAAAACTAAATCGTGAAAAATAATCTGGTGCGTCACTCACACGACCTTCTCTTACCCTATGTTTCAATGTTATAAAGACATTGAAGATTAAGGCGTAAGATCGATGAGGTTAGATAATAAAGTTTAATCTAATTTAAAAATAATTTAAAATAAGTTTAGGAACAGTTTTATCTGGCATATAATTTGTGTTAGGGGAGTGGGGGTACTATCCTTCTTGACTCCCCGTTCGATTATAGTAATAGTACCTACATTTATAATATATGAGTGTGTATGTATAGTTTTTTATTTATTTATTTATTTTACTGTAAATTGCGCAAAATACAACTAACTTTGTATCGGCTTGCTATTTTATACTACTTAAATTAAATAGTTCTATACCACGGGTTTTGATTTAAGTACTTAATTCTGATGAAAATTTGAACGTTTAAATTTCAAGATCTATTCTGTATTATTTTCATTTGATTAATTCATGGTAATATTTTTCATGCAGGGTTGAGCTACAGTCGGTAACAAAAGTGTCCGAACACTAGCAAAAATTTCTATGTAAAAAAGTACACTTCATACGGTTTTGTTACATAAATCCTTGTCGAATCCTGTTTTTAGTCAGTCTAAGAACACGATTCGATAAGGATTTATGTAACAAAACCGTATAAAGTGTACTTTTTTTTACATAGGAATTTTTGCTAGTGTTCGGACACTTTTGTTACCGACTGTACCTTTTGGTATTTTGAGTAATATTGCTTACCAAAAACAGAAACCTTGCATTTCTCTTCTCAGTGCTTTAAGGGAGGCTCTTGAAGAAATCCTGTAGCATTTTGAGCTATTTTATTTAATAATCTATCCAATTTTTTGTAATAAGGTCCAAAAATATTTGGCTAATCTCAACTTTCATGGTTCATTTCGTTATTGTAAGCTCGATTTTTAACCTTTTTAATACTATTCCTTAATAACTTCTTTTCTACTACATTACCTTGAAAGATACTTCTTTTATATGTTTTCAACAAGTTTTGTAATCTAATAAGTTTTAATATTAGGTATGTAATTTTATTAATTTTCTAATAAATTTAAATTAATATAACTATTCAAATACATTAAAATTATTAAACCTATTCAAGTTAATTAGTTACCTAATTGGCCTTTGCGGGGTTTTGTGGTGAATTATTCAACTATTTAGTCTCATTCTTTTCCTTATATTCATGAAAAATTATATATGTGTGTATGTACAGTCGGTAACAAAAGTGTCCGAACACTAGCAAAAATTCCTATGTAGAAAAAGTACACTTCATACGGTTTTGTGAAATGAATCCTTATCGAATCATGTTCTTACACTGGCTAAGAATAGGATTCGACAAGGATTTACTTAACAAAACCGTACGAAGTGTACTTTTTTTACATAGGAATTTTTACTAGTGTTCGGACACTTTTGTTACCGACTGTATATTCAAGATTGCTATTAAGTTAAAAAGTTTATTCAGAATTATTCATATAACTGTCACCAGTGATACGCCATGAAACTTACCAAACTTGTTATAACTTTCCAAGTGGCAAACTTATACGAACTTAAAAAGGCTAAATTTGAATTTCCTGAATGTATGAGTACAGCATTAATTCCTGCAATTTTTTTCACTCTTGTTGAAGAGCTGTGCTTAGTTATTCCTACCAAAAACAACTATGATATGAACTTGCAGTTTATTGAATTTGCTTTAAAAATTTTACATTTTATCATTCAAAACCAGATTTTTTTTTTTTTTTTTTTTTTTTTATGTGTGTGTGTGTGTGTGTGTGTGTGTTGAATAAACTGCATTAATAAGATTTATCGCTTAAATTATTCTCTATTCCATTGTAATAACTGATATAAATAACTCAAAAAACCAGTATGTTTTAGCAATTACAAACCATTTTCTATATCATTTTAATATACTAATTTCTCATAAATATGAAAAACTGCAGCTCAACAGCGACGCCTATCTGTTGATGTACATTTAAATTGAATCAGCATAGCTTTTCAGAATTTCTATTTCACCTATAAAGTTTGATGCATATATAAACTATAGAAGCTGAGATTTAGCCTTCCTTTTAATGGGGGAATGCCAGCATAGCAACGTCATCTGCAGGTTTATATGTGTGAAAATATAATTAGCAGTAATTTAGTATAAAGGTCGAACCAATTATATAAAGATTTGTGGATTTCCGAACATTATTTCATGAGATACAACTCCTACGAAATTTTTTCTGGCACATACACAAAAAGGCATGATCTAAAAACAGTCAGATTGTATTTAGGATTCTCAAAACGTGTAAATTTATTGAAAACTGAAAAATTGTAAGAAATGTCGAAAGTTTTCGTGATACCAATACGTTTTTCCTGTTTATACAGAAGAAAAATATACGTTTATAACTGAATTTTTTTAGATCTAAACACATACAAGAATAATTTCTTAACGAGAAAAACGTGTAAAAATAAATATTTAAATTCCAGGCATATATTTTCATCATCATAAATTTTGATAGAAGGATAACTCTCAAAACGAATTATTTATTTATTTTTCTGTTATATATTATCGAGAAATTCCTCAAAGGAATCCAAATTACATTTCGATTCAAATGTGTTGAGTCTGTATTCGATTACAAGAGGATCGATTCAAAGATATTGAACGAGGTAATTCATTCGTGAATTCTAACATTTCAGAATGAGAAATATATCACTGATGGAAAAAATATAGAGAGAGACCTTTGCCGTTTTTATGTCACATTTCTCTTCTTTTCTTTTCTTTTCCTATTTTTTTCTTTCTATTTTTTTTTTTTTTTCTTTAATATAAAAAATAATTTCATGAAAAGTTTTCAGATGGTCTAATACAGTACTTTTTTTTTTCCCCTTTGACTATTCATAAAAAAAAATAATAATAAGTGCGATTGTATACGATTTGCATAAGATGAAATAGCTTTAAAAAGAATTCCTGGTATATATATTTTCTTTAATGACATATTTTTTTCCTATGTCTGTCGTAAAAAATTTAAATTATGCAAATATTTTTTAAAAATATCACATCAAAAGTGTGTTACTTTTTAAGATTACCTGTGCTCTGTACTATATATCTGTACTGATAAGTATAAATGATTTAAGTCCAAAAATGTCGATTTTCAGTTAAGTACTAGTCAGACTCAGAAAAAAATTCTCTATCGATTGGTATAAAGGATTTAAATCCATGTCATATAGTCTTTGAGAAAATCCATTGGTAAAAAAAGATTCAAGTCAGAAATTTAGCATTAATCTTTGTTATAAAATATCTAATTCAATTTTTCCCTTTATTAAATGAAGATTGACAATCACTGAATGGTAAAAAGCATATAAACCAACATAATCCTTTTTTCCTAATCGATTCTGCTCATTAGTTTTTAGTTAGTTTAACTTTATTTTTCGTCTCCTGAAAAATCAAGAATATGGACTTAAATCCTTTATACTTATCAGTACAGATATATAAGAAGAATATATTGGATTCATGAACGACTTAGACATTAGGTTTTCGATGAATTTCAAATTTTAAAGCTATCTTGAACATGATTTGACCATTTTCAGAAAATGTGTGCCAGTGTGCCGCCGATCCGTGTATGTAATTTTGTGAACACCGTATTCCACGAAACATTTTTTGGAAATCCACGACATTTTATATTTCGTTGGACCTTGATATATATCAGTAGGAATTAGATTTTAACATACATCTTACAATAGGGGCGCAACTGTTCTCTAATTTCATCCTTTTATGGAAGATTATAGTTGATAAGTGTAATAAACTTTATACGTGAAGAATCTATTGTAACTATACTGATTAAATATATATGTTTAAAATTGGTCTATAGTTTCATATGGGTTTAGTATTGGCGTTGCTATGCTGCATTTTTTCCCTAGTAACAGAACGGTTGTATATCAGCTTCTATAATGTATAAATGCACCACAAATTATATGTTAGATGGCTACTATGAAAAACTATGGTGATTGCAACTGGGTTCTTATAGGAAAATAAGTGACATTATTATACAGATCTTTTCAGGTTTTATGTAAATTTCAGACCAGTTATTATATTTGGCATACATATTTCATAATGAGCTTCTCACATACAAGTTTGGTGCTTATAACGTTTTAAAAACCTCCTTCCTACAAAAGAGAGGAAAATGCATCTGTCGTCCGATATGCACCCAAATCATTATGGTTTTTCCTAATGGGCCTTTAAATATTACATTTTGTGCATTTATACATTATAGATGCTGAACTATAACCTTCCCATAAATAGAGAAAATTGTAGCATAGAAGCACCACATGCAGAGTAATATGGCTTAAATCTAGTAGCACCAATTTTATTAACTTTTGTGAAATTCTTTAGTCCCATAATTCCCTTAAACTTTGATTACATACAGACATTTCTTAAAATAGTCAAATCGTTTTTAGAAAATCTTAAAACATCTAAATTCATCCAAAATCGAAAGTCAAATATTCTCACGAATCCATTAATTTCTTATTGCTTATAGAAGGTTAAAAAAAAGGAATCGTTTTTTATTATCTTCCAAGTTCTGTCAATCAGCTCCTGTTGATTAGTTACTCTCACAAAAATTTACATACACATTTTAAAATGTATATTTTTTAGGAACGCTCATTAAAACCGACGCATACGAATATGCATAACGTATTAGAAAACTCTTGGAAATGTGCCCTATTTATTTACTACTAGCAGGCTACCCCCGCTTCGCTGGCCAGTAAATTTAAATGAATTTTCAAAAGAATTTAATCACTATTTTTTATATCACTTTTTGGTCTTTGTAACATAATTAAAAATTCCTTTTAAGGTCAAAAAGTCAAAATAACATATTACAAATAAAATAAAATAAAATATTTCTTCCGTTTTGCATTCGTTTTGCAAAAATGCTCTATGGTCTTATGTGAATGAATCAACAATTATTTACAAATTTAATGGATTATGTATGGGAAATAAATACGCTGTAATTTAAAAATCGCAGCTCTTAGAACTTCAAAACTGATAATTTTTAAAAAGTTATTCATAATTCGTTAATAAATATTAAACTGTTTTTGTTTAATATTAGACTCTTATTTTAAGATAAAAGCAATCGAATGATATTGCGTTGTGAAACTTTGCAACGTAATATCTTTAAATCTAATAACTTGATGTATATAGTGTCCTCACAAAAAATATGAACAGATTTTAGAGCTCTTTTAAAAAAGTATAACATCTATGCAGTATCTTAAAAGAAAAAGAAAAAAAAATATCAGCTTTTACCTAAGGGAAAAAAAAAAAAAAAAAAAAAAAAAAAAAAAAGAAGGCCGACATCCATCAAAAGCAATTGAATGACATCGCGTTGTGAAACTTTGCAAAGTAATATCTTTAAATCTAATAACTTGATGTACAATTTATCCTCACAAAAAATGAACAGTTTTTAAAGCTCTTTTAAAAAAGTATAACATCTATGCAGTACCTTTTTAAAAAATTTATCAGTTTTTACTAAAAAAAATGGCCGACTTTCATCACCAAAGTAGTTAAATCTAGACCAATCAAAAATAGGAGTAGTCCGCCTGGATGCATTCCGCCGACAAACTCTTTGTTTGTGTTATAATGACAATACAAAAAAAGAAAAATGTGAACATGTAAAATTGTTACTGAATATCCTTATTACTTTCTTCTATATGTAATATAGAGAAAGTATTGGATTCGTAAAAATTTTCGACCTCGGGTTTTTGATGGATTTACACGTTTTGAGAGCTGTAGAACACGATTTGACCCTTTTTAGAAAATGTCTGTCTGTCTGTCTGTCTGTCTGTCTGTCAGTCTGTCTGTGTGTGTGTGTGTGTGTGACAAAATTTTGTGGCAACTGTATCTCAGGAACTACTGCACAGAATTTCATACAAATTAGTATGTAGTTGCACCTTGACATAAATTAGTGCCTATCAACTTTTGGTAAAAATTGTCTTACAGGTTACGTTGCCATCCCGCTTTTTCTAAATTTTTAACATGGTAATATAGGACAAAATTTTGTATAAATGTGCATAAAGATAATTATTTTTTAGTAATCATTATGAAATTTACAAGAATTATTTATAATAGAGGTAGTCAACTGGGGAAAAATTTTTGTATCCGTAGGAGCCTCGTGAACCCCCCTGGGGGGGGGAAGTCCCCCCTCGAGGGGAATAAATTTTCAAGATGGGTATCTTTCGAAAGGTCTCGTCAATACCTTTAAAACGAATGGTTGAACTATAAATCTGTGATAATTTAAAACAAAGTTATCGATTTTTTTTACTTTTAACAAAAAGTAACTTAGAAAAAAAATCGTAATTTTTTTATTTTTTATTTAATTTTTTTTTAAACGAATTTTAACCAGACTTGGTATTTAGTTGGCCCCTGACATAAACTGGGGCTGATTAGATTTGGGGATCAATCACTCAACAGGTGGTGCTGTGATCGTATTTTTTCTCAATTTTTAACATGGCAGTATATAGGACAAAATTTCGTATAAATGTACATAATGGGAGTTATTCTTAACCTGTGATTGTGAAATTAATATGAATTATTGATAATAGTAGTAGTTAATTAGGAAAAAAAATCTCGTTCATCGCTTCCCTCCCCCCAGGGGAAAGTACCCCCCGGGGGAGGGGGGGGGGGTAAATTTTCAAGATGGGTATCTTTCGAAAGGTCTCGTCAATATCTTTAAAACGAATGGTTGAACTATAAATATGTAATAATTTAAAACAAAGTTATCGATTTTTTTTTTTTTTTTTACGAAAAAACTGAAAAAAAATCGTATTTTTTTTTTTTTTTTTAAATATTGTTACTGTGTGAATTTGTATAGGAAAATATAGAAGAAAGTCTTGTGGTGGCCACAGCATACTAGTTTTTAAAATGCTTCTTAATGTAATAGAAACTGAACTTAGAAGGTATTCTAAAATACATTAGTGTAAAAATAATAAAGATTTATATCATTTAATGTGATTTTTGCTATTGATTTATCAATTTTGCTTTATATTCCAAGTAACTTTTACTATGAAAGATTCTCTATCGTCAGTCTCTGAATTATAAATATCTTACCTTACAATTTTCCTGCATGATTATTTATTCTCTTGTGCATTTTTCCTTATTTGCACCATATTTTTTAAATAAAATTTTTTACTTTGTTCTATATTCATTGAAAAAAAATATTGGATTGGTAAGAATTTTCGATGTAATAATGTTATTATTTATTAAAATTTATCTTCCATGATGAATGCAGAGGATTTTCATTCCAGACTATATTCAATAGAAGAGTATATTTCTTCTATATTCAATAGAAGAAAGTATTGATTTTTAAAATATTTTTACCTCGGGTTTTCTATAAATTTACACGTTTCGAGAGATCTAGAACGCGATTTGGCCATTTTTTGAAAATGTGTGTCTGTCTGTATGCTTGTGTGTGTGTGTGTGAGAGAGAGAGAGAGAAACTTTTGTGGTAACCATATCTCAGGAACTACCGCATAGAATTTCATAAAATTTCATATATAGTTGCACCTTAACATAAATTAGTGCCTATCAACGTTTGGTGAAAATCGTTCAACAGGTGGCGTTGCAATCTAGATTTTTCTATATCTTCAACATGGCGGTATTAGACAAAATTTCGTATAAATGTATGTAAAGACAATTATTACTTTCTTCTATATTCAATAGAAGAAAGTAATGGATTCGTAAAAATTTTCGATTTCCGGTTTTTGACGGCTTTACACGTTTTCATAGAGGTTTATAACACGATTTTATCATTTTTAGAAAATGTCTGTCTGTCCGTCCGTCTGTCTGTGTGTGTGTGTGTGTTTGTAACAAAATTTTGTGGCAACTTTATCTCCGGAAATACTGTTCAGAATTGCATATAAATTTATATCTAGATGCACCTTGACATGAATTAGTTTATATCAACTTTTAGTGAAAACCGTTCATAAGGTGGCGCTGCTACACAGCGATTTCTGAAATTTAAGGTAAGGCTACATCTCAAGTTCTATTGCGTTTAATCAAACAAAACTTGATATGTGAGAAGGCCATTATGAGGCATTATGCTCATAATTGTTTATAGACAATAAAACTGTCTTTCTTTGGATATTTAGTGTTAGTTTTCTCTAAGATGAAAACCATTTGCATTCATCATATTAGATAATTTTAATAAATAGTAATAGTTTTAATAAATTATTTGCACTTACTGAATTTGTATAATAAAATATATTTAGAAGAAAGTCATGTGGTTACCACAGCATACTAGTATATAATTGAAAATAAAAAAATAAATGATAACTTTATTTTAAAAAATAACAGATCCATGGTTCGAGCCTTTAATTAAAAGGAATATACGAGTTCTTTTGTAAAATACTCGTATTAAAAGATTATACTTCCAGAGCTTTACGCATTCATCTTCCACAAGAAAACCTATGCTCTTAAATAAGCAATTTTTTTTTTCCTATTTGATTATTGCTATTACGAACGTTTTTTTTTTTTTTTTTTACTATTAAAATAATTTGTTAAAAATAATCCTCACTGCGTACATTTATACGAAATTTTGCCTAGTACTGCTTTATTTAAAGATACTATTAAAATAATTTGTTAAAAATAATCCTCACTGCGTACATTTATATGAAATTTTGTCTAGTCTTATTTAAAGATACTAGTATATTAGGGTGGGTAGAAAAAAAATAATGTTTTTTTTTCGAAACGCTATACCGCGGAAAACTTGCCTCTGGGGTAGTTAAGTAAAATGCAAATAAAAAAAATCTGGAGTGACTCCACTCGACTTTCCGAACATTGAGTAATTAACAGTTTTGTAGATAAAGTAAAGAAAGAGGAGTTGTTAAACAAACAAAAGAGAGAAAACCATAATAGAGTGTTTGAGTATTTTTCTCCATCTATTACACGATGTTTTATTTAACGCTACTGAACTTTGATCCCATAGATCATAATGATAAAGAATTTTTCGTTGTGTCCCTGTAAAAACCTATAAATGCTAAATTCACCAAAATGCTTATAGTTAGTGCAACAGTGATTTATAATACTCATATAAATTTTCAGCTCAATTCAATAAGGCGTTTAGATGCTATCGTACTTTTAAAAATTTAGTCCCATAGGCCATAATGATAAAGAATTTTTCTTTGTGTCCCTGTAAAAAAACTGTAAGTGCTAGATTCACCAAAGTCTATACAGTTAGTTCAACTGTGATCTATAACATGTGTACAATTTTTTTGCTCAGATTAATAAGGCGTTTAGGCGCTATCACACTTTTAAAAATTTGGCCCCATAGGCATAATGATAAAGAATTTTTCTTTGTGTCCCTGTAAAAAAACTATAAGTGCTAGATTCTCCAAAATCTATACAGATTGAGTATTTGTGACCTATAATATGTGTATAAATTTCTTGCTCAATTGAATAAGGCGTTTAGATGCTATCGCACTTTTAAGATTTTGCTCCCATAGGCCATAATGATAAAGACATTTTCTTTGTGTCCCTGTAAAAAAACTATAAGTGCTAGATTCACCAAAATCTATAGGGTTCGTACTATGGTGACTTACAATATGCGTACCAACTTT
Source organism: Salticus scenicus (assembly GCA_963930645.1). Lineage (NCBI taxonomy): Eukaryota > Metazoa > Arthropoda > Arachnida > Araneae > Salticidae > Salticus > Salticus scenicus. The sequence goes on from OZ005662.1 coordinate 209,021,687, forward strand.
CAGGTTAATTGAACAAAGCGTTTAGACGCTAGCGTGTTCACTCACAGACATACACACATACACACATACACACATACACACACACACACATACATACATCATCGTAAAAATAGTGAAAACGGACTCAGGGGACCTCAAAACGTATAGAAACATCAAAATCTCGAATTCGGATTTTTGACATGATTACAATACTTTCCTCACTATAGTGTTCGGAAAGTAAAAAGAAATTTTATTGAACCTCAAGCTAGCGCATTGTACTTAAAATTTCGATTTTTTTCGAAAATCAAGTTCTTTTACTAGTTTTTTCACAGTACTCAACCAATAATATTTTAAACTGCTATAGTGAAAATCCTTTATTAAAAGGGTTGAAAAACACAAAAAACTAGTATGTTGTGGCCACCACATGACTTTCTTCTATCTTTTCCTATACAAATTCACTCAGCAACAATAATTAAAAAAAAAAAAAAAAAAAAAAAAAAAAAAAGTGGGACTTTGAGAAAATTTTGGGTAAAATATGAAAATTATTCTAAGTTTGTCAAAACACGGAAACCGTGGGACTTTGACAAAATTAGGGGAAAAAAGCATTTTTACATTTTACCCAAAATTTTGTCAAAGTCCCACTTTTTTTTTTCCTCCCTCTCCCCTTAATTCTATCAAACTCCCACGGTTTCCGTGTTCTGACAAACTTAAACAAATTTTTGCATTTTCCCCCCAATTTTGTCAAAGTCCCACGGTTTCCGTGTTTTGACAAATTTAGAATAATTTTCACATTTTACCCAAAATTTTGTCAAAGTTTGTCAAAACACGGAAACCGTGGAACTTTGACAAAATTAGGGGGAAAATGCAAAAATATGTTAAAGTTTGTCAAGACACGGAAACCGTAGGACTTTGACAAAATTAGGGGAAAAAAGCAAAAATTAGTTTAAGTTTGTCAGAACACGGAAACCGTGGGAGTTTGATAAAATTAAGGGGAGAAAAAAAGAAAAAAAGATTTTTTTTTCTAAGTTTTTTTTTCGTAAAAAGTAAAAAAATCGATAACTTTGTTTTAAATTATCACAGATTTATAGTTCAACCATTCGTTTTAAAGGTACTGACGAGACCTTTCGAAAGATACCCATCTTGAAAATTTTTGCCTTTATCACCCTGTTGAAAATTTAGAAAAAGCGGGATGGCAACGCAACCTGTAAGACGATTTTTACCAAAAGTTGATAGGCACTAATTTATGTCAAGGTGCAACTACATACCAATTTGTATGAAATTCTGTGCAGTAGTTCCAGAGATACAGTTGCCACAAAATTTTGTCACACACACACACACAGACAGACAGACAGACAGACAGACAGACAGACATTTTCTAAAAATGGTAAAATCGTGTTCTACACCTCTCAAAACGTGTAAATCCATCAAAAACCCGAAATCGAAAATTTTTACGAATCCAATACTTTCTTCTATTGAAGATAGAAGAAAGTAAAAATTTAAAACCGTCAAAATCTTTCAATTTACGGTAGCGCAAAAGACTCGGAAATCGGTAAATTATTGCATTTAAGGTGCATACTAGCCCTTTGTAGTCAAGCGTGCTGAGTTGTGTGTTAACGCTTACGAGACCGCATGTTTTTGTCTTTTTTACTTTCTTCTATATGTAATATAGAGAAAGTATTGGATTCGTAAAAATTTTCGACCTCGGGTTTTTGATGGATTTACACGTTTTGAGAGCTGTAGAACACGATTTGACCCTTTTTAGAAAATGTCTGTCTGTCTGTCTGTCTGTCTGTCTGTCTGTCTGTCTGTCTGTGTGTGTGTGTGTGTGACAAAATTTTGTGGCAACTGTATCTCAGGAACTACTGCACAGAATTTCATACAAATTAGTATGTAGTTGCACCTTGACATAAATTAGTGCCTATCAACTTTTGGTAAAAATTGTCTTACAGGTTGCGTTGCCATCCCGCTTTTTGTAAATTTTTAACATGGTGATATAGGACAAAAATTTGTATAAATGTGCATAAAGAGAATTATTTTTTAGTAATCATTACGAAATTTACAAGAATTATTTATAATAGAGGTAGTCAACTGGGGAAAAAATTTTGTATGCGTAGGAGCCTCGTGAACCCCCCTGGGGGGGAAGTCCCCCCTCGAGGGGAGTAAATTTTCAAGATGGGTATATTTCGAAAGGTCTCGTCAATACCTTTAAAACGAATGGTTGAACTATAAATCTGTGATAATTTAAAACAAAGTTATCGATTTTTTTTACTTTTAACAAAAAGTAACTTAGAAAAAAAATCTTTTTTTTTTTGTTTTTTTTTTTTTTGTTTTTTTAACGAAATTTAACCAGACTTGGTATTAAGTTGGCCCCTGACATTAACTGGGGCTGATTAGATTTGGGGATCAATCACTCAACAGGTGGCGCTGTGATCGTATTTTTTCTAAATTTTTAACATGGCAGTATAGGACAAAATTTCGTATAAATGTACATAATGGGAGTTATTCTTAACCTCTGATTGTGAAATTAATATGATTTATTGATAATAGTAGTAGTTAATTAGGAAAAAAATCTTGGTCATCGCTCCCCCCCCCAGGGGAAAGTACACCCCCCCGGGGGGGGGGGAATTTTCAAGATGGGTATCTTTCGAAAGGTCTCGTCAATATCTTTAAAACGAATGGTTGAACTATAAATATGTGATAATTTAAAACAAAGTTATCGATTTTTTTTTTTTTTTTTTAACGAAAAAAAACTTTGAAAAAAAAATCGTATTTATTTATTTATTTTAATATTGTTACTGCGTGAATTTGTATAGGAAAATATAGAAGAAAGTCTTGTGGTGGCCACAGCATACTAGTTTTTATTATAGTAACATATTTACAAAAAAAAAAAAAAAAAAAAAAAAAAAATTGCCAGCAAGTACAGCTTCAACTTGCCTACCCAAAAATAGAATGTAAATTTTGCAATGCAGTGCAATGTTTTTTTTTTTTTTTTTTTTTTTTTGTATTTTTAGTAAATATGTTACTATAATAAAAAGTAAACATTAATTTTTTCTTTTATCTATATACTTTATATGGTCATTCTATTACAATTAATTGTAGTGTAATGTAAAAAAAAAAGGAATGGGCTACTAACACTTTCTCGACAGCTGACGTAAATTAACGTCATTTGAAAATCTCTAACTCCACTAGTGGGCGTTTCTTTCTCAATTTTTATGTTATTTATTTCTTAAAAACATACCCAATATTCATATTTGTACTATCAATACATTGCCATTACTACGGGGGATCCGTACAAAATATCGCGTCAAAAAATAGTATGATCTATTTCAAAATTTGTATTTGTGTCACGTGGGATCTCTGGTGAAGGCCACAGGACCTTAGAAGTCTTAATTAATTAATTAATTAAAATAAATAAATATATTATAGAATGGAATTTTATTATTTTATATACATTTAGTTTTAAGTTACTTTATCATTTGCTTTTCACCATTCAAAATACATTTTAAAAATATTGTATAACACTGCTGACGACATCAGAGCTGAACACTGTTCAGAAACCTTAATTAAAAATTTTAAAATAGATAAGTACGCTTGAAATCTTTATGACTCATCTTGACAAAGGTTAATTAACATAGTCTTTAAACTCTTTTAAGCAAAATTTATAACAATTTTGGAAGTGAATTTGTCAGTATGTGAGTGCTCTGGCGGTGGTATGTGTTGTCATGAAATTTTATACATTTTTATTAATAATTACCAAGTCCTTTTTACATTCCATTCATTTATATAGGCGATATTTTGTTCACGCGATATTTTTTCTCGCGAAGTTTTTTTCTCCTACGGTTATAAATGCTCTGAATAGAAAAAGCTTAATTACAATGTATATACATTTGTAATATAAATGTGAATATGGAAAGTTTTATTCTTAAATATTGTAAATGAGGAGAATAATGGCCACAGGCGGACCTTACCGTATAAAAGACAAAAAACATGCGGTCGAGAAAGTGTTAACACACAACTCAGCATACTTGACTACAAAGGTGCTAGTACGCACCTTAAATGCAATAATTTACCGATTTTTGACTCTTTTGCGCTACTGCAAATTGAAAGATTTTGACGGTTTTAATTTGTTTTTTTTTTTTTTGTGTTTTTCAACACTTTTAATAAAAGATTTTCACTATAGCAGTTTAAAATGTTATTGGCTGAGTATTGTGAAAAATCGAGTAAAATGACATGATTTTCGGAAAAAAATCGAAATTTTAAGTATAATGCGCTAGCTGGGGGTTAAATAAAATTTCTTTTCTTAATTTGCATGTTACTTAACTACCTCAGAGGCAAGTTTTCCGCTGTATACCATTTCGAAAAAAAATAATTATTGTTTTTCGACCCACCCTAATATATATATATATATGAAAAAATGGTATGACAGTGTGATGTGTTGAACTGTTGATCCACAAATATAATAAGCACTAATTTACGTCAAGGTTCAAATAAATATCAAGTTTAGTTAATTTCGATGATCCGCAAGATATAGCTTACACGAGTTTTAGTAACATACCGACACGCAGACAGACGTTTTCTAAAAATAGTCAAATCATGTTCAGGACATCTCAAAACATGTAAATCCTTCGAAAACCTGATTCCGAACACATTTTTAAAAATCCAGTATTTACTTTTGTATATAGAAGAAACTAGTATTCTTTAACCACATTTCTTGCGACCATGGAAGCCTCTGCGCAAGTGCGGATTGAACGAGTCCAGTGTTAAAATAGGGGTGACTGAGAGAAAACAAGCGATAAGGGAACACCGAATAACTGTATGTTTGCCAAATAACTATCTCTCGCCCAATTTTGCATCCCTCCAAACTTTTGGACTCGGCCTCACTGCAAGTCGTAGGAAACGTGGTCGCACTATAATCGAAATTGAACTTTTGTTTGACATATCTCATGATTTTTCCTCATAATTCAGAAAACAATTCTTTATCTTTTATGGATAAAAGAAAATAAAGACTGTAATTTCTATTTCGTAAATTAATTTCTGAGAAATTTTGTGTCAAGAAAAGCTTCTAAATGGAGACAGTTCAAGAAAACGTACTACACAAGATCTACTCCTTCTCTCTTTTTTTTTTCTCCTTTTCATTCCCTGAGAAGTACACAGTTTCCTTTCAAAGCAAAAATTGAATTTTAAAAAACGATAAATCAAATCTGCCTACTTCAAATTATTCTCCAATAAGTGAAAAAAAAAAAAAAAAAATTAAAATAGATTCCTTGTTCTCCTGAATCTCGAAATGATTATACATATCATTGAGTGTCAGCTTCATAATAAACTCAACGGAATATTAAACTCCTTCGTATTACATTTTTTTTTTTTTTTTACAAATTCCGTAATTTCTCAAAAAGAACCAAATCTTTTACTTACAAACTTTGAATAAACACCATAAAATGCAATAAACTCGCAACAATTGTTTCGGGTAGAAAAAACACACGACCCTTCATCAGGCGAATAAAGTAAGCACGAGTGCTGCATTCAAAGCGATAATTTGTGCGTATTTCCCGCTAGCTACGTGAGGAGTCCGGATACACACTGTCTTCGGCAGCACCCGCTTCTTACTTCCCCTTCCCCAGCGGGTAAGTTCAAAGTTTTGCGAAATCCCACCAAAGTACATAATGCGCACACTTAATCAACATTCACACACCAAAATTCGCCGTTCTATGATAACTTAAAGTGAATTCAAACGGGAAAACGTGAATTTACACGTGTTTATTGTCCCCCGACATAGCGACGGGAGGGGGGAAGGATTTCGTAAAATCCCGTTACAATAAATGTCAGATAAACATAAACAATTTACGCACCAAATTTTGTGACCGCTAATCCCATAGATTTCCCAAGGCAAATTTAGCGCTAAAAGGGGGTCTCGAATTTGCTCCTTCTTAATGCACCCCCCCCCCCCCCAGAAAAAAAATCGAAAATCACAAAAAAAACTAGTTGACATAGGTGGACTCTGCTCAGTTCCCCATCATATGTATGTTCTCATAAATTTCTTGTACAGGACATATTATATATATATTAAGAGAAATGAATTTGACCAAACGCTTGACAAAGTGACAGAAGGAAATCCCCGCCCAATAGGCAACCCACCATTCAGTCCGATATCTTATTCTAATCTATTAATTCATTTTATTGAGATCAATATAGTTTATTTTCATGCCACTATTTCCAATGCAACTTTTCCAAAAATGCGTATTTATATGAAATATCGCCCCATTTTGCTATGTTGATAAAATCTTAAATTTTGAATAACTTACGAAATTTTCCTATTAGAATATTTGTAGTCAATCATGTTCATACAAGTATCATAAATGTTATTTTGAAATTGTCTGATATATTTATGATCCTCAAAATGGACGTTTATGCTCGATTTTGTCTTATTCTGCCATTTTAAGTAAATCGTAAATTCCAAATAACTTACGAATTTTTTAAATTCGAAAATTCATACTCTATGGTATTCATGTCAGTAACCTAAATAATATTTCAAAAGTGGTCTGACATCTTTAAGATGAAAATATCCCTCAAGATTGACGTTTGTGTAAAATTTTGCCCTATTCTGTTATGATAAGAAATTCGTAAAATTCTAATAACTTACGAAATTTTATATTGTAAAATTCATACTGAATAGTATTCATGCCAGTATCCTAAATAATATTTCTAAAGTAGTCTGACATCTTTACGATGAAAATATCCCACAAAATTGACATTTATGTGAAATTTTGTCCTATTCTGCCATGTTAAGAAATTCGTAAATATCCAATAACTTGCGAAATTTTTAAAGTAGGATGTTTATAGTAACTGATGTTCATTCCGACATCAAAACTGATATTTTAAAACTTGTCTGACATTTTAAGAGCAAACATTTTCCATTTAATGCAAGTTTAAGTGAAATTTTGCCCTATTCTCCCATGTTAAGAAAATCGTAAATTTCAAATAACTTACGAAGTTTTTTAATTCGAATGTTGCAAATAAATAGGGTTCTTGCCAGTGTCGAAAGTAGTATTTTAAAACTGGTCTGACCTCTCTGCGATCATTTGTTCGTGATATATCGTGTAAACAGACTAACAAACTAACGGACTAACACACTAACACACAAACAGACACCCTACAGACAGACACCATGCAAATTTTGTCATTTTCAGATTCCTCACACCTGAAAACGTGTAAAAAAGTCAAAAAACCGAGGTCGAAAATTTTCACGATTACCTAAGTTCCCCATACCTATAGTATGATGGTGAACTACAAAAAAAAAAAAAAAAAAAAAAAAAAAAAAAGAGAGAGAGAGAGAAAATGTATTTTTTAAAATATCCTAAAGAAGACATATGGCTATTTTCAATACCATTTTTAGTGTAGCTCTACTAAAAAAATCTGGAATTTCCCCCCTCCCTTCTGTAAGAATCAAGAATTCCAAAATCAAACATATTTTTTTATTTGTACTCCTGTCTTGTCTCCCCATGTGCAATTTCTTTACTAAGAAGTAAATTGGAGCCGTGTTATGCTTACAAACGTGTTTTTTATTTCTGCCCCCTACCCCCCAGGGAGGGAACAGGGGAGAAAAAGTTGATAGATATAATTTTAAGTTAGCTAAAGACCTAAATTCCTGACAAGTGTCATTGAATTCCATCCAGCCATTCTCACTTGATACCCGGACAAAAATAGCTTTACAGACATACAGATACGATGACACACACACATAAACAAAATTTTTTCAAGTCATTTTCGGCTTTCATGGTGTCCGAAACCTGAAGATATCGCAAATATTTTTTATTCTGAAAAATTTACAGACAAAAGTCTAATTTTATCAATATACATACCCTTTAATTTTATGTAATTTAATTCTTGAGTTCTACTGATAAAAGATATACACATGCATATAGTCGGCAGCAAAATTATTCGAGCGCTAGTAGTAATTCCTGATGTGGACACCAGATGACTTCATTATACACCTGTTGGAATATACATCATATTGTTATTAAAATATTAATATTTTTGTGTGAGGTAACTGATTCGTAAATAAACAGACAGGTTCTAACCACGAAAAAAAAAAAAAAAAAAAAAACCGAAAAACTGCTACTCTAACGACAAAAGTCGTGATAATAGGATTATATATACCGCCAAACAAATATACTACTTTTTTCAGAAATGGCTTATTATAGAATCTCTCACTGGGAAATACATAGCTTAGTTTAATGAAAATCCTTCGAGTATACATGGCCGAAAATTAGAGGTGCAAAATGATACATTTTACCGAAACATTTAATTTAGTTAAAATTGAGAAAGTGTTTACTAATTCTGGCAATCCTGAAACAATATTTGCCGCCAAATTTGATTGCTAATCTCGTCAAGTTGCCAAGTTTGTAGCCAACGCTAATTTTGATCTTGAGAGCGATTTTAGCAATTTTGTGTCGAATTTTGAGAATTTGCGACCGAATTTGCCGAAATTTTATAGTTTAGGTTTGCCAAAGGTTGGAAGCTCTAACTTCAATAATAACTGAATTCTGAAATTTTCCGGAAAAATTTATTGGTTTATAGAGCTGAACTAAATTCTTCAAAAATTCTTTAAATGACACAGAAAACTAAAACAAAATAAAGTGCATTTGTCGACTAGAACCTGCTTATATATTAAGAATTACTTTCTGCACTCAAAAATGTCGGAAACTTTCATAACAATATCACTACGTGCTCTATCTAAGTGCTGAATATTCATTAAAGTGCATTCATTGATTGGAACCTGTTTATGTCTTTAAAAATTACTTTCTAAAAGCAAAAATATCGGAAACTTTCATAAAAAAATCATTACGAGCTCTATTTACGGGTTCTATTTACTGGTTGAGTATTCATTAAATAAAATTTATTCGTCGACTAGAACCTGCTTATGTCTTTACAAATTACTTCCTTCTCGCAAAAGTGCCGACAACTTTCAGAATAATATCATTACGGGCTCTATCATTAGCTTATCTTCAAATCCCTATGATTGTAGGTCAAATATAATAGCCAAAACCTTTATATTTGGCCATTATGAATATATTTTTCTTAAATACCTCCAGAACGGAAAGTCGCAAAATGACCAAAAGGAGAGGTGTGCAACTAGTTGTTATAACAAACCTATATACCAATTTTCAACGTTCTACGTCCAACCGCCTTTGAGTTATGCGAGATACATACACACATAAATACACACATACAGACGTCAGGAAAAATCGTGTAAAGTTTTTTATATCTCTAAAACGAGAGCTCGTATTAAGAAGAAATTTGCAAGTGTACAACTAAACACCATGGCATAAATTTGCAACATTCTACGATGATTTATTTTTGAGTTATGTGAGATATAAAATCAATTTCGCAAATCTGAATTACAATACTTCCTTAATATACTTTGTATAAGGAAGTAAAAAGTACTCGTAATACTGTTTTGTTAAATAAATCCTTCTCGAATAATGTTCTTAGACTGACTAAGCACATGATTCAATAAGGATTTATTTAATAAAACAGTATTAAGCTTACTTTTTTTTACATAGGAATTATTGCTGACGCTCGAATAATTTTACTGCCAACTGTACAGCGAGAGAGCGAGAAAGTGAGAGTCCGTCTGCAAACAGTCTGATTGTTTGTATTCAAGGTGCCACAAAACATGTTTTTAAACCAAGCACTTCAGATTAAAAATAAATAAATAACCATCATCATCATTATCATCTATGAGTATGTGTCTATGAGTATGTCTACTTTCATTTTTAAAGAAAGCAAAAATTGCAATTTCTTTAAGTTTATCTGTGAAAACGTTCATAAAAAAAGAAAAAAAGAAAAGAAAGAAAGAAAAAAACAGAGAGAGAGAAAGAAAAAATTCTAGGAAAAGTACTGTACTTCCACCTCTATTTTATTTTATTTTATTTATTTATTTTTTAAGTATCAAGTTCTTTTTCACAGCAAAAATTGAATTTTAGAAAAACGATTAATCAAATCTGTCTGACGTAATAATATTTCAAATTATTCACCAATAGGTGAAAAAAAAATTCAAAAATAACTTTTTCTACCCACAATAGCAAAATTATTTTGCATGATTGAGTATTTGGCTCGTAATATAAAGAACATTATGAAGTATGCAAAATATTATCTTCAATCATATTTCTAAGATTTAAAACAGAAAAACTCATTTTTCAAATTTCGTAATTTCTCAAGAAGAAATAGATCTTCCAAATACGTATATCATATATATTTTCAAAAATAATTGAAGCAGATTAGTTTTTCAGATTTTTCCTCAATACAATGTTAGAATAATTACGAAGGAAGTAATCATTTCTGTAGTACAATATAATTTAAAAGCTTTTTTAAGAATTTTACGAAATAGGAAGCAATGAATTCGACGGCTATTGAACAGTTTGTCCATACAATGCTTATGCAACCACTACAGACTTGCCATTCCGGCGGTCTTCTATGGGAGAAAATGTCCGCCTTTGTAAGTGTATTACTAACTAGATGGCGCTTAGAGTGTGGGATAGAATTTCTTAAATGCCCATTGGATAACATGGTATTGTACACAAAATTGTAAAAGCTGTTTTTTAAATACTACATAAGTATTCAGTAAAAAAAAACTTTACCTCCCACAATAATCAACTAATCTTTCGAAATTCTAGAAAAAATGAAAGATTTAATCCTAAAATAAAATATAAATTGCGTTTAAAAAGAGACTCACAAATCCCTACAGTGTTGCCAACTATAAGAATTTGTCCCTAGGCGTAGGGACTTTTAGCAATATTTTCAGGATGTAGCAACGGGTTTTAACTTTGTAGGGACTTTTGTGTGGTTGTTTTGTTAGAAATTTCATGTGATTTTGCAAGGATTAGGCTAATTTTTCCACTTTTATTCAAAAATTTCCCTAAAGTAGGGATATTCATCGTAAGTATAGGGATATTTTATAAACAATATCCCTAAAAGGCCTGCCTGGTAGCGCCATCTATCACAATTCATCGCAGACAAGGAAAAATCAGGGAATGGGTAGCCTGTATTATATAGGAAGCCTTGCTACAGTGCATCAAAATTTGATAACGGAAACATTTCACAACACCGCTGATAAAGTATTTTTAAGTAGTTCCACTAGAAGCCTGTAATATATATTGTTTTGTACTCGGGGTTCGTGAATTGCCTGTGAATGAAACGGAAATTTTGCAGAGGCTCAAAAGTTTATTTGCAGAATATTCTAGAGAATTACCGGTCTGTAAACCAAGTATCAACTTCAGTTTCACCAGAAAACTGACTCACTTGGTTGCGATGAGATTCCTTATATACCCGCGTAGAAGATTGAGAATGTTCCAGTAAGTTCTCAACCAATTAAGTTAGAGCATAGATATTTAAGATATCGATAATAAGGATTTTCTCGCCAAGATCACCAAGAAAAGAAAAAATCATCAACTAGGCTGTTGAGAGCTTATAATAGTGGAAATTACAGTTGTAGTTCATGTTGATGTCCATAACAACTGTTTGTTTGGGGCAAAATAGATCTTAAATTAAAAGAAAAAAAAAAAAAAAAAAAAAAAAAAAAAACTAATCAAATTCCAGAATTAATTAACTAATCATTTTCCTGAAAAAAATTATAAAATCAAACATCTCGCAAAACAGGACGGCTATTTAGTGACTAAAATAGAAAGTGTTCTATTAAACATTTAAGGATAATCGAAATGTTGAAACCCAAATTTCGAAAATTCAAACAAAAGCCGAAATAGATAATAATGGAATTATTTTTTGTTAGACTGTTAAAAACTTATATCAGTGAGAATTGCAGTAGTAATTCATGTTGATACTTGTATAAACTAGTTCGCATAAGTGAACTGCTCCGTTTCCCATCACGTAATTGTTATAAAAAATTTCTACTACAGGAAAAACTGTATCCATGTTGAGAGAAACTGAATTTGACCGATCGCTCGACACAGTGACAGACTGAGATGCCCAACATAATAGGCTATTAAAAATTATGTTGGACCATAGCTACCAACATAATAGATTGGTTGTGGGGATTAAGACCGACTGACTGTTCTAGGGTCTTAGGCCTGAGGGGGAGTGTCCTCCGTGGGGGGAAGGGTCTTTCTAAGGGGTCTTAGCCTGTATTTACGCAAATTTCGGAGGAAACCACTGAAACCTCAAAACCGCTAGGCCGACGAGCGCTACCTGGGATCGAACCCGGCACTTCACGTCTACCAGCTTTGAGCGCAGAACCAGTCGGCCGCTGGCGGTCTTACCAACATAATAGGTTATTAACATTATGATGTCAGTTCGACAAAATTGCCTTATTCTAATTTGTTAATTAATTTTATTGGGGTTAGTTTGTTTTTCTTAGTTTTCATGCTATTGAAAACTATTTTAAATGCAATGATTCCGATAGTATTTGTGTGAAATGTTGCTCTGTTCTGCTATGCTAAGAAAATATTAAATTTCGAATAGCATACGAAATTTTCAAACTAGAATATTCGTAGGCAATGGTATATACAAACAGTTATAAATTTCGAATAACTTACGAAATTTTCAAAAACATTCATAGTTGATGAAACTCATCCCAGCATCAAAACTGATACTTAAAATCTGATCTGATACCTTTATTGTAAATATATATATATATATATATATATATATATATTTAATGAACATTTAAGCAAATTTTGCTCTGTTTTGCCATGTTGAAAAATTCCTAAACTTCAAATAATTGACGAAATTTTCAAAGAGGAATGGTCATTATTTATGATGTTTATGCTATGATCCGACATTACAACAATAAAAATATATTTCTTTTAATGCACGTTAAGTGAAACTGCGCCCTAAAAATATGTTAAAAAAAATAGGTAGAAAAGTTTAATGATTACCTATGTTTCAATACCTATATTATGACGGGAATTAACTGTTTAATTCGAGCAAGATGGCGGTGCTTTTTACCAAGGAGAAAAGGAACAAAAAAAAAAAAAAAAAAAAAAAATTCAGGTTTAGAAAATAGACTACATTTTCATTATCGGTTATAGCAATTCCAATTTTTCACTTAATTTTGCTTTTTAGAATAGTCAGTCTTTAGTTCAGTTCACTTTTGCAATCTGATTCGAGCATATGCTTTTAAAATATTTTTGTTTTCTTCATGAGTTGCCCAAATTTTAAAATTAATCTAACGAATAAGTAATTTCTACAAATTTGCAACACTCACTGCCAATTGTTTTTGAGCATTTTATTCAAAAACAATTGGTATAATACCAATACTGATTGATATTATACCAAGTGACTGACTAGAAAACAATGGATGTGATATCAATATTGTGTGAAGAAACACGCAGTATTTTACCATGTTTTTATTAACTTGCTTACTTGTTTGTTTGTTTGTCCAGTACAAATCTTGCAATCGATTTTTAACTAACTTACCGACTAGCTAGACATTTGAAACTTTTAGAATAGCTCAGAACACGATGACAACGCAATACCTCGAAGCCCGATTTTCGAATTTTTGATTAGTTTTCGTTTAATTAATTAAAATATGAAAATAATAACCTCCTAATAGCTTTAAAATTAGCCATTTAAATTTTAGCTACAATTTAATTGTTACTCCCCCTTCCCCCCCCCCCAAAAAAAAAAAAAAAATTAAATAAATAAATAAATAAAAATAAAATAATAATAATAATAATAATATTAATAAATAAAATAAAATAAAATAAATACGGGTTCATTTTTATTTTGACATAAAAATAAATACTTTTAATTAAACGTGAACAATAGAGTTCTAACAGATGACGTCACGAGCAGACGATATTTGTTTGCTGAGGGACAGTTGACTCCACTGACCCATTGTTTATCATTGCGGAATAGTGTTACAAATTTATTGTAACACAGTGTTGTAAATGCATTTGTAAAAGCATAAAAAAATCGACTACTACGCTTACAAAGGCATGAAAAAATTAACATTGTCCTTCAGCAAAGTACGGTTGCTAAGAAGAAAGTCACGTGGTTGTTAGAACTCTATAAAAAATTATAAAAAGTTAAATTAGGCATCTCACGAAAATTTAAAAAAATAACTTTAAAAAATTTCTGCACATTGATAAAGTGCTAATATATATTTAAAAACATGGTATATAATTTTTTTTAAATATAATTATTTACTTTCGTGTTACTTCGTACACGAAAGTAAAAATAATAATAATAATTACGGTCACTGCACAGTTCACATTAGAAAAATGACTAAAAAAATGCTGTGTCAAATCGCTATTACTTTGTTACAATCACAGATGTTAGAATGTATCATCATTTTTTATTGACAGAAGCACACACAAACAATTTCGTAAACAAAGTTTATCCGCTCTCCAAATCGTTTTTTGCGGAACGAACGGCAAATATTTCATTTAAGCCCCGTTCTATTTTGACGAACAATTTCACAAACAGAAAAGGTACTTTTTTCCCATTCACCGAACCTTAAATAAAAGAAAGATGAAAATGGATTCCCGACCATGTAATAGTTAAATTTATTTTATTTTATTTGTTCTATCGATTGCACTCTCGATTTTTTTTTTTTTTTTTTAATATTATATAAACCGTATTCTAGAAAGACACATATTTTTATTGAAGTTCGAAAGATTTAATTTTTCCAAATATTGATTTGTAATGTTTAAAAAAATAAATTGTTGATTTTTTTTTTTTTTTTTATTTATTTATTTATTTATTTATTTTTTTTTTTAATGTTAAAAATTCTAGATAATGGCTTCTCTTCACTTTCCAAATAATTAATAGTTACCAAGTTTTTATATAGGAAAAAAGAAAAAAAAATCTGCCATTGACATCTAAAAAAAAATCTGGAGTGACTCCACTCGACTTTCCGAACATTGAGTAATTAACAGTTTTGTAGATAAAGTAAAGAAAGAGGAGTTGTTAAACAAACAAAAGAGAGAAAACCATAATAGAGTGTTTGAGTATTTTTCTCCATATATTACACGATGTTTAGTTTTATTGAACGCTACTGAACATTGAGCCCTTATATCATAATGATAAAGAATTTTTCGTTGTGTCCCTGTAAAAACCTATAAATGCTAGAATCACCAAAATGCTTATAGTTAGTGCAACGGTGATTTATAATATTCATATAAATTTTCAGTTCAATTGAATAAGGCGTTTAGATGCTATCGCACTTTTAAAAATTTGGTCCCATAGGCAATAATGATAAAGAATTTTTCTTTGTGCCCTTGTAAAAAAACTGTAAGTGCTAAATTCACCAAAATGTATACAGTTCGTGCAACTGTGACAAATTATGTGTACAAATATGTGTACAAATTTTTTGCTCAGATTAATAAAGCATTTAGACGCTATCGCACTTTTAAAAATTTGGCCCCATAGGCCATAATGATAAAGAATTATTCCTGGTGTCCCTGTAAAAAAACTATAAGTGCTAGATTCACCAAAATCTATAGGGTTCGTACTATGGTGACTTACAATATACGTACCAACTTTCAGCTTATTCGAACAAAGCGTTTAGACGCTAGCGTGTTCACTCACAGACATACATGCACACATACACACATACATACATACATCATTGTAAAAATAGTCGAAACGGACTCAGGGGACCTCGAAACGTATAGAAACATCAAAATCTCAAATTCGGATTTTTGACATGATTACATTACTTTCCTCATTATAGTGTTCGGAAAGTAATAAATTATAGCTCTAGTAAAAATAGTTCCATGTCATCTTTATAAATTCTAGTTGTCTTTGCATGCGGATTCTAGAGCGTTTTCCTATATTATCGTGGTCAAACTTATTTAAAAATCTCTGCAAATAAATAAGAAACGCAAGAGGCGATTTTAACTAACTTTAATTCTATTTTATATGCATCAATATTAGAAATGAAGACGAAAATTTTTCGCAATAGAAAGGATTCGCAATATAATGTATTGTTTTACCATTTAGAAAAGTACAGCGTAGAGTTCTCGATCATTTCGTCTATTCAGTTTATTTTTTTGTCTCATACGCATAGTTTGGAGAGCTATATTTCTAATTCAGGGATTCAGAAAATGATTACTTATTCGTACTAAATATAGGCAGTTATATACACTTTTTTTTCTCAGTGTGTAGTATTTGTATCGGTGAATATCTAAATAAATAAAAAATAAACATATAATTTAATATGGATATGAGTATTTCTCAATAAACTCCATTTTCTACTATGGATTATAATGCATTCAAAATTATCGTATCTCGCTGTAAATTAACTAAAAAGCAGTAAATATGCATTTTCCAGTAATGACCATACAGCAAAATTCCTTTTAACAATTTAATAAAAGGTCCTAAAAATGCCAGTCCGATATCAGGTCAACAAACTCCGCGTTTACACATCATGAATTACGCTTACACGTACTATACATGAACATTAACAATACCAAACTAGTATGTTCTGGCCACCAGATGACTTTCTTCTATATTTTCCTATAAAAATTCACTCAGTAAAAATAATTTATTAAAATTATTATTTAAAAAAAAAAATTATCTTCCATCATAATGCAGATTTCCATATTAGAGAAGTAGTATAACACTAAATATCCAAAAAAAAAAAAAAGTCCATTTTATTCTCAATAAAAAAAAAAAAAAATGTTTTTGTCTTCTTTCGTTAAAAGTAAAAAAAATTGATAACTTTATTCTAAATTATCACAGATCTACAGTTCAACCATTCGTTTTAAAAGTGTTGACGAGACCTTTCGGAAGATACCCATCTTGAAAATTTACTCCCTCCGGAGGGTTGGGGGTACTCCCCCCCCCCCAGAGGGGAGGCGATGCCCCCACATGCACAATTTTTTTTTCATAGTTAACTACTACTATTATCAATCATTCATATTAATTTTACAATCACAAGTTAAAAATAACTCTCATTATGTACATTTATACGAAATTTTGTCCTATACTGACATGTTAAAAATTTAGAAAAAATGCGATTACACTGCCACCTGTAGAGCAATTGATCCCCAAATCTAATCAGCACCAGTTTATGTCAGGGTCCAACTAAATACCAAGTTTGGTTAAATTTCGTTTATTGGTTCGCGAGATACAGCGTTCATAAAATTCGTGATACACACAGACAGACATTTTCTAAAAACTATCAAATCGTGTTCAAGACATCTCAAAACGAGTAAATCCACCGAAAACCGGAGTTCGAAAATTTTTCGCGAATCCAATACTTTCTATATATTGCACATAGAAGAAAGTAAAAATAAATCAGGACACTTCAAATCGTGGGCCTCTCAGCGTTCCTAAAATTTTACGCTCATTTTATCATATTTACACCACAATTTTAAAACAATACTTTTTAACATAACATAGAACAGTCAAAAGAATTCCAAAAAAATTTCTTACTGACGATACTGGTGATTTGTCTCTATATATAAATATCTTAATTCTAATAATATTGTATCCGTTAAGCTATTAAATAAATCTTCAGAGAACAAAAACATATTCTTTAAAATAAATAATTTATTTCTGCTAGTCATCTTTTTAAATGACGTCTCTCAGAATTATAATCTCTCCTAAATTATTTAATAAATAAAATATAAAAAAATATTATTTTCATTTATAAACGTTGTATACATAATTGCATTTTCATTATTTTAAATTCCGCAAGTCCACTTTGTTATAAATAAATTAGGGAATAATTTCCGTTGTAATATCATTAAAGGGTAATTATATTTTTCTAAATGACAGGATGTGCAATAAATCGTAGTGTGTGTGTCTCCCTTACGCAACAATTTTCTGGCGATAAAATTTGGCATAAAAATTGGCATAAACTGTTTTAACGGACTTGCTAAATTCAAAATATTGATATTAATTTATTCTAGAAACAATGGATTATCTTTGGCTGTAAAATTTGGCACTATTCCGAAAATCTTGGCGTAATTCAGCAGTCTGATCTGATCTTGATTGCGATATAGACAACTTGAGAATTCGCTATTAAACTACTGCTGTGAGAACACGTAATCGCGAAGCTCTCTCTCTCACCTCTACCTTTTGCATTCTCGTAACTTACGGTCAAGATGTATTTCCAATATTAAGGAACTGTTGATTTTCCTATGAAACCTCTCCAAAATAAAATATTTTTTACAGCGAACAATTAGTCCTTTTTACTTTAATGACAATCTTTTTCAGCTGTATGGACCTGGACAATAAATTGGAACTTTCTACAGTGGAATCCCACAGAATTCTACTTAATAGAAGGTAACATTTTAGGAACGCTGCGTGGCCTGCAAAACTTTTACCAAAATGTCATATTCGAATTTTTTCATGACTCCTATTTCCTTGTTGCATTACCATATGTTGGGAAAATAAAAACTTTTTTACGGTTTCTGCACACTTAACATTAGAAAAAAAAAAATCTGACGTGAAAAATCCACACGACTTCCATTACTCACTACTACACGTATTTTATACATTTTTAAGAGAAATTGTTATTAAAAGACCTAATGAAATAGACACATAAAAATTTTCCGGTAAGAGAAAGATAATACAAGTGTAAAAACATAAAACAGAGTTTACACAGCGTTTTTTTTTTTTTTTTTTTTTTTTTTTCAGAAAAAGAAATGAAAAGAAAATTGGTAGAATTTATTTATTTTATTTTATTTTATTTTATTTTTTATTTATTTATTTATTTTTATTTATTTATTTATTATTTTTTTTGAAACAACAATTATTGAGATCTAAAACTAATCTATCTGCTCAGGATGACTATTAAATTTCCTGTGATAACCAAGTAAAGCATGAGAAAGGATATCTAAAATGGGTTTACATAACAATTTTCAAGAAAATCGTTAGAGCCGTTTTTGAGATACCGACCTTTACTAAAGATTGGCATAATTAATTGTTGACCAGAAAATAACTATTACACGCAAAAGGTTTTTTAAAAGAGGGTTAATATAGCAAGTTAAAAAAAAAAAATCATGCAGCCATATTAAAATTAACGCACTTGCAGGACCTGAAATTCAGCTATTTATACAGGACGCCTATCAATTTTTCTGAATTAACCAACCATATCATTCGAAAGGATAGCTAATAGAGTGTTTATACAACAATTTTGATGAAAATCGTCAAAGCCATTGTTGAGATTTGGACGGCTCCACTACAGTTTTTCCAATTTTCGCTAAAATTCGGAAAATTCATCTGTACACCAGACTTTTTTCAATTATAAAGTGTCGTAGTTTTATCTTTATTAGTTTTCTGGAAGATTCCCCACATACATACACGCACACTGACCATTGCCAAAAACCACTTTTTTTGGACTCAGGAGACCTTAAAACATGTAAATCAGGTGAAATCTCGATATCGAATTTTTGGACCGAATACAATACTTCCATTACCTACGGTAGTCGGGTAATGGAAGTAATAGCTAAAACAATGCTATGTCAAATCGCATTTACTTTGTTAGAATCTAAAATGTTAAAATATATCATAATTTTTCATTGACAGAAACACACACGAACAATTTCGTAAATAAAATCTATTTGCTTTCTAAATCTTTTTTGCGGGAACGGATGGCAAATATTTCATTTAGGCTCCGTTGTATTTGACGAACAATTTCACAAACATAAAAGTTAATTTTTGTCATTCACCGATCTATAAAAAAAGGACGAAAGATGAAAATGGATTCGCGACCATGCGATAGTTAAACATGTGACTTTTAATCCTTTTGAACGTTTTTCTTACAATATCAGCATTGTAGAAATACACACTTTTACTTTCTTCTATATGTAATATAGAGAAAGTATTGGATTCGTAAAAATTTTCGACCTCGGGTTTTTGATGGATTTACACGTTTTGAGAGCTGTAGAACATGATTTGACTATTTTTAGAAAATGTCTGTCTGTCTGTCTGTCTGTGTCTGTGTGTGTGTGTGACAAAATTTTGTGGCAACTGTATCTCAGAAACTACTGCACAGAATTTCATACAAATTGGTATGTAGTTGCACCTTGACATAAATTAGTGCCAATCAACTTTTGGTAAAAATTGTCTTACAGGTTGCGTTGCCATCCCGCTTTTTCTAAATTTTTAACATGATGATATAGGACAAAATTTTGTATAAATGTGCATAAAGAGAATTATTTTTTAATAATCATTATGAAATTTACAAGAATTATTTATAATAGAGATAGTCAACTGGGAAAAAAATTTTGTATGTGTAGGAGCCTCGCCACCCCCCCCCCCCCCCTGGGGGGAAGTCCCCCCTCGAGGAGAGTAAATTTTCAAGATGGGTATCTTTCGAAAGGTCTCATCAATACCTTTAAAACGAATGGTTGAACTATAAATCTGTGATAATTTAAAACAAAGTTATCGATTTTTTTTACTTTTAACAAAAAAAAAACTTAGAAAAAAAAAATCGCTTTTTTTTTTTTTTTAACGAAATTTAACTGGACTTGGTATTTAGTTGGCCCCTGACATAAACTGGGGCTGATTAGATTTGGCGATCAATCGCTCAACAGGTGGCGCTGTTATCGTATTTTTTCTGAATTTTTAACATGGCAGTATAGGACAATATTTCGTATAAATGTACATAATGAGAGTTATTCTTAACCTGTGATTGTGAAATTAATATGAATTATTGATAATAGTAGTAGTTAATTAGGGGAAAAAATTGGGGCATCGCTTCCCCCCCCCCTAGGGGAAAGTACCCCCCGGGGAGGGTAAATTTTCAAGATGGGTATCTTTCGAAAGGTCTCGTCAATACCTTTAAAACGAATGGTTGAACTATAAATATTTGATAATTTAAAACAAAGTTAACGACTTTTTTTACTTTTAACGAAAAAAAAACTGAAAAAAAATCTTTTTTTTTTTTTTGTTACTGCGTGAATTTGTATAGGAAAATATAGAAGAAAGTCTTGT
The DNA here is from genome assembly GCA_963930645.1 of Salticus scenicus. NCBI lineage: Eukaryota > Metazoa > Arthropoda > Arachnida > Araneae > Salticidae > Salticus > Salticus scenicus. The sequence goes on from OZ005662.1 coordinate 209,042,576, forward strand.
GGTGGCCACAACATACTAGTTTTTATTAAAGTTCAATTTTTTTTTTTTTTTTTAATTTTACTTATTTCTATATTCAATAGAAGAAAGTATTGGATTCGTAAAAAATTTCGACCTTGATGGATTTGCACGTTTTGAGAGCTGTAGAACACGATTTCACCATTTTTAGAAAATGTCTGTCTGTCAGTCTGTGTGTGTGTGACAAAATTTTGTGGAAACTGTATCTCAGGAACTACTGCAGATAATTTCATACAAATTGGTACGTAGTTGCACCTTCACATAAATCAGTGCCTATCAACTTTTGGTAAAAATTGTTCCACAGGTTGCGTTGCCATCCCGCTATTTCTAAATTTTTAACATGGTGATATAGGACAAAATTTTGTGTAAATGTGCATATAAGAATTATTTTTCAGTAATCATTATGAAATTTACAAGAATTACTTATAATAGAGATAGTCAACTGGAAAAAAAAATTGTATGTGTGGGAGACTCGCCACCCCCTTGGGGGGTGGGGGAAGTCCCCCCTCGAAGGGAGTAAATTTTCAAGATGGGTATCTTTCGAAAGGTCTTGTCAATACCTTTAAAACGTATGGTTGAACTGTAAATATCACAGATATAGTAATATATATAGATCTATCATCCCCATGTTAACGTGCAAAGATTTTTGATGCCGAAAAAGTTTTTTGGCATCAGCCATGAGAGAGTATAAAACTCGGAAACAATAATGGAATAGAATGTTGATATATATTGAAAATGCCGAAATACTGGGCGGCTTTTAATTGTACAAATACATTTATGAAAGGAAGTGGAATAAGTTTTCATAAGTAAGTTAAATTTAACTAATTTGTGAAAAATATGATTTTTTATAATCAGTAGCTTTATTATTATTATGGCTTAAATACTGTTTTGATTTTTAATGGAATACTTTTTTTAAAATTTTAATATTTTTTAAGTTTTTATATTAGTAAGTACTATCGAATTTTCAAAATTCTTTTAAATGTAGTTAGCAGCGGCAGAGGTAAAGCCCGCTTGTTTTAATATATTATAACTAGTATTACCACAAGACTTTATTTTATATATAATCTTATACAAATTTACGCAATACAAATTATTTATTAAGTTATAATTTAAAGATATTTTCCAGGATGAATGCAGACGATTTTTTTTCTTAAAGTAGTAGTATAATAAATACTGAAAAAAATCATTTTTGTGCAGACATGAAGAGACATACAGTCGAACCTCGTTAACGTGAATCTCAAGGGGGATAAAAAATCTGTTCATGTTATCAGTAGTTCATGCTATCAGTAACTGATCGTCATATAACTAATCTTTATTTTTACGGGGATTGTAGTAACAGTTCATGTTAAAAGTAATTCACGTTAACGAGGTTCAACTGTATATATATATATATATATATATATATATATATATATATATATATAACATTAAAAATAAAAGAAATCGATAGTTTCGTTTTAAATTAATACAGATCTATGGTTCAGCCATTCGTTTTAGAAATATTGACGAGTTCTTTCTAAAATATCCACATTGAAAATTTACACAGGCCCCGGGGGAAGGGCACTTCCCTCCTAGGAGGAAAGCAATGCTCCTACACGCACACATTTTTTTTTTTTTTTTTTTTTTTTCAAGTTTATTACTACTATTATCAATAATTCATATAAATTTTACATTCATGCGTTAAAAATAACTCACATTATGTACATTTATATGTAATTTTGTCCTATACTGTCATGTTAAGTACTTAGAAAAAAAAATAGGATGGCAGCACCACCTGTTGAGCGATTGATTCCCAAATCTAATCAGCACCAGTTTAGATCAAGGTCCAACTGAATACAAGTTTGGTCGAATTTCGTTCATATTAGGGGCTATAATTCGAAATTGCTAGAATTGCATTTTTAGTTGTGTTAAGCGTTTCTTACAGTTTCGAACAAGGTTTGTTATGACAAAAATATTATGACATTAATTAGTTTTCCTGCCTGTCCGCGCTCCATTTCCAAGTAAACCCATTTTCTGCTATATGTTGTGACAGACTGTTAAAGGGTTAACGCAAATTTTCTTGAAGATAAAGATATGTCCAATCGTTTTAGCTCTCTAAAAAAAACACTTAACCCCAAAATTTAATCAAAATCATTACATTTATTTCCGAGTAAACCTAATTTCTATTATATGTTGCGATTGGCAGTTAAAGGGTTAAAGTAAAATTTCCTGAAGATGGGAATATGTGCAATTGTTTTAGCTCTCTCTCTTAAAAAAAAAAAACACTTAACCCCAAAATTTAATCAAAATCGTCACATTCACTTCCGAGTAAACCCATTTTATGCTATAAATTGCGACTGGCCGTTAAAGGTTTAACGCGATTTTTCCTGAAGATGACGATATGTCCATTCGTTTTAGCTCTCTAAAGAACACTTAACCCCAAACTTTTATAAAAATCGTTGAATCCATTTTCGAGTAAAACCAATTTCTATTATATGTTGCGATTGTCAGTTAAAGGGTTAACGCAATTTTTTCTGAAGATGAGGATATGTCCAAACGTTCTAGTTCTGTTAAAAAAAAAAAAAAAAACGTTATATCCATTTCTGAGTAAACTCAATTTCTACTACATGTTGCGATTGGCAGTTAAAGGGTTAACACTAATTTTCTTGAAGCTAAGGATGTTCCAATTGTTTTAGGTCTCTAAAAAGCACTTATCACAAACTTTTATTAATATCGTTGTAACCATTTCCGAGTAAACATAAATTTCTACTTTATATTGTGATTGGCAGTTAAAGGGTTAACTCGAATTTCTCAAAGGATAAGGCTAAGTTCCAATCGTTTTTTCGACCCAAAAAAAAGAAAAGAGAGAAAGAAAATGAGTATCTGGAGTTTTTTCATTCATCTTTAGTACAAATATTACTCATAAATTTTATTTGCTAAATTATCTGTGTGTATTCCCGTGTATATTCACTCGGGGAAAGACATCCAAAAGAGAGTAAAATGGCCGTCTTTCTCCGAGTAAAAAAGGCATCACCTTTTCGCCCTCGCTGATCAATCTATGTCTTATTACTATATCTATGGTAAATATGCGATAATTTAAAACAAAGTTATCGATTTTTTTTTTTTTTTTTTTTTTTTTTTTTTTTTTTTACTTTTAATGAAAAAAAAAAATATATATATATATATATATCTTTTTTTTTTTTTTAATATTGTTACTGAGTGAATTTGTATAGGAAAATATAGAAGAAAGTCTTGTGGTGGCCACAACATACTAGTTTCTTAATGGTATTGACTGGTATCATTTTAAAATAAAGAAATCGAAAAAATTACTGATTTAATAATAATGATAATAATTGGTAGTAGTAGTATGACAGATACTGTTTCTTTTTTATAGCGATTTTGCCGTCGTTAACAATTTTTAGCTATCACCTTAAATGAACGTGCAAACACTTTTGTTTTTATCTAAATACATGAAGCTGAAAGTTTGTTGTTGTTCTGTCCGGAATTTTGGCTTAGGTTATTAGATTCTATGAAAAATTCGTACGCTTATTAATCAGGACACATAAATCTAGCTAATGTTATACATATTTTTTTTTTTTGTTCAATCGCGTAGTTTGTTCAAGAGATATTAAATAAATACCCCATTTAAAATTATTAAAAAGACAAGACAAAAATAAATAAAGTAAATATATTTCTTTTATGTCAAAAAAAAAAAATAAATAAATAAATAAATAAATAAATAAATAATGACAGTGCAAACATTTTTTTTTTTTTTTTTTTTAATAATTAAAATAAATTTGAAAAAATCGTGCTAAAGAAAGGAACGGCTTTAGTATACCCTAATCGGTGAAATTAAATATAAATAATTCCTTTGGCGAAATTTGAAATTTGGCCTCGAAGTAGATCGAAAGTTTCTCGCCAAGATCTTAACATACGCAACTGTGAGAGTCATATTGGTGACCACAAAAATTTAAAAGCTATAAATGGCCCTATTCACTTACCGTCGCCGGAAGCCCGAGCCAATGTTATTCTATGGGGAAATTTTCTTTAGAAATAACTTATTAACTAATACATATTTTTAAATTCTGTTTCCACATTCACAAAATTTCTAACTGTTAAATTGACGGACCTTTTTTAAAAATGTATTTTTTTAATTTTTAATATTTTATTCTGAAATAGCAAAATGAAAAAATTTCACATATTGAAAATTCGTACTTTGCAGCTTCAAAATAAAATATAAAAAATTAAAAAAATAATTTTTTTTTAAAGGTGCATCAATTTAACAGCTGGGAATTTTCAGAATGTGAAAACAGAATTTAAAAACATGTATTAGTTAATACGTTATTTGTAAAGAAAAATTTCCCATTGAATAACATTAGCTTTGGCTTCCGGCGGCGGTGAGTGAAGAGGGCCCTGGGCTCCTATGAGAAAGTTATACCAAAGAAATTTAAAGAAGTTAATAAAGTAACTGATGTTAAGGAATGAAATAAAGTTACTGCATGCCTTTGTATGGAAGAATTGAATAAAATAAGTCCTATCGTACTAAATTTAATTCAGTTTTGTACAGAATTTTATATTTGTTTCTTAGAAAACAAAAACAGTTTTAGGTTTTTTATTATTATAACTTTATGAAATCAGATTCAATTAATAATTATAATATATCGGTGAAATTAAATATAAATATATTCCCTGCGTGGTACAATTCTATCTTCAAATGTAATCCACAAAGGAGGTGGCTTAACCTCCAAAAAATGGTCAAATCGTGTTCTACAGCTCTCAAAAGTGTAAATCCCTGAAAAAAACCCGAAGTCGAAAATTTTTACGAATCCAACACTTTCTTCTAATGAATATAGAAGAAAATAATAATAAATAAATAAATGGATATTCACATAAGAAACTCACGAAATACTGCCACTATATCCCTAACTATGTGAACTGGACTAATGTGTTCAACCTCATTCTTAAGCGCCTGAAATACCCAACTGTAAATGTACATACAGTTTTCTTGAATGGTACAATTTCTAGTTCTGAGGTGTGATATACAGTGTGTCCCAGCAAGACCGCATAATCACTGCACATCCAGATTCCTTGTTTGGATTACATAAAAAAATGACGTAATATCCGGTGTACAGAAATAACTTAATTGGAAACATTAATATCGGTATTTGCATATATTTACATAGAAAGGTGTTCACCATGCATATCGAGACATGCATGTGCGAGTCGTGAAATGTTTAATTTTACACGTTGCATATAGTAGGTGCAACTTTTTAAATGTGATTCAAATCACGGCTTGATAAAATGGAACGACTCTCTCATGCCATCCTCAATGGACCATATTCCCACTTTGGGTTCGAGGCTACAAGAATATCATCTGGTTAGGCAAACAATTCTCAACTCTACTATTGCAAAGTATTGTGGCCTGCAAATTTTTATCTTGCAATATTATTTGTAAGAGTTACAGATTATATGAAATTGAAGTAAGAGTGATATAGTGATACCTTTGCTTTGTTTTTAATACGGTTTTGGTAATATACTTTAATATTAATCAACATATGTAATATTAAAAGTTTCCATGTGAACTGTGGCGATATTAACAAATTTAAATGGATGTTCCATTTAATAAATTCCTTTATTAAAGTGATTGAAATTCTAATTATTTAAGCTTTGATGTCTATATCCAATGTAATCAATGACATCTTTTTTCCTATTTATTAATTTGTAATGTGATTTGTAAGCTTTAATTTTGTTCGCAATAGGCTTCGCTATTTCCGTTTTAAACATTGGTATTAGTTTCATGTTTCATAAGAGATGACTGATTTACTTTTTACGCATTTTTTAAGCGTTTAATTTTTATTATCTTTTATTCATTATATATATATATGTATGTGTGTGTGTATAAACTATAAAATGTTCTGCAATTTTACGATATGCAATAGTCTTAACTTTACCATTCGATTCAGTTGTTTACATTTCTAATTTGTTATTGTTTTAACAGATATCTGATTATTAAGTTTCACTGGAGAAATATTTAGACTGGAAAATGTTATGCGTAACAATAAAATGGCATCTTGAATCTAATTTGTTTAAAAAACATCGGCCACGTGTTCGGCGATTTTACCTACTGTTACGTCACGGGAATATTGTCCATATACGCAGTGGTTATTTTTAATATCTTTGTCCGAAAATTTAAGCAAATATTCATGTTCATGTTTCCAAAAGCTTTTTTATTGCGTTAGATATAACGCCCCCCCCCCTCCCTTTTTTTTTTTTTCTAAGGATTTTTTTCGAAAATTATCTTTTATAAAAACATAATTGATTGGGCAATGTCGCTACATATATAAATGTATAAGTAACTTGCAATTTGCACGGAAAAAACGGAATATATTTGATATCTCTCGTTCTTGACGGAAAAAAAAAAAAAAAAAAAAAAAATCGCCAAACTATCTGATGAACGCATTTAAATCCTTTCAAAAATCATGGTTATTTTAATAATGTGTTTGAGAAAACAATCAATAAAATGAAATAATATTTCATATAGTATGTATTACGAAAATATGCATCTGGCATGTATATTTTCGTACTACATTTTTGATCGCCAAATACAAAAGTCGCCAAGAATGACAGGCAGATATCAAATCTATGGCAAAAAAAAATGTTATGAAAATATTTTAAATTATCATATTTAATAGACATATTCGATTAAGAAAAGGCACTTATTTTAAATACCTATTGAATATTCCATTTATAAAAATGTTTTTTTTTTTTTTTTTTTACGTTTTTCCTTCTAAAAGGAAGATAACTTTGATATATGCGCCCTTAAAACATTTTTAATGTTCTTCTGACGCAACGATTAATAAGTAAATAAATAAAACCAATCAATCAATAATATAAATTCATAGTTATATTTAAAATAATTATAATACTTTTTGAAATTTTCAAAATGGCAACAGAAAAATTTTGCCACGGTTAAATATATTTATGATATTATTCTAAGTTACTGCATTAAAATATGTAAGATGTACATATCTTCGTTGTATACTTTTAAGATTGATTTACGGGAAATTATTACTTTATTATTATTATTTTAGTGATTTCCGGTTTTTAGTAGAGTAGCCATTTGAAAAGATTAATCGAAACAGATGTCAAATCTATAGATGCAAGATGCTTCTGGTAAGTGTACTTATTAGAAAAATAAACTAGTTATTCATATTTATTATTTTTATTTTTACAGATTTGATTTGATTTGTTGAAACGTTGTGAAACTTGAGAGTAAATTGCATTTATATAGCTGATGTTTCATTAATTTGTTGTGTAGATCCTTTAGATTTTTATTTATTTTTTTAATTCATGCCGTTTATTTTTTTAATTTATACTATTATTTAAGGATTTTTCAATCTGTTTTCCCTGTGGACACAGCTTTGATATGGAATCCCCTTGGAGAAATTTGAAATTTGGCACTAACGTTGCTCGGACATTTCTCGCCAAGGTCTTTACTTACGTGCGTCGGGGAAAATATACTTTCGGCCGCCTCTTGGCGATTGTTTCGGAAATCGCCAAGATGGCGTCGTTCCGCATCGTGTTCCGATTTATAACCCTCCACCAGCAGCTTTTTGTGATCTAACCAAACAAGAAAACACTTTGGAAAAAAGCAATTTGATCAAAAAAATATTTGTAATGTATACGTAGAACATAAGGAAAATCTTCATAAAAAATATTTTTTTAAGAAAATTTACTAAATAATTATATAAAACTTAGAACATACAATCACACAATGTGACTGTTCATAATTCCCAATCGCAGGAATCAATAAGATGCACATATGTACGCCTCGCGTACATGGAAACAAAAAATAAATACATAAATATAAAAGCATTACATACGTCTGTACATGAAAGAAAAAAAAAAAAAAACTGGTTATCCCCATCTTAAAATGCATGGAAACCAAAAATAAGCAAAATTTTGTACTGCAGCAACCAATCTGTATGCTTCGCATAAACGAAAATCAAACATAACAAAGTCATTAAATAACCCTAAATCAAAATGCATGAAATTCAAAAGCATGCAAAATTTTGTACTGCAGTAACTTTTACACAAACATCAGAAATGTACATTAGAAAACAGTACTTTCTCTCTCTCAAAAAAAAAAAAAAAAAAAAAAAAAAAAAAAAAAAAAACAGGCATGCTTAATAACAATGTCGGCACCAAAATTGTTCGAGCGCTGCGATTCGACAAGGACTTATTTAACAAAACAGCATTAAGTGTACTTTTTTATATAGGAATTTTTGCTAGCGCTAGAATAATTTTGCTGTCGATTGTATGCAGCAGCGAATGACGTAACACAAGACGCAAACAAGAAAAAGTAAACAGAAACTCATGATCTCTGGAAATCTAATGCACTCACGAAATACGCCAAACATAAGAAGTGGACGAAACTACATTTAACAGCCACGATGGTTATTTCAATTCATTACCAAAACAGGAAAAAAAATAAAGTCGTCAAGGGGTTCCCACACTAAAGCAGTGCCCCACCCCGTATAGTTGAAAGATATAATATAGTCAGTACATTTACCGAAATTTTGATAGGAGCTATATTTTGTCTCCAGTTTATGCCAGAGTTTAAACTGTCATTAGTTTTTTTTTTTTTTTTTTTTTTTTTTCTTTTAGCATTTTGGTAAAAGGTAATTTTTCTAAAATATGTTGGTAAGAATTTCGCTAAAAAGTAAATAAAAAATTATAAGATTAAAAAAAAAACTTCTTATATACCATGTTTTAAATTTTCTTATGAATCATAGAGCTCTTATCAATGTGCATAAAATTTTTAAAGTGATAATGGCGTCAATATTTATGAGATGCATAATTTAATTTTTTATAATTTTTTAACGTTCACGTTTAATTAAATGTATTTATTTTTATGTCGAAAGAAAATGAACTCGTAATTTTTTTTTTTTTTTTTTGGCAACAATTAAATTATAGCTAATATTTTAATGGCTATTTTAACGGTATTAATGTTTTCATTGTCATATTTTAATTAATTATAAGAAAACTAATCAAAAATTCGAAAATAGAACTTCGAAGTATTCTGTTGTCACCGGGTTCTGAGCTACTGTGAAAGTTTCAAATGTCTTACTAGTAGGGAAGTTAGTTAAAATTCGATTGCAAGATTTGTACCGGAGAAACAAACAAGCAAACAAACAAGCATACAAACAAACAAAAAAACATGAATAGAAGTTAATAAAAGGATGGTAAAATCATACAATCCTGCTAAAAATTTTAGCAAGATTTCCAAACGATCAGTTTTTTTTTTTTTTTTTTTTTATCAATTTAAAAACTTATCTCTGATGAGATGTGTTCAAACACTGGGTATTTAAAGAACTCGGTCTTCCTCGTGGTTTTCAGTGATGATGGCTTAAGATAACATAACATTTAGGAGGCCGGTAATGAATTGAGCAAAATCAATAATGTTTGTCATCACCCTGTATTGCTAAGGGACCTAAATAAATTGTAACTTTAGGATATGTTAATACACACCCAGTTAAATTTGTAGATGAATTTGTGTGACGATAACATATTAAATAACGGATCTATAAGCATTTATTTTAAAACTCAAAAAAAAAAAAAAAAATCAGCATGTTTTTCATTTATAATACAGAGTTTTTAGCGAAAATAATTTTCACTTTCAGATAAGTTGGAAAAACACTTTTAGAAGAATATATTGCAATCGGAATACAAATATCTTAAATATCTCAGGAAATATGAGCATTTTTATGAAAAACGTTTTCCCTGCGTATATGCGGAAGATAAAAAAAAAAAAAAAAAAAAAAAAAAAAATTATTGCATAGGTTATTTACTAAGATTTGTGAGATGATAAGGGGTTTTCTAAGTTTGTAACCGAACAATCTTGAATGGTTTCCATGTAAATTACTGTTAGGTTAATTTCTTTAGAAATCGGCCTATTGCAATCACTTTGTTTATCTATATATCTACCTATCTATCTATCTATAATAAAAATGTTGTTATCACGATAACTCCCGAAATAATACTCCAAATCGAACCAAATTTGAACAGTAAACTGATCTTATAAATATCTCAGACGATTTCGTTAACCAAATTGCTCTGACTTTTTGTTTTCAAGTGGCAGCCACTTGAAAATTTCAAACCCACAATGTAAAAAGCAGATTTAAAGCAAGACTTGCTTGAATTTTGATGTAAATACAGGCCACATAAGGGTCTCAATGAAGTTTATTAATGAAGTTTATCCGCCATTTTTAATAAAGTGGCAGATATTTTAAGTTAAGCGGGACCACTTGAAATCAGGCTACAACTTGAAAATTTAAATCACTATAACTTCCAAAATACTTCAAATCGAACCAAATTTTGACAGTGTCTTAACTTATATTATAAATATTTTAGATGAGTTTGTTAACCAAGTTGCTCCGCCATTTTGTTTTCAAGTGGAGAACACCTGAAAATTTCAAATTCAAATTGTAAAAAGCGTATTCCGAATTTTTTTTTAATTTTGATGTATACATAGTTTATACAAGTGTCTCAAAGGACTTTTTAATGAACTTTATCCTCCATTTTTAATAAAGTGGCGGATATCTTAAGTTAAGCGGGACCACTTGAAATCAGGCTACCACTTGAAAATTTAAAACCATGATAACTTCCGAAATAATACTCCAAATGGAACCAAATTTGAACAGTGTCTTAACTTATCTTATAAATATCTTAGATGAGTTTGTTAACCAAGTTGCTCCGTCATTTTGATTTCAAGGGGAGACCACTTGAAAATTTAAATTATAAAAAGCGTATTCCGAATTTCTTTGAATTTTGATGTAAATACAGACCACATAAGGATCTTAATGAAGTTTATTAATGAACTATATCCGCCATTTTTAATAAAGTGGCAAATATCCTAAGTTAAGCAGTGCCACTTGAAATCAGGTTACCACTTGAAAATTTAAAATTATAATAACTTATGAAATTATACTCCAAATCGAACCAAATTTGGACAGTATCTTAACTTATCTTATAAATATCTTAGATGAGTTTTTTAATCAAGTTGCTCTGTCATTTTGTTTTCAAGTCGAGACCACTTGAAAATTTCAAATTCAAATTGTAAAAGGCGTATTCAGAATTTGTGTGAATTTTGATCTATATATAGATTACATAAGTGTCTCAATGAACTTTATCCGCCATTTTTAATAAAGTGGCGGATATCTTAACTTAAGCGGGACCACTTGAAATCAGGCTACCACTTGAAAATTTAAAATAATAATAATGTCTGAAAAAATACTCCAAATCGAACCAAATTTGGACAGTATCTTAACTTACCTTATAAATATCTTAGATGAGTTTGTTAACTAAGTTGCTTCGCCATTTTGATTTCAAGTGGAGACCACTTGAAAATTTCAAATTCACATTGTAAAAAGCGTATTCCGAATTTGTTTGAATTTTGATGTATACATAGACCATAAAAGGGTCTCAACCAAGTTGATTAATGAACTTTAACCGCCATTTTTTGGAAAGTACCAGATATCTTATACTAAGCGAGCCACTTGAAATCAGGCTCCCAGGTGAAAATTTAAAATCACGATAACTTCTGAAATAATACTCCAAATCGAACCAAATTTGGACAGTGATATTATCATATAATTGCCTTGAACGTGTTCACTGGACAACTTGTTCCGACATCTTTTTTCTAAGTTGCAGCCTCTTGAAATCACACTGCCACTTGAAAATATGGCATCACGATAACTTTTAAAATACTAAACTAATTGAAATAAAAGTTGGATAGTGAACTTATGGTTCAAATATCTAAGATACGTTCACTTGGTGACTTGATTCGCAATTTTATTTCCAAGTGGCGGCCATTTGAATATTTGTCATTATGGTAATTTTAGTAATACTGAATCAATTCGCATAAAATTTGGATAGTGGATTTATCATTCAAATATCTCAGATAAGTTCGCTGGGCATCTCACTCCGCTTTTTTTACCAAGTGGTGCCACATGAAAATTTCCTATGACGATAATTTTTGAAATACTGATTTAATTTGAACTAGAACAGGACAATGAACTTATCATACAAATATATTGGATGATTTCACTGGGCAAGTTGTTTCGCCCTTTTGTTTCCAAGTCGCAACCACTTAGACTGCCACTTGAAAATTTGTATAATAATAACTTTTGAAACACGACTCTGATTTGAACCACTGTTGAACAGTGAACCTATGCTTCAATTATCTTGGATGCGTTTTCTGGGCAACTTGTTCCACTGTATTATTTTCAAGCGGCGGCCATTTGAAAATTTGTTATCACAGTAACTTTTGAAATACTTAATCAATTAAAATCACAGTTGAAAAAGGGATTTATCATTCAAACAACAAAAATCTAGAAATTTCACGTAACTCGTGAACCAATCACGTTGTTGCGTCATCTTTGGTATATCGATAAGTACTTTCTCGCCAAAAGTAGCGAAAAAAGTCGCCATGATGGAAAAGTCGCCAAATTTGGCGCCAAATCCATTACTTGCTTTCTTGGATATTTCTATTGCGTTTTATGGGAAAATTAGGCTATTTTAATGCTACAACAAACTAGAAATGTAGAAAACTAGCATTTTATCAATTTACTAAGCCTCTTTGAAAAAATTTCTACAAAAAAAAAAAAAAAAAAAAAAAAAAAAAAAAATTCAAATTTGCAACGATATCTTAGATGAGCAACTTTCTCACAGCCATTTAGATCCAAGTGGCAGCCACTTAATTTTTCAACACGATGACTTTTGAGATTTTGAATTTATTCTAACTATATGTGTACAGTAGACTTATCTCAGAAATGCATTTGATATATTTGTCAACTTAACCCACCATTTTGTTTCCAAGAGCCGGCCACTTGAAAATTTTAAATTCACATAAAAAGGTATTTTGCTTAAAACTCCATATCTGCAAATCATCATACTTCAATATTTATACCAAGTTTATTAATAAGTTGTAGCCGCCCTTTTGAAACAAAACGACGGCTTCTTGATAAAGAAAAAAAGAAATCAACCTACCCTTCCGAATAATCCGGAAGGACTTGTTTTTTTTTTTTTTTTTTTTTTTTTTTTTAGATTTAAAAACTTTAGAGTGATACACAACCAGTTTTTTTTGGTTTTCATGCACATAGTTTGTTTTCTTTTTAATATCAAAGAAAAGAAAGAAAGAAAAGAAAAACAGTTTTCCAAACATCAAATTCTGCGATTTTTGTACAATTATCATACATTTCACAAAAAAAAAAAATTGCTAAAACTCTACATATGAAATTTAACTAGAAATATATATTAAGGTTTAGATGTATTATCGATAACTTTATTTTAAAAAATACTTATTTAAAGTTTATTTTGATAAATACTACATATCTCTATGATTAAACAAACGAAAGTACTTTTCATTATTTTAATTCATTCGGTTAGACACTGGTTTATGAACCCATAGTCCTGAAGTTCGAATCCAACCTCTCGGATAAATCTTAGAGGGAAAAACTTTCGCTCAAATATGTTATATATATGCTTTGGCAAATTTTGTATCAGATTTTAACCAGATAACGAAACCATACGCAACTTTTTACTTATACAATTAATTTTTACTTTCCGAACACTATAGTGAGGAAAGTATTGTAATCATGTCAAAAATCCGAATTCGAGATTTTGATGTTTATATACGTTTCGAGGTTCCCTGAATCCGTTTTCATTATTTTTAAGATGATGTACGTATGTGTGTGTGTGTATGTGTGTGAGTGAACGCGCTAGCGCCTAAACGCTTTGCTCGAATGAGCTGTAAGTTGGTATGCATGTTGCAAGTCATCGTAGCACGAAACCTATTGATTTTGATGAATCTAGCGCTTATAGTTTTTTTTTACAAGGACACAAAGAAAAGTTCTTTATCATTATGGCCTATGGGACCAAAATCTTAAAAGTGCGATAGCATCTAGACGCCTTATTCAATTAAAAAAAACATTTATACACATATTATAGGTCACAGATACTCAATCTTTATAGATTTTGGAGAATCTAGCACTTATAGTTTTTTTACAGGGACACAAAGAAAATATTTTACATCATTATGGCCTATGGGGCCAAATTTTTAAAAGTGTGATAGTGTCTAAACGCCTTATTAATCTGAGCAAAAAATTGGTACACATATTATAGGTCACATTTGCACCAACTGTATAGATTTTGGTGAATTTAGCACTTACAGTTTTTTACAGGGACGCAAAGAATAATTCTTTATCATTATGGCCTATGGGACCAAATTTTTAAAAGTGCGATAACATCTAAACGCCTTATTCAATGGGCTCTTCTCACCTGACGTCAGAGGTCACATGATAGACGAAAAACAAATAGCAGACGAAGTCTTGTTTATCTATAGCGATTGCTGAAATAACGTATTTTCTATTCTTATTTTTGATCAATCATGTTTAATCTGTGTTATTTTTTTATACAGCATCATTTTTAATCCATTTTATATCATTATTCCTCACCTTTTGTTTGCTGTATACATTTACAATCATCATTTAGTTTATATTTGTTATTGATTTTCATGAAGAACATGTTAAATACTCTGATTTTTGGTACTTAAATCAGTGACAGTACAATATGGTACTGCGTAAATCCATTTAGACCAGTAACTAAGTTAATTAACTTGTTGTAATAACTTTATGCAATTAAATTAAATGAAAACATTTTAAAATTTCAAATTATAATCCATAAACATTCCACAAGAACAATTATTTATTGCTAGATCAGTTAATGTAACAGTTACAAAAATCGATTCTTACAGTTGAAAATAAATAAACACAGAAAATGTTTTTAAAAAATTATTAAAATTACAAATACAACTGTTCTATTGTTTACAAATGCACAATATTACTTTTATTTTATTTTATATTAAATATTAACATTTTTGTTCTTAAGAACAATATTTAATTGAATTCGATTCTCAGAATTCGATTATTCGTTTTCCTCTATCACGTGATTGGGCAGACGTTGGTGGGAAGAGCCCATTGAGCTGAAAATTTATATGAATATTATAAATCACTGTTGCACTAACTATAAGCATTTTGGTGAATCTAGCATTTATAGGTTTTTACAGGGACACAACGAAAAATTTTTTATCATTATGATCTATGGGCTCAAATTTCAGTAGCGTTAAATAAAGCATCATATAATGTATGGAGAAAAATACTCAAGCACTCTATTGTGGTTTTCTCTCTTTTGTTTGTTTAACAACTAGTCTTTCTTTACTTTATCTACAAAACTGTTAATTACTCAATGTTCGGAAAGACGAGTGGAGTCACTCCAGTAGAATAAGCGATTAAAAATGGCTGGCTTTTAAGTCACTTCATGTGTCTTAATTTAAGACATCTTACATGTGTTAACATTTAAGACACGATGTCGCGTCCGAAAATAAGGACACTTATTTAAGACACTTATGTGTCTGAAATTAAGACACATGAATTTGCAGTGTGTAATTCCCAAGTACCATTACTAATTAATGTCAACTAATGAAATAAAATTATTTTTTAGGAAGCATCCCAGAAGCAGTGAACGAATCATTGGAAGTTGACAGAAATTCACACCTTTACAAAGCTCGTTTATACACCCGCATTCTAACCGGACTATGTATATTCTTATGGGTAATTATTTTACGGATATTTATGCATAAATCTATAACAGTGATATTTACTGTAAATTAGTTACTTCATCAAACAGTAATCACTTTTAGAACAGTTATAATGCATTTGAAAATTATTATGCCAGTGCTCAGAATAACAAATTATGATTTTAAATATGATGGGATAAGCAAAATTTATTTAAACTGATTCTGTATATTTTACCATGTTTTTATTAACTTCTTTTCTTGTTTGTTTGTGTGTTTGTTTGTCCGGTACAAATCTTGAAATCTATTTTTAACTAACTTCCCTACTAGCTAGACATTTGAAACTTTCACAGTAGCTCAGAACCTGGCGACAACACAATACTTCGAAGTCAGATTTTCGAATTTTCGAATAGTTTTCCTTTAATTAATTAAAATATGAAAATAATAAGCTCTTAATAGCAATAAAATAGCCATTAAAATGATAATTATAATTTAATTGTTGCAAATAAATAAATAAAATAAAATACGAGTTCATTTTCTTTCGACATAAAAATAAATACATTTAATTCAACGTGAACGTTAAAAAATTATAAAAAGTTAAATTATTCATCTCACAAAAATTGACGTCATTATCACTTAAATTTTTTTTTTATTATAATTTTTTTAAGTGTTTGTTTGTTGAATTACATGCCTGGTTAAAGTTTTTCGAGGTCTCTTTAATGGCCTGAGATATTTTCTCGTGGCAAATACTGGGATTTGGTACTTGCGCCAAATAACTTCCAAAAAGTTTTCAAGAAGGATATGAGTGTGACTATGCGCAATATGAATGCATAGTCAAACGCTTTTAAGTCATTCAAATTTCTACTGTTATTTTATTTTCGACCTGCTGATCTTTCCGGCGGGGCCTAGGTTAAAGTAGTGTTTATAAATTTTGAAATCAATGAAAAAACTGAATAAAAAAGCATAAAATGAAAAGAGGAATGCATGAAACATTTCCAGAAGTCATTAATATAAAATATTATAAATCAATAAATACAAAAGGTACAGCTTTAGTAAGAGATGCCTTTGGCGAATAATTTTTTTTTTTTTTTTTTTTTTTTTTGGCCATTTTTGTAATGACTTTAAATGGTCATCGCAGTTGCTTAGCTTATACCTTAGAGAGAAAAGTATAAACTACATCTATGCCAAATTTCAAATTTTTCCAAAGAGGGCCTGATACTAAAGCTGTTCCATACAAAAAATAAATAAATAAATAAACAATTCTTCGATATTTATAAAATATAAATTTAAAAATCTATAATAAAATCCAAATTATAACTATTCAAAGTTAAGGTGAGAACATAAAAGAACCTCTTAAGTTACACATAAAATATCAATAAATCTTTTTTTTTTTTTTTCCTTTAGCTGTAGAAAAGAAAATGTTCTACTTAATTAAATAACTAGTTGGCATATGAACTAGTTGGCTTTGCTCATTTCCCCATCGCATGTATGTTCTCATAAATTTATAATGCATTTATTCATGTTAAGAGAAATTAATTTAATCAAACAGTAACAGAATGAAATCCTCGCCTAATAGGCAACCCACCATTGAGTTCCATATATTTATCTTAACTATTTATCTATTAATAGATTATTTATCTATTAATGTATTTTATTGGGGTCAATTTCGTAGTTTAGTTTTCATGCTACTGTTTCCAATGCGACAGTTCCCAAAATGCATACACATATCAGATATCGCCCGACTTTGCTCTCTTGATGAAATCTTAAATTGCGAATAACTTACGAAATTTTCCTTTTAGAACATTTGTAGTCAATGATATTCAAACAAGTATCAAAAATGTTATTTTGAAGTTGTATGATACATTTATGATCCTCAAAATGGAAGTTTATGGTCAATTTTGTCTGTCATGTTGAGTAAATCGTAAATTCAAAATAACTTACGAAATTTTTAAATTAAAAGAATTTATAGTCAAGGATGTTCATGCAAGTATTCTAAACGATATTTTAAAAGTGTTCTGACATCTTTACAATGAAAATATCCCTCAAGACCGACGTTTAGGCGAAATTTTGCATATTAAGAAACTGGCATGTTAAGAAATTCGTAAATTTTAAATAATTTGCGAAATTTTCAAAGTAGCATGTTTATAGTTAATGGTGTTCATCCCAGCATTTTAAAAACTGTTCTTATATTTTTACGATAAAAATATTTCTTTTCATGCACGTTTAAGTGAAATTTTTCTCTATTCTCCAATGTTAAGAAAATCGTAAATTTCAAATGACTTCTGAAGTTTTTTAATTAGAATGTTGCAAATGAATAGGGTTCTTGGCAGTGTCATAAATAATATTTTAAAAACTGGTCCGACCTTTCTGCGATCATTTCTTCGTGAAATATCGTGTACACAGACTAAGATACTAACAGACACACTACAGACGGACAGCATACCCACTTCGATATTTTCGGATTCTTCAAACCTCAAAACGTGTAAAAATATCAAAAAACTGAGGTCAAAAATTTCCACAATTACCTAAGTTCCCCATACCTATAGTGTGATGAGAAACTAAAAATTTAAAGCTAATACCAAATATTCCTAAAAAATATTTATTTACTAGCAGGCTTTGCCCGCTTCGCTGGTCACTATACACAATGAATTAAAAAAAGAATCAATATTTCTTAACCCGTTCTACAAATTAAACAAAAAAAAAAAAAAACATTAAAATTGCTTAAAAACTTCGTTTCGGGCCCTCGCTGACTTCGGCAGAGACTTCTTCACCTCAACGTCTTGGTACTAAATAATTTAATTTAATTTAATTTATAGAAATGTGAATAATACATAAAAACTTCATTAGTCATTTTCTTTTTGATAATAAACAGAACGGAAAACGCATAATATTTTACTTGGAGATATTCAGTGGCGTCGCCAGAAAACATTTCAGGGGAGGGCACAACCTGAAAAAATATTTTTTTTTTTTAAATGAAATTCTAATAGCATAGTTTTAAAGTAAAAAAAAAAAAAAAAAAATGCTTAGTATAATTTTCCAGGGGGGAGGGGGGCAAGTGCCCCCCCTTGCCCCATTCTGCCGACGCCCATGGAGATATTTTGTATAATTAGACCAATTTAAAAAAATGATTTTCTTTTTTTTCCACTCGCATTACAAAAATATTTCAAATAAAATTGAGAAAAATTATTCAAAAACATTGAAACAGCTTGGACCTCTTGGCGGAATTTGAAATTTGGCACTGAAGCAGCTCGGACGTTTCTCGCCAAAATGTTTACTTACGCACTTGCGATACCCATATCCCCTCATCGCCGAAATGGCAACAAAAATATAAATAATTATAAGATTAAAAAAAAAAAAAAAAAACTTTTTCTATACCGTGTTTTTAAATTTTCTGTTGAATCTTATAGCTATAGAACTAACATTAGCACTTTATCAATGTGTAGAAAATTGTTAAAGTGATAATGACGTCAATTTTTGTGAGATGTTGTTGTGAGATTTGTTTTCTTATCGGTCACCACGCTCAAAAAGTGTAACTTGAATTAATATCAAAGAAAAAACTTGAATATCCCCATTCGACTTGCAGGCCTTTAAAACCTATTAAAATACCTTTTCTCTATTAAAATTTGTTTTCTTATCATTATTGTTATCTTATTCCTTAATATCAAAGAAAAAACTTGAATATCCCCATTCGACTTGCAGGCCTTTAAAACCTATTAAATACCTTTTCTCTATTAAAATTTGTTTTCTTATCGGTCACCACGCTCAAAAAGTGTAACTTGAATTAATATCAAAGAAAAAACTTGAATATCCCCATTCGACTTGCAGGCCTTTAAAACCTATTAAATACCTTTTCTCTATTAAAATTTGTTTTCTTATTGGTCACCACGCTCAAAAAGTGTAACTTGAATTAATATCAAAGAAAAAACTTGAATATCCCCATTCGACTTGCAGGCCTTTAAAACCTATTAAAATACCTTTTCTCTATTAAAATTTGTTTTCTTATCATTATTGTTATCTTATTCCTTAATATCAAAGAAAAAACTTGAATATCCCCATTCGACTTGCAGGCCTTTAAAACCTATTAAATACCTTTTCTCTATTAAAATTTGTTTTCTTATCGGTCACCACGCTCAAAAAGTGTAACTTGAATTAATATCAAAGAAAAAACTTGAATATCCCCATTCGACTTGCAGGCCTTTAAAACCTATTAAATACCTTTTCTCTATTAAAATTTGTTTTCTTATCGGTCACCACGCTCAAAAAGTGTAACTTGAATTAATATCAAAGAAAAAATTTGAATATCCCCATTCGACTAGCAGGCCTTTAAAAACCTATTAAAATACCTTTTCTCAAAAATTAGAGTTAGATCATTCAAATTTGGTACATCGAGGTTTTCGATACCTACAAATCGATTGCGGATATTTTTGATATATTCTCATTGCGGATATAGGGGAAGCCGGGGCAATAAGAGACAGGGGTTATAAGAGACGCAGTCAAAAAACCCACCAAAAAATATACTTAGACAACTTTAAAAATGTGTAATATTAAGTATCATGTGTATTCTTTACTACAATACACTTATTGAGAAGTTTATAACACATTTTGAATACTTTTTATACGACGGAAAAAACCCTTCACTTTGAACTTACCCTGAAAGTTCGTGACTTTTTATAAATTTTTCTTTATTTTTTTTTGTAGGTAAGATGTTTGGGATTTATTAATGTGTAACCTTTTGACCAAGACTAGGACTTTGATGTACAATTTTTTAAAACCTTGAAAACATTCTTCATTTACATGTTCTAGGCATGTTTCTTATTACCCCATTTTTATTTTTTGTGGGGGTAATAAGAGACATGAGTCTCTTATTACCCCCATTGTTAATTACTGTGCCCCCCCCACCCCCACTGTAGTTTCTGTTAATTGTGCCTGACTAGTTTACGAAGAGTTTACCAAGTGTTGGGCCCAATCTAAGTTTACCAAGAGAACATTTTTTTTTCACTTTAAATCAAAAAGCAGTTTTACTGATTTGGCTAGACCATATTTAGTTGTTATGATTATGTAAATTTATGTTTAGAATGTGTATAAGTTAGTATTTAATCATTAATACTTCATTACATAATAAATAAGTTCATTTATAATTACTAGAAAAATCTTTTATAACATTTTGTTCGCTTGTATACACTTCAAAGATACGTCTTTTTTGCCTACACTTTAGAAAATGGGTAAAATATTTTCTGCCCATTTTAAAAATTATATTGATGTTTTTGGTTAATCCCTAGGTTATGTTGATTATGTAGAACTATCATTAAGTACAATATTATATTATTTAGGACCTAATATTAAAATAAATGAATTTCACAAACATATTTATGACAGTTAATTTTCGAGAAAACATATTTTTTGGATGGATGTAAATAATAAAAATTAAAAACTATTGGCTGATTCAGAATTGTTTCCAGATGATGTCTTTTATTATCTCACATGATTTTACATTGTTATATATGGACAGTTTCAAGCCTGGTCTCTTATTACCCCACGGGGGGTTATTAGAGACAAGGATTTAATGAAAATTTAAAAAACAAAATTAACAAAAAATTTAAGTTCAAAAATCACCTAAAAATTCAAGAGGAGTCCATTTAATGAAATTAATACGAGATATTTATTTCAAGTTATTTAGATTAATAGTATAGATTTTATTAATATTTTTTGTCTCTTATTACCCCTTTTGTCTCTTATTACCCCGGCTTCCCCTATTCTCATTTATTCAATAAAAGAAAAAAAATTTGTTTTCTTATCGGTCACCACGCTCAAAAAGTGAAACTTGAATTAGTATCAAAGAAAAAACTTGAATTAATATCAAAGAAAAAAAAATACTGCATAAATAAAATAAATAAATAATTATAATTGCATTAGTTGATAAAAAATGCTATGCAATAGCTTTACCGCGGCAGTCCTCGAGTGCCACACGTATTTTTTTTTTAGTCAATTTATAATAATAATTCATATTTTGCATATATCTTTAAAGTATTGCTTGGTTTAAAATGATGTTTGCAAAGATTCTGAAGAAATAACTTTTAAAAATACATTTTTCCGTAAAATAATGTCATCAGACAAATGTCGTCATTTTTTCTTATTAGTTCTTTGAACTGAGTCCGCTATATATTGTTCATTATAAATATTCTTTTTTCATCCTCGCATATTTTATTAAATACACCACTATCGTATCGTTTCGACAAAAAATAATTGTAACTGCTCCACGTTAGAGAAATATTATATAGATTATTATTATTTACGCGAAATTAAAAAATACTTTGTTTTATTTCCTTGCGAAAATAAATAAATAAATAAATAAATGTGTGTTTTATTTATTTTCTGGCATCAAATATTTCTTTCTTTTTAATCGTTTTAAAGTTAAATTTAGGTTTGGATTTTTATTTAAGATCTTTTGATACAATTGATAAGATACAGTTATCCGATTGAACTAAAAAATACGACTTTAGTCAGATTTTGTCCTGATTAATAATTGCACCACTTTTCGTTGATCGGTTGAATGGTATAGACTTGTATAGAGAACTAAAATTCCGGAAAGACAAACAATCAGCTTTATATATATATATATTATCAATATATATATATATAAAGATAATATATATTCATATATATATATATATATATTATCAGCTTTATATATATGTTACCGTTAAAGTGTATAATTCAGTTATTTCATAGAATAACTAGGTATTTCATGAAATAACTAAACAAGTCAGTTAAAGTATATAATAGATAAAATATTTCATACTTTACCTAGTTATTCTATGAAATAACTAATGACAGACCGTTAAAGTATAAAATAAATAATTTCAAAGTTATTTTATAAATTAATAGATCATAAATTCATGTACGCAAAGCGTACAGACGTTCGCAATACTGGCTGTCGCAGTACAAAATTCTGCATATCTTCAGATTCATGCATTTTGAGATAGGGGTATCCAGCGATGTTTTTTTTTTCGTTTTAATGTATTCGCAATACTGCCTGCTGCAGTAAAAAATTGTGCATATGTTTCAGATTCATGCATTTTGAAATAGGGGTATCCAGTGATTTTTTTTTCATGTGCGCAAAGCGTACAGACGTGCGTGATACTGGCTGCTGCAGTACAAAATTTTGCATATTTTTTAATTTCATGCATTTTAAGTAAATTTTTGTACTGCAGCAGCCAGTATCACGCACGTCTGTACACTTTGCGTACATGAAAACAAAAAAAAAAAAAAAAAATCACTGGATACCCTAACTCAAAATGCATGATTCTGAAACATATGCACAATTTTGTACTGCAGCAGGCACTATTGCGAACGTCTGTACGCTTTGCGTACATGAAAAAAAACAAAAAAAAAACATCACTGGATACCCCTATCTCAAAATGCATGAATCTAAAACATATACACAATTTTGTACTGCAGCAGGCACTACTGCGAACGTCTGTACGCTTTGCGTACATGAAAACAAACAAAAAAAAAAACATCACTGGATACCCCTATCTCAAAATGCATGAATCTAAAACATATACACAATTTTGTACTGCAGCAGGCACTACTGCGAACGTCTGTACGCTTTGCGTACATAAAAACAAAACAAAAAAAAAAAACATCACTGGATACCCCTATCTCAAAACGCATGAATCTAAAACATATACACAATTTTATACTGCAGCAGGCATCTCTACGTTTTGCGTACATGAAAAAAAATATCACTGGGTAATCCTATCTCAAAGTGCATGTGTCTGAAAAATATGCAAAAGTTTGTGCTGCAGCACTGCTAAAATAACCGGTAAATGTGGTAAATATTGAATAATTAATCACATTGCCCAAAATTTAGCGGAGATTATGCATAATCATTTCATACTTTAACGATCAAGTAATCGTTATTCTATAGAATACCTAGTTAAATCGAGGATACTTTAACTGACTTGTCTAGTTATTTCATGAAATACCTAGTTATTAAATGGAATAACGGATTTCATACTTTAACGGTAACATATATATATTATTATATGATTATATTAGCTCAATGGACTAATAAGAAAAAATGAGGACATTTGTCTGATGAGATTATTTTACGAAAAAATGTATTTTTAACAGTTGTTTCTTCAGAATATTTGCAAGCGTCATTTTAAACCCAGTGCTGCCAGATTTGAGGGAAATTTTTATTCAACATCCACCGTTAAATTTTACTTATAACAGTTAGCTAATTACATAGACGATTTTTGTAAAAAATGTTTCGAAACAATTAGCAAACCGTTTCAATTAAAATTTTGTGGTGGGTGTTAAATAAAAATTTCCCTCAATCTGGCAGCACTGTTTAAACCAACCACTATTTTAAAGATATATACAGAATAGGAACTTTTGTGTCATAAATTGACTAAAAAACACAATCATAAAAATATAATCAAAATAGAAATTATTTTATTTTAATTCATTTATTTAATGAAATATATATATATATATATATCAAAATTAATAAAAAGTCATCGCAAAAACGACGAAAAAAATTTAAAAGGAGACGTTTGAGTCCTATCCGCGTTTGTAATGATCGATAGATGTCGCTTTTTCAGCTTTTGTTGTTAGTAAATATAATAGCCACGTGTATTTATTATTGTTCTATTTGTGTTACTACTTTAATATTCGTGCTACAATTTCTCCGATATTACATCATGAAAAATTGATTGCTTTTGGAAAAAATATTTCAGTTTATTCAAAGTTCGATCGGAAGTAGATTTTTAACTGAAGCTGAACAAATATTAGTTTCAAATCATCTGATTAATTCTTTACTTCCATCAGCCGAAGCAACTGAAATTTTTAATTTGTCATTTGGAAATAAATGGACACTTAATTATGGATTTCTTGATTTTACCATGTTTTTATTAACTTCGATTCTTGTTTGTTTGTTTGTGGGTTTGTTTGTTTGTGTGTTTGTCAGGGACAAATCTTGCAATCGATTTTTAACTAACTTCCCGACTAGCTAGATATTTGAAATTTTCAGGACAGCTCACAACACGGTGACAATACATTTTTCTAATAATTTTAGTCAACTATTTCAAGTCCCGCTGCCTTCGGCATCGCTTATATGATTCGACAGAAAATTTATTTAACTAACTTCCCGACTAGCTAGACATTTGAAACTTTCAGAATAGTTCAGAACAGGGTGAAAATGCATTTTCTTAAAACCTTTAGCCAACTGTTTCGGGTTCCCGCTGCCTTCGGCAGCGTTATCAGTACAAAGCTTGCAATCGATTTTTCACTAACTTTCCGACTTTCGGTACAGTTCAGAATACGGTGAAAATGCTTTTTAAAAATATTTTTATCCAATTGCTTCGGGACCCTGCTGCCTTCGGCAGCGTTTCCAGCACAAAGCTTGCAATCAACTTTTAACTAACTTCCCGGCTAGATAGCCATTTGAAACTTTTATAATAGCTCAAAAGACGATAGCAAGGAATTTTTTTAATACTTTTATCCAATTGCTGGGGTTCCGGCTGCCTTCAGTAGCGTTTATATGATTCAACAGAAAATTAAAAAACATGGTTTATAAAAAAAAATTTTATCTTATAATTATTTTGGAGTTACACTGAGGCATACAACAGTAAGTGTTATCTTTTTTACCGGATTTATTCATTTTTATTCAATAAATATATGTGAAACTAAACATCGGCAAGCAATGGCGTCTCGACGAAAGCCGAAAACTATTCGTGTTAATTGTAATTTCACCATTGACCACCAGAGGGCGAGCATTTCATTACAGTCGCGGATATTGTATGATATAAAACTGTACTGCCTGTGGAAGCATTAAAAAGAAAAGAAATAAAGTGCGGATCTTTCGCACGGTTTGCAAGTAAAAAATAAAACTTAAAGAGTATTCTTCAACATAATAAAAGGATTTATTTATATTAATATACATTTGCAGCTAACGAATTTGACATAATAATCTTTCGGAATATTATCCAAAGAGTAAGAATCTGTTATCAGGATATCAACTTCGGAGAAGATTCACCAAATTCGTCACTATAGCTTGTATTTCAAAGGGATAATATTTCTTACTTTTTTTTTTCCCGAGAAAAGAAACCTCTAAATCCCAAATTGTTGATCTTAACATAGAATTACATCTTTTCTTTTAAATTATCTTTGATTCTTATTTTATTTGTTCCAAATCAAATGTAAATATTTTTTAATGCATTCTTGCAGTTATGTCATTTAATCCCTGCTAAATTATCCTTCTTCCTTTTTATTATTCATTCCTACAAACCAAAGATGTTCTTTATTTCAGTACATTTCTGTAATTATGACGTTAGCTTCCCCCATCAACCCTTCATTATTCAGAAGATAAATACATTCTGCCCCAATATATACATACAAATATGCATATATACAGTCGGCTGCAAAATTATTCGAGCACTAGCAATAATCCTTGCCAAAAAAAGGTACACTTAATACAGCTTTGTTAAATAAATCCTTGTCGAGTCATGTTCTTTATCAGTCTAAGAACATGATTCGACAAGGATTTACTTATCAAAACAGTCTTAAGTGTACTTTTTAAACATAGGAATTATTGGCTAGTGCTCGAATAATTTTGCAGCCGACTGTACATTACAGTGGTGGATCCAGAACTTGACTTTATTTTATTTTATTTTATTTATTTTTATTTTTTTTATTTTTTTTGGGGGGGGGAGGGGGGCTAAGATTTTTCAAAGTGTTATTCTAGACCAATAAAAAATTTACAATTGCAATATTCAATTGCGAATGTCAGTGTTTTTTTTTTTGGGGGGGGGGCTGCAGCCCCCTAGCCCCCCCTCCTTAAATCCACCACTGATACATTATATAGTATGTTATGAAGATTATTACATTACTTTTTACGTATTTTAACGTTTCAGATTGCAACTTCTTTTTCTTATTTTGGTGCTGAATGGTTGCACACACTTCGACAGCCCCAATACGTAAGAGTGAATCCAAGACCACGTCCAGCAATCACTAACACGCTACGAGCAATCGGAGCTCTAGGAATAATTATAGGTGTAGGTGGATGGTGGGGAGCTTTGCATGAAAGACATTCCGCTATTTTAATGGTAAGTAAATTTACATCATTCATTCCATAAAGTATGCATCAATAGATCGTAAATGCGACAAGATATCATGTGCATGATTTTGGAACTGCCGTTTATTTATAGTAAAATTTAAAATGTCTATATAGAGAAGTGAAATGTGAATTTTTTTCCTTACAGAGTGTTTCAATGTATGATTCCTGTTACATTAAAAATGTGCTTGCATGAAAATTTTTTATGCATATTGAAAAATGTAGCAATTGTAGAAAAAATTTACGACGTTATATATACCGCAGAGCACGTATATCATTCAAAAACAATAAATTGCCGCACAAACACTCTGTAAAAAATTCTATGCTCAGAGCTCAATAGGTTTTATTTGAACACAGAGGGCCTTCATTTGCATCCCTTGGCAGAAATTAGTAGCGAAATATTTTACCAAGTATATATAAATATATATATTATATACACTAAGAGACAAAAAAAAAAAAAAAAGCCGCACTTGGATAATTTTTACTTTTCCTCTGAAAAACGTTCTGATCATTTAAAAATAGTGATGAAGCAGATAATGATTTTGCCAAATACCTCATATCCGTATCCAGCAGACATTAGTGATTCAGAGATTCGATATCCAGTAAAATTAATATTTCTTACATCCCTAAATTAAAATTTTAAAACTGGTGATTTTTGAAAAGAAAAATGACAGTATCCAAATGTAGCTTTTTTTGTCCCTTATAGGCCGTGGGCCATAGGTTGATATCGTTCAAGTCCGTTTCAATCATCGAGAGGCAATTTCAAATTAATGTTAAAATTAAAAGAATACTATCTGGAACCCGTCGACTTCGATGGTCACTTTATTGACCGTAATGTTTCAAAAATCGTCGTATCATTATTTAAATGTATTTCAAGTTAAAACATCTAATATAATTTACAACATTTCACTTAAAAAAAAAAAAAAAAAATTCGGAAAAATGGTTATAAATTGAAATACTATATATGACATCACTTTCTACAAAGTACTCTCAATGTGACGTCAAACTGACTCCAAATAAAACAGTTGCTATCTTTTATTTTCTGTTTCTTATAATACTAAGGCTACATGTTAGCTGACCCGCCCGGCGTTGCCTGGACCCATGATAATAACCTTAATTGAACCTTAAATTTGTATGATTTTATATCTTTAACTCGATTTTGTTTGAATTTCTATTTTTAAATAAAGACATCGCGAAAAAAATAATCAGCTGTAACAAAAAAATTACCTCGAACCGAACGAAACTCAGTCTTGTGACACCGGTGTCTGCGGCAACACATACGTGAGCCGCTAATAACATAAAAAAAAATTCCCAAAAATTAACCTGCAACCGAAAGAACCCGCCTGGTGTTGGCCGGGCCATGATAATAACCTTAAATGCACCTTAAATTTGTATGGTTTTATATCTTTAACTCGATTTTGTTTGATTTTCTATTTTTAAATGAAAACATCACAAATAATAATAATAATAATAATAATAATAATCTGTAACAAAAAAAAAAATTACTTCAAACGGAACGGAACTCGGATTCGTATCCCAGTGCCTGTGGCACGTATATGCAGGCCGCTATTAACATGAAAAAATTCTCAAAAATTAACCTTGAACCGAACGAACCTCTGACTCGTGTTACCGCTGCCTGCGGCTGCGGCACCGTATAGCAGTCATGCTACGCAAGCACTGCAAAATCCACTTTCCTCCAACAGGGAGCGCAGTATCTTGTATACGAACATCACCAATCACCTTGAATTTCCAAGACCTTTCAAATAAGGTGTCACATGGTGGTGTCAACTGCAAAATCCTTTAGTTGCACTTTCCACCGCAAGGGGGCGCAGTTTGTTCTGTACGAACATCACCAACGGTGAGGAAATACCAAGACCATTAAAATAAGATATAACACGATAGGGTCTAGAACAGAATCACCTAGTTCCATTTTTCACCACCAGGGTGCGCACTATATTGTATACAAACATCCCCAATCACCTTGAATTTCCAAGACCTTTCAAATAAGGTGTCACATGGTGGTGTCAACTGCAAAATCTTTAGTTGCACTTTCCACCACCAGGGGGCGCAATTTGTTCTGTACGAACGTCACCAACGGTGAGGAAATACCAAGACCTTTAAAATAAGATGCAACATGATAGGGTCTACAGCAAAATCACTTAGTTCCATTTTTCACCATCAGGGGTCGGACTATACTGTATACAAACATCCCCAATCGACATGAAATTTCAAGACCTTTAAAATGAGGTGCTACATGTGTGGGTCTAGAACGGATTTCCCTCTCAAACTAATTTCCCCCCTTTCCCCTCCCCTCCAAATCTACTTTCCCCCTTTAAAATCGAAAATTCCAAATTCGCAGATATTGATTTTTTAGTATTCGACTCTAGTCCCCATATGTACAATTTCTTCCCCGTGAAGTAATTTGTACCTTAGTTAAGCTCGTAAACGTGTTTTTAACCCGAAACGGGTGGGAAA
Source organism: Salticus scenicus (assembly GCA_963930645.1). NCBI lineage: Eukaryota > Metazoa > Arthropoda > Arachnida > Araneae > Salticidae > Salticus > Salticus scenicus. The sequence continues at coordinate 209,071,798 of OZ005662.1, forward strand.
CGGTTTCCCACCCGTTTCCCCCCCTTCGACTTTTTTTTATTTTTCTCTTCTCATAGCACATCTACAGACCAAGACCTTTTTTTAGACACCTCAACCAAATTTTTACACCAAGTACAGTCTGTAACAAAAGTGTCCGAACACTAGCAAAAATTCCTATGTAAAAAAAGTACATTTCACACGGTTTTGTTAAATAAATCCTTGTCTAATCCTCTTCTTAGTCAGTCTAAGAACATAATTCGATAAGGATTTATTTAATAGAACCGTATGAAGTGTACTTTTTTTACATAGGAATTTTTGCTAGTGTTCGGACACTTTTGTTACCGACTGTAGTTCTCTCAATATAGTGGAGACAGACAAAAACATGTTTCAAATTAATATATAGATTTTTTCATGTTGCCACACTGTAAAAAAGGATCAATAATTTAAAAATAAAATGATAACACGTGAACTTTGTTTTTATAAGGCAATAAAAATTCAGATAAACTCGCTGTATTGTTGCATTTCCGAAAATGACGTCATTCGTTTTTAACCCAAACGGGTGGGAAACGGTTTCCCACCCGTTTCCTCCGGGGGGGAAACCATTCGACTTTTTTTTATTTTTCTCTTTTCATAGCACATCTACAGACCAAGACCTTTCTTTAGACACCTCAACCGAATTTTTACACCTAGCCGTTCTCTCAATATAGTGGAGACACACAAAAACATGTTTCAAATTAATATATAGATTCTATTATCTACAAATTCGCAATGTTCTGGTCTGAAGATGAGCACATTATTTTAAAATTGATTAAATTAGTTCTACAAATTTGACATTTCTGCGGTCCTGCTATTCTATTTCCACTTAGAGATAGTCAAATTCTCTACTCATTCATTCGCTTATCCTCCAATCAAAACAGTAATTTCCTTTTCGCTGTTATTTTTAGCCCAATGGCAGCTGCTGTTAAGGCACGCGCTAGCATTTTATACGTTTTGTTTACGTTTATTTATGTTTACCACGGACACGGATTAGGAGACCAGGATAGAACACTAGATAGGGCAGCGAGCGCGAAAATAGAAGCTTTCCTTTCCGCATTAATTCAGCTGACCAGAGTAAGCGATCCGATCGCCGCCTGGTGTAGTACCTTTGAAACTTATCGGAAGAAAGGGAAAGCCCGCCCCTTAGGCTTCAGTCATCCAACGAACGAACAGCCAGAAATGTAAAAACGCGCTGATTGGTGGATTTTCGAGATTGGTCGCCCTCTATATGAAAGATGAAAATTACTACCTTCCCGTAACGTTAGTAATATATCCTATAGAATCTCCTAATCCGTGACCACGGAGTAAAGTTTACATTACTGTACAACCGCGATAAATTGGCACTCGAATCACGTGTTTTCAGATGAGTCCATTAATGAAATAAGGTGAGAGGTTGTGTTTCCATCGTAACACAGAGTAGAGTGGCTTCCAGATTTGGCGTTGTTAGCCCGTTTCTTAGTGTGAAATTATAATTTGAAGTTGTTGATAAACTTAATGTTTGGAGGTATTTTTAATTACTATTTAAAAGATGTGTTCGGAGGTACTATTGTTTACAAATTTTAAAGTTTCGGCGATCAAATAACATTCAAAAAGAAATTTTGATTTTTTTAAATAAAGTAATCTTAATGGCTTCCGAGAAGTAATTTTTAAGTACAATCATTATCAGCAGAAATGGATGAAAGAAGTAACTTAATTAAACTTTAAAAAAGTTTCTTTCTACAATGTATGAAATAAAAGAAATCATGAATCATGAAAAAAAGAATCATGAAAGAAACCATTGCAGTTTTGATAAAATAAACATTAAATTAATTATTGTAATTGTCATTAAATAACATGACATAATCATATAATGGTTGTAATAAAAGTAGAAAGGAAGAAATTTAATTAATCACGATAGTTAATATTTACAAAACATTCAATTATGATATATATTTAGATTTAAATAGTTGAACTAATCATGATAGTGAATATTTACAACAAAAAAAAAAAAAAAAAAAAAAAAGGAACTGTTTTACGTATACTTCGAGAAGTTGAAAGCAAAACGAGTAAATTTTAGGGATTCAATTAATTTAAATACTAGAAATAAACATACATGCGAATACAAATTATAAGCAATGTTTAAAGCTATTTTGTTTTATCGATTTTCTGCATATCCGATAAAAAAATTATAAGAAATAATTAAAACAATATTTAAATTGTCAAAAATTTAGCAATTTTCTATTGAATTAGCAACAATAGACACTTTGACTGTTCGTATTGGTGCCAAAGAAGCTGGTAAGTCAAAGAATTGTTTGGCGAAAAGAACTGCCGCCAAGCATCATTTGCATTTCATTCGGCCGCCCCTTCTTCAAAATGAACTATTCCAAGGTCGTATGCCTTCTTTTCGCGGTTGTACAGTATCTTGAGTATTGTTGACATTTTTATCCAATTCTACTATTGCTTTCTTTTCGTGTATTTTTAAGTAATCTTTACATTTCATATAAGGTGATAAAAAAAATGACATATTGTTTATATATCGGGAATGAGAAAAATTCAAAAATGTAGTATTTTTCTTAAATAATATGTAAAGTTTCTCTTGACATCATTATCTTGCGTGTTATTAACATTTTTATTGAATTCTGTTATTACTGTTTTTTTCCTATATTTTTAAGTAAAATTATTACAGATAATATAATATCAGAAGAAATACATTCAATATATACATTGAATATATATACATTCAAAGTCATTCAGTATATATACATACAAAGGTGACGTGTTTTTCTCAAATAAGCTGGGCTAAATTGAGATTGTGCGCTGACCAGTGGAAAGTTTTAAATGTTCGTGAAAGAAAAATAACTACCGATTTGCTTCTTCTTCAAATTAATGAACTGTCCAAACTGTCTTTAGACAACAGCATAGGTTACCATAGAAAGTGTTACGCAGTATGTTTTACTCTGACATGTAGTAAATTATTACCGAAGCGTCAGTGGAGACCTCCATATGGAGACTCAAAATTTTTGGGTTCTGTTTGCGTGTCTGTTTCTCGCGTGATAGCGGCCGCAAAAATCACGCTATTGGCTTGCAATTTGGTACACATGCTCATGAACCACACGGAATTAGTATAGTTTAAGTGTGTATTCCATTTATTGTTCGTGTACAGGGACACACCAAAGTTTTTCTTATCATTATGGCCTATAAACAGAATTTGTACCGCGATAGCGGCCGCAAAAATCCCCGATTGACTTGCAAATTGGTATAAATGTTCAGACTCTGTATCAAAATAGTTGTGTAATTTTTTTTTATGTTTAGAGTATTCATGGATCGTGTAGAGGGACACACCAAAGTTTTTCTTATCATTTTGACCTCTGGGGTGAATTTCGTTTAAGCGAATTTTATCTTCATTAATCTGTATTCAAAAAAATTAAATTAGCGTACATTATTGGGATGCTTAAATTTACGATTTCTGTAGAAAATATGTGTACAGGCTTCATAATTAATGTACAGGACCTTACAAAAGTATTCCGGCAATGTCATGTAATCATCCAAATTTTGTTAAATTTCGAACAATTGTTTTTGAAAAACATAGAATAAGTTGAAATGCTTTTACTGGTGTTCTTTTACATTGAAACGGAAAAGAATTTCATAACATTAGAATCTATGGGCAAATTTTTATCTAAGCGCATTTTAACGTGTTTATGCTGCATTTAGTGGAATTAACATATATTATAAACATATTTAAAAGCATATTTTCTCGCTCTAAATAAATAAATAAATAAATAAAACTAAAAAAAAAAAAATGTTATGTAAAAGCTAAATTTATTTACAGGACCACACAAAAGAATTCCGATGATATTCTGTAATCAATCAAATGATGTCAAATTAGGTTGAAATATAAGTGAGTTATAATTAATCAGGTGTATCATTTTTAGTGGTGTATATAATAACGGTGGCTCTTTTAGAGGAACACGCAAAAGAATATCGTACCATTATGGTCTATAGATGGTATGTATTAAAAATATATTTTAACATGGTTACACTAAATATAATGAAATATTATTAGAATGTTTAAAAGCATGTTTTTCTATGCAAATTTTTGCGATAGAATTGATCATTAGTTTAGAGGGTTATGTAAAATAATTCCGATATGTTATGTAGTCTTTTTGCAGGAAATTTGGTACAAGTTTTTATTATTTACAAGGGATTAATAGAAGGCTGTTTCTAGGAAAATATATAAATATACATATGCAGAGAGATAGATATAGACAGAGATATACAGCGGAAAGTTGAAGGGGGTGGTAGCCCCCGTCAGAAATGTATCTGTTTATGTAGCGAGTCGTCATATATATGTATACATATATATTATAAAGAGAGAAAGAGAGATGCATGTGAAAACTCACACGAAGAGACAGAAAACGAAACGCTTGCATTAGATTAGGGAGCAAACCAATGTTACTGATGTTATTTCTAGAATTAAGTTAAAATGGAGCTGGACTGGGCACTTCCAGAAGAAATTATGATAGATGGACCACCAGTCTTATTTTGAATACCAAGATAAAACAAAAGACCGAGAAAGAGACCAGAGTGTTGTTGAAGAGAGAATATTGTGAAGTTTGGAAGAGAGAATGGAGAAGAATTCCAGAAAACAGGGCAGATTGGAATCACCTAGAAGGGGCCTTCATCCTGCAGTGGATTGATAAAGGTTGAAATTGATGATGATAATGATAGATATGAATATGGAATTAATAAAAACTATCAATGATCTAATGAATAATGAGTGATGAAAATAGGACGTTGAGGCTCCTGATCTGCAGATCCACTAGTTATTAATATTTTACCTTTTATTTTTAGCACTTTATCTCAGGAGTATGGTTTTAGCACTTGTGTGCAAGATATTTTTAATTTTATTCAACGAATCACAGTATTATCAGAAATATATTGCACACAGCTTTAAACCAGCATCCTAAATGTAAACTCAATTCCTTCAAATTGGAATCAATTTTCCAAATTTATGTGCAAAGTTTACTTCCAGAACATTTGATATTTTCATTAGCTATCTTAAAGAGAATATATTAGCAACATTTTCAGATTGCCCCCGAAAAATTGAAACTAACTTGTTTTTAAATGACATTTTTAGCTTATGGCCCACGGTCTAAAATTAATAGTTAAAAAAAAAAAAAAAAAAAAAAAAGAACAACATATAATAGTGCTTGGATCTATATTAACACTTTATCAATCTTATATATATTATAAATGTGAATGTCCGTTTATTTGACTGAGTTTCACGCTAAAACTGCTCGATGGATTTCGATAAAATTTGTTATGGAGATAGCTTATACCCTAACTTAGAAAGTTGGCTGCCTTTTATTCCGAAAACAAACTTTTTTTTGTTATTTTTATGCATAAAATAGCAATTTTGTAAGCTAATAATAGCAAAAAATTAGCCATTTGAATTTATCCATAATTTAATTGTTGCCAAAAAAAAAAAAAAAAAAAAAAAAAGAATTTATTTATTTTTTTCAACAGGAAAATAAATACATTTATCTGAACGTGAACGATATGAAATTATAAAAAAAAATTATGCACCTCACAAAAATTGACGTCATTTTTAATTAAAAATTTCTTTTACACATTGATAAAGTGCCAATCCGCGTTTGTAATGATCGATAGATGGCGCTCTCTGAACACTGCAGTTGTTAGTAAATATAACAGCCACGTGTAATTATTATTCTTTCTCCGCCATTTCATCATGGAAAGTCGATTGCATAATATGAGGATATGCAGTGGTGTGATAATTTCACCTTAGCCCACCAGAGGGCGAGCATTTCATTACAATCGCGGATACGCAAGAGAAGTGATGACGTCACTGGCTGTTCGTGGATGCAAGAAAAATATTTCCTATGTTAAACGTCCATTGGATTTTTTGTAAAAAATTATTAAAAATCGAGGAAAATTATTTCCCGATTTTAATCCCCATATTTAGGTATAGGTATGTATTAGTTATCATGTCCATGCGTTAGATTAAGTTATTTTTGTTGTAAAATTGACAAAATTTGAATTTTTAATTTCAAACCTCTAGGGGAAAAAAAAATGGCAAATTTCCATATTCGATTGAAAACACAAACATTTCATTTCAAAAGATGATATTTACACAATAAATATCCAACTAATACACTAATTAAAAGGAAAATGATAAATATTCTATCATAATTTGAAATCAAATTTGTTTTCAAATGTGTAATCTGATAAAAGATACTAATATGTTGCAGCGGAATAGATTTGATATCAGAAAAAAAAAAAAAAAAAATATCGCCAAATTATTTGGCGAACATAATTTAATTCCTTTCAAAAATCATGGTTATTTTGACAACTTATATTAAGAGAGTAATGAATAATATGAAACAATATTTCGTACAATGCATATTACGAAAATATACATCTGGCATGTATATTTTCGTATTACGTTTTTGATCACCAAATACAATAAGCGCCAAGAACGACATGAAAATTTTGTCAATTTGACAGCAAAATAACTCAATCTAACACATGCACATGACAACTAATCTAACTGAACAAACACTAACTAATCGAACTGAACACACACTACAAAGGGATTTTATGAAATTCCACCCTGCCGCCCTTTGGAGAATAGGGGGCAAAAACATGTATTCACGCGTGACGCTGCACTAAATTTTTTATGTAAGGGACGATTATATGTATCTAACTCATAGTATGAAGAGATTTTGCGAATTTCCCTCCTCCTTCCATCCTTTAAGAACGGCGGGAGAGATTTAAAAAAAAAAAAAAAAAGTTTTAAAGCATAGCTTAGCTTTAAATAATTTCAGGATCTCAATTTTTTTATGTGTCGGTTAGGTATGTGTATGCAACATGCAATATAAAGTAATTTTGGAAATTTACCCCCCCCCCTCCCCTTGGGGCGGGCGGGGCAGAAACCACATTTTGAAGCTTAAATCCGTCCAAATTACCTAAGAATGGCGAATTTTGGTGTGTGGGTGTTAATTAAGTGTGCGAAATATGCACTTTGATGAGATTTTGTAAAACTTTCAACTGTAACCGCGAGGGAGGGGGAGTAAAAAGCAGGTAAGGGACTGCCGAAGGCATTGGGGCTCCAGACTCGACTGTGACGAGCGGGAATACCGCTACAGAAAGTAGCAGGAACTTAAAATTAGATTTTGACGGATTTCAATGATTTTTTTTTTTTTTTTAAGATATTTTATTATTATTAATGATACGCTGTTTTGGGGATTCATTTCAATATAATGACCAGCGAAGCGGGCAAAGCCTGCTAGTGTGTAATAAAATTTTGAAAGCGATACTGTCGTCAATTTTTAAGAAATGCATAATTCTTTTTTTTTTTTTTTTTTTTTTTTTTTCATTTTTTTATTGTTCACGTTTAAGTATAAACGTATTTATTTTCCTGTCGAAAAAAAATAAAAAAATAAATAAATAACTCGTAAATTTTTTTTGGCAACAATTAAATTAAGGATAAAATATTATGGCTATTTTTACAGCTATTATGAAGTTAATATTTTCATATTTTCATTGATTAAAAGAAAGCAAATTCAAAATTCGAAAATCGGGCTTCGAGGTGCACAAGGGCACCTTCATGTCAAAACACGTGACTGTCCGAGCTACCGCCTTTGCGCTACGCTGTCCGCACACACACAAACGTTGCCTTTTATGTACATGAAGATTCAATAGAAGAAAGTATTGGATTCATAAAACTCTTCGACTTTCAGATCTCGGTGGATTTACACGTTTTAAGAGGTTCACTATTTGACCATTTTTTGAAAAATACATATCTGTCTGCATGTGCGCGTCAAAAGTTAACTGCCAATCAGCTTTTGGTACATGTCACTTACCAGGTGGCACTGTAATCCAATTTTATAAAAATTTTAAATATTATAAAATTTCGTAGACATTCGACCACCCGGACGGAGAGGGGAGGGGGTCTCAAAATAAAATAAGTGTTTTATCAATATGTATGTTTTTCAAATGTATCCGTCTATACCTTTAAAATGAGTGTTGAAATAGATATTTGGAATAATTTATAACAAAGTTACTAAATATACATAAATAGGATTTCTCTTGTTGTAATCAATATTGGCACAAAGTTAATTTTCTGTCGATATTTAGAATTATATTTTTCTGAGATAAAAGTTGTCTGTTGTAACCATAGAGAATAATTTTGATCATAATTTTAATAAATAATTTGCCCTGTGTGTGTGAAGAAATTTGTTAAGAAGATATTAAAATGTTGTGACCACAACAAATGTGCTTAATAATAATTACAAAACTAATTAAACACTATAAAATGCACAAAACTCGCGACAGTTGTTTCGGGTAGAAAGAACACACGGCCCTTCTTCAGGCGAACAAAGTAGACACGAGTGCTGTAGTCAAAACATTGCCACTTTGCCTACAGCACTCGTGCCTACTTTGTTCGCCAGACGAAGCGTCGTGTGTTCTTTCGACCCGAAACAATTGTTGAGAGTTTTTTTTAATTTTATGGTGTATATTCAATGTTCTGTAATTATTACTTTAAAAAGCCAGTTTTCTGGTGCTTTATTATTAAATGTCCTTAATGTTTATTTAATAACCTCAATATGAATTATCGAGTAAATTATGATTATTTTACTTGAAATTTTTTTAATTAAAATGCATTTCTTAAAAAGTACGGCAGCAGGTGCTGCAAACATATGCAAAAAAATACATTTTAAGATAAAAAACTATTTCACTTAGTTTATATATATATATATATATATATATATATATATATATATATACATATAGATTTTAAAGAATACTTGCAATGGTTTTAATATTGTAATCCTATACAAAAAGCTTTACGAAATATGCTTATCAGCAAGGAAGAACATGAATGAATAACTATTTTTAAAAAAGAAGACGAAGCCATACTATTATTTCTCTAATAAGATAAAGACATTTTTCCATTAAATGCAAAAACTTTCAACCATTGAATATTAAAAATAAAATAGCTTTCAACGAATAATACACGCTAGCAGAAAACTCATTAGCAGAATTGTGGGCAAATCGTCCGTAACTCTATTATCTGATGGAAAAAAAAATCAATAATTGAATCTATTAATTTTTTCATTGAAAGATGCAACACCGTTATCAACCTAAGTTGTATATGAATCACCTTTAAATATTTACTTTCATAATTGGTTTTTGTGGGATAACTTCTTTCTTTTCTGTAGTAATTTTCTTAATTTACAAAAGAAGAATGTTTTCTCCCTATATTCAAAATCGTATTGAGCCACATACTTTGCATATATGACGTATATATGATGTAAACAATTATTTTAAAAAGAAATTGTTCGTTCACGATAAAAAATATACAAACGTCAATAACAAATAATAATTGTTATAGCGTTTTTCAGAGAGATGTTTTAAAAATCATAAAATTAAATATCTAAAAATTGAAAATTATGAAATTAAGGGAAGTCAGTACCCATGAAGTATTTTTGTTTAATTGTTTGCTTATGCACTTTACAATACTTTTTGCATATTAAAAAATAATTTTATTTCGAAAAACTAATTTACCAAGATATAGAAGTTATATTGATATAGAATGTGAAAATTTTAATAAAAAAGCAATTCCTCAATTATTATATTTTTTTTCCCTACAATTTTTATTTTCATTATACACACACACACACACACACATATATATATATATATATATTAATAATTTTTAAAGCTTAGTAAAAACCAAGCAACTGGTTTAAGACAACTGGAACCACATAGACCAATAACAATAAAACTTCGTCAAATTAAAATTACTTGTGAAGACTGATTGTTAATTATTGAAGCAATTAATTTTACATTTGGATTTTTGAAACAATAAATTTTACTTATTCATTCTTTTTATAGAATTTAATTTAACTTCAAACTTACCTTAAATTTGTTCCTAGATAGTTGCTATTTAAATAATGTTGTTTGTGCGTTAAAACGACATGACCCCCCCCCCCCGCCAAAAAAAAAAAAGAAAAAAAGAAAAAAAAAAAAAGAAAGATTTAAACAAGCAAATAAGAGAATAAACAATTTAAAACCATTTCTTGACAGATTATTTTTCAATTCGGAATAACTCAGAACGGCGAAAAAAAAAAAAAAAAAAAAACCTTTCAGGGGAGACATTTTGCACCGTCGAGCACCAATGTACAATTTCGTTATACATACTGCTGTTTGAAGTGCCCTGTATAACTTTAAAGATCGGATTTCTTAAAATTATTTAAATTATGGGAGCAAAATAAAATGTTGATACATTAAAGAAAAAATCTATTGGTATTTTGAACATAATTATGTACTAAAAATGCACGAAATGACAAAAAATAAATAAATAAATAAATAAATGCAGTAGGCATTGGTTATTAACACTTTATAATTGTACATACTCGTTATAACGTTCGACTTTATATCTTCTTTGCCTATGTTATCACACAACAAACTGACAGAAGGACTTAAAGCAGACAGATAGACTAGCTGAATTCAAAATCAATCTTAAACATTCTTAGAAAGTGTTAAAAACGCTTGATCCCAACGGAATACAATTCAAGCAATTTCCAATTGCAGGCCTTAATGTAATTGAATATTTTAGTGTATCTCTGTAAATCTGAAGGCTAAGTATATAATATTCTAAGCAAAATATTATTTTAGCATATTAACAATAAATGTTTGTTTTTTGTGGGGGGGGGTAGATGTCCCTGTATTCAAACTCTGTACAAGGTCCAAAAATTCCGTTTTGAACAAGAAGTACATGCGTAGTGAATTTTAATAACAAATATTATTTTTAAGAAAGTCTGCTATATGTACGGCTGGAAGCGGACAGATAGACAGATACATTAACTTAAATCATATTCACACATAAAATTATTAAAAAGGGTCAAAAATGATTTAATGTAAACTAAATTGTAATTCCAGCTTACATTGCATCGTTTAACATTCAATGCCTACGCGATCACACAAAACACAGACAGAATTGAAATGCAAAAAAGATAAACTAATTTGAATTGATAATCACTCGTAAATATTGTTGGAATATATAAAACACGATTAACATAAACGAAAGTGCATTCCAGAAATTTCCAATTGTAGCCCGTAATGTAACAGAATATATTTGTGTTGTCCTGTAATTCTTAATGCTAATCATTAATATATTCTATAGAAAGCATTCTTCGTGTATATGAATGATAAGTGTCAATTTTATTATGATTTGTTCAAAATAAAAATATTAAAATATAATTTATAGAAATATCTCTCACATAACACAATGCTTTGGGATTTTTTTGGGTGTCCCAGTATTTAAATCTGTGGTTGTATTTATCCCATTTTAAATCGGAAACATCCCATAGTAAATTTAAGTAACGTATATCGGTTTCAAGAAATTCTATGAATATTTACGGATGTTAAAGAGCAGACAGACAGACAGGCAGATGCTTAGAAAGACATATAAACAAAGACATATAAACAAAGACATATAAACAAATTAAAATCATATTCCCTCTTAAAAATTGTTAGAAAGTGTTGAAACGCTTAACGTAAATGAAAAATCAATTCCAGGAAATTTCCAATAATAGTCCTGAACGTATCTGAATATTTTTGTGCGCCCCCGTAAATCTTAATTCTAATCATTCTGTGTTTTACAGAAAGCAATCTTCTGTGCATATCAGTAACATATTTCAATTTCATTAAGATTTGTGCAAAATAAATGTATTAAAATATGGTTTATAGAAATACCTCCCGTAGAACTCGTCTTTGGAATATTTTCTGGTGCCCTGTACACAAACCAGTTGTGGTATTTACTCCATTTGCAATAGGGAACATTCGATAAGGAACTTGAATAACGTAAAGTGGGTTGCCAAATTAATGTGGACACTTGACATTTTTTATATTTTTGCGTTTTTATGCCACTTATAATTCCTCAAAGTCATTCTTATATTACTGGAACACATTAAGTTTTATTATGCTACACATTATTTTAAGTGATTTAAACAAAAAATATTGAGCTTAGGGACATTTTTGTGACAATCACTTATATAAATGCTGTAATGTGATCTCAACGTGTAGTATTGAACGTGCACTTTGGATCTTAAGAACTGAGATTCAGTGTGTATTCTGATGCATATTTTATAACTTAAATAAAGATTAATTATTTAGATGCAATTATATTCGTTTTGATTACATTTTTATAGCACACTTAATTTTTTAAAATTTCAATATGGTCACAGGAAGTGACATTTTTCCGAGAAAAAAAAAAATCCGAAATTAAAACTCTCCTCTAGCATACACAACACTCCTAGAGAAAAGTCGCAGATATTGTTGGGTTTTATAAATCTGCTGTAAATAAAATAAAAGCGAATTTTGACAAAAACCTGCCGCTTTCGCCGAAAAGAACAGGGAAGTGTGGTAGAAAACGTATAATGCGCTCAGAACAGAGAGAAATATTAAGGACATTTGCTTACGAAACAGGATAAAAAGTGCCGTTACACTGACTCAGATTATTCAGGAATCAGGTATTGCCAATTTGAAGTGAACTGTCACCTGAAAATTGGCAGAAAAAGACCTGACAGGTCACCGTCCAATTCTCAAGTCTAAGCTAACAGAGGCTATGAAAAAGAAAGGACTCGACTGGGCTCGAAACCATCGCCACATGAATGTGGAAGATTTTAGTAAGGTAATATATGATATTTATGAATAGTTTTAATGATATCTAAGTCTTTTTTTTTTCAATTAAACCATAATTTATTTCAATTTCAGGTATGTTTCACAGAAGAGTCAACTTTTGAAATTTTAGCCGATAAAAGAATTTTCGCGTGGCGGCTTCCTAGAAATCAGTTCTACATTGAAGGCATAATAGAAAGGTTTAAACATACGCTGAAGGTCGTAGTTTGGTCTATTATAAATACCAAGTGTGTAGGACGTTTACACATTGCTCAAGGAACCATGAAACAAGACCAATATAAGGAAATTCTACGAACTCGCTTTCTTCCACTGCTGGAAGAATGATTCCTGGAAGATGAGCATAGTGTTTTTAAGCAAGATTTTCGCCCCTCCTGTCAAGCCAAAAGTGTTACCAAATTTTTACGGGCCAAGCATTTCGAAGTATTACCTTGGTCTTGCAATTCGTCCGATATGAATGGCATAAAAACTTATGTGATATTGCAAAAAGGGAAATTGCCAAGGAAATGATTATAATCATGAGGTAACTGATCGAAAAACTTATAAATGTCTGGTATCACAATCCTTTAATTAAACAAAGAGCAAAATCCTGCATAAAAGGCACGCCGTGACGTATTGAAGCTCTAATATCAGCCAAAGGAAATGTCGCCAAATATGAATGCCTTACATAATGTTACATTTTCCCCCGTTTCCATTATATTTTTTATTATATGGCTATTAAATATGTATATTAACTTTAAATAAAGTAATAAATATCAATTGTAGCATATTAGTTATTTCTATTTAAAAGAAAAATCACGATAACTTGATTTTTATGAATGTCCACATTAATTTGGCAACCCACTGTATATCAGTTTCAATAAATTCCATTAATATTTACGGTAATTAGAGCGCGGACAGACAGAGACAGGTAAATCGAAGTCATAAATAATTTTCAACTTTGTTGCAAAGTGTTAAATATGAAAAAGCGCAATATTTAGTGGAAGAAACAATTCTATTATATACCTATAGTTTATTCAACGAAAGAAGAGAACGAAACTAAATAAAAGGGTTGCACAAAAATAGCCAAGAAGGTTCACTTTCAGCCGAAATCCCCAATTTGGAGAATTTAATTTTTTTTCTAGCAATTTTTATCAAGCAAATACAGATTTGTATATAGTACCAGATATTTTTTTATTTATTTTTGAATTTAAGAGTGCGAGATGTTTTGCTGGTATACCGAAGGTGCTGGGTGGGGTGGGGGGGGGGGCTTATTTTCCATCAATATATAATGATTTAATTAATTACGAAAATCGGATAAACTATTTAAGTTACAAATTGAGATACTCAAAAATTAATTCAATAATATTCAATTTTTATTTTATGTTATTATTATTTTACTACTTATATATAGAGCAATTTTAAGATATTATGGAAAAATATTAATATCATAAATTTAGAACACCTCAGAAAATTTAGAGAACCTCAGAAATCACTTTCAGAAGATGCAGCTGAAGAATTTGAGTGAAGCTCAATTACCATGGAATCGACGATATTATCTATCGTATTATCCAGATCCCACATTTTCTTTTCTACTTCATTTATTACATGCTGGATGCACTTTTTCCATTCTTCACCGCCGATTTTTGTTATGCTTTGCATGTACAAATCTTTTACATGGGAAATTTTAAAGGTCTTGTTTTCTTTCGCAACGAAGTTCTTCATTTGTGCCCAAATTAGTTCTATGGGATTGAGCTCGCAGTGATAGGGGGTAGTCGCAAGACAATTTTATTTTGCGCTTTTGCCAATTCATCTACAATATGTTTGTCATAATTGCTTTTATTTCGTTTCACTAATTGCAATAATTCAGTGTTTAACATTCCGTCCTCAAATTTAATATTTTTTGTTAAAAGCCAATCGACAATTTTCTGTTTCTTCCACGAAGTATTAGGTATTTTTTCGGTTTTCCTAGAATGGTAAGGAGCATTGTCCATTACGATTACACAGTTATTTTCGAGCAGAGGTAAAATATTGGCAAACCACTTTTAAAATTTTTCAGAATTCATATCCTCATGATAATCTTTATTTTTATTGGATTCAAATATGTCAAGTCCTTAATCCACAAAGCCACATTCGCTGCCAATATGAGTAATTATAATCCGTTTACCTTTCCCCGATGGAGATGTTAGTCCGGAAGAAAGACCAGATAAAAATGCTTGCTTAGAAGATTGTATTGCAGTGTCTTTCCAAACTTTATTAACTGTGTGTCCTGCATTTAACCATGTTTCGTCCATATAATATATTTTGCGGCCTTCTTCCCTGAAAGTTTTTATTTGTCTTAAATAATTTCTTCTCCACACAATTATTTCGTATATGCACGAAGATCACGAAAAAGTACTCTCATTGATAGAGTACTTTTTCGTGATCTTCGTGCATATGTAAAATTTAATTCTTTTAGAAGATGATAAAAGGTTGTTCTTTTAAAGGTTGGTAAGTCAGGGTCATCATTTACGACTTTCAAAACTTTATCTATAGTCGGTAGCTCATTTAAAAAAAAAAATTCGTGTACTTTCCTCCTAATAGCGTTCCTCTCAAAATCATCTACATCTTCTGAAATACGTTTACGTACTTTTGTATTCTTCGGAGAATTTAAAGCACCGCACTTTTTATATTCTGAAATCACTCGGAAAACAGAAGGTTTTAACATACCCCAGTTATACGAGCAGCTTCATTTCCTACATCAGAAATCGAAAGTTCAGAATTTGATTCAAGCGCATTTTTATAAACGTTTAAAATCATATTCTTTTCACCCTTACTTAAAGGTTTTTTTTTTTTTTTTTTTTTTTTTTTAATTCCCTTCTTTACTGGACTCAAAGAACTTTTCTCACTCTCCATTATGGTAAAATACGAAATCACACGAAAAAATTATCAAACTTAACAATCAGACAATAGCACGAGCAAAACAGTGCAAATAAAAAAAAAAAGAAATTCACACTTTCTGTTTGGCACTCCTGGCAGAATGCCAGGTTTTTCACCGCAGCCAAACCGCACGTGCGTTTATTTAGTTTCGTTCTCTCCATAGAATGAATGGACTATAAATGATTCATTCTATTCTCTAAGTAATTACTTCTTACATTTGAAATTTTGACACACTTGGTCAAGAAATTTAGAACTATGTTGTACTTCTCTGCCGCCAGCTCACTAAGCCAATTCATGCATACTTTTCATCATCGGATTGTGACTGATGATAAGACGTGAGTGTCTCACATCAACCCAGACAAACATGCGCTAACTACTTGATGTGTATTATCACCCATCTTACAAAATTTCACCTTTATGATAAAATGTCAGTTGATGGGAGATGCAGTCGACAATATGAAAAATGTGGATATGAGCTTCAATAATTTTACTGCCGACTGTATC
This sequence comes from Salticus scenicus, assembly GCA_963930645.1. Classification (NCBI taxonomy): domain Eukaryota; kingdom Metazoa; phylum Arthropoda; class Arachnida; order Araneae; family Salticidae; genus Salticus; species Salticus scenicus. The sequence goes on from OZ005662.1 coordinate 209,087,917, forward strand.
TTGTTAAGTGGTTTTTGGGGTGATAAAAGCCTGTTACCATGCATGTGATTAGCGCGTGTTCTCTGGAGTGATGTGAGACACCCAAATTTTATTGTATTTTACAATCCGATCAAGAAAGGCGTGAATGCACTGACTTAATAAACTAAGGACTCGTTAACCGAACGGCAAATTTGAAATGTAAGGGTTAATATGTAGAGAAGTGAAGAAAACTTCAAGGAATGTAACAGATTTTTTTTCCCTATAATTATTGTATTTTTCATTTTGTGTAACTAAACGGTCTTTATTTTCTGGATGACCTCAGCAATTTTAGACGAAATCTTGTTAAATTACAGTTATGAATTCTGATAGACATTCCTATAGAGTTCTAACAACCACGTGACTTTCTTCTTAGCAACCGTACTTTGCTGAAGGACAACGCTAATTTTTCCATGCCTTTGGAAGCGTAGTAGTCGAATTTTTTTATGCTTTTGCAAATACATTTACGACACTGTGTTACAATAAATTTGTAACACTATTCCGCATTGATAAAATGGGTCAGTGAGGTCAATTGTCCCTCAGCAAACATGCTCGTGACGTCATCTGTTAGAACTCTATAAATCTTACGTCCATTTTGTTTCCAAATTCATTTACATTTTAAAACACAATCCGATGAATGACTAAACTTGCATAAAAATTCATCATTTACAAAAAAAAAAAAGCTTTAACTGTCCACATTTTCTTAAATTAAAATAAATAAATATTCTACGGCCATCACTTAACTTTTGTTAAGTCTATTTTATTTCTAAAGCACTAAAAAAAATTTGTTGTTGTTGTTGTTTTTATTTCGAAGAAAATAACACATTATAATTTCATTTCAGTTTTCTTGTCTAACTTTCTTCTCGGCTATCGTGGAAATGACATGTGGAGCTGTAACACTTTCATATGTTGGAAAGGTAAATAAAAGTTATTTACTCTTTGACACAAGAATTTTCTTTTAAATATAGTTTATATACCTTATGAATGCCGAAAATATTTATCAAATTTTATTTGATTTATTTGATGATTATTGATTGGCATTTTTTGGATAAACGATTAAATTGGGTCGGACTGTATCTGACGAAACCCTTCCTGTCTGTTCTTTCGATCGAGAGAATTTCAATCAATACACTGTTAAAAATTTCAACAGAAAACTCTGTGTAATCTATTATCTTAAGTCTTACGTAAAATTACAGATAAAAATAAACGGAGATGTTAAAAAACTTATACATTCATTTTAATAACTAATATTAATTTAATTAATTATTGGTGAGAATATATTTCGGATTTAGAATGCTTTTTCTGAAGTAGAAACAGTCATTTTTAATTTAAATTAAAGAATTAAATAATAAAATTAGGTAAAAATACAGAATAAAGATTGATAACCTCGTTTATTCACTTTCAACTAAGAATTACTGTAAATTTATAGAGACTCTGGATAAATATTTACATTAAATTTACAGAAATTTTTAACAGTGTAGGAAGTTCTGAAAACCTTCTAAATGCTGTGGAATGACATGGAGGTTCATTTTCATATGCTAATTACAGACATTGAAGACATTCTTCTTTATTTAGTTCCAATTTAAAATCCAAGAAAATCATAGCGTGTTACTACTCTTGCGTCACAAATGGGGGGTGACGCCGTCACCACCATTTTCATGTTATTCACACTGTTCAGTTAAGTTGAGTTTAAAGGCCAGTTTCCATTGCGGTTGGAAGTTCGAGGTTCAAAAACCATTAATTACGCTCCCGACACAAAGAGCCAAATGTCTTGTCATCAGTTGTATCCTTTTTTTATCAGATTGCGTAGTTACTTCAAAGGAAAGCATGCAAAATTGACAAAGATATCTGCATCTGGCCCCTCAATTATCTCAGTTGGGGGTTAGAGCTAGGGACTTTCTCCCTTCGAACCAACCCGTCGAACCACCTCCAACTGCTTCACCACATCAAAGGATTCTGAATAGCACCGCTCGAAACATCTTCCAACCAACTGCAGTGGAAACTGCACTTAACAAGTTTTAACTTCACACTAGAGCTATGCGCTTTGGCCAGTTGACAAAGATATCGGAATCACCCGTGGGGTTATCCGGAGTAAGCTATCACTGTTTTTGATCCTCTACGCAGGGGATGACTTCTCCACACGTAACACCACTGTACAATAATGCCTTATGTACAATAATGCCTCCGAACTGAGCTTCACGTCATGGAAGATCGCCCGATTACATCTAATCCGTACCTTATCATAGATATAATAAGTGTTGATTGGATATAATCGGCTGATTTTCAGTGACGTAAAGCTCAGTCAAAAAGCATTATTGTAGGAGGTGTTGTTCGGTAAAACCGAGACCTATTATTTTTATGGAACATTGCAAATGCATTGGATTTTACGTGCACTAGCTATCATTAAAATATATAACATTATTTGGCCGACTCAAGTATTGAACCCACATATTACTTACAAACTTTGAATAAACACCATAAAATGCAATAAACTCGCAACAATTGTTTCGGGTCGAAAAAACACACGACCCTTCATCAGGCGAATAAAGTAAGCACGAGTGCTGCAGTCAAAGCGGCAACGCACAAAATCGTTTAAAATGAAAAGAAAAACTTTATAAAGTAGAAAATAAATAGAGCTACTGGTGTGAGTAGAATTGTACAAGAAAACAAGAAAATAAATAAATGAGTGAGATTAAATATAAGGATAACAAAAATTAAACGAAAATCTAAGTTACGTGAGTAATTTCCAAGCATCAAAGAAGAAAGGAGTGGAAGAAATATCATTAACAAGATTTTTCGAATTTTTAAATATGTAAAATGCTTCATGAATATCCAAATGGGAGGAACAGACAGGAGATGAGATTATGTTAGTTTTGGAAAAATCAAAACGATGACCTTGAGACCAGCAGTGGGAAGCAACAGAAGATTTGGTAATCTCTTCATTACGAACATTCCGACGGTGCTCATTTATTCTGTATTTCAAACGCCTCCTAGTTTGACCAATATAACTTAAGTTGCAGGACGAACACGGAATTAAATAAATTCCAGAACGGTTTTCGGTGGGAATGGGATCCTTAAGAGAAGATAATTTAATTTTATTGACGGGTTTGTAAATAACTTTGAAACCAAACGGTGAAAGAATTTTAGAGATTTTAAAAGAGAGTGAAGAATAAAAAGGTAAAACAACTGGGATGAGACTGCGATCGTTTAATTTGGGAGCAGAACGTTTAGGATTCTTAAATTTATGTAGAGCTTTATCGATGATAGATGGGTTATAGCCACGAGAGAGAGCAAGAGATTTTAAATAATTAATTTCTTTCGAAAGATTAGACGGATCAGAACAAATGTGTAAGGCCCGATAAACATAAGTGTAAAAAGCAGACATTTTTTGTTGAGGGGCGTGGTTAGAGAGAGCATGCGGCGGCAAGGAGACAGATAATGGTTTTCTAAAAACAGTAGCTGAGAAACAATCCTTTTCTTTATTCACAAGAACGTCAAGGAAAGGCAAAGAGCAATCCTGTTCAACCTCAAAAGTGAATTGAATGCATGGGTCAATCGAATTGACCAAAGAAAGTAAATTGGACAAATCGACATCAGGGGAGACAAGAACGAAAGTGTCATCCACATACCTAAACCAGTGAGGAAATTTATATACACCGAAGAGTTTTTCTTCAAAATAGTGCATATAAATGTCGCAAAGTAAAGGAGAGAGAGGACTACCCATGGCCATACCATCATTTTGGGAATAATAAGTACCATTAAAAATGAAGGCAGTTTGCCTGATACACAAATGAACTAAATTTACAAGTTCTTCAATTTCAATAGAAGAATAATGGAATTCACGTAGTCTTCTCTCTAAACAAACCAGAGCACCTTGAACCGGAACATTTGTAAAAAGTGATTTTACATCTAAAGAAATCATAGTATAGTTAGATGGAGAGATGCATTTAATTTTGTCCACAAAATCATACGAGTTTTTAACAGTATAAAGTAACTTTATACTGTTAAAAACTCGTATGATTTTGTGGACAAAATTAAATGCATCTCTCCATCTAACTATACTATGATTTCTTTAGATGTAAAATCACTTTTTACCAATGTTCCGGTTCAAGGTGCTCTGGTTTGTTTAGAGAGAAGACTACGTGAATTCCATTATTCTTCTATTGAAATTGAAGAACTTGTAAATTTAGTTCATTTGTGTATCAGGCAAACTGCCTTCATTTTTAATGGTACTTATTATTCCCAAAATGATGGTATGGCCATGGGTAGTCCTCTCTCTCCTTTACTTTGCGACATTTATATGCACTATTTTGAAGAAAAACTCTTCGGTGTATATAAATTTCCTCACTGGTTTAGGTATGTGGATGACACTTTCGTTCTTGTCTCCCCTGATGTCGATTTGTCCAATTTACTTTCTTTGGTCAATTCGATTGACCCATGCATTCAATTCACTTTTGAGGTTGAACAGGATTGCTCTTTGCCTTTCCTTGACGTTCTTGTGAATAAAGAAAAGGATTGTTTCTCAGCTACTGTTTTTAGAAAACCATTATCTGTCTCCTTGCCGCCGCATGCTCTCTCTAACCACGCCCCTCAACAAAAAATGTCTGCTTTTTACACTTATGTTTATCGGGCCTTACACATTTGTTCTGATCCGTCTAATCTTTCGAAAGAAATTAATTATTTAAAATCTCTTGCTCTCTCTCGTGGCTATAACCCATCTATCATCGATAAAGCTCTACATAAATTTAAGAATCCTAAACGTTCTGCTCCCAAATTAAACGATCGCAGTCTCATCCCAGTTGTTTTACCTTTTTATTCTTCACTCTCTTTTAAAATCTCTAAAATTCTTTCACCGTTTGGTTTCAAAGTTATTTACAAACCCGTCAATAAAATTAAATTATCTTCTCTTAAGGATCCCATTCCCACCGAAAACCGTTCTGGAATTTATTTAATTCCGTGTTCGTCCTGCAACTTAAGTTATATTGGTCAAACTAGGAGGCGTTTGAAATACAGAATAAATGAGCACCGTCGGAATGTTCGTAATGAAGAGATTACCAAATCTTCTGTTGCTTCCCACTGCTGGTCTCAAGGTCATCGTTTTGATTTTTCCAAAACTAACATAATCTCATCTCCTGTCTGTTCCTCCCATTTGGATATTCATGAAGCATTTTACATATTTAAAAATTCGAAAAATCTTGTTAATGATATTTCTTCCACTCCTTTCTTCTCTGATGCTTGGAAATTACTCACGTAACTTAGATTTTCGTTTAATTTTTGTTATCCTTATATTTAATCTCACTCATTTATTTATTTTCTTGTTTTCTTGTACAATTCTACTCACACCAGTAGCTCTATTTATTTTCTACTTTATAAAGTTTTTCTTTTCATTTTAAACGATTTTGTGCGTTGCCGCTTTGACTGCAGCACTCGTGCTTACTTTATTCGCCTGATGAAGGGTCGTGTATTTTTTCGACCCGAAACAATTGTTGCGAGTTTATTGCATTTTATGGTGTTTATTCAAAGTTTGTAAGTAATATTTTTACAACGCCAGTTTATTGATGCTTCTTTATTAAATATTGAACCCACAATCCACTGATTACGAGCTTGACGCTTTACCTGCTGGATTAACGCGGACCCAGACTCCATTAAAAGTATACTTTCAAGATAGTTCTGTAAAAAAAATTGGGAGAAAGTCCACGATTGACAATAACAAAGTAAATATTATATCAGCAAGACAATAGGAATCATAGTCCAATCATTAAAAGACCTGTGAATTGACATGTTGAGCGATCTCGAGCTCAGTCAGTACTTTGGGTGATCACCCTTCACCCTTCGAATATACGGACCATCTTCTATTCATGAGTCCAATGAAGACTATGGTGGAGAGAAGGAACAACATATTTACTGTCCTGAAAATACTAAAGATGAGGTGCACCTGAAACTGCTATGAATTAGTAACAAGCGTGAAGCTATGTGAACTTTACTTACGCTTTTCATCCTATCTGCGTCACAACTAAGCGGTTTCCCTGCAAATTACTTTATGCCCCCGAGACGATCTATATAAAACCATCAGGTATTTTAACATTGAAAAGTCACTGAAACCTGATTTAATTAAAAAAGCCTTCAATACATAGGTTCTCATTGAACTTTGAGCCCAATTTTACAACCGTGATCCCATCATCCTTTGAAATCTTTCTCCTACAGGACGTTTTCTATAGGGATCTTGGCAATCTCTTTTATTAAACCATAGCTAAGTTTTAATTGTTACCACAAATTATCGTCCGCAGATATAAAGGAGTTCAAATCAATATTTTTTTTTCAGCGCACATCGTCTGCCCTTTTTATAAATTGTAAATAGTCTCATATCAGATAGTTCACTTTTAATTTCAAAGTGTCTTTCATTCTCCCGTACATAGTTCAGCAACATCTCAACTTCTATCCGTTTCCCTAATCTTTACTTCTATACGTTTTATTTTAATACTTTTTGGATATATTTCTTAAAATCGGCCTCTTTTAAGGGATAGATTTTAAAATTCTCAAAAATCCAAAAGTTCGAACCAAGGTTCCGCTCGACAAATATCCATTCGGAATTTTCCATAGTTTTCTACGGAACTCGCTTGAATATGAGTTACGACTCCTTAGAAAGATCCTCCACGAAGGGCACCCAACCAGCCTTCGATTCTCACGTAATCGATCGGCCTACATTCCCACAGTAAAAATATCATTTTAATCCTCACCTTAATTTAGATTTTGACAAACAATTTAAGTTTCGAAATACATGAAGTCTCACGAGATTTAAACAACATTTAAAAAAAAAAAATTAGTAATTTCTTTTAATTTAAATAGTTTCAAAAACTTAATTATAATATTGTTATAGATCAACATATATATGTATGCCAGTTTTCATAATCTTAGGCAGTTTCTGAAAACAAGAAAAAAGAAGAAGAAGAAAATGAAAAGACATTTTTATAATATTCTTCCTATCCTTAAAATGTTACATCTCTTGAAATAACCAGAAGTATACTAACTTTAAAGCATGATACAATATTTGAGATTTTTGTTACTTCAAAAATGTTTTTTTTTTTTTTTTTTTTTTTTTCAGAACATACATATGTAACGAAAGCATTGTAATCATGAAAAAGTTCAACTTTGGTGCAGTTGTATTTATACGTTTTGAGGTCTCCTGAGTTCATTTTAATTATTACTTTCTTCTATATGTAATATAGAGAAAGTTTTGGATTCGTGAAAATTTTCAAACTCCACTTTCTGATTTATTTACATGTTTTGGGATGTGGAGAACACGAATTAATAGTTTTTAGAAAATGTCTGTCTGTCTGTATCATTTTTTTATGGACGCTGTATCTCACGAACCAATGAATGCAATTTTACCAAACTTGGTATTTAGTTGCACCCTGATATAAACTGGTGCTGATTAGACATTGGGATCAATAGCTCAACAGATGGCGCTGTGATCGCATTTTATGCAAATTTTTAACATGGCAGCATAGGACAAAATTCCGTATAAATGGGCATAATGAGTTATTTTAAACTTGTGATTATAAAATTAATATGAATTATTGATAATAGTAGTAGTTAACTGGGAAAAAAATTTTGTGCATGTGGGGGCATCGGTTCCCCCCACTGGGGGGGAAGTACCCCCCCGGGGAAGTAAATTTTCAAGATGGGTATATTTCGAAAGGTCTCGTTGATAATAGTAATAGTTAACTGGGAAAAAATTTTTGTGCATGTGGGGGCATCGGTTCCCCCCCCCCACACACCGGAGGGGAGTACCCACCCGGGGGGCAAAGTTTCAAGATGGGTATCTTTCGAAAGGTCTCGTCAATACCTTTAAAACGAATGGTTGAACCATAAATCTGTGATAACTTAAAACAAAGTTATCGATTTTCTTTACCTTTAACAAAAAAAAAAAACTCAGAAAAAAAATCCTATTTTTTTTTTTTTTTTTTTTTTTTTTGTTTAAACGAAATTTTACCAAACTTGGTATTTAGTTGGTCCCCGACATAAACTGGTGCTGATTATATTTGGGGATCAATAGCTCAACAGGTGGCGCTGTGATAGCATTTTATCTAAATTTTTAACATGGCAGTATAGGACAAAAATTCGTATAAATGTGCATAATAAGAGTTATTTTAAACTTGTGATTGTAAAATTAATATGAATTATTGATAATAGTAGTATGTAACTAGGAAAAAAAATTTGTGCATGGGGGGGGCATCGCTTCCCCCCCCCTAGGGGGTAAATTTTGAAGATGGGTATCATTCGAAAGATCTCGTCATTACCTTTATAACGAATGGTTGAACTATAAATCTGTGATAATTTAAAACAAAGTTATCGATTTTTTTTACTTTTAACAAAAAAAAAAAAAAATATTCGTAATTTTTTTTTTTTTTTTTTTTTTTATATTGTTACTGATTGAATATGTATTACTTTTAACAAAAAAAAAAAAAACCTTAGAAAAAAAAAAATCGTTTTTTTCTTTTTCTTTTTTTTTTTATTGTTACTGATTGAATATGTATAGGAAAATATAGAAGAAAGTCTTGTGGTGGCCCCAACATACTAGTTTTTTCAGTGACATGTGAATATGCTGTGCATGTACAGTCGGCAGCAAAATCATTGAAGCATTAACAATAATTTCTATTTTAAAGACGCTCACCTAATACTGTTTTCTTTAGTAAATATTTGTTGAGTCAAGATCTTACTCTTATGCTGTTTAGAAAAAAGTAAATTGATGATATAAATTAGCGGTCAAACTGAAAAAAAAAAAAAAAAAAAAAAAAAAAACATGAAAAATGTGGATGTATGCTTCAATAATTTTGCTGCCGACTATGTATGTGTATGCGTGTGAGTACACACGATTGCTTCTAAACGCTTTGTTCGAATGAACTGAAAGCTAGTACGTATGTTAATAGGTCACCTTAGTACAAACCCTATTCATTTTGGTGAATCTAGCACTTGGTTCTTTTTTTTTTTTTTTTTTTTTTTTTCACAAGAACATAAAGAAAGATTCTTTATCATTATGATCTAGAGATCCAAACTATTTAATTGTTAATTAAATAGTTAATTAATCTTAAAACCCGAATAAACCACTACGTCAGAAACGCCAAAGAAAAATATTGGAAATGTATACAGCTGTTTCGGTAGCCTGAAGCGTACCGTCTTCAGTGCAAAAAGGATTCTGAATAAGGAGAAGTGCTCGTATATATGGGAGAGGGGCCGGATTTAGTTCAACCAATAGGATTACGGGAAAGGTGAGGAGAGTGGCCAATAGGAATTTAGGAAAGTTATCTGTGTAAACAGTAGAAAAATTAAGAAAATGTGGACTGAATATAAAATTTCCTGAATATAATTTTTCTACTGTTTACACAGCTAACTTTCCTAAATTCCTATTGGGCACTCTCCTCACCTTTCCCGTAATCCTATTGGTTGAACTAAATCCGGCCCCTCTCCTATATATACGAGCACTTCTCCTTATTCAGAATCCTTTTTGCACTGAAGACGGTACGCTTTAGGCTACCGAAACAGCTGTATGCATTTCCAATATTTTCTTTGGCGTTTCTGACGTAGTGGATTATTCAGGTTTTAATATTCCAACGCCAAGTCTCCTGTTATTAGTTAATTAATCTGTTTATAGCGTTTAGCATAGGCTCACATTATTTGAAGTGCTATAGCGTTAAATTAAACAGCATGCTGTTTTCGAGAATATACTGAAACATCCTTATATATTTTTCTCTTTAACTTATTTTTAACTACTTCTCTTACTTTAAATAATTGACGATTTTTTTTAAATAAATAATGTTCAAAAAGTCGAGTGGAGTCACTCTAGATTTTTTTTTTTTTTTTTTTCTCAAATATTGGTATTACTGCCAAAAATTTGCAAATTGAATGTTCATTATACATAAACCTCTAAGCTAATTTTTAAATGATTCTAGATGTTATTCGTAATCCCATTAGATTAGAAAATAAATTTCTAACACTGTGTTAGAAAATTACCTTTGGAAATTCATTTTACTTCCTATCCCCCCAGATTTTGCCTCTAATTTAATAGTATTTCTTAACTTTGATACACTAAACATTATTTTATGTTTGATTGTAGACGACCCTTCTTATGAATGAAGATGTCATAAGGGATCTTAGACGTATCAAAGATCCTCAAGCTAATGAAACAACGAACCAATTTCTCTCGTTACAAGTTAATGTAAGTAATTAATTGTTTTCTATAATCATACAACTGTTTTGTTTCCTTTTTAATATTTCTGTAGCAAACATTTGTGTACGTCAGTAAGTAAGTAAAGGTATCTAAGTGTAACTAAGTATGTGTATTTAAGTATCAAAAGAAGCTTGTATGTGTTAATAAGCAATTGTGTGCATATGAATAAATAGTATGTATGTGTAAGTACATAATTAACTGTGATAAAGCGATAATGACGCCAATTTTTGTGAGATGCCTAATTTAACTTTATATATATACTTTATATATATTTAACTTTATATATATTATATATATATTTATATATTATATATATTTATATATATATATTTATATATATTTATATATTATATTTTATATATATTTATATAACTTTATATATATTTAACTTTTTATATATACTTGTATATATTTGTTGTTGTTGTTCACGTTTAATTAAGTGTATTCATTTTTATATCCGAAGAAAATGAACACGTAAATTTTTTTGGCAACAATTAAATTATATCTAATATTTAAATAACTAATTTAAAAGTTATTAGGAGGTTAGAATTCGTATTTATTTTTTCAACAATTAAATAATTCTAATTTTCCTAAAAAAAAACGCAAGTTAATTTCATGTTTTCTATCTATAATAAGTAGTTTACATCATAAAACGTAAAACCTCCATTGGACAGATTTCGAGAACAGTGAAATATACGCCTATATATATATACGTACACACACACACACACACACACATATATATATATATATATATATATCTTGTTTGCTTAATAGTATAAGATTTTTATTTAAAAAATTAGATTTTTTGTATTTCAAATAATATGAGAGCATAAATACCTCTAATAGTAACAATAATAATAATAATGATAAAATTCAGAAATTACTTAAATTTCAACATGCATAAAAAACTAAAAAAAACCTACCAAACATATTTTTAATTTAATAAACAAAGACGAAGAGAATAACTGTTTGCATACTCAAAATCCTCAAAATCTTATTTATATTACAGCATGTTTCCTGCTGAAAATTACACAAAAGGCATGGCCAGGACTCACCAAAGAATTTGGATGTATTACGTTCTATGGAAGATATTTTAAAGTACATTTTACAAACTTAATTTGATTAGCTTTAATGATTGGTTTACAAAGCTGTACAAAAATATGTAGGTGTAATATGGGATACAAAAGTGGATTTCTCAAAGAGCATTTTTTATTTCTGTTACGACTTTATTTTTTCTTGACTGTGCATATAAGGCCTGGCTTACGACCTTTGGATTATCTCCTGTTCTAATGAATAGAAAATGCCTATATTACTAACTCCAATGAAGAACATTTTAGTGCAAACTTAACTTCAGTTTATTAAAAACATCACATGAGGGGGCAAGGTGAATTTTTCACACAAGTGCTTAACTTAAATAATCTTAAAACAAATCTTAAATTCTAAGAAACTGTACAATAACGAACTCACCAGACTTGAATTAAATCTCACTCTTGATTTAGCCTGAGAACCAAAACCGCACTAATTTACAGTCGGTAACAAAAGTGTCCGAACACTAGCAAAAATTCCTATGTAAAAAAAGTACACTTCATACGGTTTTGTTAAATAAATCCTTATCGAATCATGTGCTTATACTGACTAAGAACAGGATTCGACGAGGATTTATTTAACAAAACCGTATGAAGTGTTCTTTTTTTTTACAAAAGAATTTTTGCTAGTGTTCGGACACTTTTGTTACCGACTGTACGTTTGGAAATCATTAACTACGAAGCTATTACGAAGCACCATAATAACTCTTAATCTAGAAACTCGAATATAAGCACTGTTGTAAACTCCATCTAAAAGCACATTTTCTTAATTCAGAAATTTCTTTTTGAAGAAATAACTGGAGAACAATTCACTTCATTTTCCTCCAAAATAGCCATTCTAAAAATACCGATATCCAACTGAATACAAAAAGCTTCCAGATTTCCCTCTAATACTTTTTGTATCTTCACTAGAACCAGACGCCAAGCTAAATTCAGACAACTGGCAACTTTTTTTTTACACCAACTCAACTATTCTATGCGCAACATTACACTATCACCGAGACTATCGCCAGCTAACGCTATATGCAACTGGTAACTTTATCTCTTCTAACCTAACGCTTCATGGAAAACTAGATCCGATTTCGTGTACTTGAAACCAAAAGATATTACGTGAGGTCTCACATCCCACATGCCACAGGGTAGTAAAAGGATCCGAGCACTAGCACTAATTCCTGTTTAAAAAAGTACACTTAATACTGCTTTGTTAAATAAATCCTTATCGAGTCATGTTCTTAGTCAGCTTAATAACAGGATTCGACAAGGATTTATTTAACAAAACAGTATTAAGTGTACTTTTTTGATATCGGAATAATTGGCTAGTGCTCGGATACTTTTGCTACCGACTATACATAGTCAGAAATTTAAGCAATATACAGTGTTACAGAAAAGCAATCTATTTTATACTTTTTTTTAAAACTGAAAGTCTTTGTAAACTTTCTCCGTCAATAGTTAAAAATTAAATATGTAAACGAGGATATCCTCACATGTTATACAGTCAGCAGCAAAATTATTTGAGCGCTAGCAATAATTCTTACATGAAAACTAGTATGTTGAAGCCAACACATGACTTTCTACTATTTTTTCCTATACAATTCACTCATAAAAGTAATTTATTAAAATTATTATTTAAAAAAATTATCTTTCATGATACTGCTAACGCTTTCCATATAATGCTAATTATTCAAAAAAAAAAGTAAATTTTATTCTCAATATTACATTATTATTATTATTATTACTTTTTTTTTTTTTTAAAGAAAAAAATCGATAACTTCATTTTCAATTATCGCAGATAGATGGTTCAACCATTCGTTTTAAAAGTATTGGAGAGCTCTTTTGAAAGATAGCTACCATAAAAATTTACTCCCCTCGAGGGGAAACATCCCCTTGGGGAGGAGGCGAGGCTCCTAAATACACAAAAAAATTTTCCAAGTCGACTATCTCTATTATAAATAATTCTTTTAAATTTCATAATGATTACTAAAAATAATTCTCTTTATGCAAATTTATACAAAATTTTGTCCTATACCACAATGTTAAAAATTTAGAAAAAGTGGGATGGCAACGCAACAACCTGTAAGACAATTTTTACCAAAAGTTGGTATGCACTAATTTATGTCAAGGTGTAACTACATACCAATTTGTATGAAATTCTGTGCAGTAGTTCCTGAGATACAGTTGCCACAAAATTTTGTCACACACACACAGACAGAGAGACAGATATTTTCTAAAAATGATCAAATCGTGGTCTAACACTCTTGAAACGTGTAAATCCATCAAAAACCCGAGGTCGAAAATTTTTACTAATCCAATACTTTCTTCTATTAAATATAGAAGAAAGTGAAAAGTACACTTAATACTGTTTTGTTAAATAAATCCTTATGGCCTTATTCACCATTAACTTCAACTCCCGGTTCAACGCAAAAACTTCAAAAGCGTTTAAAGGCATTGTACAGCTTTCCAGCAAAATTTGGCACGCTGTTTCTGCCATCTAGCGTCGAGGATTTCATATAATCTTTGATTGGTTATTTCCACCTAAAAAATCTGAATATAAACTATAGCGCTAGATGGCAGAAACAACGCGGCAAAATTTGCTGAAAATTTGCACCCCGCCTTTATGCGCTTTTCAAATGTTCATGTTCAACTGGGAGTTGAAGTTATTGGTGAATTAGTGAGATAGTTAACAGCCAGATAGTTAATTGTTGGTAAGATAGTTAACAGCCTTACGCTGTTACTCACCAATAACTTCAACTCACGGTTAAACACGAAAATTTGAAAAGCGTATAAAGGCGGGATGCAAATTTTCATTAAAATTTGATGCATTGTTTCTGCCATCTAGCGGTATAGTAATTTTCAGATTTTTTGAGTGAAAACAACCAATCAAAAAATGTATGAAATCCTCGACACTAGATGGCAGAAACAGCGTGCCAAATTTTGCTGGAAAGCTGAACTCTGCCTTTAGACGCTTTTCAAGTTTTTGCGTTGAACCGGGAGTTGAAGTTAATGGTGAATACGGCCATTAGTCTGACTAAGAACATGACTCGACATGGATTTATTTAACAAAGCAGCATTAAGTGTACATTTTTTACATGGAAATTATTGCTAGCGCTCGAATAATTTTGCTGCTGACTGTAGTATTTTGAAGGTTAATCCATGTTGTATGTAAGTACAGTCAAAAAATATTTTATAATAAGTTTGAACTGCATGATTTTTAACACTTATATATTTTTTATTTTATGTAATTTTTACTTTCTCTATAGGATTATATCGAAATCTCTTTTTAGCTTGAATGCTGTGGAGTTCTTTCCTACAAAGACTGGATTGATTCTCCATGGTGGGAGTTGCAGAGAGCTTTTAATTCAAACATCGTTATACCAGAAAGTTGCTGTGTAGGTAAAAATATCTCTGTAAAATGTTACACGGGAAATCCGCCGTACAGAGATGTAATTTCCACAAAACGAATGCATAAAATGGTAAAAGAATCTTTATTTCTCTTATAAATAATATAATAGTGGAAAAGAACATTTGTAATCTTAAATCCGTTTTCACTTCTAAAAACATACTTGTTTTATAGAAAAACACTTTTTAAGCTAACTCCATAAATTGGGGAAGGGGCTAAATAAAATGCAAGGTGTATGCATTAAGGGACATCACATATCGTCAAAGTCAGCCGAAGCCCATGTACTTTTAAGGGCCCGCCTCACTCACCGTTGCACGAAGCCGAAGCTAATGTTATTCTATCGGGAATTCTCTTTACTTATTAATTATTACTCTCTTTACTTATTACTCGGGAATTCTCTTTACATTAAGTAATAAATATTTTTTAATTCTGTTTTCACATTCTGAAAATTCCCAGTTGTTAAATTAACGCACCTTTTTTAAAAATGTATTTTTTTAATTTTTAATATCTTATTTTGAAGCTGTAAAATACAAATTTTCAATATGTAAAATTTTCCATTTTGATGTTTCAAAATAAAATAGTAAAAATAAAAAAAATAAAAAAAATACGTTTTTAAAAAAGGTGCGTTAATTTAATAATTCGGAATGTTCAGAATGTGAAAACAGAATTAAAAAATATTTATTATTTAATGAGTTATAAGTAAAGAGAATTCCCGATAGAATAAATAACATTGGCTCGGGATTCCGGCGACGGAAGTGAAGAGGGCCGTTAAGCGTAAAATTGTTTATAAAATTACACATTATCTAACTTATTTAAAACTTCCGTTTTCACATTCTGAAAATATACAAACGTTAAATTACTACTCGTTTTTCATTTTTAAAGTTTGAATTTTGAATTTAAAAATGTGAAAAGGAATAACTAAGTGTATTTCTCTCCTTTTTCAGCTATAAGATGAAGTAATTAAATTTTAAAAACTCAATTTTTAGAAAACGTGTACTATTTTCATAGCTGTAAATTTTCTGTATGCGAAAACGAAATTTGAAATTATTAATTAAGTAATGAGTTATTCCAAAAACAATTTTACCCATAGAATAACATTGGCTTTGGTGACTAGAGACGGGAATATCATAAAAGGGAGTCAGCAAGTTGTAGCCATCGATCGAGCAGCACTTGAGAGGTGGAACTTGATAGTATGGTAAGTAAACATATGAAGTGCCGAATTTGAGCTCTCTACAACCATTTGGTTACATGTAAAAAAAATTCATGGAAGAGGTTTTTTTTGTGTGTGTGTGTGTGTGTGTGCGTTCAAAAAATGATTGACATCAATTTTGAGAGACGGTGTGCTATCAGGTTTTACTTCATACTTGGGCACAATGCAAAAGAAACGTTTGGCAAAACTTCAGCTGTTATACGGAAACAGTGTTTTGTAAAGACCTTGGCGAAGAATAACTTATTTGTCTGACTCTGAGTCTTTTTGACTTATTTCCTCTATCCGCAATGGAAAATCAACTCGATAAACGTCCTTTTGATTCACTTGAACAGCTTAAAATGGTTCTATGACGGCTATTCTAGCATTCGAGTTCAAGCACAAATATTGGGATTAGAAGAACTTTTCCAAACTGGAGATAGTTCTTTCAATCCCCATGAACAGGGAAAACAATATATATCCAAGGACACATTTATTTTCCCTTTTTGTACAGCATTGAATGTATTTCAAATTGTTTCAGTGCGCTATCACAATCTATAATAATAAACGGAAAGGTTTGTCAGCCTGTGTGTATGTATGTATGTACAGTCGGCAGCAAAAGTATCCGAGCACTAGCAATAATCCCTGTCTACAAAAGGTACACTTAATACTGCTTTGTTAAATAAATTCTTGTCGAGTCATGTTCTTAGTCAATATAGGATCAGGATTCGATAAGGATTTATTTAAGAAAACAGTGTTAAGTGTACATTTTTGATATCGGAATTATTGGCTATTGCTCGGATACTTTTGCTACCGACTGTGTGACTGTTCTTATTATACGTTCAGCTCCTATTGAACGTAGAAGTACAAAAATTGACATACAGATGTTCAAGAGCTTTCCCGAGGGGATAGTGAAAGAATTTAAAAATTTTAATTAGTTACGGAGATATTAATTAAAACGTCAACCTATGTCAATCAATAAATAAGTCAATTCTGACCTTAAGCAGCGCTAAATGCCCAAATAAATTAGAAATATCGGTACAATTTTTACAAATTTGGTATCAGATGCAAGGAGCAATTTTTCTGAATCCAAGAGTGCAAACAGCATTGCGACGCAACAATTAGATTTTTTACTTTCTCTTACCCATAAGGTAGAGAAAACATTGTTTTGGGGTCAAATTTTCAAATGCGAGATTTTGTTATATTTACACGTTTTGAGGTCCCTTGAATACGAAAATCATGTTTTTAGCAAATGTGCTGTGTGTGTCTGTGTGTGTCTCTGTCTGTTATCAGCATATCTCAAAAACAAATTATGGCAGAAAGTTCAAATTTGGTATTCTAAATGTGTATTATATAGGGATGCTACAGTAAGCTTTTCGTTAAGATCAAGCAAATGGTTCGTGTACAGGGACAATCAAGAGAATTTTAATACGTTACATCTATGGGGGGAAATTACAGGTAAGTAGAGTTTAACGTCTATAGATTGCACTAAACCAAATGAAACGAATATATACATTTTTGTAATAGAGATAGTTAACTGGGAAAAAAAAAATTGTGTATCTAGGAGCCTCGCCTCCCCCCTGGGGGGAAGTCCCCCCTCGAGGGGAGTAAATTTTCATGATGGGTATCTTTCAAAAGAGCTCGCTAATACCTTTAAAACGAATGGTTGAACCATCGATCTGCGATAATTTAAAACAAAGTTATCGATTTTTTTACTTTTAACGAAAATAAAACAGAAAAAAAATCGTATTTTTTTTAAAATACTGAGAATACAATGGACTTTTTTTGGATATTTGGTGTTATACTACTTCTCTATTATGGAAATCGTCGGCATTATCATAAAAGATAATTTTTTTAAATAATAGTTTTAATAAATTATTTTTTTAAAACGGAATTATTTTTTAATAACCGAATTAAATTTTATATAAATGTAGGTACATTAATGAAACGGGGGGTTTAGGGGGGCGGTAGCCCCCCTCACACAGAACTAATTATCATATAAAACTCTTCAGAAGCCTAATATAAATTGTTTAACACAGGTTTACATAACGGTACTCGTCCCTTTTAATCTGCAACCTGTATTTATAGTAATAAATTTCAGGGTGAGAGAAAGTCGTGTAAGTGACACACCAGATTATTTAATTTAACTAAAGTATGAAAATTACGTGGTACTTAATTTCAATGTAGATAGTTAATCCTAGACATTTGTCACGGATGCAAAAATGCTTTCAGATCATTAAGATATCACATGTCTTCTTTAAAGTAGGATTAAAAATTGCAATTTTCAACCTTTTTTTAATTTTCAGTTGCGAACACAGAAATTAATATACAGCTTAGACATCGTAAGACCTGCCTCCAGTTCAAATGTCATCAATTGAGTTAATAAACAAAAATGTTAGGGGAGACCGGGGCTAGTAGTGCCGTTTTCGTCATTTTACCATGTTTTTATTGACTTTGATTCTTGTTTGTTTGTTTGTATGTTTGTTGGTTTTTTGTTTGTCCAGTACAATTCTTGCAATCGATTTTTAACTAACTTCCCGACTAGCTAGACATTTGAAACTTTCAAGACAGCTCAGAACACGGTGACAATACATTTTTTTAATACTTTTAGTCAACTGTTTCAGACCCCTGCCTTCGGCAGCGTTTACATGATTCGACAGAAAATTTATTTAACTAAATTTCCGACTAGCTAGACATTTGAAACTTTTAGAGTAGTTCAGAACACGGTGAAAATGCATTCTTTTTTAATACTTTTAGCCAACTGTTTCGGGTTCCTGCTGCCGTCGGCAGCGTTACCAGTACAAAGCTTGAAATCGATTTTTCACTAAACTCCCTACTAGATAGACATTTGAAACTTTCAGGATAGCTCAGAACACGGTGACAGTACATTTTTTTAGTATTTTCAGTCATCTGTTCCAGGTCCCTATTACCTTCGGCAGCGTTTATATTATTCAACAGAAAATGTATTTAATTAACTTTTCCGACTAGCTAGACATTTGAAACTTTCAGAATAGTTCAGAACACGGTGAAAATGCATTTTTTAAATACTTTTAACTATCTGCTTCGGGAACCTGGTGCCTTCGCCAGCGTTACCAGTACAAAGCTTGCAATCGATTTTTAACTAACTTCCTGGTTGGCTAGCCATTTGAAACTTTTATAATAGCTCAAAACACGATAGCAATGAATTTTTTTAATACTTTTAGCCGAATCTTTCGGGTTCTCACTGTGTTCGGTAGCGCTTATATGATTCAACAGAAAATTTAAAAACATGGTTTATAAAATGTTCTTTTCATCTTGTAATTATTTGATATTAGTTCTAAGATTTGAACTGAAGTGAAACATTTAATGTATCATACCGTAGAGTTATTATTGTGTAATCTATATATATAAAAGAGTAAACTCACTGATTCACTGACTGATTCACTCACTGATTCACTGACTCAACACGGTTGTGGCGATCCTATGGGAGATACAAACATAATGTTTGGTGAGCAGGTTGATTTTAGGACCCTGACGCTCACTAAGACGGGATTTTGCGAAATACCCCCCGTTTCCCCCCCCGGGAGGGCAGAAGGCTAAAACCACCTTTATAAGCATAACTCGGCTCCAAATTGCTTCACGGTGAAGAAATTGCAGACGGGAGACTAGACTTGAATACTAAAAAATCATTTTCTGCGATTTTGGAATTTTGGATTTTTAAGGGGGGGGGGGGGTAGGGGTTAAAAACTAGATTTTCGGGGGCGCATAAGGCAAAAACACATTTATAAGTATAACTCGGCACCAAATTACTTCACAGTGAAGAAATTGCAGATGGGGAGACTAGACTTGAATACGAAAAAAACAGTTTCTGCGATTTTGGAATTTTTGATTTTTAAGGGGGAAAGGTGGTGAAAATGATTTTCAGAGGTGCAGAAGGCAAAAACACTTTTATAAGCATAACTCGGCTCCAAATTGCTTCACGGTGAAAAAATTGCAGATGGGGAGACTAGACTAAAGTACAAAAAAATCATTTTCTACGATTTTGGAATTTTGGATTTTTAAGGGGGGAGAGGGGGTAAAAAGGATTTTCGGGGGGAAATTTAGCAGTATATGGATTTTGAGTAAAATTCTAGCAGTAATAGCTCAAAGAAAAAAAAAAAAAAAAAAAAAACGCCAAACGTCTTCTTGAAAGTATTTGCAAAAACTCATTTTTGATTTTTTCCGATTTTCGATTTTGGGGGGGAGTTACGAGGGGGCAAATTCGACAACCCCCTTTTAGCGCTAAATTCGTTCGTGGAAATCTATAGGAGCTTAGGTCACAAATTTTAGTGTGTGGCATATTTACGTGTATAAAACACCCATTGTAACGGGATTTTGTGAAAGACCCCCTCCCTTTACCTCTTTGGGGGTGGGGTGGGGAATAAAAGAGTAAAATCACTGATTCACTGATTCAACACAGCCGTGGCAATTCTATGGGAGATAGACTCGCAAATTTTGGTGAGCGCGTTGGTTTTAGGACCCTGACGCCCATTAAGGCGGGATTTTGCGAAATATCCCCTGCTCCCCCTGGGGGGGGGCAGAAGGCAAAACCCACCTTACAAGCATAATTCGGCTCCAATTAGCTTCACGGTGAAGAAATGGCAGAGAGAGTGACTAGACTTGAGTGCAAAAAAAGCATTTCCTGCGATTTGAGTTTTGGATTTTTGAGGGGGGAGACAGGGGTAAAAACGATATTCGGAGGCAAATTTAGCAAAATACGGGTTTTCGAGTAAAACTCTATCAATAATAGCCCAAATGTATTAAAAATCGCGAAGAGTCTTCTAGAGGATATTTCCAAAAGCCTACTCTTGATTTTTTCCGATTTTCAATATTGGGGGGGAGTTGGAAGGTGGTAAATTCTACCCCCTCTTTTAGCACTAAATTCGTCCGTGGAAATCTATAGGAGCTAAGGCCACAAAATTTAGTGTGTGGCTTATTTGCGTGTGTCTAACACCCATTGTAACGGGATTTTGCGAAAACTCCCACTTTCCCCCCTTTGGGGTAGGAGGGTAATAAACACGTTTGAAGCATAACTTTGCTTCAAATTATCTCAGTAATATTACATTTTATGTGTGGGTTGTTTATGCTTTCCCAACACGCAGTATAAAGGGATTTAACGAAATTTATCCTTCCCCCCATTTAAGGGCAGGGGGGGGGGGGATAAACACGTTTCCAAGCATAAATTTGCTTCAAATTATCTCAGTAAGATTAAATTTTATGTTTAAATTGTTTATGCGTTCCCAACACGCACAATAAAGGGATTTTACGAAATTTCTCCTTCCCTCCTTTAAGGGCACGGGGGAGAGGGGGGTAATAAACACTTTTCCAAGTATAACTTTGCTTCAAATTATTTCGGTAAGATTACATTTTATGTGTGGGCTTTTATGCGTTCCCAACACGCACTATAAAGGGATTTTACGAAATATCTCCCCCCACCTTTAAGGGCAGGGGGGAGGTAATAAACACGTTTCCAAGCTTAACTTTGCTTCAAATTATCACGGTAAGATTAAATTTTATGTGTGGGTTGTTTATGCGTTCCTAACACGCACTATAAAGGGATTTTACGAAATTTCTCCCTCTGCCCCTTTAACGGCGGGGAGAGGGGGGGCAAAAACACGCTTATAAGAGTTACTGTGCTCCAAATTATCCCAGGATAGCGATTTTTTATCTATAGATTGGTTATGCGTATTCAAGACACACACTACAAAGAGATTTTGCAAAATTTCACCATATCCCCCTTGGGGGTGGGGTGGGGGAAATCATTTTTCCATGCGCAACTCTGCTCTGAACTATCTTAGGCGATTTGTCATGCGTGGGCTGGTTATGCTTTCTCAACACGCATTATAAATGTATTTCGTGAAATTTCCTCTTTCCTCCCTTTAAAGTCGGGGGTGGAAGTGGTGGGGTGGGGCAAAAATACGTTTTAAAAAGTAACTCTGCTCCAAATTATCTCAGGAAAGCGATTTTTTGATATGTCGATTGGTTATGCGTTCTCAACACAAACAAACTGCAAAGGGATTATTTGAAATTCCGTGTTATCACCCCCTCCCCTTCTTTTGAGGGTTGGTGGGTAAAAACATGTTTCCACACGTAACTTTGTTCAAAATTATCATAGAAAACCTATTTTTGATGTGTGGACTGCTTATACGTATTCAACACACTACAAATTGATTTTGTGAAATTACACCCTTCCGCCCCTTAGGGAGCGAGGGGGCAAAAACATGTATTCATGCGTAACTCTGCAGCAAATTATCTTAGGAAGGACCTTTTTGATGTGTGGGTCAGTTACATGTACCTAACTGATAATATAAAGTGTTTTTGCAAAATTTTCTCCCTCTTCTTTCCTTTAAGAATAAAGCTAAAAAAACACAGGGGGTGGGGCTAAAAAACCTGTTTTAAAGCATAACTCTGCCTCAAATAATCTCAGGATATCAATTCTTTAATGTGTCGTTTATGTACGTGTATGCAACATGAACTACAAATAGATTTTGTGAAATTACTCCTACCCCCCCCCCCCCCTCTTAAGGGTGGACGGGGCAAAAACACGTTTTCAAGCTTAAATGTGCTCCAAATTACCTTTGAATGGCAAACTTTGGTGTGTGGGTTTTGATTAAATGTACTTAATATGCACTTTGATGTGATTTTACAAATCTTAAGAGGTAAGATAACGAATACTGTTATGTAAACCTATGTTAAACAATTCAAATTAGGCTTCGGAAGAGTTTTATAGGATAATTAGTTTTGTGTAGTCAATCCCCCCGTTTCATTAATGCACCTACATTTATATAGAATTTAATTCTGTTATTAAAATTGAAAATTTACTTAAAATTATACAGACAATTTTCACACGCAACATTCATTGAAACTTATCAATCTTGATCAAACTTTTCCTGCAACAAACTTATATTAACTTCAAAATACAACATTTGGATCTCCTAAAATTATTGGTTTTTAAGTTACTCTAAGAGACACGGACAAAGATCAAACGTTAAAAAACTTGACTACGGTAATCAGCAAGCCTCAAAACGTGTAAATATACAAAGAAAAGGGATGAATATTTAGCTTAAAACATACATTATTTACCATATCTCTATGAGGAATTTATTTCAGTTCCCGAACAGCTTTCCTAGAAATGGTAAAATATTATTAGTAAAGCACATCCACTAACAACAAATAGCTAGTGTGTTGTGGCCACCACATGACTTCCTTTTATATTTTCCTATACAAGTTCACTCAGTAAAAATAATTTATTAATATTATTTTAAAAAATTATCTTTCATGATCATGCAAACGATTTCCATATTAGAGAAATAATATAACACTAAGTATCCAAAAAACGTTGAATTTATTCTCAATATTACATTTAAAAAAAAAAAAAAAGAAAAAAAAAATCTTTTTTTTTTTTTTTTTTTTTTTTTGTTGTTGTTGTTGTTGTTGTTGTTGTTGCTGTTAAAAATGTAACAAATCGATAACTTTATTTTAAATTATAGCAGATCGATGGTTCTACCATTCGTTTTAAAGGTATTGGCGAGCTCTTTTGAAAGATACCCATCATGAAAGTTTACTCCCCTTGAGGGGGGACTTCCCCCCCAGGAGAGGGGGGAGAGGCGAGGCTCCTACATACACAAAATTTTTTTCGCAGTTGACTATCTCTATTTCAAAATATATAAATATTCGTTTCATTTGGTTTAGTGCAGTCTATAGATGTTAAACTCTACTTCCCCCATAGGCGTAATGTATTTGAATTATCTTGGATGTCCCTGTACACGAACTATTTGCTTGTTCTCAACGAAAAGTTTAGGGTAGTATGTCTATATGATACACATTTAGAATACCGAGTTTGGAATTTCTGCTATTATTTGTTCTTGAGATATGCTGATAACAGACAGACACACACACAGACCAACCACTAAAAACATGATTTTTGTATTCAGGAAACCTCAGAGCGTGTAAATATAACAAAAATTCAATTTCCAAAATTTGGTCCTAAAACAATACTTTCTCTACATGGGTAAGAAAAAGTAAAAATGAAGTAAAAAGAACATTTCTTCATGTATTGTTATAAATTTTATAAAAATATTAAATATTAAAACGATATTCTAGTGCCTTTTATATAATAATTAATATGTTCTTTATTCTAAATAGGGTTGCATGCAAAGGATCTCAGATTATATGGATTTTTTATTTTGTGTAACTGGAGGCTTTGCCTTTTTCGCTGGAGTATTGAAATTTTCTGGATTCTTTTTGATACATTTTTTAGTAAACGTTATTATTGCGCAAAAATATCGTATGGAAAATGACTCACATGACGGATACGTTTAACTGCAAGCAATTCAAGTGCTTGTGATGAAGCTGTTGCCTACTTGTTTTTCATCAATGAACGAGAAATTGTTTTTATCAACAATCAAATTTTTATCCTATTTTGTACATATTGTAATGAATGTATAGTAAAGATAAATATTGAAATTGAATTGAATTATTATTTTGTATATAATCTTTCTTTAACCCTTTGAGTGCTATGAACGCACATATGCGTCCAGCGAAAGTCATTAATATAGACTATGGACGCAAATACGCGCTTAGCAGATGTTATCAGTATGGACTATGGACGCAAATACGCGCCCGGCAAAAATGATCAGTGTACTATGCAACACTCGCATAAAGCGCGTCCGCGATAAGAATGAGACAACTTGATTCTCATTAATTTTCAACAAAATATTACTCACATGAATGCTACTTGCATGAAATTGACAAACAAGCATTTTTAATCACTTTTGATACTTTAAATTGAAGAATATACACCTTTAAGTCCCATTTTGCGAAGATTGCTTCTAGCCGTCGTCATGGCGCTTTGTACAGTTTCTTTCGTTACTGATTTAAGGAGACGATGATAAACCCTCTTGAATCGTCAGCGCCAACCGCGCGCCGTCCGTATGGACCGCATAGGCAGCGAGTATTCAGCACTCAAAGGGTTAAATATACTTTTAGGAGAATTAGATTAGGTTGAGATTGAAGATGAGTTTACTAATACCGCGATAGAGATGAACATTGTTATAGAAATGGTCTGGTAGTTACTGGTAAGGATGATCCATGGAGGAAATTATTTAACAGAAATGACTCCACACTGTAAAAGTATGGTAATATTTACAGCAGAATGTGCTGGGAAAAATGGGTGCCAGAAGATTTTTCTGTTAAATACAGAGATGAAAATTCCGCTTTTCTTTCATCGAAAACAAAATTTTGCTTTCACACAGGAATAAACTTCTTATTTAAGTACATTTATATTAACACACAGATAATGAGTTAAAATAAGTATAGTTAAATGAGAAATTTATTCCGGTGTGGAAGTAGGTTTTCGTTTTCGTAGTTCATAGTGACTAAAGGGACCAACCACAAATTGGAGAGAAGCGTAAATACTTTGCATCACCCTGTATCATAAAAAGCTACAAATGATTTGTAACTTTAACACATTGTTGCATCTTGTTTCGAGACTTGCACAATTATTTAGGCAGATATACAAAAAATTGCAAATATTATTACGTCTTTTGGCAATTTTTTTGCTTATAACTATAACAGATTTTCTTACAATTTTACAAAACTTGCATAAAAAAATGACAAAATATTAGAAAAACATTATTCAGAAACATAAAATTCTCACGTGTAATATTCCCTGAGATATGAGCATTTATATTAAATATATTTTTACTTTGCATGCGCGAAAGATAGAAAGCAATTTATTGCATAGGTTGAAAATTAGATATATTGAGCAACTTCTAACAAAAGTACATTTGAATAGAGTAAAAATTAATCAAACTATCAGCAAAAGAATGAGCTAGATTTTAGGTATTTTCTTGAGTTGAAATTTCATAAGGGGTTTTTCCCATGCCGCGTAATTAATTGAAGATCCAATTATTTCAGTTACGTTGTCAGTAGTCTTTTTTGTGAAAAACCCCTTATAGGCTTGTGACTTTAACATTTTTATATTTATTTACTCAGATTTGTGAGTTTATAAAAGGTTTTTCACAAAACAGAACTTTTGAGTTGGGGTTGAAATAATTGTATCGCCAAATTAATTACGCTGCATGGGAAAAACCCCTTACGAAATTTCAGTTCTGGAAAATACCTAAAATTTAGCTCATTCTTTTGCCGAGAATTTGACTTAATTTTTACTCTAAATGAACTTTTGACAAAAGTTTCCCAATATATCAAGCTTTCAACCTATGCAATAAATTGCTTTTTTATCTTTCGCGCATGCGCAGTGAAAACAAATTTACCGTTAATATTCATATCTCAGCGAAAATTAAACGTGTGAATTTTATGTTCCATAATAATGATTCCCCAACGTTTTATCGATTTTTCTGCAAGTTTTGTAAAATTTTATGGAAATCCATTCTAGTTATCAGCAAAAACTTACCAAAAAAAATTTAATAATCTTTGAAAATTTTTTTATATCTTCCTAAATAATTGTGCAATTTTTTAAACAAAATATAGAAATATTGCACATGGTATGTGCAACAATGTGCTAAAGTTATAAGTGATCTGTAGCTTTTTACGATACAGGGTGATCCAAAGTATTTGAGCTTTTCTTCAATTTGTAATTGGTCCCCTAATTACACTATGGTAAAATTGATTCTCACTTAATTGTTTAAATTGTTTTACTGATAATCACTGTAATAGGCAGTTGTACCACTGATTAATGATTTTTTTTTTTTTTTTTTTACAGAAACACTTAATTTCCTATAGATTTTAATACTGATATTCGCTAAATCATATATAGAGGGTGTTGGTGTTGGTCTTTGGTAGTAAGCCAGGTGACTCATATAGAGAGGAAGAGGATTCTTCAAATGATATCAGATAATTTTCTGGCCTTTATATATATATATATATATTGAGTTAAAATCACATTTTGAGTAGAAGACGGCAGGAATGCTTTTTTGAAGTTTTTTAGAGGCTAATATTCGTCAAATAAAACTACTCCCTGAAAATTTTCAATTACTATTTTTAAAGTAGTATTGAGATACTCAAATACATTTATTCTTAACCTTAATAACACTGCTCGGCATGAAAATTGCCTCTGACACCATCTCAGCATATTTTATGAAAAATGATACCTCCTGAATCCGAATATGACCACCATTTTGCCCAATCACCCACCGTTTTCTAGATACACCCCCTCCCTCATTTTTATCATTGTTTGGTAATTTTATGTCCATCAGTTTTATTTGGAGAGGAACAATGATTATTTTAACCGTTAAATGTCTTCTGACCTGAGGAGCTACAGAGGTAGAAAGTTCTAAAACACGAACATTTGTAGAAAGGAGGAAATTTGAGGGGATTTGTACCCAGAAAACAAAAGAAAATCAATAAAAACAATCAGTTATGTTTCTTTTCCTTTTCGCAATGGTTCTCTTATTTTTTACATATTCCAGCTTCCAGTTTGCCATTTTCTTACCAAAACACCCCAAATAATAAAAATTATACAGTGAAATTTTTTTTCAAAATATTGGTAAAGTCTCAAAGTCCTCGCAAGAAAGTTTGACTGATTCACTGTGCGACGTTTGCTTTCAATAGCTCCCACGTTAAATGTTTTGGGCAGTAAAACGTGAACAGTAAAATATCCTCCTTTGACACGTGTTAAAGATCACCACACGAGATCACCACCGTCGAGAACACCATAAAGTTCCCTCTCTTATCGCAAAACGTGTACTAAAGGTAGATAACGACTGACGACTACAATGGTAAGTGTAATTACCTTTAACACGTGTCAAAGTAGGAGATTTTACTGTTCATGTTTTACTTCCCAAAACATTTAACGTGGCAGTTATTGAAAGCAAACGTCGTACAGTGAATCAATCAAACTTTCTTACGAGGTCTTTGAGACTTTACCAGCATTTAGAAAAAAATTTCACTGTATAATTTTTATTATTTGGGGTGTTTTGGTAAGAAAATGGGAAACTGGAATATGTAAAAAATAAGAGAAATATTGAGGAAAAAAAGAAAGAAAAAGAAACAGAAGCTGATTGTTTTATTGATTTTCTTTTGTTTTCTGGGCGCAAATCCCCTCCAGTTTCCTCCTTACTACAAATATTCGTGTTTTAGAACTTTCTACCTCTGTAGCTCCTCAGGTCAGAAGGCATTTAACGGTTAAAATACGTTCCTCTCCAAATCAATCTGATGGGTATAAAATTACCAAACAATGATAAAAATGAGGGAGGGGCTGTATCTAGAAAATGGTTGGTGATTGGGCAAAATAGTAGTCATATTCGGATTCAGGAGGTCATTTTACATAAGAATCTGCAAGAACTGTATCAGATCTCCTTTTTTTTTTTTTTTTTTTTTTTTTTTTTATCAGAGCAGTGTAATTTGCTTTTATAAAATTTCAAAGAAAGATTATATATAGTGTATCTACACAAGATTTTTTTTTTTTTTTTAATTCGAAACTTGCTTACAATTTAGTGAATTCTTTAAAAAGATGTTGATATTAACATTGTGTCAATAATACTTTTAAGCCTATAATTAGCATAGTTATTCTAAAGAGTTTTTTTTTTTTTTCCTCCCACTTAATATTTATTTTCGAATTTCATAATATGCTAATGTCTTGCTTTTGCCTTCAAGGCAGTAGCACGTGTTTTTGCACCTGAAGAAAAAAAGTCACGTCCTTTCGAAACCGGTTGTATTGTACCCAATTTTATGGTATTTGAAGAAGTTTCAATGTTTAAATAGTGAGTGTACACCAGTTTTGGATTTAGTTTTATGCTAATTATACTTAAGATATCTTTTGACGAATCGTTTTTTCAAAAGAAGAAAATGCATGTTTTCATAAAGTTTTAAATAATTTTTATATCAATCCGTACCTTTATTTATACACTAGCTGCCTAGATTGACCAGCTTACTTGCGACCATTAAAAATTCTAAAGTAGCAAACTCTTACTCGATGGATCTTGCAGCGCTCTCAACTCGATCCACTGTTTTATGCAATTTTAAAAATCTCGACAATGGCAAACTCTAGATCGCATTTGCCAGCGGTGTCCTTTCTTCCTTGCAGCCCCCATCAGCCTGTTCGCATCCCGTAAGTAACCTAACCATGCAAACTCCTGATTCCCGGCGATCTCAACCGGATGTATTATATTAACCAAGTTCACTTAATACCCAACATACTACCTAAAATAAAAATATTATTAGTAAAAATAAAATACTTATTATCGCTAAAATTTCAGTTTATATATATTTTAAAAATAAAAACTCAAATAAGTGTCTGCCCCCCCCCCACCACACACACACACACACACACACACACACACACACACACCAAAAAAAAAAAAACAACGTGTGAAACAACCACACGACTTCCATTACCCATTATTATACGTATGATGTGAATTTTATTTATTTATTTTTTGAAGATAATATGATCAGAAGACATAAAATTGACCTAAATTTTTTCTGGTATGAGAAACTTAATATGGTATGAGATATGACCTGGTATGAGAAACTAAATACACGAATAAAGACATATAAAACAAAGTTTACATAACAAGATAGAAAATAACAGAAGAAATCCGTGCAACCGTTTTTAAAGGAACGCCTTTGCGAGGCGTGAAATTGAGCTATTTATACAGGACGCCTATCAATTTTCCTGAACTAACCAACTATATCATTCGAAAGGACATCTAATAGAGTGTTTATATAGCAAGTTTGAAGAAAATCGTTGGAGCCGTTTTTGAGATACGGACTTACGGTCCCACTTCCAGTTTCCGATGTCCCACTTCCGGTTAAACTCAATTATTGACAGGAAAACAAAAATTACATACAAAAGCATATTTAAAAGTGAGTTAAAATGGCGAGTTTGAAAAAAATCCGTACAACCGTTTTTAAAGGAACGCCTTTGCGAGGCCTGAAATTGAGCTATTTATACAGGACGCCTATCAATTTTCCTGAACTAACCAACTATATCATTCGAAAGGACATCTAATAGAGTGCTTATATAGCAAGTTTGAAGAAAATTGTTAGAGCCGTTTTTGAGATACGGACTTACGGTCCCACTTCCGGTTTCCGATGTCCCACTTCCGGTTTTTCAATTTTCACCAAAATTTGGAAATTTCATCTGTACACCAGACTATTTCAATTCTAAAGTTTCGTAGCTCTATCTTTATTAGCTTCTGAGCTATAATAGACAGAAGATTCTCCACATACATACACACACACTGACCAATTGCCAAAAACCACTTTTTTGGACTCAGGGGACCTTAAAACGTGTAAATCAGAACCCGATATCGAATTTTCAGACCGAATACAATACTTCCATTACCTACGGTAGTAGGGTAATGGAAGTAAAAACAGACATTTTTTACATATAAATAAAATTTCTTCTTAACTTCGAGACTATCTTTCTCAAACTTGGCAAAAAATCTTAAATCAATTATGACGCATATTCCATATGTCCTATAACCATTTTTCACTCATTTTGGAAAACTTATAACTCAAAAACAAATCGAAAATCAACTTTGTAAAAACACACTTGTGTACAACATTTGGAGATCTAGGTTCCCCTTTTCTATGTAAAAATGCCCGGACAAACATTCAAACAAGCAATTTTATTATTAATTAGCAGGCATTGCCCGCTTCGCTGTGACTAATCTATTTAAATGAATTCTCAAAAAAAAAAAAAGGAATAATTAAAATGTTTAAATAAATATACTTGGACTGGCGACTACTTTCAGCAAATCTAAATGTGCATTTAGATTTGTTTACGAAGAAAAAGATAATTATGAAAACAATCATATCGATAGATGGCGCTTTTTCAGCTTTTCTTGTTAGTAAATATAATAGCCACGTGTATTTATTATTGTTCTTTTTGTTATTCTACTTAATATTCGTACTATAATTTCTCCGCCATTACATCATGGAAAATTGATTGCTTTTGGAAAAAAATATTTCAGTTTATTCAAAGTTCGATCGGAAGTAGATTTTTAACTGAAGTTGAACAAATATTAGTTTCAAATCATATGATTAATTCTTTACTTCCATTAGCCGAAGCAACTGAAATTTTAAATTTGTCATCTGGAAATAAATGGAAGCTTAATTCTGGATTTCTTGATCCTTTGGAGTTACACTGTAGCACACAACAGTACGTGTTATCTTTTTTACCGGATTAATTCATTTTTATTCAATAAATGTATGTGAAACTAAACATCGGCAAGCAATGGCGGCTTATGAAAGCCGAATTAAAGCATGGTTATTGTAATTTCACCTTAGCCCCCCAGAGGGCGAGCATTTCATTACAATCCATAGACCTATTATAAAAGTGGACGGAGCATTCCATTATTAAGGGAATATAAGAAAAGGTGCAAAGATGAAATCATATGAATGTTGAAAAAGGTTACCTTTTTTGGCATTTATCGCGTTCTTGGCAATTTTTTGTTTTGAATATAAATATATATATTATTATTATTATTAAAAGATACAACAAGCAAAACTAGTGTAAAATATAACAGCTGCTGAAATTTATTTTTACCTTGTTATTAACATCTAACAAAGTAAAAAAGTTTTTATAACTTTGGTTTGTCTATACTCATTTTAACTCTCATAAATAATTATGGACATTTTTTGAAAGAAAATAAGATATAATATAGTTAAACTAATTCAATTTAGAGAAATAATTATAGCAATTATAAGCACTTTATAAAAATAATTACTTAAAAAGAACGAAATAATAAAATATTAAAAAGAAACTTATCTGTGAAAAAAATCTTTAATTTACATAATTTCTAGGGTTTTTAGAGCACATTTAATTACTAATTCTTGCCATAAAATTCTTTTTAAATTCAAAACAATCTAACTTTTAAAGTGAAATAAAAATTTTAAAAAGAACTTTCAAAGAAAAAAGGGAAATATCGTCTGCTTAATAAAAGGCAGAGTTTAGAGCATGGCGAGTAAATATCAATATTGGCCAGTTTGGCTTCCTGTAGATCAACATTCACATGACCTTTTTATGAGTTATCTTTGCCACTAAAAAGGTTGTCATTGTCCCGTCCACTCTTATAATAGGTCTATGTTACAATCGCGGATTTGATTAATTGAAAGTAATTGTTAAAAAATAAATAAATAAATATTTAAATTTAAAGCTATTATGACGTCAGTTTTATCAGAAACTTCTAATGATACAGGTGGATACAGGTATAACTTTTCAACTGTTCTTTATTTCCGTGTTTAAAAAAAAAAAAAAATTCTTTTGTTAAAAAAATATAAATAAAATAAAAAGAGGCCTGTATTTTATTTTTATTAGCGTCAGCTTGAAATTATTATACTCGATTAAAAATATATATATAACGGAGGAACATGCAAAAAATCGCATAAAGCATAAAAATTTTAAAAATTTAATAGGAATATGGAAAATCAAAAGGTATGATATAAATTTGCATACATTCTTTTATCTAGAAATTATTTTTTTTTTTCAGAACTGTATGTGCCATAGTCTTTTCTGTACGTCACACACAGGCAAACAGACACACTTATTTTTATTTTGTTTATTTATTCATTTTATTTTACTTTTACTTTCATTTTATTTGTTTATTTATTTATTTTTATTTTTATTTTATTTTTAGTATAGAATAGAGAAGATATGTATGTGCAATCAAATGAAAAATTAAATACTTCTGTCTCAACTTTTTTTATTATGATTATTTCCAAACTATAAAAGCACTTCGACAAGAGAAATATTTTATAGCATTTATTAGAGATTTATTGGTCAAAGCAAAAATACATAATAGATATCTATAAATATTTTATAATTCAGAGATACATTCTGTATCAGAATTTTTCCCAACATCAGAATTCAATATAGGTCATTGCAAAAACTTCTCAGAAAGCAAATAATTTTAAGGGTGTACTACATATGTATGTCAACATTTATGACGTTCCCCATTTAATATATATATATATATATATATATATATATATATATATATATATATATTCTTTTTCTTTTTACGGTGTGACTTTGTCAAATGTATAATATTTTATATAAAGAATTTATTTACGGACAAAAAGTCTACCCGAATATGTTGGAATCAAATGGCTTCATTTCTTAAATTTAGATTATAAATTTATGTTAAAAACTAGCAGGCTTTGCCCGCTTCGCTGGTCATTATATCGAAATGAATTCTCAATATTTTATATCTTTAATAATAAGAAGAAAAAAACTCAAAAGAAAAAAAAAAAAAAAAAAGGAAGAAAGAAAGAAAGAAATCAGTCAAAATGTAAGTTAAAGCGGTTTTCCTGCTCTCAAGACTTTTCGAATCTCGAGCCCCAATGCCTTCGACAGTACATTAACTAATTTTTACTCCCCCTCCCATACGGGTAATGTTAAAAGTTTTTTAAAATTCCCTCCCATCAAAGTGCATATTGCGTACACTTATTCATCACCACTCATCAAAATTCCTCGTTCTAAGGTAATCTGGAGTATATTTAAGCTTGAAAACGTGTTTTTTGCAAGCCAGCCCAGAAGGGAGAATGGTAATTTCACGAAATCCCTTTATAGTGCATCTTGTATACACATACCTAACCAGACATGAAAAAAAATCGAGATCCTGAGATTATTTGAAGCAAAATTATGTTTTAAAACGTGTTTTAAAACTTGACCAATTATGTTATGCAAATATATATATATATATATATGAACTCATGGACTACTGTCCGGGCTTCTCTAAAATACAAAGGAAAAAAAAAATTCTATTCATCTTCTTAATAATAAAAGCTCGTTTCCCAGAGTTAATCCTGGAAAAAGATGTCATAGCTACAATAATGTATTGTAATAAAGAAAACTAAATTTTGTACACGGTTTCCATTTGCGCATTTTAAATTAATAAAATAATGAAAAAAGGTGGAAAGGCGACAATGTATTGAGATTTAAAAAAAAAAAAAAAAAAAAAAAAAAAAAAGTAAAATTTTATTCTTAGTTTGAATCTGTTAGGTAATTCGTTTGTTGATTTAAATAATAAATTAGTTTATATACAGAGACATCTTATATTATAAATTTATTTCAGTATAGTGTATAAATATAGTCGTTATCATCGCAGAAAACAAAGCTTGAATAATTTTATATTTCTAGATTTTAATCATCTACAAAACAAAGCTTGAATAAAACTAAACAATTTCTATTTTTACCATGTTTTTATTAACTTCTATTCCTGTTTGTTTGTGTGTGTGTTTGTTTGTCCGGTACATATCTTGCAATCTATTTTTAACTAACTTCCCTACTAGCTAGACATTTCAAACTTCCACAGTAGCTCAGAACCCGGTGACAACACAATACTTCGAAGTCAGATTTTCGAATTTTCGAATAGTTTTCTTTTCATTAATTAAAATATGAAAATAATAAGCTCCTAATAACAATAAAAATAACCATTAAAATATTAACTATAATTTAATTGTTGCCAAAAAAAGTTTACGAGTTCCTTTTCTTTCGAACCAAAAATAAATACATTTGATTAAACAAACCTTAAAAAATTAAACTTTTCTTTTTTTTTTTTTTTTTTTCAGCATTATTACTAGTTCATTGAACTGAGTCCACGTGCTTAAATATTGCTTATATATTATTTTTTATCCTCGCGTATTTTATTAATGATTCATCAGAAAATTTAAAAACATGGTATAAAAAAATATTTTTTTTTTTTAGTTCCCCGTATAAGTATGGGGAACTTAGGTAATCGTGAAAATTTTCGACCTCGGTTTTTTGACTTTTCTACACGTTTTCAGGTGTGAGGAATCCAAAAATGACAAAATTTCTATGGTGTCTGTTTGTAGGTTGTCTGTTAGTGTGTTAGTTTGTTAGTCTGTGTACACGATATCTCAAGAACAAATTGTCGCAGAGAGGTCAGATCAGTTTTAAAATATTACTTTCGACACTGGCAAGAACCCTATTCATTTGCACCATTCGAATTTAAAAACTTCGTAAGTTATTAGAAATTTACGATTTTCTTAACATGGGAGAATAGGTCAAAAATTAACTTAAATGTGCATTAAATGGAAACTTTTTACTGTAAAAATGTCAGACCAGTTTTAAAATATCCGTTTTGATGGCGGAATGAACATCAGTAACTATAAATATGCTACTTTGAAAATTTCGCAAGTTATTGGAAATTTACGAATTTCTTAACATGGCAGTATAGGGCAAAATTTCACATGAACGTCAATTTTGAGAGATATTTTCATCGTAAAGATGTCAGACTACTTTTGAAATATTATTTAGGACACTGGCATGAATATTAATGAGTAAGAATTTTCCAATATAAAGATTTCGTAAATTATTAGAAATTTACGAATTTCTTAACATGGCAGAATAGAGAAAATTTCACATAAACGTCAATCTTGAGGGATATTTTCATCGTAAAGATGTCAGACTACTTTCGAAATATTATTTAGGATACTGGGATGAATATCATAGACTATATGATTTTTCCAATTTAAAAAATTCGTAAGTTATTTGGAATTTACGATTTACTTAATATGTCAGAATAAGGCAAAATTGAACATAAACTTCCATTTTGAGGATCCTAAATACATTAGACAACTTCAAAATTACGTTTATGATATTTGTTTGAACATGATTGAATACAAATATTCTAATAAGAAAATTTCGTAAATTATTCGTAATTTACGATTTTACCAACATAGCGAAATTGTAAATTTTTCATATAAATATGAATTTTGAGGATTATTGCATTGGAAATAGTAGCATGAAAACTAAACAACGGAATTGACCCCGATAAAATAAATTAATAGATTAGAATAAGATAAATATATCGAAGTGGACGGTGTATAGCCTACTAGGCGGGGATTTCATTCTGTCACTGTATCAAGCTTTGGTCAAATTCATTTCTTTTAACATGATTATAATATGTCTCGCACTAGAAATTTATGAGAACATAAATATGATGGGGAACTGAGCAGAGTCCACCTATGCCAACTGGTTCTTATAATTATTGTTAACTTCGATTCTTGTTTGTTTGTTTGTTTATTTGTCCGGTGCAAATCTGGCAATCGATTTTTAACTATCATCCCTACTAGCGAGATATTTGAAACTTTCAGAATAGCTCAGAACCCGAAGACAACACAACACTTCGAAGGCCGATTTTCGAATTTTTGATTAGTTTTCTTTTAATTCATTAAAATATGAAGATAATAACATCCTAATAGGGCAGTTCCTTGTTTGTAAACAAACATATCAACTTTTATGAGAGGTTGGCAAAAAGGCTCGGGAAAAGCATAGCGATGGCGGATCACCAATATAGTAAATCAATGGTGGGCGGGGCGCGGGAAAGTCGAGCGCGCTTTTTTGCCAACCACCAGACGTCACGAGGAAATGCTCTATATCTTTAAAAATAGCCATTAAAATATTAGCTATAATTTAATTGTTGCCAGAAAAAATTACGAGTTAATTTTCTTTCAACATAAAAAAAAATTGAATTAAACGTGAACGTTAAAAAATTGTAAAAAGTTAAATTATGCACCTCACAAAAATTGATGTCACTATCATTTTAAAAATTTTACACGCATTGATAAAGTGCTAATGTAGTTAGTTCTGTAGGAAGGATTCAACAGAAAATTTGAAAACATGGTATATAAAAAGTTTTTTATCTTATAATTATTTAGAACAAGCTCTTTTCGTTGCTATAAGAAATTTTTATGTGTGAGAAAAAATATGTATACATGAAAAGGAATGTATGCCTGCTTTTTCTTTATGTATTAATACACCATTCATCAGATCGTCATGAAAAAACTTTGGAAAGTTGTTGAGTTCATTCCCGCAAAGGTTTCTGCATATTTTTTTTTTTTTTTTTAATATCACCATTTTAATTAATTGATAAAATGTGAAAATAACACCTCACAATAGCTTTAAATTTTAGCTATTTAAATTTTATCCGTAATTTAATTGTTGCCCCCTCCCCCCCCCCCCAAAAAAAAAAAAAATATATTAAGAATTCTTTTTTTTTTTTTTTTTTGACTGAAAAATAAATACACTTACTTAAACAGGAACAATGAAAAATTATGAAAAAATAAATTAATAAATAAATTAAAAATACACTGATGGAAAAAAAAAATCCCAACACCAGGAAGGAGCTGTGCTAGAAAAACGAAATTTGGTAGGCATGTTTATACATCTGAAAGATGACGTCGATTCAAATTTCGAGCTACGCGCATAAGTGTGGCGCTAGTAGCGACACTATGAACATGCAAATGAGGTTTGCTTTAAATAAGCGCTGTGAGGTTCGTGATCGTTATTTACAGTTGAAATTTGACGTAGTGGGTTAATGTTAGTCAAGGATACCTCTAAGAAGACGAAGAAGCCATTATCAACAGCTCACTGAGTTTGAACGAGGTCATGTAGTAGGGCTACGAGAAGGTGGGTTTTCTTTCCGCGATATTGCAGAAAGACTTGGCAGGAATGTATCCACTGTGCATGAGTGTTGGCAGCAATGGTCAAGGAAAGGTACTGCTTCAAAAAGACCGGGTTCCGGGCAGCCACGTGGCATTACTGAGAGGGAAGACCGCCGTGTTCGGCGTATGGCTGTGACTAATCGTACTGCGTCTGCAGCTGAAATTCGAGCTGCAGTTGGCACCACAGTGACACAACGAACTGTTACAAATCGGTTACTTCAAGGACAGCTCCTAGCCAGACGCCCTGTAGCGTGCATTCCACTGACTCCAAACCACTGCCGTTTGCGACGTGAGTGGTGTCAAGCTAGAGCTCATTGGAGGACGGAGTGGAGATCTGTTGTGTTTTCTGATGAAAGCCGGTTCTGCCTTGGTCGCAGTGATAGCCGTGTGTTGGTTAGAAGGAGGCCAGGTGAACGCCTGCTAGCGACCTGTCTGCGGCCTAGACACACAGGGCCTACTCCTGGAGTTATGGTTTGGGGAGCAATTTCGTACGACAGCAGGAGCACTCTCGTGGTTATCCCACGCACCCTGACTGCAAATTTGTACGTCAGTCTAGTGATACAACCTGCTGTGCTGCCATTCATGAACAGCATTCAAGGGGGTGTTTTCCAACAGGATAACGCTCGCCCTCATACCGCTGTTGTAACCCAACATGCTCTACAGAGTGTCGACATGTTGCCTTGGCCTGCTAGATCACCAGATCTTTCTCCAATCGAGCACGTATGGGACATCATTGGACGACAACTCCAGCGTCATCCCCAACCAGCATTAACCGTCCCTGCATTGATCGCCCAAGTGCAACAGGCAAGGAACTCCATCCCACAAACTGATATCCGACCCGACACCTGTACGACACAATGCATGCACGTTTGCATGCTTGCATTCAAAATTCTGGCGGTTACACCGGTTACTAATGTACCAACATTTCACATTTGAAATGGCTCTACCTGTGATCTTGAAACTTTAATCAATTAAATATGTTACCTAGAGAAATGTATTGCTGAAATTTCATTACTGTACAATAATTTTTTCTTGGTGTTGGGATTTTTTTTCCATCAGTGTAGATTCCCCGAATCCAAAATTACAAGCGTCTACAAATAATTCCAAGGGTGCTGATATTGATGGATGTGCTAGATGATTAGCATTCGCGAAGTGCATTTTACATTTCTAAAAGGATTCTTCTGCTTCTTGTGTCCAATCAATAGTTTTATTTGAGTTCTTTTTAATGCCGGAAAAGTATGTTGTTAGAGGTAATTGATATTCCGCGGCATGAGGCAAAAAACGTCTATAAAAATTGAGCATACCTAAAAAACGTTTTAGTGGCTTTATTGTTTTGAAAATTTTCATGATATCTATCCGATCTGCCGCTGACTTCAGCCCTTTGGCAGAAACAGTATGTCCAAGAAAATTCAGCTCAGTCTGGCCGAAATTGCATTTAAAAATTCTTATTACTAAGCCAAAGTCTGACAGACGTTTGAAAACTTCTTTGAGATGCTCCAAATGCTCTTCTTTAGATTTTGAAGCCACCAAGATATCATCAGTGTAAACAAAACAGTAATCTAAACCTCTTAAAACGCCATCCATGAATCTCTGAAAAGACTGAGCAGCGTTTCTTAAACCAAACATCATACGGGGAAATTCAAAGACGCCGAAAGGTGTGCAATTGCGGTTTTTTCGAAGTCGGGCGGATGGACAGGAATTTGATGGTAGGTTCTCTCTAAGTCTAGCGTGGAAAATATGGTGCAGCCTTCTAAGTGCTGCGTAAAATCTTGTATATGGGGAATTGGATAATTGTCAACATGTGTTACGCGATTAAGTGACCTGTAATCACCACAGGGCCTCCAATCACCATTCTTCTTTTTCACCATATGAAGAGGGCTAGACCAACAACTTTTAGATAGTTTACATATTCCTTGTTCCATCATGTATTCGAATTCGTCTTTAAGAATTTTAATTTTTCGGGCGATAGTCTTCGAACTTTGGCGCAAACTGGGGTACCATTTGCAATTATTTGATGGGTTACATCATGTTTGGGAAATGTTTTAAAAGAATTTTCTTTTGTTATGGCTTTAAACTGAGCCAAAGAGAAGAAACTTCTGAATCTAAATTATTAAAGTCTATGGTAGTCAATGATGTCGATGATTGTATTGCGATTGTGGCGGGTGACGAGAATGAAGTATAATGATCTAATAAGCGCTGTCTTTTGACGTCTACTAATAAACCATACTTCTGGAGAAAATCCGCGCCAATAATTGCTTTCGACACATCGGCCACTATGAATGACTACGTAAAAGTTCGTCTGAGTCCAAGATCTAATTTTAAAATTTTATTACCATACGTTTTTATTCTGGTGCTATTGGCGGCAAATAATAGAAAATCAGATGGAGGCAGCACTTTTCTTCTATTTATAGGAATCACGGACACATCCGCTCCAGTATCAATCAAAAAGGAACTTCGCTATATCTGTCGCAAATGTACAGGCGACTGTTTTGCTTGCCAATATCGTCGGTCGCCACGATCGATTGGCCTATTAGTTTTCCGGCAATTGCTGTTTGTATTCGCATGGAGTGGTACACTTACGGGTACAACTATAGTATTTCCCCACAGCTGAATTTTGCGATTTTTCTTTGGCGCCGATTTGAACGATAACGATGTCGTTCTAGACTGTTTGCGATATAATATGGCAGTCTGCATGCTATTTATTTTGGATATATGATTTTATGATTTATAATTTAGCTTATGATTTTATCATTTATGATATATGGTTTATGATTTTTAGATTAATGATTTAGCCATAACCACCAAAAATAAGTCGCCAAATTCAGCTGTGGGGAGATACTATAGTTGTTCCCACTTACGTGCTTTTTCGCCAAAAGTGGCATGGTACCAGCAATACTTGCTTAGCTGTGTCGATCGTAAGAGAGAGCGTGATCGTTGCCGCCGAAAACTGGAACGAAAGCGATTTCTATCAAATGATTTGTGAGATCTTCCCAAAAAAATTAAATCTTCTAAATGTTTGGTTATGGGATCGACTTTGCTTTCCAAAGGTGTTAACCAGTCACTATCGCCAAGTTGAGTATTTTGTTTGCCTTTAGCATTTGTCGATTCTAAATCAGTTTCCGAGTCCTTCATTTTATGAAAATGTTATTTTTAAAAAACAAGATACTTTCATAAAAGGTTTGAAAAACTCACCTAATCCGCGTTTGTAATGATCGATAGATGGCACTCTCTGAACTGCAGTTGTTAGTAAATATACTAGCCACGTGTATTCATTATTGTTCTTTCTCCGCCATTACATCATGGAAAATAGATCGCATAATATGATGATATGCAGTGGTGTGATAATTTCACCTTAGCCCACCAGAGGGCGAGCATTTCATTACAATCGCGGATATTATCAAAGCCTAGTAACAGAAAATATATGAAAGAACTGAATGCGACATCTGTAGAAAGAGGTACCGGTTCTTTTTTTATCCGGGTCACCACTTATAGGTGCGCGTAGTTTGCATAAATCAGACTCCAAATTACAAAACTAATATTACTTGCATACTATTTACAATTTAAATGTTACAAAGTGTGTACTAATTATTTCAGTAGCATGTATAGAAATATAAGCAAGCGTTATTACAAATATTCTAGCTCAGAGACAAAGTAAACATTGTTCCACGAAAGTTCAGGTTTCTTATCGCTACCTAGGTAACAAAACGTTTTTGTTGCGACATGCGTAAAGTCCAACGAGATATATAAAAGAAGATTGGTAAAGTCTTCTTTACTATCGGCAGTGTTGCCAGATGGCTACAGACTTAATAGGACTTATCGTATTTTTAGGTTCGAGAGTTTGAGGTTAAATCACCTGTAGTTTTCCAACTCAGATGACTTCAACTCTTCTCTATTTCCCTGTGAATTTTTGAATAAAACAAAATTTTTTCTATTTAATACAAGCATTTCTGCACAGCACGGAGTAATATTAATAGGAGTTGAAGGTCCAATGGGAGAAAGCTACGAAACTGTGATCTAAATTTTGGTAAATATTGAGGGCGCCACTTGTCATTCCTCCCTACCTCGGCGCGGATATACTGTTGTTTTCAATAGAATTTTGCTGGAGTTCATTTAAATTTTTTTATTTTAAGCAATTTAATTCCTTAGTAAGTTCTTAAAACTACATAATTCAGATGTTTCAAATAAATGTTTCGTTCCTAGTTGTAAAACAGGCTATGATAGTGATAAGAAAAACAAAAAAAAGCCATAGGAGAAAAATAAAGTCCGAGTTCGTGTTTTCTGCACCTAAAGTAAGTTTATTTTTTTTTCTTTACAAAATTTCATCCATTCTCCTTCCTCCCAATTATCTGTTTTAGCTAGCTTCGGTTCATAAGAATCGTCATTTTGTAAAAGCTTTCTTTCAAAGTAAAATTAGTATAAAATGGCTCTTAAAAAAAACATGTTGGTTAGAATACTCTATTTAATGAAATTTGCTTTCAATCGAAATTTTTTCAGCTTGATATTATTTTTTAAAAAATAATTAAAACGAGACATTTCTCCATTGAATAACATTGCGGAAGCTGGAGAGAAGGAAGGATTGCACGCTGGCGCCATCTGTAAACATTAGAAAACAACATCACAAAATTTCAGCGTTACCTTCATCTCCTGTCTTTTTACTCCGTGCTGCACAGAGTACAAATATAAACATAAGAATGTTTTAGTTTTTCATGTAGTGGTCACGAAGCTTTTCATGACGTCACGCAAATGGAGTCTATTAAGTATAAGCTAAGCTGACAAAATGTCCCCATTTAAAATTATATGAAAAATTGATATTTATGTATTTTGAAACACGTGAGATTTGACAATAATAATACAAATAATGAATATGTTTTATTATTGCAAAACATGTTGAGTAATCTTTTAGGACGAGGTAAAGAATTTCTTTATTATTTACCTTTTGAGCTCTGAGCATTATACTCTTTGAATAGTATAATGCTAGCCATACTCATATTGCATGCATACTTAGATCGGCTTACATATTTAATATTGTTACGAATTTGCAAATAATTCGTTATTTTTATGTAAATTCATACAAAGATGCTTAGTTAGGTGATAAAATGTTAATTTTCAGCACTTCTAGCTTGTTTTCGTATTAAAATAGCTCATTTCCCGTTAAAAACACGTTAAAAGCCTCATTAAGGCAGGTAATGGCTTTGGCACCAAATTTGCCGAGGTTTTCACTCCATGGCGACATTTTTGGCGAATTTGGCAAGAAAATCCTTATTATCAATATACCAAATATAGAAGCTCTAACTTGATTGGTGGACGAGTTTCTGGATTTTTCCACGTTTTGCTACGCGAGTATTTAAAGTTGCTTTACGCCAAATAAATCAGTCTCAGTTGAGTTTCGCCAATGCTTTCATTGCTCCTGAAAGAGTTCTGAGCCTCTTTGGATTGCAGTCGATTGCTGTACGTTAATGCTCTGATACAGTTTGTACTATGAATTTGCTATTGACAGCTGTTATTTAAGCTGTGTTTACTGGTGAAAGTGAAGTTGATACTTGGTTTATAGACCTGTAACCTTCTCGAATTTTCTGTAAATAAAGTTTCCAGCCTTTGCAAGATTCGCCTTTCACTCTCGGACAACTTACGAACCCCCAAATACGCAACAATATTTTTATCTGTATCCCTGAAGTGAAAGACACCATGTTCGTTTTTTATGAAAATAGTAGCACCATGTCCTTGATGTGCATTGTTTGCTGCATTACAACATTAGTACATTATGTTGTTAATAATGTGTTAAAGTACCATTAGGCAAAAACTGTTAGTCGCAAAGAAGTTCATTTAAACATGCATTTAAAGTTGGAAAAATAAAGTTGCTCTCCTAAAAATAACATTTTTGTGACATGGTGTCCTTTACTTCCGAGATACAGACACATACAAATGACAGATTATTTGCTACTTTTCTGA
Source organism: Salticus scenicus (assembly GCA_963930645.1). Classification (NCBI taxonomy): domain Eukaryota; kingdom Metazoa; phylum Arthropoda; class Arachnida; order Araneae; family Salticidae; genus Salticus; species Salticus scenicus. The sequence goes on from OZ005662.1 coordinate 209,131,236, forward strand.
TTAGTCTCTAAGTCATCGCCAAATGTTTCATTAAAGTCGTCAATATCTTCTAAATTTATTATAAATACAAATTTCCTTATGATAGCAAATAATAAGCAAATTAAGGTACAGCTTTAGTAAAGACCACCTTGGCAGCTTTAACTTTTTTTTTTTTTTTTTTTTTTTTTTCATTTTTGCGATGAATTGAAATGGCGGGTCTACTCAAGAATAGACGATAGCTTTGGCGCAATTTCAAATTTGAACAATACCAACAGGACGTCGTATTGTTTTCCTCGCATGCGATTTCGCGTGAATCACCCATTACAATTATCGCCTATTTGGCGACCGTCACTTTTTCCTGACTAGACCCCAAATGGCTATCGCAAATGCATAAGTAAAGAGCTTCGAGAGAAACATAAAAGCTGCTTTGCTTCCAAATTTCAAATTTCGCCAAGGGGGGCCCAAACTAAAGCTATGGCTAAATTAATATAGTTACCATTAATTTGTTTTTCAGATTTTTTTGGCAAACAAAATAATGCAAAGCTGGTCAATTTGGTATAACTGTAGTATCTCTCCACAACTTGATTTGGCGATTTTTCTTTGGCGCCGTTTTAAACGATAACGATGTTTTTGATTCTTTGCAATATAATATGACAGCCTGCATGCTGTTTATTTTAGATTTATGATTTAGCTTATGATTGTATCATGATTTTTAGATTTATGATTTAGCCATAATCGCCAAAAATTAATCGCCAAATCCAGTTGTGGGGAGTACTATAATTAGTCCGTCAATTTAGTATTTGAGACACATCGAGCACTATAAACCATAAACTGCATTTTTTTAAAATTGCTTAATTATCATTAAAATTTTCTTATTTTTCGAATCTATTATTTAAGTCTGTGTGGTTTTTGCTCTTATTGGAACAGATCCATAAAAATGCTTGCATATTGCCTTGACATTGACTATGAACTTGAGTTCAAGCTTTGTGTAAAATTGGTTCAGTGGAAGTAGATTAAAAACTGACTACTAGATTCAGACAGAACAACCAAGCATATAAAAGTAGTTACTAAACCACTATACAGAACTGACATGCTGGTATCAAAAAGACATCATTCGTCTAACACGCAAAGTCATTTCTATGTCAGCAAAACATAGTCTTTCTGTGTCGAAAATGTCCACTGAATAGACATTGTTACGCACTTGGCGGTTCGTAAGTTGTCCGAGAATAAAAGACGAAACTCGCAAAAGCTCAGTAGTTTATATGCAAAAAATTCTAGAAGAATACAGGTCTTAAATCAAGTATCAACCTCAGTTTCACCAGTAAACACAACTTCAATAACAACTGTCAACAGGAAACTCACAATGCAAACTGTACGAAAGCATTAACATAAAGCAAAGCTCATTCAAGGAGGCCCTTTCAGTAGCAATAAAAGCGTTTGGCGAAACTCAACTGAGACTGACTGCCTTGGCGTGAAACAACTCCTTAAATACCTGCGTAGAAAAATCCAGAAACTGGTCAACGAATGGGATTACAGCTTCCATATTTGGTATGCATATCGATAATAAGAATTTTCTCGTCAAAAATCGCCAAGGGCAAAAAGTCGCCAAATTTGGCGCCATATCCATGACCTGCCTTATTAGAGCTTTTTAATGTGTTTTTAAGGGGAATTGAGTCTATTATAACTCTAAAACAAACTAGAAATGCAGAAAATTAACATTTTATCAACTTACTAAACCTCTTTGAAAGAATTTCTACAAAAATAAACAGAATTATTTACAAACTCGCAACACTATCCTTACTAATACGTGAAATGGTTATAGACCTGGTGTCAGATACCCGACACAACTTCAAGCACCAGAGATAGTTCCGATGCATAATCGACTTAAATGCACGGAGTAAAAAGACAGGAGAAGAAGGTAACGCTGAAATTTTGTGATGTTGTAAATTGCTTAAAATAAAAAATTTAAAATGTACTCCAGCAGAATTCTATTGAAAACAACAGTATATCCGCGCCGAGGTAGGGAGGAATGACAAGTGGCGCCCTCAATATTTACTAAAAATTTAGATCACAGTTTCGTAGCTTTCTCCCATTGGACCTTCAACTCCTATTAATATTACTCCGTGCTTAAATGTAAGCGAGTTCCGATATCGCCGACACAGAGCTGTTATAAAAATGACGCGTAACTGATTTCACTGACATCTTTTAGTTGTCGTTTTAGATTTAATTTTCGATGCTTACGGTTATGACTTTAAATTGCGTGATTCCTTAATTAAAGGGTCGTTTTTTATATTTCTTGATAACTAGCCGTATACATATTAGTATGATTTTGTAATACTGCAAGTTAGCAGACAAACAAGTTTGTCTATAAATATTTAGTAGTGACTGTCAACAAAATCGAGCCAAAATAACAGTACAACGTCGGAAATATTTTGATTCTTTTTAAATCTGATGTTAAAAATTTATCATGTTTGTGATATCCAGGATAATATCTTACATTCGATGATTCGATAATATCTTACATGCGCCTCGTAAAATTGTCAGATGTCGGATATTTGTCTGATAACAATTATTTGACACTTCTGTTGTGCTGCGTAAAAATAATATATTTTTGGCCCTGTACAGACACCGTTTATATGATACAACCTTATTTGTCATTTTAAAAAAAAAAAAAAAAAAAAAAATATAAATGTTGCAAGAAAATCTACATATCTCGCAATTGGCTCTTCCCACCTGACGTCAGAGGTCACATGATAGAGGAAAAACAAATAGCAGACAAAGTATTGTTTATCTAGAGCGATTGCTGAAATAACATATTTTCTATTCTTATTTTTGATCAATCGTATTTAATCTGTGTTATTTTTTATAAATCATAATTTTTAATCCATTTTATATCATTATTCATCATCTTTTGTTTGCTGTATACATTTACAATCATCATTTAGTTTATAATTGTTATTGATGTTCATGAAGATCATGTTTAATACTCTGATTTTTGGTACTTATATCAATGACAGTGCAATATCGTACGGCGTAAATCCATTTAGACCAGTAACTAAGTTAATTAAAATGTTGTAACACCTTTATGCAATTAAATTAAATTAAAACATTTTAAAATTTCAAATTATAATCCATAAACATTCTACAAGAAGCTATTATTTATTGCTAGATCAGTTAATGTTACAGTTACACTACAATATACAAAAATCGATTCTTATAGGTAAAAATAAATAAACACATAAAATGTTTTTTTTTTTTAATTATTAAATTTACAAATACAATTATTCTACTGTTTACAAATGTACAATATTACTTTTATTTTATTTTATGTTAAATATTAAAATTTTTGTTCTTAAGAACAATATTTAATTGAATTCGATTCTCAGAATTCGATTATTCGTTTTCCTCTATCACGTGATTGAGCAGACGACAGTGAGAAGAGCCCATTCTGATAAGTCTGATACCAGAACGTAATTTTTCGATTACTTATCTGTTTTCTGGGTAAATACCTAATCTCGGTGCGTCAGCGTGATATTCCATGCTAACGGGCCTCACAAATGGCCGAGAGGTTCTGCCTCTAAAGCTGGTAGACAGTAAAGTGCCGGTTCGATCCCAGGTCGTGCTCGTCGATCTAACCGTTCGGAGTTTTCCATGGTTTTCTCCGAAGCTTGCATAAATACGGGCTAAGATCCCTTAAAAAGACCCCCATGGAGGATACTCCCCCTCAGGCCCAGCACCCTAGCGTACTCAATTGGCTTTTACCCTAACACTAACATCAACACCGTGCTAACAAAGAAGTACACGTTGAACTCAACAAATTTGTGAAAACTTCATCAAAAGATTCATAAGCATGCATATTTTTATCCTGACAGTATGACAACCACAAAACCACAAATTAACTTTTTAAGCGTTTTTCCCCCCATATTTCAGAGGAATCTCAATATTGTGAAGATATAACAGTTGATGATGATCCAGAAATACGATACGATAAATGTTTGCTGGCTGTCAATAGTTTGCTATGGGTAAGTCAAAAAAAAATTTTAAAATTTAGATTATTTAAGTTTTATTTTCCCCTACAGCACACTTGGCCCCAAGTACATCGCATCGTCCAATGCACGTCGCGTCACTTTGCTCTCTGAATAGTACCTCGGCATTTTGCTATACTTTTAAAACTTTTTGTATGCAGTCAAAGCTGGATGTGAAAAATACGTCCCTGAGACAGTGATTTCATTGCGAAGTCATATGCTTGCATTAGTACGATATCTATGCGGTGTCGTATTTCATATCGCAAACAGAGGACATTTCCACGTATTTACAACTTCCATGAGATGTATCTGGAGTTGTGCGACGTGTCTACAGTGTCGTCATTGTCAAATTGCGATGTGTTTTCCCCGTTGTGGGGATAAAAGTGTGCTGTAATGGGTCTGGATGATTTTTTTTTTCTGAAATTTTTATCTCAAAATGTTCTGTAAATAAATCTTCAGATCAGACAAATTTTAATATTTTTAATTCATAATTAAACAAGAAACGAGTTGAATTATACGGTTTGCATAGCTTATAAAACATTTTCCAGCTATACTAACATGTTACATAGTCAATGCATTTTCCTTTTTAACAGACTTCAAAAATGAGGAGGTTCTCAATTCAAACAGTAAGGTTTTTTGTTGTTGTTGTTGTTGTTGTTGTTAGTTCGTAAATTCTGAACGGATGCTCCGATTTTGATACTTTTTGTTTTGTTGTGAAGGTCTTGGTCTGAAATAGGTCCCATTTTAATATATTTACACTCTAAGCAAAACACAAAGTGCTCACAAAAATCAGTCCCAACTCTTTTAGCTGCTAAACAGCTGCATAAAAGTAGTATCTAAGTGCAGGGTGGCCATAATTAAACTGCAAGTGTTCAAGTGGTGCTGGAGAGAAAACTGCTGGGAATATTCCAGTGAAATTTGGTATCTACACATTTCAGAACATTCGCAAATCAAATATGCAAAGAAAAAAAAAAAGCTATTTTTACCCGATAGATGGCGCTGTACCGTATTTCAACGCTCACCGGTGGCATATACAACTTCCAAAAACAATAGACAGAGCATAATGACATTCTAAGAGGCATATAAACAATATAAAACATCACTTACAGTTTATCAAAATTTCATACAATTCGCTTCAGTAATTAATTTTTTACAGTATCGTGTATTCAAAAATTAACGTAAATTAAGATCAAAAATTAAACAATCCATAAAGACGCTTTGTAAAACAATTAAACCATTATTTATTCAATGAAATTATCACATGATGGGCTCAATATGCGAACCACCAGATGCAACCACATACTGAAAACGTAAAACAGCATGGTCCACCGTCGCATTTAAAATCTCTGTTGTAACACACCTCACGTGTCTCGTTATGCTAGATTTCAGTTCAGCAACAGAGGCATGTCGTTCTCTATAAACCATAACTTTCAGATGTCCCCGCAGATAAAAATCGCAAGGATTAAGGTCCGGTAAACGTGGGGGGCCAAGCGTTTTCGAAGCCTCTGCTTATGACTCGGTCCGCACTAAAGGTATCATGTAGCAATTTTTTAACAGGTTTAGCGATGTGAGGGGGTGCTCCGTTCTGCATAAATATCGTGGTTTCTAAACAATGTCTCTCTTGCAATGCTGGAATCAATTGTTCTCTCAACATCGCACCATAACTAGTCCCTGTAACACTACAGCGTTTGGGACCACTTGGAGTTGGGGTCTCAAAAAAATATGGGCCCAAAAGAAAATCACAAGTCATTCCACACCATACAGCTACATAACCGGAATGGAGAGGTTTTTCACGTTTAGTGTACTGGTTGCTCCTTCCCCATATCCTGCAGTGATGCGCATTTACACTACCTGATAGTGTAAAATGTGCCTCGTCTGTCCACAAGATCCTCTGTATCCAAGTGTCATCCTCACTGATTTTCGACAGGACAAAGTTTACAAAATCAATTCTTCGGGTGTCATCATGAGGTTTCAAATCTTGAAGCATTTTAATTTTATACGGATAACGCCGAAGAATGTGGCGCAACACCTTATGCACAGTTGACCAGGGAAGAGATAATGTCTGAGCCACACTTCTTGCGCTCACTTGTTGCAGCATACTGGCTCCTGAACTGCTACTCGTAGTAGCAATAGCGTCATTAATTTGTTGCACTGTTTCCGGGTTTACGGGACGCCGCCCTCTTGTGCCTAGAATAACGCCCAATTCTCCTGTTTCTTCAAATTTAAAAATCATATTTTTCAATCCATTCACACTCATTGGACCTCTTCTTAATCGTTTCATACGCCGGTATAGCGTTCTAACAGATGACGTCACGAGCATATTTGCTGAGGGACAGTTGACCCCACTGACCCATTTTATCATTGCGGAATAGTGTTACAAATTTATTGTAACACAGTGTTGCAAATGTATTTGTAAAAGCATAAAAAAATCGACTACTACGCTTCCAAAAACATGGAAAAATTAGCGTTGTCCTTCAGCAAAGCACGGTTTCTAAGAAGAAAGTCACGTGGTTGTTAGAACTCTATTCTTTCAGAGTAGCTGAATAATTGCTACCATTTTCATAAAATATCTTCACTAACAATGTACGTTCCTTCTTATTCAGAATCATGATTGAGCATTACTCAATGTGGTCTTGTTTTTATAGTGTTCAGTGGGCTTAAAATTTCCATATGTGTCAGCGATAAGCAATGAAACACGGCACAGCGCTATCTATCGGGGGGAAATGGCGATTTTTTTTTTTTTTTCATATTTGACTTGTTCGTGTTCTGGGACGTGTAGATATCAGATTTCACTGGATTATTCCTAGTAGTTTTCTCTCCAGCACCCCTTGAACACTTGCAGTTTAATTATGGCCACGCTGTATATATAAGCAAACTGAGGATAAATGAAAATTAATCTAAAAACACATGAGGGCCTTCTTCAGGGGAACCCCTTCATGTAAGGAATGGAATATGAGAAGTTTTTGACAAAACATGGGCTATTTAGCCAAAAATCACGTTTCTAGCCCCCGACCTCAAAGATGAAATCAAGACCATATAGCAAACGAATTAAATTAATACTAAGCATTAAAAAACAAATAAATTCATAAATAAAGTACAAAAATATAAGTCAAAACAAGGGCAAACTTAAGAAGCAAGTAGATTTATTGAAAAAAGAAAAAAAAAAAAAACTTATCAAAAAGAGAGAACCCGCTTCGGCAGGTAGGAAGACTTATCGGTTCTTAAATGTCACCCGAGATGGATAAAAAAAACCTTAAGTTAGATTGTATTCAAGAAGATTGAAATGTTTATCGCGTAGAAAACCAGGATAGCGGTTGAGAGTTAAAAAATTTTTGAGATTTGCAATAACTATTTAGACCTGAATTTAGCTTTTAAAAATCTCATATTGATGTATTTATTTTTGTGCTTTATTTTTGAATATTTTTGCTTTTTAATGCTTTGTAGGCGAAATAGACCACGTTTCGTCAGAAACTTCTCATATTCCATTCCCTTACATGAAGGGGCTCCCCTGAAGAAGGCACTCATGTGTTTTGGGATTAATTTTCATTTATCCTCAGTTTGCTTATTTATTTATTATGTTTTTATATTTCCTTTTCCTGCATTTGCGCACGGGTTTATAAATACTCCGTTCCAGTTTTATATAAAAAATTCAAGTTTTATTTCTTCTAATTTTTAAGATTTATCTTATCTTATATATATATACTAGCAGACCCGGCCACGCGTTGCTGTGGCTAAGTTATACGTTGAATTATATTGCAGCAAGCTAATTAATACAGTCAAATTACTATTTACGAATAAAGACGCAAACGTTGTAGCCGATTTAAAAACCCACAGGATTGAGATTTGAAGCTAAGGTCAAAATTTGAAAGCGATTGATACAAATTTTCGTACAGTTGATATTAAGCACAAATTAATTTTATTGTAGGCTCTTATAAATTTTAATGGAGAAGTGATATATATTGTTGCGTACTTGGGGGTTCGTGAGTTGTCCGAGAATGAAAAGCCAAACGTACAAAAATGCAGTAATTTATTCACAGAAAATTCCAGAAAAATGCAGGTCTATAAACCAAGTATCAGCTTCAATTCAAACAGTAGTCACAGCTTAAACAGCAGCTGTCAATAGCAAATCCACAGTACAAACTGTATAGCAATAACACTTGAAGCAAGTCTCTTCCAAAGAGGCTCAAGCAATGCAACATTGACAGAAGCTGATCTTAGACTGAACTGAACTCTGACTGGCCTTGGCGAAGAAAACAGGCTTATATACTGTTCCATGGAATCCAGATTTTTCGAGAAAACTCTAGAAAGTGGTCAACCAATCAACTTACAGCTTCAATATTTGGTATATCCCATATAAGGATTTTCTCGCCAAGGTCGCCAAAAAAATCGCCAAGGTGGGAAAAAGTCGCCAAATTTGGCGCCAAATCCATTACCTGCCTTATTGGGGCTTTTTAATGCGTTTTTAAGGGAAAATAAGGCTATTTCAACGCTAAAACGACTAGAAATGCACAAAATTATCACTTTATCAACTTACTGAGCCTCTTTGAGAAAATTTATACAAAAATAAACACAATTATTTACAATTTTGTAACAATATTATTTCTTTTGCTACTTAGGATAAAAATGCTAAAATGTCTAATATATAAATTAAATTATATTAAAATTCTATTAAAATAAAAGCATAAAAGAAGCAGACGATTTTAAAAATCAGTTTTTATGGATGAGTGAAATATAATATGTCTAAAGCTATATTAGATTAAAATGCTAAAAAGACTAATATGTAAATTTATTTTTATTAAAATTCTATTAAAATAAAAGTACAAAAGAAGCAGATGATTTTAAAATAAATTTTTATGGAGGAGTGAAATTTAATATACGCCATAATGGATAATTTTACTATAAAATGACCTCATCATTTTAAATATTTTAAAGATGGCAACAGCTATAGTTATAAAAAGGAAAACAATATGGCTAAACCAGAAAAATAAGTAAATTTGATAAATATTTTAAAACTTTAAAATAGGACATCTTATGAAATATTAGACATTTAAAGTAAATACATGTATCACTTTAAATAGAAAAAGATTTTGGAAAAGTTTAGTATATTTTAACGAACTGATGAGAAGGTTTTGAGTATGTTAAAGTTTTAATAGTAAATTCAAGTTAATAGAGATGGAAAACATTGAGGATTAAGATAAGAATAATTATAAGATTTAAAAAAAAAAAATTATATACCATGCTTTTAAATCTTAATATAGTAATAATATACTAATTAAAAGGAAAATGATAAATATTCTATCATATTTTGAAGTCAAATTTGTTTTCAAATGTCTTAATAAAATATCTGATATAAGATACTAAGATGTTGTAGCGGAATAGATTTCATTTCTGTCATCCTTGGCGAAAAAAAAAGGATATCGCCAAATTATCTAGCGAACATTAAATTCCTTTCAAAAATCATGGTTATTTCAACAACTTATATTAAAAGAGTAATGAATAATATGAAACAATATTTCGTACAATACATATTACATGTCATACATACGTACAATGAATAATACATATTACATTTCGTACAATACATATATCTGGCATGTATATTGTCGTGTTACGCTTTTGATCACCAAATACAAAAAAAAAAAAAAAAAAAAAAAAAAAAACGCCAAGGACGACAGAGTTTTGAATTTTAAAATTAAAATTTTGTCAATTTGACAGCAAAATAACTCAATCTAACTCACACGATAACTAATACATATCTATACCCAAATATAAGGATTGAAATCGGGAAATAAATTTTCTCGATTTTTAATAATTTTTTTCAAAAAATCCAATGGGCGATTAACATAGGATATCTTTTTCTTGCTTGCACAGACGGTCAGTGAGTCACACGTCACTTGCGTATAGAACTCATAGATATAGTGTAGTATATATAGAGTGATCATTGGGGAGAAAAAAGTGATTCCTTTTCACTTGGGAAAAGATGACGTTTTTGCCAAAATATGGCCGCCTTTCCCCGAGTGAATACACACGGGAGTACATACGAATATTTTAGCAAATAAAATTTATGAATAATTTATTTACTAAAGGTGAATGAAAAACTCCAGATACAATTTCAAATTCTTTTTTTTTTTTTTTTTTTTTTTTTTTCAATACCTCTTAAAGGCTGATTCCAAAGCTTTTTTTTTCGGCATCAAAAATCTCTGTACGATACGCAAGCGAAGTGTGACGCCACTGACCGTCCGTGGATGCAAAAAAATTATTTCCTATGTTAAAATTTCCCATGTTAAAATTCCTAAAATTATTTTCTATGTTCCCCATTGATTTTTTTGTAAAAAAATATTAAAAATCCAGGAAAATTATTTCCCGATTTTAATCCCCACATTTGCGTATATATATGTATTAGTTATCATGTGCATGTTTTAGATTGAGTTATTTTGCTGTCAAATTGACAAAATTTTAATTTTAAACTTCAAAACTCTGTTGTCCTTGGCGTTTTTGTATTTGGCGATCAAAAATGTATACGAAAATATACATGCCAGATGTATATTTTATTAATATGCATTGTACGAAATATTGTTTCATTATTCATTACTCTCTTGATATAAGTTGTTAAAATAACCATGATTTTTGAAAGGAATTAAATTCGCCAGATAATTTGACGATTTTTTTTTTCTACCAAGGATGACCGATATCAAATCTATTCCGCTGCAACATATTAGTATCTTATATCAGATACTTTATTTAGACATTTGAAAACAAATTTGACTTCAAATTATGATAGAATATTTACCATTTTCCTTTTAAATAGTATATTAGTTGGATATTTATTGTGTAAATATCACCTTTTGAAATAAAATGTTTATGTTTTCAATCAAATATGGAAGTTTGCCATTTTTTTTTCTAAAGTTTTGAAATTTAAAATTCAAATTTTTTCAATTTTACAACAAAAACAACTTAATTTAACGCATGCAGATGATAACTAATACATATCTATACCTAAATGTGGGGATTAAAATCGGGAAATAATTTTCCTCTATTTTTAATAATTTTTTACAAAAAATCCAATGGGCTTTTCACATTGGAATTATTTTTCTTGCATCCATGAACGGCCAGTGACGCCATCACTTCGCTTGCGTATAGGGCAGTTCCTTGTTTGTAAACAAACATCTCAACTTTTATGAGTGGTTGGCAAAAAGGCTTGGGATTACCATAGAATAATAATTAGGTATTATTCTTATTCTATGGGGATTATTATTATTCTATGGGGATTACAGAGATTACCAACGGAAAATCAATGGTGGGCGGGGCGCGGGAAAGTCGAGCGCGCTTTTTTGCCAACCACCAGACGTCACGAGGAAATGCTCTATAACATGGAGATGATAGATCTATATATATATATATTACTATATCTATGACAGAACTACATTAGCACTTTATCAATTGTCTAAAATATTTAAATTGATTATGACGTCAATTTTCGTGAGATGCATAATTTAACTTTTTATAATTTTTTAACGTTCACGTTTGATTAAATGTATTTATTTTTATGTCGAAAAAAAATGCACTCTTTTTTTTCTTTTTGGCAACAATTAAACTTATGGAACTCACAGATATTTTGGAGCAACTTTAATAAAGGTCTATAATTAACAAATAATTGCAATAAAAGAATATTGTGACAATAAATTCAGATAAAAACTATCCTATCTCTCAAGTTGAACCAAACTGCACACAGTGTGCAAAATTTCATTAAAATCGGTTCCTTAGTTTAGGAGTTTATCGCGGACAAACATCGTGACACGTAATTTATATATATATACAGATTAAATAGCAAGACTTTACAAAATTTATCGTTATAACTTTACTTAGAAAAAGAAAGAAATGTGAATTGCTTTTGTGTAACCCTGTATATCGTCTAAACAGTATGTACAATATCATTTGTACTTTAAAATAAAATATTATAATACTGAAATTTTACTCCCATTGCAGTACTATCTATATAATATTTCTCTAACGTGCACCAGTTTCAATTATTTTTTGTCAAAACGATACGATACACGAGGATAAAAAAATAATATTTATACATGAACAATATCATGTAAAAGCACGCGGACTTAGCTCAATGGACTAATAAGAAAAAATGACGACATTTGTCTGATGAGACGAAACAAATGTATTTTTAACAGTTGTTTCTTCAGAATCTTTGCAAGCGTCATTTTAAACCTAGCAATATTTTAAACATATGCACAGAATATGAACTTTTGTGTCATAAATTGACTAAAAAACTCAACCATAAAAAATAAAATCAAAATAGGAATTAGTTTATTTTATTATATTTTTATTTATGTATTTAAAAAAAAAAAAAAAAAAAAAAAAAAGCATTATACCAAAATTAATAAAAAGTCATTGCCAACATGACAACAAATCTTTAAAAGGCGTCGTGAGAGTCGTATATTAAAATTGTACTGCCTGTTAAAGTACGAAAATTGGGTCGTCAACCATGAATTTTATTTGGAAACCTTTCTTTGAATGATCTTGGTTTCACTATTGTACAATATTAATTTGGTTTTATTAATAATTTGACTTCTGGTAAACTGAAATTTAATTAGGTGGTGAAATTGGTATAACATTTATCAGTTTCAAATTTTAAAGGTAAATAAGAAAAGAAATAAAGTGCGAATATTTTGCACGGGTTTGCTAGTACTTATATGTTTCATGAAGTATATAAACAACTTTGCGAGGCCCTGTAGACCAATCATTATTGCTAACCATGCCATATTCTACGAGAAACTTGTATGTTTTAATGATGTATTTTAATCTCGTTATGTTTTATACAGTATAAATATATTAAAATATGCTTTATAGAAATATCTTTCACAAAACGCAATGCTTTGAGAATTGTTTTCCGTGTCCATGTACGCAAATCAATGGTTCTGTTTTTTCATCGAAGTTGAAAATTGTTTATAACTTCGACTATCGTTGGACTATCTATCTGTCCGTTCACGCTCTTGCATCTGTCAAGTTTTCTGGAAAGCCACGAAATTGATATATGTTGTCCAGGTCCAGTATAGCAAATTCTTTATTGAAAATGGCACAGACCATTTTCAGTAGAGAGCATGGCATATTATATTACTGTTACAGAATTTAGATGTTATTATGTTGACACACATGCACATATAGACATACACACACATACATCCCCATAAAAATATTGAAAACAAATTTATAATACTTCAACGCATATATCTGTACTGATAAGTATAAAGGATTTAAGTCCAAAAATGTCGATTTTGAGTTAAGTACACAGTCAGACCGAGAAAAAAAATTCTCTATCGATTGGTATAAAGGATTTAAATCCATGTCATTTAGTCTTTGAGAAAATCCATTGGTAAAAAAAGATTCAAGTCAGAAATTTAGCATTAATCTTTGTACAAAACCATTTAATTAAATTTTTTCCCTTTATTAAATGAAGGTTGACAATCACTGAACTGTATAAAGGGTATAAATCAACATAATCCCTTTTTCCTAATCGATTCTCCTGATTAGTTTTTAGTTAGTTTAACTTTATTTTTCGTCTCCTGAAAAACTAAGAATATGGACTTAAATCCTTTATACTTATCAGTACAGATATACAGTCGGTAACAAAAGTGTCCGAACACTATAAAAAATTCCTATGTAAAAAAAAGTACGCTTAATACAGTTTTGCTAAATAAATCCTTGTCGAATCCCGTTCTTAGTCAGTAAGAATAGAATTCGGCAACGATTTATTTAACAAAACAGTATTAAGTGTATTTTTTTTATATAGGAATTTTTACTAGTGTTCGGACATTTTTGTTACCGACTGTAGATATATACATAGCTACAAACTTGCACTTTTTTTTCCCGCCACTTTCTTTGAGTAAAAATTTTCACTTTATTTAATTGTTAAAAACTTCTGAAAAACATATAAAAAATTCTGGTAGCAAAAAACGCACATGTTGGCAGTTATGGATATCCCAAAATCTCATTGTCGGTTCAGGTTGAGGTTGAATGGTTTTACGTCACACTAATGCTACACTATGGGCTAGAGCCCCTAAATAAAATAATAGGCCGGCGCATCAACGCCATTTTTTTTGCCTCCGAAGAGGACAGCATTCCCGCTTGGCGTCCTTATCGCTTCCCTAATGATTTTAAGAATTCGCGATCTGAAGCTAATCCGGTCAAGATAAGAGCAATAAACAACAATAATATTCCTAAAAACACATTTTTTTCACAATACATTCTCAGGATGTCATTGTATTCTGAAGATATCCTATTTGTGTACTGGGGTAAGATGTGTTGTTAGGGCGGTTTCTGTATCTTTTACAAAATGTCGCCAAAACTCAAATACACAGTTAGCAGTTTATCGCTAAACAAACTTTCATATCATAGTTTACTTAGCTAAAATTATGAAATATACTAAAACAAGTTACTCTAAAGTAACGTAAGATGATAAAAAAAAAAGTTTGTCGTTTGTTTATCAGAGAAAAGCGCTGGGTACATGTGGCAATCCTAAGGCAACAAAATGCCTGATGCGCCAGCTCGTATATATAGGAGCCTTACTATGGGCAATTGGCAACGGTCTGGGACTCACTAAAGATGTTCCGGAAACATGGAATTACAATTTCGATCCTCCACGAAGCAGATTCTCGTTGAATTCATGAATACTTCTATATAAATGAAGCAAAGAGTTTGTCGGCGGAATACATCCAGGCGGACCACTCCTATTTTTGATTGGTCTAGATTTAACTGCAGTCGGTATTTTGGTGATGAAAGTCGGCCACTTTTTTAGTAAAAACTGATTAATTTTTTTTATAGATACTGCATAAGTGTTATACTTTCTTGAAACAGCTCTAAAAACTTAATCTTTTTGTGAGAAACACTATATACATCAAGTTATTAGATTTAAAGATAATACTTTGCAAAGTTTCACAACGCGATATCATTCAATTGCTTTTAATGGAGGAGTTTTTTTTTTTTTTAACGAAAAAACTGATGAATATTTTTAAAAGGTACTGCATAGATGTTATAGTTTTTTAAAAGAGCTCTAAAAAACTGTTCATATTTTTTGTGGGGACACTATATACAGTCGGTAACAAAAGTGTCAGAACACTAGCAAAAATTCCTATGTAAAAGAAGTACACTTCATACGGTTTTGTTAAATAATTCCTTGTCGAATCCTGTTCTTAGTCTCAGTGTTCCCTTTCTCAGTGTAAGAACATGATTCGATAAGGATTTATTAGGTCGTTGCAAAATTTCGTGCGGAGGCGGATCATTTTATTGCCTCCGAAGACGAGAGCTTCTATCGCCGTGGTATACATTTGTTACCCGAAAAATGGGCAAAGGTTGTAGAAAGTAATGGAGAGTATTTGGATTAAAAATTGTCATTTGATTTGATGTATTTTTATGAAATGAAGCAATAAAAAACCGCACGAATTTATGCAAAGACCTAATATATAACAAAACAGTATGAAATGTACTTTTTTTACATAGGAATTTTTGCTAGTGTTCGGACACTTTTGTTACCTACTGTACATCATGTTATTAGATTTAAAGATATTACGTTGCAAAATTTCACAATGCGATGTCATTCGATTGCTTTTATCTTAAAATAAAAGTCTATTATTAAACAAAAAACAGTCTAATATGAAAGAATAATGAAAAACTTTTTAAAATTTATCAGTTTTGAAGTTCTAAGAGCTGCAATTTTTAAATTACAGCGTACTTATTTCCCATACATTATCCATTAAATTTGTAAACAATTGTTGATTCATTCTTGAGAATCATTCACATAAGGCCATAGAGCATTGTTGCAAAACGAGTGCAAAATGGAAGAAATATTTTATTTTATTCTATTTTTAATACGTTCTTTTGACTTTTTGACCTTAAAAGGAATTTTTAATTATATTACAAAGCCCGAAATGTCATATAAAAAATAAATAGTCATTCAGTTCTTTTAAAAATTCATTTAAATTTAGTGACCAGCGAAGCGGGCTTAGTTTTCTAATATATGTTCAAACAGCAAAATAAGTCATATTCACAAAAACAAAAGTTTGGTTCCAGTTTAATAGATTACGACGTTCAAATTAATAATCATAAAAATGCTAATTTCACGATTTAATTGCAGAATTCTCAAAGCGTATTCAGACAGTTTTATAATCATTTAAAGTTCACAAAGTGCCTTCTGATTGTAGTTAATTGATACATGCTTTATCAATTAACCCAGATACTTCCACATTAATCAAGTTAATTTATTACAGCCTATTCTAAAGCTTAATTCAAATGTCAGTGAATCACGTTAAATTTGTTTTAAGCCTCTTTTCTGTTACATTTATCAATGGCTTTTTTCTCGAAAACTTCTACTTCGAATATAATTTTAACTTTTTATTTTTTCTTTGAAAATAGAAAAAATTGTGATTGAATTTGTTTAAATGTTGCTTTAAATCTTTTCTAATAAACTCTGGTGTCTAAAAATTAAATTAATAGTCTTGCCCTATGAAATAATTAAGAACAATCATTGTAAAAGAAAAACAGCAATTAAACGATATTTATTATTTTTTTAGTTAAAAATTAACTTCAACTAATAAAATATATAAATAAATAACAAGAAAGAAAAATTTTTCAGTTAAAATATTCTACAGAGGGTAAGTCAAAATATAGCGATTGCAAACGGCTATAACTATTTAATGGAAAAGAATTTATCGATAAGATTAACACAGAATGTAGACGAAACTCCAAAATTTTGTATGACATACGTCATAAATGTTCTATGTGATTTCCCTTAGTCACACGGATAACATTTAGACGGTTGTCCATTTCACGCCATACATTCCGAAGCATGTCTGCAGTCACCGACGCAAGCGGATTACAAATGCGTACTTTGAGACCCTGCGATTTCTATCTATGGGTTTATGTGAAAAGACAGAGTGTATGTGCTTCCCATTCCCAAAACAATTGAAGAACTCAAAGTACGCATTTGTAATGCGCTTGCGTCGGTAACTCAACAAATGCTTCAGAATGTATGGCGTGAAATGGACTACCGTCTAGATGTTGTCCGTGTGACCAAGGAAAGTCATATAGAACATCTATGACGTATGTAAACAAAATTTTGAAGTTATAGCTACATTCTGTGATAATCTTATCGATAAATTCTTTTCCATTAAATAGTTATAGCAGTTTGTAATCGCTATATTCATTTTGACTTACCCTGTATATGAGATGTAAGTACATTTAGAAATGTGTGTTAGAAGAATTTAGATGTTTGTGCGGCATCTACTCAAGATGTCTTAGAAGCCGTAATATACTAAGTACGCTATTTTACACTCAATGTGCTTTTTTTTTTTTACTTTATTATGTAATTAATAATAATAATAATAAATTAATGGAGTTGTAAAAAATTCGAGTCTATTTCGAAGGATTTATACTTTTTTACAGGTCCTGAATAGGATTTGACCAATTTTAGAAAATATCAGTCTGTATATGTGTATGTTTGTGTGACAAAACTATTTTGTCAGCTCTAGCTCAGAAACTAATTCATGGAATCTACGAATTCCTACAAACTTTTATGTAATGACACTTTGATATAAGTTTGTGCCTGTCAAATTTTGAGGCAAATCGTGAAATAGGGGGCGCTACTATACTACCTTTCTTCTTATTTGGCATTTTATTCTACATCTCAGCTTCAACTGCGATAATTTTACAAAACTTGTGCTTGAAGAAGACCATTATGAGAAATTATGCTGATTTAATTCGGTGCATATCAACCGACAGGTGGCACTGTTATGCTATAATTTCTTTCCTGCTTTGAAAGGCTATATTTCAGCTCCTATAGTGTGTAAATGTACTTAACATCATATGGGATATGGTCATTATGAAAAAAAATTCCCGCATACGAGAAGGCTGTATCTTAGCTTCTACATACCAAGCTTGATATACAAGGTACTATTATCGAAAATGCTGATAAAGTTTGGTGTATATCGCCAATCGCAGGCATATGACGCTGCTATTGATCAGCTTCGTGATTTTTTATATGAATATATCCTCAGCATATGTTAATTAAAATTTCATCAAGCTGCATATGCAATATTTTTTATGTTAAGCGTTAAAAGGCATTGTTATATAGAATTATATATAAAAGAAGAAAGCTTTTTGAAGATGTAATGTACTAATTTTTCTTGTTTAAATAATATTTGGCCTTGATTGTGGATGAGAATCTTCCTATCGTCAGACTAAATCGGAAATTTTGCATTACATTTATAACTCCCACGACAATTCATGCTCAAGTATTTAAGACTGAGCTGAAATTTTGTATACATATATAATTTGGATTGGGAATACTGCGCTCAAGTATTAATGGACAAATGGGTGAGGCTCTAGTGGCCCTAGCCTCTCAACTCCAGTTCAAAATTTGCTTCGCTTTTTAACCCACTTCGTATCGTGCAATTGAGATGAACTTTTCATACGTGTATAACTACGATGACATTACATGCTCAAGTAGTAACGGTTTCAGGGTGGGTTTTAGGACGGAGACCCTATGGATCCCAACTCCAGTTCAAAATTTGCTTCGCTTTTTAACCCACTTCGTATCGTCCAATCGAGATGAACTTTACATACGTGTATAACTACGATGACATTACATGCTCAAGTAGTAACGGTTTCAGGATGGGGTTTAGGACGGAGGCCCTATGGATCCCAACTCCAGTTCAAAATTTGCTTCGCTTTTTAACCCACTTCGTATCGTCTAATTGCGATGAACTTTTCATACGTGTATAACTACGACATTACATGCTCAAGTAGTAAAGGTTTCTGGGTGGGGTTTAGGATGGAGGCCCTACGGATCCCAACTCCAACTCAAAATTTGCTTCGCTTTTTAACCCACTTCGTATCGTCGAATTGAGATGAACTTTTCATACGTGTATAACTACGATGACATTACATGCTCAAGTAGTAACGGTTTCAGGGTGGGGTTTAGGATGGGGGGCCCTATGGATCCCAACTCCAGCTCAAAATTTGCTTTGAATTTTTACCCTATCGTCCGCTTGAACTGGAGTGCTTCATACATGTATACTCTGGTGGCAATATATGCTCATATAGTAACAGATGTAGGGTTGGAGGAAGTTCCTATGGAATATTTCAGACGGAGGAGGTGACATTGTGAAAGACTGAAGAAGCCTTAAGTTTTTCAGTTATTAAAATAAAATAATTCCCATAATGCAAGTATGTGCTAAATATTGTTTTATTCTGGCATGTTAGAAAAACCACTAATTTTGAATAGATTGTGAAGTTTTCAAAGTAAAATTTTGAATTTCAGTAATGTTCATGACAGTAAAATAAATGATATTTTAAAACTGGTTCGACTTATTATTAGAAGGTTTTTAATTGAAATTGACTTGGTCATCGTGTCTTCGTGTCACGCTAGTAAACAAGGCGCCTTCATTTTAAAGTAAATATAAGCTATTCTGTTTGTCTATCTATGGCTCAGTTGGTAAGAGCGTCGCGGTAGTAGCACGGTGGTCATGAGTTCTATCCCCGGAAGGTCCAGCGTGTTAATTTTTGCAGATAATTAGTAGAAAATGTGTCAACTGATACACGAAAATTTTTCGTTGCTTACACTAAGAATTTTTTGAGGATTTTTTTAAGAAGCATTTTTTTTTTTTTTATTTAGATATTGGGAAAACACAAAACATTTTAGATATTAAAAAAGCACAAAATAAAATGTTTTAAGTAAAAAAAAACATAAAAAAAATATTTTTAGAAGCTTTATATGTATATATGTATATTATATATTACTATTATATGGAATTGTATTTGTCGTCGGCTTTTTGTCACGTTAAAAAACCAAGACGCTTCCATTATATATATATATTAAAAAAAAAAAAAAAATGTAAGCAACTCATTGTATCTTTTAATAAATCAGCTGGTTACAGCGTCATGTTGATAGTGCGATAGTCATGTGTTCGATCCTCGCCGGGCCGAGGTGTTATTTCTTGCAAATAATTAATAGAAAAAAGTGTCAATTGATAAAAGAAAATATTTCGTTGTGTACACAGTATCCTAATAATGTTTGAAGATTTCATTTAAATAGCTTTTTATCTAGTAACTAAGAAGCACAAAATAAAAATTTAAATAAAAATAAAGAAATAAATAAACATCTTTTTAGAAGCTTTTTATTGAAATTGTATTTTGTTATCGCGTCTTCATGTCACGTTAATAAACAAGGCACCTCAACTTTAAAGTAAATATCAGCAGTCTTTATAGTCACTCGTTGGCTCAGTTGGTTAGAGCATCAAGTTGCTAATGCGATGGTGGTGAGTTCCATCTCCGAAGGATCGATGTGCTAAATTTTACAGATGAAATGTGCAATAAAAAATATGCCAATTGATAAAAGAAAATTTTTTATTGTCTACACAGTATTCTAAGAATTTTTGAAGAGTTTTTTTTTTTTTTTTTTAAGAAGCCTTTTTTTAGATACTGAAAACACAAAATATAAAGTTGAATAATATATATATATAGATATATATATATATATATATTCTTTTAGAAGCTTTTTATTGAAATTGGATTTTTATCATCGTGTCTTTGTGTCTTTCTGAAAATGAAGGCGCCTCCACTTTAACGTAAATTTAAACAATCTTTTTCGTCGCTTGTTAGCGCATTTGGTTAGAGCGTCATGGTGATAACGCGATGCTCGTGGGTTCGATCCTCGCAAGCCGATGTGTTACTTTTTTGCTGATAATTAATAGAAACTATGTCAATTGATAAAAGAAAATTATTCGTTGCCTACACAGTGTCCTAAGGAATTTTGATAGTTTTTTAAAGAAACTTCTTTTTGAGTTACTAAACGCACAAAATAAAAATTTCAGTAAAAATAAAAATAAAAATAAATAATTAAATAAAAATATAAGTAAGTAAATAAATAAATAAAAATAACACTGAAAGTTTTTTATTATTGTGAAGCCCTAAAAAGCCAAAAATTAAAATTTATTCTTGCAGAGACATGCTATAAAATCATAAAAGTTTCAACAACAAGAAAATTTTAAAGAAAAATATAGATATTTCACTTTTACAAAACATGAAAATTTTTAAATATTCCAAATATTTTAAAAAGCATTCGAGAACAATATTTCTGTTGTATAAGTATTTGCTAGATTTTTCTTGAATGTTCTATGATTTTTCTTGACAGTTCTTAGACTTTTGTTTAGAGTGTCATGCTGATAACGCGATGGTCCCGGATTCGGTCCTCGAAAGACGATATTGTATTTTTTTTTTGCAGATAAATAATAGAAAAAAAAATGTCAATTGATAAACGAAAATCTTCCGTTGTCTACAAAATATCTTAAGAAATTTTAATTAGTTTTCTTAAGAAGCTTTTTTCTTTTTTGTAACTAAAAAGCACAAAATAAAATTTAAGTAAAAAATCATTTTTTAAAGTAAGAAGCTTTTTATTGTGAAGCCCTAAAAAGCATAAAATAAAATGTATTCTGGCAAAGACATGCTACAAAGAAATGAAAGTTTCAACACTAAGAAAATTTTAGAGAAAAATATAGGTATTTTCCTTTTGCAAGAGATGAAAATTTTTTAATGTTCAAAATATTTTAAAAAGCTTTCGAG
Organism: Salticus scenicus; assembly: GCA_963930645.1. Taxonomy (NCBI): domain Eukaryota; kingdom Metazoa; phylum Arthropoda; class Arachnida; order Araneae; family Salticidae; genus Salticus; species Salticus scenicus. Next base: position 209,152,865 of record OZ005662.1, read on the forward strand.
ACATTTGAGATTTCTAGCGTAATGAATGATTTTACAAAAACTAATAACTAAGAATATTGGTCTCGAAAGCTTTTTAAAATATTTTGAACATTAAAAATTTTTCATCTCTTGCAAAAGGAAAATACCTATATTTTTCTCTAAAATTTTCTTAGTGTTGAAACTTTCATTTCTTTGTAGCATGTCTTTGCCAGAATACATTTTATTTTATGCTTTTTAGGGCTTCACAATAAAAAGCTTCTTACTTTAAAAAATGATTTTTTACTTAAATTTTATTTATAATGAAAATAATCCTCATAACGTAAGTAAAGAAATATTTTGCTTTATATCAAGATGTTTAGAAAATTTGAGAGAACTAATGAAGTTTTCAAAGTAGGGTGTTGATATTTAGTAGGTTTCAGTCCCGTTATATAAATATTATATTAAACTAGTCGACTTGTTTACGATGATTCATTCTTGTGAGATAATGTCTGCAAATAGAAAGCAAAAAAAAAAATCAGTTTGTAACAAACTGACTAAATGCAAACACCATATTGATTTTCTGATTTCTCAAATCTCATTGCATGTAAAAAATTCTCAAAATCTCGAAAAAATCGTTTCATGAATCCCATATTTTTGCATACATTAAGTATAATGACAGGACCTGATTAATGCAAGGGCGTACGGCCTCAGGAACTGAATAGCAGAAAGCCTATAAAACTGGCCTGAAAATGCCATTCTGCATTTTTCGCCCTTAAAAAAGCCAAAAAATTGTTTTATGAAATGCAAAAGTCTGTCATTTTTAGCCCCATATACAAGTAAGTATACATGTATCTTTGCTGATTGGCTCACAGTACGAGGGTAGGGGAGAGGACTATGAAAGTACGTGTGGCCCCGGCCATACATGAATTCAATAAGGTCCTGCACAATGAGGAACTTATTATTATTAATTATTTACAGTTTTGAATAATTCATGTATTTCTTCATTACAGATAAGTGGTCTGCTGATCATCTTAATCGGAATCTATGTGAACTACGACTTGGCTGATCCTAACACAATAGTAGGACCGATTATTTTTATAGTGACGAATTCCCTACTTATTGCATCTGGAGGTATTATTTTTCTTTTCGCTATTTTGGCATGCTTCGGTCATGTTTTCACAAGGAAACTAACACTTTGTGTGGTAAGTTTCATTTTCTCTTATTGTTTTTCCTTTCCTCTGCGAGAAAACTTTTTTTTTTTTTTTACTTTCTTATATGAATGAAGAATGTATTTGATTCGTGAAAATTTTCGACCTGCAATTTTCGTTGAGTATACACGTTTTGAGATGCTCTAAACGCTATTTGACCATTTTTAAAAAATTTCTGTCTATATGTGTGAGTGTATCATAAATTTTATGAACGCTGTATCTCACAAAGGGTTGTGAAATTAGTATGAATTATTGATAATTGTTGTAAGAAATTAAGAAAAAATTGTGTGCATGTCGGAGCATCGTCTCTTCCCTCCCCCCCCCCCTCCTCCCTCTCGGTGGAAGTACTTCCAGGTAAAGTTTTAGATTGGAGGTTGCCAGTCGCCAACGGCTGACCATTACATTGAAAGTTGCTACCAAAACATCGATCTCTAGTCGCTAAAAGTGGCGACCATGTTTCATACCTGCCAACAAATACCGAATCGGTGTAGTTTCTACTGGGAATGATATGATTCTACGAAACTACGGCAAGATGTAAAAATTACAAAAAATCGGGTAATTCTCACTTATTTCTTTTTTTTTTTTTATAATCTTTGAAATTTATCGCGATTTCAAAAGATTTCACTGTAAGTAGACATTTTTCATCTAAAACTGAGAAATTCGTCTCATTTTCAGCATATATAACTAGCAACACTTATTCATCTCAAAAAATGTGACACCTGAAAAGAAAAAAAAAGCTAGTTGGCATAAGTGGACTCTGCTCAGTTCCCCATCATATTTATGTTCTCATAAATTTCTAGTCAAGACATATTGTATTCATGTTAAGAGAAATGAATTTGATCAAACGCTTGACGCAGTGATAAAATGAAATCCCCTCCCAATAGGCTACCCATCATTCAGTTGGATATATTTACGCTATTATAATCTATTAATTTATTTTATAAGGTTCAATTTCGTAGGTTAGTTTTCATGCTACTATTTCCAATGTAATAATCCTCAAAATTCATATTTATATGGAATATTGCCTAATTTTGCTATGTTGATAAAATTTTAAATTACGAATAACTTACGAAATTTTCCTATTAGAATATTTGTAGTCAATCATGTTCAAACAAGTATCACAAATGTTATTTTGAAGTTGTCTCATAGATTTATGATCCTCAAAATGGGCGTTTATGCTCAATTTTGCCCTATTCTGCCATTTTAAGTAAATCGTAAATTCCAAATAACTTACGAATTTTTTAAATTGGAAAATTTATGGTCTATGATATTTATGCCAGTATCCTAAATAATATTTCAAAAGTGGTCTGGCTGGCATCTTTACGATGAAAATATCCCTCAAGATTGACATTTATGGGAAATTTTGCTCTATTCTGCTATGTTAAGAAATTCGTAAATTTCTAATAACTTACGAAGTTTTGTAATTCGAATGTTGCAAATGGTTTTCGGTTCTTGCCAGTGTCGAAAGTAATATTTTAAAACTGATCTGACTTCTCTGCGACAATTTGTTCTTGAGATATCATGTACACAGACTAACAAACTAACAAATTAACAGACTAACGGACTAACACACTAATGGACTAACGGACTGACAAACTAACAGACAACCTACAAACGGACACCATACAAATTTTGTCATTTTCGGATTCCTCACACGTGAAAACGTATAAAAAAGTCCAAAAACCGAGGTTGAAATTTTTCACGATTACCTAAGTTCCCCATACCAAGGCTAAACTGGATCCGACGCTCCCTCGCGCGCGGATACATCCGCGCGCGAGGGAGCGTCGGATCCAGTTTAGCCTTGCCCATACTTATAGTATGATGGGGAACTAAAAACTCTGACCGCGAACACGCGTTCATGACCATGAAAGTATTTTCAAATGGAAATACTGGTAGAGTTGCATTTTAATTTATAACTCAGTATCTCATGGCCGGACCATGTTGAAACTTACAGTAATTATAGATAATAGACATAAAAAGAACATATAACTTTTAAAAGAAGTTTAAATGTATTCTTTTTGAGATATTGATGGTCAAAGGTCAAAATGATTTACCTTAAAATGAAAATTTTAAAAAATGTATATTTGGGATATATCATTTAAAATCCTGTATTATAAGCTTTCTAATGATGCCAATCTTATATCTCTAAGTTAATTAAGGAACAAAATATGGGGAAAACTTTCGTTATCTTAGTATGAAAATACTGATTTAGGGTTGCATATTAGTTTATAACTCAGCATCCCATGGCAGTCCCATGTTGAAAGTTACAATAGTTATAGATAATAAATGTAAAAATAACATATAATTTATAAAAGAAAATTGAATGGTTTTTTTTTTTTTTTTTTTTTCAGATATTGGAGGACAAAGGTCAAAATGTTTGACCTTAAAGTGAAAAAATTTAAAAATACATACTTGCGATGTATCATTTGAAAGCCTGTATTATAAGCTTTCTAATGATACCAGTCTTTTATCTCTTAGTTAATTAGGAAAGATATTATGGGTGCATTTGTAGTAGAAGAATTTCGGAAATTTGCATTTTTTACCCATTTTTGCAGCCCAGTATATCAAAAACTAAAAGTGATAGGGACTTATTAATTGGTATACATTCATTTCTCAATAGAACAAATAAATGAGCCTAATTTCATAAAAATCTGAGGGGGTCAGTGTTTTTAGCTACGTTGATTTAACATGGAATGACTCAGTGATGTATTTATGTGTGTAAATGAACTCGATAACGTCTAAACGCTTTCTTCGAATGAACTGAAAGTTGGTTCTTATATTATTAGTCAGGTAACACAAAATTGTGTATTTTGATGAATCTATCTCCATTTTTTCTTTCTTTTTTTCTTTCTTTCTTTCCTTATTTATTTATTTTGGTAATACGGACACAGAGAAAAATTCTTTATCTTACTGACCTATGGGCAAAAATTGTTTTAGGTCTATAGTGTCTAAATGCCTTTTTCAATTGAACTTTAAATTTCTATAATATTACAGGTCACCGTCGCACGAACTGTATAGACTTTGGTGAATGTAGCACTTATAGATTTTTACAGAGACACAATGAAAGTTTCTTTATGACATATGGGCTCGAACTATTTGAAGTGCAGTAGCGTTAAATTAAACAACACACTATTTTGGGAGAAACTATTCAAACACCATATTATAGTTTTTCTTTTGTTTATTTAACGACTTATCTCACTTTAATTTATTCAAACAACCGTTAATTAATTTTTTTAATAAAATCACACAATCAACTGTGGAAGAAAATCATATTTATTGAAATTTAATTTTTCCGACTGAGTGAAAATAATGCCTGGACCGGGACTCGAACCCCGATCTTTGATTTTGTCGGCCTGGATAGCTCAATTGGTAGAGCCTTGACCTTGTAAGTCAAAGATCCGGGGTTCGAGTCCCGGTCCAGGCATTATTTTCACTCAGTCGGAAAAATTAAATTTCAATAAATATGATTTTCTTCCACAGTTGATTGTGTGATTTTATTAAAAAAAAATTGCATTTCATTCTCCCATTGTTTAATGGTGTTTTCCATTTCCTGCGGCTTATTTCTGTTGAGCTATCTAAATGATAGACCAGATTGTTTCTGCCTAAAAGGTTGTCTGAGTGAATAATGCTGACCGGGATGTCGGCCTGGATAGCTCAATTGGTAGAGCCTTGACCTTGTAAGTCAAAGATCCGGGGTTCGAGTCCCGGTCCAGGCATTATTTTCACTCAGTCGGAAAAATTAAATTTCAATAAATATGATTTTCTTCTACAGTTGATTGTGTGATTTTATTAAAAAAATTGTATTTCATTCTCCCATTGTTTAATGGTGTTTTCCATTTCCTGCGGCTTATTTCTGTTGAGCTATCTAAATGATAGACCAGATTGTTTCTGCCTAAAAGGTTGTCTGAGTGAATAATGCTGACCGGGATGTCGGCCTGGATAGCTCAATTGGTAGAGCCTTGACCTTGTAAGTCAAAGATCCGGGTTTCGAGTCCCGGTCCAGGCATTATTTTCACTCAGTCGGAAAAATTAAATTTCAATAAACCGTTAATTACTGAATGTTCGGAAAGTCGAGTTTATAGTCACTATTCTTTTTTTACTTTCTCTTACCCATAGGGTAGAGAAAGTATTGTTTTTGGATCAAATTTTCGAAAGTGAGATTTTGTTATATTTACACATTTTGAGGTCTCTTAAATACGAAAATGATGTTTTTTAGCGGTAGGTCTGTGTGTATGTCTGTGTGTGTGTCTGTCGGTTCTAAATGTGTATCATACACGGATGCTACAGTAAGCTTTTCGTTGAGATGAAGGAAATGGTCCGTGTACAGGGACAATCAAAAGTATTCAAATACATTACGTCTATGGGGGGAATTGCAGGTAAGTAGAGTTTAACATCTATAGACTGCACTAAGCCAAATGAAACGAATATATATTTTTTGTAATAGAGATAGTCCACTGTTAAAAAAATTTTATGTATGTAGGAGCCTCGCCTCCCCCCCCCCCGGGGGGAAGCCCCCTCGAGGGTAGTAAATTTTCATCATGGATATCTTTCAAAAGAGCTCGCCAATGCCTTTAAAACAAATGGTTGAAAAATCGATCTGTGATAATTTAAAATAAAGTTATCAAATTTTTTCATTTTTAACATTTTTTTTTTCTTTTTTAAATGTAATATTGAGAATAAATTGAACATTTTTGGAATATTTAGTGTTATACTACCTCTTTAATATGAAAATCGTCTGCATTATCGTAAAAGGTAATTTTTTAAATAATAAGTGTGATAAATTATTTTTTTAAAACAGAATTATTTTTTAATAACCGAATTAAATTCTATATAAATGTATGCGCATTAATGAGACGGGGTTGAGAGGGGTGGTAGCCCCCTCATACAGAACTAATTAATATATATAATGATCCTCATCTGTCATGAACGAATCCGGTTAGTACCGCTTCAAAACAGAAACTTTTGGCAGCCATTTTTTTTTTCCGTTTATTTAATTCAACTTAGGAAACATACATATCATTTTCATACATGTTTTGTATCGCACATATTCTTATTTCCTATAAAACCTTGAAAAACTATTCAATTGTAATGTTTAAATCTCTAAATTAAGTATAACGGATCACTGGCTATTATAAACATGAACCTATAAATAGAATTATGTAACTTCATGATTATAAACAAAGCAAGACCAAATAAAAACAAACCAAAGCTGTTGCCATTCAGAAAATACAAATTCCAAATGGAGAACTTTTTAATTCCGAATGAACGACTCTTTGACTGTTTCATTAAAGAAACGCTTAAAATATTTCTAAAACATATTAAAGCCTTAAAAATCTTAAAATATTTGTAAAAACGCATTAAAGCCTTTAAATATTTTTATCAAACTTTATTATTTGTTTACATTGTAAGGTATGATTGGCGCCGAGTTTAGCACGTAAATGCCGCCAGTTGATTTTAGTTTTGAAATTAGTGTAAAATGATAGTTGGGATAGAATATTTGGTTGGGCAAGTAAAAGTCACCAGTTGAAATGAGTATTGAAATTAGAGTAGTCTAATGTGATAATGTCGAGTCAAGGTAAAATGTTCGGTTGAGAATGAGAAAGTCCCTAGCTGGATCCTGGATATTTTGGCGATGTTGAGGGTGAGATATCTGGTTGGAGGTATCGAGTAGAGGTGAATTTGGATTAGCATGGAGTGTCTGTAGTTATTGGATAGTTAGTTAGAAAATTTGAAAACAGGATCTACGATAGTCTTAAAAAAAAGTATTTTGGTAAAATGAAGTGAATCGTTTTTTCTTATTATGAGGACTTTAAATATGCAAGCGAAGTGATGACGTCACTGGCAGGTTCGTGGATACAAGAAAAATATTCCCTATATTAAACGCCCAATGGATTTTTCGTAAAAAATTATTAAAAATCGAGGGAAATTATTTCCCGAATTTAATCCCCATATTTAGGTTTAGATATGTATTAGTTATCATGTGCATGCGTTAGATTAAGTTGTTTTTGTTCTAAAATTGATAAAATTTGAATTGTAAATTTCAAAACTTTAAATTTCAAAAAACTTCCATAAGCCATTGAAAACATAAACATTTCATTTCAAAGGATGATATTACACAATAAATATCCAACTAATATAATAATTAAAAGGAAAATGATAAATATTCTATTATAATTTGAAGTGAAATTTGTTTTCAAATATCTAAATAAAGTATCTGATATAAAATACTAATATCTTGCAGCGGAATAGATTTGATATCGGTCATCCTTGGCAGAAAAAAAAAATATATATATATATCGCCAAATTATCTGGCGAATATAATTTAATTCCTTTCAAAAATCATGGTTATTTTAAAAATTTATATTAAGAGAGTAAGGAATAATATGAAACAATATTTCGCACAACACAAATTACGAAAATATACATCTGGCATGTATATTTTCGTAGTACGTTTTTGATCGCCAAATACAAAAACGCCAAGGACAACAGAGTTTTGAAATTTAAAATTAAAATTTTGTCAATTTGACAGCAAAATAACTCAATCTAACATATGCACATGATAACTAATACATATATATATACCCAAATATGGGGATTAAAATCGGGAAATAATTTTCCCCGATTTTTAAGAATTTTTTACAAAAAATCCAATGGGCGATTAACATAGGAAATCATTTTCTTACATACATGGACGGTCAGTGACGTCACACTTCGCTTGCGTATAGAGCACTTAATGGAACACTGGGATGTGTTGTTGCTGTTGTGTTGTCGGGCCTATATTTTTTGTCAACCAGCAGTTTTTTTATTGTCATTCATATTTGTTGATCGGGTAAAATTTTTGAAGTGAAAACTTCTTTAGGCGCGTTGAGCACTTTTGGGTTAATAAAAATCATTGAACTCCCATCATCGTCAGCTAACGCTTTCCATTTGAAGTGAAAACTTTTGGGTGAAGAAAAATCATTGAATTCGCGTCATCGTCAGCAAACGCTTTCCATCCTTGTATGATACAAATAATGTATCACACAATTAACTTGCAAATGTGATGTGTTAATAATTATATACTGTATATTGTTTTAAAATCTGGTGCGGCGTTACACGACTTCTCTCATCTCCGGGCACTGTCTCTATTGCAGTTAGACCTCACAAAACAGTGAGAAAGCCCAAAGTTGCCATTTTTCTCACGTTTTTACAATTTGGTGCGGCTCTACACGACTTCTCTCATCTCCGGACACTGTCTCTTAAAGATTGCAGCCGGAAACGTTGCAGTTAGGCCTCACAGAACCGTGAGAAAGACCAAAGCCTCCATTTTTCTCACGTTTTTACAATCTGGTGCGGCTCTACACGACTTCTCTCATCTCCGGACACTGTCTCTATTACAGTTAGATCTCACAAAACCGTGAGGAAGGCCAAAGCCGCCATTTTTCTCACGGTTTTACAATCTGGTGCGGCTCAACACGACTTCACTTAACTCCGGACACTGTCTCTTAACGATTGCATCCGGAATCGTTGCAATTAGACTTCACAGAACCATGAGAAAGACCAAAGCCGCCATTTTTCTCACGTTTTTAAAATCTGGTGCGGTTCTACACGACTTCTCCAGAGCTTCCAACCTAATCCGGCAAATTGTTAGTACCGCCCCTTTTTCTTCACCACTTAATTTTTAGAGTATTTTTCTTGTTAATTCATTGTAGATACATTTGAAGAGAATTTCTCTAAGAATTAAGTGGTGTAGAAAAAGAGGCGGTACTAACAATTTGCCGGATTAGGTTGGCAGATCTGCTTCTCTCATCTTCGGACACTGTCTCTTAAAGATTGCAGCCGGAAACGTTGCAATTAGACCTCACAGAACCGTGAGAAAGCCCAAAGCTGCCATTTTTCTCACGTTTTTACAATCTGGTGCGGCTCTACACGACTTCTCTCATCTCCGGACACTGTCTCTTAAAGATTGCAGCCGGAAACGTTGCAGTTAGGCCTCACAGAACCGTGAGAAAGACCAAAGCCTCCATTTTTCTCACGTTTTTACAATCTGGTGCGGCTCTACACGACTTCTCTCATCTCCGGACACTGTCTCTATTACAGTTAGACCTCACAAAACCGTGAGGAAGGCCAAAGCCGCCATTTTTCTCACGGTTTTACAATCTGGTGCGGCTCAACACGACTTCACTTAACTCCGGACACTGTCTCTTAACGATTGCATCCGGAATCGTTGCAATTAGACTTCACAGAATCATGAGAAAGACCAAAGCCGCCATTTTTCTCACGTTTTTAAAATCTGGTGCGGTTCTACACGACTTCTCCAGAGCTTCCAACCTAATCCGGCAAATTGTTAGTACCGCCCCTTTTTCTTCACCACTTAATTTTTAGAGTATTTTTCTTGTTAATTCATTGTAGATACATTTGAAGAGAATTTCTCTAAGAATTAAGTGGTGTAGAAAAAGAGGCGGTACTAACAATTTGCCGGATTAGGTTGGCAGCTCTGCTTCTGTCATCTCCGGACACTGTCTCTTAAAGATTGCAGCCGGAAACGTTGCAATTAGACCTCACAGAACCGTGAGAAAGCCCAAAGCTGCCATTTTTCTCACGTTTTTACAATCTGGTGCGGTTCTACACGACTTCTCTCATCTCCGGACACTGTCTCTTAAAGATTGCAGCCGGAAACGTTGCAGTTAGGCCTCACAGAACCGTGAGAAAGCCCAAAGCTGCCATTTTTCTCACGTTTTTACAATCTGGTGCGGCTCTACACGACTTCTCTCATCTCCGGACACTGTCTCTTAAAGATAGCAGCCGGAAACGTTCCAGTTAGACCTCACAAAACCATGATAAAGGCCAAAGTTGCAATTTTTCTCACGTTTTTACGATCTGGTGTGACTCTACACGACTTCTCTCATCTCCGGACACTGTCTCTATTACAGTTAGACCTCACAAAGAACGAAAATTATAAAATATCGAAACACATTTGATTTATAAACAAAAAATTTAAAATACATTTAAATGATCACGTGGTAACCATCATGATCTAAACATCGTTTTGAAGATTTATCGTTCACATTCCGTCATTTTTGACGGGTTATATACTAGTTATCATATAAAACTCTTCCGAAGCCTAATTTGAATTGTTTAACATAGGTTTACATAACAGTACTCGTTATCTTACCTCTTAATCTCCAACTTGTATTTATAGTATTAAATTTCAGGATAAGAGAAAGTCGTGTGAGTGACACACCAGATTATTTTTATTATTAGTAGTATTAGTACTGCAACTGAAAGGCAGAAACTGCATAAACTAAACTGCTGGATTTCCAAGTAAAAAATTCCTACGTAGATTTGAGACCGTAGCAATCGGTCCGTAGATTCCGTCTGAGTAGGAGTTTTGTGAATTGCTGTGATCAGATATTTCTCCGTGGATGAGAAGTATCCATGGTACGAATTTTGGCGGATTATTTTTCTTATTATTTCAACTAATACGGTTTATTGCTCTCTCTAAAAAAATAATAATGATAAATAAATAAATAAATAATAAAATAAATAAATTAATAGTTTACATTTGTCAACGTTTACTTATGCCATTTACATTTTTTTAACAAAAAAAAGTAATTGAAACATATCATTATTTCTTCAATTTGATTGATATTCTATATTGTATTATATTTTGCTTCGTATCATTTTTTATTTCTTTTTCTTTTCTCTCTCTCTCTCTCTCTAGCTCACTTACGCTGTCATGATAGTTTTCGCCTTACAGTGCACCATAGCTGCTTTTTGTTTCACATGGAAAAGAGAAGTAAGTACTTCTTTTTAATAAAATAATCTATTATATATGGAATAATACTTAATTTAAAAAAAAAAAGAAAAGAAAAAAGAAAGAAAGAATGTCTGGTTCATGTCACATTATAAACAAGAAATAAGAAAAGAAAAAATAAATTTTAAATACAAAAGTTATTTTTTATTATTTCGCACCAAGAATGAAGTAAAAGAAAATTATTGTATACATTTTTGAACTGGAATGCGATCTAAAATCTGCTTTTTTGTTAAAAAATAATTATTTAATGTAAAAAACACTACTTTCTTGTAGACATATTAAATTACACATATTATTGCGAAAATGTTTACTTTTTCGTGTGAGAAAAATAATATTATATAAACGATCAGGTACTTGTTGATGAATACTCTTTATTCGACGAATATTCTCGAAACTATCATTAAAACAATTTCTCGTACACAAAAATTACGAATAAAAAAGAGTTATATACGCCGCAGAGCACAAATATAGCTTCGTCAAGAACAGTAATCATTAGTTTGTCTCCCTGTTTCTCAATGACAAACTCACAACGCGGAAGTCTGGTTTCAGTAGAAATGTAGATGGCTTCTTTTTAGCGGTCATTCACACGAAAACTTGCTTTATTAGCTAAGGGCTCACAAAGCTCCTAAATTTTTACATGCTGTTTTATCTTTAAAAATAAATTTATTTTGAATGCTTTATTGCTATATTTTTTTTTTTTTTTTTTTTTTTTAAAGGTTGCTCTAAAATAGTGGTAGCAATATAATAAAATGAACGTAAAATTTTAGAGACGCTGCGGTAGAGGTCTCCGCGGGCCGGGCCGAATTTTTCAATTTGCTCTCGGGACGGGCTGGGCTCGGGCTCAATATTTTTTGTGTGTACTCGGGCCGGGCCGGGCCGGGCCTGGAGGAAATTTTAAGCCCGAGCCCGGCCCGGCCCGAATCTTTTTCTAAATTCCTCGTTAGTCAACGAAAAAGGAAAATGATAAAATACTTTTTCAGTCATTTATTTTACATAATTTTATAGTCCGGTATGTCACATAAAATTTTATTTTGTTAAAAGGTGTCTGTAACTACAATTTAATTGTCTATCAGCTTGACTGTTCGCGATCTGATTTTCCGCAAATATTTTAAACATGTCTCGAAATTAATATATTTTATTTAAAGTAATATTAGATGGTTTCTAATTCAAAAAAATATGCATGTTACTAACAGTTTGCGTACATGTAGCAAACAAAAGAAATTAGATACGTTACTGTATATAAGGCTTTGTTTTCTATGGTCTGTAGTGTTTAGGTGGTATGAAGGCTATAAAAATCCTTCCGCTGTAACTTTTCTTCTAAGGCTTCTTTTTCTTTTCTCCGGGGCACTGGATGAAAGTAGCATCAATTGTAGCATGTGCAAAAGCATCTTTTCTATTGAATATGGTTGGATTAGCATTAAAATTTTGTTTACCAAATCACATGAAAGATTTGGATACATTACGGTGTATAACAGGAAGTGGTTGAAAGTGTATTTTTAGTACTATTAACCATTTTAAATATCTTCCTATATTGTTTGAGGAATGCTAATACTTTCGATTTGACTTTCTGTCTGCCTTTGTGCCTTGTCTATAATAATGAATTTCTGTTTATATATAAATATGTTGTAAACATTCAGCAGTTTTGTTAAAGAACATTCTATTGCTTAGCTATATAGTAAAACCTCTGCAAAACACATACTAAAAATCTTTTTCGTAGAAAGGCATGTGGTTTTTTTTTTTTTTTTTTTTTTTTTTTTGTAATTTTACATATTTTTGAATCGGGCAGGGCCGGGTCAGGCCTGATATTATCGCTTTTTGTCCGGGCCGGGCCGTACACTAGTAAAAAAGAAACGGGCTGGGCCGAGCCGGGCCTGGGCCGAATTTTTCGATTTCATACCGGGCCGGGCTGGGTAAGCAAATCTTTCAAACGGGCCTGAAAATTTCGGCCCGTGCAGACCTCTACGCTGCGGGTCCTCTTTACAGAAGTCATTAAGTGAAGAAAATCTGACGTGAATGAAAAGCTTTTAATTATATATACATATAAAAATAAAGTGTTTAAAAAAGAGTAAATGGAAATATTAATTTTTCAATGAGTAATTTTGTTTCAAATTTTGCCACCTATCAAAAAACAGTAAGAACTTTCCCGACGACCCATTTATTTTATGTAAACTGCCCTTATGCATAGGTTTAAAATAATACAAATTATATTTCAGATTTACTTTTTTACATTTAGATTGCACAACTTTTGCATAATGATAAGTTTACTCTGCATACATCACTTTGCATGCGATGATAATCTATTTTTTTAAAAAAACTTTTAAAACCCAAATTCTTATTATAGCGTATCATATAAATCTTTTCAAAGTTAGAATAAAATTTAATTTGAAAAAAAAAAAAAAAGTAACTTTTTTGTTTATTAACTAAAATTGGGGAAATTTGAACTGTGTTAAGAAAATAGAAATTATTTCTTAAAATTCACAAAAGACGGCAGCACTACACGATTGCCTATAAGTTTTGTGATTTCATTTCCTGATTAAGGGCCAATATCTGCAATTTAATTTTTCGTTTGAGGCACCTTTTCATTATTATTATAGTTTATTATATATATATATATATATATTATAACTTAACATTTTACTGATTTGGTTAATGTTTATGTGTTTTTTCTAATCACTTTTATTTTGTATTGTTAATTGTTTCATTGACATTTTAGTGAATATTCCGCCCAATCGAGGGCGCTTGTAGTCCACAAAAAAACTCTTTTTTACTTCTAAAAAGTGATGTAAGAAAAAGGCTTCTTAATAAAACTCTTCAAAATTTCTTAGAATACTGTGTAGTCAACGATAAATTTTCTTTTATTAATTGACATCTTTTCTACTAATTGTCTGCAAAATTTAACACTCCGGCCCTTCAGGGTATCGAACGCGGGACCACCGGATTACTAACATGGCTCTCTAACCACCTGAACCACGGAGAGACAAAGGGAAAAGCTTGCATTTACCTTAAAATAGAGGCGCATTTTTTATTTGGTTGAGATTCACAAACATACCGTAGTGAATGACAGTAAGTACATAAGAATTTGGGAAAAATAAAATGAAATCATATTAAAATATTTTATTAATTGAAGTTATCATTGAAATAAATAAAACAAAATAATTTGCTTTAACAACTTTGTAGAAAAATTGCGATCTTTGAATTGCTAAATAGGACACCATTGGGCAACAGGCGATCTTCTGGGAATTCACCCCTAAGTTTGTCGGGAGACATGAATTCACACTTTAGGTCCTTCACTTAGAGGGGTGGCTCCCCCTCTTCGGTAAATCTCACAAGGAAACATTCAAAAGGTGTCATCTTCAAAGAGTATTGAGAAAAATATATTTGATTCTATTCTTCATAAAACACCAGAAAATGAAAAAATTATCGGCTGAAATTAATTACAGCGACTACAAAAAATTATCAAAATTAAGCATATTTGACGATTTTACACTGCTAGGCGATTGGTTTTGAGTGCTTGGCGGAAAAGCAAAACACGGTTCTGTTCGTACACGGCAATCTCGGTGCTAGCAAACGTATCGCCTAACAGCGCTAAATCTCCAAATATGCTTAATTTTGATAATTTTTTGTGGTCGCTGTAATTAATTTCAGCCGATAATTTTTTCACTTTCTGGTGTTTTATGAAGAGTAGAATCACATATATTTTTTCAATACTCTTTGAAGATGACACCTTTTGAATGTTTCCTTGTCAGAGGTATTATTTTTACGGAACGTGGAGGTTATTACAATTACGACTGATTTTACATGCACCAGTCACCATTAATATACACGGTAGCATTCAGCTGGCTCGATTATCGAACCCGCAATCATTCAGTTATGTACTCGACACTCTACCAATCAGGAAGCATCTCTCTTTTCTCTGATGTTTCTAGAAAATGCTATTCTTAATTAAATGTTTATATGAATTTTACATCAAATAAAATCAATTTAAAAAATTTATTTTCTGTAGGTTCACTATATAACTGAAGCTCAATTAATGAAATTCATGCGAGATGTCCAGAGGCCAAATTACATTTCACAAGACAAATTTGAAGCCATGCACAAAATTCAAATACGTGTAAGTTTCCTTTTTCTGTAAATATTAAATACTAGCAGGCAACGCCCGCTTCGCTGGTCCCTATTTTTAAATGAATCACTATAATGAATTCTCAAAATTGCATTAATTTTTATCACGTGAAAAAAAAAAGAGAAACAAAATCTGATTAGGAAAAATGTCGCACCGGGTTCTCATTGCCTTCGGAAAAAATTCCCAACATGCTCAAACTCTTATTTCTATTATTTTCCCACTTCGCCCCCCCCTCCTGTCTGTCCTAATAATTTTACAAATTTGAAAATATCCGCAATCGATTTGTAAGTATCAAAAACCTCCATGCACCAGGTTTGAACGATATATCTCTATTTTTATTTTTTTGCCGCTCTACTCCCCCGCCTTCCCGCCCTCCCAATAATTTTAAAAATTCGGAAATATCCGCAATCGATTTGTAGGTATTGGAAACCTCTATGTACCAATTTTGAATGATCTAACTCTATTTTCTTTTTTTTTTGCCCCTCTGCTCCCCCTTCCCGGCCCTCCTAATAATTTTACACTTTCGAAAATATCCCCATTCGACTTGCAGCTTGCAGGCCTCTAAAACCTATCTGCACCAATTTTGAACGGCCTAACTGTATTTCTATTTGTTTTTGACCCTACCCCCCCCCTTCCCGCCCCACCTAATAATTTAAAAAATTCGAAAATATCCGCAATCGATTTGTAAGTATCGAAAACATCTATATACCAATTTTGAACGATCTAACTCTATTTTTATTTTTTTGCCCCCCCCTCTCCCCTCCCCCTTTCCCGGCCCTCCTAATAACTTTATACTTTCGAAAATATCCCCATTCGACTTGCAGGCATCTAAAACCTATCTGTACCAATTTTGAACGGCCTAACTGTATTTCTATTTGTTTTTGCCCCATAGCCCCCCCCTTGCCGCCCCACTCCCCTTCCCGCCCCTCCTAATAATTTTACAAATTCGAAAATATCCGAAATCGATTTGTAGGTATCGAAAACCTCTATATATCAATTTTGAACGATCTAACTCTATTTTTATTTTTTGCCCCCCCCCCCTCTCCCCTCCCCCCTTCCTGCCCCTCCTAATAATTTTACAAATTCGAAAATATCCGAAATCGATTTGTAGGTATCGAAAACCTCTATATACCAATTTTGAACGATCTAACTCTCTTTTTATTTTTTGCCCCCCCCCCTCTCCCCCCCCCCACTGCTGCCCCAGTTGCTTGGATCACAAGTGCTCCAAACGTAAAGCAAAGAGCATCTTTCTTACCAAAAAATGACCAATGCAACACTCTAAATGAAGAGTACAAACCAGAAAATGCAGAAGAAGGAGCTGACAGAGTGATATAGTTCGAGCAATCAATTCATAACAAACTATAAATTACACATTATTATAATTTTTTATTTATTTTTTATTTATATATATATATATATATAATTTATTTATTTATTTATTTTAGCAATGCTCATTGAAGCAGGTTTTACTTTTCTCCGGCTCCAGTCATCCAAATATAAAAATTTATAATGTATAAAATGTATAAAAAAAAAAAAAAAAACTTAGTATGTTAGTGTGCATACCTGCTGTTACTGCTTCTCGTGATGGGAAGCGGGCATTCCCAGTCACCTATTTTATTTTGGTTCCTTTTTATCCATAGTATTAGTTAATTATAATTCATTCTGCCAATCTATTTACCTTTAACTTCTTAACGCGCGCTGTCCTCGCTGCGAGGAAGCAAAATTTAAGATCCAGCTGCAAAACTTCATCCCGGAAATTTTTTAGCAAATATTTACGTTTATAACATATTAGAAAAGACCGGTTTTTTTAACCTTAAAACTTAAAATTTCTTTTAATTTAACTTAGTTCATGAATTCCGGTGGCAGTATAATTTAAATGTTCTGAATTGTCTTGCGCCGCAAAGTGTTAACTTCCATGTTCTCACTCAGCAGTAGGCCTGTCGACCATTCTGCGGCAGGAGGTAGGCTAAGCAGCCTTCCACCATAGTTAAACTACATCAGACACTTTCGGCCTAGCTATGCCCCTCTCTTTGCGCGAGGATTGAAGGGACACTCGGCAATTGTGGCGGGCTCTGTCGAAATACCTTGGTTCTTCTCCTGGTTTGTTCTCGCAACACGTAAAGTAATCCGTATGAATGAATATGCTTGTTTAAATGAATATTCTAATTATTATTTGTTTTATTATTTTGCATTATGTTTTGTTGTGTTTCTTTTGTTTTCCCCAGTTATCCTTTAATTCTAGTTATGTGTAATTTATTATTATTATTATTATTATTAAATACCCTTTACTTTTTTTCCTTGGTGTACAATTATATTATGTTTATTATATAGTTATGTTAATATTATATTATGTTCGTTCCATTTGGAACCGAGGCGGTGTCTGGTCCTCGTTAATATATGCTGCACCGTCAAGTGCCTGATGCGGTCGTTAGAAGTTTGTCGGGATACCAACGCGGGACACCTTCCCCCCGTGATGGATCAAAATTGAAATGGTCCCTTTTTTCTTTCTTCTCTTTTCAGTAACTCCTGTGCGTAATATGTTTTTCATTCGGTCTTTTATCACTTGTCACACGTATCTCAGTGCATAAATTAAGTTGAGCACATCACTAACATTTTTCTTCCTCCCCCAGTGTCAATTAAAGAATTCTCCATTCATCTATTTATTTTCTCCAGGCCATTATTTCTCAGCTATTTTGTCACTAATCAGTCTTCAAGCAGGTGTGTGTTAGCAATTTCTTTTTTCCCATTTTTTTTTTTATTATTATTTATATATATATAAATTAAGTTTGTTCCACCATCCTTTCGGCTAGTAAGTGTCCGAGTACAATCACCTTTCTCGGCTCCTCTGCCCATTTCTCTCTTCTCAATTTTTTTTTCTCTATTTTGTCAGCTAGGTCTGTACCTATTGAAATTTAATTTTTCCAACTGAGTGAAAATAATGCCTGGACCGGGACTCGAACCCCGGATCTTTGACTTACAAGGTCAAGGCTCTACCAATTGAGCTATCCAGGCCGACATCCCGGTCAGCATTACTCACTCAGATTGTTTCTGCCTTAAAGGTTTTCTGAGTGAGTAATGCTGACCGGGATGTCGGCCTGGATAGCTCAATTGGTAGAGCCTTGACCTTGTAAGTCAAAGATCCGGGGTTCGAGTCCCGGTCCAGGCATTATTTTCACTCAGTTGGAAAAATTAAATTTCAATAAATATGATTTTCTTCCACAGTTGATTGTGTGATTTTATTAAAAAATTGTAGGTCTGTACCTATTTCAAAAATGCCAACACCCTGGCGCGTGCTTTGTGTGATCCTGTAGCGCATTCTTGGAAATGCGATTGTGCTGGTCGAGTACCGTGTCCAGGAAGAAAAAAAACTCTGAAAAGCGAAATCGCAATGTCAGAGTCCTATCTGTATGATAGAAGTCCTCGGTTAGAAGTATTATCCTAGTTCTTCTGGACACAGCTCATTTCTATAGGATGCTCAAGTATCTCATAGAGGAGTTGGTCGCCGATGATCTGGCGTTTTTCGCCCTTTGGACGGTATGAAACTCGTTAAACTTGACCTAGTTCAGGTTGGTAGGGGCCGCCCAGAGGTTGCCACCATTCCAAACTACACATATGAAGATTAAATATGCCTGATTTACGGATTAAATGTAGTGCTTCTTTTCATTGTTTCTGTTTACATGATGTGACACATTATACACATTATTCGCGCATTCATATGATTGCCCATTCCTCCCTTCTAAATACTCTCCCAAACATTTATTAACTGTATACTTTCTTGAAACAAGCTTATGAATCTCCTGCTCTTGATTCAAAGTTATTTCCAACCAGATTCAAGCTTTCAAAATCCCATTTGACAAATCAAACATAGGAACAATAGACGACATGACTGTCTGACGCCATTTGACATCACGTGACTTTTTTCCCCTCCATTTAACCTATTGGAATCTTAATATCACCCACAAACAGTTGAAATAGGCCAATCATAGCATAAATTTTTTCCACAAACGTTGAAAGCTTCGCCTCGTTCTAGTCGCCCCTTTTGAAAGGAATGAAAGTTCCCAAATTTTCTGAACAAGCTTTCATGCAGAATGGCTTCAAGAATTGGAAGAAGGCTCCTAAAAAATTTATAACTCATGAGAAAAGTTATCTCCATAATCAGTCAGCACACTTTTTAATCCAGGAAAATAGGGACATCTCTGTGGCAAATTTATTTAGCCAATCGGGGTCAAAATGAGCAAAAAGAAGCAAAAGAGTCTTTATGTGTTGTGATAAGTTCAATTCGTACTTCGCTCGTACAGAACAAACTTTTCTGGGATGGAGATGTGACGGGGATATTTTCTGCATCTTTTACAGGAAAGAAGTAAAGATTTACCATTTCTAAAACATGGCTCCAAAAAAGCAATATTCGGATAGATGGGGAAATACAAAACGAAAGCCTTCGAATAATTAATGACCCATTCGTTGCAACTGCAAATGGTGTAATATTTTAAGCAAAACACTTTTTATGTATCATTACTGATGAAGCGATAACATCAAATATTAATTAAAAATTTTAATAAAACATTAATCCTCCTCCCCCTTCCCCTTAAAAAAAAAAAAATGCAATATAATTTTTTTTTATTTATTTATTTTAATCATTCATTTATTCAGATTTACAAAGAAAAACTAGAAATGATTTTACTTTATTCTATATTCAATAAAAGGAAGTATTAGATTCGTAAAAATTTTCGACTTCCGGTTTTTGGTTGATTTACATGTTTTGAGAAGTCCAGAACAGTTTGATCATTTTTAGAAAATGTGTGTATGTGTGGCAAATATTTTGTGGCGACTGCATCTCAGGAACTACTGCATAGAATTGAATATAATTTTATAAGTAGCTGCACCTTGACCTAAGTTAGTAGCTGTCATTTTTTGGTGTAAACAGCCCAACAGGTGGTGCTGCTAGGAATCGATTTCTACAATTTCAGGGATTATCTCAGGAACTATTATGCACAAAAATACAAATAAATTCATATATAGATACAAATTGATATAAATTAGTGCCTATCAACTTTTGGCGTCAACCGCTCAAAAGGTGGCGCTGCTATGCAACGATTTCCACAATTTAAGGTAAGGCTATATCTCATGCACTACTGCACAAATATGCATATAAATTCATATACAAATGCTGTTTGATATAAGTTAGTTCATACTAACTTTTGGTGTCAACAGCACAACAGGTAGCGCTGCTATGCAGCGATTTTCACAATTTAGGAGAAGGCTATATCTCAGGAACTACTGCATAAAAATGCATACAAATTTATATTTAGATGCATCTTGACGTATGTTAGTATCTAACAATATTTGGTATCAACTGCTCAACAGGTGGTGCTACTATTCAGTGATTTTTTACAATTTAAGGGAGGGCTATATCTCAGAAAATACTGCGCGAAATTGCGTAAAAATTCACATGTGGGTGCACCTTTACATAAGTTAGTGCGAATTAACTTTTGGTATTGATTGATCAACAGATGGCGCTGCTATACAGCGATAAGGGAAGGCTTTATCTCAGGTTCTAATGCATGTAATCAAACACTTGATATGTAAGAAAGACATTATACCGATTCATTTTGGATGTATATCTACCTATAGGTTGCGCTGCTATAGTGCAATTTTTCCTGAGAACTTGTGACGAATAAGAGGTCGTCATGATCCTTTAACTTAGGATTTTAGCTTAATTACTTAATGAAATTATGAAGTAATGACAAAGTCAGAAATATAAAATAAATATAAGAGCTTTTATTTAGAGCTTAATGAAAAGGTGGGCGTTGGACTATAATCACCTTTAATACCTTTATAAACTTAGAGGGGAAGCCTTCATAAATACTTTTAACTTTACTTAATTAACCACAAATAATCTCAACTACTTCATTTAACTTCGTTAACTCTCACGGCTATACCCGTCTTTCGTAAGTGGGAGGATTCCCTTACGCCACTATACTACTCGACTGACTATCTTCTACTATAGCCGCACTGCTAACTCCTTTAACCTACTACTACTTCTAATTCATTATCACTAACTTCCTTCCAAGCCGCCTCTTACTGCTTTCTCCTAACATTCTCTCTCGGCTACCTCTTCTAAGCCGCCCGCAACTAACCTCCAAAAACAATCTTCCTTCTCCTTTTATACAAATCAATTTCCAAAATATTAGCATATTACAATTTCGTTTATTATAGGAACTAACTCTATTAATCAACTGAATCCTAAATTCTGCACATTCATGTGTTATTCGTAAAGTGCGAATTTCATTTGTAGCATTACGCTAACTGCTTTACCTCACAGTTTCTCCCCAAAAGAAAAAATTTCACGTAAAAATCCACAACGGGTTTTTACCCGTGAAAATTTTAAAATATTGCTACACTATGAAAATAAAAATTAGTTGCAGTAACTTACTGTTTAAATTTAAACTGCATAATACTTTAGAAAAAGAGGGGGGGAATCGTAAATTAAACTGCCCAACAATAACTATTGGCTTTTAAATCTAAAAAGGAAAAAAAAATTTAATTGCGCCGGGCTGAAAAACCGTTCACTTAGAAAAATAAGAAATTTTAAAGCTCAGTCTAAGTAGCTTTACAACGGAAAACCCTTTGCGCTCCAAAATTAGTGAAATAGTCCAACGTTTTACAACGGGGAATTACAAGAACGTTTTTTCTTAAATGGAAAGGAGAAAAATTTAATTTTATGAACTTGTAACATTAAGTACTTGACTTTAGCACCTTGTAACGTTAAGTACTTGACTTAATTTTTAAGATTTGTAACATTAAAATAATTTTATTAAAAACTTGAAATGTTAGTAGCCACTGAAGACCAGTCTAGGCCCAGAATCATCGGCTAGGAAAAGTAACTTGAAAGTGCATAAAAAAAAAGTCAGTTGTCTACTATCAGATGTATCTTGAAAGGCATCTGCTGCTGACATGCGTCCAAGAAAGTGTTTCGGCTTCAGAACTCAAAGAATGCTGGCAAGGTTCCAGAAATACCTCCTTTTTCATTTCAAAGTAACAATTCAAGAAAACAGACTGGATTTTCAGATTAAGGACTGGACATTGGAATCATCACAGTATTTCTAAAATTAAAACTTTTTTTAACGTATAACTCAAAATAGAAGGTACACTACAGCTTGTACAGAGATAAATGACATATTAAATTTTATAGATAAGCAATATTCCCATCTAGCTATTTGCATACGGAAAAAAAACGAAATTGTTAGTTTATTAAAGTTAGTCGTTAAGCACGAATTTATATGAAAAATAGCGAAAAAAAAATTCTCTTTACCCCATACTAATATATATATACATTGACTTTTAGTGAGCATACAAAAGTCTACAATAAGAAATATTCATTTTATACAATTTATACGACATTTAGAAAAAACATAGATAGGGAATATATACAAATGTTCAAAAGTTTTTTCGAAAACTGCCGTTGATGGCTACAAAATAGAAAAACATTAGAGTATATACATATAGATCATGTAAAAAACTATAGAGGGGAAAATTTATATACAAATGTTCAAAAGGTTTTTTACTAAAAACTGCCGTTGATGGCTACAAATAGAAAACATTAGAGTACATACATATAGATCATGTAAAAAACTAGAAGGGGGGGGGGATTTATATACAAAGGTAAGGAATAATTTTATCGTACCAATCACTGCTGGTGATGGCTATAAGAAAAAAAACGTTAAAGTACATACATGCATATATTATATAACAGAAAAAATTTATGACATGTAAACAATACATGAAATTTCGGGAGTTGAAAGTTCATGCTAAAAGTTTATATTTTGATTTTTGAAATTTTAGAAAGTTCATTGCTTTCAGATAATGATTGAAAGTCCAAAAGGTTTCAGTACATGTCCTAGATTTTATGACTGCGCTGCTAGAAATACAGTTTATAACGGAAAAAATAATAAACCATAGCACCTGACATATATAGATTCCTTTATATCAGCAAAGTAAGAGATTCGGGTCAGACTGGCCTGCAGAGTTGCTGTAGAGATTTCAGTGCATGTATCTTGCAGATTCAGGTCAGACGTTGCAGGGTCGCTGTCCTGAGGAGGGTTCGAACCTGGTGCCTGGTCACTCTCCGGAGGGGGTTTCGCACCCGGAACCTTTTCACTGTTCGGAGAAGGTTGTGAACTCGGAATCTGGTCACTGTGTTGAGGGGGTTTCGAACCCGTCACCTTGTCACTGTCCATAGTTCCAGGAGAAGGTTGCTTTCGCTCCATACTGTCGAATGCAGGGCTGGTGGACTGTGTAGCAACTGCAAAAGAGGGTAATCGCACTTTCGAAATTCCCTTCTTTAAAATAACCTCATTTTTTTTTTACTTTAGGCGGCGTGTCATTTAAACTAGCGACCCAGTTATCTGACTTTTCCATTCGATTTACGACTTTATCATTGAATTTACGTACTAGATGTGCAGAACTAGAGTTAGTTAACACTGCATTTTGAAATGTAGCACTTTCATTTACATTAACTACTAGATTTTCTTTAAAAGTAGTTACGAGATCTTTAGAAGCACAGTGGTTAAACTTTTCACTTTCTTTTACCACAGTTTCTGTGAAAATAACAGAATCGGTCGACTTGACTGTTTTTAAATGTAAATTATCAGGAGATGCATTTAAACCACTAAAAAAGTTTGTTGGCTTAACAGTTTCAAAGCCTAAATTTGAGGTACTGGCGGAAGGATTAGCCGCAGTATTTAATGATTTGTGACTTTCGCTCAGTTTAACGGTTTTAGCCGCCACATTAATTTTAATTGGATTTTCCTTTACAACCTCCGTCGCTACACTAGATAATTTATCGGATTTTTTATCCGTATCCAAAGGCTGAATAACAGACTTAAATTGGTCTGTAGTGCTGGTTGAAAGCGAAGTTTGCTTGGTTGTTTCAACTTGCGTTTGACTTTGTCACAAGAATTAGCGTTTTTATCGTCAGTTTTAAGTTGATTTACATTACTCGAGCTTGCTTCCTGTGACTTAATGACTTGGTGTGGTGTTTCCACAGCCTTTATTACCACTTCCCACTGACGTTTTTGAGGGGGGGGGGAGGTGGAGCGGTCATGCTCCAATCTTAATCTATCATACCGAGTAGCAAAAAGACTGATAACTCTGCTTTTTGAATCCTCATAGGTTGGATTTGGGCCAAGTGAATGGCAGGCGATTAAATCATGCCACTGTCTCTGTTCTCTTCTTAAGGAACACTTTAACCAACCATATTTTTCGGAATTATTATCAATTTTATAAAAGTTAAAAAAATATTCAAGCTTCTCAAAAAATTGAAGCACACTAGTAGTGCCATCAAAAATTACTGGCTCGGGGTGGGATTCGAACTGATTTGGGCGCCACTGTGACGATCGTGTGGCAGTCATGATCCTTTAACTTAGAATTTTAGCTTAATTACTTAATGAAATTATGAAGTAATGACAAAGTCAGATATATAAAATAAATATAAGAGCTTTTATTTAGAGCTTAATGAAAAGGTGAGCGTTGGACTATAATCACCTTCAACACCTTTCTAAACTTAGAGGGGAAACTTTCATAAATACTTTTAACTTTACTTACCGTAATTTCGCGTATATAACCCGCGGCGGAAGGTAGCCCGCAGCATAAAAAATTCATTTAAAAATAATTATAACTGAAAGATACCCCGCACTTCTAAAATCACATGGTCGGCAATCGCTATTTAGAATATCAATACTAAT
Source organism: Salticus scenicus (assembly GCA_963930645.1). Lineage (NCBI taxonomy): Eukaryota > Metazoa > Arthropoda > Arachnida > Araneae > Salticidae > Salticus > Salticus scenicus. Next base: position 209,177,690 of record OZ005662.1, read on the forward strand.
TGCTATTATTTTAATAATAAGTAGGAAAAGATACAAATAATAAACAAATATACAACTAAGTATAAATAATAAACAAATATACAACTAAATATAAATATTAAACAAATTTATACACCTACAATGAAAAAGCAATTAATCATAACATACTATTAATCTTTCTCTATATATAAATTACTATAAACTGGAGTAAATTCTAATGATTAACACCTTTATTCAATTTATAAGAAAATTAGATTAATAATGAATTTATTTGCAAAATTCATTCAAATCCATCGAAATCGGATTTTTCCGAATCAGAATTAAAATGTTGCAATATTTTTTGGGACAGTTCGCCTTCATCATCCGTATTATTCTCCTCATCAAGTTCCTTTTCATTGTCCTCAATTTCATCGTCATTATGCGTTAATAATCGAGACTTCTGAAACAAAAAATGAGACTGGTGTTGATTTCTAATTTTGCGATAGATACCCCGCAGGACATACAAAGTCAGGTTTTTTTTATAGATTACCCGCGGGTTATATACACGAAATTACGGTAATTAACCACAAATAATCTCAACTACTTCATTTAACTTCGTTAACTCTCACGGCTATACCCGTCTTTCGTAAGTGGGAGGATTCCCTTACGCCACTATACTACTCGACTGACTATCTTCTACTATAGCCGCACTGCTAACTCCTTTAACCTACTACTACTTCTAATTCATTATCACTAACTTCCTTCCAAGCCGCCTCTTACTGCTTCCCCCTAAGCAGCTAACATTCTCTCTCGGCTACCTCTTCTAAGCCGCACGCAACTAACCTCCAAAAACAATCTTCCTTCTCCTTTTATACAAATCAATTTCCAAAATATTAGCATATTACAATTTCGTTTATTATAGGAACTAACTCTATTAATCAACTGAATCCTAAATTCTGCACATTCATGTGTTATTCGTAAAGTGTGAATTTCATTTGTAGCATTATGCTAACTGCTTTACCTCACAAACTGAAATGCTACATTTCAACTTCTATGGCATTTAACTGAGCGAAACTTCACATATGAGATAACCATTATGAAAACGCATTTTTTAAGATGTTAGTTGAACTGTCTTTGTTTGAATATTTAGTGTCAGTTTTCTCTAAGATGAAAATCGTCTGCATTCATCATGGTCGATAATTTTAATGAATAATAGTTTTTGTAAATTATTTGAACTGAGCGAATTTGTATAGAAAAACATAGAAGAAAGTCTTGTAGTAGCCACGATATACTAGTTTTTTTTTTTTTTTTTTTCTTCTTTTTATTTAATGATTATTTTCTCTTAAACTATAAATAATAATTAAAAAGTTTTTTTTTTCTTTCTAATTTAAATTATGATAAATTTCAAACTTTCTAAAATAACTCGGTTTATTTTCAATCGGAATTTTGTTTCGCTTCGGTGTGCGGATTAAAAGAAGGTGAAAAGACAAGTTGTTCCTGTCGCGCCGATCTGTGTCTTTCGAAGTTGCGGGACCAAAGATCTTTCAGTTCTTTGGCTTCTCTCCCCTCTTTAGATCCGGAATTCATCCACACCCTTTCGAAAATTACATTTTACAGGGTCATCACAAACATTATGTTATTTTCTTAATTCTTTACTTGCCCCCTTTTTGTTTTCAGAAAAAACTTTAGATGAAACATATGAGATAAAACATTTGCAACATACAGTTCTGAAATTTAATGAGAATTTGTTTAATACAGTAAAGCGCCGATTATCTGAACTCCAATTAACCGAACTTCCAATTATCCGAACAGTTTATTTCTCTATTTATATTTCTTTATCCGAACTTCCAATTATCCGAAAAGCCAATTTCTCGCCTTTGAATGTTTCGAAACAGCTATGAAATGACCCGAATGGCAGAATGACGCAGATCCTATTCAATTAACATGTCTAAGACGAATTCGAGATATGGCAGCATTGAAAAGAATGTCTTTTTTGAGGCAAGCAGCCATCAAAGGCTTTTTTGCTTAAATTATGATTAAAATATAATCTCTAGAGTTAAAAAAAAATAAATAAATAAACGTAAATGATAATGATAATATTTTAAAATATTATATAAGATAGTGGCCTAAACATCCCTGACTATGAATTTTTTAATTTAAAAAATTCGTAAGTTATTTGGAATTTACTTAACATGGTAGAATAAGGCAAAATTGAGCATAAACGTCCATTTTGATGATCATAAATATACCAGACAACTTCAAAATAACATTTATGATATTTGTTTAAGTTATGATATTTGTTATTTAGTTCAATAAATTTTTATTTTTAAACAGGCCAGCACAAATTGGTGCTGCCAGTCCTAAGCCTGGATAAAGTATGAAGGGTTTTTTGTTGTCACAATATCCTTAAATTGTCTGTCTAATTATCCGAACTTTTGCTTATCCGAACTAGGGTCTGTCCCGACGTGTTCGGATAATCGGCGCTCTACTGTACCTTTTGAGATATCTGACAAAACGTCTAACATCGAAAGTGTCAATTCATGTATGGAACATACACATAATTTTTTTCTGAGTTATTTTTTCCAGCTACTGTTACTAAAAGGAAATAGCACCTAATGGAAGCTAAATTAAAAACTAGTACACTGTAAAAAATATATATTAAGCTCCCACTCTTTTATAACATTTTATAACAAATTGAGTAGAAAACAAATATACGAACTATCACTTTAGATGAATAATTACGCTTTGGGTTTATTATTTTCTCGCATTCTGAAAGGAAAATCAATCTTAAAATCGATTTTGCTAGAGCAGTTTTTAATTTATACAAACATATTTCTTATGCTCTGAAAATGTAAATTTAATAAAATTAAACAGAAAATGTTTTTTGAAAGAGCTCAGAAAAACTTGTTTATTCTTCAGTATGATTAGAATTTCTATTATTTCCACTTTCGCGTAAAATTATTTTGTCAAAAGAAAACAAAAAATTATTAAATGGAGTGAAAAACAGTTATTTCAAAGTGAATTTGTGTATGAACGAGAAAATAATCATGATGTTTCCATAGACCTACCATAAAACAAAATACATAAAATACATATTACCTGAAATAAACAAACAAATAATGCAAGATAAATTTAAAAAAAAAAATTAAAATACACAATTTTATGCCAACATGTATAAAAGTCTTATAAATTTGCCCCTGGAACCTGCCCTGATAAGATGGGTGCCTGAAAATATTTCCGTATTGTAATGTGATCGACTATAGGATGCTAACAATTGAAGTATGAATTAGTAAAGTTGCTATTGAAACCAAACCAAGTTTAAATTAAAGAGCATGGTCTAAAACATAGGGTAGAGTGCAAATTTGCTGCAACAATAACCATGGGGTGAGATATGACCCCCCCCTAATAGTTTTAGTTATTTCTATAAAAACCAACAAAACACGCGTTATTGTAAGAACGGGTGGTGCAGTGGTAGCGTGCTTGACTTGTGATACGGAGGTCTTGAGATTGAGTCCCTGCAAGGGTGTTTTGTATATTAATATTTTTTATTTCAATTATTATTATTTTTTAAAAATTTAAAGAGAATTATAGTTTATACTTATTAATTAAAAATACCTTAATAAAATCCTTAAACATTTTGAGCTTCTATATATTTCGGCACACCAGTCGGGGCCGAAATATATAGAAGCTCAAAATGTTTAAAGATTTTATTAAGGTATTTTTAATTAATAAGTATTATTATTTTTTATTTATTTTTTTACGTTTTTAATTAAATAAAATTATTCATTTTAGAAAAAATATTTATTATATTATTATCTATATTTTATTTTTATTTTATTTATTTATTTTTATTTATTATATTTTTAATTCTTTTATTTTATTTTTATTTTTATTTTATTTTTATTTTTTGAGTATTCCAATTAATAAAGTATTGACCATGAATTTAAGAAATATACGTTTTTATTTATTTACTAGCAGGCTTCGCCCGCTTCGCTGGACCCTATTTTTAAATGAATCACTATAATTACTGAATTCTCAAAATTGCATTAATTTTTATCACGTGAAAAAAAAAAAAAAGCGAAACAAATTCTGCGAATCAAAGCGCAAAAAAATGTCGCACCGGGTTCTCACTGCCTTCGGAAAAAATTCCCAAAATGCTCTAACTCTTATTTATGTTATTTTCCCCCTTCGCCCCCCCCCCCCTCCCGTCTATCCTAATTATTTAAAAATTCGAAAATATCCGCAATCGATTTGTAAATATCAAAAACCTCTATGCACCAGTTTTAAACGATCTATCTCTATTTTTATTTTTTTTTTGCCCCACCACTCTCCCCCCCCCCTTCCCAATAATTTTAAAAATTCGAAAATATCCGCAATCGATTTGTAAGTATCGAAAACCTCTATGTACCAATTTTGAATGATCTAACTCTATTTTATTTTTTTTTGCCCCTCCGCCCCCCCCTCCCGTCCCTCCTAAAAACGTTACACTTTCGAAAATATCCCCCAATTCGACTTGCAGGCCTCTAAAACCAATCTGTACCAATTTTGAACGGCCTAACTGCATTTCTATTTGTTTTTGCCCCTGCTGCCCCACCTGGGGGCTGAATTTTTAAAATTCCAGAAATTGATTTTTAGATATTTGTATTAGCTATATTTTATAGCAAATAATATGCGAAATCGCGTTTTACGCATATGAAATCCCGTTTTGCCCGCCCCCCCTTGAGGACCCGAATTTCGAAAATTCCAGAAATTGATATTTAGACATTTATATTAGCTATATTTTAAAGCAAAAATTTTACGGATATCTGTTTTTTTTTTTTTTTTTTTTTTTGTTGTTGTTGTTTGTTTGAGATATGAAGGATTTTTTGAATTCACGTTTTGCCCCCCTCCCCCCCCCCTTGGGAGGCGGATTTTTTCAATTTTTTTTTTCCTAAACCATCCCTGACCTATAAGGAAAAAAACAAAAAAAAAGAATGATCGAAATCGGTCAAGCCGTTTACGATTTTATTAAGGACATACAGACAAACATTCACTTATATATATATAGATTTATAAAAAAGAAAATCATGTTTAAAGCTACGAATATAGTCTCTAATTAAGAAATACTATGAATAAAAGTAGAAAAATCATGAAACCATAAGTATTTTTCACAATGAGAACAAGAAATGTAAGAAGATTGATCACAATTATTTGAATTACAATTTTGTTCGCCGTCAATTATTGTTCATCACGAACATTTTGTTAAATATTTGGCTTATTGTCGAGATTACTAGATTTGTAAAATTCATATTTACCAAGATTTTGAATTTTTTGAGATGTAAACTAATTATATATTAGAGAAATCATTTTGGGAAAATTTATCAGTGTGTTAAATTTTATTGTCAGTTCTTCCGACACCACCAAATTTGACAGTTGTTTAATGAAATATTTGAAATAAAAGTTAAATGCGACGTCGAATAGTTAAGCAACAGCTGTTATTCATTGAGGATTTTTCATGCAAAAAATTGCATGAATAAAAATACAATTGAGAGCAGACTCTTGCTACTAATGACATCGATAAAAAATAGTAATTAAAAATTTACATAAAACACCAGCACAAATCATTAACAAAATTTTATCTAAATGTAATATAAAAGTATTTCCCGCTAAACAATTAATTTCTTTTAACTTAATAAATAAATAAATAAATTGTTTAAAAATTGAAATAAATAAATAATTAAATAAATTGTCCACGCTGAAAAAAAAAACTTTTTTTTTTAATATAATTAACATTTTCTCTCAAAATAATAATTTAATTTAATTTAAAAAAAAAAAAAAAAAAAAAAAAAAAAGTATTTCAGTTAAAATAAAAAATTTAAATACAAAACGCCCTTGCAGGTGCACGATCTAAGGCCCTCCGCATCACAAGTCAAGTTCGCTACCACTGCACCCTCCTTTCTTACTACAATGCGTGTTTGTTGATTTTTATAGAAATAACTAAAACTACTAGGGGGTCATATCTCACCCCCATAGGGGTACAAATGACCCCATAGAGTACAAATTGCAACACATTTGTACTCTACCCTATGTTTTCGACGATGCTCTTTAATTTAAGCTTGGTGTGGTTTCAATAGCAACTTTATTGACTCATACTTCCCTTGTAAGTAAAATTTTAAGAAAATTGATTCGGCTGAAGTGGATTAAAATATGAATCACAAGATTTGACACAAGACGACAGAAGTTACGGCTCGTAAACGGAAAATAAGTGAAGAACTGAACAATAACATTTAGGTAGTTTTAATGCATAATGTTTATGTAGTAAAATTTTTAACTAAAAATTAACTAAAAATACTCATTTTATTTAAGTGTAAATTTATACTCTGTAAATGAATGCAGTATAAAATATTAGGTGAAGTGCCTCTTCATCTATTTTTGGTCCACGAGTCGCCGCTGGACGACAGATTTTTGCCTTTTAAAATTTCCCTACACTGTTAAAAAAAAAAAAAAAAAAAAAAAAAAAACTGTTAAAAGTACAGGAAAAATCTGGCAGGGGTGCCAGTATTTCTCCGTCAAATATATAGGACAAAACTGTACTTTTAACAAAAAAAAACCTGTTTGATTTATAGGATTCCTGTGTAAAATATATGTCAGTGATACAATTTTACGGTTTTAAACTGTATACTTGACGGAGAAATACTGGCACCCCAGCTACCAGATTTTTCCTGTATTTTAACAGGTTTTTTTTTTTTTTTTTTTTTCAGTGTAGCGAAATAGATTCTTGAAAATACAGGCATTGTCATTGACTCTGTGATCGTGGACAAAATTTGATAATTAGTAATCAAAAGTGATTGAAAACGAAACACAAGATTTTACACAGAAAGACAGATTTTTGCGCCTGGAACATGCTCCTGCAAAGATATATCCTACAAAATACTTTAATTTTGTATTGTCAATGCACTCTGAACAAGTGTGCAAATTTTCAGCAAAGTCGCTTTGAAATGAGTAGGTTACAAGCCGACTGCAATATATGATTCAGACAGGCACAGTAAACCAGACAGGCACACAACCAATAAAAGAAACATTATCTGTACTCATCCGTTACATTGTTCAATATTCAATGTATTTAGAGAGAGGGATTGAAGAGGGAGCCTAGCAATTCAAAAATTATGGGAAGGGCTCAAAAATATCAAATTACAAAAAATCACTAATGAGAAAAATTTATAACGCTTAAATTTTGGTTTTAAAAAGGTAATTCTTTTATTTATCATACATGGAAATTTTGCTACATCCATTTGGGGGGGGGGGGGGGGAGGAGGGAGGATAGAAGCTCGAGCCCACTAAGCTCTTTCCTTTCTTACTCCACTGGATATGTGTCAAAATAATGTGGCACTTTCGAATTTAGACAATCTGTCGAATATAAAAAGAAATGCGTGATAAATTCTCTTGAAACTTCGTGGGTGTAAAGAACATGATAGACCACATATACTTCAAAGGAGATTTTGTTACAGAAGGAAAAAAAAAGGGGGGGGAGGGGCAATAAATTAAGCATAAAATAATGTTGTTTAGGAGTACGCTGTAAACAATGCATTGTAGCTGCAGCAGGTGATTATCAGGCTTCTTTTAACTATCTGTATTCATTTTTATGTCAAGAACATTTATATTTATAAAGATATGAAGATTTGTTTTTAACAAAATTGACATTTTTTGTTCGTAACACGCAGATTTTTTAAAACAATGCAATGTCATTTTTAGAAAACTTGATATACTACATTAGACATTGCATACTAATCAAAATGTAAAAATATAGCTATCTGGTGAAATATGAGCATTTTTACCAAATGGTGTTTAAGTGTGCCTGCGCTTCATTTTACAAAATTCACTTTGCATAATTTAATAGCCAAATGAGTAGAATTACTCTGAAAAAAAAAAAAAAGAAAGAAAAAAGAAAAAAGTGCAAAATATCATGAAAATCCAGAAAGGTATTGTCGATAGAATTAGTTGAATTTCAAGTTCTTTCGAATAGAAACAAATACATAAGGGGTTTCCGCCCATATTTTTATTTTGCATCAGCATATACTACATAGCTGTAAATTCATTTAAAATAAAAAATGTGCTAGTTTTTAGCTCAAGCGGTTCTCAAATTGACGCCTGAAGTTCCAAGAGTATCTTTCATGTGTTTCTTCAGATATTGAAAAAAACATCTAAATTAGAAAGTCTTCACTATTTTGTTGCTTATCTTTACATATATATTAAAATATGTATGAAAAGATGTTCTAAAACAATAATTACTGTTTGTCAGGTCACTACAGACCAATGTATTTTTTAAGCGAAGCTTTCGGACGGTTGACCAATAATAAATTTTATATACCAATAGTTATTTATGACCAACAGTTATTATTATTATTATTTTTATTTATTTATTTATTTTTTTATTTTTTTTATTATTTTATTATTTTATTTTGTGTGTGTGTGTGTGTGTGCAAAACAGACTTCAGACTGTATTCAAATTTCGAAACATATCTATGTTAAAATAACTTTAGCTTTTTTGAGTAAAAAAATTGCGGAATCTAACAGGATTGGACTCAGTCAGTGTATCTTTGAAGTTTCTCGTACTAGATAAGTAAATTATATATATATATATATATATGTGTGTGTGTGTGTGTGTGTGTGTGTGTGTGTGTGTGTGTGTGTGTGTGTGTAATATTCAGAATTATGCATCATTATAAAAATTAGCATACAAGAGATCAATATTAATGCCAATTTCATTTAAAGAATAATTTTTAAATTCTAAATCAGAGTAAAAATTAGCACACAGGCAATACCGTGACCAATTATATTCAAAAAATTAAGTAAATAAAGCCTTGATTGGTAATTAAAGATTAATAAAATACTCCTGCTGTTATTTTTTATTAAATTTACTCTCGCATGCTAACAAAAAATGAATTTTTTTAATGATAAAACACAAAAATGAGACAAAATAGTAAGAATTCGTGAGTTAAATTGCCAATTATTTTCTTCAGCGTTTTTAAGTTTAGGTTTCTATGCATGCCAAATACACTCCTTCTCATATTTATAAGGACACTTTATGTTTTGAAATAACTAATGTAAAAATAATTGTAAACAAGATTATACTAAGTGCACTTAATATATCTAGTATTCTAAAAACCAAAACTACTATAACTTTTTTAATATGAAACAAAATTAATAAAAGATAGTGCAAAATGTTTTTTTCTCCACGTTTTTGGATGTTCATAATTATAGGGACAATCAAGATTTTTTTCTTTTTATTTAACTTAGTAGCAGATAAATTACAGTTGGCATGCGAATTTGTTAACTACTGGGCTAGATTAATTCATATATAAGCCTTCAATTTTTCTTGGACGAACATTACTGATAATTCCTCGAAAAAAAGAACGTTCATGTAGTGAAGTATGATAAATGTGTTTTTTAAGAGGAAGGATAATTTCAATCCGCCGAATTTCTAATGAAATTCGAAGATCTAAAATTGCTGATGGAAGTGTGATCAAACGTTGAACTGCTGGTTCTAGAGGAGATAGATCTGATGCAAAATCAGAGTTGTTTTACAGAGATCGAGGACTCATAATTCCTCTTACTGTTCTAATCATAATGACTGCTGCTGAATTTGCTCGTAATTTTTAACAAAAGGTTGGGGTCCACATTTATGCATGTTTAAAATAATTAATAATATGTTAAAATGAATAAAAAACCTGTAATAAGCATTTAATGGGGGAACGTCTGTGTTACAGTTGAATAAAGACAATATTAAATGGTAAAATGTTGCATTTTCGGATGAAAAACATTTTATTCTTGATTAACCAAATGGTTTTAACAGTTACTGGCACGATCTGAAGATAGCGAAAGACAGAGCAGATTTTTTAAAGGCATATATGAATCAGGCATTTTAAAGGTGGATCTATGGTGCTCTGGGTAGCTGTTTCTACAGAAGGCAGAATGAATTTAGTAATTTTTTCTATTATTATGAACATCAAGAGAATATCCACAAATTTTAAATGTGGAATTCTCATATTTTTGTTAGATTTTGAGGGGTAATAATATTTTTTTCAACAAGGCTTACATTTTTGCTCTACTTCTAGAGCAATGGGAAATAGTTTGAAGAAAGAAACTTGTGTATTATTCCCTTTCCAATGGCCTAAAAGTTAAAAAACCTTAACTTATCATATTAGAAAAGTGCATGCAAGTGGAAAGCAATTTTAAATAGTTTAAATGTATTCAGAACATCATCTACGCTATATGAAATGGTATTGAAACTGAATATTAAAAAAAAAAAAAAAAAAAAAAAAATGTATATATATATATATATACCAGAGAGAATGTCTGACTGTTTCACCCTAAAAAGAAACCCCATAACATATTAATTTAAAGAATAACTGAAAAAAAATTACTAAGATTCGAGCTGTTCTTATAATTGTGAACACCTGAAAAATCATCTTTTCGACCGCATTTAATGTTCTTTTTAAGATAGAAAAACGATAAAACTTTTTAAATATAGTATATTAATGAAATTCAAATTAATAAAAATATATTTGTTTAAATAATAGTGTTCAGTGTTTAGTTAATATAGAAAAACGGGTATCCGTATAATTATGAGAACCAGTGTATGTCATAAAGCAACCTTGGATTTATGACAGCATGTATGGAAATATATGTACTTTTAAATACAATGTATGCAAAATACTTATGTTTATAAAGACTATGTACACAATATATATATATGTACTTATAAATACAACTGCATTATAGTTTCATTGCTGTGGTGCTCATAACTACTCTGAGTGGACAGTGAGTGGGAATTCATCGGACAACGAAACTGCCTCAATGCCGTACTCTTGCTGTAAGCACCATGCTAAGATAAGGAGCTGCAATCTCGAAAACCTTAAAAATATCAACAAAAATGTAAGTGTGTTGAATTTATATATACATACACACATTTTTTTTTTAATTCTGTTTACCAATGAATTTTTTTCTGCATGATTCAAATTCGCTTTTCTAAAACAATTGGTAATTGGAACATTTTAATTCTCGTTTAAAGCTGCTATCACGAACCTATCAAAACGTTTCGATCATCGAATAGTGACGTTAGACATATGTGTTTAGAAATTCTAAAGTCAAAAGTATCTTAAGAAGTTCTCCTCATTAATTCCACATCGAAATTGTTTGATATAACTTTTTACTTTCCGAACACTATAGTGAGGAAAGTATTGTAATCATGTCAAAAATCCGAATTTGAGATTTTGATGTTTCTATACGTTTCGAGGTCCCCTGAGTCCGTTTTCACAACTTTTGCGGTGATGTATATATATGTGTGTGTATGTATGTGTGTATTAGAGATGAGACGGGCTCAGCCCGAGCCCGGGCCAAAGCCCGATCGGGCTCAAATCTTACGCAAGTCTTCGGGCTCCGGGCGGGCTCGGATTCAAGCTAAAAGTTCCGTTTATTTTATTCTTCACTAACTGGAAAAATGTAAAAAAGAAAAGAAAGAAATTTTATTCATTTTGAGAGCACCTTTAGTAATGTCATATTAGTAATGATAGGTTATAAATCACAAAATAATCTTGCAAACCTTAGTAGCTTTGACTTTCCTTTTTCTAAATAGAACTCTTTTTTCAACGGAATGCATATTATGTCATAGTGTTATTCAGTAATCCTTCCTCCTTCGTTATATCGGGCCTCATTATATCACTAGTTTGGATAAATTTTTTGTCCCCCGATAGGCGCGTTATAAACAATGGGCTGCACTATAAATATCTATTATATAAATATATACATGTATACACAGACACAGACATTATAAATTTTATTATAACATTTATAGTTATTTATATTGAGAATTGGTAAGAAAAAAAATTAATTTGAAAATGAAAACGGTATTTAATTTTACTATTGTGTATGCGTTGCATATAGCGTACCACTTTCAATATCGGGCTCGGGCTCTGATCACACAAAAATTTTCGGGCTCGGGCGAGCTCAGTTCAAAAATGTTTCGGGCCCCGGCGGCTCGGATTGCCAAAATAAAGCCCGAACTCACCTCTAGTGTGTATGTCTGTGAGTGAACACGCTAGCGTCTAAACGCTTTGCTCGAATAAGCTGAAAGTTGGTACGCATATTGTAAGTCACCATAGTACGAACCCTATAGATTTTGGTGAATCTAACACTTACAGTTTTTTTACATGGACACAAAGAAAAATTCTTTATCATTATGGCCTATGGGGCCAAATTTTTAAAAGTGTGATAACGTCTAAACGCCTTATTAATCTGAGCAAAAAATTTGTACACCTGTTATAGGTCACAGTTGCAGCAACTGTATAGATTTTGGTGAACTTAACACTTACAGTTTTTTTACAGGGACACAAAGAAATATTCTTTATCATTCTGGCCTACGGGGCCAAATTTTTAAAAATGTGTTATCGTCTAAACGCTTTATTAAACTGAGTAAAAAAATTATACACATGTTATAGGTCACAGTTGCACGAGCTGTATAGATTTTGGTGAATCTAGCACTTGCAGTTTTTTTTACAGGGACACAAAGAAAAATTCTTTATCATTATGGCCTATAGGACCAAATTTTTAAAAGTGCGATAGCATCTAAACGCCTTATTCAATTCAGCTGCAAATTTATATGAATATTATAAATCACTCTTGCACTAACTAAAACCATTTTGGTGAATCTAGCATTTATAGGTTTTTACAGGGACACAACGAAAAATTCTTTATCATGATGATCTATGGGCTCAAAGTTCAGTAGCGTTAAATAAAACATCGTGTAATATATGGAGAAAAATACTCAAACACTCTATTACGGTTTTCTCTGTTTTGTTTGTTTAACAACTCCTTTTTCTTTACTTTATCTACAAAACTGTTAATTACTCAACGTTCGGAAAGTCGAGTGGAGTCACTCCAGATTTTGTTCCGGAGCAGCAAATGGATAAAACCTTAATTTAAATTTTAAATGATACGTCAGCATGATGTCACATTCGATCATCGAAAACTTCGGTAGTACGTGTTCACGTCCTTCATCAGTGATTCTCCACCGCTGGCACGACGTGGCGGGCTATACGCGGAAATATGTGACCAGAATATCCTATAGTTTTTGTCAAATACAGTTTTTCGATAAATAGAATCGCTAATATCTCTCTCAAAAAGTGCATTCTTTTTAACTTTATCTATAAATCCATATTACTTTTTCTATAGTATATATAAGAAAAAAGTATTGCATTCGTGAAAACTTTCGACCTCCAGTTTTCTACGGATTTATACGTTTTGGGATGTTTTGAACACGATTTGACCGTTTTTAGAAAGTGTCTGTCTGTGCTATCAGCCTGTCTCTGTGTGTGTATTTATATTGTAAGTTTTGTGAACGCTGTATCTCGCAAACCAGTAAACGAAACTTAACCGAACTTGATATTTTGTTAAGCCTTGACTTAATCCTTAAATGCATAGCTATATAGATCTGCATCATATGTTTAAAACCTCATACCTCTTTATGCAGAAACCTTTGCAAAGTGATTTTTTTTTTCTTTTTTAACTAAATAACCCATGCGAAATTTTCGCAGTTTATTTATTTATTTTCCATTATTATTATTTACCTTTCAAATTCTAAACTTATAGGTCTTATACCAATTTTATCATACAATTAAAATTTTAATTCACCAGAAGCCAATTTATTATTAGTTTTTGTGGGATGAAATGGTAATGATACAAACCAAATTATTCAAAGAAATGTTTCAAAGTAAAATTCATCTTGGACGACCTAGTTTTCATATTTCCCCAGGCAAGACAGCTTTAATAAAGGACCCCTATGACGGCTTTTTAATTTTTCCGCCATGTTGGCGAGATCTCTTTTATTTTATTATTTTATTATTTAAACGTTTTGCCATAACTTTTTGTTAAAAATATTCAAGTAGTGCCTATTTTGATTATGCTTTTTAATATTGCGTTTTTCAGTCAATTTAAAAAAATGTTCATATTTATATATATATATATATATATATCTTTAAAGTATTGCTGGGTTTAAAATGACGCTTGCAAGGACAAGATGCAACTTTTAAAAATAAATTTTTCTATAAAATGATCTAATCAGACAAATGTCGTCATTTTTTTTATTATTGTTATTATTATTATTATATCACTGAACTGAGTCCGTGTACTTAAATATTACTTGTATATTATTTTTTATCCTCGCGTATTTCATTTTGACTATCGTTTCATTTCTACAAAATATAATCGCAACTGGCCCACGTTAGAGAAATATTATACAATGTGTAAAACTAGTTGGCATAGGTGGACTCTGCTCAGTTCCCCATCATATTTATGTTCTCATAAATTTCTAGTGCGAAACATATTATAATCATGTTAAAAGAAATGAATTTGACCAAAGCTTGATACAAGGACAGAATGAAATCCCAGCCTAATAGGCTATCTACCGTTCACTTCGATATATTTATCTTATTCTAACATATTAATTTATTTTATCAGGGTCAATTCCTTTGTTTAGTTTTCATGCTACTATTTCCAATAATCCTGAAAATTCATATTTATATGAAAAATTTACAATTTCGCTATGTTCATAAAATCGTACGAATAATTTACGAAATTTACCTATTAGAAATTTTGTATTCAACGATGTTCAAACAAATATCGTAAATGTAATTTTGAAGTTATCTAATGTATATAGGATCCTCAAAATGGAAGTTTATGCTCAATTTTGCCTTATTCTGACATGTTAAGTAAATCGTAAATTCCAAATAACTTACGAATTTTTTAAATTGGAAAAATCATAGTCTATGATATTCATGCCAGTGTCCTAAAAAATATTTCAAAAGTAGCTTGACATCTTTACGATGAAAATATCTCTCAAAATTGACGTTTATGTGAAATTTTGCCCTATACTGCCATGTTAAGAAATTCGTAAATTTCCAATAACTTGCGAAATTTTCAAAGTAGCATATCTATAGTTACTGATATTCATTCCGGCATCAAAACAGATATTTTAAAACTGGTCTGACATTTTTACAGTAAAAAGTTTCCATTTAATGCACGTTTAAGTGAATTTTTGTCCTATTCTCCCATGTTAAGAAAATCGTAAATTTCTAATAACTTACGAAGTTTTTTAATTCGAATGTTGCAAATAGATAGATTTCTTGCCAGTATCGAAAGTAATATTTTAAAACTGATCTGACCTCTCTGCGATCATTTGTTCGTGAGATATCGTGTAAACAGTTTAACAAACTAACGGACTAACGGACTAACACACTAATTAGCACCCTACAGACAGACACCATACAAAATTTGTCATTTTCGGATTCCTCACACCTGAAAACGTGCAAAAAAGTCACTTACGAAATCCCGATTCTAATCCCGCTTTGCGAAAGGGATTTTGCAATTCATATTGCTCGAAAACGAATGATCGCAGAATGTTGCAAATGTATAGGCGTGACTGTCATGATGTCTAGTTGTACACCTGTATATTTAATCTTAAAACGAGCTCTCGTTTTAGAGATATCAGCGACTTTAGACGATTTTTCATGACGTCTGTATGTGTGTGTGTATATATCTCGCATATCTCTAAAACGGTTGGACGTAGGACGTTGCAAATTGGTACATAGGTTCGTTATAACATCTAGTTGTGTACCTCCCTCTCTGGACTTTCTATGATTTTCTGTTTTGGAAATATTTAGGAAAATTAGGTTCATAATGACCAAAAATACAAAGGTTTTCACCATAATGTATTAAAAAATGATAACAACTCAAAAACGGTTTGGATAAATCTTGCAATCGATTTTTAACTAACTTCCCGACTAGCCAGACGTTTGAAACTTTCAAAAAATCTCAGATCGCGGTGAAAATGCATTTTTTTATATTTTTAACCGACTTTTTCGGATCCATGCTGCTTTCAGCAGCGTTTATATGATTCAACAGAAAATTTATTTAACTAACTACCCGACTAGCTAGATACTTGAAACTTTTAGAATAGTTCAGAACACAGTGAAAATGCATTTATTAATATTTTTAGCCAACTGTTTCCGGTCCCTGCTGCCTTCGACAGCGTCACCATTACAAATCTTGCAATCAATTTTTAACTAACTTCTCGACTAGCTAGACATTTGAAACTTTCAGGACAGCTCAGAAGACGGTGACAATGCATTTTTTAAGAGTTTTTAGCCAACTGTTTCGGGTCCCTGCTGCCTTCGGCAGCGTTTATATGATTCTATAGAAAATTTATTTAGCTGACTTCCCGACTAGCTAGGTATTTGAAACATTCAGAATAATTTAGAACACGGTGAAAATGCATTTTTGTAATACTTTTAGCAAACTGTTCGGGATTCCTACTGCTTTCGGCAGCGTTACCAGTACAAATCTTGCAATATATTTTTAACTAACTTCCCGAATAGCTAGACATTTGAAACTTTCAGAACACGGTGATAATGCATTTTTTAAATATTTTTAGCCAACTGTCTTAGGTCCCTGCTGCTTTCGGAAGTGTTTATATGATTCAACAGAAAATTTATTTTACTAACTTCCCAACTAGCTAGACATTTGAAACTTTCAAAATAGTCCAGAACAAGGTGACAAGGCATATTTTAAATACTTTTAGTTAAGTATTTCGGGTCCCTGCTTCCTTCGATAGCGTTACCAGTACAAATCTTGCAAACGATTTTTAACGAACTTCCCGACTAGCTAGACATTTGAAATTTTCAAAAAAGCTCAGAACACGGTGACAAAGCACTTTTGTTAATATTTTTAGCCATCTGTTTCGTGTCCTTGCTGCCTTTGGCAGCGTTTATGTGATTCGACAGAAAATTTATTTAACTAACTTCCCGACTAGCTAACCATTTGAAACTTTTATAATAGCTCAAAACACGATAACAAGGCATTATTTTAATACTTTTAGCCAATTGTCCCAAGTCCCCGCTACCTTCGGTAGCATTTATATGATTCAACAATCCCGACTATCTAGAAATTTGAAACATTTAGAAAAACTCATAACACGATGACAATGCATTTTTTTAATACTTTCAGCCAATTTATTCGTGTCCCCGCTGAATTCGGTAGCGTTTATATGATTCAACAATCATGTAGCTTCCCGACTAGCTAGACATTTGAAATTTCCGCTGCATTCGGTAGCGTTTATATGATTCAACAGAAAATTTAAAAACATGGTATATAAAAATTTCTTTTTATCTTGTAATTATTCATCCCGTAGTAATTCCCCGCCAATACAATTCCCCGCCTCTAATGTATCTCGCATAACTCCAAAACGGTTGGAAGTAGAACGTTGCAAATTGGTACATTGGTTTCTTATAACATCTAGTTGTGCACCTCTCTTTTTGGACTTCATATGATTTTTCGTTTTGAAGATATTTAGGCAAAGTTTATTCATAATGACCTAGAATACAAAGGTTTTGGAGATTAAATATGACCTACTATCACAGAGATTTCAAAAGAAGCTAATTACAGAGCTAGTAATGATATTGTTATGAAAGTTGAAGACATTTTTGCGTGTAGAAAGTAATTTGTAAAGACATAAGCAGGTACTTGTCGACGAATGCATTTTATTTAATGAATATTCCGCCCGTAGATAGAGCCCGTAATGAATTATTCCAGAATATTCCCGATCTCTCTTATTATTGAAGTTAGAGCTTCCAAACTTTGGCAACCCTAAACTACAAATTTTTGCCAGATTTGTTCGCCAAGTCGCCAAATTCGATACCAAGACCAAAAATCTACGCTGGCTACTAATTTGTAGTATGACGAGATTAGCCATAAACTTTTGCGGCAAATCTTGTTTTAGGATAGCCAGAAACCCTTTCTCAATTTTAACTTAGTTAATTATTTTAGTAAAATTTATCTTTTTCTGGTACTAATTTTTGCCAAAGAGAGCAAAATTGCACTGTCTATACTCGAATGGTTTTCATTGTACTCTAAGCTGTGCACACTGTAAAAAATAGTTTCTTAAAAATAAGCTAAAAATAAATTAATAATAAATTGTCTAAAAATAGTTCCGAAACAATATATACTTAAATTTGAAAACTCATGTACTCCTTTTTGAGTATATTGACATGCTCAAAAATGGGGTTGACCAATAAGATTCCCAATATCCCCATGTTTGACGTGTTACTATATTTAAAAATGAGTACATGGGTTTTCAAATTTAAGTATATATTGTTTCGGAGCTATTTTGAGACAATTTAGCTCATTTTTAAGAAACCATTTTTAACAATGCATTTGCCAATGAGATATTCTGTAACAATTCGTTGGGTACTATTCCTGAAAAAACTAGTATATTTGTCTCGGCAGCATCTATTTTGAAAATCATGATAATACGATTGTATTATCATGATTTTTTTGGTTCGAATGGCATTTTTTTTTTTTTTTTTTTTTTTTTTTTTTTAAGTGATGTTCGTGGTCTGGAACCTGCCTGTTTATTTATGAATCAGTTACTTCACACAAAATTGTCAATGTTTTCATAAAAATATATGCATATTTCTATGGCTTTATAAGTAAGTCATGTGGTGGCCACATCAGATTTTTTTTTTTTAGGACGGAGGACTATTAGTTATAATCTGGAGTTTTTGTATACCAGTTTTGTGTAACACCAAAATAAATTAGAAATATCAGTCCTGTCGTTACAAATTCGGTACCAAATAAATGGAACGATTATTCTGGTTCCAGGGGTACAAACAATTTTTCGATACGGCAATTACGTTTTTTAAAATTAATTGAAGTATGAAATTTAGGTGCCAACACTTCGTTTCAATTCATTTCAGTTATTTTAAAAAGTACGTGGCACAGTTCTACGGTCAAAAAATGAGATAAAAAATAAAAATAAAAATTAAAATTAAAATTTTACAGTTTGAAATTAATAGTCCTCCGTAATAAACTAAATTCTGTCTTTGACAGAATTTTTGTTTTAATTTATTTTTTATTTATTTATTTAGTTAGTTAGTTTTTTTTTTTTTTTCCTATTAACTACACCCGTTTACCGGTTGATTTCTAATGTTATTTATTAAAAATAAAAATTCATGCATTTAAGGGTTAAAATGACGCTGATTGCATTTTGGCATCAATCGCTCAACAGATGGCGCTGTCATTCTATTTTTTCATAATTTTAATATGGAAGTACAAGCCAATATTTCGTATAAATGAACATAATGAGAGTTATTTTTAACGAATGATTGCGAAATTAATTGATAACTGTAGTAGTAAATTAAGGGGGGGGGGCGGGGAATTATATCTTTAAAACGTTAAAAATGATCCTTTTAATGAACATAAGGTGTTAATAAAAAGAGAGGGTGGTTAAATAGAAATACAAATAATTTAGAAGACTAAATTGTACTATTATTAAACCCCATCACTACGTCCTGTCGTAATATAACTTGTTATGACCTGGGGGTTCACACGTGTCCCACAATTTAAAGCACATATTTAATATTGTTTAACAATCCTTAAAACATTTGATGGACTCCTTCTGGCTTTTTAAAAAATGGTTTAAATATTTGTGTAAATATCTTGCCGTTTTATTTCTTATTTCTTCTTGTAAAGTGTCTAAATATTCTGGATCCTGGGGGCGCTCGGACCCCAGGTTACAGAAATGTGACATCTGTATTTCAGATGATATAAGCCTATTACCTGATATTTCTGCAATCAAATTTTTACCCTGAGTCAAACACATATCGAAATCAGATGTCTTGTCACAGGTAACTATATGTATCTTTTGGCAACAAGTTAAAAGTGCCTGGGGTCGCATGGACGACAAATCACTCTGAGGAAGAAAATATGCCGCCATCATCGAATGAATAAGTGGCCATTTTCTAAATCCCTTAACTAGAAATATAGATTTCCGAGTTATGCGCAGAAGGCACGCCAGTAAACTGAATAGACGAAATGATCGAGAATTTCTAGTCTACACATTTCTAGATGAAGAAACAATATTCTGAATCTTTTGTATGGCGAGAAATTGTCACTTTATTATCTAGAATTGGGGTCATAAACCAAGATTATAGTTGCTGAAAGCTGCCTCTTGTGTTTGCATTTATTTGGAGATATTTTCAAATACGTTTGACCTCGATAATATAGACAAACTCTCTGGAATTCTAATAAGGGTTTCTAGAACTCGCTTTCAAAGGGGACTAGAATTTATAAGGATGGCATGGAACTATTTTTTCTAGAGTCACAATTTAGATTCTAGATGTCAGTATTTTTTCTCAGTGCATATAGTGATAGGTTTAAGACAAAGTGGTCCAACTATAGTGATAATTTAAAATAAAGTTAATAAAATTAAACGTAATTTATACGTCTCATTAATATATTAAAACCAAAGTAACATTTAAAATGAGATAAAGAATACAAAAATACACTGAGGAGGGCTAGTGTTCTAGCCGAAACGTCTGTCGTGTATTTTAATGTTTTTAATTAAAATATATTTTTAAAGTTTTAAAAAAATTGTATTCTTTATCTCATTTTAAATGTTACTTTGGTTTTAAAATAAAGTAGTTGATTTTTTTCATTTTTAATGAAAAAAACAAAATTACTTTCTGTGGATATCAAGTGTTATACTTCTCTGAGAAGAAAATCGTTTGCATTCATCAATGACAATAAATTCGGTAAATAATAATTTTAATAAATAATTTTTACTGCTTGAATTTGTATAAGAAAATATAGAAGAAAGTTTTGTGGTGGCCACAGCATACTAGTTTTATGTTGCTTCCATTTAAATGCATTTCATTAATCACGCATGATTACTGCTGCATTTACGGGATCATAGCTTCTTATCTTTATTGTAATCTGGAGTGATTTATACTAAATATTATTTTATTGATTACGTGAAGCGGTTATATATTTTACTTTGTAATTAATATTATGTTTTTGTTTATTTTTAGGGATGTATAGAACCCCTGACCCATAAATATAATCAGGATTACCTGTTGATGGGATCGTCCAGTATTGTTGTGTCACTGTTTCAATATTTTTTATTTCATGTAACTAATTATCTTATGTTTGATATTGAATAAATAAGTTAATATTTATTTTGTAAATTTAATAGACGCTTTCTGTATCATCTGTATTATATTTCTCTAACGAAGACCAGTTACGATGAAATTTTGTCGAAACGATACGATAGTGATGTAAGTAATAAAATACGCGAGAATAAAATATAATGCTTATAAATGGACAATAATGATCTAATAAGAAAAAATGAAGACATTTGTCTGATGAGATTATTTTATGAAAAATTTTATTTTTAAAAGTTGCTTTTTCAGAATCTTTGTAAGCATCATTTTAAACCTAGCAATACTTTAAAGATATACACAGAATATGAATTATTATCATAAATTGACTAAACAACGCAATAATAAAAAGTATAAGCAATATAGGAATTAGTTTTATTTTTTTTAAACAAAATATTATGCCAAAGTAAATAAATAAAAAGTAATCGCCATGCGCAAATATTCTCTATAACAAAAAAAAAAAAAAAAAAAAAAAAAGACGCACCAAGAAGGAGTTATCCAAATAGAACGAAAATTGGTAAATATGATGTACATGTAGAAAAAAAAAATGATTACAGTTTCATAAAATTTGGATGATTTAATCAAGAGAAATGACCTTACAAAGTAAACAAGTTAACATGGGTCCATTTCTAACCCTTATGTAAGCAGTTATTCAGATTGGCATTAATTTATAGAGTTGGAAGATGTGCTGCTGCGAGATATCATGCCAAATTCTGTCCAATTGGTGCGTTAGATTGGTAAAATGCCGAGATGGTTGTAGGACCTTTTCCATGATGTTCCAAACGTCCTCGGTGTGAGAGAGATCCGGCTACTTTACTGGCCAAAATAATGTTAGACAAGCGGAAAGACAAGCAATAGAAATTATCGCTGTGCGTGGGCGGGCATTATCATGCTAAAATATATAATCAGGATTGCATGATATGAAGGGAAACACAACGGGACGTAGAATGTCGTCAACGTACCGTTGTGCTGTAAAAATGCCATGGATGACAACCAAAAAGGGGTCCTGCTATGAAATGAAATGACACTCTAAACCTTTACTCCTGGTTGTCGGACCGTATAGCTGGCGATAGTCAAGGTGGAATAATCCTTTTTTCGGGGCGTCTCCAGACGTGTCTTCGCTGGTCATCGGGGCTCTAATCGGAGAAGGACTCATCACTGAAGACAATTCTAATCCATTCAGTGACATTCCAGTTCGAACGATTCTGCTATCACTGCAAACGTGCTTGTCGGTATACAAAGTTTAATAGCAGTCCGCACAAGCGGCTCCGTGAGCTTAACCCTATTTCTCTGAGTCGCCTATTAATGGTCTTTGAAGTCACTAAAGTACCAGTTTCACGTAGGATCAATGATAACGACGAATTTGGGGCTTTGATTTCCGCTATGGCGATTGATCGGTTCTCATGTTCTGTCCTCTCTCTAGACCGACCACTTCCTCCCTGACGCTGTGTTCGGCCATTGTTCATTCATTCCTGCCAATGTCATCTAATAGTGGCATATCGCCTACACAATTGTCAAACAATTCACAGATTACACCAGCCAGCTTCTTTGAGCCAACTACACACCTCTCTCAAATGCTGACAACTGCGCATACTGTTTGCGCACCTGTATGCGAGGCATATTTACTGTCTATCTGAGTATACGGAATAAAATTCTGGAAAAATTTATGACCTATAATCAAAATTTCGCATTTTTAATATTTTGCCAATTGTGCAGTTAAGTTGCGCTGAAGCATCACAGGCTCATTTGATGGCAGCCAAACTTTAAAATTTTACATTTTCCATCAAAACCTGTGTGCCCAGTTTGCATTATTCCTCCTTAGTGCGTCGTTTTTCTTTTTTCTTTTTTTTTTTTTTTTATAGAGTGTATTTAAAAGTCGTCATAGGGATCCTATACTAAAACTGTACTGTGTGCGGAATTATAAAAACAGGGTCGTCAACTGAATTTTAATTTGAAACCTTTCTAAGAGTGGTTTCTTAATTGCACAAAATTAATTTGGTTTCAATAATAAAACAAAATCACTCACCAAACAGCATAAATGCTATTTTATTAATCGCAATTTTTGAAGTCAGAGCAAAAGTAAATAAAAGTTACTACTTTTTACGGATTTCACTTGAGACCGACAGCTGAAAAAGTTGTTGTCGTGAATGATCGATCTTCTTAGTTCCTCTTGTTGCTTTATCATTGTATACAATAGAACCACTAGTAACATTTCACAAAGCGCAAAGTGCATCCTTCGAAATTCGAGATTTATGTTTCTACGAAATTACAATTGTTTTCGTTGCAAATTTTTGTTGCTTGCGAAATCTTAATTATTTTATTTGAATCTAAGTAGTTTTCTGCTGTATTTTGCAAATGCAAATCTGGGATGTATATTTTGAATTAAATTTAATTTATACTAGCAAACCCGTGCGAAATATTCGCACTTTACTTCTTTTCTTATTTACCTTTAAAATTTGAAACTTATAAATGTTATACCAATTTCACCACCTAATTAAAATTTTAATTTATCAGAAGCCAAATTATTATTAAAATCAAATTAATATTGCACAATAGTGAAACCAAAATCATTCAAAGAAAGATTTCCAAATAAAATTCATGGTTCACGACCCAATTTTCATACTTCCACAGGCAGTACAGTTTTAATATAGGACTCCTACGACGCCTTTTAACCCTTTTATGGTCATGAACGCGTATACGCGGTCAGAGTTTTTTACTTCTAAATCATTTATTCATTGCTACGAATTTGCTAAATAGAAAACAATTAGTTTCTCAGTATTCCTGATAAATTTGTAATATTATTAGTACTTAATGACTTAAAAATCTATAATACACATCCCACAAAACGAAAAAATTAAAAATGGCGTGACCATGAATATGAATGGGTTAAATTATTGTCGTCATGTTGGCGATGACTTTTTATTAATTCTGGTATATATATATATATATATATATATATATATATATATATATATATACAGTCGGCAACAAAAGTGTCCGAACACTAGCAAAAATTCCTATGTAAAAAAAGTACACTTCACACGGTTTTGTTACATAAATCCTTATCGAATCATGCTGTTAGTCAGTCTAAGAACAGGATTCGACAAGGATTTATTTAACAAAACCATATGAAGTGTACTTTTTTTACATAGGAATTTTTGCTAGTGTTCGGACACTTTTGTTACCGACTGTATATATTAATAAATAAATAAAATAATTCCTATTTTGATTATATTTTTTATGATTGTGTTTTTTAGTCAATTTATGACACAAAAGTTCATATTCTGTATATATCTTTAAAATATTGCTAGGTTTCAAATGACGCTTGCAAAGATTCTGAAGAAACAACTGTTAAAAATACAGTCGGCTGCAAAATTATTCGAACACTAGCCAATAATTCCTATATTTAAAAAGTACACTTAAGACTGTTTTGTAAGTGAATCCTTGTCGAATCATGTTCTTAGACTGATTAAGTACATGACTCGACAAGGATTTATTTAACAAAGCCGTATTAAGTGTACTTTTTTTTGGCAAGGATTATTGCTAGTGCTCGAATAATTTTGCAGCCGACTGTACATTTTTTCGTAAAATAATCTCATCACAGACAAATGTCATCATTTTTTCTTTTTAGTCCATTGAGCTAAACCCGCGTGCTTAAATATTGTCCATGTATAAATATTATTTTTTTATCCTCGCGTATCGTATCGTTTCGACAAAAAAATAATTGAAACTGGTCCACGTTGGAGAAATATTATATAGACACTGAATAAAGAATATCAATTGTTATTTAAGTTTGTGCCGGCTTAAAAAATTATGATTAATAGTAGTGCTTATGTTGTCTGGCGAATGAATGTATTTTACCATGTTACCACGTTTTTATTAACTTCTATTCTTGTTTGTTTGTTTGTATGTTTGTTTGTTTGTTTGTCCGGTACAAATCTTGCAATCGAATTTTAACTAACTTCCCTACTAACTAGGCATTTGAAACTTTCACAGTAGCTCAGAACCCGATGACAACACAATACTTCGAAGTCCTATTTTTGAATTTTCGAATAGTTTTCTTCTGATTAATTAAAATATGAAAATAATAACCTCCTAATACCTAATGAATAGCCATTAAAATATTAGCTATAATTTAATTGTTTCCAAAAAATATTTACGAGTTCATTTTCTTTCGACATAAAAATAAATAAACGTGATTAAATAAATAATTTAATTAAACCTGAGCGTTAAAAAAGTGTAAAAAGTTAAATTATGTATCTCACAAAAACTGACGTCACTATCGGTTTAAAGATTTCATATTCATTGATAAAGTGCTAATGCAGTTAGTTCTATAGAGTTCTAACAGGTGACGTCACGAGCATGTTTGCTGAGGGACAGTTGACCCCACTGACCCATTTTATCACTGCGGAACAGTGTTACAAATTTATTGTAACACAGTGTTGTAAATGTATTTGTAAAAGCATAAAAAAAAAATTCGACTACTACGCTTCCAAAGGCATGGAAAAATTAGCGTTGTCCTTCAGCAAAGTACGGTTACTGCTTTAATTTGCATTTACTTGTATTGATCATGTTTTTGGTTTTAACTCTCTTTTCTTATTTTTCTCGTTAAATATTTGTTTCATTATTCAGTTTTATTTTCTCTTATACTTTTTTCTTTATCTGCTATGTTGTCTTTCATTAAATAATTTAATATAATTAAGCTAGATAAGCTAAACAAATCTCTCAAATTGCTACAGATTCTTCTGAGATCTTATATTTTTTCAACTTTTCGTGGTTTCACCAAAGATCATTCTAATTTGTTATTATAATTGGATTTTTAAAAACTGAATATATTTTTACTTTCCGAACACTATAGTGAGGAAAGTATTGTAATCATGTCAAAAATTCGAATTTGAGATTTTGATGTTTCTATACGTTTTGAGGTCCCCTGAGTCCGTTTTCACTATTTTTACGATGATGTATGTATGTATGTGTGTATGTGTGTAATGTGTGTATGTTCGTGAACACGCTAGCGTCTAAAGGCTTTGTTCGATTAACCTGAAAGTTGGTACGTATATTGTAAGTCACCATAGTACGAACCCTATAGATTTTGGTGAATCTAGCACTTATAGTTTTTTTACAGGGACACAAAGAAAAATTCTTTATCATTAAGGCCAATGGGGCCAAATTTTTAAAAGTGTGATAGCGTCTAAACGCCTTATTAATCTGAGCAAAAAAATTGTACACATGTTATAGGTCGCATTTGCACCAACTGTATAGATTTTGGTGAATCTAGCACTACAGTTTTTTTACAGGGACACAAAGAAAAATTCTTTATGGCCTAAAGTGCGATAGCATCTAAACGCCTTATTCAATTGAGCTGAAAATTTGTATGAATATTATAAATCACTGTTGCACTAACTATAAGCATTTTGGTGAATCTAGCATCTATAGATTTTTACAGGGACAAAACGAAAAATTCTTTATCATTATGATCTAAGGGCTCAAAGTTCAGTAGCGTTAAATAAAACCTCGTGTGATATATGGAGAAAAAAACACTCTATTATGGTTTTCTCTCTTTTGTTTGTTTAGCAATTCCTCTTTCTTTATTTTATCTACAAAACTGTTAGTTACTCAATGTTCGGAAAGTCGAGTGGAGTCACTCCAGATTTTTTTACTTTCCGAACAGTATAGTGAGGAAAGTATTGTAATCATGTCAAAAATCCGAATTCGAGATTTTGATGTTTCTATACGTTTTGAGGTCCCCTGAGTCCGTTTTCACTATTTTTACGATGATGTATGTATGTGTGTGTGTATGTGTGTATGTGTGTATTTCTGTGAGTGAACACGCTAGCGTCTAAACGCTTTGTTCGATTAACCTGAAAGTTGGTACGCATATTGTAAGTCACCATAGTACGAACCCTATAGATTTTGGTGAATCTAGCACTTATAGTTTTTTTACAGGGACACAAAGAAAAATTTTTTATCATTATGGCCTATGGGAGCAAAATCTTAAAAGTGCGATAGCATCTAAACGCCTTATTCAATTGAGCAAACATTTTATACACATATTATAGATCACAAATACTCAATCTGTATAGATTTTGGAGAATCTAGCACTTATAGTTTTTTTACAGGGACACAAAGAAAAATTCTTTATCATTATGCCTATGGGGCCAAATTTTTAAAAATGTGATAGCGTCTAAACGCCTTATTAATCTGAGCAAAAAACTTGTACACATGTTATAGATCACAGTTGAACTAACTGTATAGATTTTGGTGAATCTAGCACTTACAGTTTTTTTACAGGGACACAAAGAAAAATTCTTTATCATTATGGCCTATGGGACTAAATTTTAAAAAGTACGATAGCATCTAAACGCCTTATTGAATTCAGCTGAAAATTTATATGAGTATTATAAATCACTGTTGCACTAACTATAAGCATTTTGGTGAATCTAGCATTTATAGGTTTTTACAGGGACACAACGAAAATTTCTTTATCATTATGATCTATGGGCTCAAACTTCAGTAGCGTTAAATAAAACAACGTGTAATAGATGGAGAAAAATACTCTCAAACACTCTATTATGGTTTTCTCTCTTTTGTTTATTCAACAACTACTCTTTCTTTACTTTATCTACAAAACTGTTAATTACTCAATGTTCGGAAAGTCGAGTGGAGTCACTCCAGATTTTTTTAATCTTTAATGCAATAAATATAGCACAAGAAGTTTGATTTTTAAACTTTGCATTATTTCTCGAAAGATTTTTCTAATACATTATATTGATATTATTAAAAACTAAATACATTTTTAAAGATTTTAGTTGAATCAGTATACTATAAAAAAAAATTATTTTTAACTTTGCATGATTTCTTGAAAGATTATTTTAATATAATATTATATTTTGATTTTTAACAACTAAATATATTTTTAAAATTTTTATTTTAATTAGTACAGTAATAAATAAATAATTTTTCAACTTTCCATAGTTTCTACATAGGTTATACAAATTTATCATTATATTTGGATTTTTCAGAAACTAAATGTATTTTTTTTTTAACTTTAATTGAATCAATATAGATTAAGAAATTTAATTTTTAAACTTATTTCTCGAAAGATTATTCTAATATTTTATTATGTTTTGATTTTTATAAACTATATATATATATATATATATATATATATATATTTAATTTAATTTAATCAGTATAGTTCAAAAAAGTTTTTTTTTTTTACTTTGCATGATCTCTCCGATATTCTAATATATTATATTCAAATTTTTAATCCCTAAGTATACTTCAAAAAAAAAAAAAAAAAAAAAAAAAAAAAAAAAATCAATCAATCAGTTAGTACAAGAATTTTAATTTTTCAACTTTGCATGGTTTCTCCAAAGTAGTTTCTATTGGGTTGTTCGGAAAGTCATTTCGTTTTTCTCAGCAGAGGACTTAATTGTTTTTTTTTCACACCTTCTTCACATTTAAGTTGCATTGCCATTACATATTGTGACAGCTGATATAGCAAGGCTTGCTTGTGAAAAAGGTCGTTTTATTCTGCTCAATAGTTTTTGATTGGTGCCCTATCAAATAAAGAAAATCAGAAGCGACATTTTCGGCATATTTTGTTTTTGCTATCAAAAATGCGAAAATACTATTCAAACAAGGAAAAAAAGTATACGATGTGTGCACAGAAAATTTATTTAAAGAACGCTATTGTCAAAACTGGTTTACCAAATTTTGTTCTGGCAATTTTGAGTTGAAGATGCATAACGTTCTAGAAAACCAGTTTGTGCTAATGAAGACAAAATAAAGTATTGATTTATGAAAAACTGCCAAATAACAACTCGTGAGATCGCTAAGAAACCGATCAAAGTGGAGAATATATAATTCATTAAAATATTTATACAATATAAGAAAATCGTCTTTCATTTTTGAAGGAAAAAACGAAATTACTTTCCGAACAACCCAATATTATTATATCAGGATTTTAAAAAACTAATTTTTTAAAAAAATCTAAATTTCAATTTAATCAGTGTAGTACGAGAAATTTCATTTTTAAAATTTGCACGTTTTCACCAAACTTTTAATTTTAGAAAATCTTTGGTTTCAAATCGTTTCGAAAGATGGCAGCACCAGCTGGATTCATTACAAAGTTAACTGGTTGAAAAACAGCTACCGGCGCTTATAGTTTATTAATTTCTAAAATACACATCATACTTATATGCTTGACTGACGCTATTTATTGTTTACTTTTATGCATTTATCTGTTAGGAATAAGAATCATTCAAAAATATTCATTATCTGTGTCACCCGGCACTTCAGCTACGGATAAAGTATTCCATACCTTGAAGTTCTAATACGCAAGCGCGGAAG
Source organism: Salticus scenicus (assembly GCA_963930645.1). Lineage (NCBI taxonomy): Eukaryota > Metazoa > Arthropoda > Arachnida > Araneae > Salticidae > Salticus > Salticus scenicus. Next base: position 209,207,029 of record OZ005662.1, read on the forward strand.
ACTGCCGGGTCTATAATACTTACCCGACTGCCGGTTCTCTAACCACGGCCTAAAATAAATTTAAGGTTTCAAACATTTGTACTCTACAAAAAAGTTTCGATTGTAAATATATCAAACAATTTCGATGTGGAATTAGCCAATAGAACTGCTTTTACGGTATCTTTGATTTTATAATTTCTGAAATCATAGTTCTACGTCATCATTCGACGAAGGAAACATTTAGATGTGTTCGTAGTAGCAGCCTAAATGCCTTTTTACACTTAAAAATCAAATCTGGCAGATTTTCAATAATTTATATATATGCCATCAAAAATGGCATAATGCACATGAGTCCAAATCCATTGTATCTAAACCCGGTGGCCGAGGGATTCTGCTCTGAAAGCTCGAAAACGTGAGGTCAGGGGATCTAGAACGAGCTTATCGAAATCCTCACGTTATCGGAATTTCTCCGATGTGACGTCACATTCCGACAGCCTTTCTTATTTCGCTAGAACGAACTTACTGAATCGCTTTCATTATAGGAATTGTCTGGCGGAATCGTTTTGTAAAATTTCGACAGGTCTTTTCTGAGTGGAATCGTCGTGAGATAAACAATTCACAGTTCAAATGGCGTCCATCTTGGCATTAAGTGTTATTCAAGAAATTAAAATAACAGGTTTTAAATATATTTAAATCTTAAAAATTAAGTAAAAGGAAAATTGTTATATATATATAGGTAACTAAAATTTTTATTTAAAAAGTATAAAGAATAACATTTCTTAATACTTGAAGTTATTGAAAATTAATTAAATTTAATGAAAATTACAATAAATACCTATATATTTTTCCTGTAATTAAAATTCATATTCATCATGTATAATATTAATAACATATCTATTAAGAATAACAAGTCTTAATATTTAATGTTACTAAAAATTCAGTTTAATGAAAACTGCAATTATATATATACACACACACACATATATATATATATATATTTTTTTTTTTTTAACTAAAAGTCTTATTTAAAGTATATCTATGAATGATGTAAGTACCAGTATATAAAACATTAATAAAGCTTAAAGGAAATTATGATAAAGAATTATTTTCCCTGGAACTAAAATTTTCCTTTTTAATCTTATTATAATTAAATTAAGTAAGTTTGAGATACAATACGTCAATTCTATATTCACTTGCAAAACTTCATTTCTTAGTAGCTATATAATAGAATCTAATAAGAATCTCATTTCTTAGTGAGGGAGAAGAGAGCAAATTAAATATATATATATATATATATATATATATATATTTTTTTTTTTAAATCTAAATTCGACATATTATGTAAACTCACTTACAAAATGAAAATTAATTTTAAAAGACTGTTTTATTTTTTCTTACTTTGAAGAGAGATAATTTTTTACGATGCTTAAAGGTTTAAAATTTAACAGCATATTTTATGGTATATTGTAAATTCTAAAAGAAATTCTAGAAACAGTACATACAAGCATGCAAATTACAAAAAGAAAAAATAGAAAAAAGAAAGAAAGAAAAAACTGATACGTATTCAATTATGTAATTGATTTCATAATTGTCTCTTAAATAAACAATATTTTAATACAAAATGCTTTTATATATTTTTTAAATATGCAATGCATTTATAGTTATCTAAAGCTTTAGAATAGATTAATAATACAAATAGAAATACCAAATTTGCATACAGATAAGTGAATGATACATCATATTTTAATATAAAATTGCATCACAAAAGTACTAAATGAAAATTAAGTGTGCCCAACATGTTCAAAACACTTTATATAAAATAATGAATACAAGAATTAGTAAAGTTTTCAGAAGCAAATATTCGACTGAGATAAATTATTTCACTACTTTCGAGAAATACAAATGTAAAAACATCGTTTAGTAATCATAAAATTTTTTAACTAGAAATAACTCACACAACATTAATATTTCATAGCTGTCAACTATTTCATTTTCACCTTAGATTAAGAAATAATATCATCATCAAATTGCAATTTTTTATTTGCTTTCTACAGTTAAATACTCCAAAAATTATTATTCGAAAAACTCTGATATTAAATCTTTTAAAAAATGCAGAAAAGTTAAAACCCTTTTTTGGGGGAAGGGGGGGGGGTGGATTTGCAGAATTTTTTTTTCTCTGGGGACTGACAGTATGATAAATTATTTGAAAAGTAAAATGAAAACAAAAATATATACTATTATGTTTGCTTTAAGACATGAAAATACAATAAACCAATTATAATAATACATGTACAAAAAAATAAATAAATAAATAAATTAAATAAAAAATTAAATTAAATAAATAAATGAAATAAATAAATAATGATAATGGGCTCTTCCCATCGTCGTCTGCTCAATCACGTGATAGAGGAAAACGAATAATCGAATTCTGAGAATCGAATTCAATTAAAAAATTGTTCTTAAGAACAAAAATGTTAATATTTAATATAAAATAAAATAAAAGTAATATTGTGCATTTGTAAACAGTAGAATAGTTTTATTTGTAAATTTAATAATTTTTTAAAATCACTTTATGTGTTTATTTATTTCCATATTCAATGTAATTCCTCCATCAACTGTAAGAATCGATTTTTGTATGTTTTAGTGTAACTGAAGAAGAACAAAAGAAGATGAATAATGATATAAAATGGATTAAAAATGACGATGTATAAAAAACTAACACAGATTAAATACGATTGATCAAAAATAAGAATAGAAAATATCTTATTTCAGTAATCGCTATAGATAAACAAGACTTCGTCTGCTATTTGTTTTTCATCTATCATGTGACCTCTGACGTCAGGTGGGAAGAGCCCATTAAGGAAATTTAAATAAAGAATTATGTTAATGTTTATATGGACAAAGTAAAAACATATTACCTGTATTTCATCCAACTTTTTTTTATCCATCTATAATAATAAAAGTAGTAAATAATTCCTCGTTCGTAATTGTGCAAAAAATTAAATGCTAGCAACTAACACTTTAAGGCGGAAAATCATTTGCATTCACGGCCTTAAAATGCTAGTAACTGGCAAAGATTGAATTTCGATAATAACACAGGTTTAATATATAGAAAATACGTACGTTATTTATAAGAAAAATGAAGCTAAATACTCTTCTCTTATCTATCTTCTTCTATAATAATAAATGGAAAGGTTTGTCTGTCTGTCTGTCTTACGTTCAGCCCCTATTGAACGCAGAAGTACAAGAATTGACATACGGATGCTCTGGAGCCTTTCCGATGTTTTCCTCCAAACAGAATTTAAAAATCTTAATTAGTTTCGGAGATATTAATTAAAATGTTGACCCATATCCATCGCAAAAAAATGACCAAAAATCCTTATTGCTTAAAAAGAGGCATTCTATCAGCATTCAGCAGACGATTCTAACGGCTGTCTCTAACGGAAACAAAACATGTGCAAGTCATTAATGCCACATGATCTTTAACTGGGGTTAAAAATTGCAAATTTCAAAGTGCTTCAAATTTTCTTTTTCGTACACAACACTTAATATACAACCTATTCAGCACAAAACCAACCTGCAGTTAAAATTTCATCAATTTTCATTAATAAACAAAGCAGTTACATTTTAATTGCAAATTAAATTTTATTCCAACACGTAATCTATCTTTCAATAGACGATAGGAGTTTCCATAGCAACAAAATACAATTGAAGGAACTAAAAAATACTTTTTCTTTTTCTTTTTACTTCCATTACCCGACTACCGTGGTATATATAGGTTTTGGGGAAATAAAAAATATTTATTTTTCTTTTTACTTCTACTAATAAAACTACCGTAGATAATGGTATTAGAGATTTCACGTGATTTACATGTTTTAGAATGTCCTGATTAGGTTTTCTTTTGTATCTCAGCTACTAATTAAAATAATTTCATAAGTAACACATTATTTGAAAGCTTTGTTGATTTGGAATTGAACAGTAGATTACAGAAATTTCTACCGCCAGATATTTTAAAATTTCGATATTTCAAATTCCAATTAAATTACCTTTAATACATCATTCGAAAGATATTTTAAAGTTCTTTTAAATTATCGAAAGTTTTCACCAGATTTACACGTTCTGAGGTCTCCTGAATTAGTTTTCTTTTGTATCTCAGCTACTAATTAAAATAATTTCGTAAGTAATACATCATTAGAAAGTTTTTTTGATTTGGAATCGAACAGTGGAATACAGAAATTTGTACCGCCAGATGGCGCTGTAATATTTTAAAATTTCAATATTTCAATTTCTAATTATGATTAAATTATTTTTAATACATCATTCGAAAGATGTTTTAAAGTTCTTTTAAATTATAGAAAGTTTTCACCAGATTTACACGTTTTGAGGTGTCCTGAATTTGGAATCGAACAATGGATTACAGAAATTTCTACCGCCAGATAGCGCTGTAATATTTTCAAATTTCAATATTTCAATTTCTAATTATGATTAAATTATTTTTAATGCATCATTCGAAAGATATTTTAAAGTTCTTTTATATTATCGACAGTTTTCACCAGATTTACACGTTTTGAGGTCTCCTGAATTAGTTTTATTTTGTATCTCAGCTACTAATTAAAATAATTTCGTAAGTAATACATCATTAGAAATCTTTTTTGATTTGGAATCGAACAGTGGAATACAGAAATTTGTACCGCCAGATGGCGCTGTAATATTTTAAAATTTCAATATTTCAATTTCTACTTATGATAAAATTATTTTTAATACATCATTCGAAAGATATTTTAAAGTTCTTTTAAATTATGGACAGTTTTCACCAGATTTACACATTTTGAGGTCTCCTGAATTAGTTTTCTTTTGTATCTCAGCTACTAATTAAAATAATTTCATAAGTAATACATCATTAGAAAGCTTTTTTTGATTTGGAATCGAACAGTGGAATACAGAAATTTGTGTCGCCAGATGGCGCTGTAATATTTTAAAATTTCAATATTTCAATTTCTAATTATGATTAAATTATTTGTAATACATCATTCGAAAGATATTTTAAAGTTCTTTTAAATTATCGAAAGTTTTCACCAGATTTACACGTTTTGAGGTGTCCTGAATCAGTTTTTTTTTTTGTATCTCAGTTATTAATTAAAAAAAGTTCCTAAGTAATACATCTTTTGAAAGCTTATTTTAGTTGATACACATTTTAAAGTACTTTTACATTATCGAAAATGGAATTCGAGATTTCACCCGATTTACACGTTTTGAGGTGTCCTGATTAGGTTTTCTTTTGTATCTCATCTACTAATTAAAATAATTTCATGAGTAATACATCATTTGAAAGCTTTGTTGATCTGGAATGGAACAATAGATTACAGAAATTTCTACCGCTTGATGGCGCAGTTATATTTTTAAATTTTAATATTTCAATTTCTAATTATGATTAAATTATTTCTAATACATCATTCGAAAGATATTTTAAAGTTCTTTTACATTATCGAAAGTGGAATTCGAGATTTCACCTGATTTACAATTTAAAGTGTCCTGATCAGGTTTTCTTTTGCATCTCAGCTAATTGAGTAAGACCGTTCAAAATTGGTATATGCAAGTTAATTAGGAGGGGCTGGAACGGTGGGGAAGGAATAGGCGCGCAGCGCGCATGGGTTTGGGACCCGGTGCGAGTTTTTACCCGATGATAAAAGATTTTTTTTAATTTTATTTTCTTAATAATAAAAGTTTGAGTTGAGAAGGAATATGCGTGTACAGCGCACGTATATTCTCAAACGTGCGCGCGCAGCGCGCATGGGTCTGCGATGCCGAAGGCAGTGGCGTCTCGGTATGAGTTTTTACCCGATGCTAAATGATATATTTTTTAATTGCTTTTCTTGAGAATGAAAGTTTATGAGTAATAACATGGAATTTTGAGAAGTCATAAGGATGGTGAAGGACGTGCGCGCAGCGCACGGGTCTACGCTGCCGAAGGCAGTGGGGACCCGGTGCGACATTTTTCCCGATCAGATTTTTTTTTCTCTTTTTTTATCACATGATAAAAATAATGCACTTTTGAGAATTCATTAATTATTGTGATTCATTTAAAAATAGTGACCAGCGAAGCGGGCGTAGCCTGCTAGTCTATAATAATAAAAGAAGATGTCTGTCTGTCTCTCTGTCTGTGCATCTATACGTTCAGCCCCTACTGAACGCAGAAGTATAAAATTTGACATACGGGTGCTCAGAAGCCTTCCCGAGTTGATAGTGAAAACAGAATTTAAACATTTTAATTAGTTCCGGAGATATTAATTAAAACTTCGACCAATGTCTAATTAAAAAGCGACCCGATCGTATTTTTCTCCCTCCAAGTAGAATTCAGCCCCTTCCTCAAAAGAAGAAACACATAGAGAAATTTTCGCGCGTTTTTGTAAAGCCATCCCAGCTTATCGGTTCCAGATATTGAAAATACACCTGTACCACGAGAAAGAGCATTTATTACCGATTCTTATGGTACGAATTTTTTTTAAAAATACGGATTTTTTATATTTAAAAAAAAGTTTTAAAAAGGGTCCAAACTTTCTCTTTTTCTCAATTATCTTTTTTGAATCGCCTTGTACGACCGAGTAACTGTTCTATTTCTTAAGAATTCGTATATTTGGAAAGCTCATTTAATCTTCTTTCGAACCATATAAACATTTTAACAAAATACGGATTAGCAATCCATATTTTTAGATTTTACGAAACATCGATTTTTTCACAAGACATTTTATAACTCAAAATCTTTTAAAGATAAATCATTTCTTTTCTTTATATGTATAGACCTCGGTTAAACGATTCACATCTCAAAAGATTGACAGATTTTTTCAAAAACTGAATGAGTTATAAATTTTTTAATTTTATGCATAAAATCATTGCATACCGCGTTCTGGATCCATTCGAATCTTCTAATTATGGTTGAATTTTAATACATCATTCGAAAGATATTTTAAAGTACTTTTATATTATCTAAAGTGGAATTCGAGATTTCACCCAATTTACACGTTTTGAGGTCTCCTGAATTGGTTTTCTTTTGTATCTCAGCTACTAATTGAAATAATTTTATAAGTAATACATCATTTGAAAGCTTTGTTGATTTGGCATTGAACAGTAGATTACAGAACTTTCTACTGCCAGATTGCGCTGTAATATTTTAAAATTTCAATATTTCAAATTCTAATTATGATTAAATTATTTTTAATACATCATTCGAATGATATTTTAAAGTTCTTTTATATTATTGAAAGTGGAATTCGTGATTTTACCCGATTTACACGTTTTAAGGTGTCCTGATTAGGTTTTCTTTTGTATCTCAGCTACTAATTAAGATATTTTCATAAGTAATACATTATTTGAAAGGCTTATTGATTTGCAAATAAACAGTAGATTACAGAAATTTCTACCGCCAGATGGTGCTGTAATATTTTAAATTTTCAATATTTTAAATTCTAATGAGCGAGGAAGGTGTTGTATGTTCTAAAACGGATATAAGGCGCGGCAGGCGCCACCAAGCGGGACTTTGCTAAAGTCAGAAATTCTAAAGATCATAACATGGTGAGCGAACAGGCTGTTTAAGATATTGAAACGGGAAGAGGGCGCCGCAGGCGCCACTGAGCAGGAATTTACTGCGATTAAATTTTTCAATAAAGCTATTTTCACTATATGTCAATAAGCTGTTGAAATACCTGAAACGGGAAAATGCGCCGCAGGCACCACCGAGCGGGAGTTTCATAAAGTCTGATTTTTCAAGGATCGCGAACCAGCTGGTCGCCGAAAGCGGCTAGTCTATAATAATAAAAGAAGATGTCTGTCTCTCTGTCTGTCTGTCTGAGCATCTATACGTTAAGCCCCTATTGAACGCAGAACTACAATATTTGACATACGGGTTCTCAGAAGCCTGCCCGAGTGCATAGTGAAAAAAGAATTTAAAAATTTTAATTAGTTCCGGAGATATTAATTAAAATGTCGACCCATGTCAAATCAAAAAACGATTCAAAATCGGAGGCGACCGTCATTTTGTTCCGGAACCGCGTACCTGAAAAGAAAAAGCAAAGAGAGAAAATTTCGTGGGTTTTTGTAAAGCGATCCTGCTCGAACGGTTCGAGATATCAAAATACACATCTACCAATAGAAAGAGCATTTATTACCGATTCTTACGGTACAATTTTTTTTTTTTAAATACGGATTTTTTTTATTTTTAAGAAAAGTTTTAAAAAGGGTCGAAAATTTCTCTTTTTCTCGATCGTCTTTTTTGAAACGCCCTATACGACCGAGTAACTGTTCATTTCTTAACAACTGATATATTCGGAAAGGTCATTTAATCCTCTTTCGAACCATATAAACATTTTTGCAAAATACGGATTAGCGATCGATATTTTTAGATTTTACGAAACATCGATTTTTTCACAAAACATTTTATAACTCAAAAGCGTTTAGAGATAAATCATTTCTTTTTATTTTATTTTATTTTATTTTATTTTATTTTTTTTTTTTTTGTATATAGATCTCGCTTTAACAATTCATTTCCCAAAAGATTGAGAGAAAATTTCAAAAACTGAATGAGTTATAAATTTTATAATTTTAGGCTTTAAACCATTGAAAATGCCGTACTTCATTCGAAAATGAATGCGTAATCAAATAATGCAGACGTCCGTTGCGTCACCATGACAACCCGTTCAGACAGGAAGCCTTTCTAGACGGAAGCGAAAAAAAAAATAGCAGCTGGCACTGATTGAGAATCGGGGGTTTTTTGAGTAGAATAAAAAATTGCAAATTTCTATTTTCTTCAATGTTTTACTTTTGCACACGACACTTAGTATACAATCTTAACACCACAAAACAAACTTGCAGTTAAAATTTCATCGATTTTGGTCAATAAACAAAAGTTTTACGTTTTAATTGCAAATTAAATTGTCTCGAAAGAGGATGCCACTTTCTATAGCAGCACTTAATTTTTTCACTCAAGGTAAAAATATTTGTATTTATTTCCATTAACCGTCTACCGTAGGTAATGGAATTCGAAATTTCATCTGACTTACACGTTTTGAGGTGTCATGGCGCTGTAATATTTTAAAATTTCAATATTTCAGATTCTAATTATGTTTAATTTTTTTTTAATACGTCATTCGATACACATTTTAAAGTACGGTTACATTATCGAAAGTGGAATTCGAGATTTCACCTGATTTACACGTTTTGAGGTCTCCTGATTAGGTTTTCTTTTGCATCTCAATAGTGGAATTCCAGATTTCAGCTTATTTACACGTTTTGAGATGTCATGAATGGGTTATCTTTGGTATCTCAGCTACTAATTAAAATATCGAATTGGAATTCGAGATTTCACCTGATTTACACGTTTTGAGGTCTCCTGAATTAGTTTTCTTTTGTATTTCAGCTGCTAATTAAAATAATTTCATAAGTAATACATCATTTGAAAGCGTTGTTGATTTGGAATTGAATAGTACATTACAGAAATTCGATATTTCGACATTTCTCCTGATTTAAACGTTTTGAGGTCTCCTGAATGGGTTTTCTCTTTTGTCTCAGTTATTAATTAAAAAAATTTCATAAGTAATACATCATTTGAAAGCTTTGTTGAGTTGATACACACTTTAAAGTACTTTTACATTATCGAAAATGGAATTCGAGATTTCACCCGATTTACATGTTTTGAGGTGTCCTGAATCAGTTTTCTTTTGTATCTCAGCTACTAATTAAAATAATTTCATAAGTAATACATCATTAGAAACCTTTTTTGATTTGGAATCGAATAGTGGATTACAGAATTTTCTACCTCCAGATGGTGCTGTAATATTTGAAAACCTCAATATTTTAAATTCTAATGAGCGAGGAAGGTGTTGTATGTTCTAAAACGGGGATAAGGCGCCGCAGGCGCTACCGAGCGGGACTTTGCTAAAGTCAGAAATTTGAAAGATCATAACATGGTGAGCGAACAGGCTGTTTCAGATATTGAAAGTGGAAGAGGGCGCCGCAGGCTACCGAGCGGGAATTTACTGCAATTAAATTTTTCAATAAAGCTATTTTTACTATATGTCAATAAGCTGTTGTAAGATCTGAAACGGGAAAAAGGTGCCGCAGGCGCCACCGAGCGGGAGTTTCATAAAGTCGGATTTTTCAAGGATCGCGAACCAGCTGGTCGCCGAAGGCGGCTAGTATTAAATAAAATAGAAACACACGTTCACACTCTCGCAAGGAGAGGCAGCCATGTTTGTTTATCTGTGGAATCTCGCGGCAAGAATGAAATAATCCTTGTCTGTGATTGGTCAACTTAAACCGATTTCGAAAGCAGTTTGGGTGCTCTGGAAGAAATTTCTATTCACCTTTCCGATAAGGTGGTTCTAGGGCATAAAATGCATGTCGGGATGATTTAGGTTGGAAGCCAAGGATCCCGATAGCAGAATGTTTCCGCGTCGAATTCTTTCTGATGGGTTCGTTCTAGATCCCCTGGCAGAGCCTGATTAAGACCTGCTGGGGCCCAAGGCCTAGGATGATTTTGGTGCCCCCCCCCCCTTCTCCATCTCAAACAAGTTAAAGTTTAAAGTTTTTTTTTTTATTATTATTTTATTTAATTTGTGCACTAAGTTTGATTGCTGGCAACAAAGTTAAGGCATCACCATCATAAGAAATTAGTTTTCACTTCTTTTGCAAAGAGACCTCAAACCATTATTATTATTATTATTATTATTATTATTATTGGAGGAGAGGATATTTTTCTTCTATGACTGTTGGAAATCACTTCCATAAAAATGTAATTTTTTACAATATTTAATACTTTATAATTCTGTTTTACTTTTTAATCCCAATCTATCTCATTCATAACCATACAAAGTCAGCGGGTATGTAAATATTAACACATGACCAAATACTATTGAAAATGCAAAGATATTTTCCATTAGGATGCTACAAAGTTCTTTAATTTATATTATATAACTGTAAGTCTGTCAGTGAAACTTTCTCTGGATTTTTAGATCCGCTGTAGAAAATTATATCCATTCAACCGATCTCCACGAAAACTGGTACATTTCATAATCTAGCTAATGCTGTATTTTTTAATTTAATCGGATAATTGGTCAAAAGGTATTTAAAAAATCCCTATCTTCAACTAAAGATTATTATCGTTAGCTAACTTTCAGTTAATTTTTTTTAAGGAAATCTTTGCAAAAAATAGCACTTTAAATTTAAAAACTGTTTTGATGCCCCTAGATAAAGGTGCCCTAGGCTGAGGCCTAGTCGGCCTGTGTGATAATCAGGCCCTGTGCCCTGGTTCGAGCACAGGTCACACTAGTCGACCAAGCCATTCGGAGATTTCAGTACTTTTCTCCGAAACTTCCTTAAATATGGGCTAAGTTTCACTGTATCATAATAATTCAGTTTTATTCCCTTAAGAAACAAACAAGATTTTGCTAAATAGAATAAAAATATTTCTTGTTTTGTAATGATTAAAAATTAGTTTCTAGATTATATATTCTTAATAATTATCGTCTTTATAACGTTTTTGTTAAAAATGTACATGTTCATAGAAAAAACATTGTGTATTCTTTATGAAAATTACATTGCATATTTTAAAATAAACTTATTTAAGAGAACTGTAATTCACAACGAAATTGCTAAAATTATTTATTAACATACTTGCCAACCATCTCATTAATAACCGTACAATTGTTAACGCCCCATGAAAAAACGCCCCTTTTCTCACACCACTATATTTTTAGAGTTATTCTTTCCAAATGTTGTTACGATTAAATAAGACTAAAATTACTCTAAAAAGTTATTGGTGTGTAAAAAAAGGCGGGTACTAATAATTGTACGGTTCATAATGAGATGGTTGGCAAGTATGTATTTAAAAAAAAAAAAAAAATTACTTTGCATTACCCAATATATATACTAGAGAAAGTACTTATTTTTGGGTCAAATTTTCGAAATAGGGTTTTTGTTATATTTGCACGCTTTAAGGTTCCCTGATTCCGAAAATCATGTTTTTATTTTTTTGTTTAAAAAAAGAAAAAGAAGAAAAAAACTATATTAAAATCATCACAAATGTATGGTTCAGCGATTCATTTTAAATGTATCAACGAGTTATTTTTAAAACTATTCATATTAAAACTTTACTCCTTCCATATAAAGGACAGGTGTTGGCGTAAGGGTTAACGCCGATTTCCTACACGAGATTGTAGACTTAGGTGATATGTCTTCCGTGGTGACTTTCTAAGGTTTCTATTTACGCGAGTTTTAGAGAAAACCAAAGAAAACACGGAAATGCGAGGTTAACGAGTGCGACCTAGGATCGAACCCGACACTTTCTTTCCTACTTTTGATCGCAAAACGCTATAACTCATCCAAAAAAAAAAAAGTGAGAAAAGCATTTTTAATTTTTGTTAAAAAGGGTAAATATATACATATATGTATATATATATATATATATATATATATATATGGATAATTTTGATTTAAATCATCGCAGGTAGATGGTTCAACCATTCGTTTTAAGGTATGGCCGAGTTATTTTTAATAATACACTTACCAAAAATATTCTCCTCCGAGAAAGAAAAGGGGCAGATGTTGGTATTAATGTAATTAGTGTAAGGGTTATGACAGTTTGACTACACAAGTATTCTAAGCCTAGGTAGTATGCCTTCTCTGGGGGGTCTTTCTATGAAAGCGTATTCACGCATTCATAGAAAGCACGAACTCATAGCACTCATTCTCCATATTCATGTAAGTTTTAGAGAAAAACACGGAAAGCTCAGAACAACTAAGTGTATGAACGACTAGGTTCAAACCCAGCACTTCCCGTCTACCAGCTTTGAGAGTTCAATCGCTCGGCCACGGGTAGGGAGATGAGAGGTGGAGGAGCGATGCTATAACTACTAGTATACTACTTTTTTTTATAATATTTGTTTAAAAATATTTCTCATATTGTTCATTTACACGAAACTTTGTCTTTTACTGTTATAAACATTACGATAAAAACAGGAAGATAGTGTTCTCTCTTGAGTGATATTCAAAAAAAAGCTGACAGACAAATTTATTTCAAGTTGTATATAAATAGAACTTTTAATGATATTTTGTTCGTTGAGTCTTGATCGAGAGATGCAACAAAATTTATGTCACACTTACCTAGCCATTTTCTAAAAATTATCGAATCGTGTTCAGGAAATCTAAAAATATATAAATTCATGAAAAACTAGAAGTCAAAAATTTGTACGCAAAAAGTTAAAAAAAACCCTGCTAATTCTTCAATTTATAATTATATCAATTTATTGCACAAAAATTAACATAATTAATTAGCGGCAAAAATATATAGAATTAGAATGTATATAACTAGGCACTAATGGAGAATTGTTTAAACAGTTTCAGAAATATTGCTTTTTCATAAAAATAAGATCATTTTAAAAATAATAATAATAGCGATAAATACGGAGGGGAAAAAAAAAGGAGTAGCAAGATGTGGATTTTAATTGTTTCATTACTCAAAGGATACGTAATTTTTCTTTAAAAAAATCATTTTTAAAGTTATATAGCCTTGAAAATCAATAAATTATATCTTTTTCTTTCATATTTAATGAATAAAATTCATAAATATGTTTCATATAACGTCGATAAGAATGCATTAGTTTACACTATTTTACATTGAAATACAATAGTATCAAATGCTTTCTGCCGTACAACGCTCAGAAAACAAAACTTTCCGAAGGAAGACGAACTTCAAAAACGGTAGGCGAAAATCGGTCTAGCTTTTCCTCCAGTTGTTGCTGTTCTGCAGCTCAGTGGTGACGTTATCACTTCGCTTGCGTATAGCCACGGACTTAGAGCCGTATTCTCCCTAAACCGGAAAATGGAACGTAATCGGAATGGACACTAGCCGGAATGGAGTCTAAATCCCGATCCGAATGGAAACCTCTATTCTCCCTTCATTGAATTCCGTATGCGAAATCATTCCGAAGCATTCGAGAGGAAGTGACGTATTTGAGACGCTCAAACCAATCAGCAGTTAGAGAAAAATCACGCTTGTTAGTAAACAAACAACCACTCGAAGATTGTATTTTCTCAGATATTTAAAATCGCTCATATTTAGTTCTGCTTAAACAGATATTTCAGAGTGTGTTTGAAAAGAAAGATACATCTAAAAATTAAAAAAGTGATCGGTCAAAAAATTACGGTTCCATAAATCGTATGATTAATGTAGTAAAATTTTCATAAAATTTATTCACATCACATACTTTATTCCTACTACTTATGGTATGGATTCGATTGCTTTATAACACTAAAACATGAATATCATCCGAATACAGTATTTGCTGTATAGCATTGCATTTTGAATGTATCATATTACGAGGTTTTATCACACCTAACAATACTTTATCTAATTCTTTCTATTGTTGAATTATTCATTTATTAATGTGTATTTCATTTTTATTGTGTACTTAATTTGTGATTTTTACCAATTATTTACCTTAAAATTAAAAAAATTAACAGGAAATTTTTATAATTTTAAAATTTATTGATTTAATGGAGTTTTTTTTTATAATTATTTAGTTAATTAGTTGAATAATTTTAAATTTATACTCGTTTAAATATGGTGACTGGTTAAATTATTAATTTAATGGTTAGCTTACTTGTTATATAATTTTATATTCAAGTAATTTCTTCATAAGAGGTTTTAGATAATTTGTCATGAAGAAATTTGAAAGAATTTTTTAAAACATATAAGCTGAATTTTTTCAATGTCTTAATTATTCATAGGAAACAGAGTTATTGCTAGTATGTCATGATTTGTGGAAAAATATTTTTTATTTTTAATTGTAATTTTTCCAGTCGCAAGTCAAACCTTATACATCCTAAATTAAAATATTTTCTAGCAATTTTTACAAGAACCTATAAAAATATATGAAAGTCTATAAGAGGTATTCTTTTAAAACATATTTTTACATTCTGCAATATTCACAAAAGAAAGTATTGGATTCATAAAATTTTTAAACTTCTAGTCTTTGATGGATTTTACATGTTTAAAGGTGTTTCAAACATGATTTGACCATTCAGAAACTGGCTGTCTGTGTGTTAGACGTCTGCTGAAGCTTCGTATCTGTGAAGAAAAAATATATACCCCCCCCCCCCCCTACATACACTCTACCTCAATTTACTAATTTCACCTCTAATATGTTATGAAATAACATTTATTTAGACTACCTATGAAATTTATGCAATTAGGATTGCCAGAAAAAAATGTTAAAATGTCTTGTATTTTTCACTTAAAAAAAAAAAAAGGCAGCTCAGCCATTAGTTATTATTTTTTCTTTTTAAGGCTGTCAGTGAAATGTATTAATGGTTTTTAAAAGATTCGAGATCAGCGGGTCATCAATATTTCAGACTATCTTTTGGGAAAATTGTCCACGCTGTGTGTGTTCAAGTAAAGTAGCTGAATGAAATGTCTCTCACTTGATATGTTCGTAAGAAAGAAGGTGCTGGGTTCAATCCTAGGTCAAATTCATCTGAGCAGTTTGGAGTTTTACATGGTTTTCTCTGAAACTTGCATAAATATGGCTTAGAACCCTTGCATAGCCAATCAGTTCCAACCCACACAACACAATCCAGTTTTGCTCTTTACCGTTATTGGACATTACACTGATTGTTCATATCAATTGAAACTTCACAATTTTCTGAATTATCTGTATTTGTACAATCGATTTCATTTAAGAAAATTCTTCTTAAAAGATCATCCCCCACCACAACATCACAGGGTGTTGTGTTGTTTAAGGTAAACTGACTATGAGAGGACCCTAGGCCTGGGTGGCGTTCTTTCTGTGGGTCTCTTTCTAAAGAGGCCTGGCTCAAATTCATGCAAGTTTCAGAAAAATCTCTGAAATGCTAGTGCTGAGTTTGAACTCCACATTTAATGGATTCAAAATTATTAACTATGATATTAAATTATGAATCACTCCCAAGTTATAATAGATCATGAATGAAAAACAAAAATTAACCAACATTTTATTAAAAAACAATCTCAAATGCCATATTCCTCACTATAAGATTCATTTTTGGCTCTCTGTAATATGTAAGTATCTGTTAAAGTAAAATGTAATGAAAAATTCACAACTTGCAACAACATAAGTGTTTTTTTTTTTTTTTTTTTTTTATAAGCAGCTACTTCATAATAAGCTAATTTTTTGAAAGCTTATTTTTTTATTTATATATATTTTTTATAAGCAGCTACTTGATATTAAGCTAATCTTTTAAAAGCTTATTTTTAGTGCTAGAGTCCTATTTCAGTCGGTACAGTTGTCGATTTTTTATACGTCACTCTTAATTAGTGCTAGAGGCCTATTTCAGTCGGTTTATTGAATGGGGATTTATTGAATGAAGTCCCCCCAAGGCACAACTTTGACATGAGTCCCCCCCAAGCCCAACTTTGACATGAGTCCCCCCCCCAAGGTACCCCTATTTCAGTCGGTACAGCGTTGTCGAATTTTTATAATACACTCTTAATAGTGCTAAGGGCCTGTTTCAGTCGGTTTATTGAATGGGGATTTATTGAATGAAGTCCCCCCAAGCCCAACTTTGACATAAGTCCCCCCCCAGGCCCAACTTTGACATGAGTCCTCCCAAGGCCCAACTTTGACATGAGTCCCCCCCCCAAGGTAAAACTTTGACATGAGTCCCTCCCCCTAAGGCATACCTTTGACATGAGTCCCCCCCAAGGCACACCTCCCCCTCATTGGGAAAAAGAGAAAAAACGTTTTGCGGCTATAAGAAAGACAGTTTGGACTTCCAACATTATTTGTTTCAATATCTGCAGCTGAAACACATTGGTTTGATTTAATGAAAACTTTATCATGGAATTTAGATCGTCACGAATTAACTAAAGAAGAATTTGTCGATATTAACAAGTTTAGCAGTAGGCCTCTGGCACTAAATTAAAATCTGTCAATGTCAGATTTTCATGTTTTAAATAATGAAATAATGTTGTGTCCGTATAATTTTTTTATTAATAATCCTAATAAACCAAACGCCCAATTTTCTGAAAAGTAACACTGTAAACTGTTGCCGCCATTACTAAAACAATAAAAAAAAAGTCACAAATTTGGCCAAGGGTGTCCCATACTAAAGCTGTGCTCTATTTTCAGCAAATCAAAGCCATAGTTAAGTGCTATCATATACGTACAGCTATTAAGAAAATATAAATGATATTCAATTATTTGAGGTTCATTATGTTGATTAGAAACACTTATTTCAAAATAAACTAAAAATGCATTGACATTAAGAAACAGCTTTAGTATAAGATCTCTTGATGAAATTTGAAAACTGGCTCCTAAGTAGCTCGAGCGATTTTCGGAAGTCTTTTATTATGCAACTGCAATAGCCATTTTAATTCATCACCAAAGTGGCAAAAAATAATAAAAGTCGCGAAGGGGATTCTATACTAAAACTGCACCCATTTTAGTTTGTGGATGATAAAATCAAGGGGAAAAAACCTATAAGACAATTCGATTAATTTAAATGAACATTTAAAAAATAAATAAATCATCTATTATGACATCAATTTTAGCAGCTATTTTTGTTTAAACAGGAATAATTTTTAAATTTAACATTCATGTGCAAAGAAGTGTTTCATTTTTATATTAAAATAAATAAAAATCTGGAGTGACTCCACTCGACTTTCCGAACATTGAGTAATTAACAGCTTTGTAGATAAAGTAAAGAAAGAGTAGTTGTTAAACAAACAAAAGAGAGAAAACCATAATAGAGTGTTTGAGTATTTTTCTCCATCTATTACACGTTGTTTTATTTAACGCTACTGAACTTTGAGCCCATAGATCATAATGACAAAGAAATTTTCGTTGTGTCCCTGTAAAAACCTATAAATGTTAGATTCACCAAAATGCTTATAGTTAGTGCAACAGTGATTTATAATACTCATATAAATTTTCAGCTGAATTCAATAAGGCGTTTAGATGCTATCGTACTTTTAAAAATTTAGTCCCATAGGCCATAATGATAAAGAATTTTTCTTTGTGTCCCTGTAAAAAAACTGTAAGTGCTAGATTCACCAAAATCTATACAGTTAGTTCAACTGTGATCTATAACATGTGTACAATTTTTTTGCTCGGATTAATAAGGCGTTTAGACACTATCACATTTTTAAAAATTTGGCCCCATAGGCATAATGATAAAGAATTTTTCTTTGTGTCGCTGTAAAAAAACTATAAGTGCTAGATTCTCTAAAATCTATACAGATTGAGTATTTGTGATCTATAATATGTGTATAAAATTTTTGCTCAATTGAATAAGGCGTTTAGATACTATCGCACTTTTAAGATTTTGCTCCCATAGGCCATAATGATAAAGAATTTTTCTTTGTGTCCCTGTAAAAAAACTATAAGTGCTAGATTCACCAAAATCTATAGGGTTCGTACTATGGTGACTTACAATATGCGTACCAACTTTCAGGTTAATCGAACGAAGCGTTTAGACGCTAGCGTGTTCACCCACAGACATACACACATACACACACACATACATACATCATCGTAAAAATGGTGAAAACGGACTCAGGGGACCTCAAAACGTATAGAAACATCAAAATCTCGAATTCGGATTTTTGACATGATTACAATACTTTCCTCACTATAGTGTTCGGAAAGTAAAAAGTTGTAAACATGTTATATTGTTGGTCTGTGCTGGAAATTACAGCTCAAAGAAGAATGTTGGGGAAAAACACAAAAAATCATATTTTTAAAAATATCGAAATTTTAAAGTGCATTGTGAATCTGCACATATTCCTGTATCTGGAGGGTCCACCAGTGGCCGAGCGGTTCTGCGCTCAAAAGCTGGTAGACGTGAGGTGCCGGGTTTGATCCCAGGTCGCGCTCGTCGCCCTAGCCTTTCAGAGTTTTCTGTGGTTTTCTCTGAAACTTGTGTAAATACGGGCTAGGACCCCTTAGAAAAACCCCCACAGAGGGCATATCCCTCAGGCCCAGGACCTACACAGTCAATCGGCCTTATTCCCAAATTCAATCCTCTATCTAGAAGGGGGGGGAAAAAGACTGTGCCATATATATATATTTTAAATCTACATCGCACTCAGGCAAAGATACACTGTAAAAAAATAACTATTACCAGCTGCAATCTGTGATTTATTTTATCCAATCACAGAGAATTTCTTGCAAGAAATTCTCTGTGATTGGATAAAATAAATCACAGATTGCAGCTGGTAATAGGTTTTTTTTTTTACAGTGTACAAATATCTTCTTTTATTAGTATAAAAGCAGGCTTTGCCTGCTTTACGGGAAAAAAGAAAAGAAAGAACATATATGCCAACTTAGAAGAAGGACCCGTTTCTCCAACGGCAGCCTCCCTCAAAAATGGACCCGAAATGGTCGCTATTATTCATTCGCCGCTAGGGGTCGTATGTGTTCTCTGACTGTCCACTTACGCCGTAGAATAGCATTGTGAGCAGACGAAATTTTAGTTTTATTTTCAGTTTTATTTTCAATTTATTTTTAATATTAGATTTTGTTATAATGTCACACTGTTACACGCCTGGTTGCACCTCTGAATATCGAAGTGTTCGAAAAAAAAAAAAAAAAAAAAAACAAGGAAATAGGTGAAAAGAACCCAAGTTTATTTCGTCCACCTAATGTAAGCTATCGATTTTAATGTTTTATTGAATGATAAAATTGTTGTCTTATAAATATTCTATTACTATACAAAAAAAAAAAAAAAAAAGGCTGATTTAATTGGGATGGTTCTTAGTAAAATTCTGTTTGATAGATTTTTTTTTTTAATTAATTAAAATGTAATTTTTCAGGTCACTTTGCATTAAGATTTTAAAATTTGAGTGCTAGCAGTATTCCTTTTTTTATATTATTCTGCTAAGACATGCGAGCTTGCAATCTTCCGAATTTAAATCATGTTAATTATAAATCACGTATTTTTTTTTTTTTTTTTTTTTACTTTCCGAACACTATAGTGAGGAAAGTATTGTAATCATGTCAAAAATCCGAATTCTAGATTTTGATGTTTCTATACGTTTTGAGGTCCCCTGAGTCCGTTTTCACTATTTTTACGATGATGTATGTATGTGTGTGTGTATGTGTGTATGTGTGTATGTCTGTGGGTGAACACGCTAGCGTCTAAACGCTTCGTTCGATTAACCTGAAAGTTGGTACGCATATTGTAAGTCACCATAGTACGAACCCTATAGATTTTGGTGAATCTAACACTTATAGTTTTTTTACAGGGCCACAAAGAAAAATTCTTTATCATTATGGCCTATGGGAGCAAAATCTTAAAAGTGCGATAGCATCTAAACGCCTTATTCAATTGAGCAAAAATTTTATACACATATTATAGATCACAAATACTCAATCTGTATAGATTTTGGAGAATCTAGCACTTATAGTTTTTTTACAGGGGTACAAAGAAAAATTCTTTATCATTATGCCTATGGGGCCAAATTTTTAAAAATGTGATAGTGTCTAAACGCCTTATTAATCCGAGCAAAAAAATTGTACACATGTTATAGATCACAGTTGAACTAACTGTATAGATTTTGGTGAATCTAGCACTTACAGTTTTTTTACAGGGACACAAAGAAAAATTCTTTATCATTATGGCCTATGGGACTAAATTTTAAAAAGTACGATAGCATCTAAACGCCTTATTGAATTCAGCTGAAAATTTATATGAGTATTATAAATCACTGTTGCACTAACTATAAGCATTTTGGTGAATCTAACATTTATAGGTTTTTACAGGGACACAACGAAAATTTCTTTGTCATTATGATCTATGGGCTCAAAGTTCAGTAGCGTTAAATAAAACAACGTGTAATAGATGGAGAAAAATACTCAAACACTCTATTATGGTTTTCTCTCTTTTGTTTGTTTAACAACTACTCTTTCTTTACTTTATCTACAAAACTGTTAATTACTCAATGTTCGGAAAGTCGAGTGGAGTCACTCCAGATTTTTTTTTTTTTTTTATTGGAGCAAGTATTTTTAAAATCTTGAATTGTAAACCGATTTTGGCAAGAGTCAAAAATTGGTTAAAAATGATATGAGTTCACAGTCATACTTTTTTCAATTCATTTCAAAATTACTGAGTTTTAAGATATTTTAAAAATAATTTAAAATGTGATTTCAGGCCACTTTGCATTGACATTTTGAATTAATTTTACAAACTGCCAATCTTTTAACTTCTAATTCATGTTAGATGATAAATCACGTTATATTATTATCATTATTATTACCATATTATAGAAATGTATTGTTTTTAACAAAAAAGAAATTTTTAATTGGTTTTGTCAAAAATTAAAAATAATGATTATGATTTCACAGTAAAAAACTCCTAAATTCAGTTGAAAATTGGAGATTTTAAAGAAAAATTTTATTTAATTAAATTCATCACCAGTGCCACATTCACATTTCATAATTTATAAGCTAGTGTTCTTCCAGCTGAAAATTAGAGATTTTATGTAAAAATTAGAGTATTAAATTCAAGGTTTTTTTAATTGAATAAAACTCTATGTAACTTTTTTTTCATTCCTTTTTTAAGTTAATTTTCTTATATAATAAAGGGTTTTTTACATGATTCCTTGTCTTTTCTTTTGATAACAGAGTAAAAGAAAATCGTCGTTTGCATTTACTTCAAAAAAAAAAAAAAAAAAAAAATATATATATATATATATATATACATTCCACACTTTTTTTTTTTAATTTCAACTGATACAGATAACATATATATCTCAAAATTTATGTATAATCACTGGTTATTTCGCTATGCAAAATGGAAAAGAACTATAATAATGTTTAAATGGTTATATATATATACAATTGAACTTTGTTAACGAGAATCTCAAGGAGGATAAAAAATTTGTTCATGGTATCAGTAGTTCATGCTATCAGTAACTAATATTCATATTACTAAAGTAATCTTCATTTTTACGGGGATCGTGGAAACAGTTCATGGATCTCAGTAATTCATGGATTAGATTGGATTTCGGAATAAGGCTGATTGACTGCTGTAGGTCCAAGGCCTGAGGGGAGTGCCCTCCATGGGGTCTTTCTAAGGGGTCCCAGCCTGTATTTACGCAAGTATCGGAGAAAAACACGGCAAACTCTGAACGGCGAGGCTGACGAGCATGACCTGGGATTGAACCCGGCACCTCACGTCTACCAGCTTTGAGCGCAGAACCGCTCGGCCACTGGTGGGCAAAAAGTAATTCATGTTAACAGTGTTCACATTAACGAGGTTCGACTGTATCATATTACTTCTTATTCCACTGAGATTCAGATAAATATTTTAAGAATTTAATTCGCTTTAATTTCCACAAAATTTGTAAACTGAAGTTTCACATTTTTTTTTTTTTTTTTTCACATTTTTATCAACATGCTATTTTTATTGCCATCTTTTTTTATTTCTTAGAAATAATTCTAATAAATATTACATGCATTATTTCTTAAGCAAGCTATGCTAATATTGATAAATTTTAATAACATCTTATTTTTAACACATTTGTGTCACATTGCCCATTTATCTATAAAAATTAAGGATTAAAGCATATATCATTCTCCTTGGGTCACAATGTATAATACATAGTGGCAAACCTTATAGTTCAAAAATTAAGAAATGAAAGAAGAAAGAAATCTCTTAAACAATTTATAAATTGAATCATTTTTTTTTTTTTTAAGTAATTTTTATTACCTTTCAGAAATGTCAGGTTCGGTTATAGGTCGTGTTTATCGACCAATACGTTAGGAGTTTTCTGTGGTTTTCTCAGAAACTCGGGTAAATGCGGGCTAGAACCCCTTAGAAAGACCCCCACGGAGGGCATTCCACCTATTGGCCTAGGAACTTAGCGTAGGCAATCGGCCTTAAACCCAAACATTACTTTTTAATTATGTTGTTATAACAGGTTTTTTTTTTCCTTCTTTTTTTCCCCCCAATTCTTGTTGCACAAGTAGAAAAAAAAATGCATTCTAGAAAGAGAAAAATGTTCTCTAAGCTTCAATATAATAGTTTTTAATTAAAAATCTTACTATAGGAACTTGTATTAAAAAACTGAGAGAATACTTTAGAAATTATGAGTACCAGGCAGCTATAATGTTGTTAAGGAACAGAGTATTATTTTACATGCAAGAAACAGTGGTATCATACTGTTTGTTGCAAAGATGAATGTTCATAGAATTACATTATCCAGTATATTTTTCATAATTCCATTTGCACATTCAGAAATTTCTCGACCATTAAATCTGTTCTAGTTCTTCAAAAATTGACTTCTTGATGCTGGTGGACGTGAAGTCTGGGGTTCGATCCCAAATCGCGCTTATCGGTCTAGCTGTTCGGAGTTTTGCGCGTTTTTTTTCTTTTTTCTGAAACTTGCGTAATTGTGGACAAAGGCCCTTTAGAAGGACCGCCACGGTGGGCAGACCCAGTCCTTGGACCACAATGCAGTCAGCTGGCTTTAATCTCCAACACCAACATTGATTTTAAGCTATAAAGTCAGATGACTGACCTAAAAGCAGTTTTCGAATCCTTTAGAAGAAAATATTTAGAATTTAAAAAATTTCCCCATACAGTATTATGGGCTTTGGTTCCAAAAATAAATAAATAAAATAATTAATAAAAAAATGCTCCTTTAGCTTTTTGAAAGGGAATGCTCAAATTACTATGATTGACTGTGCTTTTCATTACATTGATTTTTATATCGCGCATATTTAAATATATATATAAGTTAATTTTATTTTTTGAATAAATTATTTGCTTTAAATGAGTAGCAAATAACACAGATTGAAAATCTCTTTAAAGTGCAAATTTTAAAATGAAAAATATTGATAAAAATGAAAAAGTGCTGTATTTCGGTTTATGGATTTATTGGATTTGGGAATAACGTCGATTGACTACTGTAGGTCCTACGTCTGAAGGGGAGTGCTCTCCGTGAGGGATCTTTCTAAGGGATTCTAGTCCGTATGCACACAATTTTCGGAGAAAAACACGGAAAACACTGAATGACTAAGTAGACAAGCGCGACCTGGAATCCAACCCAGGCACTTCCCGTCACTCAGCTTTGAGCGCAGAACCGCTCGACCACCATTGGAGTCTCGGAAGAGGGAAAAGGGCGGCCTTTGTAAAAAAATCATAATAAATGTTTAAAATTTTTCTTTTTTACATACTTTTTTTTTTTTTTTTTTTTTTTTTTTTTTTTGAAATGCTGGCATAAATTGTGATTTTAGAAATACATTCATTGTTTTAAATTATGAACATTTATATTTTCATATTTATTTTTTAAATATCATATGTTTTCATTATACTATTTCGTCTTTTTTTTTTTTTTTTTCGGGGTGGGGGGGAGCGAATTGTTTATATTTATAGATATGTTTACATACTAGCAGGCGACGCCCGCTTTGCTGGTCCCTATTTTTAAATGAATCACTATAATTACTGATTTCTCAGAATTGCATTAATTTTTATCACGTGAAAAAAAAAGAGAAACAAAATCTGATTAGGAAAAATGTCGCACCGGGTTCTCAATGTCTTCGGAAAAAATTCCCAAAATGCTCTAACTCTTATTTCTATTATTTTCCCCCTTTGCCCCCCCCCCCCTTCTATCCTAATAATTTTACAAATTCGAAAATATCCGCAATCGATTTGTAAGTATCAAAAACCTCTATGCACCAGTTTTGAACGATCTATGTCGATTTTATTTTTTAGCCCCTCCCAATAATTTAAAAAATTCAAAAATATCCGCAATCGATTTGTAGGTATCGAAAACCTCTATGTACCAATTTTGAATGATCTAACTCTATTTTATTTTTTTTTTGCTCCTCCGCCCCCTTTCCCGGCCCTTCTAATAACTTTACACTTTTGAAAATATCCCCTTTCGACTTGCAGGCCTTTAAAACCTGTCTGTACCAATTTTGAACGGCCTAACTGTATTTCTATTTGTTTTTGCCCATAGCCCCCCTTACCGCCCTCCTAATAATTTTACAAATTCGAAAATATGCCCAATTGATTTGTAAGTATCGAAAACCTCTATATACCAATTTTGAACGATCTAACTCTATTTTTATTTTTTGCCCCCCCTCTCCCCTCCCCCTTGTCGCCCCTCCTAATAACTTTACACTTTCGAAAATATCCCCATTCGACTTGCAGGCCTTTTAAACCTATCTGTACCAATTTTGAACGACCTAACTGTATTTCTATTTGTTTTTGCCCCTTCGCCCCTCCTAATAATTTTACAAATTTAAAAATATACGCAATCGATTTGTAAGTATCGAAAACCTCTATGTACCAATTTGGAACGATCTGACACTATTTTTATTTTTTTGCCCCCCCTCCCCTCCCCCCTTCTCGCCCCTCCTAATAAATTTACACTTTCGAAAATATCCCCTTTCGACTTGCAGGCCTTTAAAACCTGTCTGTACCAATTTTGAACGGCCTAACTGTATTTCTATTTGTTTTTGCCCATAGCCCCCCCCTTACCGCCCCTCCTAATAATTTTACAAATTCGAAAATATCCCCAATCGATTTGTATGTATCGAAAACCTCTTTATACCAATTTGGAACGATCTAACTCTATTTTTATTTTTTTGCCCCCCCTCTCCCCACCCCCCTTCTCGCCCCTACTAATAACTTTACACTTTCGAAAATATCCCATTCGATTTGCAGGCCTCTTAAACCTATCTGTACCAATTTTGAACGTCCTAACTGTATTTCTATTTGGTTTTGCCCCATAGCCCCCCCTTACCGACCCTCCTAATAATTTTACAAATTTAAAAATATCCGCAATCGATTTGTAAGTATCGAAAACCTCTATGTACCAATTTTGAACGATCTGACACTATTTTTTTTGCCCCCCTCCCCTCCCCCCTTTTCGCCCCTCCTAATAAATTTACACTTTCGAAAATATCCCCATTCGACTTGCAGGCCTCTTAAACCTATCTGTACCAATTTTGAACAGCCTAACTGTATTTCTATTTGTTTTTGCCCCTTACCGCCCCTCCTAATAATTTTACAAATTTAAAAATATACGCAATCGATTTGTAAGTATCGAAAACCTCTATGTACCAATTTGGAACGATCTGACACTATTTTTATTTTTTTGCCCCCCCTCCCCTCCCCCCTTCTCGCCCTTCCTAATAACTTTACACAATCGAAAATATCCCCATTCGTCTTGCAGGCCTTTAAAACCTATCTGTACCAATTTTGAACGGCCTAACTGTATTTCTATTTGTTTTTGCTACATAGCCCCCCCTGCCCCCCTTGGGGACCGAATTTCAAAAATTCCAGAAACTGATTTTTAGACATTTGTATTAGCTATATTTTAAAGCAAAAATTTCACGTATATCTGTTTTTTTGTTTGAGATATATAGGATTATGTGAAATCACGTTTAACGCATGTGAAATCACGTTTCGCCCCCTCCTCCCCCCCTTGGGGACCGAATTTCAAAAATTCCAGAAATCGATTTTTAGACATTTGTATTAGCTATATTTTAAAGCAAAAATTTTACGGATATATGTTTTTTTGTTTGAGATATTTAACATTATTACATTTAATTCTCGCGTTATCCGTGGTAGTCTTATTACGTCCATGCGTATAGCCAATCATAGCAATGGATCAAATGTCTCAGAAAAATTTTTTGGGTGATTTGATCCACGACCGGTTCACAGGGACAGGATACATTTCACTGAACGACTATCCAGACCGGTTCACAGGACTGGACGCATTAATACCTGAACACTTGGATCGATCGAAACCCTGAACTGGCCGAATATTTCTAAATTATGTTCCATGGCCTCTTTGTTTTGTTTCACATTAATAAAATTATTGGCAACTATAGAAATGCCGCTTTCTGCTTTCTTTTTTTTGTAAAATAAATTCACGGTCACCGCGGTTTCCTAATGGAAATTTTAAGCACGTGTTAATTATTTATACTATGTATAATTAATAGCTTAGTTTTTTAAATTAGTAAAGTAGCACATTAGAAATATTTATAACTATCGTTTGACTGAATTACTGGTAAGTTTGTTTATACTAACTGTTGCATTGTCGTAGCGAGCGTTTGCCATTTATAACGCATTGTTTTGTGAAAAATTTAATCATTTTTAACCATGCTAAATTACTTCTAAAAATATATTTCTTGATGCTTACCATATTCTTGCAGATTTCACTTCTAGCGTGTAATGTTTTGTTTTAGTGATACTGTCGGACAGACTCCTGTGATACTTTGAAAAACAGCAGCATAATTTTATAAATAAAGATTTTTAACACTCTTAACTAATTTAATCTAGTATAGTTTATTTTATTTATTAATTTGTGCGAATTTTATCCAAAACAGTTTTATGCTAATGTGTATCTATCTATTTGTTATGTGTTGGAAGAGATTTTCATTTTATTTGACAATTTAATAGATACTGTAGTTGAGGCCAGACGGCTATATATATAAAAATCCTGCATTAGGAACATGATTGGCTTTATTGTTCTATATATCTGCCGTAGATCTGTCTAAATAACAGATCATTACAAAATATCAAAAATTCATTTTATTAAAATAAATTATTGTTTCACTCTGGTGCTTGTTTTGAAATTCTCTGAAATAAATTTAACATATTTAAGATTATCAAAATAAAATAAACATTTTAAACAGTAGTTAATAGAAATTTGAGCTACTTCACCACAAAAGAGAAAAAAAAAAAAAAATCTGAGGGCTTTCAAGCTTTAGCACATAAAATTCAGTGTTATGAATTATGTATAACATGAAGATTTTCCACAAATTTTCAAAATTGCAGCTTTGCATGAATCTGAAAATGTATGAAAATCTGTATAGAAGCAATCACAATAAATAAATAAAATCATTGGATGCAACTTATTCATTGTCCACGAATCTAAAAATCCGTGCTACAGTGATCAGTATTCTAATATTAAAAAAAAAAAAAATTACTGGATACCCCTAATTAGAGGTGCATGAATAAGAAAATGCATAAAAAACTGTACTGCAGCAATTAGTATCCTGATATTATTAAAACCAAAAAAACATCACTGGATACCCCTAATATGTGGTGCATGCATCGGAAAATCCATGAAAATCTGTACTGCATAAATTACTACCATGCACCAATTTTTCTCTAAATTCCATTTATTTTTTAAAAAATAATATACACACGGAAAAAGTAATTTCTAAATCTGAAAAACACATTTAAAAAAAAAAAAAAAACATTCAGCTGGGCCGCATTACGATAAACATACATGAATGGTTGGTGCAAAAAGAAAAACAAAGTTCCGAGACGGTTAATCAAAGTTCAGATACACTAAATTGCATCACAACGTCACAAATCGCCAATGGGTGCACTTAGAGATCCTCCAATACAGGCTGGCTCATCAGGCATTTTGTTGCCCACGCGGTCCGAATTTCAAGTGTTATCAAGTCGCATAAAATTGAGGTTTTGCAGCCGAAAATTGCTCAAATCATACCAGAACTGCTTTTAGGATGTTTAGATTTCCAACAGATGAAGAAAGGTGAAAGAAATATGCTATTAAGTGTCCAAAAGAAAATTGTATGCTTAGCTTTCAGTCACAAATATGAAGTGTAATTATGATATGTTTTCTTGCAATTTTTGTATCAATTATTTGTTTTTATTGCTGTTTGATTATCTAAATGTTGTATTTTACAACCCACACTACTTTTCAACGTGTATAAATATTTAAAATTAATTAATTTAACAGCAACAGGGATGGCTACTTTTTACAAGGGTTATAAGAAAATTTCACCAAATATTACCACCAAACTTATCAAGTACAAACAATACTTCGCTCTTCTTTTTAGGCAAACTGGCCATTTTAGGTGATAAAGACGCTGAGTAATACGTCTGCAACTAAACGTCGCCAAGCTATATTTCCGCTGGGTAACAATGATCAGCTGGTGCACTATAGTAAAGCTTAGCCCAATAATGTATTCAAAGTGAATAATCAGCTCATTTATTTTTATTAATTTTTTTGTCCATTTTTTATTTTTTTTTTTTAATATTTATTTAAGATGACTTTTTTAACTCATTAGCTGCCAAAGCTCCCACTGTAGGAATATTTGATTAAGGATTTTTTTCTCTACAAGTAATTAAGATAATTATATTTTTATTTTTTACATTGAATATTGAAGTGCCTAGCTTCGTTGGTAATTTTTTCAAAAAGTTTGTTATATAAATTATTATTATTATTTTTTTTTTAATTATTCAAACGAAATCGTTGTTTCTACTGCATAAGAAAAGAAAATCACCAAAAATAACTCATTCGAGTGCAGAGGCTTAAAACAATAGATATGAAATAAAGCAGTTCTTTTCTTAAATTATAACAAACAGGGTTCAATGACTAATTTTAAGAGTTTTGCAGTTTATCAACATCTGTTCAACCCCAGGAGCAGAAAGTGCTTAAAACTGCGACGCACGTCGCAGAACAATTGAGGCTTTTGCAGAACATTTCATCTATCTCCTAACTGGATGATGTTGATACAGCTAACATTCTAAAATTAATAAAACCTAGATATTTTCAACTGACCTGTTAATCCGTTAGCATACTAGAAAATTGCTGGAAACAATCATTGTTTTAATGCATAGACAAAATTTATAAACATTTTGTAAGTAGTATATCCACATTAATGTGACAATATTAATGCCAAAAGCCATTGAAAAAATTGCTAATTCTGGGTGTATTCCTCAGTTTTAGATTATAAAAATTTTAAATTATGTTTTATTATAAATGTGTAATAAATATTTTACTAATAAGTATTATTTTTATGCTTATTTTGCATTTTACTGTGCTTTGACAAATTTAGACAAAATACCTGCAGAACATCTGCAAATTTTAATGTCTCGTTGCAGAACATCGGATATAATTCTGCTCCTGGGTGTTCAACCCCCATTTGGTGCCCAATCTCCCATTTTGGGACCACATTGCATCTTCTAACAAAAAAAAAAAAAAAAAGTTATTTAAACTACATATGAAGAAATGCACATTGAAACCCAAAACATACAAACATTTTCAGTGGAATTTTATATAGCAGCATTTAATGGTTTAAAACATACATTTTCAAAGAACGTATAATAAAGATATTTTAAAGCAAATACAATATTTATTCATATTGTTTATAATATATTTTATGTGTATGTGTGTGTAAATAATACAAACATCAGTATTTAAGATAGTCATCCACTTTTTTTAATTAAAGCTTCAATTAATAAAGAGTTCTTGGCTTTGTTTTAACTATGTTTTATCTTTAGCTTTGTTTTATAATTTAAAACAGAGCTAAAATTTATTTTTTAAATTAACGAAAATTATAAATATTAGGTACAAATAGAAAAATATTATTGTATAACTTACATACACAAAAATTCAATAATTATTATTTATTATAAATTTTACAATCATTCAAGGTTGGGTTTCTTCCGGAAGAAACTAGTTTCTTCCAGGACAGTGGAAGAAACTGGAAAAAAACGGAAGAAACCAGAAGAAATGGAAGAAACCAACCAAAAGACAAAACAGATGTTCAAAATTAAAATTTATGAACTATATAAACTCAAAGTATAAATATAATGCCAAATCTAAACTATAATTCAATTAATATCAAAAATATCTTTAGAAAAATAAGTTATTTGATAACAAACTAAATATACACAGGTGATGGGTTTTTACTTTTCAATGCTAATATTTTTAGTTTTTTCTTTTTTTAAGGATACAATTTTTTGTATAAACTCAAAGCTGGTACCCAGTGAACTGTATCAATAAATAAGATACCTACTTTTAAACTGTCCTGCAAGCTCTCTAGGATTAAAAAAAAAAAAAAAAATCCATAGTTTGTATTTATCTATTTTAAGCTGAAAAATAAAGTGCAGTATTGAACTATGAAAAAACTTTTCATTTGTTTTACAGTCAACTCCCTCGAACTCTCAAAAGTTTTGTCCAGAGGTTGTGCAGATTATAGGAATTTGCAAATTAGAGATCATTGCGTTTGTTTACAGTTTTCTTTTGCCGATACAAAGTCAGTTATTATTAATTAAATAGACATCAAAACGGAAAGAGGATTTTTAACTAATCTATCACATTCATATATGATGGTAAATAATTTTTTAAGCACATTCAAATAATAGGTACCTATAAAATGTAAACAAACATATTTAAAAAATGCGAAACAAAATATTTTTCAGTCTGGAAATAATATTCATCGCTAATTTTGTTAAACATTCATGTAATAGTGGTTTATTTTCAGTGCTAGTCTGTATGAATTGCAGGCTAATAAATATAAGTATAAGAATGTTACCCCCCCCCCCCCCTCCCATCAAAGTGGCTAATCGGACCGTCAGTGCAATTAGTGTACAGGCTATTCGGACCATCTTTTTCAAGGAGAATAAGTTAGCACTGATAAAAGAGTAACATTTATAATATAAATAATATAATGTATCTCGTCCCCGTGCATGAAAAATTATCGTTTTTACTTTTTTTTTTTGAGTGTGGGAGTGGGGTAGAGATTAATTATTTTCCCAGAAATTTTGTAATCTAAATGATGCTAAAATTCTTCATAAAAGGGCAGTAATAAAGATTTTGAAAATTGAATAATAAAAATAAAAAAATGCAACATAAAAACAGATTATAGTAAATGAGTATTTTCAATCTTTGAAAAAATCTTCGCAATATGTTTATGAATATGTATAAATAAATCTGCATATTCAACTACATAGATGTTATTTGTTTTTGTTTTTTTATTTGTTTTTCTTCCTTTTTTTTATTTTTTTTTTTTTTTTAACAATTAAACCGTTCCAATATAATTCGATGCAAACCAAACTCAATTTTCTATACAAATATATGTATGATTTTTCTGAAAATGACTTTTGTACTTATTTTGTAATGTTTTCTAACAGCAATGTTGAAATAAACATGGATTGTAGATCAATCGCATTATACACTTTCAAAATATTAAGTTTGAATTTGCAGTTGAAACAAGCAAAATAATTAGTATCTTACAGAGAAAATTCAAGATCAAACAAGCAAAATCATTATTATGACCAATGCAACAAGGAAGCGGTCCGAATAGCCTCCACACTAATCGCACCGATGGTCCGAATAGCAACGCCCCCTTCCCCATTTGTGTTTCAAAGTATGGATTATGCTAAAAGTTTCATAAAAAATAATTATAAGATTAAAAAAAAAAACTTTTTATATACCATATTTTTAAATTTTCTGATGAGTCATTAATAAAATACGCGAGGATAAAAAATAATATTTAAGCACGTGGAATCAGTTTAGTGAAAAAAAAAAAAGTTGGTTTTAAAAATAAAATATTGCTCCTTTCAGAACAACGTATATTAGCATCATACATTGGCACTTATCAATGTGTATAAAATTTTAAAATTGATAATGACGTCAATTTTTATGAAATGCATTATTTAACTTTTTATAATTTTCTCACATTCATGTTGAATTAAATGTATTTATTTTTATGTCGAAAGAAAATGAACTCGTAAAATTTTTTTTGGCAACAATTAAATTATAGCTAATTTTTTAATGGCTATTTTATTGCTATTAGGAGCTTATTATTTTCATATTTTAATGAATTAAAAGAAAACAATTCGAAAATCTTACTTCGAAGTATTGTGTTGCCGCTGGATTCTGAGTTACTGTGTAAGTTTCAAATGTCTAGCTAGTAGGAAAATTAGTTAAAAATAGATTGCAAGATTTGTACTGAACAAAGAAACAAACAAGAATCGAAGTTAATAAAAAATGGTAATAAAAAGTAAAAATGTGAGAAATGTGAATTTTTTTTAAATATGAGATGTAAATTTCTTTTAAATTAAAAAATCAATTACGGATTAGAAGGATTTGCAGATTTTAAATCTGTAGATTAGAGGGAGTTGACTGTACTGTATGTGACTATAAGGAAAATAAAGTTTTTGATGACATTTTGTAATACAGTACTTTAAATTAACTGGATTACGTTAAGAGCTGCTGTTTTATCAGAAAGTATAAGCAAGTGATCCAAATTATTATTTATTACCAGTTAAAGAAATGAAATTCTCTAAATTATAAAACTTTATACTGTTTAAATTAAAATTGATTTTTTTTTACTGGATTTTGAGTATTTTGGAACGTGATCATCAGATACCGAGGCTCATTAGCTCATTTTGATAAAAAAAACTCATAATTATTAACTAAATATGTTATTAAATTTGTATAGGTATATTTAAAGTTACTTAAAGTTGTTTAAAAGATCAGTGCATCCATTGTATCTTACAAATCTGCAATTTATAGGATAAACTTTTAAGAAAAACAGTTTCTTCCACTTGGAAGAAACCTATTTCTTCCGGCCGGTTTTTTCCGCCTTGGAAGAAACTTGCCAACCCTGCAATCATTTATTGCAACTTGACAAAATAAGTAAAAAAGAAAAATTAATAAAAACCCTGAATAACAAATATAGAAATTAAGAAAAATTATTTAAAAAAAGACTGTAGTGTAAAATAGCAGAGGTGCAGAGTATGTCCGAACGCCCGAACGAGGTTCGGGGGAAATTTAAACTAACTGGGGAAATTCTGAATATTTTTTAAAGAGAAAATAAAAAATAAAAATTTGCTGCTTTGAAGTTCTTATAATATACCCTAACAGCAATATTTTTATGTCACACTGTATACTTATTCTCTTAAAGATTTATTACATAGAACAAATGACTTTGTATAGCAAAGTAGATTTTTGCATTATTGAGGGAAATTTATACTGTGTTTTGGGGAAATTTCCGAGGTCTGAACATTTTCTGCATCCCTGTAAAATAGTAACAGGTGTTTGAGCTTCTTCTTTCGGTTTTGTTTTAATATATTTTACAAGACTGCTTTTAGCTTGTTAACTATATAAGAGAGCAACTAAAATTGTATTTCGTGCACAAAAAGATTAAAAAACAAGTAATTGTCAAACAAAAAAAAAATGTTGATTAACCCATTAGTAGTCGCTAGTTGGTCGATTTGCCGCCCATCCTTCAGTTTTTCCAGATTTTGTTATTCAATAGCCACCAAACATTTTTAGAAGTGGCATTTGATATGCATAAAAAGCAAATAAAATCGAAGAAGCGTCGGTCACATCACTTCTTAAAATTATTGGTGCTAGTTAAATAAAAAGTGCGCAATCTGTAATAGATGGCGCTGTCTATAGCGACTACTAACGGGTTAATATTTGAAATCAATATAAAGGTGCTGTAATATTTTAATAGCATTGGAATCCTGTACTATAATTTTTCAAGAAGTTGTATTGATTGGAGAAGTAATTATTTAATTTGTTTGGGTAGTAATTATCTTTATATTATACAGTATACACTGTATAATAATTTTGAATCTATATAATAATAATATTTCTCTAACGTGGATAAGTTACAATTAAATTTTGATGAAACAATAAGATAGTGATGATTAATGAAATATGTGAGGATAAAAAATATTTGTAAAGGGACGATATTTAAGCCCACAGAGTCAGGTTAGTGATCTAAAAAATTATGACATTTATTTTATGGGGAAAATGTAGTAATTTTAAAAGTTGTTTCTTCAGAAAAACACATTCATAAAAAGTATCATCAAAATAGGAATTATTTTATTTATTTATTTATTTTTTAGCAAAAAAAAATATATATATTATGCTGAAATAAAGACATCGCTAACATGGCGACTAAAATTTAAAAGGGGTAAGGAGGTCCTATAGTCCATTTGGAGGTTCTGCCTGCCAAAGTATGAAAAATGGGTGGTCAGGTCAACCATGAATTTTATTTTGAAATCTTTCTTTGAATGATTTTGTTTTCACTATTGCACAATATTAATTTGGTTCTAATAATAATTTTGCTTCTGGTAAGTTAAAATTTTAAATTGGTATAAGATTTATGAGTTTCAAATTTTAAAGGTAAATAAGAAAAAAAAATGAAGTGCAAGAATTTCTTACGGTTTTGCTTGCATAAAGTAAAAATAAAATCTTTAAATAAATAATTTTAAAAGTTTCTCTTTATTTTACTATATAATTCATAATTAAAGCTAAATTTTATTTTTTAAGTTATAGAAAATTATAAATATTACAAATAGAAAAATTTAACTTATAAAACCTACATTATTTTTTTAATTCACCAAAATTAAATATTAAACTTCCGCTAAAAAATTAATTATTAAACTTCCAAATTTTGAATCTAATTATAAAACAATTAAAAATGAAATGTTTAGATAAATAAATCGTTTTAAAAAAGTTTCTCTTTGGTAGCATTGAATTGGGACTTTAGTACGGCAGCCACTTACGCTACCAAGTACGCCACTGGATTATTGACTTTTTGCCAAAATAATTTGTACTGAAAACAGTTACTGAAACTTTAAGGCTTTTTTCTCAAGATTCTAGTGTGTGCTACTGCTTTAATATTTTGTTACCTTCATAGATTCTGTTTCTGTGTAATTTCATCTCGATCTAAATTTTCCATGTTGTGACCTCTCTTTGTAAGTTTTTTGTGCTTGACATGTTAAAAAAACCAACTCTGCTACCAATACATTCTGCAAAGAAACTGCTTTATATTAAGAAGATTCTTGTGGAGCTGCCAGGTGAAAAGAATAAAATGAAATAAAAGGTGAAAAAGAGAGAAAGAAAATGGTTTTTGGTGCCGTTAGTTTTTAAAATACATGAAATGCTCAAGATACAAAATACTTATGCTTTACACATATATTAAAGTATTTTACATTGTCATGTATAATAGATAAATTTGATGAAATTTTATTTTAAACTAATATTTTGTTTTGTGCTTCATTTTAGGTTGTGATAACGTTATCAATATGTCTGAAACAATGGAAGTAAGTTTATTTTGAGTGTCATAGTTCATGTATATTTTTAAAATTTTAGCTATAAATCTTGCTCTTCTGTTCGGTTAAGGTAAGAATCTAGAATGTTCCATAGTACCCAAAAAACATTAAACTCGCATTCTACACTTAAGTTTGTAATTTTGGGAAAAATGGACTTTTTTTTTTTCTTTTTAGCTGCGAGTGATACTTAACTCGTAACACTCACATTTCTTTTTACAGGGATGCCACTTATCTGCTGATGGCAGATTTCTGCTTTTTATAATTTTTTTTTTTTTTTTGGTCTCCTTCTCCTCAAACTAACAATCAAATAGGCCATCGAAGTCATGCAGTTTCCAATCTTTCTCCATCAGGGTTTTTAATCAGCTTTTTAAAAATGGTACCCCATTTGTGAATTTATAAAATATTTTGTGAAAAAATGAAATAAGTTTGTGAAAACTAATAATGCTTCAGATCAATTAATCGAAATGCGAAAAACAATCTTTTAAAATTACATTTAAAAAATAAAACTAAATAGTTGTAGAATACATACATATATAGGAGAGCTATTTTTTATGTGTAAGATAAAGTGTTTACTTAGATATTATTTATCATTGGCATTGTCTCCAGTAAATATTCAATTCAAACTGAGGGTATTTTTATGTGTTCGATGCACCATAGCTGATAAAAATTTTTAGTGTGTTGCTGTATTGCTGAGAATTGACTTTGTGAAAGTGCCTCTTTGCTGAAAATTGATTTCGTGAAGGTGCCTCATTGCTAAACAGGGCCGTGCCTACACTTTTAGCCGCCCTGGACGAAAGAATTTAGCCGCCCTCCTAGGCAAAAGATTTTAGCCACCATACTAGACACTAAAATTATTTCCCTCCTTCTGCTTTTGAAAACTATCTTTTAAAGCCAAAAACTGCCAGGTTGCCACAGATGAAAAGTTATCAAGTTTTTTTTTTCTGTTTTAAAAACAAGCCTCCAGCGGCCGAGTGCTTATGCGCTCAAAGCTGGTAGACATGAGATACCGGGTTCAATCCCAAGTCGCGCTTGTCGGCGTAGCCCATCGGTGTTTTCCATGGTTTTCTCCGAAACTTGCGTAAATACGGGCTACGACCCCTTAGAAAGACCCATCCACGGAGGGCACTCCCCCTCAGGTCTAGGACCTACAGCAGTCAATCGGCCTTATTTCCAAATCCAATCCAATCCTGTTTTTAAAAAAATCTAACAATTTTAGTAAACCTAATTTTTAGCTGAAATTTTGTCATTTTTAGCCGCCCCTAGCTGTTAGCCGCCCCGGTCGCCCCCCCCTAAGCACGGCCCTGTTGCTAAAAGTTGATTTTGTAGTGAAGTGCCCCAATGCTACACTAAATTTGTTCTGGATTAACCTCTGTCCATCCACAACATAAAGCTGAAAATTTCACGAATTTTATATGAACAGAACCGAAAATTGAAAAATACCTAAATATAGAACCTTTTTTGCATAAGGCATTTTAAGAAACTTCCTTTTTTCTGAAAAGTTCGCCATCGCCCCCGCCCATCGATGTATCGCTTCACCATGATGTTAGACTGACAATACTTCACAATATGCATATTAAACTTGCTTTATTGGATTCTAAACCTTTAAAAAAGATAGGATTGCTCAATATTTCTCATATACATACCTAGTTCTGTTGTCCCTCCTCTCCCTTAAAACTAGCGATCAGCTATTAAATAACCTGATGAAACTCTGCAATTCTCAATCTTTCTCCATCCATAACATTAGTGGTAGTGTTCATAATAAACTTGCTTTATTAGATTCTAGAACTTATAAAGAGGTAGGTAGTAGTTCCTTATGTTTAATTATTTTGTTTTAAATTATGTTAAATTAATATTATTGATTACCACATATAAAGACTTTGGATAGTCAGACATATAGACTATGGTTTATTTAGAAAGAGGAACTTTTTAAATAATTTTTTTATTATTATTTGTGATAAAGCATCATTCTTTTATATTAAAATATTAACTTTTTGACTGCTAAGCAACTATTTTTAAATTTATTATATTCAAATTATATTTTATATATTATTATACTTTTTATATTAGTTATTTTATTGTACATTAATTTACAGAATTTGTGTATAAATATACAAAAAATATTAGACATTTTATTTCATCCAATTTTCTCTTTTTTAAAAAACAATTTTTGAGTGCATTCCTGTTTTGAAAATATTTTTAGAACTTTCTTTAAAAAAAAAAAAAAAAAATTACAATTATAAAGTACTGCTTTACATGAAGTTTTATTAGACGAGAGTCTTTCTCTTGGTGCACCGAGCCTTCTTGATGGGGTTGTTTTGAAAAAAAAACTTGTCAAATAAAATTCAAGTGAAGCCATGTTTTAAAATTCCATGTTATAATTAATTTATTGAAGTTCATAACATTTTATTTAATTGTCTTTTTGTTTTGTCAAAATATTTAACCTAAAAAATATCTAACTGCAAATTCCATTCCAGTATTTCAGTGTATATAAATGAGGAATGATAAATTTATAAAATTGTGTAATGAAATGACATCTTTTAACTTGCCCCATAAATATAGTTAGAGCTACTACAGAAATAAAATAGAGTAAAAACAGCTTATCTGAAAATCCATAGATGATGCTGAAATGTAAAATGAAAAGTATAAAAAGTCAAAGGTTTATGTTTAAATTGGGTCAGCATTCTTTTCAATAATGGTAATTTAATATCTCACTTACTGTAAAAGCACTTATTTTCGCGAGCCGAAATTTTTGCGAAAATGAAGATATCTGTGATTTTACGAGCTGAAAATTTCGCGAATTTTATATGAACAGAACTGAAAATTGAAAAATACCAAAAGTACCTAAATATAGAACCCTTTTTGCATAAGGCATTTTAAAAAACTTCCTTTTGTCCGAAAAGTTCGCCATCGCCCCCACCCATCGATGTAGCACTTCACCATGATGTAAGACTGACAACACTTCACAATGTAAGAATTTTAGCATAGCCTAGTCCTACTACATTAAAAGCTGAGATAAGCCTTACAGGCAAAATTGTAGCATAACAGCTTTACTTGTTTGCCAGTATATACCAAAATTGAATCAGGAAAGTTTATAATGGTCTTGCCATAGATATAGTAATATATATAGATCTATCATTCCCATGTTATCGAGCAAAAATTTTTGATGCCGAAAAAAAATTCTTAAATCAGCCATTAGAGAGTATTGAAAAAAAGAAAAATGAATTTGAAACTGTATCTGGAGTTTTTCGTTCACCTTTAGTAAATAAATTATTCATAAATTTCATTTACTAAATTATCCGTGTGTACTCATGTGGGTAATTTACTTGGGGGAAAGACAGCCATTAGAGTGACTTTTCCCGAGAAAAAAGGTATCACTTTTTCCCTCTCACTGATCAATCTATGTCTTAATACTATATCTATGGGTCTTGCATATCACGTTTTGTGCATTTGTACATGATACAAAACTGAGATATAGTCTTCTTGTAAGTAGGAGAAATCCCAGCATATCAGCACCACCAGTTAGGCGATTTGCACTAAAATTTAATAAACATTACTTGTATCTACAGTCGGTAACAAAAGTGTCCGAACACTAGCAAAAATTCCTATATAAAAAAAGTACACTTCATGCGGTTTTGTTAAATAAATCCTAGTCGAATCCAAGTCTTAGTCAGTGTAAGAACAGGATTCGACAAGGATTTATTTAACAAAACCGCATGAAGTGTACTTTTTTCACATAGGAATTTTTACTAGTGTTCGGACACTTTTGTTACCGACTGTAGGTGCAACTGAATATAAGTTTGTAATTTGTAGAAATTCTGTACATTAGTTCTTATGGTAGAACTACCACAAAATTTTGGTCATACACAGACAGATAATTGGCATGAAAATTTTCAAATCATGTTCAGGAGATCTCAGAACGTGCAAATTCATTGAAAACAGAAAATGAAATTTTTTTACAAAATCAATATTTTCTTCTATCAATACAGAAGAAAATAAATTTATGTGATGCTGGGTTTAAACTGTCATTAGTTTTTTTAGCATTTTGCTAAAAGGTATCATATTTTGCTAAAACATGTTGGTCAGAATTTCGCTAAAAAGCTATAACTGTATAACTCTATATAATACCTTTTTTTTTGGGGGGGGGGGGGTAATATTTGCAGGCAAAAATTACGAAAGGACTGAAATTTTTGGGAATAATTATTTATATAGTAATTTGGATTTATTTTTAATGATTGAATTTAAATGCAAAAATATTTAAAAGTATGTCAAAATTCAGAATTTGCTTCATAGAAGCATTCTTAGCACTAGTATTTCACGATTATCTACAACTACACTTTACTTAATTTTTAAATTGCTTTTTCATTTTACACATATGATATGAGTACCTCTTTTTCTATTGTTAAAATCAAAACATAGTTTCCCTGATTCATATTTTTAAAGTCACAAATATGGATGCTTGGTTAAAATCATCAATGAACAAAAGGTATAGAAAACAAAACTGATTATAACAAAGCTAAGTAAAAGAAATCAATGGTATCCAAAGATTTTAATTAACTTTCAAAAAAGCTAAAATAGTGCTTACCTATTTTCGCTAAAATGCTAAAGCAATTTTTTTGTCAGGTTAAACCCTGCAACATAGCATACTAGTTAAGTGTTAGCTTCATATTTTGATTTTTTTTTTTTTTTTTTCCCTCCAGGTTTCAACAACAGACACTACTCCCTCTCCCATGCCTAATGGTGACCTTGTCAATGGAAAAGAAGAAGAGACAAGTGATAGCAAACCCAAATATTGTTTCCGTTGCCAAAAAGAAATGGATGGACTTACTACTTACAGGCCTGAAGAAATGACATCCAAAGATTATTATTTCGATTCCTATGCTCATTTTGGAATTCATGAGGTAATTTATAGAATTCTAGTTAATTTTCAGTTGATCATTCTAATTTTTTGTAGGTATTTTTTTACTTTCTTTTACCTATATGTGTGGTAGAAAAAGTATTGCTTTTGGATCAAATTTTCGAAATTGAGTTTTTATTATATTTACGCGTTTTGAGCTCCACTGAATCCAAAAATCATGTTTTTAGCAGTTGGTGTGTGTTAGTGTTATCAGCATATCTCAAGAACAAATAATAGCAGAAAGTCCAAACTTAGTATTCCAAATATGTATCATACTAGCAAAGCCCCGGTTTGTGAACGAACCAAATTCCGAATGCAGGAAAAATTTCAAAATCAAATTCGAAATGTACAAAACTCAGCCTGATGCTGCCTGCGTGCCAATAGATCAAAGTTTAACTAAACCATTTTTTAATTCACGAAATCAATTAATGTAGTGAATCAACGAAGGCTTTTCTCGCTTCGCTGGTCACTATATTTAAAGGAAACTCTTTTCTATATCACTTACAAACAAAAATAAAATTTTAAGAAATCGTGAAATTGCTTGGTTTCCTGCTGCCTTCGGCAGTGACCCACTCGTTCGCAGACTCTCTTGTGTCTGTCCCTATTGCCTGTGACCAGTGGCGCACCCACGGAGAGAGCTTAGGGGGCTTCAGCCCCCTCCAGAACCAGCTGACATGGTAAAAAATTTTAAATATGCATGAAAAAAAATATTATTTAAACACAGGTATTGTAAACAAAAATAAAATTCATAAATTATACATTAAAAAGTATCAGGAATTTTTTTAATTCTTACTGTCAAACACAAAAACGATGAACTAGTTCATTGTTTTTTAGTTGAAAACATTCCATTGCAATTTTTAGGAAAGGGCTTCTAAGGTCCTAAAGCATATACTGTTATCATGAAATCGAGAGAGTATCTAAAAAGTCAGGCAAAAGAAGCAATCTGATGTGGAAGTAAGCAGTGATGTATTTATCAGAAAAATGGGATACCAGGCTCATACAATTTTTGTATTTTAGTTTTTGAGTATTTATAGCACATTTATGAAAGTTTGTTTTATCCCTGGGCAAAATGAACACATTCGCATCGGCAAATGAAAATTCTCGCTAATATAAAATAAAAATTAGCCCTGCTCTTAGTCATTCCTCTAAAACAATATTTTAAATTGAAAATGGAATTTGCATATTCGTGTTAAACTCTGTAAATGCCACTAGCACATAAACATGCTAGCGAAATTTCGAATCAATTCCTAAAGATAAAATTTAATTGATTTAATCACAAATAAATAAAATTATTTCTCTAAAAATGTAACGATTTAGAGGAATTCCAAGAGGCGTAGTTTACTTTTCAAAATAGAACAATACCCCGATAGTTATTTTACAGATGCTTGGGAGGATTGGATCACCTAATTTTTTTATTGCGGTACGTAGAACATACAGTAGGGTCCAAGCGCAGTTTTCATTTTTGCCTCTGATGTTAATGAAATATTTGAATTTAATGAATTTTTTCCTGTTAAAATTCAAATTCCATATATATATAATACTGAAATAAAATATCTTGTAATGATATTACTCAGAAAGGTAACGCTTGAAATATTTGCTAACTGAACAAAATAAAATTCTAAGTTATATATTACATATTAGAATTAATGTTTTAGAATATTAAGAGGTTCTGCACCCTGCTGCTGTGTTAACTACACCCACAAAGACTATGTCCGACTTGTTTCTGTTAACCGAACCCAGAAGAAGCGTCGCCCCATACTCCAGATAATTAAATAAAAATAGCCTTGTAAAAATTTTCACTGAAGTTTTGTTGTAATTCCTACATATCACAACTGTATCTTTTATTTGGCTATAATTATTAAAATTTCTTAGTTACTTATGTGTTACTGTATTGCAAAGGAGTATTGAATTTGATCAAATTTTATTTTCAATGAAAATATGGGGGGGGGGGGGGAAGCTTGTCATATTGTACACTTTTTTTTTTTTTTTTTATTATTATTATAGATGAACCTACAACTTTATGTTTGCAAGCTAAATGCCAACCCCAACTAACCGAACTACTGTAACTTAGCATGTTTATATACTGATATAAAATCCTCAGTTGTGCTATTCAACTTAAATTCAGTTTCATTCATTCGTTTATTTATTTCAAAAGAAATGTTTAAAGCGGATTCTTTATTATGTGTACAGTCGACAGCAAAAATATCCGAACGCTAGCCAATAATTCCGATATCAAAAAAGTGCACTTAATACTGTTCGTTAAATAAATCCTTGCCGAATCATGTTATTAGACTGACTAAGAGCATGACTCGATAAGGACTTATTTAACAAAGCAGTATTAGGTGTACTTTTTTTAGACAAGGATTATTGTTAGTGCTCAGATACTTTTGCAGCTGACTGTATGTGCGCATATATGCCCATGCCCATAAACCTATTTCTATAGTACAGGGCCCAATTACAGAACTGCCAACCTAATCCGGCAAATTGTTAGTTCTGCCCTTTTTTCTACACCAGTCATTTCTTAGAGTTTTTTTTTTTCTTCTTAATTCATCGCAAATACATGTGAAGAAAATTACTTTTAAAATTAAGTGGTGTAGATAAAGGAGCAGTACCAGAGCCTCCTTAAGTAGATGCCTTCCACGCGCTTCGAATCCCAATGTTAAATTAGGCAACATTTAAAAAACAAAACTAACGCTAGGTGACAGCACCTACGCAGAGCAACAATTTTCTTCTGTTTCATAGATAAGTTATATTTTTCATATAAAATCTAGCTATTAATTTCAATTTAAAGTCCAAAATTGTATTTTTTTTTTTTCTTTTAATTTGAAAAAATGATGTGAAAGTGCTTTATCGTAAATATTTTCAAAAAAGTATTCAAATATTTATATTTAAAAAAGTATAGGGTTTAATTTTCTTCGAAAGTGGACAAGACCTATTTTAGCTTTTCAACTAATTGAATTACAACGTATCAAATAAATAACACCTTTTTTTTTTTTTTTTTTTTTTTTTTAATATATTATTAATTAAAAAACGAAATTTAAAATTAAATAAGCAAAAACATGGCATGTCTAT
Organism: Salticus scenicus; assembly: GCA_963930645.1. Classification (NCBI taxonomy): domain Eukaryota; kingdom Metazoa; phylum Arthropoda; class Arachnida; order Araneae; family Salticidae; genus Salticus; species Salticus scenicus. The sequence continues at coordinate 209,250,854 of OZ005662.1, forward strand.
CACGCGATTAAATTATTTTTTATATATTTATTCAATAAAAATTTCAAAATTTTTTTTTAATTTAGATATCAGATGAAAGTTTCGTTTATATAAATTAAAATCTCTGAACTTTAAATGAGTTCAGTTTAGAATGAATAATTTATAATGATAAATTATTAAAATCATGTCTTTTTTTTCTTTTTTTGGTCATGTCCTTTACGTTACATTTTTACCTTATTAGGTGTGAATTATTTTTCTTAAATCGAGAATTTTATATTATTTATAAGAAAAATAGACCAGCACATTAACGAGATAAGTTAACATTCAGTAATAAAAATTGGAGAAGAAAACAATCTGTTGTCTAGTCCGTCACAAAAAATAAATAAATAACCATTAAGATTTAAATTTTTTAAATTAAGGATTTCTTGAGTATAAGTTTTCTCTCGCACGAAAATTTTTTTTTTTTTTTTTTTTTTTTCAAGATTTTATTAGCTCCACCAGTTCCGAGAGGGTATGCTTTCGAAACTGATAGATATTTTCGAAATAAAGTTGTGTTATGTTTACATGTTATGAGGTCTCCTGAAACGAAAAATGTTTTTAGCGGTTGGTCTGTGCGCGTCGGTTTGTCTATCTCGGATATACTTGGAAAATGCTGAAAGTGTATTTCATTTTGTGTTAAGTGTTTTTCATATAAGACTAAATTTAAATGCACAATCTGATGTGCACATAGTTTATTGAAAACATACAGGGCTATCCAAAATTAAGCTAAACGTTCTTTTCTGTAGAATGCAATTGACGGAAGTGCTTTGCTACACTTTTTTATGTCGACGAATACTGTTGAAGAAGGAAAATTAATTTTTCGAACCTATAATGTAAACAAAGTATTTTTTTTTTGAAGTTCTATTTTCAACTCAGGTTTTTGAATAAAGTCACGTTTTGGGGTTCTCTGAATAAAAAAAAAAAAAAAATTTTTTTTTTAGTTTTTAGTGATTGATTTATATGCATATTTATTATCAAAATAACTTAAAAACAAACAAATGCAGGAAATTCACAATTGTATTTTAAAACTCGTATTAGGTTTCAATTTGAAAAATTTGATAAAGATTGGCAAATTTAAGGACAAATTAATAACATCCTTGAAATATTTTTACTTCCATTACCCTACTACTGTAGGTAATGAAAGTATTGTGTTCGGTCCAAAAATTCGATATAGAGTTTTCCCCTGATTTATATTTTTAAGGTCTCACGAGTCCAAAAAAAAGTAGTTTTTGGCAATTAGCCAGTATATGTGTGTGTGTGTATATGTGAGTGTATGGATGTGGAGAATTTCTATTTCAAAAAATCAAGTCATCTTTCTGTTATATCTGATAATTTTTCAAATCAGTAATCATGATATTTAATTTTTACATGAATTTTTAATTCCATATTCCATTTGTGTGGTAAAAGGTTAATAAAAGCAATGTTATGAATCTTAAAACTTAATATTTTTAAAAAGAACAAAAGTAGGAATAAAAATTTTCTATTTTTTCTTTTCAAGATTCCCAACACTTTTGTTTCGATTTAACTGAAATAATCAAATTTTTATACGCATTTACACAAGTCTTTAAAAAACAGTGGTATTAAAAAAATATAAATCAATCTTGTTCCTATATTGGAGTATTTTATAGTTTTATTCATAAGATACTAATGTAATTTATGAATAAAACTATAAAATACTACAATATGGAGTTACTTCAAAGTAACTAAGAACAAGTTATTTTTCTGTATTCCTACATCAATAAATAAAAATTTCATTTCATTTTGTAATAAGCATAACTATTTTACTTGTTAAATCTAACTTACTAACAGAGGTGTCAACCCTTCGAATTTTTATATCATAATTTCTTTTAAATTTATCTTCGTCTTAATCACAGAATTTACGATAATAAATAAAAATGTTTTTTGTGAAAAATATTATTGATATTCAAAAATCCGGAGGGTTGGTAATTTTGCATTAATTACTTATGCAGTTTACATACCTTGTCTTGAAATATGAAACTGTGAAAACTTATATTTTCACGGCGACTCTCCGATTTACAAAATGGAACGACGCAATACACCATATTATAAAAAAAAAAAAAAAAAAAAAAAAAAAACCTCTCACATTTGTTAAATTAATAAAACATAAACCATGAAGAACTCAATTGAATCGCAGGAAATAAACAGAACTTTACGACACGGTATCAAGCGCCATCTACTGGCTATGTTCTTCTTGTACTGTTGCCAAGTTTCCGAACGACTCGCTAGGCATCTACTTAAGAAGGCTCTAGCAGTACTAACAGTTTGACAGATTAGGTTGACAGCTTTGCAATTATTCTTCAGCCCCCTCCAGACGGAAATTCTGGGTGCGCCACTGCCTGTGACAATAAGCTTACCAGTGGGCTTCCATTTGGGTGCTTGTCATATAACAGTTTCGAAACAGACAGTATCGAAAAAATTGAAGTAGCCATTTAATATTCGAATCCCAGTTACATATGCACAACACTACATGGGGTGCACATAATATTTTCTTTCACGTTATTTTCTATATTTATTTGATTTATTCGATCAACCATAAAATGACAACAATTTCAAGCCAAATATAATATTACAATAAGCTATGATCGGCTATGTCTATCGCATGAGACAATTTTTGTGGTTATAATAGTAGTTGGTATATAGAAAAATAATGAAATATGTAAACCTGATCATGGTACAGCCTTAATGTAGCTCCCCTTGGCGACTTTTGAAATTTATAGTGTTATTTAGACAAAAATACATAATTTATGTTATTATTTTTTTTGCTTCTTTTCTTTTCCTATTCTGTTTTACAATATTTTATAATTTATTTATATTTTTGGTATAAAGGCTTAAAGTGGCTTTTACGAAAGTAGTCCTTGGTGAGAAATGTCCGATCTATTTCAGCATCAAAATTTTAAAAATTACCCATGATTATCAATAAGTAAAGCTCTTTAATGTAATGCTGAATTAGCTTTCATGCCAAGCGCGATTCATCCATGCTGGAAACATACTATTTAAACAAAAGGGGGGGGGATCTAAAATTGAGGTATATTATTATTTTTTTTTTCCATTTTAATATTTTCATTTTTTCATGTGCAGGAGCAAATAAAGCTTTTACCAGGTTATTAGTTTCACATATTAATTTTTAATTTTAAAAAATCTAATCAAAATTTCGTTACAAATGAGGTACCAAAGGAAAGGGACATTTTTTCTGAATCTGTTGGTTTAATTAACTAAGTATGAAAAGCTGGTGGCAGCTTGCGTCAACACACAGACAAACAGGAAGAAAACTCTCTTAGCCATTTATACATAGCGAGATAGAGATGCCACACTAAACTTTTCGTTAAGATGAAGCAAATAGTTCATGTACTATACTCAAGAGAATTCAAATACATTACGCCTATTGGGAAATTGCAGGTCATTAGAGTTTAATATCCATAGACTGCACTTAGCAAATGAAATGAATATATATTTTTTATATGCATAAAAGCATGTTTCATGTAGAATATGCTATGGAAATCATTCACTGTTTGTTTACAGGGCTATACAAAAAACTAGATTATTGTACAACTATACTTGAAAGATGATGGAAGTGTATTTCAGGTTGTGATGTGTGTTATTAATATAGGACTATATTTATGTGAACCATGTAGTGTGTACATAACCTTCAGAAAATATGCAGGGCTGCCAATATTTAAGCAATAACTTTTTTTTTTTTTTAAATAGTTAATGGACACTACCTCTCCATAAATGACCGGACACTTTCAATTTCAGATGTTTATTGAAATATTTCAAAAAGTACTAGACAAATAATCTTGAAACTTTAAGAGTAAGAAGAAAATATGTTACACCTCATATATTTCAGTCAAAATTTTGCCCCGAAAGTGCAGGGCTGTAGAACATAGACGCACGCCGTGTGCGGAAAATCTTCCTATCTTGTGGAAAGTTAGTTTTTATTTATTTATTTTTAAGAGGATAAAACATCTTTAGGAAATGAGGAGAGAGAGATTACCTGTCTGTAAATTTAGTAAACTCCCGATTATTTGCGGAATTGAGTTGTGCAGCAACCCATAGATAATCAGAACTCACGGATAACTCACAAAATTTGTTTTATTTTTATCACTTTCTATAAAGTCCTCATTGACCACTGTATGCTGTTTAGGAAGTTTACTATTTCCAATCTCCAAACATTGCAGCAAGCAACCATTTCTGCGTAAAAGATGTAATATAATGTAGACAGTTTTTGGAGATGTTTACAATTTTGACCTAGCGCAGTGCCAAATAGCTGTGTTAAATAAGGCTGATGTCACGCCATTGGAAAGAGAGAAAAGTGAAGAGAATATTATTTGCCTCCCTCTTTCTGTTCTTGGCAAATTTTGGAATCTAACAAAATTATTTTCGTCAATCCGCAACCTGAACCCAAATAATAAATATGGCTGCAATTTAAAGCAGTTATTAGATATCGAATCTATAACATCTAAATATGGGTATATTCTTTAAAAGCCTAAAAGTAAGATAAAAAAGTTTTATAAACAATTAATACTTCCAAAAGAAAACGATAAACATCAATCATTGCAGAAAAAGTTGAAAGTTAGTTAATTTCCAATTTTATCTTCTTGCATCTAATAAATCTTTAATTTATTTATCTCCTCATGCCAGAATGGTCCGAAGTGTTTCTAAATTGAAAGTGCAGATTTTGATTCAAATTAAATTTCATTTTTTCATTTATGAATTTTGTTCACTTTTAAAAATCTTAAGAAAAAAATTTTATAATCTGACTGCATACGAAAAACATAATTTCAATTCAATTAAAAATAAATCAGATACGAAAAAGAGATAGGACGTTCCAAAAATAGTACATAAAGTACCATTATTCGGAAAATGACATACTGTATATACATCTGTATATGCGCTATTGCGTTAAAAAATATAAACGTACAGTACCGGTATTCAGCATTCCGAAAACCGGCATTTTTAAGAATCTCACTATGAAAAATATATATATATATTAAATTGAAAAATATTCCTGGCTTAGAACAGTCTTTTCTCACCATTTTTTATATGTTTAAAAGAAAAAAAAAAAAGAATATAAGAGTATATATCCATAAATACTGAAACGTAGTGTGGAAAAAGCTTATGTTCCATCCGTTTTTCTATCGTGATTCTTTTCTCCAGCTTTTCCTAGCTTGCAAAAGAATTTTAGCTTTTAGGTCATGTGCGTGGAAAGTTTATTTTATACAGGTCTGCGAAAGTGAAAGGGAGAGTAGAAAAAAATTAAAGAAAAATGAAAATGTTTGGCATCTCCCTGTAAAAAGTAATTCTTGAAATGCAATCTAGCTATAGCATGCAATTATAGGTCTCTTTCTTATTATCTGTATAAATTCTTATGTCTCTATTGCATGTAATGATGGGAAATATAAAGGTTTCTTTAAAAACTTTCAAAATTTATCACTTTTTTTAGTTATAACACGCAAGGTATTAAACCCAGTACAAAGCCATTTTCAGGAAACTTGACATATTAGACACAACATACTGCAATCAGAATGCCAAAAATTTTGGGAACGGCTGAAATTCACTTCATTCTATCGCATATAATGTTTTGGGTTTACATGATACATGTTTGAGGTTTTCTCAATACATTTAAATTAGGCTATTAAATTATGAAAATAAAATTTTGCTGAATCTTACACATGCACAGTTAAAAATTATTTATTAAAAATACTCATTTTCATTAGATATTTAATATTTTTTTCATTCTGATTGCAGTATGTTGTGTCTAATATTGTATGTCAAGTTTCCTGAAAATGACTTTGCAATGGGTTTAATATGCATGTTATAGTTTAAAAAGATTTTTTTTTTTTTTTTTTTTCAAATTATTAAAAGAAACCTTTTATATTTCCCTGATTACATGCAGTAGACATAAAATTTTTTACAGATAATAAGAAAGAGACCTATAATCACATGCTACAGCCAGATCACATTTTAAGCATGACTTTTTACAGGATGATGCCAAACACTTTCATTTTTCTTTAATTTTTTACTGGTCCCACTTTAACTTTCGGGGCAAAACTTGCAGTGAAATATATGAGGTGTAACATGTTCTTCTTACTCCTGAAGTTTCAAGTTGATTTGTCTAGTACTTTTTGAGATTTTAAAAAATGTCTGAAATCGAAAGTGTCCGGTTATTTGTGGAAAGGTAATGTATAATATTTTACCATATCCAGGAAAGCTGCTCAGGAATTAAAATTAATGTCTCATAGCCATATCCCTGCATAGCAGGTCCACATCCACAATATAATAAATAATGGGCTACTACTAAATAAACTACTATAATGGGCTACTACTAAATAAACTACTAAATAATAGGCCTACATTAACTATAATTCTGAAAAGGATTGTTTACACATTACTTAATATATATACCTAAAAAATTATCCTTTTAATAATTGCACTTACATAAAAGCATATATATTTCGAGCGCACCCGCGCTCATCATCAGTGCGTTGTAGTGATTTCATCTCTTCTGTCTTGGTCGGTTCTTTCTTCTCCATTTTCGGCTCTCTTCACTTCAGATGTTTTGTTTCTCTTAATTACTTGTTGCCATATTGGTGGAATTATGCTATGCTCGCGATCATTAATGGATAAGTTGTTAGTGATTATTTCAATTGCTTCTCTTTTAAGGGCATATTGGTGGTTATTATAGGGTGCAATTTTACGGGTATTAGCGGTATTAAAGTTGATTGGGTTAGTTTTATGGGTTATCCTTTTAATAATTGCACTTACATAAAAGCATATATGTTTCGAGCGCACCCACGCTCATCATCAGTGCGTTGTAGTGATTTCATCTCTTCTGTCTTGGTCGGTTCTTACTTCTCCATTTTCGGCTCTCTTCACTTCAGATGTGTTGTTTCTCTTAATTACTTGTTTCCATATTGGAATGACGAAACGCTACATAAACGACCGTGAAAAAGAGCACTTTGCCGATATAAAATATAATAGATCCAATACTGCCCTCTCCATCACCCATAAAACTAACCCTATTAACTTTAATACCGCTAATATCCGTAAAATTGCACCCTATAATAACCACCAATATGCCCTTAAAAGAGAAGCAATTGAAATAATCACTAACAACTTATCCATTAATGATCACGAGCATAGCATAATTCCACCAATATGGCAACAAGTAATTAAGAGAAACAACACATCTGAAGTGAAGAGCCGAAAATCGAGAAGTAAGAACCGACCAAGACAGAAGAGATGAAATCACTACAACACACTGATGAGCGCGGGTGCGCTCAAAATATATATGCTTTTATGCAAGTGCAATTATTAAAAGGATAATTTTTTAGGTATATATATTAAGTAATAGGCCTACCATATAGTAAATAATGTATTTTTTAAGCTAAATATTTATAGCTTGGTTTTTGTTTGTTTTTTTACACGTTTTGAGGCTTTCTGAATACCGAAGTCAAGTTTGTAAAGTTTTATATTTGTCATTGTCTCATAGAGTAAATTAAAAACAAATAATTTCCGGCAATCCAAATTTTGTGTTTTGAAGTTAATATAAATTTGTTACTAGAAAAGTTTAATCAAGATATGTTGCATGTGAAAGTTGTCTGAATAATTTTAAATGAAATTTTGAATTTAATAACAGATTTGAATTTATATAAATGTAGGTACAGTAATGAAATGGGGGGTTGAGAGGGGGTAGCCCCCCTCACATAGAATTATTTGTCAAATAAAGCTGTTCCATAGCCTAATTTGAATTAGTTTAACATAGATTTACATAACAGTACTTGTTATCTTACCCCTTAATCTCCAATCTGTATTTATAGTATTAAATTTCAGGGTAAGAGAAAGTCATATGTGAATGACACACAAGACAAAAATCTTTTATTTAAATCTTATTTAATTTTTGGTAAGATTCATAAACCAATCTTTCTATAAAATTTGGGTCTGTAGATTTAAGTAAACTTTAGGCATTGACTTTTGATAAGTGCTTTTAACAGGGGTAAAAAATTGCTTGATATTTTTAAAAATATGATAAGTTGTTTAAATTATCCTAAAAATTGAGTTATGTTATATATTGACATTTAATATATTCAAATTAAGCAATCAAATCTTAAATTCTTACTACACCGGAAGATTATTTTTGCACAATTGCTTGTTTAAGTAATGAATGTAAAACTTTAAACACCATAAAGTAATACAACTGTTCATCAGGCCAAAAAAAAGGAACTAGAGGGCAGCATCAAAGCTCTCTCAAAGAAGATTGTTTAAAAAAAAAAAGTCCAAGGAAGTTTTGAAATGATAGCTATTTATGAAAGTTTTGGTTACTCCAATTTAAGTTCATCTAATTAAAAAATTGTGAGCCAAATGTTTAAGTCATTTAAAAAAATGTTTGTATTTATTAAAATATGCTAATTTTCTTTTTATGTTTTGCCATTTTGTTACATATTTTAATCATAAGTAAAATTTTATGAGTCGACATTCAAAAGCAGGCTGAAATTGCATATTTTCTCGTACTTAATATAAACACTAAATATTTTCTAAGTAAACTAGCTTTTTATTCTTTTTTGCCTATGTACAGTAAATCCCAAATGTTTTGCTGGATTTGCTAGTAACTTTGTCTTGAAATTTCAGTTTGTGCTTGTACTACCCTTGTTTTAATCCTCCAACTGCTACTGTATTTTAAACTAAATTGTGTATTTTTTATAATTATATATTTGAAATTGACATAAGTTCTGGAGTTTAAATATGTAGCACATTTTTGTAACAGATATATTTTTAAAATAAGAGATGTTTAGAATAATCAACTTTAGATGGAATTGTGTCATTTTACTACCTTATCTCTGCCTATTGAAATTGTGGGATAATATAAACAACGGCAATAATAAGTCAAAGACAGGGTTAGAAATTAGGCATCATTGGCACCTAATGGGCCCATCAGTGGCCGAGTGGTTCTACACTCAAAGCTGGTAGACGTTATGTTTGATCTCAGGTCGTGCTTGTCAGCCTTGCCATTCGGAATTTTCTGTGATTTTCTCCAAAGCTTGTGTAAAAACAGGCTAGACCCTCTTAGAAAGACACCCCTCCCCCCCCTCAGGCCTAGCACTGTAGAGCAATCAATTGGCCTTGCTCCCAAATCCATTGGCACCTAGTATTTTTCTATTTATCCATAAAAACAAAAAATTTGATTGCAATATGAATATGCAGATAGTTGCATATGTGCTCCTATTTATCAAAAAGTGAGCAATAAAAAGTAAGTGTTGCGGTGGTTGTGAGATTCATCGAGGTTTGAGAATACTACGGAAAAGAAAGTTAAAAGTCACAATGAAAGGAGAGACAGAAACGTGAGAAACAAGTTAATATAGAATTCATAATTTGTCCCATTGTGTTGTAAGATGTGTGTATTGGTGTTTGTGATTTTTTTTCAAAGCTTGGAAAAGAGTGAGAAGTTGATCTGAAAAAGTCAAGTTTCATCTTACCAGTAAAATGTATACATATAAAATGACTAGATGCAAAATTACAATCGTCAAACTAAAATTTTTTTTATGTGTAAAATACGACTAACAACTGCTTATTTCGAACTCTGGTCATAGAGTTAATTTTTTCAGAGAATAGGAAAGTTATTCCACTAAATTTTCAAATTAAAGATGGTTTAAGAAATGCTGTGGTATCTTTGAGGCTAATTTCCAAAATATGTTCTTTTTTTTCTCCACTAAATGATAAAATGTCATATTTACACTCAATTAACGAGGTCCATAATCTCCATGGAAGAGCAGGGAAATCTAGAATAATCTGGGAATTAAGATTTCTCTTCTTAACCTGAAAGAATCTCATAGAAAATGAAAATTTTCTATAAAAATTTATAGAAAAATATAATTTCTTCTTACTCTTACTGTGGGGATTGTCTTCAAGTAATGTACTGGAAATTAGTTATTTATTCAATCCCAGAATTATATGCAATTTTTCTGATAGTGAAATTCATAAATTAAGACTAAAATATCAAATTTCATATGACTGCTAAACCTAATTAAAATTAATATTTTTCATAATGAGATAAGGATTGGACATCATAATAAATTAAATGTTCTCTGCCCTATAAAAACTTTTTCTCACTAAAATTTCAGATAAACCTATTTGCAGAAATATGTTTAACTGAAATTTACATTTCATAGTTGCTAAGTACTAAAATACTTTTTTTTTTTTTTTTTTTTTTTTTAATTCCCTTAAAGCTCATTCCTAAAATGGATTATTTTGTTACTAGTGAACAATATATATTTTAAGTGTCTAACTGCCAAAGTATTTTTATGATTTATTGTTAAAATACTTATTTCTCTCATGATTCATTAATGAAAATACATCTTCACAAAAATAAAGTGTTTCTTATGCTCTAAAAAAGGGCTAATTATCTCCATATTGCACATGGTTCTTACTGCTCCTCAGGGAAAATCTAGAATATTCAGGTCATAAGAATTTTGGTTCCAAATCTCATGGGAAATAGGAAAATTTTCTTTAAAATTCTGAAAAAAATTTATTGTAAATTGTGGAAAAATAAATTTTTTTCTCACTTCTTAATTTTTTGTTTTAGCTCAGTTCAGATGTAAAGTTTTGCTAAAATTTGCAAAAAGTATAGTAAAAAATGTTCATATAAGTAATTCAAATCTTATTTGAAAAGGATAAAAATTTAATATCAAGTTAAGCCAATACTATGCTTTTACTGTTGCAGATTCAGCCCTCAAACGATTTTGTAATATATTGCTAAGATTTTCTTGAAAATTATCTGGAAAAATCGGGGAATTTTTTTAAACTTGAGTATCAGGATGTTGGCAATCAGGGATAACAGAAGAATCATGGAAAAAAACAGGGAATTTCATAAAAATACCCAAAAATCATGAAACTTTTAATTTTTACCTTGTAAACGTAACTGAAAGATTGCCAAATAGGTGATATCTCAGCTAAGATTGCACAGGATTAGCTGCTTTCTTGTTGAATCTTGCCATAAAAAACATTAAAAAGTTAACATAAAAAAAGTATTCTTAAGGGCCCTCTTCACTCACCGCCGCCGGGAGCCGATGCTAATGTTATTCTATGGGAAATTTTTCTTTACAAATAACTTATTAACTAATACATATTTTTAAATTTTTTTTCATTCCCAGCTGTTAAATTGACAGACCTTTTTTAAAAAATTATTTTTTCAATTTTTTATCTTTTATTTTGAAGCTGCAAAATACAAATTTTCAATATGTGAAATTTTTTCATTTTGCAATTTCAAAATAAAATATTAAAAATTAAAAAAATACATTTTTGAAAAAAGATCCGTCAATTTAACAGTTGAAAATTTTCTGAATGTGAAAACAGAATTAAAAAATATGTATTAGTTAATAAGTTATTTGTAAAGAAAATTTCCCCGTAGAATAACATTGGCTCGGGCTTCCAGCAACAGTAAGTGAAGAGGGCCGTTAAGGCAACAACTTGGAGAATAATTTTATATTCTGATGTTAATATGTTGTGCAATTTAAAAGACTGAAATTTTTATATCTTTGCAATTCCTCCTAAATTTTCATTGTATGTTTCGTTTTGTGTATTATGTTAACAAAGTCAACAAAGAAAAAAAAAATTGAGATACATGTAAATCCAGTATACTTTTTTCAATAGCTGTGATTTGGTGAAAATGTTACACAAGAAGGTAGTATACACAAAATTATAAAATGTATGATAGGTAATGGAAATCTGTCAAATTTATAAGGGAAATCAGGAAAAAAAAAGAAATCTCAATTTCTATAACTACCTTGAGTGTGCACCTTATTGCAATCAGTTTTTTTTTTTTTTTTTTTTTAATTAAAAGAGGGGGGGGGGAGTTTGAACTTAAAGGGGAATGTTCAGTAGTCACAAATAAAGAGGGGGGAGGGGAGCTAGAGGTGTCAAATTGTTTTAGTTGGAACTTTTTTTCTTATTCACTCAATACATGGCCAATATATATTTTAAAGTCTAATATATGATAGTGTCAGTAGCCCATCAAGTTTTAGGGATGAGATTTTTCAGCTTTTTGGTAAAGTAACTTTTCAGCTTTTTTTTTTTTTTTTTTTGTGTGTGTGTGTGTTTATATTTCTGATATGTGTTTGTTCATTTTTTATACATTGAAGGTTAAAATAAATATGTATTACTCAAATATAATAGATATTGCCATCAAAATTCTAGTATTTCATTTCTGTCTTGTCTTTGCGTACAGTTTCAACTTTTTTTGTATTTTTGCCAAAGTTTGATTATTTTTAATCAAAATAAAACAATTCTTTTTTTTTTTTTTTATTGGCTTTCTGAATCAATAAAATGAAATTATGTATTTTATATTTAAAAGAATTTCATAATGTCATGTAAAATTGATTTCTTATGATTTCCTCTTTGTTATAGGAAATGCTAAAAGATGAAGTTAGAACCCTAACTTATAGAAATGCTATGTATCACAATAAGCATTTATTTCGTGGTAAAACTGTTCTTGATGTTGGCTGTGGAACTGGAATTTTATGTATGTTTGCCGCAAAAGCTGGAGCAGCTAAAGTTATTGGGGTAAGATTTCATTGTGGTGGCCTTATCTATCAATCAGGGCTGTAGAGTCGTAGTTACTAAAAATTTGCTCACTCCATTTCAGACTGTTTTGAAGTGGAACAAAACAAATTGTTTTATTTTAAATTAAAAAACTGATTTTATTCTACTTAAATATATAAATATATACTGTGCAATGTGCATTCCTAGTTATATTAGAATTTATTGCCATATTATCAAATATATCAGAGGTAAAACTTTTCAGGGACTACCCATGAATTCAGGTTTTTTATTAAATTTTGCTGATTCTAAATTTTATGTTAATTATTTTGTTAAACAGGGGGTCGATCAGCGCAAAAATTGGGTCCCCTTTGCTGCCCTTTCACAAAATTTAAATCCATAAAAAGAGACACTTCATAAAATTCAAATTTATAAAAGGAGCCCTTTTACGAGATTTTGTTTTATAAAAATGATCCTTTTATAAAATGTTTCTATGTTTTCAGTATTTTTAATTAATTGATTCAATCAAACTCTATTAATTTTATATTAAACACTGTATAGAATTAATAACTTAAAATGGAAAGTTTTATGATTTTTTTTTTTTTTTCATAAAAATGAATAAAAATTTCACAAAAAAAGGAACCCAAAAATTAAAACCTAGATCAATGTTTAATTTGCTTTCAAAAGTATTGAGAACTCTTTAAATATTATTTATTATAAGTATAAATAAATGCTTTAAATAATAGACATTAAGATATATGATTAATAAGTCTTCCCTCATTCATTTTGCAGTCCTTGATATATTGATGGGTGAATGTGATATTTCATTATACCTTAGTTCAAGGACGTACCCAGGGAGGGGGTCCATGGGGTCCGGACCCCTCCCGAAATAAAATTTAATAAAAGTTAATTTAATAAATATGCCCTTTTGAAGTTATAAATTGTTTTATATCATCCATGACTTTAAAAAGAAAATATGTTCTTTAATCCTATCATTTGATCAGATTAGCTTTTCTTGAGAGGAGGGGGGGAGCAATGGCCACTCACATTGGAGACATTTATAATCTTCCGGGAAAACTTATGATTTCTTATAGATATTTCTCATACATAAGCAACTTTTGGATTACTTCTTTTCAAAATTTTAATGTTTATTTTAATAATTTATCAGAGATAGTGCTCTTCAATCCCGTTGAAAACTTTCTGGCATCACCACTGAATTAGCAAATGAGATATAATTTTGCATTGCGTGTTTTTTCACTTCATGTGCTTTCACTCTTTTTCCTTCTCAAAAACTCTGAAAAAAATAAAAATTCTTTTTCTTTTGCATTATATTCTTGAGGGTTAGAACTTAATAAAGCGACCCACAGTTAGAATACTGTTTTGATACAAATTTCTGATATTTTTAACCTCAATCTTGAAAGCAATTTTTTTTTTTTCGTAAATTTAAAATATTCCCAAATATCCCAAATGATATTGTTCGTGGTCTATAAACGAAAATAAATAAATGAAAATAATATAAAAAACAGTGTTAAAGAAAAGCTAATTTTCGATTGAAACTTCCTTTTTTCTGATACATAATTGCGCCTGCGCCCGTTCCCAATTTAATGAAATTAATGGTCAGTTTACACGTATCTACTACGAGCGCAATGACATTTTTTAAAGTAAAGGCATTTACTATAAACAGAACTGTGTATGAAAGATTATTTTTGCTTAGCATTACTCTCAAAACTTCATAATGTAACATAAAATTTTTAAGGTGCATTGAACAAAATGACCTCAAGACAACAGTCTTAATTTGATTCTGTAAATGTTATTAATATGCAAATAATTTCATAAATATGTAAATAAATGACCATTTATAGAAAACTATTCAATCTTATGATATTTCTACTTGATATGTTCTACTTAGTAGCGAACAATACCTAATCTCGCCGACAGCTGTGGCCCATGTTACACTATGGGAAAATTTGTTTCCATAATTTCTCATTACCTAATGTGATTTTTAAAATAACGTTTTCGCATTCAGAAAATTCAAAATAATTAAATTAGAACTTATTTTCCAAAAAATGATTTTTAAAGTTTTTAGTATTTCATTTTGCGGCTAAAAAATGAGAAAAATACACTTAGTGAAAATTCGCATCTTTGAACTAAAAATTAAAAAAAATTTATTTTTCGAAAATGAGTACTTATTTAACGATTGTGAATTTTTTAAATATGAAAATAGAATTTTAAAAAATGCATTAGGAAATAAGTAATTGTGGAGACAAATTTTCCCAAAGAATATCATGGGCCAACAGCTGCGGCAGATCTCTTGTAAATGTATACAATGTACTTCAATTAAGTATGTTCTCAAAAAATATTTTCCCTCTTCCCGGTGCCCTACCAGTCTCTGAGAGTTTCTGCGCTCAAAACTGGTGGACGGTAAGGGTCATCTCAGGTCATGCTCGTCGACCCAGCCGTTCGGAGTTTTCCGTGGTTTTTTTTTTTTTTTTTTCTGAAATTCGTGTAAATACAGGCTAGGACCTCTTAGAATGATTCCTGTGATGGAAATTCCACCCATAGGCCTAGGACACTAGAGTAGTCAATCGGTTTTTACCCAACAAGCACAACTAAACCTCTTCCTGATAAGGAGCCGTTTTCTGATACTTCCACTGTCATTTGTAGACAAAAATACACAAAATTCTCTGAAGTTACTATTCAAGTGTTAAGGAATCGAGTGATGTTTTAAATATGTGAAAAATACTTAGAACAATGTATCATTTTTTCGTGTGGATTCAGTATGAACTGGAAGTTTAAATTTTGGTACTTAAAAAATTAAGCTTAAACTCAAATTCTAGAAAAAGCTTAAATTTTGCATAAGTAATGGTTTCAATTATAGTTAACAAGAGGCTCCTTATGAGAGGGGCAAAAGGATGCTCAGTTTTAAGCGTATTTATAATAGTAGGTAAGGAGGGCCTGAAAACGCCACATACTTGCACCCCACGTGTCTTAATGAAAACCTGACTCTGGGCCCCTCCCAAAATAAAATCCTGGATACGTCCTTGCCTTAGTTATTAAATGATTTAAACTGATTGAAGTCTCCAGCTAGGATTGGTCAGTACCGGACAGGCAATATTCAGCCTGAAAATATTTTTCTCCATCCTAGTATGATTGACTCGTGCCAAGGTTTTGGACCTGCCCATATACCCTCCCCCACCTTAAAAAAAAAAGGCTACTAGAAAACAACTAGAAAATAACTGGAATAGGTAATAACTGCTCAATTCTCCATCATATATTTGCTGTCATAAATATTTACAATAGAACATATTATATTCAAGATTAGAGCAATGAACTTTGTGGTGAGACATACTGTTTGATTACCGATTAAAGAAATAACATTGTTTAAATAATAAAACTTTATATTAGTTAAAGTGAAATAGATTTCTTAATGGATTTTGAGTATTCTGGAGTGTAATATGATCTTGGCTAAAAATCTCTTAAAATTATTAATTTTAGCATACATAATTAATAATTAAACTTACTTAAAGTTATTAATTTGAAAAATGTGTTGATTACAATTTATATAATGTTAAAGAAAAAAAATTCTTCAGGCCGTTTTTTTCCACCTTGGAAGAAACTTGCCAACCCTGTTAATAAGGTTCTCTATCCTTGCAAACTATCACTACCTGATATTTGTTGAAAGCTGGTATCGTTTGTCTATATAAGACTTTTCAAATCAAAACTAAATAACTTACAATATTCTTTGTCTAACTTAATTCATTGTACATTTATATCAGTTTTTTATCGTGAAACTGATGTGTATCATATTGCACCCCTTGGTTTAGAATGTATATTTATTGCTTTCCATGTTTAACATTTTGGAAGAATGAGTTTTCAATTACGCAAATTCATTTTAGAAACATTGGATTTTTGAGCTTGTTTCCTTTTTTTTAACCTTGTATCTAGAAAATATAAACGATCTGTCATTAAAGACCTGCTTCACTTTCTGGTGTCCGTCGGAAACTCAAGCCAGTGTTATTCTATGGTAAATTGTTAGATTATAACTCATTAATTAATATATATTTTTGCTTTCATTACCCAACTACCGTAGGTAATGGAAATATTGTATTCGGTCCAAAAATTCAATGTCAAGTTTTCACTTGATTTACACGTTTTAAGATCTCCTGAGTCCAAAAAAGCAGTTTTTGGCAATTGGTCAGTGTGTGTTTCTGTATGTGTGGAATCTTCTGGCTATCATATAGAACTACGAAACTTCAGAATTGTGACAGGACTGGTGTACAGATAAATCTTCCAAATTTTGGTGAAAATTGAAAAACGGAAGTGGGACCTTAAGTCCGTATCTTAAAAACGGCTCTAACGATTTTCTTCAAATTTGCTGTATAAAAACTGTATTAGATGTCCTTTCGAATTATATAGTTGGTTAGTTCAGTAAAATTAATAGATGCCCTGTATAAATAGCTCAATTTCAGGTCTCGCAAGCGTGTTCCTTTAAAAATGGCTGTACAGATTTTTTTCAAACTCAACATATTAACTCCCTTTTAAATATTCTTTTGTATGTAATTATTGCTTTCCGGTCAATAATTACACTATACCAAGTTTTGGTAAAAGTTGGTATCTCAAAAACGGCTATACAATTTTCTTGAAAATTGTTACATAAATCCATTTTAGATATCCTTTCTTGTGTATTATGTGGTTATTACAGGAAAATTAACAGTGATCCGCTTAGGTAGGTAAGTTTTATATCTCGGAAATTGGTGTTTCAAAAAATAACTATCATTCTTTCCCCTTATTTCTTAACTCAGTAAACTGTTTTACTTGTAATGTAAACTCTAAAATTAACTATGTAAACTCTGTTTTACATGTCTTTATATGAGCATTCTCCAGGGGTTGATCCAAGTTTTAATTTTTGGGGCCCATTTTTGTGAAAAACAATTTTTTTTTTTTTTTTTGTGAATTTTTTATTTATTTTATTTATTTATTTATTTATTTTTTTTTTTTTTGTGGAAAAAAAAAAAAAAAAAATGTCGCTAGAAACTTTTTATTTTAGCAGATACGCTGTCTAATGTTTAATTTCGAGTTAATAGCAATTTATTAAACAAGTATAGACACTCATTAAAAATAATACTATAAGCATGGAAAAATTTTACAAAAGTATTACTTTTATAAAACAAAATTTTGTGAAGGGGCAGTTTTTATAAATTTGAATTTTGTGAAGTGACCCATTTTCTGAATTTGAATTTTTGAAGGGGCCCATTTTAGGGATTTGAATTTTGTGAAGGGGCCCATTTTAGAGATTTGAATTTTGTGAAGGGGCCCATTTTAGGGATTTGAATTTTGTGAAGGGGCAGCAAAAGGGTCCCAATTTTTGCCTAGATCAACCCCTGTTCTCATAGAAAACTTGTTAGGTGTTTACTTCATTAGGCCAATTTTATGTCTTCTGGATCACATTATTTTTAAAAAATGCATATAATACGTGTAATATTGGGTAATAGAAGTCATGTGGTTGTTTCACACCAGACTTTTTAATTCTGTTTTCACATTCATAAAATTCATAACTGGTTTAATTGACAAATGTTTTTTTTTTTTTTTTTTTTTTTTTTTTTAAGTAGACTTTTTAAATTTTTAATATTTTATTTTTAAATTGTAAAATGAAAAATTTAAAAAGTCCATTTTTAAAAGACATCCATCAATTTAGCATTTGGGGAGAACGTTGCCGTTCTCACTACAGCACTCATGCCTACTTTGTTTGCCTGATGAAGGGTTTTGTGTTCTTTCGACCCAAAACAACTGTTGCCAGTTTATTTCATTTTATGGTGTTTATTCAAAGTTTTGACTTGAGCTTTTGGCAACGGTAAGTGAAGTGATGATGCTTATTTGATGACCCTTTTTCTGTAGCTTTCTTTTTGTTTATTTTAATTTAATAAGCTGTAATGCATGTGTATGTATATATATATATATATGTTTGTATGAAAGAGTTGGAGTCTGTCATTTTTCATTCAGACTTCACACCCCTGCTATCAACAGTAAGAAAACTGTAAGGAAATTTGATATTTACTTTTAACTCTTTCAGGGGCGGTAGAATATATTATATCCCACCTAATTTTAATTCCCAACAGCAAAAACTCATCTCAGAATTTTTTTTTTACAAAGTTTTACTTTAATAATTGTGGAACCTGTAAAAGTGACCACCTTGGTAAAGTGACCACCTGAGTAAAGTGACCGTTTTCCTGACTAAAATGACCATCATCCAGTTTTAAAGAGACTTTATAAAGTGACCACCTGTGTATAGTGACCATTTTAGCCGGTCCCTAGGGTGGTCACTTTAGACAGGTTCCACTGAAGGAAAACTTCATTTATTTACCTATTTATTTTTAGACTTGTTTGGCAACTTAGGAGATTCATGGGGAATTTTGCCTTATTCAAAATATTTTTCATCTATAAATCTTATATTGTTTTGGATTAACTATTCTTTATATTAAAATATTGTGTTATGTACAAAGGGCCTTTATAACTCTTAATTATTATTATTATTATTTTATTTATTTATTTTTTTTTTCCTGAAACTTGTATGTATGCTGGTTAGAACGTCTTACTAAGACCCTCTATAGGTTGCATTCCATCTAGATCTAGATCTCCAGAAAGACAATTGGTATCATAAATCCCAAATTTTAGAGAAAAATTATCAAAAAATGTTTTTTAGAGTTATTATTATTATTATTTTTTTTTTTTTTTTTTTTTTGAGTTTTTAGTGTTTAAATTTGAATAAGAAAACAAAATGTAATTTAAATTAATCAACAGTATTTACTGATTTCATTTTTCTACTTATTTGAACATTATATACTACTATTTCTACTTATGTTTCATGCCATGTACTTTCCTGATTTTGAAACGAAAATATCTATATATATAAATTCCACATTATTTATGTAGATTGAATGCTCTGGAATTGTGGAACATGCAGAAAAAATTACCAAAGAAAATCATTTGGATAATAGTAAGCTAATTTATACATTACATCTTAAAAGGATTTTTTGTTTTTTTATATGTTATTGTAGTTGATAAAACAATGCTATGTTCCTCACAAATTTTCTCATAATTTGTTATACAACTTCACATTAAAAAATTATTTATTAAAATTATTCTTTGACGTATATGCAGGCCATTTTCATCTTAAAAATATATCACTAAATGTTAAAATAATATCTGTCCATTTTATGCCCTGAAGACATCTGAGTTATTTTTATTTATTTATTTTTATGTACAGGTGTTGGACACTTTTGCTTTTTTACATTTTGTTGAATATCTTGAAAAATACTTAATGCGTTGCTCTTAAATTTTGGGAATAAGGAAAGCATGTCCTTCTCATATTTTTCAGCAAAGATTTTGTCACGAAGGTCCTTAGAGGACAAACAAGAAGTCCAATAAAATAAAAAGTATTTGTGATACCCTGCATATGGAAAAGCTTCGATTGATCTGCAAATTTTAGATATGGTTATAAATGTTATATTTTATGTGTGTAGAGTTTTGTAAGGATATCTCAAATATTTAAAGAGTTATATTTTATTAAAAAATGTAAAAATTTTCCCGCAAGTTTTTACTTTATAACTCCAAAGGTTTTTCTTCAAATTTCATGAAACTTTTGTAAAACATGACAACATATGCCTAAATTGTTATACTGTAGTTTAAAATGAATATATTTGATATTCAAGGAGATAGGGGAGGTTGTAGTAAATAATTTTTTACTGCACATGCGCAGACTGTAGCAAAAGAAACTTTGACATAGTTTAATACTGAACTATGTTATACAAAGGAACTTAATTACAATATTTGCGATTCATTTTTATTTATTTTTGTATAGATTTGTACTGCTGCACACCTATATAAAAAGAAAGTTTGGAAAGAAAAAATTTTTTTTTTCTGGTACAAATTTTCATTTGTGAATGACCCCTTATCGTAAAGGCCTTTTTTGGAAAAGCTAAAAAAAAAAAACTCATTTAATCACAGATATCTCTATGAATTTTTGTGATATTCAACTGAATTTTTTTAAGTCGCTCTATGCAGTTGTGTATTAAACTATGTCAAAGTTTTTTTGCTACAGTCCATGCATGCATAGTAATAAATTATTTGCTACAACTGCCCATATCTCTTTGAATATTAAATATATTTGTTTTAAACTGTAGTGCAATGATTTAGGCATATGTTGCCATGTTTTCCGAGAGTTTCGGGAAATTTGAAGAACTCTTGGAGTTATAAAGTAAAAGCTTGCAAAAAAAAATTTTGCAATTTTTAATAATATATTAATAACTCTTTAAATGTTCAAGGTATCCTCACAAAACTCTACACATGTATAAAATGACATTTAAAACCATAACTAAAATTTGCAGATCAATCGAAGCTTTTCCATATACAGGGTTATCACAAATACTTTTTATTTCACTGGATTTGTTGTTTGTCCCCAAGGGCCTCCGTGACAAAATCTTTGCTGAAAAATATAAGGAAAGACACGTTTTCCTTATTTCCAAAATTCAAGAACAACACATCAAGTATTTTTCAAGATATTTGACAAAACGTAAAAAAGCGAAAGTGTTTCCATTATTTTGTCCAACACCTGAATATAAAATTGATTGCATTGTTTTACATTATCACATATCTATGGTTCAACCATTCATTTATAAGTTGTTTCAAAAAATGCTCATATTGAAAATTTACATGTGTAAATCATACTTGCCAACTTTTCCGGTTTTCCCGGAAGACTTCCGGTTTTTAAACGTGTCTTCCGGACAGATGATGAAATCTTCCGTTTTTAAAAAAGTCGCAGATATCGTTCGTTTTAAAAAGAAAACCCAAATGTTCTACGAAAACTTCTGATTCCCAATCTTTCTCCATCCATAGCATAAATGTCAATATTCATTTCAAACTTGCTTTATGAGATTCTAGAACATGTAAAGAAATAGAATTGTTAAATATTTCTTGCTGATGTAATTATATTTTGCCCCTCCTCTCCCCCCCCCCCCCCCCCCCTTTCATTTATCTCCAACTAGTGATCAGCAATCAAATGTTCTGCAGAAGTCTTTTGTTTCCTAATCTTTATCCATCTGCAATATAAATGATAATATTAATTTTAAGCTTCTTTCATTCGATTCTAGAAGTAGAGTTGAAAGAAAAAAATGAAGAATATTTTTTTCAGGTAGGAAAATTTTTTCCAAATCAATTTAAGAAAATTAATACTCAGTTGGTTTTATGCACGTTTGAAACTGATAATTAGCTACTGTTACTTTTTTTTTATATGTATGATTAATGTACATACACAAAAATCATATTCTATTTATTTAAAAAATTAGTTATACTTTAACTTAACTAAGTTTTTTGCCTATTGTTAAATAAATTTCTTACAGATTCTGTTTTGCAGTTATTTATATGTTGAAGAGGAATAACTTTGATTATACCAAATATATAAAAGTTTTAAATAATCTATAGTAAAACGTTTTTATAGATTGCTTCTGAATATTAAAATTGTAAAACTGTATTGTTTATTACGTCAAAGAGGAAAAAAAAAAAAAAATCTTCACTTTTTTATGAAATCTTCTGGTTTTTCAACAAAAATCTTCCCTTTTTTTATTAAAATTGGTTGGCAAGTCTGGTAAATTCACTAGAAAACAAAAGTAGAAGATAAAAAAAAATTAAAACTAGTGAGTTTTGTTGTGTATGAGCCAATAATAAATAGATTAAATTTTTGTATTACTTAAGTTGACAAATGCAGGTATCTAAATTTTTATAAACTTTCCATAGTGATTGTAATTGACATAATCATACCACTCACTCTTCCTTGATTTTTTGAGAAGGGTATTGCACCCTGCCTTCTCTTTAAAATTCAATAAGCACCCTAGATGCCTCTTAAAATACAAATCTGCACTCTGTTGCTCTCCGGAATAAGTTTTTCTCTTCCTTCTTGCCTTAAAACAGTGCTCTAATTGTTTTACTTTTAGATGCTCTGATGGATTTCGCCAACAATAATAAAGAATCTAAAAGCTGTAAGTGTATAAACAAAAATGCCAATTACAAAGGTGGCGATAATTGCTTAAAGGCTATATTTATATAAACGTAAAATTTTTTAAATGTTGATGCACATTTTTCACAAATTGGTTTGCCCTTTTTGTAAAAGTTGTCTCTTTACACCTCACAAATGTGCCCTCTTTTATTAATGGCACCTTACCCCATTTTTCCTCTACAAATGCACTTGTTCTCTTTCAAACTTGGGGGGGGGGGGATTCTGTTATTATAAAAACTGTAACTGAGAACCAATTGCAATAAAATAACCAGTCATTTGGAAGTTAACTGTAGATTATCTGCATTTTTTCCCCCCTTATGTTTGACTTTTTATTACTTTCTTCTGTATTCATGGAAGAAAAGCATTAGATTAGTAAAAACTTTTACTTCTGATTTTCAGTGACTTACACATTTTGAGATTTTTTGATTATTCTTAGAAAAATTTTGTATTTGACAAAAATTTTGTTTCAGATTTAACTCAAAAACTGATGCAAAGAATTTCATAAAAGTTTATATATGCTTGTATTTTGACATAAACTAGTGACTTTCAACATTAGGTGCAAATTGCTCAACATGTGGCACTGCTATGCTATGATTTCTCCCATTTTAGGGAAGACTATATCTCAGCTTCTATTGTGTGTAAGCACACAAAAATTTGTGAGTAGGATGTTAAGAAACACTTTGCTCAATTATTTTGAATACATTGGCTGAAAGGTGCTGCTGCTATGATATTTCTCCCATTTAAGTGAACATATCTCAGCTTCTATAATACACTGCTCGACATTGAAAATGCAACACCAAGAAGGAATGATAATGGAATGAAATTTGTTGGACACATGCATTATAGTAGGAAGAACAATTGATTAAAATTTCAGGAAATTTGGAGTAATATGTACTGAAAAAACAGTACATAAGGCATCGACCTCTGTGAGCAATAACAGCACATATCTGCCTAGGCATTGAATCGAACTGCGATTGGATGACATGTACGGGTAGAGCACTTCTTGAAGTTTTAACACGATGCCATAATTCATCGATCGAAGTTACTGGTGAGTGGGGGGGGGGCAGTCGCTTTTCATAGATTAAACAGTCATTTTCATTGGTGCGAGATCAGGAGAACGCGCTGGCCAGAGCAACAGTCGAACACATATAGCATCAATGAAGGTCCAGACAATATGGACAACTTGCGGTCGAGCATTGTCCTGCTTAAATGTTGCACTTCAGAGGCCTTGAACAAAGGGCAGGGCTATGGGTCTGAACTCGTCAGAAATGTAATGGCTGGTATTCAGAGTAGTGGGAATGAAAACCAGAGGTGACTGGGACGTGTATCCAAAGGTACAACATACCGTCAATGCAGGTGGTGACTCAGTATGTGGCTACAAAATTCTGATTACCCACAAAACTGCATCACTGATATGGGTGCCATTAATGTGTGATCAACAATGAACCTGGACACAGGAATGGCGTGAAGTCACTTTTCAGACAAATCACAATCCTGTTTACAGCATCAAGATTGCCTTATCCGTATTTAACGGCATTATGAATAATGCACATTGCCAGCTGGGATTCGACATCATTATACTGTCCATCATTTGCAATGATGTTATGGGTTCCCATTGGATACACGTCTCGATTACTTCATGTTCATATTCCTGGCACTCTGAACAACGGCCATTAAATTTCTGATGAGTTAAGGCCCGCCCCTCTGCCCTGTATTCGAGGCCTCTGTAGCACAAAATTTAAGCAAGATAATGCACGACTGCAAGTTGTTTGTATTGTCCGGACCTTCTTTGATACAGAATGTGTTCGACTGTTGCTCTGGCCAGCGCGTTCTCCTGATCTTGCACCAATGAAAATGACTGTTTAATCATTGAAAAACGACTGGCTCCCCACCACTCACCAGTAACTTCGAACGATGAATTGTGGCATCGTGTTGAAGCTTCATGAAGTGCTCTACCCATACATGTCATCCAATCGCTGTTCGATTCAATGCCTAGGCAGATATGCGCTGTTATTGCTCACAGAGGTCACTGCTTTATGTACTGTTTTCTCAGTACATATTACTCCAAGTTTCCTGAAATTTTAATCAATTGTTCTTCCTACAATAATGTATGTATCCAACAAATTTCATTTCGTTATTATCATTCCTTCTTGGTGTTGCATTTTCAGTGTCAAACAGTGTACATAAATGCACCAAATTTAATATGTGTGATGGCCATTAAGAAAAATAATCGGATTCAGTAACTGCTGAGTTCACATAACATTCTTCATTGGTTATTACATTTGCATCTGAATCTTCTTCCTCGAAATCATATAAAAATAGTAGAATAATCCGTTTTTATGAAATGATTAATAATAATAAAAAAAAAAAAAAAAATTGCAACATGGTGAGCATCACTTTCCAAGCCTAGTCTAAAGTTTACATTGTTCAACAGTTATTCATCAATATAAATGTTAAACTTTTAATAAAATCTAAAATTGAAAAATAAGTACAGTCAAACCTTGTTAATGTGAGTCTCAAGGGGGAAAAAATTGTTCATGTTATCAGTAGTTCATGCTATCAGCCACTAATCTTTATTTTGATAGGGATTGTAGAAACAGTTCACGTTAAAAGTAATTCACATTAAGCACGCAGGGTTCGCACGGGTCAGGGAGAACAGGGAAAAGTCAGGGAATTTGAAATTACTGAAAAAAGTCAGGGAAAATTGTAAATTTTGCTCCAAAACCTGGGAATAATGATGATATAAACCTGGAAAATGCTTTTTGAGCATTTAATTTATATCACAAGTCACGTTACTATGTTGTCTTTTATGTCGCAAGCTATGTTCTATTTTATACTGTGAGCTACTTTTTATGTCGCGAACCAAATTTTGTGACTGGAATTTTTGAAAAATAGACCTTGAAAACCTGGAAAAGTCAGGGAATTTTGTTTTTAAAATTGAGTGGGAACCTTGGCATGTTCACGTTAATGAAGTTTGACTGTAATTGACTAACATTTCTTTTCGAACCATGTTATCTTGATTCTATAGACCTTTTTTTTTTTTTTTTTAAACAACCATTGTTAGTAAAATATATTAAAATCACACGATCAACTGATTGGGAAGAAAATCGTATTTATTGAAATTAATTTTTCTGACTGAGTGAAAATAATACCTGGACCGGGAGTCGAACCCCAGATCTTTGACTTACAAGGTCAAGGCTCTACCAGTTGAGTTATCCAGGCCAACAACCGGTGGACATTACTCACTCAGACACGGAGCCCACCAGCGGCTGAGCGGTTCTGCGCTCAAAGCTGGTAGACGTGAGGTGCCGGGTTCGATCCCCGGTCGCGCTCGTCGGCCTAGCCGTTCGGAGTTTTCCATGGTTTCCTCCGAAACTTGCGTAAATACGGGCTAGGACCCCTTAGAAAGACCTCCACGGAAGGCACTCCCCCTCAGGCCTAGGACCCCAGTGTTGTCAATCGGCCTTAATCCCTAACACAAACACACTCAGACACGGAAAAATTAATTTCAATGAACCATTGTTAGTATTAATTTATCATTAAATTTTTATATAAAATCTCTATTAAAATTTGTTTAATCCATGTTTTCTAATGCTTATTAAGTATGTGTATTGAATGTATTTCCTCTTTTTCAAATTATTGTTTGCTAGCATGTTTTTATTTTGTAGTAATCACCATTGTAAAAGGCAAAGTTGAAGATGTTGAAATTCCTGCTGAAAAGGTTGATATTATTATATCGGAGTGGATGGGGTATTGTTTATTTTATGAATCTATGCTGGACACAGTTCTTTTTGCAAGGGACAAGTGGTTGGTAAGTTTTTGTTTATCAATTTATTTTTCTCCTAATTTTTTTCTTTTTAAAACTTTCACAATTAGGATTGTAACTTAAACCAAATGTGCAGAGTGTTCCCGGTTGAATAAGTCAAATTTATATATCTGTACTGATAAGTATAAAGGATTTAAGTCCAAAAATCTCGATTTTGAGTTAAGTACATAGTCAGACTCAGAAAAAAATTCTCTATCGATTGGTATAAAGGATTTAAATCCATGTCATTTAGTCTTTGAGAAAATCCATTGGTAAAAAAAGATTCAAGCCAGAAATTTAGCATTAGTCTTCGGTATAAAATATTTAATTCTATTTTTCTCTTTATTGAATGAAGATTGACAATCACTGAATGGTATAAAGTGTATAAATCAACCTAATCCCTTTTTCCTAATTGATTCTTCTGATTAGTTTTTAGTTAGTTTAACTTTATTTTTCGTCTCCTGAAAAATCAAGAATATGGACTTAAATCCTTTATACTTATCAGTACGGATATAAACTACAGTTATCCAAGTTGTTATAGGTGTGCTCTATATGCATACCTGCCAACATCTACGGAGTGTCCGTAATCTCTACGGAATATCGTCAACATTTACAGAGTTACGGCGAGCTTTAAAAAAATACGGAATCGGACTTTTTTCCCTTTTACAGCCTCAATCATCGCTTCCCCGCAGAACACTCACTCTCCGGATCGTTTTTCCCTCTCTTATTACCACCCGTTCACGCCTTTGATACTCCACGCCCTTTCCGTGACGTCAACTCGTGACGTCAATGCCGAGCACCAATCATTTTTAAATAGTAAGTCGTCATTGTACATGTAGAATTGATGAGAGGTGAAGTTGAAGTAGGAAGAAAGGAAAAATATACGCAGACGGCTGTTGGTACGTTTTGAAATTGCTTGAAGTGAAATGATTCGAATGAGATAAAATGAAGTAAAGCAAAAGTGATTCTCAACTCAACTCTGCATGCGAGACGCGATCGCGATTTGTTTTTCATTTTCACGCGATGATTGTTGTTTTTCACGTGCTCAACAAGAAACGTTGCTATTTTATAATTATGTGATAATTTAATGTGACTGTTTAAAATTAGCTTCCGATGCCGTTTTAAAAGAAAGCTGAAACTGTACAGTATGGATAAATATATCCTAAAACGAAAGACCGAAGAAACAGCGGAGATAGAATCTCCGCAAGTAAAGAAAAAGAAAAGTAGCCAAAAATTTCTGGAGAAGTACTCTAAAGAATGGAATTGTTTGTAGGCATCGAGAAAAGAAGGCTTTGCACATTGTAACTTATGTAATTTAGACTTTTCAATTTCGCATGGTGGACGTGACGATTGTCGTCGTCATATTGAATGTGATCGGCATATTACTAATGCCAAAACAAAGAAAATTTTCTTCAAATCCATACCAAAAAGAAAATTATTAATGTAATGTATTGCATAATTTTTCCAAGACCACTATAAACAATCATTAGTTCTTGAATGGTATAAAATAAATTATGTGTGTGATGAATGATAACTTGAATGAATACGATGAACATATATCACAAAAAAATTATTTATACACAAAACAAAAAAAGAAAAGAAATTAAACATTTATCTCTGAGTTTAACTGTTTATAGCATGCATTTTTTGCAGCTTTTAATTCATCAGAAGTAAAAGTTTTATTATAGCAACAGTCCATTGATAATTTTTCAATTAAAAGGGCCTCCAGTGTTTTAATTCCTAAGCTCGACCTAAATTCAGTTTGGTTTTTCTTTATCATTGAGAAAATCCTCTCGGTAGGTGCATTACTGTGCGGCACAACAAGGATCGCTAACATGATTTTTGGAAGTGTTGGGTATTTCAAAACTCCATTGACAGTGATTTTGCTTATTTTGTGCCATGCGTAATCCAACCTTTCACAATCAGTTATCTCAGATGTAAAATTTTCACACTGATAAAGAGCAAATTCTTGTTCAAGTTTATCTTGATCAAGTTTATCTTGTTTATTTAAGTTAAATAGATCAAGAAAATATAAGACAGAACTATATTTTGCCTTACGTTTCAATTTAATGTCTGCAACAGCAGCATGCTTCAAAAACTCGTCTTCCAAAGGCATCTTTTCCAAAATATACTTACACGCTGCCACAAAGAAATCTCTCACAGAATCATAAAAGCCTGTCTTGTCTTCATCAGAGATCCCAGCATCCTTTAAATGCATTCTAGTCTTTGATCCTATTACTAATTCACTGCCATCTTTTTGGTGCTTCCTTTTTGAAAAATTGATTGAATAAGCAGAGTCAGCTTTAGCCACAGATTGAGGCTTGACAAATCTTACAATCAAATTGTGGTATAAACTGTCTAACTCTGCTTTCAAAATATGGATGCAAGGCTGCTCCTTCTGCAACATTAAGTTAGCCCTAGTAAATATACCAATGACATTTTGCAAAAACAGTCAGTTTAATTTCGTTAACGGAGATGAGAAAAAAGATTGGATTTGTAAACACTGAGAATTAATGTCCTCCTTTTCAACAACTTCTAAAAAATATTTTGCAAGGGGATCCCACTGCTCTAAAACTCTGTCAATAACAGTTTTTAATGATAACCAACGTGTACTTACATGTTTAATTATCTTGTGTATTTCCTGTCCACACAGTACTTGGCATTCCTGCAACTTGTTTTTTCTTTTACTACTTTTTTGTAAGTAGTAGAAAACTTGAGTTAGAAATAACTCGACATCAACCGGTGGATGATACAGCATCTGTTCCCACTTATAATAGGGATATATATTTATTTATGTAATATTTTAAAGTTTACTAATAGTACCATGTTCCCATTAATTTTTTCTTTTAAATATTTTTTTATACCTTTTTATTTTGTAATGATGCAAAAACCCTTTTATATATTCTACTTAGAAAATTATGCTAAATTCATTTTTGGAAATAAAAATTGTACTACAATAAAAGTTAAATATCTCCTTATTTACAAAGTCTTTATAAATGATTTTTCTGAATATTTAATGTTTTTAAAATTCTTAAGGAAATGTACTTAAAGTATTGCTACCAGTTTGGAAATATATATATTTATAACAAGAATATGATTGATTATAAATATTTATAATTTACCTTGAAAACTTATAAATTGAATTTTCTGAATATTTAAATTGAAATATGTGCTATTCATTTTTTGATGGCTGAAATATGCAAATTTCATGAGATTTTTATTTTCCGTTCCTTTATTAAAAGATAATAACTATTTTTAATTAAAAGTATATTTTGATCAGTACTTTTATAAAATTGAAAATTATTTCAAATGCAATTTTTTTTCAAATAAACAAAGAATCATGTTTTTCTTTACACTCTTATACTTGAGAACTCATTTTTTCTAATATACAGCTTTAATGTTTATTTAAAATACTCAACAACTGCCAAAGTATTTTGTTTTTGTAGCAGTTTTATGATAAAATAAATTCATAGTTATTTTGATATGTCATAAGTTTTCTTGATAATTTATCTTACTCCCAATATATCAAATCCTTCTAAGAATGGTAATAGTAAAAATGTTTTTAAACTCTATTTTAACCTATATTGTGGGTGATAAATGGCGTAATTACAATACTTGTGTCATATGGAATAGGTTATTTATTACGCAATTCAAAATGTCTTCTCCAGTTTTGCATTAGATAATGCTCTCGATATACTACTGAGCTAGTGCTACTAATACTACTGAGAGCTACTTCTCAATGTTGGCAGGTATGTCTATATGTGACCCTCTGTTGGCATAATGAATATCTATTAAGTATTCTAGTTCCTTCCATACTCGTGACAGAATAGTGATTAGAGTACTTTAGTTATCCACTGCATCAGTTGAGCTGTAGTTCTGGGGAAAAAGAGTCAAACATTTTCCATATAACCTCATAGGGAAAAAAATTGCATGAGGTTAAATCAGGGTTGGCAGGTTTTTGACGCATGACAGTTTTTGACGGTTTAAACCCCAGTTTAAACTGTCATGTCAAAAACCCTCTGTCAAAAACTCATGTCAAAAACCTCACATTTTACACTTCTTGGTATATTTTAACAATGAAGTAGTCATATTTAGAGAAAAAAAAATTGTAATTTTACAAAAGAGTGTTTAATTTATATATGTCTCTCATGGCTAAAAATAATTCTTAGAAGTGTATTATCGATTTCCTATGAATGCTAATAATTTCTATTTAAGTACAAAAAATTTATATTTATATCTTTACAAAAAACAAAAATTCGAACATAGGAATTTGTATATTCTAAGGTAAACTACTTATTGCGTTTTAAGTTATAAAAATTTTGCAGTCTTGTTTTTTTAAAAAAAATAAGCTCTACTA
Source organism: Salticus scenicus (assembly GCA_963930645.1). Taxonomy (NCBI): domain Eukaryota; kingdom Metazoa; phylum Arthropoda; class Arachnida; order Araneae; family Salticidae; genus Salticus; species Salticus scenicus. Next base: position 209,281,631 of record OZ005662.1, read on the forward strand.
AATATATGCTGATTGATAATTAAAAGGTGACATAAGTATTTTACCCCAATGAATGAAATTATTGTGTTATTAAATATTGCATCATGTTCTTTCATTTTGAGTTTTAAATGTTGCATGATTAAAAATTTGAAGTATTGTATTGCATGACTAGTTGAACTAAATTTTAATATGAATTACATAATGCAATTTTAAATTAATTATTTTTAATGAAAGGGATGGTGGACAGATCTCTTTCGTAAATTACTGCTTTAAAGGTATGAAAATCTGCATTTATATGCATTGAAATATAATATTAAATACATTAAAATTTCGAGTGAAGTCACTTCAGATTTTTTAGTGCTAACTCAAAATTAATTTGGCTGGGTGCTACACCTGGCGGCTCTTTCAAACATATTTTAGCACCCAGTGGCCCTTTTCCCACCATTTTTAGCACCCGGCAGCCCTTTTAAAAATGTATTAGTACCAAGTGATATTTCTAATATTTTAAATGTTAGAAGCCTTTAAATACTTTTCTTCCTGATATGTAACCTTCTAGCAATAGTTTCACAGCATTCCTGGAAGAACAAATGCATATAGCCTTCATATATGCATGTAAAATTAGTAATTTACTTTTGTCACGTGCAAAAATCACAACATAGAAGACTGCAAATTATGCAAATAATACCCTTTTTGAAAATAGTTTGCCCTTTTTACTGAATTCTCCGTGGGGGCTCTTTTATTCTAGAGTCAGCATTATTTTTTGTTTTTAAAATGTGTTTGAATGCTAAAAATTTTCATTGAAATTTCAGCACTTAACATAATTTTAAGAATTAACCTACCATTGAATTCACAAAGTAATAATCTAATAATACATTTAATATATTTTTTTAAGCCATAATAATGCTAAATCGAAGGGGAAAAATTAATAATAATGTAATTAGCAGGAAAAATTTTAAACAATTTTTTTTATTCAATTAGTTTTAAAGAATTTTTAACATACTTAATTGTATTATTATAATTTACCACCTATATATGCAAATTTTTATAGCTTTAAGACAATTTACGAAAAAGATTTATAATGTTCACTCTTTCCTTAAGATGATGCATTGATATGTTTCCTAACATTTCATTTTTTTTTCTAGAAAAATATTATACAGTCATGGCCAAAAGTATTTGTACACTTTACGCATTAACACTTTTTCTCTTTTATTATATCATTTATTTGATAAATAACAAAAGTATTCAACAACAATTGAAATTAAATGTCGATAGCTGTCACTTATTAACAGTTTACAGCAGGGTTGGGTTTTAGCCGTCAAAAACTAGTTTTTGACGTGACATAGGTTTAAACCAGGTTTTAACCGTCAAAAACCCCCAATACATTTTAAATACGCTAAAAGTAAAAAAAGAAGGCTGTTAATAATAGCAAGCTCCAGCATTGTTTTTGTTTAATTATAATGTTCCTTAATTTTAGTATACATTGAATTATATTAAATTCAATTCTATTAATTTATATACTTTTCTTTGTTTATGACTTAATTTTCAATTTTTTACGCGTAATTTCTTTCTGGTGTGGATTTTTTGCATATTTGGTTAACAAGCTTATTTATTTATTTTTAATAAACAAATATGCAGCATTAATTTATTTTTATATTTGGAGCAAATTCAGAACAATATAATGTAAAATAAGAATAAAATTTATTTTATAAATGGGAAAAGAATGAAGTACTGGTATAAAAAGATTAAAATATAAATAATTTAATCTTTTTATACAAATTTTTGTCTTGACTAATAATCATTTCTTACTGGTATAAATTTATCTTACTTAAGGAGTATCTCTTGAAATTAAGGACAGATGAATAATTCACCATATCACTAAAAAAGAAATAATTGCTTACCTTTCCAAATGATGAAATGAGTCTTGTTTTGTGTTTAATTCAAATTATGGAAACTTCAAAACATACAAATTTTGAAATTTGTACTTTTAATAATTACAGCATACATTTACTTATTTATTTATATTATTAATATTCTGGTTCAAAAGAACCACGTAACATACGGTAACACATCACTAATTTTGAGCATTTTTCCAAACCTAATCTATTTCTTATTTTGGAATGTATATGTCCAAAGTTTGAAAACATTCTTTCAATGGAGGCGGAACTGGCTGGACAAGAATGAAGAGCAATCACCATTTTTACAAATTCAAAAAATGGACTATCCTTTTCTGTAATTCCATTAAGAATTCCTTTCCACCAAGTCACTGGATTAGTTAGTCTACCACTTTCACTAAAATACGATGCAGGAAATGGTAAATCACATGCTTCAAATGCAATTAAGAAAGGAAGACAATTAGGAAATTTTTCTGTTGCCCATAAACGAGCAGACTCAATTTGTACACTGTTTAATCCATCTCCTTGATATTTGGGATGAAGAAGATATGCTAAGAAATGAAAAGGTTCTAAAGATTGCAACATTCTTTTTTCCACAGTTTCAATGTGTGGCTGCAGAGATCCTTCCTTCATGAGACCAAGCCAAGCTGAACACGCATCAGCTAAAGTTGCACTATCCCGTTGAAGAACGTCTAGACAAACACTAATCGGTTTAAGTTGCATCAAGATATCTTTACATTGCTTATAAAGATTATAATTGTTGATCAGATTAGCAATATCTTTTTCAATTTTATCTTCGTGATCTTCAACTATTTTTTGATAAAATGGTCTGTTTCTCAAAAACGTATTGATGCATACAAGCTGGCTGTTCCATCTTGTATCGCATTGTAATTGAGGCTTTATAGATTCTGGATACTGCTGAAGCCATCCTGCAGGTAAGTGATGATTCCGAAAGTACTTTTGAACTTTTATTACAGGTTTTATAATGGCATCTGGTGTAAGATCTTGGCCTAATAAATTTAGCCAGTGAGATGAGCAACCACAAAAAAAAAGATCTTTGGTACTCTCTTCCAATTGAAGTAATTTTCTTGTTTTTTCCATCACTTTTGCATTATCAGTCACAAGAGCTTTTACATCACAACCAAATTTGATTTTGGCTTTATTGATTGCATTTTCAATGATTTCCTTATGATATTCAGCATTTTTTACATTTGTGCCACTGTCAACAGCATCAAGAAAGACAGTTTTACCTGAGACATGCAAACTGGATGCAATGACTGGGTCATTATGGATGTTACTCCATCCATCTTCAATTAATGTAACATTTTTTCCTTCAAGACTTTTCTTTGTTTCTTCTTCTACTTCAGCAACAACCTCATCAAGAAGTGTACCAGCTAAAGCTTTTCTACTAGGAACACGATAGCCTGGTCGCAATGCAGAGACTAAGTCTTGGAAAGTTGTATGTTCCACAACACTGAATGGAATATTGTTGGCATAAAAAAATTTTGCCACTAACAAATCCAATTTTTGAGCTGAAGAACCACTTGTTTTTACAACGAAAGAATCCAATTTGAATTTTTTGGCTTGGGTTTCAGGTACTACTAGGTCTGATTCTGATCCAGACACATAATTAATGTCAGGATCTGAGTCTCTGTTTTTCAAACACTGAGATAAATGGTTTTTCATCCTTTCAATATGATTGGAACGTACATTTCCACAGTATTTGCATTTTGCACATACCTTTTGATCTCTTTCAACTTTATGGAAATGCTGCCAAACAGGATCAATTGGCCTTCCACCACGATTCATTTTTAAATTTGGAAATCAGGTGCTCCTAAAACACACACTATTTACAGCAGACTTAAATTTCAACTGTCCTGTCCTAAAATCATTCAGCTCATCAATTAATAAGCTATCTGTTATCTAAGTATATCTAAGCTATCTAAACTTAATAAATAATACTGAGGGGAAACAAATCTTCTTACAAGGAATCTTGAATGGACCAATCAACTTAAAGCAGGTGTTGTAAAACAACCAATCACTGAGTAGGTGGGAGAAATGGGAGATTGGAGTGGAAAGGAAACATTGTGACACAAAAACTTTAAAATGAAATAACTTTGATCTAATATTCAGATTGTAAAAATAAAAACAGATTTGGAATCCTTGCAGCAAAATGCATAAATAGACACCAAATATTAAAGCATTTCGCTAAGAAATAAAAAAGATATTAAAAATACATCAAATTAAGCAAGGTAATTAGTTAAAATTTGAACTAAAACTTAATAAATTTGATGAATTTTTATGAAATTGCAAAAATGGAAGTTAATTAAAAGGAAAATAAATCAAAATTTTAATAATTAAATAAAAATTAAATAAATTAGAAAAATACCAATTTTTAAGAACAACTTAGAAAATGAGAACAGGAACTTAATAAATTTAATTAATTCTTATGAATCACAAAACAGAAGTTAATTTAAGGGAAAATAAAATATAATTTTAATAATTACTCAAAATTTGATCAATTAAGAAAATGTTAAAGTTTGAGAATACATAAAACAAAACAATTTTCTACCATTCCAAAACCAAAATTGAGAACAACTGATCTAACAAAAATGTCATAACAGTTGTGATTAAATAAACTTATACCTGTACACTTCTCTACACCTGACACCTTTTTCTTGGAACAGATAAAGAGTAGAAGAGATAAACCAGTTCTATTTCTTTTCCCTTCCCTTTCTTAAGCCACCCTATTAACAAGAATACAGGGACGAAATTAAGAAAAGCTGTTTTAGTGTCAATATTTCTTGGTACCGGTAGGAAAGCATCTTTGAATATGCCCTATTCTGGGGAAAGTACATACCTTCATTAGATTTCAATTGTGATGGATTACTTTCTGCATCTATCCATAAAAAAGTTTAAAAATCTAAATTTATTTCTGCAAAATATTAGATTAAACCTACACAATTTTAATTACTACAAATATAATTAAGGATTTATTAACTGTACATCATTGCTGAAACTAATGAAAAGTATGCATTCACAATAAAATGATTGATTAAATAAGTGTTTGACAATTTCTATTAAAAAAATTGTCACATTATAGTCTATTATCAGTTCACGTTCGCAATTCTTGAGATACATTCTACAAATAGAATGTATCTCAAGAACGCACTGGTAGGGCAAAGGAAATGATGGGTTTTATGTTTTATGACTTAATAAAACCCCTCCTACAGCATCAGAAAACAGAAACCCATGTTTGTACGCTTAAAAAACAATTCTTATGAATTAAATCACTCTCAGGCATAGATTCTGGCTGTGCTACAGCAAGAATATATTTTATTGTTGTAGTTTATACTCAGTAGTTTTAATGCATTTATGCTGCTTTATTTAAGATTTATTAATTAAAGTCTATCCAATTCTGCTAAATCATTTCTTGGATAATTTTTTATTACAAATTAGGTTTTTGACACTTTTTGACGTTTTTGACAGAGAGGTTTTTTACAAGCCGGTTTAAACCATGGTTAAAACCGTCGCATGTCAAAAACCTGCCAACCCTGGTTTACAGTCATTTAATACTTTGTATGTCGACCCTTGGCTCGTAGGACGGCCTTAATCCGGGAGGGCATAGATTTTGCAAGTTTTTCGCAATGCTCCTGAGTTATCTCTTGTACCCAAACCTTCTTGATAATTTCAGCCAGATTCTTCTCTGAGGTCGGATTTGCCTGGCTAACCTTTTGTTTCATTACTGTCCACATGTTTTCAATCTGGTTGAGGTCAGGACTAGATCCAGGCCATGGCCCTAGGACTTCGATGCCCTCGTCGGCTACACTAAGGCCCATAATTTTATAGCAAATATGTATGCCTTAGAGAATATAAACAGTTTAGGACCAGTAGTAAAATCAGAATTTATTTTTTCCAGTTGTAAAAAAAATATTTAGGAAAAAAATAAGTGTACAAATACTTTTGGCCATGACTGATAATTTAGATTTTCACATATGGTTTTTGACGGTTTAAACCAGTTTTTGACATGTCACGTCAAAAACCAGTTTTTGACGTCAAAAAACCAACCCTGGGTTAAATCAAAGAATCTAGGTGGCTAGCAAAGCAATGGCATATCGTTTGATCCAACCATCCATTCCTGTGTAATTGGTGGTGGCATTTTGATGAACATCGTCGCTAGCAGCAATTTCATAACCGAAAAAATTTTTACTGTTGCCAAATAAAACTTGTATAATTGTAGTTTCAGAATTATTTCAGCTAAATAAATGAAATACAGAATTTGTACTATGCTATACTTTTCGTCCCATTCAACGTGTAACACCCTGTATATTAGAAATTTTGATGGCATGCAGGGGTGAAATTTTTCTGGGACTATCCCTGCATTCATGAATTTTGCCATTTTGCTGTCTCTGAATTTCATGTTTTCAATTACTATATTGTTTTTAATAAAAGAAAAAAAAAAATCTCATTTTGAATGGTGAATTTGCCTAGTATAATATTGTAAGAACTTTCCAAGTATCATTTAATGTGATATAAAGAAATACTTTCAATAATAACCACCTATGATATGTCACTAATAAGTCTGCCTTCACCATTCATTCTGTATGCAAGTAGCAGTTTTCAGTGTTTTTGAATGTTAGGTAGTTTCAACCCTGGGAATGATCAAAGTAATTTTAATGAGTGAATAGTAACTAAGCCAAGAATTGATCCTGGATCCTGCCAGTACTCTACCACTGAGCTCATCTTGGTTGACATCTGATCAGTACTATTTACTTTAATGAAAGTTATGAGTTTTTCCAGGGTTGCTACGGTACCTAGAAAACTCAGGGAATTTGAAAATCTATTAAAAAAAACAGGGAAAACTCGGGGAATTTCAAAATTTATTGCAAAAACAGGGAAAATTCAGGGAATTTTGAAATTTTTTGGAAAAACATTGGAAAAATTTTTCATAATCAAATATATATATATTTTTTTTTTTTTTTTAGTGCTTTATAAGGTATCAATTTTGATTTTTTTCTCCAACTATAGTAAATTAATAAAATTAATAAACCTTAAATATGTTCAATTGACTTGTAAACCTGTTAGATTCTAATGCTACGTGTTTGCGGGTCATCTATTTTACTTCTAAAAGAGACAGGGAAAACTCAGGGAATTTTTTCTCCTGATTTGTGTAGCAACCATGTTTTCATAGTTTTGCAAATAACGATGAAGTCTTAGAACTTTTTTGATATTTTTATTTCCCAGTGAAAAATGACAGGTGTTAAAAGTAGTGCTGCACTGAGTAGCACTTTGACCAAACACTGAGTACCATGCAGCATTTAACCTGACAAAAAAGTTTCTTTAGCATTTTAGCTAAATGCACAAGTATTATTTTAGCTGTTTTAAAAATTAATGTAATTCTTAGGATAGTATTGATTTCTTTTTCTTAACATGGTTATCTCCAATGTTTGTTTTTTATTTCTTTTGTTTACTGATGATTTTAACTGAACTACCATATGTGTGACTTAAAAAACATGAATCTGTTAAACTTCGTTTTGATTTGAATAAGCACAATATTTAGTACAAAGAACACTTCTTTGAAGCAAATTCTGAATTCTGACATATTTTTAAATTAAATATTCTTGCATTTAAATTCAACCATTAAAAGTCCAGGGATGAGATTTTTCAGCTTTTCAGCTAATTTCAGTTTTTTTGTACGTTCAGCTATGTTTTTAGTTTTTCCACCTTTTTTTTATATTTCTGATGTGTATTTGTTCTTTTTTTTATACATTGAAGATTCATTGAATTACATTGAATATTACATTGAATAAATATTTATTACTCTAATAGATTTTGTCATCAAAATTCTAGTATTTCATTTTAATGTTTTGCCTTTGCATACAGTTTCAGCTTTTTGTAGTTTTGCTAATCTCATCCCTGAAAGTCGAAATACAAATAGTATATTAAATAAATGTTTCCCATTATTTTCTGTGGTAATTTTGGTCTGCAAATATTTGAATAAAAATTAGATGTACTTATATAGAGATATGAAATAATCCAGTTTTAGCTTTTTAGTGAAATTCTTACTGACATATTTTAACAAAATACAATATCTTTTAGCAAAATGCTAAAAAAAAAAAAAAACTAATGGCAGTTTAAACTTTGGTACCACAACTTGCCTGATCACTTTTCGCTCGTGTTAACAAGATTGAAAATTCGTTTTTTACCATTAAAAATTTACAATAAACTTTTTATGTGCAATTTTAATTTCAGAAACCTGATGGAATGATGTTTCCAGACCGAGCTACTTTATTTTTATGTGCCATTGAAGACAGACAATATAAAGATGAAAAAATAAATTGTAAGAGAAATTCATTGTTTTTACAATTTTTCATGTTGAATGCAGTGCCTTTGTGTTTGCTTTAAGTATGTTACTCCGATACATTTTAGGGTGGGATAGTGTGTATGGCTTCAATATGAGCTGTATTCGTAAAGTAGCTATCTCTGAGCCATTAGTTGATGTGGTTGATCCTAAACAAGTAGTCACTAATGTTTGTCTTTTGAAGGTAAATGCATTTAAATCTTTAATTATATACTATATTTGTTGTAAATATTTCAATTGCAAATTTATTTTTTATTTTTTTCTTTCAATTATTACTGTACCATTTTAATAACTAGTATGTTGTGGCCACCACATGACTTTCTTCTGTATTTTCCTATACAAATTCACTCAGTAAAAATAATATATTAAAATTATTATTTAATAAAATTATCTTCCATGATGAATGCAGATGATTTTCATTCTAGAGAAGTAGCATAGCGATAAAGTTATACCTATAATTTATGCAAAACTTCAACAAATCTTAAATTTTTTAAACAAGATTTTTGCTTTTGCTGATAAAACATTCACGTGAATCTCAATATATAGCACTATTTTTAATTAATAATTACTAAATTTTAACTTAATAATTAAATCTAACTTGCAAAAATAGATTTTCGATAATTTAAGTCATGAATTAAACCAGGGCGTGAAATTTCTGCTCGCCATTGGCCAGTGGAAATTTTACTGTGGCGAGTGAAATTTCGGTCTAATTGTAGATAGAATTCTTACAGTATAAGGTGTTACAAATATATATATAAACGTAAAATCATGCTAATCTTAGGTAAGGTGACCAGACAACCTCTTTTTAAGAGTCTCTTTTTTCAACGCTCTGCCCTCTTGAACGAAAAAAGCATTACACGATTAAAAAGTCCTCTTTTACGTTTTTTGTCCTCTGTCCTCTTTCTTAAATGAAAAGATTTAGTCCTTAATTCGAAAATTTTCGCAAAACTGGGAAGCTCAATCGGTTATTAGCTATATCGAACAGTGAACAGTAACTTTTTTCTGCGTTAGGTTCGCAAAAGTGCAATTTTCTAATAAACTTAATAAAGCATATTATGGTTTATATCTATTCATACTTTTTGAATTATAAAGAAATAAAAATATTCCCTATATTTGTATGGCTCTTTGATACAGAACACGGAATCACTATTGAAATTGTCATGAAATCATTGAGTAGGTGGTGCTCCGGTTGATACGCGGTGGGTTGACGTGTGTTGTCACTTTTGCATGAATAATATTCTTCATAAAAATAGGCCCCACCATTGACCAAGAGCTTCTGTCCTCGAAGCTGATATACGTGAGGCGCTGGGTTCCAATACCTGGTCGTGCTCGTTGGCTTAGCCGTTAGAAATGTTCTGTGATTTTTCTGCGAAACTAGCATAAATATGGACTAGGACCTCTTAGAATGACCCCACAGAGGACTTTCCTACTCAGGCCTAGAGCCCTAGTGCAAGCAATTGGCCTTAATGATAACGCTACCACCACCTCACAAAAATATGCAATAGTTATTTGAATTCATTTTATGTCCTCCTGGCAAAAATGAACAGACAAAGCAACTGTTTTCTTCAATGAACAAAATGTAGACATGTGGAAAAAAAAATTAAAAAAATTATTAACTACTAAGAATAATTTAGGTTATTCACAAGTTCCATTTTCTTATGAAATAAGACATTGCGTAATTTCTCTTTTTTCTATAAAAAATTCTGGTTACCTTATACATAAAAAATAGAGTAAGTTAATCTTATTTTGTGTCAAGTAACTTTTTTTTTTTTTCCAGCGAGTGTAATCTAAGTTGAATTTTCGGGCCCTGAATTAAACTATTATATACTTTCATATGTCGAAAACTCATCAATGTTTTCTAGGCCTGAAAATGCCACTTATAAAATCTCTATTATTTTTATCCTTCAATGTTGGCAGGTGGCAGGTAATTGTTTTTATTTAAAAAAATAAATAATAATAAAGGGATCAGTTTTATAAAATGACTTTTTTATTTCAAATTCTCACTTAGTAGTGTGTTTTTTAGCTTTTGGGATACTAAAACAATAATATTCAGCAATTAGTATAATATTTTCCATTGATTTGTAGGAAGTTGACTTGTATACTGTGAAAGTATCTGACTTGAAATTCTCCAGCCCATTTCATCTTCAGGTAAAGAGGGATGATTACATTCAAGCATTTGTGACATTTTTTAATGTGGAATTTACAAAATGCCATAAAAGAACTGGATTTTCTACTGGTGAGTATTTTAATCGATTGAAATTTGTGAGCAGTTTTAATGTTTTTGGTACTTTAGAACTGTAATAATGAAAATGAATTTTAATATTATTCATATCTGGTAGCACTGTGAACTAGAAATAAAATTTTTATTTTATTATTATAAAACTATTTTGGTACATGCCGTAAAGCAAAATGTGCCAAAAATTGCAATGTGTGTTGCAAAATAAGACAACTCTACTACAGAAAAATAGCCAATGTTTAGACAGGCTTCATACTCCTCAGGGAAAACCTGGAATCAGGGAATTTGGAATTTATTAAAAAAAGTCAGGGAAACCTCAGGGAAAATAAGAATTTTCATTATAAGTCAGGAAAAATCAGTTATAAAACCTGGAAACACAAATGTTTTTTTTTTTTTTTCTCAAGTTACGTTTTTCTTGTTTAGCTTCGTATCAAAATTTAAATGATTAAGTATTGTGAAAATACGCATGAAAATGATTTCCACCTGAATTTCTGTCAGGATCAGCAGTAATATGGCATTATACAGTGGAAGTAGCTGTGTTTTGTCCTGTCTAGAAGAGCGTTTCTTGTAATATGTCGCTAATATTTTCTTGAAGCTTGTCTGGGAACTCAGGGATTTTTTTGCCCATATTTGAGTATGAACCCTGTTAGAAATGAAGAGGGTGGGTAATTGTTAGTCTCAGGCTCAAATAGGAACATAAAAATAGACAGATGTCAGTGCAGAAAAATGCAAATGTGTGAACAGACCCTTTACAAAAATTGCCAAATTCAGTCTCTTAAGAAAAAATCATGAAATATAAGTGAGCAGTTTAAAAATGGAACCTTAATGGACGAGAAAACTGTATTAAAATTTGCATTAAAACTATATTTAAAATTACCTTTCTAGGGCTTTCGATTGACACTGCAGCTGTTCTTTGGCACGCTGAGTGAACTGAATCTGAATGTGTTTCTTTCCACCTGCTTTACTATTTTTTCTTTTCTTCCAATATAGCACACCACCTTTCTTTCATTTCGGTAGGTTCTGAGAAATATCAACTGTTAAATGCTCTGCGGAAACCATTTGTTTCCCAATATTTCTGAGTCATTCCATGTCAAATCAACGCACCTAAAAACCTGACCCTCCTCAGATATTTATGAAATTGGGCTCATTTATTTGTCTTTACAGAGAAATGATTGTATACCAATTAATAAGTCCCTATCTCTTTTAGTTTTTGATATACAGGGCTGCAAAAGTGGGTAAAAAAGGCAAATTTTCAAAATTCTTGTGTTACAAATGTTTTTATATCTTTTACCCTAATTGGCTCAGAGATATAAGATTGGTATCTTTAGAAAGCTTTCAACACAGGCTTTCAAATGATATATCTAATGCACATATTTTTAAAATTCTTTTTTTTCAAGGTCAAACAATTTGACCTTTAATATCTCAAAAAAGTTTTTTTTTTTCCTTTTAAAAATCATATGTTATTCTTACGTTTATTGTCTATAATTACTGTGAATTTCCATGATGAGAATACCATGGGATGCTGAGTTATAAATTAATATGCAACCCTAAATCAGTATTTTCATACTAACATGATGTAAGTTTTACCCATATTTTGTTACCAAATTAACCGAAACATATAAAATTGGTATCATTAGAAAGCTTATAATACAGGCTTTTAAGTGATATATCACATGTATATATTTTTAAAATTTTTCATTTTAAGGTGAAAGATTTTGACCAGAGTTCATACTCGTCAGGGAAAACCTGGAAAACAGGGAATACTCAGGGAATTTGGAATCTGTTAAAAAAAGTCAGGGAAAATCAGTTATAAAACCTGGAAAAACAAATGTTTTTTTTCTCTTAAGTTATGTTTTTCTTGTTTAGCTTCGTATTAAAATTAAAATTAAGTATTGTGAAAATACGCATGTAAATAAGGATTTCTACCTGAATTTCTATCATGATCGGCAGTAATATGACATCATACAGCGGAAGTAGCTGTATTTTGTCCTGTCTAGAGGAGCGTTTCTTGTAATATGTCGCTAATATTTTCTTGAAAATTGTCTGGGAACTCGGGAATTTTTTTCCAATATTTGAGTATGAACCCTGTTGACCTTTGACTTTCAATATATCAAAGTACACATTTAAATTTCTTTTTAAAATATAATTATTTAATAATAAAAATATAAGTATTTAACATAAATATTTAATTCTCTGTTATTCTTACGTTTATTATCTATAATTATTGTAAGTTTCGTTATGGGACGGTTACTATTTTGTAAAATTTAGGTTAATGTTAGCATGAAAATACTGATGGAGCATCACATTTTAATTTATAACTCAGTATCCCTTGGCTGTGCCGTGTTGAAACTCACAATAATTATAGATAATAAATGTAAGAATAACATATAATTTTTAAAAGAAGAATAATTAAACGTTTTTTGAGATATTGAAGTTCAAAGGCCAAAATGTTTAACCTAAAAATAATACAGTGGAGCACCTTTTATACGTTTCTCATTTATACGTTTTTCTCATTTATATGTTTTTCGACTTCGGTCCCAAATCATTTCATTGAATTCTAATGTTAAAATATTTCGTTTATACGACACAAGTAAATTCTTAATTTCACTTATACGTTTTTTTTTTTTTTTTTCTCCTTGTAGAATCGCAAGTTTGAGTTTCATTCCAGGATTTAAAAAAAAAGATGAAGGCTCTTTATGTTTTATTCTTATTTCTTACGATTATTTTTTCTTAGAACTATGGTAACAAAGTATGGCTATAGAACAAAGTGCGACTTGCATCGATAGCCCTGGGGAAAGAGGGGGGGGGGGGGTTAGAGAAATTTTCAGAGATAAGCAGTTGGCGACTGGGTTGAATGGTAGGTATACAAGTGGCCAGTGATCACTTGAAGACCTCCCACTTTCTCTTTTAATTGATTCCAGGAATGGAGTATGAAAGGAAAAAAGCCCACAATTTTATAGGCATTTTGTAAACTTGAAGATATATTACTCACTTCCGTTGGGCGACTTGGAAGATTTTCTTATCGTGTTTATTTGACATTACGGCTGGAGAAACAATTTTTTCCCTTCCTTTTTAATCGTTTGCAAAAATGTCATCTTCATTTAGAGAACAAAAGGCTTTGTCTTTAAAGGTTAAAATCGAAATCTTGAAAAAATTTTCTGGATTTCTAAATTTTTAATTATCATTTAATTTTTATTCAACCTTTTAAAAATATTTTAAGTATAATTAAAAATATATCTTATTCGAATAAATGTAAAGGAAATCATGAAAATTGGTTAGACTTTTATTATTAATATGACACTTTATTGTGTATTAATGTTAAAACGAATTTTCAGTTGTACGTTTTTTTCAGTTATACATTTTTTAGGAACAGTCCCTTGAAAAACGTATAAACGGTGCTCCACTGTATATACTTGTGATATATCATTTGAAAGCCTGAATTATAAGCTTTCTAATGATATCAATCTTATATCTCTAAGTTAATTAGGGAACAAAATATGGGTAAAACTTAAGTCATGTTAGTATGAAAATACTGATTTAGGATTGCATATTAATTTATAACTCAGTACCCCATAGTTTTCCCATCTTAAAATTCACAGTAATTATAGACAATAAACGTAAGAATAACATAATTTTTAAAAGAAAAAAAAAATGTTTTTCGAGAGATTGAAATGAAAAATTTTAAAAATATATACATGTGATATATCATTTGAAAGTCTGTATTGAAAGCTTTCTAATGATACCAATCTTATATCTCTGAGCCAATTAGGAGATATAAGAACATTTGTAACACAATAATTTTGAAAATTTGCACTTTTTACCCCCTTTTGCAGCCCTGTATATCAAAAACTAAAAGAGATAAGCACTTATTAATTGGTATACATTCATTTCTTTGCAGGGTTGTTGATTTTTTTTATTTTTTTTCAAAAAAATCGATTTTTTTCAAAAAAATCGATTTTTTTTATTTAAATCGGATTTTTTTTATTTAAATCAAGATTTATTTGATTTTAATGATATTTATTATGTATTCATACATTATTGTACAACATTTGTTTTTTATTATGTGTATGTGTGTGTATATATATGCACAATATCCACACTATCAATCATTTTACTTAAATTATAAAAATATAAATAATATTCTATTTCTATACTAGAAAAAATCCATGTAGGCATTTATTACAATGCATTTTTATTCAACGTAGGGTCTTCATAATAAGAAGTAATTTTATAACAATCATAAATGCGGTAGTATGAGCCACTCAACTTCAGACTTTGACTTTGTAGCAGCTACAATAATGTATTGAAATAAAGCAAAATTTTACTCATGGTATTGAACACATAAAATAATTTTGGAAAAGGATAATTTAATAGGAAATATGACATATAACTCAATCAATGTATTAAGAGAAAGAAAACTTTATTCATAGTTTCTAATCAAAAATTAAAAAAAAAGTAAGGAATCAGGGAAGATTTAAAAAAAAAAAAAAAAAAAATTGATATCCTAAAAAAAAATTTTTACTTAGGTTTAACAAATGTCATTTGAATCAAGAAAATTTTTTCACGCTTTACCCATTAGCAAAATTCGTATTTTCATTACCATTTTAATACTTTCACTTATTTTTTTAATCTTTTTTACTTCCATTACCCTACTACCGTAGGTAATGGAAGTATTGTATTCGGTCTGAAAATTCGATATCGGGTTTTCACCTGATTTACACGTTTTAAGGTCCCCTGAGTCCAAAAAAGTGGTTTTTGGCAATTGGTCAGTGTGTATGTGTGTGTGTGTGTGTATGTATGTGGAGAATCTTCTGGCTATTATAGCTCAGAAACTAATAAAGATAGAGCTACGAAACTTTAGAATTGAAATACGTCTGGTGTACAGATGAAATTTCCAAATTTTGGTGAAAATTGAAAAACCGGAAGTGGGACATCGGAAACCGGAAGTGGGACCGTACGTCCGTATCTCAAAAACGGCTCTAACGATTTTCTTCAAACTTGCGATATAAACACCCTATTAGATGTCCTTTCGAATGATATAGTTGGTTAGTTCAGGAAAATTGATAGGCGTCCTGTATAAATAGCTCAATTTCAGGCCTCGCAAAGTCGTTCCTTTAAAAACGGTTGTACGGATTTTTTTCAAACTCGCCATATTAACTCATTTTTAAATATCCTTTTGTATGTAATTATTGTTTTCCGGTCAATAATTGATTTTTTGTAGAAGTTGGTATCTCAAAAACGGCTCTAACGATTTTCTCTTTAGATCACTTTTATGTTTTCTGATCACATTATCTCTCAAAAATGCATATAATACGTGTAATAGTGGGTAATGGAAGTCGTGTGGCTGTTTCACACCAGATTTTTTTTACATTTAGTGGGTACAATTCATTAAAACAAGCAGTGACAGCAGCCTTGAATTGTATTTAACTGATTATATGTAGTTAAATTAAAATGTTATTTTTTAAAAACTTTTTGGAGCCTTCAGGGCTTTTTAAACAGTACAATGTAAACTATGCTATTATTTTTTAAATATCATATGAGCCAATGCTAAATGACATAAACTGGTATGAGAACTAAATAAACAAGGAAATATTTTCTTTTTGAAATATCAACCGCTAGGTGGGCAAAGGCGAACTAGAATATGTATATAATATTAATCAATAAATTATACACTAATTAAATATTTACAATTCATACACCAGTCATCAGGCTGTACTTGTATAAATAATTAACCCATTAACGCCCAGAGTCCTCATTTGAGGACAGTTAATAAAATGACATGTATATTTTGGGGGGGTTGTTGGAATGATTTCTGCTTTTTAGTGACAGTTTATAGCATCACTCCTGATGATTTTTCATTCGTCGCACATATATTTGCTTTTTGTGCGGATATATTAACTTAAATCAAGTTGAATAAAATATATATTACAGTGGAGCACCGTTTATACGTTTTTCAAGGGACCGTCCCTAAAAAACTTATAACTGAAAAAAACGTACAACTGAAAATTCGTTTTAACATTAATGCAAAATAAAATGTCATATTAATAATAAGTCTGATCAATTTTCATGATTTCCTTTACATTTCTTCGAGTAAGATATGTTTTTAATTAAATTAAAAATGTTTTTAAAAGGTAGAATAAAAATTAAATGATAATTAAAAATAAAGAAATTCAGAAAATTTTTTCAAGATTTCGATTTTAACATTTAAAGACAAAGCGTTTCGTTCTCTAAAGGAAGATGACATTTTTGCAAACGATTAAAAGGAAGGAAGGAAAGAAAAAAAAAACTTGTTTCTCCAACCGTACCAGGTGTATAAACTTAAATCCGCAGGCCTCATAGTCCTCCTATATTTCCTATTTTTCCTATATTTTCGCAATTTGGCAGATATTCTCCTATATTTTTACACCAACTCCTATATTTCCTATATTTTTTTTTTTTACGCCTACTGTTAAATGATATCCAGACTGCAAAAATTTACTCTACAAATAATACTCTGAAGATTTATGAACTAATTTCTTTTCTCTGCGTTCGATGAAACTACTGATAATGGAAAAAAGCAACTCGATATACTTATAAAATTTTGGGATGAAGAGCGTAACCAAATTGTTAGTAACTTCCTGCATGCTTTTGAACTGGGTCATGCTACAGCAGATATTTTGAAAAACAAGATATATTTGACACTTGTACTTGATAAGTTACCAGTTAATAAATTATCTGTAAGCTTTGATGGACCACCTGTTAACCAAAAATGACTTGATGAAATTGACAGTGAACTAAATGATAGATTTTCTGCCTCTTATCATCATAGTTCTTGTAACTTGCATATTGTGCATAATTCCTTCAAGAATGCAATGACTCAAGTAGTTAGTCACTGGGATATTGAAGATTTTTTGGATATTGTGTTTAAATTTCTTCATAAATATTCGGCTTGCAAAGATTTCCGAGGTGACCAAATCGAAGTTGGAACTAAGAAAGAAGAAATTATGAGATTTGTAAATAATAGGTGGATGACACTGATACCAGTCATTACTAGAATTATCAACCAGTGAGAAGCATTAAATGAATATTTCCTGAAATTTATACCAGAAAGTAAGATCAAGAGCCAGTTGCAATCCCATTCATATCTATTCCTGAGAACTGTTCTTACTGATTCTACCACTTTGACACGTTTGCATTTTAAAAAATCGGTAGGTGAAAGCTTAGAAATTTTTTTGAAAATTATGCAAGTGGAAGAACCATTGGTTCATATTCTTTATAATAAATTTTTTAAGCTAATAAAAAATCCTTTCATCAATTTCCAAATTTATGACAATACATTTTTGCTCTCACAAGACATGTTATGCAGGGCTGCCAACAACTACACGTTTGGTGTAGTAACTACACTTTAGCCTGCTTCTACTACACTCTACACATCGTATACTTAAAGCTACACTTTTCCTTTCCCCACCATAATCTTGTTTACAACGAGCGAACTACGATTTCACACTGTATTTCCAAATCGCTGTTATGAATGAAGTAGCTTGAAAACTCCGGAGGTTGTTTCATTTCCTCCTCATAAACTGTGACGATAGCGTGACTGTGTACGCATGGTGATTGGATGTTTGGAGAAGTCCTTTTCTATCGCTAGAGCTTGTCTAATCTGTTTACTTTCGATTTTCGGTGTTGTTCGTTTGTTGTTGGCTAGACTTGCTTTTCTGTATTTATTTATTCTTATTTTTTGCTTAAGAGTGTACAAATTTATTTATTTTTTTATTTAATAGTATTTTTAGTTAAAATGTGCGATGATGATGATAATACAAAGAAGAAAAAAAAATTCCTGATCAAAAATCTCTATCGGAGTATTCTGCTACAATCTGTAGATTGCAAATTCTGTATATTCTGTGGCCGTGTTTGCATTCTGTAGATTCATCCCATGAGGCATATTGTGCAATATGTAATAGCAATTTTCGCGTAAATCATCGTGGACTTTATGATTGTTCGCGTCATATTGCAACAAGCTGACACAAGCGTTTAAGTAAAATAAAAGCAACGATAAAGCCTTTGCCATCCAGTTTTTATGTGAAAAGTGATGCAGCATCAAAGACTACCAAAACAGAAATGCTCTTTACATCATTTCTAAGTGACATAATGTTCCAATTTCTACAGCAAATCATGCTGGAAATTTATTTAGAGCTATGTTCCCGGATTCAAAAATCGCCAGACAGTGTCCTAGCGGTAGAACAAAGACGGCGGCCCTATTCAAATGCATTGCAAAAAATATCCTGTTCTGATATCGTTGGCGATTTGAAACATTTGCCGTTTTCGATGGCAACTGATGAAAGCACTGATCAAAATGCTGTTAAACTGTATCTAATTGTTGTTAGGTATTTCGATAATTTCCAGAAAAAATTTTGTGCGCAATGTTATTTTTAAAAGAATGCAGTGATATTTTGTATGTTTGATTGTTAAAGTCAATAAATTTCAGAAAGTAAGTCTTAATGTAAACAAAAGATTTTATGCTTATTTATTTTAAGCATTTTCTTATTTTTTAGCGGCTACACTTTGTACCTTAAAACTACACTTTTTCTTGTTTGTTAACTACACTTTAGCGATCCCAGAGGTTGGCAGCCCTGTGTTATGGCCATATCACACGAGAGATTTTCGCTCAACTTTTTACTAAACACAACATTATATCCAACACACTCAGCCTGACCTTGTTCATGGACAGCACATTTTCAGATGATCAACTTTTTCGAAGCCGTTTACTGACTGTGTTGAGTGTGCTCATCAAAATTGACCAATAGTAGGAATAGACATGATTTTTTCCTGGAATACCTTTAGAGAAGGGAATACATCACGCTATCAGTTTGGGTGAACCCTAGGGACAGCTGATGGGTTTCTCATTCGCTCAGCTTCCCTAACTTTGAATGATGCTGAGTGAACATGTTGTGTATAATGTATGTTGTGTTGAGTATATATGCTCCGGCATGATATGCCCATTTACTTACCAACATTACTAACTTTAAAAGCTTGACTTAGTTGGACTTTTAGAGGAATGGAGTAGTTTCATTCTTTTGTATATAATATTAATATAGAATAAGAGTGCCTTTCAAAATTGTTTGATAAGTTTATCGACTCTTTGGTTTGTTTACACCCCCCTTCCCCCCAAAAAAAAAAGAAAAAAAAATTCTTTGTTCTTTAATAATATTGACCAATTTGTCAACATAAACCTTAAGTGACAGACTTGTCACTTGTTACCTTAAGTGACAGATTTGTCACTTATGGTAATAATCTAAGGTAACAGTCTCTGATTTGGAGGCTCTTATCAATGTGAATGCGCAGGCCCATGCATTGAAATCCTTGATCTAAATCAATCAGATTCCGCAGGTCAGCAAAATTCCAGTTGATCTAATTTTTTCATATATGGGATTAAATGATGGCTATTTTTCTAACCATGTATTTTTTTTAAATGTGTTAATAGAATCGTGCATACGTTATTGTATTTTTGAAATTATAGGATGTTTGTTAAAAATTGAAGTTATTAGAGCTGTAATTGGGGACACACATTTTAGAATTTTATGGATAATGGTACTCAGTTTTGTTTGTGTACATGTGCTCCGAACTACTATGTATCCTATATTTCGTTTGAAATTCCTATATATTTTTCTTTTAAACTCCTATATTTTTTTCTATTAAACTCCTATATTTTTTCTTTTAGACTCCTATATTTTTTTATTCCTTTGCTATGACCCCTGAATCCGCTGTTTGCGTATACATGGCGCTAGTGAGTGTATTAACAGCAGACATTTAAATGTCTTATTGTTTTTGTATTAGTTTGATGTCTGTTCACATAAATCAGTGCAAATCGTTAGTGATTTCATATAAAAACATTAATTTTTCTTCGTGTAAACATGTCTCGTTTTGTACCAAAAAAAGAGCATATGCGGGAAGCTCTGCTTTTCTGCTTCAATTTGAAGAAATCAGCTGCCGAATCGCATAGAATGCTTCTGGAAGCTTATGGTGACAGTGCTTTGTCAGAAACAACTTGCAGAGACTGGTTTCGTCGGTTCAAAAATGGCTATTTTGACTGAAATGACAAAGAGCATGAAAATCGGCCCCGAAAGTTTGACGACCATGAATTACAGGCTCTTTTGGACGAAGATGATACCCAATCGCAAAAAATGCTTGCCGAGAAGTTAGGTGTCACTCAACCAGCCATTTCTATCCGTCTACATGCCATGGCAAAGGCCTTATTATCAACAAAGACATGACAAACTGATTTTTCTTCATGATAACGCGCCAGCACACACGTCAAAATTGGTCCAAAATTATCAACACTTAACTGGGAGGTGTTAGTCCATCCCGCTTAATTCACCAGACCTGGCTCCTTCTGATTATCACCTGTTTTCATCAATGGGCCATGCACTCGCCGAACAGCACTTCGTTTCTTACGAAGACGTTCGAAAATGGCTGGACGAGTGGTTTGCCTCAAAAGATAAGGAATTCTTTTGGCGTGGAATTCACCAATTGCCCGAAAGATGGGAAAAATGTATAGTTAGCGAGGGAAACTATTTTGAATAAAATTTTGTTTTGCTTTATATAAAAAATAAATGTGTTTTTATTACTAAAAAACAGCGGATTTAAGCTTATACACCTGGTAATGTCAAATAAACACGATAAGAAATAAGAAAATCTTCTAAGTCACCAATGGAAGTGAATAATAAATCTTCAAGTTTGCAAAATGCCTATAATTTTTTTTTTCCTTTTATACCCCATCCCTTTCAATTAAAAGAGAAAGTGGGAATGGGGAGTCTTCAAGTGGTCACTGGCTACTTGTATACCTACCATCCAACCCAGTCGCCAACTGCTTATCTCTGAAAATTTTTCTAATACACCCCCCTTCCCCCAAGCTATTGATGCAGGTCGCACTTTGTTACCATAGTTCAAAGAAAAAAATAATCGAGAAAGATAAGAATAAAACGTAAAGAGCATTCATTTTTTTTTTTTTTTTTTTTTTTTTTTTCTCTTTAATCCTGGAAGGAAACTCAAACTTGGGATTCTACAAGGAGAAAAAAAAAAAACGTATAAGTGAAATTAAGAATTTACTCGTATCGTATAAACGAAATATTTTAACATTAGAATTCAATGGAATGATTTGGGACCGAAGTCGAAAAACGTATAAATGAGAAACGTATAAAAGGTGCTCCACTGTATAATACTTTAGAGGTCTCTGTCAGCATATAATAGAAAATTAATGTTATCTCAAAGTTTTTTTTTTTATCTGGAAGATTTTTCGCTAGAACACTAAATGTCCACAAATGAGGATAGGTTGTTAATTTAAAACTATTAGAAGAGTTTTTTAAATTTCAAATATTTCATTCTCAGTTGTCCATATTAGTTTAAAATTGAAATATTCATCAAAATATATTTTTCAAAATTATTTCAGGCATTAACGGGTTAAAATATAGTAAGTTATTAAAATATATAATAAAATTTATAAATAATTAAGAAAGTTAAGATATAACTTATTTTTGTGTTTATTAATGTTGCTTTGTAGAGATGAATCTAAAGTCAAGAAATGAGAAATATTAGCTCGTCTAATGAAATATTTTGTTATATTTTACGAATGGTATTTTTAAGTTTACATAAGAAATAATTAAATATCTCATTTTTTAAAGTTGGATTATCAATTACATTCCATTAAAGTCAATAACTTTGATATTTAAAATAAATGATTTAAATCAGTGATTTTTTTTTTTTTAAATCAGTTGATTTAAATCAGCGATTTAAATCAATTGATTTAAATCACTACAACCCTGTTTCTTTGTAAGACAAATAAATGAGCCAAATTTCATAAATATCTGAGGGTGTCAGGTTAAATATCTGAGGGTTAAATACCTGATACCCACTTTTTTATGTTGACTTGACACGGAATGACTACTTCATCTCCAATATAAATTATATTTATTTCTCACTCATGTAATTATATTTTCACCTCCCCCACCTCCAGCTAACAATCAAGAATCAAATGTCATTTGATGTCAAGTTTTTCAATAGTGTAAGTAGTTCGAAATGTAAAATAGGAAATGAGCAATGTGGATTTCCAATACATTAGTGATTCCCCCCCCCCCCCTCCTCCTCCTCCTCCTCCTCTCTCATATGGTGCAAACCTACCAAGGAAATTTTTAAGTACTTTATTATTATTATTTTATTTAACTTGCTACAACATATTAGATATTTTGTATTAAAAATTATAGTAGCTTTTAAATTTTCCTATTTTGGAGCTCAAATCTTCCTTTTCTTCCAGTTTCTAAGTAGAAAGCTTTCTTTTTTCTTCCTATTTTCAAGTAGAAATCTTCTATTTTCAAACAAAATCTTCCTATTTTCAAACAGAAATCTTCCTTTTTTCTTCTTATTTTCAAGTAGAAATCTTCCTATTTTTAAACCTGCAAAGTTGGCAGCTATGTGTTTAGGTAATTTACCTGATTTGAGGTGTTTTTTTTTTTTTTTTTTTTTTTCATTCATGAGAATTCCAGTTTTTTAGGTAGTTAAAATCATAAAATAAGACTAAAATATAAAATTTATGACTAGCAGTTTTATGACTGCTAAATCTAATAAAAAATATTTTTTTATGAGAGGATTGGTAATTCCTGCAGTAAATTATATGCTTTTTATCCATATGAAGACTTTTTCCAACTGAAGTTTCAAGTATTTTTTTTATGAATTCAATCACAAACATTTTTAATAATTTGCAGTGAAATAATCGCATGTTTCGATGATCAGCTTTGCAAAAGCAAGAATTTTTTTCGATTATGTATAAAATAATACTTTTTTTTTTTTTTCCTCTCTACAAAATAGCCTATTTCAGGTATTAGTTATGATTATTTAAAAATCCTTTTCAATTAGCAATATAATGATTTAGAATTTTGCTAATTGCTCATAAAAATATGATTTCTAATTGGTCAGTTGACTTGAAAATTTTACGAGGGGGGGGGGGGGGGGAATGTTGATAAATTAATTTCATGTTAGGAACTCACGGTAGAGTGAATTAAACAGTTTTATAAAATTGTAATTCCCCCCCCCCCACACACACACACACACAAAATTAGACCCTGTAAATAACACTGCTCGGCATGAAAATTTCCCCTAGCACCATTTTTGCAAATTCTTATGTAAAATGACCTCCTGATTCCAAATATGATGCCCATTTTTCCCTTATCACCCATCGTTTTATAGAGACGGCTTGTTATTTTTATCACTTTTTAGTGATTTTATTTTTACGGGGGAGAAAGGGTTATTTTAACTGTTAAATATCTTCTGAGGGGGGCTACAGAGTTGAAAAATTCTAAAACATGAACATTTGCAGCAAGGGGGAATTTTAGGGGGAGATTTGCCACTGAAATTATGAATTACATTTCTTATATTTTTTTAATCAATAAAATTATTTATTAAACATTATAATTTTTTGTTTTTAGGTGTTAAATTAATTCTTTTTCATTCTCCAAATCAAATTCATGATCATAAAATTACCGTACAGTGATAAAAATTGAGGGAGAGGGTTGTGTCTCTAGAAAATGGTGGGTGACAGAGCAAAATCAAAGTCATATTCGGATTCGGGAGGCCATTTTACATAAGAATAAGCAAGAATGGTATCTTTTTTTTTTTTTTTTTTTTTTTTTTCAGCACAGTGTAATTAAATAAGTAGAGACATCGAAATCAATGCTAAACTTAGTTACCCTTATTTTATTATTTGGGCCAAATTTTTAATCATTTTTTCATTATTGGAGCATATTTATCCAAGTAATTCTGAAATAATTGATTATGCTGTAAATTCTCTTTAAAAAAAAAAAAAAAAAAAAAAAAAAATGTAATAAATTAGTAAAAATATTTTTACTTATTTAAAAAATTTTTAGTAAAAATATTTTAAAACATTTTATTAAATTAAGATTCTTTATTGCTGATCTTGAATTGCTTAAAACAGGGAAATAAAGAAAATCTGTTATGCTACTTTTATTTATTTATATTTATTTTATTTGTTACTAGCTGACCCGTCCGGCTTCGCACGAATGAACAAATTTTAGTTAAAGATGGATTGATATGTAAAAAATCAAGAAATATATCAGTTTATATGTTATCCGCGTTTGTAATGATCGATAGATAGCGCTTTCTCAACTGCAGTTGTTAGTAAATACAATAGCCACGTGTAATTTATTATTGTTCTTTCTTGTTGTTCTATCATTGTTTCAGCGTGAAAGTTATCAGTGGTATGATAATTTCACCTTAGCCCACCAGAGGGCGAGCATTTCATTACAATCGCGGATAGTCAGGCAATATTATTAACTGGAAAGTCAAAATATAATTTTACAATTATTTTTTTTAATTAGTTGTTAAATGTTGGCAATTTTTACTTAATGCTATTTATTTATTTATTTATTTATTTCATAAAAAGAAACATTTCTTTACTCATGAATAAAAAATATTGAAAAATAAACCTATGACATGAAAATGTTTTTGATAAAATTGACGTCATAATAGCTTTAATTATTATTTATTTGTTCATTTCGCAAATATATTTAATTATTTCCATAATTGTTTATTATTTTAATAATGTATATTAAAGGAGAAATCAATAATATGAAACAATATTCGTACAATATATACTATTACAGAATCTGGTGTGAAACAACCACACGACTTCCATTACCCACTCTTACACGTAATATATACAATTTTTTGGAGATATTACTTGCATTTTTTGAGATTTTCGAGTAAGAGAAACTTGATACACGTATAAAGACACATACAACAGAGTTTGCATAGCGAGTTAAAAAATAAGGGGAAAAAAATAGATAGTTATTTTTTTAAACACGAATTTCCGAGATCTAAAACTGAACTACCTAATCAGGATGACCGTTAATATTCCTGTAATAAGCACGTAATATTTGAGAAAGGTTATCTAAATTGGATTAAAGAAAAAATTTTCAAGAATACGTTAGAGCCGTTTTTGAGATACCAACTTTTACCAAAACTTAGCATACTCAATTATTGACCTAAAAACAATAATTACATACAAAAGGATATTTAATAGGAAGTTAACATGGCGAGTTTGAAAAAAATCCGTACAGGCGTTTTTAAAGGAACGCACTTGCGAAGTCTGAAATTGAGCTGTTTATAGAGGACGCCTATCAATTTTCCTGAACTAAGCAACTTTTCAATCGAAAGGGCATCTAATATATTATTTATACAGCAGCTTTGAAGAAAATCATTAGAGGTGTTTTTGAATATGGGCTTACGGTCCCATTTCTGGTTTTCGATGACCCAATTCCGGTTTTTCAATTTTCACGAAAATTTGGAAAATTTATCTGTACACCAGACCTGAATCACTTGTGAAGTTTAGTAGTTCTATTTTTATTAGTTTTGGAGATATGACGGCCAGAAGATTACACACACACGTGCACATATACACACACACTGACCAATTGCCAAAACCTATACAATACTTCCACTACCTACGGTAATAGGGTAATTGAAGTAAACACATACATCTCGTATTTACTACGATAATATACAGATTTTCGTATTACGTTTTCGATCGCCAAATACAAAAATCGCCAATGACGATAGATATCAAATCTATGCTTTGTTTTCAATTAAAATATTGAAACTTTTAATTAAAAATTTATTTTACCAAAATTTATTATAGCTTCTAGCACTTAGAGAGAGACAGTGTAACTTTTGATTATTGAAAGAAAAAAAAAAAAAAAAAAAAGCAATCGGCTTTTTAGTTCTAGCGATCGTTCTCTACATATGCATATAAACCTTTCTTCTTTTTATATTAGTATAGCTATACAGCATAGGTATATTAAATAGGTTTCCAATCAACATAATGTAACTAAAATAATTAAATGCTATTTACATTTCAGTAATGGCTGTATGCGCTATGTATATTGAGCTACTTGCCATAACTGTTAGTTGCTAAAAATAGTCGCCAAATAAATTTAAACATCTCAATACGCAAGCGAAGTGTGACATCACTGACCGTCCATGGATGCAAGAAAAAGATTTTCCATGTTAATCGCTCATTGGATTTTTTTTTTTTTTTTTTTTTTTTTTATTAAAATTCTAGAAGAATTATTTCCCGATTTTAATCCTCATATTTGGGTATAGATATGTATTAGTTATTGTATGCATGCGTTAGATTGAGTTATTTTGCTGTCAAATTGACAAATTTTAATTTTAAATTTCAAAACTGTCACCCTTGGCATTTTTTGTATTTGGCGATCAAAAAGTAATACGAAAATATACATGCCAGATGTATATTTTCGTAATACGTATTGTACGAAATATTGTTTCATATTATTCGTTACACTCTTAATGTAAGTTTTTAAAATAATCATGATTTTTGAAAGGAATTAAATTATATTCGCCAGATAATTTGGCGATATTTTTTTTTCTGCCAAGGATGACGGATATCAAATCTATTCCGCTGCAACATATTAATATATTATATCAGACACTTAATTTAGACATTTGAAAACAAATTTGACTTCAAATTATGATAGAATATTTATCATTTTCCTTTTAATTAGTATATTAGTTGGATGTTTATTGTATAAATATCATCCTTTGAAATGAAATGTTTATGTTTTCAATCGAATATGGAAATTTGCCATTTTTTTTTTTCTAGAGTTTTGAAATTTAAAATTCCAATTTTATCAATTTTACAACAAAATCAATTTAATCTAACGGATGCACATGATAACTAATACATATCTATAGGAGTGGATCGAGACAGCACATTTGCTCCTTTGAAATAGACATCTAAATTTTTAATTGTTGCCTTTATTTTAATTTTTTCAACCATAATATAAAATATGCTTTCACTTGAAAAAAGTAAAATAAATAAAATAAAAAATAAAATATTAATAATTTCTTTTGACATTCAAATGCTTTAAAATGCTGATTAGGTATTTTCTTTTGTAAGAAAGCCTCCTGCTATCTGAAACCCCCGTTATGAATTTAGACGCTTCCACTAAAAGTAAGGAAATAGAAAACGAAAGATGTAATTGGAAAACACGTAAACTTGTGTTGTATCATGCATGTATATACGCTTCGCGCACATATATATATATATATATATATATCACTGGACACCCCCTACCTCGCTGTGCAGGAATCTGAGAGCGCATGTAACTCGTTTTCGAAGCCATCACTATCACGCACGCCAAAAAAGAACATCACTGGACACCCCAAAAACGCTGTGCATGAATCTGAGAACGCATGTAACTCGTTTTCGAAGCCATCACTATCACGCACGTATGTTCGCTTCGCTCACATGAAAACCAAAAAAAACATCACTGGACACCCCAACCTCGCTGTGCATGAATCTGAGAACGCATGTAACTCGTTTTCGAAGCCATCACTATCACGCACGTATGTTCGCTTCGCTCACATGAAAACTAAAAAAAAACATCACTGGACACCCCTGTCTCGCTGTGCATGAATCTGAAAACGCATGTAACTTTTTTCGCTGAAATCACTATTGCGCACACAACTCTCCCCTCCCCCCCCCCCCCCAAAAAAAAATGGATAGTCCTACCTTGATGTGTTTGAATCGCAAAAGTGCACGAAATTACGATACTTACGTATTATCCGTAAGTACATGCATGAACAAATTTGATATTTTATTTATTTATTTATTTATTTTTCACGTGAAAGCATATTTTATTTTATGGTTGAAAAAATTAAAGGCAACAATTAAAAATTTAGATGTCTATTTCAAAGGAGCAAATGTGCTGTATTGATCCACTCTTCATATCTATATCCAAATAAGGGGATTAAAATGGGGAAATAATTTTCCTCGATCTTTATTATTTTTTTTACAAAAAATCCAGTTCACTTTTTATATTATTGTTCGCGTGAAAATATATTTTATTATATGTCTAAAAATAAATTAATTCGTAAATCTTTTTGGCAACAATTATAAATTAAAATAAATAATATTATAAAATAGAATTTCTTATTTTATTTTATTTTATTTATTTATTTATTTTTAAATTCCAATTTCGTTTACACACATCAGTTTAAACCACGGAGTAATAAAGACTCCGTGGTTTAAACATTGATGCTTAGATCATTATATTATATTATATCATATCATATCAAATTAAATTATTAGAAAAATAAACACTTTTAATTCTATAATGACGTCAGATTTAACGTGTAAGTTTAACAATTAAAAAAGCTTTAGATGAATTTCAATTTAATGCACGTGCAAATATATTTCTTTTCTTTTCACGTCAAGATATTTTAAAAACGAAATGAATATGTAAATGTTTCTTTTATGTTGGCAGCAGCTAGTTTTTTTAATATTTCATTATTTCCATTTCTATTACGGCTTCTATGGGGATTTTAATTAAAATGCTCAGATTTTAAACTAAAATTTATTTTATCAAAATTAAATATAGCCTATAACAATATGGCATACTGTAGCTTTCGGTCAGTGAAAGAAGTTTTTAAATCGGTTCAGTAGTTTCAGAGATTACCCTCCACAAACAAACAATTTTTTGCGCTTTATATAATGACTAGCTGACCCGTCCGGCTTCGCACTGATGAACAAATTTTAGTTAAAGATGGATTGATATGTAAAAAATCAAGAAATATATCAGTTTATATGTTATAGACAGGCAATATTATTAACTGGAAAGTCAAAATATAATTTTACAATTATTTTTTTTAATTAGTTGTTAAATGTTGGCAATTTTTACTTAATGCTATTTATTTATTTATTTCATAAAAAGAAACATTTCTTTACTCATGAATAAAAAATATTGAAAAATAAACCTATGACATGAAAATGTTTTTGATAAAATTGACGTCATAATAGCTTTAATTATTATTTATTTTTTCATTTCGCAAATATATTTAATTTTTTCCATAATTTATTATTATTTTAATAATGTATATTAAAGGAGAAATCAATAATATGAAACAATATTCGTACAATATATACTATTACAGAATCTGGTGTGAAACAACCACACGACTTCCATTACCCACTATTACACGTAATATATACAATTTTTTGGAGATATTACTTGCATTTTTTGAGATTTTTGAGTAAGAGAAACTTGATACACGTATAAAGACACATACAACAGAGTTTGCATAGCGAGTTAAAAAATAAGGGGGAAAAAAATAGATAGTTATTTTTTTAAACACGAATTTCCGAGATCTAAAACTGAACTACCTAATCAGGATGACCGTTAATATTCCTGTAATAAGCACGTAATACTTGAGAAAGGTTATCTAAATTGGATTAAAGAAAAATTTTTCAAGAATACGTTAGAGCCGTTTTTGAGATACCAACTTTTACCAAAACTTAACATACTCAATTATTGACGTAAAAACAATAATTACATACAAAAGGATATTTAATAGGAAGTTAACATGGCGAGTTTGAAAAAAAATCCGTACAGGCGTTTTTAACCCGTTAGTAGTCGCTAGTTGGTCGATTTGCCGCCCATCCTTCAGTTTTTCCAGATTTTTTTATTCAACAGCCATCAAAAATTTTTAGAAGGGGCATTTGAAAAAAGCGAATAAAAGCGATTTAACATCGATCACATCACTTCTTAAAATTATTGGTGACAGTTAAATAAAAAGTTCGTAATCTGTAATAGGTGGCGCTGTTGATAGCGACTACTAACGGGTTAAAGGAACGCACTTGCGAAGTCTGAAATTGAGCTGTTTATAGAGGACGCCTATCAATTTTCCTGAACTAAGCAACTTTTCAATCGAAAGGGCATCTAATATATTATTTATATAGCAACTTTGAAGAAAATCATTAGAGGTGTTTTTGAATATGGGCTTAGGGTCCCATTTCTGGTTTTCGATGACCCAATTCCGGTTTTTCAATTTTCACGAAAATTTGGAAAATTTATCTGTACACCAGACCTGAATCACTTGTGAAGTTTAGTAGTTCTATTTTTATTAGTTTTGGAGATATGACAGCCAGAAGATTACACACACACGTGCACATATACACACACACTGACCAATTGCCAAAACCTATACAATACTTCCACTACCTACGGTAGTAGGGTAATTGAAGTAAACACATACATCTCGTATTTACTACGATAATATACAGATTTTCGTATTACGTTTTCGATCGCCAAATACAAAAATCGCCAATGACGATAGATATCAAATCTATGCTTTGTTTTCAATTAAAATATTGAAAATTTTAATTAAAAATTTATTTTACCAAAATTTATTATAGCTTCTAGCACTTAGAGAGAGACAGTGTAACTTTTGATTATTGAAAGAAAAAAAAAAAAAAAAAAAAAGCAATCGGCTTTTTAGTTCTAGCGATCGTTCTCTACATATGCATATAAACCTTTCTTTTTTTTATATTAGTATAGCTATAGAGCATAGGTATATTAAATAGGTTTCCAGTCAACATAATGTAACTCAAATAATTAAATGCTATTTACATTTCAGTAATGGCTGTATGCGCTATGTATATTGAGCTACTTGCCATAACTGTTAGTTGCTAAAAATAGTCGCCAAATAAATTTAAACATCTCAATACGCAAGCGAAGTATGACATCACTGACGGCCCGTGGATGCAAGAAAAAGATTTTCCATGTTAATCGCTCATTGGATTTTTTTTTTTTTTTTTTTATTAAAATTCTAGAAGAATTATTTCCCGATTTTAATCCTCATATTTGGGTGTAGATATGTATTAGTTATTGTATGCATTCGTTAGATTGAGTTATTTTGCTGTCAAATTGACAAAATTTTAATTTTAAATTTCAAAACTGTCACCCTTGGCGTTTTTTGTATTTGGCGATCAAAAACGTAATACGAAAATATACATGCCAGATGTATATTTTCGTAATATGTGTTGTACGAAATATTGTTTCATATTATTCTTTACACTCTTAATGTAAGTTTTTAAAATAACCATGATTTTTGAAAGGAATTAAATTATATTCGCCAGATAATTTGGCGATTTTTTTTTTTTTTCTGCCAAGGATGACGGATATTAAATCTATTCCGCTGCTACATATTAGTATATTATATCAGATACTTTATTTAGACATTTGAAAACAAATTTGACTTCAAATTATGATAGAATATTTATCCTTTCCCTTTTAATTAGTTTATTAGTTGGATGTTTATTGTGTAAATATCATCCTTTGAAATGAAATGTTTATGTTTTCAATCGAATATGGAAATTTGCCATTTTTTTTTCTAGAGTTTTGAAATTTAAAATTCCAATTTTATCAATTTTACAACAAAAACAATTTAATCTAACGGATGCACAGGATAACTAATACATATCTATATCCAAATATGGGGATTAAAATGGGGAAATAATTTTCCTCGATCTTTATTATTTTTTTACAAAAAATCCAGTTCACTTTTTATATTATTGTTCGCGTGAAAATATATTTTATTATATGTCTAAAAATAAATTAATTCGTAAATCTTTTTGGCAACAATTATAAATTAAAATAAATAATATTCACGGAGTAATAATATTATAAAATAGAATTTCTTATTTTATTTTATTTTATTTATTTATTTATTTTTAAATTCCAATTTCGGTTACACACATCAGTTTAAACCACGGAGTAATAAAGACTCCGTGGTTTAAACATTGATGCTTAGATATTATATCATATCATATCAAATTAAATTATTAGAAAAATAAACAGTTTTAATTCTATAATGACGTCAGATTTAACGTGTAAGTTTAACAATTAAAAAAGCTTTATATGAATTTCAATTTAATGCACGTGCAAATATATTTCTTTTCTTTTCACGTCAAGATATTTTAAAAACGAAATGAATATGTAAATGTTTCTTTTATGTTGGCAGCAGCTAATTTTTTTAATATTTCATTATTTCCATTTCTATTACGGCTTCTATGGGGATTTTAATTAAAATGCTCAGATTTTAAACTAAAATTTATTTTATCAAAATTAAATATAGCCTATAACAATATGGCATACTGTAGCTTTCGGTCAGTGAAAGAAGTTTTTAAATCGGTTCAGTAGTTTCAGAGATTACCCTCCACAAACAAACAATTTTTTGCGCTTTATATAATGATATAGATATAGATTAGATTTTGCAAATGTATGATCATCATAGGAAATGTTGTGTGTGCTACAGAGAATCATAAAAGAATTTATGCATGTCCCTACTAAAGCTAATTATCTTCTTTGCTACAGACTGGTCATTACTAGAAATTGCATGCACATAATTTATATTCTTTTTACAGGGATGCACTAAGAAATATATATATATATATAAATGTTACAGTCCATAGTACAAATGTGCAAACTTGATGAAATACTCAAAGGTTGTATTATACTTAGTTGAGTTGAGCATTATTTAACACTTTGTCTGAATTATTCACTGGTTCTAATTTGTGATCATTAATTCACTGATTACCTTGAAACTATTTGATACTTACCGGGGGTAAAATTTAGAAAGTGGAGTAAAGCCACTCCAGAAATTTTTTACTTTTTGTTTAAAGTGGTAGCTTTATTTTTTTTAATTTAAACATTATTTTAATTATTTTATTTTTAGCTCCTGAGGCTCCATACACACATTGGAAACAAACTGTTTTTTACTTCGATGACTATTTGACTGTCCGAAAAGGTGAAGAAGTTTACGGTATTTTCAGAATGTGTCCAAATGAGAAAAATAAGGTAACGTGTCTAAATATTATCTAAAATTATACATATTTGCTATTGATTAATTTATAGAAATTTCTCTCTGTGTGTGAGTGAAGAGTTGAGCATTATTTAACACTAGCAGTTCTACCTATTATTTGCACATGGGAAAAAAATAAAAGAAAAATTGAAATCAATGTCAGTTGGATACATTGGCAAGAGATTGTTTGTTCAGAGTTCTGATGAAGACCAAGCTTGATTAAAATCTATTGAAAAATCAAGATTTGTAGAAAAACATCCATCCCCTTTCGTTTCATTCTTTTTAGGATTTAAATATTGAATTTTGAAAGATCTCAATTTTTTTACTTAGAGCCTAAGAACAGACTTTTTTCTAAGTTTCAAACTTCTACTGGAAACCGCTGCAGAATAACTGTGATATGGCTCAAAAGCTTTGACATCCCTTAAAGTTCAAAATTTTAGCAAATCATCATCTTTTATCTTGATTAGGGCTAAGAGAAGACATTTTTGTTAAATTTCAAGCTTCTGCAGGAAACCTCTGCAGATACATAAAGCTCAAGTGCTTCAAAATGCCTTTCACATCCTTAAATATTAAGTTTTTAAAGATTTCATTTTTTCCTTAATAGGACCTCTAAAAAGTGACATATTGCTGAATTTCAAGCATCTATAGGAAACCACTGCAGAGATAAGTTGAAAAAGTTTAAAAACTGAATACCGTTTTTCTACCCTTAAGAATTAAATTTTGTTAAGTTTGTTCACTTACCATTTGTTAGTGACCGGGCAGTTCAGCTATTGAATCTGAATGATGGGAAGAACAAATTTGATCACAGGTCCCTCTTATCAAATTAGCTGTTCAGAATTTGCCATAGTTTTCTGGATAAATACTGTATAGAATCCCTTAGGCTTTCAACCCAGGCCTAAACAGGCCCTTGTGTGTAGTCGCTCAGTCTTAACACCTATACTGCTGCCACCTGAATTGCTGAACCATCAATTTCTGGACGGTCTGCCACTTGGTGAGTCAGATAATGATGCTGATAGCAAGCAAGCATGACAAATTTACTGCTCTGCAAATATTTACAATGAAACTGCTAAAAAGCAATAGCATGTGTGAGGTTAAGCACAACTTATCTATGTTTAACAGCCAATTTCCACTGAAACTAAACATCTCCCTGTAGATTCCTTTCTACCCATTGAAAGTTTATAGTCTTTTTAAATCTGTCAGTGGTTTTTAACATTGCAACTTATTGTTTAATCTATTTTGAGTTTTAAAAAAAGGCACCTGTAAATATGTTATTGAACTTTTGCTCCAATTTACCCAAGCTCCTATCATAACTTAAACTTCTTCCTACACCATTCTATCTTGCTTTTGCCTCCAAGGTAGTAGCATGCATTTTTTGCACATGAAGAAGAAAAGCCTGTCTTTTCAAAACTACAATTACTTACAATTTTTAATAAAATCACACAATCAACTGTGGAAGAAAATCATATTTATTGAAATTTTATTTCCGACTGAGTGAAAATAATGCCTGGACCGGGACTCTTTTAATAATCTCTACTTATTTGAGTAGATTGGTTGGAAAATGTTGTCGTGTATCATGCTTTATGCACTGTTGGACTTGTGTTTTTTTGTTCTATCTGTTAGATATTGATCCATTGCATGTCTTTGGAAACTAGCGCAGTTGGCATAAACTTAGTTAAAACTGATTTATTTTTAAATTGTATGGGTTGGAAAGTGCTGACATGTTTCATGCTTAATGCATTGTTGAACTTGTGTTTTTGCCTAATATAAGAGTAGTACTAAGACTACATTACAAGACTTAGACGTCCATTACATGTCTTTATGCTCTGTTGAACTTGTGTGTTTTTTGTTTTATATGATAGGAATTGATACATTACTCTATGTTTTCATAAGGTATAACTTTAAGAGTTTTATTGTGAATGTTTATACAAGTATGTGAATATATAGGTTGGAAAAGGATGACATTTATTATTTTTTATGCGTTTATAATTTGTTTTGTGTGACAATGTTAACATGTCAATTATTTGTGTAGTATTATTAAATGTACCTTTTATTTGAGAATGAGAATAGATATCTTTAAATTTGATATATATATAGGAATAATGTGTTTAACCATATTAAATAACAAAACATATTTAAAAAAGATATATTTATTTTATTATATTTTGTTTTACAACAGTTTTATAGGAGTTTGTTGCTCCTAAATTTATACATTTTATATTACACATCTATCATCTGACGGTCCTGATACAATATTATGCTGATTAGATCCACACCATTGTTTGTACATTTGGGCTTTGTCTCTTCTGTGAGAGTCTAATTTATACATATCTAATATTGTTACTGTTTCTATTTCTGGTGTGTAGTTGAAGAGTGGATAGAAACGAACATCGTTTATTTCTGCTAATACTTGTGAAAAGTAAGTAATTAATACTTGAAAGAAATCTAATTTATTCTGTGATTCAGTCATTTGCATAGGCCTTATTAGAGAGGTAGAGGGAGTTTGTAGTTGGAAGTTTTGTGATATGTGTAGTTATAATTATTTCTTGTTCTAGTTAATTGTAAAGTTCCATCCCATCTTCCTAAGTAAGAAGCGTTAGGTAGGTAGGTACCTACATCGTGATTTGGTTTTAATGCATGTCTCCATATAGATTCTTTTGGTTGCCATTTGTACGTATATGTTTCATTTGCTGATATAATTTTCCAATTCCATGAATTCATTAAATCAAAGTTGCTGTATCTTTTTGAAAAAGATGTATAAGATATATTATTAACTGTTGGTTGTAGGCCATGTTATACTATTCAGAGTAGAATATGTTGGTTGTGTGGTGTTGTCAGTCATGTTGTTATTAGGTAATTCTTGCTTTATTTTAAAGATGGGTAATATGTATTCTGTATCTGTAAATATTTCTAGATATGGTTGCGTTTCATAAAGAATGTTAGTACTTCTTATATTTGCTGTAGATGTGAGCTGTATAGGAATAATGTGGTGAATATTATATCCAACGTTTAGTGGAGTCCATTTTCTTGAACAGCAGTTTAGGGCTAGCCAATCTGATGGTTTCATGGAAGAACATATGTGTTGATAAGGAATGTCTGACCAACCTTGTTTTTCTTTATTTAAATCTGATTCTAATACTATATAATGACGGAAAGTTCTGCTGTAATTTAAAATGAGTTTTTTAGTAACGTTTTCATTTATTTTTTTATTTGGTTTGAATTTTTCGGTATTTTTTCTCTTATTCATAATTCTTCATAAGTTTGAATTCTTAGTTATTGGAAACACAGCCGAGATATATCTGAAAATTAAAAGTTATATGTTATAAATTTAATTATTTTAGTGTATGGTTTAATGGAATAAATATACTTACGATAGAGTGATGTTATTCTTATGGATAGCTTAATTAAGACGGAATTTATGTATGTTTGGAGTTTATATAGGGGTTTACAGGGGGCGTTCTATTATAACATGTGCTATACCATATGTTCTATATATTGTTTTGTTATGCATTGTGTGTCAATCATATTATTATTCCAGAAAATGATGACGTTAATTGTAATATGTATATGTAAATGGGTCACGTGATAGCAACAAAATGGCGGTCTACGGTGTGCACTCCCCTAATGTCCCCTTAGCCCCCCCCCCTTGGGGGGGGGGGCTAAGTGTGGTGGTAGGAAGGGAAGGCTGTATACTAGCTTTATTTTGTTTAATTTTAGCTTTATATTGCACCCTTCCTTCCTTCTTTTTATGAGCTGAATTGGACTTATTCTTATTTCTTTTTGAATATAGCCCTTCCTTCTTCACTCCGGTCCCTTCCTGCCTATCATAGAGATAACAAGGGAAGGTGTGTCTACAAGAAAGGATAGATAGATTGAGTTAAATATTGCATGCTAGAGGCTAGAAGGGGACGTCCCCTTCTAGCCTCTAGCATGCTAGAAGGCATGCTATGCCTCTAGCATGCTATTTTATTAAAAATTGTATTTCTTTCTCCCATTGTTTAATGGTGTTTTCCATTTCCTGCGGCTTATTTCTGTTGAGCTATCTAAATGATAGACCAGATTGTTTCTGCCTAAAAGGTTGTCTGAGTGAGTAATGCTGACTGGGATATCGACCTGGATAGCTCAATTGGTAGAGCCTTGACCTTGTAAGTCAAAGATCCGGGGTTAGAGTCCCGGTCCAGGCATTATTTTCACTCAGTCGGAAAAATAAAATTTCAATAAATACAATTACTTACATTTAAGGCTGTACATCAGACAGATAGCTCCCTTTCTCCCTTCCCATGTTATCCAATAGAATTTTTGTTGCTTCGTTTTATAAAAATATCTCATTCAAAAATGAACTTTCTGAATTCTGTTTTTTGAATATCACTCTTTGAACAGGTCGTCTTTTAGATTATTTAACAATTTTTCGAAAAAATAAATTTAAATATTTTACTTAGAGATCTAAACTTAGTCCATAATTTACTTAATGAAATGAAATATTAAAATTATTTTTTCGAAAAATTGCTCACTAAGCTAAAAGGCAACCTGTTCAAAAAGTAATATTCAAAAAAC
Source organism: Salticus scenicus (assembly GCA_963930645.1). Lineage (NCBI taxonomy): Eukaryota > Metazoa > Arthropoda > Arachnida > Araneae > Salticidae > Salticus > Salticus scenicus. The sequence goes on from OZ005662.1 coordinate 209,319,357, forward strand.
AGAATTTGAAAAACTTCATTTTTGAATGAGATATTTTTATAAAATGAAGCAACGAAAATCCCATTGGGTAACATGGGAAGGGAAAAAAGAAGCTATCTGACTGATGTACAGCTTTAATGTTGTGTGGAGAAATTTTAAAGTTTAAATATTTATTGTACATCAGTTCTTTAATTCATAATTGAAATGTAGGATATTACTCAATGCAAAGTAAGTGTTGCTTATTCTTCTACAGGTTACTTCATATAGGGATTTCCATAGTCTCATTTAGTATTACGCAAACATTACATTCATTAAATATAATGAAACTTCTGTGAGAGAGGAATGAAACTTTTCAGTGGCTGCCCCTAAATTCAGAATTTTTACATTTTTGTTGTCTAAATTTCATGTTAAATTATTTTGTTTTTATAGAAATTTCTTATTTTGAACAGGGTTCATACTCATCAGGGAAAACAGGGAATACTCAGGGAATTTGGAATTTGTTTAAAAAAAGTCAGGGAAAATAAAAATTTTCATTAAAAGTCAGGGAAAATCGGTTATAAAACCTGGAAAAACAAATATTTTCTTTCTCTCAAGTTATATTTTTCTTGTTTAGCTTCATATAAAAATTCAATTGATTAAGTGTTGTGAAAATATGCATGATGATTTCTACCTGAATTTCTATCATGGTCGACAGTAATATGACACCATACAGTAGAAGTAGCTGTGTATTTCGTCCTGTCTAGGGGAGCGTTTCTTGTAATATGTCACTAATATTATCTGGAAAATTGTCTGGGAACTCGGGGGGAAAACTCGAGGAATTTTTTTCCCCATATATGAGTATGAGCCCTGTTGAATATTTAATTTGCCTTATAATGTATCAAGAACTCTTCAAATATAACTTATAAATCTAAATAAATACTTTTAATAATAGCCTTATGATTTCTGCTCCTGCATGCCAGTAGCAATTTTCAAGGATTTTGCATGTTAAGTAGTTTCATTCCTGCTGAAAGTTCACTTCTATTGACAAGACCTCCTTGACCAGTTTTTTCCAATCGAAATTTTTCCATAGAATTTAATACCTCCATTGTCCACATACAATTGTGTTACTTTTCTTTTAGATACCTTCTCTTACATATTGTGAGAGAAGATAATTTTATTAGGTTTCATACTCCTCAAGGGAGGTTGAGGGGGGGGGGGGAATCCCTTAAAAATCTAGAATTCTCAGAGAATTAGGATTTTTGTATCAACTCTCTGGAAAAAGAGAAAATGTTTATGAAAATCCTGGAAGTATTTGCCATAAAATTTAGAAAGAATGAAATTTCTTATCTTGATTCAGATAAAATATTGCAAAAGATTTACATTATTATACAGGATGGTAACATAGTACTGTAGAATCTGCTGTAATAAGTACAAATAATTAACTCATTATGTCTTATTTAAAAATGGGACAAAGCATAAAAATGTCAGACTAAACCAGCTTCATGCTGTAAGTGCAGCAGAAATACTGCCCTCTTGCGATTATGTAAAGTGTCACTAATACAGTAGTGGACAAAATTGTGGAAACCTTTTGAAAAAAGTTGATTTTAGTGGTTTGATGTCTAATAACACCACTTTTTTTGTACCAATACTAAAATTATATATCATTGGAAAGGTAATTTAATCAAGATTGTAAAGCAATAATATTTAAGAATAGTTTTATAATAGAACAGCATTTATAAAGAAGAAAGGTGATATACATAGAAAAAATGAGATATACAGAAATTTTCACCATACCAGTTAATACTTAGTTGGGTAACCTTTAGCCTTAATTACGGCCTTACAACTCTTTCCCATGGAGTGAACCAACTTCTTTAGTTCTGCAGCTGTTATAACATAAAACCAAGATTAAATTATTGCTTTTGTTAATTGGGTTTTATTGCTGAGTTGCTTTTGTCTAACAAGCTTCTTTAGCCGGCTGATTAGATATTCGATTGGGTTAAGGTCTGGGCTATTCCCAGGCCATTCCAGTAGTTGAATATGATTATCTTTAAACCACTTCTTGCACACACCAACAACATGACATGGAGCTGAATCCTGTTGAAATATAAATGCTTCATTATCTTGGAAAAGATCATGTGCAGAAGGCAACAACTTGGGCTGAAGTATTTCATTTATGTATCTTTGGGCATTTATATTCCCACGGATCATGCCAATTCTGCCCACACCTTTTGATGTCATACAACCCCAAATCATAATACTAACTGGGTGTCTCACGGTAGGTGTAATGCAATCAGGATGGGCGTCTTCTCCAATTCTTCTCCATACATATTTTATGCCATCACTACCAAACAGGGAGATTTTGGTCTCATCACTCCAATTTACATTGTTCCATTGTCCAGTTAACATGAGCTTTAGCCCAGTTTAATCTTTTCAACCTTTGTTTCAGAGACAAAAATGGCTTCTGGAATTCTAGCATTTAGACAAAATTCATGCAGTCTGCGCCGAACAGTCCTTGCACTTACCGTCACATTGCATAGCAACATTTCCTCTTATATACACAGAGATGATTTTTTTCTGTCAACTAAGCACAGTCTTTTAATTCTTCTATCATCACTTGCTGTTGTGCACCTTTTTCTGCCTTTACCAGTCTGGTTTTCTAATGACTGAGTCTCCTTGTACCTCTTCAAAAATTTAGAAATGCAACCTTTGGTTAAGTTTCCCCAATATTTCTTCTAATTTCTTCATAACTGTAGCCTTGTTCACTTAATGTTACTATTTTACATCGCTTCCTAGGTGACTAGTCAACTCTTTGCGCCATTACTTAAATTTTATATTGATTATTTTTTTTTTTTATTACGTTTCACAAGCTCACTAGTAAATCAAAAAGCATAAAACAAAAAAACAACTTGATAGCAATTACAATACACACTGATAAATGTCCTGTGACCTGTTGGCTCATTGCCAAAACAAGATGACATCTGATTGTCTCTGTTAACACTCATGCACATTGGCTACATTCAAATGAAGGACAACTACTTCCTATAAACGTAAGCAAGCTGTGCATCTTTTTTCTGGTTATTTGGTTATAACTTTTGATATAATACAGATAATTGAACAAATGTTATTGTTTTACAATCTTGATAAAATTACCTTTCCAATGATATATAATTTTATAGTATTGGTACAAAAAAAAGTGGTGTTATTAGACATCAAACCACTAAAATCAACTTTTTGCAAAAGGTTTCCACAATTTTGTCCACTACTGTAATGTCTTAAAAATGATCTGTGAAACTTGGGGTTTTTTTTTACATTTGAAGATGAGCACTATTTTTCCCTTGACTTAAAATGTTCACCATTGTCCATCATGTAACTGAGATTAATCTCCCTGTATATAGTGAAAAGAAGCAAGATTTCATATTTTTTTAATGTGTATTGTTAGAGAAGTGGTGTTCAAATTTGAAAAAGGGAATTTGATGTCATGCCATTTATCTGATAAACTAAGATGGAATGTCTAAGCATGTGCTACTACCTTGGAGGCAAGAAGACTGAAAGCAGGGGAAAACCCAAGGGAGGGAGGAGCAACCCAACCACTCTCACCTCCTGTGTTTTGGTTGTGTCTCTTTCTGATTGATTGTTGCATGCTGTTGTCCTATTTGCTGGTTGTGTTGCTCCTCCCCCCTTGGGATTTTCCCTTGCTTTCAGTCTTGCTTTTGCCTCCAAGGTAGCATGTTTTTGCACCTGAAGAAAGAAGGCCACATCTTATTGAAACCTGTAGTGCTTGCATTTATTTTATGGTGTGTGAAGAAGTTTTTTATGAAATTCAAATATTTATGTACACCAGTTCTTTAATTTATATTTTTAAATGGGATTTTTTCTGAATGAATGATCTTCACTATGCATGGTTTGTACAGAGCTAAAAAATGTCCTTACATTCTAATACTCCTTAATAAAAAAGACTCTTAAAGTCCTTATTTTTTACTTAAAGATTAACCATAATATTTAATGACCATATTTTAAGGAAAAACAGTAAATATTCATACAAGCCAAGCATAGTATCTTAAATTGTTGAGTCTTTTTTGTTGTAATGTCCTTCTTTCTGATCGGATATTGAAGCCATGTATTTCATCCATGAACTGAAACAACAGCAAAAAAATAGTAAATCAAGAGAAAGGGATGAGGGGGTCTGTCTAGGGGGAAAACTGGGTCCGTTTATGGACCTTTCACAAAATTCCAGGCTAAAAAAACGGACCCTTCACAAAATTCCATACTCATAAAATGGACCCTTCACAAAATTCAATTCAAAGATAAACAAACTTTTCCCAAAATGTTTTGGAAAAACAAAGCATTTATAAAATAATACCGAGCATCTGCTCAGCAATATATAAACATTGCATCCCATCAATTTTCTCTTATGTTCTCATACTAGTCACTGTCGCTACTACATAACAATAAAACCACGCCTCCATTTCTCGCGGAGTCCACGCTGATTAGTAAGGGAATGATGTCAAACACAATAATGGGTGTGGCGTACCTTTCCTTGATGTGACAAAATTTTTCTGTGGAAAATTACATAAATATTTTGCCAACATCTTTTTGCTGCATTGTCTTTGTTTTTGTTTAGTTTGTAATTCTTTAATATGTGGTTTGTATATTAGTATAGCTATAGATGTGTGATTTTGTATTTTCATAATTTTGTCAGTAATTTGATCCCTTCCATTTAGTAAAGACAAAGCGAGGCTGGCCAGTTACGGGAGGAAATTCCTGTAATTCAGACTATTATGTTAAAAAAATACGTTCAAATTATGCTGCTCCTCTTTTATTGATTGGCTGATAAGATACAGAAAGATTAGGGCTTCTGTCTAAATGATTTGAGTATCATTTGAAATTCAGAGTTTTTTTATTTTATTTTATTTTTATTCTGAAACACTAGTTTTTGGGGGGATTTTACCTAATCATCCATTAAAAGTATAAGCATATATATTAGAGTTGTCCCCCGAGATTATAAAAAAGGCAATGTGCTGCTAATGAAAAGGCATTTTCTAGATTCATGTGGGCAATTTTGGATTCTTAAGGGTTCATTTAATATTTAAAATCCAGACATTTATTTCAAAAATTTCGATTTTAAGTACAAATAAAAGAAAAACTTTTAAACATTAACTTTCTTTACAACTTAATTTTGCTTGTTACTGATATATGAACGACTGTTGATTGTTATGCACAATACATTACATTCATTTATATTTATAACATATCTTCAATTTGTAGGTTATTTTCAATAAAAGGCAAGGGCGCAACTTTTTTAGGTTAAGGGCAAGAAGGGCGCCATTTTTTTCAGTCAAAGGGCAGGCAGGACACAGCGCCCTCTTGAAATTGTCTAGGTGAAACATATATACATATGTGTGTGTGTGTGCAGGAAAAATTTGTGTAATGAATTTTCACAAAAATAAGAAAATTTTTCACAAATATAGGACCCTGGGGGAAAAAAAACCTGGACAGACCCCTGGGAATAGATGTGAATTTCATAAAATAGAAAATGTAGTGTATTAAAAGTAGAGATATTGCAAAGCAGTTTAAGAGTATGGCTAATTTTTCCAGAAAAAGTTGAAGCAACAAAATATATTAATTATTGCCAAAACGTCAGTGGAGGCCCTCTGTGAGACTTAAAATATTTTTGGGTTCTGTCTGTGTGTCTGTTGCGCGATAGCAGCCGCAAAAATCCCATTATTGACTTGAAATTTGGTACACATGTTCATAATTCCCCACGAAATCAGCTGTATAGTTTTGGGTGTGCATTCCATTTGTAGTTTGTGTGCAGGGACACGCCAAAGTTTTTCTTATCATTACGGCCTATGAGAAGAATTTGTATCTACTGCGACAGTGGCCCAAAAATCACACTATTCACTGGCAATTTATTACACATGTTCATGAGCTCAACAGAAATAGCTGTATATTGTTGTGTGTATTCCATTTGTCGTTCATGTACAGGGACACGCCAAAGTGTTTATCGTTACGCCTATGGGAAAAATTAGTATGTACCACAATAGCGGCTGCAAAAATCCTTCGATTGACTTGCAAATTCGCACACATGTTCAAGATTTGTATAGAAATTGCTGTATAATTTTTTATGGCTATATTGTTTATAAACTGTGTACAGGGACACGGCAAAATTCTTAACATTACAGCATGTGGGGTGAATTTCTTTTAAATGCATTTTAACATCATTAATTTGCAATCAACAAAATGAAATTAGCGTACGTGAGCGAGATGCTTAAACTTATGCTATTTAAGAAAATACGTGCTCTTAGGCTTTCTAATTAATGTACAGGAGCTTACAAAAATGTTCTGAAAATGTCACGTAATCATCCAAACTATGTTAAATTTGGAACAATTATTAATCAGGGTTCCCACGGTCCTTGAAAGTCCTTAAGAAGTACTTGAATTTCATTTTTTTTTTCAAGGGCCCTTGAAAGTACTTGAATTTTGCTTAAAGTCCTTGAAAATCCTTGAATTTTCCCCTCCGGCGAACGGCCTTAGCACAAGTTCGATCAAGGCTAAACTATCCCTATCTTCACACGCACGCGCCGTTGTGCACTCATCGGATCTAGTTTAGCTTTGATACCATGGTTTCCCCTTCCTCTTTATGAGTGAAATAGGCGTACGAATGGCAACACATCTTTCTGTACTACATCTACACGCTGTTCGCTAATCATTTCGTCGTGTTGTCGTCACGTTTTGTGTTTGTGTATGGAAATGAGGGACGGTGGTCGCTAAATCTTTTTTTTTTTTAACGGCTGCTGTTATTTATAAAAATATGGGCAAATGTGTTTTTAATAATTTGTGGTTAAAAACCGATGTTTATTGTGCATGGTTACTTTCAACACCGGACAAGCATAAAGCCCGATGTTCATTATGCCAGAAAGATTTGGATATTTCTCAAATGGGAGAATCAGCTTTGAAATCGCACATGCTTGGTAAGTTGAATTTTTGCTTACTATTATTATTTATCTGTAACTAATAATTATAATTAACTAATAATTGGCTATTATTAAAAATGTAAGTGTCAGTAATTAGCTGCAAAATAATCCTGTATTTCGCTATGCGGCACATTTTTTTTTTTTCTTGTAATATGGTATTTAAATAAAAATTGCTTTTAGTAAATGTTTGTGGTAAAATAATTGTTTGTTTTGATGATTAGTCGCAGGAATATTGCGTAATTTGGCTGTAGATTGGAAAAATAAAAAGAACCTAATGATTATAGTGGAATATTTATAGTGGAATAATCGCATGTTTTAAGAATATTAGCGTAAAACAAAGCCCAAATTTTTCAATTTGCGGCAGATTTTCCTTTTTTCCTTAATTTAACTAAATTTTTGTCAGTAATGGCAAAATGATTCCATCAGTCTTTAAAAAAAAAAAGGCATTTTATGAATTAGTAGGGTATAGTTGCCAAAACTCTACCAAAAAATATTAATATTTTTCAAAATTTTTTCCATTTTTAAAAAAAAGCGCGGATATCATTCGTTTAATAATAAAAAAAAAAAACCCATTAAACAATCGGCGATCGAATGTTTTACGAAAGCTCCCGATTCCCAATCTTCCTCCATCCACAACATAAATGTCAATATTCATTTCAAACTTGCTTCATGAGATTCTAGAACCTAGAAAGAAATAGAATTGTTAAATATTTCTTGCTCGTGTAGTTATTTTTTACCCCCCCCCCCCTTTTCCTTTATTTCCAACTAACAATTGGCAATCAAATGTTCTGCAGAAGTCTTTTGTCTCCCAATCTTTATCCATCTGCAACATAAATAATAATATTCATTTTAAATTTGCTTTATTAGATTCTAGAAGTAGAATTGAAAAAAATTAATATTTTTTACTCTGTAATTTTTTTATCCCCCCCCCTTTCCCCCCATCTCCGGATAGTGATCAGTGATCAATTCTAAAAAAAAAATAAAGCAATAGAAATATTCAATATTTCTCATGTACGTAATTATTTTTAGACTTTATTGCTGAAGTTAATGAATCTATATATATTTTTCCTCAATTAAATATTTACATTCTTAATTACATTCATTACATAAATATTTTTTATATAATCTAGCATATATTATTACAAGTTGATGCTTTATTATTATTATTATTTTAAATATACATATTTAATTATAAATGGCACCTAGATTTTTAATTTGGACACCCAAAAATTTAATCCAGGCATTATTTTGACATGACGCCTAGCTTTTTAGTATAACCAAAAACATACTTTTTTTTTTTTTTTTTTTTTTTTTCAGATTTCTTAAAATACACTATCTTTTAATTTTTTTAAAATTTCAAATTGTGTTAAATTTTTACCCAACATAATGATGCTGCAAAAATTTTTTTAGGAAGTATTCTTTAAAAATAGTTCATAATATTTTTTAAAATTCATATATGCATGTATAAAAGAAGTCTTTTAAATTTTTAGAAGAAAGTATTGTGTATAAATTCATTATACATTTAATTAAGTACATTTAAAATTATTCAAACTTATTCTTAAACATTTCTTCTAGGTAGGAATGATTTGATGTTCTTTTATATTTTTTAATTATTATTTAATATGCATAATCTCATTTAAAAATAAATATATAAAGTATGCCACATATACACGTACATAAGTTATGTTGCTATAATTTTATATTATGCACAAGTTCAGCTTTTTAGGCCAATTTGCATTTTCATGCCTGAATTTTGATAAATAGTAATAAAATCATACTGCATTAATTTGTATAAGATAATATAGCAGAGTCTTCTCACTTTCCCTGACAGTCAAAGCCCATGTAATTCTATGGGGAAATTTGTTTCCACAATTATTATTATTATTATTATTATTATTTTTGAAAAATAGATTTTTGAAGAATGAGTGCTAATTTATCATGTGAATTTTCTAAATGTGAAAACGGAATTTTAAAAAATGCATAAGGTAATGAGTATTTAAGAAAATTAAATTTCCCCTATTATAATACATAGGTGCAGAATGTGTCCGAACGAGGTTCAGGGGAAATTTTAACTGACTGTTGATGAAATTTTTAATACTTTCTTCAGAGAAAATAAAAATATAAGTTATAATAACAATTTGCTACTTTGCAATGTTTAATATTAACTGGCAGTTTTTTTTTTTTTTTTTTTTTTTTTTTTTGCTTTGTTTTTGTTACAGCGTATAATACTTATTCTCCTAAAAACTTATTAGATAGAATAAATGGCGTTGTATAACAAAATAAGGGCTAATCTTTACTATAAGGCACCCATTGGCGATTTGTGATGCTATTATGCGATTCACTGTATTGACACTTTTTAATGTATCTGAACTTTGATTAACCATCTAGGAACTTTTTTTTTCTTTTTGTACTGACCATTCATGTAAGTTTATCGTAATGCAGCCCAGCTGAATAACTTCCTTTTTTTTTTTGTATGTGTTTTTGAGATTTAAATATTTTTTCGAGTGTATTTTATTATTATTTTTTAAATGAATGGAATTATTTAGAGAAAAAATAGTACATGGTAGTATTTGATGCAGTACAGATTTTCATGCATTTTCCAATACATGCATTAGGGGTGTTTAGTGTCTTTTTTTTTATATTTGAATACTGACTGCTGTGGTACAAATTTGTATGCATTTTCTGATTCCTGCGCTACGAATTAAGGGTATCCAGTGACAAATTTTCATTTTCATACATTTTCAGATTCATGCAACGATGTAATTTTGAAAATTTGTGGAAAATATAATATATATATATAATTCATAACACTGAATTTTATGTGCTAAAGCTTGAAAGCTGTCCGATATATAAATATATTTATTTATTTTTTATTTTTTTTTGTAGTGAAGTACCTCAAATTTCTATTAATTACTGTTTTAAATGTTTATTTTATTTTATTAATCCTAAATAAAATATGCTAAATTTATTTCAGTGAGTTTCAAAACAAGCATCAGAGTGAAACAATAATTTACTTTATTAAAATGTCTTTATAATGTTTTGTAATGATTCAGAGTATCGATTCATGATGCAATTCGCAGTATCGACTCATCCAGTGAGCTGTACATTGGCAATAGCAATGGGTGCCTTATAGTAAAGCTGTTAGATTTTTGCATTGTAGGGAGATGTGTTTTGGGGGGGAAATTACAAAGGTCGGAACACTTTCTGCACTCCTGGAATAATGGGTTTTGGCTAGTGTTAAGGGAGAAAAAGTTAACACTAAAAATATGTTAAAGAATCTCTTGTTGTGCTTAGTATTTTTATTTGTAACAAAGATATGAGGTTTTTTTTTTTTTTTTTTCCTAGGAAAAAAACATCAGACCCTCTTGGATGCAAAAAATAAGAGTCCAATGCATATGAAGAGTTTCTTTGCAGGTGCAACAACTGAAAATTCATGTAGAACAACTGTACCTACTACAGAATCATCAACACTGGCTTCTTATGTGTCAAGGAATGATGTTTTAGATGCAGAAATTAGATGGGTGTTAAAATGTGTTGATAGCAATTATTCTTTTAACTCTTGTGAAGGAATATCTTCTTTTTTTAAAACTCTTTTTTCTGACAGCGATATAGCAAAACAATTTTCCTGTTGTGCTACTAAATGTGCCTATATAGTGTGTTTTGGGCTTGCACCTTACTTTAAATCGGCTATATTTAAGTGCTTAGATGAAACCCAAGAGTATTGTTTGTTATTTGATGAAAGTTTGAATCATACTACACAAAATAAGCAATTAGATTTACATGTTAGATACTGGGATGAACATGAAAATCAGGTAAGGACACGTTATTTTGACTCCTTATTTCTTGGCCATTCTACAGCTGACATAATGTTATGCGCTATTAAAAAAGCAGTTGAAAGAATAAATTTAGCAAAATTATTTAATTTGTCCATGGATGGACCAGCTGTCAACTGGAAGCTATTTAACATGCTGCAGAGAGATATAGAAAAAGAAAATAATACCAAATTGCTGAATATTGGAAGCTGCAGTATTCACACAGTCCACAATGCAATTAAAAATGCAGCAAATATCACTAACTGGGATATTGACACTTTTCTGATAAGTCTTTATTCATTATTCAAGGATTCTCCAGCAAGGCGGGAAGATTATTTAAAATCATCAAAAACAGGAAAAATTCCAAAACATTTTTGTCGTCATAGATGGCTGGAAAATGGTCCTGCCACTGAAAGGGCATTAGAGATATGGGAGGATTTAAAGGAATTCGTTTATCTTATCGAACGAGAAAAATTACCCAGGCCCACATGCAAATCATATGATGTAATTTCTCGAGCATGCCATGATATTTTAATGCCGGTAAAATTAAATGTCTTTCTATCAATTATTAAAATTTTACAGCCATTTTTGATTAAATATCAAAGTGACTCTCCATTATTGCCATTTCTGGCAAATGACTTAAAAAAACTTGTCCTAGATTGTTTAATAACATTTAATGTTATGAAGAAGGAAGAACTGAGCAATTTAAAAACTTGTCATAAGCTTTCTGTTTTTGATTTTTCAGATAAAAGTTCTTATTCCGATGCTAGTGTAACAAGTTTAGGTTTTATAGGAAATAAAGAGTTAAAAGAAATAAAAAAAAGAAGCGCAGTTACAGAAAAACAAGTCATGGATTTAAAACGGGATTGCCAAAGATTAATCTACAAATTAGTGGAAAATATTGTGACCAAAACACCAATTCAGTATGCTCTGGTAAGAAACATCTCTTGTTTAGATCCAAAGAAAATGATTTCTGACAGTCATGGATGTTTTACTAAAATGAAAAACATCTTATCAATATTAGTTGATGCCCAAAAAGTAGATGAAAAATGTTGTGATGCCGCACTTATAGAATTCCAGGAATTTTTATCCGATATAATTGAAAATTCTACAGATTGCGAGGCATTTGATCCTTCTGTAACAAGACTTGATAATTTTTTTTATAGCTATTTTAGTGCTAAAAGATATGAAAATATTTGGCAAATAATTAAAAAACTGTTAATTTTATCTCATGGTCAAGCAAGTGTGGAACGAGGGTTTTCTATCAACAAGCAAATTGAAGTAGAAAATCTTCATGAAAAATCTTTCATCTCAAAAAGGCTTGTTATTGATCAAATAAAAGTTTCTGGTGGTTTAGAGAATATTTTGATCACTAAAGAACTTCGTTTATCAGTCTCAAGTGCAAGGCAAAAATATATCGCGTATTTGGAAGAGAAAAAGAAAGAAGACATAGAAGAAGTGCGAAAAAGAAAAAATTCCGATGAGTTGCAAGATTTGAAATGTAAAAAAACTCGTCTAGAAAAAAGTATTCTTGATTTACAAGAATCTGCTGATAAATTATCTGAGAAGGCAGAAAAAACTGGAAATATTCAATTTATTGTACAATCCAATAGTTTTAGGAGGACTGTAAAACAAAAAACACAAGAGATAAAAGACATTGATTCTCAAATAAATGAAATCTTAAACAGCAAGAAAAAGTAAATTGTATGACTAATTAAATTGTAATCAGAGTTGTTTTAAATTAAATAATAAAGTGTATTTTGTCAATCTTAATTGGTAAGATTCTTTCTGAGTACTCTTTGTAAAGATTTTATTTTAATTTTTAGAATCTAATATTGTGACTATTGATATATGAAGCAGTTGAATTTCATTTAATAATGAAGAAATCAAAATATTTTTTATCTTACAACAGGTATGAAATTTTTCATTCTCATATGTAATTCACTTTTTTTTTTATTGTGGGGGGGATGTTTTTTTTTTTTTTTTTTTTTTTTTTTTTAACAGATTAATAGAAGCATAATAAATATATTTATTAATATAATATCTAACATAATGATTTTGTCATAAGAATTCTAGTATCCCATTTCATTGCCTTACTTTTGCATATACTAGTTTCAGTGTATGTCTTAAACTTGTTATTGTAAATAACTGAAATGTGTGTTAATTTTGTGTATTTTAGTGGGGAATAAACACCGTAAGTCAGGGAATTTGGCAACATTCTAATGTTAGCCAACCCTGATAATGATCCTAATTTCAAATCCTGAGCTAATCATTTTTTGAATCTTGTAAAAGTTAATTTGGTCAATCAGTCAAAAATATATTGTGTAAACAAGGAAAATTATTATGATTATTTAAAAAAAATTAATAATTGTACTAATGAAATTAGTTACTTTAGTTTTGTGTATATGCTTCGACTATTCCCCCCCATAGTCCTTGAAAAATTTCAAATAGTCCTTGAAAAGTACTTGAAAAGTCCTTGAATTTTTTTTCCTCTTAAGAGTGGGAACCCTGTTAATGAAAAACACAGATTAAGCTGAATAGTTATTACTGGTGTATACAATGGTTTTGGTTCATTTACAGGGTCACAGAAAAGAATTTCGTGACATTAGAACCTATGGACAGTTTCCTATTTAAGTGGATGTTAATGTGTTTATGCTCCATTGAAAAGAATGGAATTAACATGCATTGTAAAGATGCTTAAAAGCATGTTTGCTCTTAAAAAAGAAAGATATGTATAGACTAAATAATTTATTTATGGGACAACGCAAAATAATTCCGATGACGTACTGTAATCATCCAAATGATGTCAAATTAGTCTGAAAAAAATAATAAGTTATAATTAAGTGTATTCTTATTATTGCCATATACAATAATTGTGGCTACTTTTCCGGGATACATAAAATAATTTCGTACTATTATGTTCTATAGTCGGTATTTCTTAAGTGTATATTAACATGGTTACGCGGCCATTAAATATAATAAAATTTTACTGGAATTGCAAAAGCATGTTTTTCGGTGGAAAAGTGTGGGAATAGAATTGATAAGTTTACAGAGTTACGGAAAACAATTAGATATGCTATGTAATCTGTTTGCATGAAATTTGGTACAAATATTTATGAATTTCAGGGAAATAATACAAGACTGTGAAGATATATTAAGAACACATATATATGATATACAGATAGGTATTGAAAGATAGATACAGCGGGGGGTGGAGGGGCCGGCAGCCCCCCTCAGGAATGCATCTGTTTATGTAGCAAGTCAATCGAATCAATATATACATAGATAATAAGGAATAAACAAAAATGACCTGTTGAATAATGTGTGATGCAAATAGGACGTTGAGGCTCCTGATCTGCAGATACACTAGTTAAGTTCAATAATTGTAGAAAAAGTGCTAAAAAGAAAAAAGCTTTTCTTTATCTAAAGAAATTGATTAAAAAAAAAAAAATATATCAATCAATAAAATTTTTGTTGTTATATTTATTTTCATACGATAATGATTTGAAACATACGCATGCTTTTAAAATAAAAACTTTAAAATGGAGAGTTATTACCTAATGCGGTAAAAGTTAAACTACTTAGTTCTTGTGAGATGAATCTGGGGTAATTGTTTTAAGGTAATGTATCCGAATTCCGGTATTTATTTCATTTTCAGTACTGGCATTCCAGTTTTTCTGATAGTTAAATTCATAAAATAAAACTAAAATATCAGTTTCATATGATTGCTAAACCTAATTAAAGTTAACTTTTTCATAATGATTGGATATTGGATGGGACCCTACAATGAATTATTTGTTCTCTTTACACAAAAACTTATTATCGATAAAATTTTAGGTGTTTTTTCATACAGGGGTGTTTGTGTTCAGGGTTTACCCCTGATTTCAGGGTTTTTACTCAACCCATCTGTATTTTCATATTTCTATAAAGTTATTTTTTGCTTTCATTGGATGTTCATTTGTTATCCAGGTGATATGTGAATGAAATGTAAAAGAATTGAGAGCTTCTGGCCTACACAGAGTATTATGTGATATTTTGGGGTTTTTTTAATTTGAGGCTCTAATTTTCAGGGTTTTTACTTTTGAGTCACAATCACCCCTGATGAATGTAAATACCTACACATGCTGATTTCACAGATTTCAGAAACTCTTTTAAAAGTTTTTTTTGTTTTTTTTTAATGCAAAGTGCTGTATGAATCCTGTCTTTTGGAACATCATAGTTTCTATACTTACATATATTTCTTTTTCAGAGGGATCTGGACTTCAGTTTAGAAATAGACTTTAGAGGTGAACTATGTGAATTAAACGATACCTTTGTGTACAGAATGCGTTAAATCTGTCTGATCTTTGACTCTGCCACACATGTGATTGCAGTCATTTTTAGATTTGTGTATTTAGTGAGATGTTATTCACACAAAGTTTCCTGTTTCTCCATCCCAATTGTGATTTCATTTGCCAAATTGTTTGGAAAAAAAAATTTAATCTTGTTTTAATTGAGATGAATCTAGTTTTGTTCTTCATAATCTGAAATCAGTTCTGTGTAAACTGAAATTTATGTGAAATTTAAGTTGTTAATCAGTGTATCTTATTTAGAAAAAAAAAAAAAAAAAAATAGTGTGAAAAATGTTTCTTTTTAAATTACTGGTATTTTCTTTTAGAAACATCACTTTTAATCTTCAGTTTAACCTCTGATTGCCTTAGAAAAAGAAAAATTTATGTAAATGGCATTTAAAAAAAAAGATCAGCCTGAGACCAAGCAAATATTACAAAGAATTTTAAGATAAACCTTACATGACTTTTATACATAACCTTCGCATTTAAAGAAGCTAAACGTTAATAATTATGTAGTTTTTAAATATATTATAGAAAATATCCACATAGTGAACTCAGTATACTTAGGCCTGGCAATCAGTTGTTAAACATTTAGTTTTTAAACCTGCTGCTGTGTCCATTTAATAAATTCCTATTTTTGAAGATTCATTATTGTCAAATACTTTCTTTAAAAAACAAAAGCCATTTTTAAATTCATATAGATCAAAAATATAAAATGAAGTATGTTATGGCATTATTACACACAACTTTTCACTCATCTTTCACTTGTGTCAATTTTTCCTCCAACATCCTGAGGGCTGAAATCCATAAGAGGATTGCAAATGTCAAGTCAAAGATCTCCCGAAGTACTGATTTTTATGGTGCTCAATACATGTCGAGATGCTTCTGTTTATTGCTCTTTTCTCGGTGTGTATAAAGAGCTTTCTTCTCATTGATTAATCTTAGAAGAAATAAAAAAAAAAAACTTTTTGACTAGCCAGGAAAAATTGTTCTTACTTCCAACTCCTATTACACTGGGCATTAAAGCGATTGAGCTGACAAAATTGGCTCAAATTAACAATCACAGACATGCCAAGTCTCCTGCTTTTGGCTGGAGTCTCCTGATTTTTGCTTGTTTTTCTATGCTCCTGATTTTTCACTCATTTCTCCTGCTTTTCTGATGTAATTTTTATCTCTTAGCATAATTTATGCTTATAATTTGTGGGATTGGGTAAAATAAAATTTGAAAGAAAATTGAAATTTATCTTGTCCTGCAATTTATCAAGTTCAGTTTGAATGTGAATTACTATACAATGCTTTGAAACTAATTTTTGCTAAGAATAAATTTTTAACTTTCATTTTTGCATTATGAAAAATGTTTTATTATTAAAAGATTTTTTTTTTTTTTTTTTTTTTTTTTTTTGAAATACCTTAACTATTGAAAACTTAAAGAATTCAAATTTCATTAGAATATAGCTGATATTTTCATTTCTTTATTACCTTTTCTTGTACAAAGATAATTAAGATCCTTATTGTTATATATTTTGAGCAGTCTATTTTGACTTAAATTTTAAACAACTGTATGTCTGAGTTCTTTTTTTTTTTTTATAGTTTGTTTTACTGCAAGAAACATATTATTCATTTAATTTTAATACTGATGCTTTGTAAATACCACCTAACCTTTACTTAAAATTAAATTTGCATTATTTTACTCATTTTTCTTACAAACTTTGTTGTTGGAAAAAGTCTCCTGATTTCTGTTAAAAAATCTGCTTTTTAGTCATTAAAAGTTGGCATTTCTGCAATCAGCTCAAATGTTGTATATAAAAATGTGTGTAATAGTGCCATTAGTTTTTAAAAACATTAGGATCTATCTTCTCCATTTGGTCAGTTCTAAAATGCAAGTCCATTTGACAGGAACACAGCAGCAAGGTTAAAAGTATTGTATCCTAATGATTAATAAATTGTGTAATCGATAAATAACAATTGTGTAAGCAAAAACCATAAATTACAAAAACATGCAGCAAAGCATAACCTTTCATCAGGCGAAAGAGAAATGCAGAGTAAACAATGCACAATTATGCATTGATTTTCTCATTTTATCTCTGTGGCTTTTTTTTTTTTTTTTTTTTTTTGGTCTTGATAAAGGGTCACATTCAATTATTTTGTACTGAAACAATATTGGCACATATTTACAATTTATATTTGTTAAGTCTTAGGAGTGTACAATACTTATCCTTGTTAACAGCTAAAGCCCATGTTATTCTATTGGAAAATTTATTTATAGAATAATACATTTTTAAATTCTCTTTTCATATTCAGAAATGGAAACTCACAATTGTTAAATTTGTACCCCATTTTCATATTTCAAAAGTTGTTATTATTTTTTTTTTTTTTTAACATTTTATTTTACAGATATAAAATGTGAAAAATGATCTTAGTTAATTCTTTGCCTTTTTAAATTCAGTAGTAAAATTTTTAAAGAAAGGAAAATCAGTACAAAATAAACATTTTTGAATTTTCGGAATGTGAAATGGAATTTTGAGTAATACATTAAGTCAATGAGTAATTTTATAAACAAATTTCAGTGACATGAGCTTTAACTGTCAACAATGATAAGTAATGTATGTTCTTAACAACTAATCAATACCCATAGAATAATAATAGAGGAAGAAGGAACACGACAATACTTACATGTACTTACTCTACTTACAATACTTTACTCTAATGCTTACAAACCCCTTCTAGTGCATTGCCAGCGAAAGCTGCTCCTGCTGCTTATTACCTTAAAGTATGGCACCCATCCTCGGTGCATTTATCGCTATTTGTTGTGGGCACTGACTGATTGACAGAGAGACGAGATTATTCAAAAATCTTGCCAACAAGTCGCCAATCAATCAGATTGAAGAATAGTTGTAACCCTATACCTGGCATTCCTGGATTTTACAAACCAAAACATGTATGCTCCTTCTTCCTTTATTATTATTCTATGTCAATACCAGTATTATGGTGCATTTTTACTACTAGTAAACTTATTTATTTCAACTTTTTGTAGTAATTTCTTTTAAATCAATGAAATGTAAAATTGTGTCTATGAATATTTTATGTTACACTCTTATGGTTGCATTTTAATTATGATTATAATTTGCAAAACTTTTAAGATCTGAGTTTAAAAATTTAATATTTGTTTGCTGTTTATCTTGTTTCTTTTTGTTTGTTAAAATAACAGGGTGACTAGCAACCTGAAAACCCTGGAAATCGGGGGGGGGGGGGGGGGGAGAGATTTGAATGAAATCTCTCAATCGGGGAATTTTATTTATAATTTTTTTTTTTTTTTTTTTTTGGGGGGGGGGGGGGGGAATACAATGATTATTAAACCTATGAAAATTAAAAAAAAAAATTATACAATGTAAGAAGGCATATTGAAAGAGGATCTGAAACTGTCTGGAAAAAAATCAAATTATTTCAGTGCTAGCCACTGAATAATAAATTTGTATTGTTATGAAGAATTTTCATCAATCTTGTCAAATGTTTCCTATAAATTTTTATCATAAAAATTTCAAAATTGATCACAATTTAGCATATGATGATATTGTCATTACTCTGGACCTTCTTTAGAGGAATGATATAAAAGGAGATGACGTATGAAAAATTCATGGAGCCAATCTCTGTAACTGCAGAAGTCATTAAGTAGCACGGTGTTATATAAGAAATTCCACATTGTTATTGAGAAATTATATAATATGGATAATCAAGACAAAAGTCGTAACTATTAGGTCTCAAAGCTGTCAAGTAGTTAACACAGTATTGGCTAGTGTTTTGGTAGATTCAGTATGGTTGCTATTG
The DNA here is from genome assembly GCA_963930645.1 of Salticus scenicus. Lineage (NCBI taxonomy): Eukaryota > Metazoa > Arthropoda > Arachnida > Araneae > Salticidae > Salticus > Salticus scenicus. The sequence goes on from OZ005662.1 coordinate 209,338,257, forward strand.
CGGCAGCCATAGACAACCATTAACTTCATTTGCCCTGCATGCTGATATGCAACTTCTCCTATATCATTCTTCAAAGATTTAGCATAGATGATATTGTCATTATTCTGGACATTCTTTTGAGGAATGGTATAAAAGGATGTGACATGTCTGGAAAATTCATGAAGCCATATTCGTAATGGTTGTAGCTGTTAATTAACAGTCGTGTAAGAAATTCTGCATTGATATTGGGAAATTGTGTATTATGGATCATTCGAGACAAAAATCATTGTAACTATAGGTCTCAAAGCTGTCAAATAAATGAGATAGCACAGTATTGACCAATATTCATTTTGGTAGACTCAATATGGCTGCTCTTTATAGCAGCCATCTTGAGTAGACAATAATTAACTTCATTTACCCTACACACTGATACATTGTATGCCAACTTCTCTTATATTATTCCTCCAAGATTTAGCATAAGATAATATTGTCATTATTCTGGACCTTCAGTGCACAATTTTTATGAGTTTTTTTTTTTTTTTTTATGCAATTTAAATGAAAAAAAAATTTAATAAATTCCATTAAATTTTAATTTCCTGGAATTAATTTGTATAATATTTAAACTGCATTGTATTTAATCATTTTGTCTCTAATTAAAAAACAAAATACTGTAAATAATTTGTTTTTCGGTTAGTCCTAACTGCATTGAAATTGTTTTATTCTGTATATCATCTTTTCCAGTAGTTAATTCATCATGATTAAAATTTGGCATAGGCCTATCATACACACAAGACTTGCATATTTATCCAGTTGTCTTGCTTTTAACTGGTGCATATTATTATGGTTTCTCCTGTACATTGTTTATTATAGAATGTATTGAAGTTACTTCAGTATGTTGTCGTGAGACTTTGTACTTCACAAACTGTAATAAAGTTTGTACTTGCATGTTCATGTTTTTCTTTTCTTTTGATTTTATAATTTTTTCTTTTAATTTGTATTGTATTTTTACTTTCCAAACATACATATGTTGTAAGGAGTATTGTAATCATGACAAAAATCCAACTTTTAAATTTTGGTGTTTCTTCATGTTTTGAGCTCCCTTGTTCATTTTGCTATTTTTACCGTGATATATGTGTGTGTATGTACGTGAGTGAACATGATACCGTCAAATGCTTTGTTCGAATGAGCTGAAAGTGGGTACATATGCCGTAGGTCACCGTACAATGAGTCCTATTGATTTTCCTGAATCTAGCCCTTATAGTTTTTTTACAGGGACACAGAGAAAAATTCTTTATCATTATGGCATATGGGCCCAGATAAGTACGATAGCATCTAATCGCCTGATTCAATTGTGCTAACATTTATACACACATAGGTCACTGTCACATGAACTGTGTAGGTTTTGGTGAGTAGCACTAGACTTTTTTTTTTTTTTTTTAACACACACCAAAAAAAAAAAAAAAATCATGACATATGGGCTCAAATTATTTGAAGTGCAATAGTGTTAAAATAAACAACATACTATTTGTGAAAAAATACCCAAACAACCCTATTATAACTTTCTTTTTTTTTTTTTTTTTTTTTTTTTTTTTAATGGTTTCTTTTACTTTAATTTATTTAAACGACCATTAATTACTAATGTTTGGAAAGTCAAGTGGACTCACTCCAGATTTTTTTTTTTTTTTTTTTTTAATTGTAGCAAAATATTATGGCAAGCATGGTGAAAGTATACCTTTTCAACTCTTTAACACTTTATATATCGCATTATGAATTATACAGAAAATCTATTTCAACTCCCCCCCCCCCCCCCCCACACCTTTTCTGATTACTTAAGAGCAAGTTTAAAGATATGAGTATTAAAAATTGTAACTATTACATTATTATAATAATTTATGGTAATTAAATGAGATGATAATTTCAAGTACTGTCAGTACACAAAGGTCAAGAAAAGATCGGGGCTTAATTAAAAAAAAAAAAAAATCACAGTTTATCTAATATTGATAAAAGCATTTTTTTTTTTCTTCTTTTTTTCTTATGTGGTTTGCTTTGAATGTCATTTTTGGAACAAAATTCATTCTGACCTTAAGAACTAACAAATATTGGAGCATTGATCTGTTTTAGAGGAGAATTTTGATACTGAAAAATTCGTTTCCCTCCTGTTGTTGCTTCCAAGCTGTGATAAGCCATTATGTGTATTGTCAAAAGATTTTACTTGGCCTCTCTTCTTATGTTCTGGTCTGGAGAGAGTAAGCAAACCCTCTCGTTTGTCATTCTCTCTAGACCAGATTTTAAGATCAGGGCGTAAAATTTGAAATAGATTTTCTATTTAATTCCTAATATGATTATAAAGTGTTAAGCAGTTGAAAAAAATGTACTTTCAGTGTACTTACCATAATATTTTGCTACAATACATATATTTTTTTTAATCTGGTCAGAATCTACTTTACTTTGCGAATATAAAGTAATTAATGGTAGCTTAAATAAATTAAAGAGAAGTCATTAAATAAACAAAAGAGAACACTATAATAGGGTATTACTTACAAACTTTGGCGTTGCCGCTTTGACTGCAGCACTCGTGCTTACTTTATTCGCCTGATGAAGGGTCGTGTGTTTTTCGACCCGAAACAATTGTTGCGAGTTTATTGCATTTTATGGTGTTTATTCAAAGTTTGTAAGTAATATTTTTACAACGCCAGTTTATTGATGCTTCTTTATTAAACTATAATAGGGTGTTTGGATATTTTTTCCCTGAATAAGTCACGCTCCTTTTTATATTCAAATTCAAATACTGGCTCAATTATCTTTTTATATGCAACATAAGAGTTGATCAGAGCTTTTTCTGCCTCTCTCATATAAAACTCAGCATATGAACTTTATCAGTGGCTACCGTTTGCTCATTGACTCTTTTACAATATTAATAGCTGGTACAGTCGACTCTGTGAAATCCGCATCTCCTTTCCGAATATAAACAATGAAAATTATGGTTAAGTTTACCAAATTTTAATTATTTAAAAAAATAAAATAAAAAATAATTGTGAATAATTTTTGGTAGTAATTCAAATTGTATAAAAAACATTTTTTTTTTAGCAAAAATGTTGCAAAATATGCATTTTTGATTAAGTTTTTCAGGATTGTGAAAAAAATTGCTGGATATTTGTCTTTTGAAGTTTGTAAATCCATAATTGTTTATTAATTAAATTTGGATTTAAGCAGACTAAAGAAAGAGTAACTGTTTTAATATTCAGTAATGCTGCAGGAACTCACAAATGCAGACTTTCGCTGATTTCCAAATCATTTAAACTCGGAGCTTTAAGAGAGGTAAAATCTTATCCTTTAATCCATAAAAACATCTAGTTAGTTGTAGGGCAACTAAGGCTCCTGTTGAAAAATGATTATTTTATTTATTTCTCCCTTCAAATAATTCATTTGCTAGTAATAAGCCCTTGTGAAATTTTCACACTTTATTTATCACTTCGTTAAATTTAAAATTAAAAATTTTTATTATTTTATAGACATTTTTTCATATGTATGAGAAAATTTATTTTTTTTTTTTTTTCACATGAAAGCATATTTCATTTTATGCTGAAAAAAAAATGGCAACAATTAAAAATTTAAATGTCTATTTTAAAGCTATGTCTATTTTCATATTTTAATTTTAAAAAACAATCTAATCAAAAATTCATCACAAATAAGGTACCAAATGAAAAGTACAATTTGTCTAAATCTGTCGGATTAAACAGCTTATTAATCGCACAATTAGATTTTTTAAAATTAACTAAAGTATGAAAATTAGGTGGCAACTTATGTTCACACACAGAGTCCAAGGAAATCTCTTAACCTTTTTAAGCACGGCAGAGTTGGTCAGAGATGAGCGTAACTATATATGCTGATAAGAGTATGGATTACTAGAGATTTAATGGCAGGGTGGTTTCAAAATCACTTTGTTAAAAAAGTTCAGGCCACAAAGACAGAATTTTATAACTGAACAAAAGATGATGACTGCCAAATACATGAAAAAAGTTATAGATAGCAAACCAAAACTTAAGCAAACTACCTTTTGATTCCATGTTCAGAAAAAACTATAACTAGTAGATTAATATGTACATTCTGGTAAATCCTAATTTTTCCTTATTCTATTTATTAATATATATTGCATAATAAAAAATAAAAAAAGTTTTGAATAATTAAATTGCTTATTGAATATAATTTGCATTTTAATTTTTACAACTGTAAATTTATACTAATAAAAAGGGAAATGTATGTAAACAAAGCAGTGATCTGCGAAAGCCTTGGTCTGAATCATTGGCTGATTTCAGAGAGTCGACTGTATATTTAACTTAGTGCCATCCTTCTGTGCTCTTTTAACTATGCAGGTATTTCTGTGTAATTCGATAATAAATGAATACATCTATTATCTTTCTGTTTGAAGTAAGCAATTTCTTAACAGGGTTCATACTCAACAGGGAATACTCAGGGAATTTGGAATTTGTTTAAAAAAGTCAGGGAAAATAAAAAAATTTCATTAAAAATCAGGAAAAATCGTTTATAAAACCTGGGAAAACAAATATTTTCTTTCTCTCAAGTTATATTTTTCTTGTTTAGCTTGATATCAAAATTCAATTGATTAAGTATTGTGAAAATACGCATGTAAACAATGATTTCTGCCTGAATTTCTATCATGGTCGACAGTAATAAGATACCATACAATGGAAGTGTACATATTTTGTCCTGTCTAGAGGAGAGTTTCTTGTAATATGTCGCTAATATTATCTTGAAAATTGTCTGGGAACTCAGGAAATTTTTTTTCCCATATATGAGTATGAACCCTGCTTAATCATTTATCAGATAATCACTCTCCACGCTAAGAATTAAAATTGGGTGATTTAAAAAATAAATATGGGTGATTTAAAAAACAAATGCCGGTTTGATGTCCTAGTTTTTAAATCTTGGTGTATCATTTTTGAAATAAGTCTTTTTCTATTGTTTTAGTTAGCAGGTAGTGGAAATTTACGTATCCTGTATAACAAACTTGCAAATTTGAATATTTTTTTATGTTTTGAAACAACTTTTTCTTTTATATATGATAGGAAATATAAAGTAGAAAGGTTCAGTTAAAAAAAATGCATCTTGTCTTCATATGCAGCTCAATGAGTGTTACCTCTAGGAAGTTATTTACTTGCAAAATATTTGTATATTGCTTAACAACAGTAATAAGAATTATACAACAGTAATAAGAAAGCCATGTTCCTTCTTACAATTGTGCAGGTCTAGATCTGGATAATTTAATTCTTTAATTATTGTATATCAGAATGTGTATTTCATTACAGTGAGAAATTTTAATAATAAATAAAAATGATGAAATTAGGAAACAGTATCTTTTGTATATTAATTAATAAGCATTCTGAAATTTTCAAGAAAACTGTTAGAATTTATTCTAATGGTCTGTGGAGGTTTTTACTTTCCAAACATACATATGTAAGGAAAGTATTGTAATCGTGTCGAAAATCCGAATTTGAGATTTTGATGTTTCTATACGTTTTGAGGTCCCCTGAGTCTGTTTTCACTGTTTTTACGATTATGTATGTGTGTGTGTGAGTGAACACGCTAGTTTCTAAACGCTTTGCTTGAATGAGCTGAAAGTTGGTACATATGTTGTAAGTCACCGTAGCACAAACCCTATTGATTTTAGTGAATCTAGCACTTATAGTTTTTTTTACAGGGACACCAAGAAGCAATCTGAGCAAAAAATTTGTACACATGTTCTAGGTCACAGTTACACGAATTGTATAGATTTCGGTGAATTTGGCACTCCGTTTTTTTTTTTTTTTTTACAAGGACACAAAGAAAAATTCCGTATCATTATTATGGGATCGAATTTTTAAAAGTGCGATAGCTTCTAAACCAAACGCCTTATTCAATTGAGCTGAAAATTTGTATAAATATTAGTCACTGTTGCACTAAATATAAGGAAGCATTTTGGTGAATCTAGCATTTAAGGTTTTTACAGGGACACAACAAAAAATTCTTTATCGTTATGATCTTTGGGCTCAAAGTTCAGTAGCGTTAAATAAAACATCATGTACTCTTTGAAGAAAAATACTCAAACACTCATGATTTTCTCTCTTTTGTTTATTTAACTCTTTACTTTATCTACAAAACCGTTAATTACTCAATGTTCGGAAAGTCGAGTGGAGTCACTCCAGATTTTTTTTAATAAATCGCATGAGTGTTACTTAGAAGAAAGTAACTCTATTGAGGAGGGAGTAATACTCGTGATTTTGACAACCAATCAATAAATAATTCTATAGTTATGTGTTAAATTTTACTCATGAATACATTAATTTTGATTCAAAGATACGTTTTGTTACATTATATATATGTATATATATGCATAAAATGAACACTTAGCACAAAATTTTAACGTTAGCTTTAATCAGTTTTGGGTGTGCAACAAATGCTGTGCAAACTATATTAAGAACTAGTGTCTACAATGCAAAGAAAGGATATTACCTATGTAGTATTAGCATATAAAGTGTTCACTGATCATAATCTTGCACGACCAGTTTCCTGCTTCAATATACAAAATAACTGGAGAGAAGGAAATTTATATCAGTTTTATTTTAGATGCAAAAAGATAAATTTTCTTGCACAAAATTATAATAGCAGATCAGTAAAAGAAAAAATATACGGTAGTTTGCAAATTGAAATATATGGAGTCAGTTTTGTGGAAACAGACAATAAGGTTGAAAATGTAATCCTGCTGAAGAACAGTAAAGAAATTCTTTGTACAACTGAAATCAAAACTGACATATTTGTACTACTTCTTTTTTTTTCCAAAATTAGAATCCAATGAGTGCTATTATGGATGAGTCAATTCTGCTGCAATTTTATCAAAATAGGGGTGAAAGGAAACCATCAGACATAAAATTTCAGGGAATGTTCATCTCAGTAATAGCATCCATACCTTCTCGAGTAGAATCACCGTAGTTTGTTTCGGACATGAATTGGAAAATGGACAGTATTTGAGATTGTAAGGGTCCAAAAAGAAACTAAATTCAGATACATTGTAGTGTACCAATTGTCACTTTAAAACATTGAAAAATAAGTTATTTGTCATTTGCATCAAAATTCAATTGGCAAACATGAAATACTATTTTTGTATCTGCTTCTTTGTGTTCTTGGCTATCCAGATGTTCTGTGCTTTTTGCTATTTTTTCAAATATTTATAGCATGATTTATAATTAACAAAAATGCTTTTCTCACTTATAAATGAAGCGTAGTGATCATTACTTAAAAACTGAATTAAAGAATCTTTAAAATTTACATTCTTTAATTCCCAAGCAAAATTCACAGTTTGTGTTTGATCAGGACTGTTTATAGAGAAATTTGGTCTCTGTGTCCTTCCTCTTAAGGAATTCTCATGATCTTTTACTGATGGAGAAAAATATTAATCGAATGTTATTATGATTGTATGTACCGTAGTTGCAGTAAAAATTGACAATTTCTTGGAAATATTACCAAAGGTCAACAGAACGTCTGTCATCACATGTAAGATGGAGTAACCATCGAATATCATAACGTCACAAGCTTCTGGTGGATCACTGTTAATATTCCTTTCCAGTATTTTTAATAATACTGATTTAATTAAGGTGACACATCGCTGATGAAACTGGAGTTAATGAATAAGTAAGAATAGCATCTATATTTAATGTATGATTCAAAGCAAGTAACAATAATTGAACAAAGTCGCACTTCAACTAATTTACCACTATTATTATTATATTACAGGGGTGTTTGTGTTCAGGGTTTATCCCTGATTTCAGGGTTTTTGCTCAAACCATCTGTATTTTCATATTTCCTATAAAGTTATTTTTTGTTTCCATTGGTTGTTCATTTGTTATCCAGGTAATATGTGGATGAAATGTAAAAGGATTCAGGGCTTCTGGCCTAAATAGTTTAAGTGTTATTTTGATATTTTAGGTTTTTTCTAATTTGAGGTTCTAATTTTCAGGGTTTTTACCTTTGAGTCACAATCACCCCTGTATATATATATATTTTTTTTTTTTTTTTGGATAGTATCCGCAAAAGTTGAAATTTTTACATTTAGCAATACTTTTTTCAAATCTTTGAGGATTAAAACTGCATTCAACAGTATAATTTTCTCGCTGTTCATTCCCTAGACTTTTAACATTCAGCAATTTTTTACATTTTGTAGCGCTGCTTGACCACTGCTAGATTGAATAAAATGTTAACATCAAAATTATTAGAAAAGGAACATTTGTTTTCAAGTGAGATATTAAATTCTCAAGTTGAGCAGCATATTTTATTATTCTATTTCATTCAGATCTGCAGTAATGTCTTGACTTTTTTGTAAGCCTGTATTTTCCATTACCTGAGTTATAATTGCTGTGTGAATGCTGTGACTTCTACACCAACGCTGGCGAGCTGAAACGGAATTAGTTGAATAGATCATGCCCGTTAACCGGTTTGCAGCATCAGCGTTTGTTTGTTTCAACGTTAGATCAAGAGGTATTCTGGAAAATGGTTTATCAGTTCTTGTAACTCCTTATGATCCTTCTTGCAACTTTAACTCAAATCCTGGATGGGTGGGGTGAACTGTGCTTTTACTAATTTTTCATGATACATGACTACGTATCGTGGATAATTTTGCTGATTAAAAGCAAAGAAAATATTAGTTATTTTCGGTGATATATATTTAAACAATTATATATCTGGCTTCCTGATACTTCAACACACTAGTAAATAATTAATTAAATTAATATAAATCATAAAAAATTGTGCAGTTTTGCCATGCTTGCCATCTTAGTGTTAGCTGCTGATATCTTTTATATTTTTAAAAGAAATCTAATACTTCTTTATTTGTAATTTCAGGATTAATGGATTTCTCAGATTTAAATTCCAATAAATAGACTTTCATTTCCAATGTGATTTCAATATCTTCTTTTATTATTATTTTTTTTATATATATATAAAATTTGGAGGGCTAATGATAACATTGGATGCAACCTTTTACAGCAATTGTAGTGTTGACCTGATACAAAAAATATTAACGGATCCACTTGCCAGTAACTCAGCGTTAATCATAATATTAGTTAATCCACAGCTATCAATGAATTCTCCAACTGCTTTGAAATACACTGTGTTTATGTGAAAATAGCCAAAATGAATAAATAAATTGTCGAACTGCGGCTTTTTGGTGCTTTGTATCTGCGTAGCAATTTTTACGATAGCTAAGTCATAAGTCACTTTCATATAAGGCTCATTGCATTTTAATGCAACTTGTTGACTCTGCTTCATTGTTTCCAATACTACAGAATTTTTTGTTGGTGAATCGTCGATTGTCGTTAAATATGCAGACATGACAAGTCTCCTGCTTTTTGCTTTTTTTTTCTATGCTCCTGATTTTCCACTCATTTCTCCTGCTTTTCTGATGTAATTTATCTATCCCTCTTAGCATAATTTATGCTTAAAATTTGTGGGATTGGGTAAAAAAATTTGAAAGAAAATTGAAGTTTATCTTGCCCTGCAATTTATCAAGTTCAGCTTGAATGTGAATTACTATGCAATGTTTTTGCATAATGAAAAATGTCTTATTATCCAAAGATATATATATATATATATATATTTAATACCATAACTATTGAAAACTTAAAGAATTCAAATTTCATTAGAATATAGCTGATATTTTCATTTCTTTATTACCATTTCTTTTAAGATAATTAAGAATCTTATTGTTTTATATTAGGAGCAGAATGATCAAATCTGTCTATTTTGACTTAAATTTTAAACAACTGTATAGCTGAGGATTTATTTTTCTTTTGATAGTTTGTTTTACTGCAAGAAACATATATTATTCATTTAATTTTAATACTGATGCTTTGTAAATACCTCCTAAGCTTATAAAGCTTTACTTAAAATTAAATTTGCATTATTTTACTCATTTTTCTTACAAACTTTCTTGTTGGAAAAAGTCTCGTGATTTCTGTTAAAAAATCTCCTAATTTTAAATAATGAGAAACTAACCAACTCAAATCGACATATTAAATGTGTGAATATTATCTGGAACTTTTAATCGCAAAGGGCTATCCAACAGCTCTAAAGTTTATTGGACTCTAGGTTTTTTTTATTATAAGCATGCAAATCAAATGTTACTGTATCAGAAGTTCGTCGTCTTTTTGTAGAGTTTGTGCAAGCATCTGTCACTGAACTATCTTGAGGTAAACTGATTCTAATATCATGGCTGTTATCGCTTACATTTTGGAGTATTATTCCAACGGTGTCGTACAAAGTATCTTTGCCGCTTGAGGTATTAACAAATCTATCAAAATTATTTAATGCTAAATCAGTACGTAGATTGCTTGAATGAACTGAAATTATATAATATACAGGGTGATTATAAAAATACTATCCCGATGTATGAGACCATAGCTATCATACTGTTCACAGAAACTAAATAAAAATTTGGTAGAAGGTATTTTGAGGTATGTGGCCAAGAATCATATAAAAAAAAATCAGTTAAACAGTTACGGTTACCGTGACAAAATTTAAAAAAATTCAAATGGCAACACCTACTTTTTTTTATTGGAATGGGATCGCTATCGCAAAAAACCATAAATAGTGTTGGAATGGTACCTCTAGCATGAAAATCACTAACGCTAGGCATACTAAGAAGAAAAGAGAAAGCAACTGTGATGTGCCTACCAGAGCACGACTTTCATTTTCTTAATGACGTCGCATTTCCCACTGAATCTTTTGCTCTGACTGAAGTCTACTGATTCTGCTTCGAAACGAGAAGAGACCACGGTATCCTTAATTTCGTGTAAGGCTACTGAATAAAGGCTTTAATTTCGTTATTAGTCATAAGCCGTCATGACTGACGTCATTGCACGGCGTGAAAAATAAGGCATTGCGAAATGGCAATCAAAATCGATTTTGATGATGATGATGATGTTTCCCCGTAAGCGGCATATTGTTCACAGAGCAAGAAAGCAAGATATACATCACGCATTTCACAATGCCTTATTTTTCACTTAGTGCGATGACGTCAGTCATGACGGTGTCTTACGACTAACTAGAAAATTAAAACCATTATTCAGTAGACTCGCACGAAATTAAGGATACCAGGGTGTTTACTAGATCATTAAAAGTCATAAAAATCAACAATGGGTCATGAAAAGGTCATGAAATTCAGCAATATGTCATGAAAGTTAAGAACAGGTCATGAAATTCGACTGTACACTAGAGTCACGTATTGGTTCAGGTAACCCAATTTCACTGGTCGGGTCGAACAATTTTTTTCTCTTGCAGTTCGAGTTGAGTTGATTAAATTTTTTTCCTTACGAATTGGGTCAACTTGAGAATATCTTTCAAAATAATTCAGGGTTCATACTCATCAGGGAAAACCTGGAAAACAGGGAATACTCAGGGAATTTGGAATTTGTTAAAAAAAGTCAGGGAAAACTCAGGGAAAATAAAAAATTTTCTCTAAAAATCAGGGAAAATCAGTTATAAAATCTGGAAAAACAATTTTTTTTCCCTCTCAAGTTATGTTTTTCTTGTTTAGCTTCGTATCAAAATTTAAATGAATAAGTATTGTGAAAATATGCGTGTAAATAATGATTTCTACCTGAATTTCTATCATGATCGGTAGTAATATGACATCATACAGTGGAAGTAGCTGTATTTTGTCCGATCTAGAGGAGCATTTCTTTTAATATGTCGCTAATATTTTCTTGAAAATCGTTTGTGAACTCAGGGAATTTTTTTCCCGTATTTGAGTATGAACCCTGTAATTTCTTTAACAGGCAAAAACATAATTTGGCTATGCATCCTTTGGTGCATTGTTGATTTGCTTGTAGCACTTGTGCCCGATTTGTTCGCCTGATGAATGGTCGTGTTTTTTTCAACCCGAAACAATTGTTGCGAGTTTATTGCATTTTATGGTGTTTATTCAAAGTTTTGTACTTACTAAACTTGAAGAAAATTTTGTACACTTGAAGTACACAACACACCTAAATGTTTAAAAATTATTGTTTGTCCATTTTCAGATTTTAAAACTTTTAACTTGATGCATTAGTAATTATATTTTAAATTATTTACCAGTTGTATAGCAAGACTTTTAGATGAATTATTAACTTTCATTTTAGGTTTTGAGTCGGGTGTGCGTCATTAAAATTCTCTGTTATGAGTTCATGTTGATTTTCAGGTTACTATATGAGTTCAGGTTTATTTTCAGTAGCTTAAATATATAAACACTAGCAGGCTTTGCCCGCTTCACTGGCCACTAAATTTAAAGGAAACTCTTTTCTATATAGCTTTATAAAAATAAAATAAAATAAATTACTGAAATTGTTCAAAAGCTCGCTCCAGGTCCCTGCTGCATTCGGCAGCGATTTGGTCATCCACTGCAACTCGGGCGCTTGTCCCTATTACCTGCGACAATAGTTTACCAATGAGCTTCCATTTAGGTGCTTATTATATAACAGTTTCGAAATAGATAGTATCGAAAAAATTGGAGTTTCCCTTTTATATTTGAATCCCAGTTACATGTGAAAAACACTATACGTGTTGTTCACATGTAACTCGGACTGGACTCAAATGTAACTCGGTTTAGACAACATAATATTTGCTTTTACGTTATTTCATATGTTTATTTTGTTTATCCAATCAACCATTAAATGACAGCAATTTCACGCGAAATATTACAATATCCTGTGACCGGCTACGTCTGTCGCATGAGACAATTGATTTTTTGTGTTTATATATAATTCATGGGTTGTAAACCTGATAGTACAGCCTTAATATAGTTCTCTTTGGCGGCTTTTGAATTTTTGTCACCATTTTAGACTTAATCCATTGTAACAATAAGACTTAATCCCTTGTAACAATATGCTATGAGCGCTATTTCTGCCGTATTTTAGACAACTAATCTTTTTATGGTTATATATATTTCCCATTAAACATATTTTTATTTATTTATTTAAATATTAATTTGAATTTTTCAAATATTTCTGTTCGACAGCGTGCAAGTGCAGTAACACACAGAGGCTCATTTGTTTGTATGATAAATTAGCAGAGTGATTATTATATAAAAAAATAAATAAATAGGTAAACATTATCGTGTTACACAACTTTATTATGCCGCTCTATTGGCGGCTTTTGAATTTTTGTCGCCATATTAGCGATGGATTTTTTTTTTGTATGAAAAGGGGAAGATTATTTCGCTAATAATTTTATCAGACTCTTTTTTGTTTATACGTAAGAATCCTTTATATTCTGCTTATATTTTTAATGGTTTTTAGGTTTAAAATAGTGCTTGTTGAAATAAATTTCCTATCTTTAAAATTGCATTTGTTCAGTAAATTTTGTGTAAAAATAAATCATTTATGTTTTTATATATTTTATGCGCTACTTAGATTAAAATGGCTGTTGCTATATTAAACTTCTTGTCGAAAAACGTTCGGTGTACTTCAACACCAAAATTTAAAAAATCGCCCAGCAGGATCTGTTAATGAAACTGATAAAATAAAAATATGGTTCATAGAGTTTAAATAATCTATTTAAAAAAACTTTTAAAACACAAATTATTAATGTATCGTATCACATACATAGATATAGTAATAATATATAGATTGATCATTGGGGAGAAAAAAAGGATTCCTTTTCACTCGGGAAAAGACGGCGATTTTACCAAAATATGGCAGTCTTTCCCCGAGTGAATACACACGAATGTTTTAGCAAATAAAATTCCTGAATAATTTATTTACTAAAGGTGAATGAAAAGCTCCAGATATAGTTTCAAATTCATTCTTCTTTTTTTCCTTTTTTCCTTCAATATCACTTAATGGCTGATTCCAAAGCTTTTTTTTCGGCATCAAAAATCTTTGCATGATAATATGGGGATGATAGATCTATATATGTTATTATATCTATGATCACATAAATCTTTTCGAAGATAGAATAAAACTTAATTTGAAAAAAATAATAATAACTTTTGTTTATTAACCAAAATAATTGATGAAATTTGAAATGCAAGTTGGTCTTGTGGGGTACAGGCTGTATATTATATTTTTGTGTTCGTGAGAGAAAATTTAAAAGAATTTGAAAACTGCAATTTTTAATCCCACTTAAAAATCATGTGACTTAATGTGAAGCAGATTTTTCATTTTTTTTCTCCTAACGGTTTCCATACAATCTTCTGCTGTTGCCACCTAAAATTCATACTTTAGTTAATTTAAAAAAATCTAATTGTCCGATTGATAAGCTGTTTAATGCATCGGATTTACAAAAATTTTCCCTTTCATTTGCTATCTTATTTGTAACGATGTAACTGATATTTCTAATTTATTTTCTAATCTTTCTGATTTATTTTCCTCATCTATAATAATAAAAGGAAAGGTTTGTCTGTCTGTCTGTCCGTCTGTCTGTTCTTTTATACGTTCAGCCCCTACTGAACGCAGAAGTACAAGAATTGATATACTGATGCACTGGGGCCTTTCAGAATTCCTCCTCGAAACAGAATTTAAAAATTTTAATTAGTTGCGGAGATAATTAAAATGTCCACTCATGTCTAATCTAAAAGCGATCTCAATGACTGAGAATTCACCGCCATTGCATAAAAAAAGATATTTTAACAGAGTTAAAATTAGAAAAAGTGGAAAATAAATTAGAAATATTTGTCCGATCGTTACGATTTCGGTACCAAATGAAAGGGGATTTTTTTCTGAATTTAAGTGTGCAAGCGGCTTACCGGTACAACAATTAGATTTTTTAAAATTAACTAAAGTATGAATTTTTTGTGGCAACGTCATTTCAAATGCCAGACGAAAGTCCGCCATGAAGAAGGAAATCATTGTAACCGATCAAGATGTCACGTGTAATGTAGTGGGGGGGAAAATTGCAATTTTCGAATTTTTTCAAATTTTCATTCACGTTACATTTGAATTAATATTCGGCCTAGACAGCATATTATAGAGCTACTGTTCAATTTTCATGAAAATATATGAATAAATAAAAAAATGACATATTTATTGGAAAAAAAGATTTAAGTTTTCTTTTATATTTTGCAGTACTTGCAGCCGTTGAAATTTCGTTGTATAGGTTTTAATGCACGATAATTCGATTGTGAATATTTTTGAAAGAGTACGATTATTAGGGAGGGGGAAAAGGGGCAAAAGTTAGGAAAAAAAAAAAAAAAAGGAGTTACAGCGTTTGAAATTGGTTCGCATATTTAGATTTTAAGGCAAGGTAAATCGATTGCGGATATTTTCGAGTGTAAAATTATTATTATCGACGGAAAGGGGGGGGGGGGGAGAGCGAAGGGGCAAAGATGTAGAAAAAGAACGGGAGTTTCGGAGAAAACAACGGAATACCCAGAACACCTTTATTTTCAATATTTCAAATTCTAATTATGATTAAGTTACTTTTAATGCATCATTCGAAAAATATTTTAAAGTATTTTTATATTATCGAAAGTGGGATTCAAGATTTCACCTGATTTACATGTTTTAAGGTGTCCTGATTTGGTTTTCTTTTTTATCTCAGCTTCTAATTAATATAATTTCATGAGTAATATGTAATTTTAAAAGTTATTTGAATTGGAATTGGAGAGTATATATTTCAAATCTCTGACGGAATTGAACAGTAGATTACAGAAATTTCTACTGCCAGATGGAGCTGTAATCTTTTAAAATTTCAATATTTCAAATTCTAATAATTATTAAATTATTTGTAATGCATCATTCGAAAGATATTTTAATGTTCATTTGGGATCCGGTGCGAGTTTTTACCCGATGATAATTTTTTTTTTTTTTTCTGAATAATAAAAGTTTGAGTTGAGAAGGAATTTTCGTGCACAGCGCACGTATATCTTCACATGTGCGCGCGCATGGGTCTGCGCTGCCTAAGGCAGTGGGGGCCCGGTATGAGTTTTTACACGATGCTAAATGATATATTTTTTAAATTCCTTTTCTTAAGAATGAAAGTTTATGAGTAATAACATGGAATTTTAAGTCATAAGGATGGTGAAGGCATACACACGCACGGGTCTACGCTGCCGAAGGCAGTGGGGACCCGGTGCGACATTTTTCCCGATCAGAATTTTTTTTTCTCTTTTTAACATGATAAAAAATTAATGCAATTTTGAGAATTCATTAATTATTGTGATTCCTTTAAAAGTAGTGACCAGCGAAGCGGGCGTAGCCTGCTAGTTTTAAATAAATGTACGTTTTATTATTATTATTATTATTATTATTATTATTTTGTCGAAAAAAAAAATTGGCAACAATTAAATTATGGATAAAATGTTAAAATTTAAATGGCTTTTTTATCAGAAATTAGAAGGTTATTATTTTCACATTTTAATTAATTAAGAAAAAACTAATCAAAAATTTGAAAATCTGACTTCAATGTGCACAATGACCCTTCGGGGGGCACCTTTGTGTTAAATCTCGTGACTGTCCAATCTACCGTTTTCGAGAACAGTGAAATATGCAAATATTGCTCACTTAATAGTATAAGATGATTATAAACCTAATATAGTCATTTGTATCTTTAAAAAACAAAATTATCTTCTATGCAAATCTACAGGCATTCTAACTTTTGTTGCCCCCTCCCAGTTGCGGATTTAAGGAGGGGGGCTAGGGGGCTGAAGCCCCCCCCCCCCCCACAAAAAAAAAAAAAAAAAAAAAAAAAAAAACACTGACATTCACAATTGAATATTGCAATTGTAAATTTTTTATTGGTCTAGAATAACACTTTGAAAAATCTTAGCCCCCCCCCAAAAGTCAAGTTCTGGATCCGCCACTGCCCCCCCCCCCCCCAAAAAAAAAAAAAAAGAATTTTTTTTACTTAACATTTAAATTTTTTAAAATATATGTATGCTCAAAATATTTTGTTAATCAAAACAGTATTAATGTATAACTGAATGAACTAATTTTTTCTAATTCAGAATGTATTCTGTTTTGAAGTATAGGAAAGACATCGAAATGCAAAGTTTGAGATGAATAGTTATATACTTTTTCAGTGGCGCACCCAGAATTTCTGTCTGGAGGGGGCTGAAGAATAATCGGGTCATGTTGTACAGTAAATAGGAGTATGGGCATATACGCACACATACATTTAGTAAAGAATCTGCTTTAAAGATTTCTTTTGAAATAAGTAAACGCATGATTGAAATTGAATTTAAGTTGAATAGCGCAATCGAGAAATTTATATCGGTATATAACAAGCTAAGTTACAGTAGTTCGGTCAGTTGGAATTGACATTGAGCTTGTAAACATAAAGTTGTCTTCATCTATGATAAAAAAAAAAAAAAAAAAAAAAATATATATATATATATATATATATCGTGTACAATATGACAAGCTAGTGAACACAAAATTCATCCGAAATGAAATGCCTTCCCCCATATTTCCATTTAAAATAAAATTTGGTACAACTATAGTATTTCCCCTCAGCTGAATTTGGCGATTTTTCTTTGGCGCCGATTTGAACGATAACGATGTCGTTCTGGATTGTTTGCGATATAATATGGCAGCCTACATGTTATTTATTTTGGATTTATGATTATATGATTTATAATTTAGCTTACGATTTTATCATTTATGATTTATGGATTTATGATTTAGCCATAATCGCCAACGAAAAATCGCCAAATCTAGCTGAGGGGAAATACTATAGTTGTTCCTAAAATTTGATCAAATTTAATACTCTTCTGCGCTGCTTTACATGCATATGCAGTAACACGTAAGTAATTTAGAAATTGTAATAATTATAGCCAAATAAAAGCTACAGTTGTAATATGTAGGAATTATAACAGAATTTCAGTGTAAATTTTTACATTGCTATTTCATTTAATTATCTGAAGTATTGGGGCGATGCTTTTAGGTTCGGTTAACAGAAACAAGTCGGACGTGTAGTCTTCGTGGGTGTTAGTCAACACAGCAAGCAGGGGGCAGAACCTTTTAATATCCTAAATCATTAATTCTATTCTAATATATATTGCTTAGAATTTTAATTTGTTCAGTTAGCAAATATTTCAAGCGCTACCTTTCTGAGTTCATTACAGGATATTGTATTCCAGTATAATATTTATATATATTGTGAAATTTGAATTTTTATAAAAGGAAAAAATTGCATTATCCAAAAATGAAGCTTAGATCTCAGTGACATGAGAGGCAAAAATGAAAACTGTGCATGGACCCTACTGTGTGTTCTACTAACCGTGATAAAAATAAATAAGTGACCCCATCCTCAGAAGCATCTGTAGAATATCTTAACATATTGCTATCGGGATATTTTCCTATTTTGAACAGTAAATTATGCCTTTTGGCATTCCTCTAAATCATTATATTTTTAGAGAAATAATTTTGCGTATTTGAGATTAAACCAATTAAATTTTATCTTCAATTGATGTGAAATTTTACTAGCATGTATATGTGCTAATGACATATGAAGGCTTAACGAATATGCAAATTGCATTTTTAATTTAAAATATTGTTTCAGAGGAACGACTAAGAGCAGGGCTGATCTTTTATTTTATATCAAACGAGAATTTTCATTTACCAATGCGAATGTGTTAATTTTGCCCAAGAACAACACAAACTTTCACAAAAATGCTATAAATACTCATGAATTAAAATATAAAATTTTATAAGCCTGGTATCCCATTTTTCTGACAAATACATCCCTGCTTACTTCCACATCAGATTGCTTCTCCTGCCTGACTTTTTCGGTACTCCCTCGATTTCACAATAACAGTATATGCTTTAGGGCCTTAGAAGCGGATTCCTAAAAATTGCAATGGAATGTCTAGGGAATCTTTCAACTAAAAAACAAATAACTAGTTCACTGTTTTTGTGTTTGAATGTAAGAATTTCAAAAATTTCTAAAAATTTGAGGTTTAATTTATAAACTTTATTTTTGCTTACAATATCTGTGTTTGAATAATATTTTTTCATGCATGTTTTTTACCATGTCAGCTAGTTCTGGAGGGGGCTTCAGCCCCCTAAGCCCCCTCCGTGGGTGCGCCACTGTACTTTTTTTAGTTTAATAATTCTATTCTTCTATTCTTAGTCTTTTTGGTGGAAAAAAAAATGTTTGTAGATTTGAAAAAAATTTTAATACATATATTCCTCTCCTTAATGCAAGGAAAATAAATGACAATTTTCAAATCCCCCAAAAAACTAATAGTTACAATATTATAACATTGTACAAATAGTGTACATATCTATGTAGTTATATATGTCTTTTTAGATTGATTTCCATTACTATTTACTTAAATTGCTAATAAAAAAAAACAGTTTTCATTTTTTTTTTTTTTTTTTTTTTACAATTAATATTGTTGTTAAACAATAATTTAAAAAATAAAGCAAGGTGATATATCGGGGGAAAAAATGAATATGTTAATTTTTAAAGAAAGGTTCGATATGTCGATAAAAAAGGTCATTAAAAATTTTTTGGGGTCATGAATTTTTTTTCTGTCAAGTCAGTAGACACCCTGGATAGTGTGGTCTCTTGTTCTCATTTCGAAGCAGAATCATTTAGTGAGAGCCGAAGACGCAGTGTGAAATGTGACGTCATTAAGAAAACGAAAGTCGTGCTCTGATAGGCACATCACAGTTGTTTTATCTTTTCTTCTTAGTATGCCTAGTGTTGGTGATTTTCATGCTAGAGGTACCGTTGCAACGCTATTTATGGTTTTTTGCTATATGGAGATCCCATTCCAATAAAAACGTAGGTGTTGCCATTTGAAATTTTCGAAATTTTGTCACTGTAACCGTAACTGATAAGAGTTTAACTGTTGTTTTTTATATGATTCTTGAGCGCATACCTCAAAATATCTTCCACCAAAATTTTATTTAGTTTATGTGAACGGTATATATGATAGCTATGGTCTCATATTTATGGGGTTCCGTGTCACAGAGCGAAGATTGTTAAGAAATATCTGAGGGCACAGAAAATCAAAGTGCTTGACTGGCCAGGTAACAGCCCAGATTTGAATCCAATAGATAATCTGTGGTGTATTGTGAAAAATAAAGTTGCCGAATAACAACGATCCACTTGTTGAAACAATAAAGCATGTCTGTTGCACAGACATTTCTAAAGCTTACTGCAAGTCTCTTATTTATAGCATGCCTAAGAGGATTGCACAAGTTATTAAAAACAAAGGAGGTCCTACAAAATACTGACTTTAATTACAGTAAATAACCATGTACAGTCTACTTTGTTCCTTTATATGTAAAATATATATGTTATTTTTGCAGAATTCCATTTAATCTGATTTTTCTATGGGTGGTCTTAAAGTTTTGCAAATGACTGTACATCCATTAGGTGTCTGTTAAATATCCGATAAATCTTCAAATATCCAATAATTGGACTTGTTAAATCTAATAGATATTGAAAATATCTAAATCTTGTTTTGGTTTAACATGTTACATCCATTAGACATCGAAAAAGGCACGTCTAAATTCCATCTACATTTAAACATTTATTAGATATCTATAATTAATTCAGGATATGTATAATTGCTGCTTTAGTAGTACATTCGTGCCTAATTTTTTAGCCTGATTCAGAACCGAGCTGTTATTTTGACCTGAAATAACTGCTATGAATTTTATGGTGTTTACTTACAGAATTATTACTCGTATTAACCCTTTTGCTACCAGAGCCTCAGGAGAAAAACTACCACCACAACCCAGACGTCTTATTATTTAAATATGATACCAATTGTCATTTATTTTTGTGGAATGTATCTATAACTTTCTAACTAACAAGGAAACATTCAAAATGTGTCATCCTCAAAAAGTATTGAAAAAAATATATGTGATTCTACTCTTAATAAAACAACAGAAAATGAAAAAATTATCGGCTGAAATTAATTACAGCGACCACAAAAAATTATCAAAATTAAGCATATTTGGCGATTTAGCGCTGTTAGGTGATACCTTGTTCTAGCATCGAGATTGCCGTGTACGAACAGAATCGTGTTTTGCTTTTCCGCCAAGTACTCAAAATCAATCGCCTAGCAGTGTGAAATCGCCAAATATGCTTAATTTTGATAATTTTTTGTGGTTGCTGTAATTAATTTCAGCCGATAATTTTTTCATTTCCTGGTGTTTTATGAAGAGTAGAATCACATATTTTTTTCTATACTTTTTGAAGAGGACACCTTTTGAATGTTTCCTTGTAAAACCAATAACATCCTGTATCTATTTTATTGTTTTATAACATAACCCGTCTGTGTGCAACACGATTTAGTGCAAACAATTATCATAAACTGATAATGAACACCCGTCACATATTTGTGACGCCGGGCTCAGGTAAGAAAATCGAATTGTCACATATATGTGACGCTGGTAGCGAAAGGAATAAATATTGTTTGAGTTTGAGGTTAACAAATAAATGTTTAAAACCAAAACTTCTTCAAAAATTAAAAATGCCATTTTTTCTCTTTTTACGTATTTATGATCAGCTATTATATGTCTAATAGCCATTTTTGAAATTGGTTTAGCAATTTTCAAAAGAAAATATGGAGCGAAGGGTAAAAAGGGTTAAGATTTAAAATAAGAGATGCTATATTTGAACATTTCTGCTCCTGTTACAGGTACCCACCATATCTTTTAACAGAAAGCAAATGTGGTGGATTTGAGTAATGTCAAACTTGCTTTGTGACAGTACTCAGTTTTTGTACTAACACCGAAGTGAATAGACACATTTGCTTAATAAGTGAGAGCATAGGAAAAGGAAAAAAAAAAAAAAATCTGAATAAAGGCAACATAAAAGTAATTTGTGAATATTTTCAGAATGTGATAATTCGAAGTTAATTAATTCAAAAATGTAAGTGTAATGTATACTCATGCAGTAAATTCATTATATTTTGTGATGCAATATCGAATTCAGCCAAACTGTGGACCAAAAATTGATTTTTCTATCATTATCAAAATGACTGCTATTCCCGGTTGTGGGCACCTTTTGTAACCAGTTGTGGGCACACACACATATATATATATATATATATTTTTTTTTTTCATTTAAAACGTGTGTTTGACTTACAAATTGTCAAATATGGTCGTTTATGTCAACATAACATATTTAATTAGTGTTTTTATGTATATTTACGTTTACGCTTATTAGCTATGTCAACCACGGAAAAGTCAACCGATCCAAAAGCAATGTATTTTAATTTTAATGCGCTGGTTAAAACCATTTAGGATTGCTTAGTGATTAAGAAATACATAAAATAGACTGCCGAAGAATATGGAGTTTCTCGCAGCATCTGTGACCCTCCAGAAGAAGCCTGGAAAAAGTAAGGGAACTCCACCTGTCAAACTATCGTCCAAGCGCGCTAAAAATAGGAGTCTCCACTATCTGATGATGATGTCGACTGCTGTATAATCTATTTGGAGCACCTGCTACCATGCCTAACAAGAGCCAACTCAATCAAATGCAACGAGTGTGATCGTCTGGTGCATTTGAAGTGTGCCAATATACATGCAAATTATTTTACTTGTGAGCATTGCACTTCTGATTTGGATGAAGAAGAAGATGACGAATGAAACTGGAAAAATGCAATTTTCTGTTGTTATTATACCATTGAATCCTTACAAGATGAATAAATTTTGTTATTTCCTGTGTTTATGGTGGTTTTTCTTATAATTTTCCCTTTTTAACGGATTTTTCAAGTGTGTCCACAACCTGGCACACTTTTTTTTTTTTTTTTTTTTTGGCCAAAAAGGACCACTTCACAAAATTGGTGATAAAATTTTTGTGGTTGACGGAATCAATAACAGTTATTTTATCTAACGTTAGCTAAGGGTTCTAGCTTTACACTGGTATTCATATGTTTGCAAAATATCTACTCTATCAAAAGTTATAAGCTAAAGTCAAAACTGTGTCCACAACCGGAGACGTTCCCCTACTTAAAATAGTGTAAAATAAGTTTCAGAGACAATTTTATTTGGCATATATTTCTATATGGGAAGAGAGCTATCGCCCCTTTAATTCTTCTTTTTGAATATTGTAGCTACTTTCATAGACAACATAAGTCTATTAATAAATTTTAAAACTGTATATTCAGTTAAAATTTTGTTCGCATCGTTCTAAAAATCTCATTGGAATAATTTTGTGCAAAAATGAATATTGTATATGAAATTTATACGCATCAAATACTGTATTTAAATTTATCACATCAAAAAAATTCAGAACACAACTTAAAAAATACATTTCGAGCCATTTCCAAACATTTCCATAACCGTAGCCTTTATGAATCCGAATACATTTATGTGGCCCTGTAAACGAAAGCTTTTATAACATTACTGTGTGACACATGCGTTTCTGAGTATAAAAAAATATATATATATTGCACCTCGGCAATCAAAATGTCACACAAAACTCGAAAATGCACCAGAAAAATTATCTTAAGAGGCCTCTCCACTTATCGTCCCCAGAAGCCAGAGCCAATGTTATTCTATGGAGAATTTCGACCCATTATAACTTATTAACTAATATATATTTCTAAATTCCGTTTACACATTCAGAAACTTCACAACTGTTAAAAAATTTATCGCTTTCTAAAAACTATTTTTTAAATTTTTAATGTTTTATTTTGAGATTGTAAATTGCGAATTTTCACAATGTGAAATTTTTCATTTTTGAGCTTAAGAATGAAATCTTAAAAAAAAAAAAAAAAAAAAAAATCAGTTTTTAGAAAGCGATAATTTGTTTAATAGTTGTGATTTTTCGGAAAGAAAAAACGGAATTTAAAAATATGTATTAGTTAATGAATTATAATGGGGCAAAATTTCCCATAGAATAACATTGGCTTCGGCTTTCGGAGATGATAGGTAGAGAGTCCCCTTAATTATGAAACATTGATTAGTATTACAATAAAACTGATACAACTGGTTTTAAGGTAGATAATTTTTTAGAAAGACATGCGACTTTTTTTGTGCAGGTTGAGGTATATCATACACATTTTTCAATGACGTAAATTCAAAATTGTTAATTTTTGATTTGTGTCACTTTTCTTGCCGGAGTGCGACAGATTAATTTCATTTCGTTTAATGCAGTTTAAAAATGTTTAAAAGTCCGCGTACACGAAACATTCAACTAATCTCAATGAAAAGTTTCAACTAATATCCTTATATGGTCCAGATTTACAATGCTGAATTAATATTTGTCTTTTAGTTATGCTGACAACAGGCACACTGATAATGGGAGTAAAGATCGGAAGGGTTAAACGTTTAGAAAGGTTAAATGTTAGGATAAGTTGGAACTATGAGACTAGAGGATTATTAAAATGACTATTAATACGAGTTGTACCCAGAATTATTATTACAGTAACCGCCGCTTAATAAATTCACTGGTTAATAAAATCAGCCGCTTAATCTAATCGGAGTCAAAGCAATTTTAAAACTGCCGCTTAATAAAATCAACATCGCCCGTTAATAAACTCAAAATGTACCCCTTCAGCAGCAAAAATGTTATTTATGCACACTAAACAAATCTTTATGTACACTGTGATATTTTTATTTTTCAAGTAAAGAAGAAAACAAATTACAGCAATCTCTCCGTTATCCTTCTTTGTCAAGAATTTTACATTTAAAACATACTTACAGAATAAACACGCCCATTACGTGCCTTAGTAACAATTTCAAGAAAAGTATTTTTTAAAGCGCGGTAATAAGTTACAAATTTCATGTGGTTTGCAAGTGATATTTGTTTAAATTTTTAATTATTAAAAGACAATTTCTAATTCTTAAATAACTAATAAGCAAAAGATTAAAAAAAAAAAAAAAAAAGGCGTGAACTTTTGGCAAAGTAATAACGATTTTTCTGTACTTAATTTACTTATTTTGAAGGAACAATTAATTAATTGTTTGTCAAAAATTAATTAATATCGTTTATTAATTTGTTTATATTTTAAAAACTCTTTCCAAATTTAGGGAAGTAATACCTTTTTCTAGTATGCAGAAATGTTCGCCGGTTATAAAAATCAGCCGCTTTATAAAATCACTTTTGCTCAGAACGAATGTGATTTTAATAAGCGGCGGGAACTGTATTCCGTAAGTCTAAACAAGTTTTCGTATTTCATTATTGCTAGGAAAAAATCATCTTAAAAATAATGTTTTAAAAAATATCGGAATATAGTTTAAGGGTGGGGTTAAAGTATAACTCCCTCCCACTTCCGGTTACGGCTTTGCAGACAAACATATATAAATCTAATTTTCGGACTCAATTTTCCTAAAAATGTTTAATTATAACAAAAACTCAATTTTAAAAATTTACCCCAAAATGATACTTTACCCATATATTAGGCAGAAAGTAAAGATTTTTCACTAAATTAAGAAAAATGTTCAAGAATCATTATTAAGATGGCAAATACAAGGGGGGATGAAATCGTGAAAGCTGGTGCAATTTATACATTTAAAATAATCATTATAAAATGGGCAATGCTGTATAATAAGAAGAAAGCACCACAGAACTGGCGTTTTAAAGTAATAATCACAAAACTTTGAATAAACGCCATAAAATGCAATAAACTCGCAGCAGTTGTTTCGGGCCGAAAGAACACACGATCCTTCGTCAGGCGAACAAAGTAGTGCATTGCCGCTTTGACTGCAGCACTCGTGCCTACTTTGTTCGCCTGGCGAAGGGTCGTGTGTTCTTATGACCCGAAACAATTGTTGCGAGTTTATTGCAATTTATGGGGTTTATTGAAAGTTTTGTAATTATTAATGCTGTATAATATTTAAAAATAATATAATACAGTTTATCACATGATATTTACAAGCTTTATAAAATTTTAAACTTTATTTTGTAATGTATTAAATTATAGGTATTTGCGTATAAGCGACTGCCCATAATATTTTTAGCGTAATCCTTTTTATTCCTTTTTTTTTTTTTTTTTTTTTTTTTTGTATTCATGTTATTCAGTATATTTGTCACAAAACTGACATTCATTTTGAAGGAAAAAAAAAAAAAAATTCTTGTTATACACACTTAAATCCAATCGCATGTCAAAATAATCATGAGAATTTGCATATTTTACCCTCTTTTTCTTTTAACAGATGTTGTAATTTTGATATAAAATATTAAATGTACACACACAAAATTCGTAGTAAAAAATAGGAGATTTATAATAATTTGGAACCCTCATGGAGCATTTGGAAATTGGGTATTACTTTGCTTTTTACTTTCCGAACACTATAGTGAGGAAAGTATTGTAATCATGTCAAAAATCCGAATTCGAGATTTTGATGTTTCTATACGTTTTGAGGTCCCCTGAGTCCGTTTTCACTATTTTTACGATGATGTATGTATGTGTGTGTGTATGTTTGTGAACACGCTAGCGTCTAAAGGCTTTGTTCGATTAACCTGAAAGTTGGTACGTATATTGTAAGTCACCATAGTACGAACCCTATAGATTTTGGTGAATCTAGCACTTATAGTTTTTTTACAGGGACACAAAGAAAAATTCTTTATCATTATGGCCTATGGGACCAAAATCTTAAAAGTGCGATAGCATCTAAACGCCTTATTCAATTGAGCAAAAATTTTATACCCATATTATAGGTCACAGATACTCAATCTGTATAGATTTTGGAGTATGTTGCACTTATAGTTTTTTTACAGGGACACAAAGAAAAATTCTTTATCATTAAGGCCAATGGGGCCAAATTTTTAAAAGTGTGATAGCGTCTAAACGCCTTATTAATCTGAGCAAAAAAATTGTACACATGTTATAGGTCGCATTTGCACCAACTGTATAGATTTTGGTGAATGTTTGGTGAATGTCACTACAGTTTTTTTACAGGGACACAAAGAAAAATTCTTTATCATTATGGCCTATGAGACCAAATTTTTAAAAGTGCGATAGCATCTAAACGCCTTATTCAATTGAGCTGAAAATTTGTATGAATATTATAAATCACTGTTGCACTAACTATAAGCATTTTGGTGAATCTAGCATCTATAGATTTTTACAGGGACAAAACGAAAAATTCTTTATCATTATGATCTAAGGGCTCAAAGTTCAGTAGCGTTAAATAAAACCTCGTGTGATATATGGAGAAAAAAACACTCTATTATGGTTTTCTCTCTTTTGTTTGTTTAGCAATTCCTCTTTCTTTATTTTATCTACAAAACTGTTAGTTACTCAATGTTCGGAAAGTCGAGTGGAGTCACTCCAGATTTTTTCTTTTTACCCCATTTAAAAGAAGAAAAAAAAAAGTATTTTCATCTCTAAAATTGTTTTTATTTATTTATTTGTTTATTTATTCTTTTAACATACTATATATGCATAAAAAAAGATTATGCAATTCTTGATTATCATGCAATGCGCGGTTTAAGAAAAGATAGAGTGTAAAACAAATAATTATAAGATAAAAAAAAAGCTTTTTATATACCACGTTTTTAAATCTTCTAGTATCGTGACAAAAGCGACATTAGCACTTATCAATGTGTATAATATTTTTAAAGTGATAATGACGTCAATTTTTGTGAGATGCGTAATTTAACTTTTTATAATTTTTTAACGTTCACGTTGAATTAAACGTATTTATTTTTATGTAGAAAAAAAATGAACTTTTTTTTTTTTTTTTTTTTTGCAACAATTAAATTATAGCTAATATTTTAATGGCTATTTTATTGCTATAAAGAGCTTATTATTTTCATAATTTAATTAATTAAAAGAAAACTATTCGAAAATCTGACTTCGAAGTATTGTGTTGTCACCGGGTTCTGAGCTAGTCTAAAAGTTTCATATGTCTAGCTAGTAGGGAAGTTAGTTAAAAATAGATTGCAAGATTTGTACTGAACAAACAAGAATCGAAGTTAATAAATACATGGTAAATAATAATAATAATTTTTGACGAGGAAGTGCGTCTTGTTTTAAAAATTGTTTCAAAAGTTATTTAATTCGCTCTCTTGTTATTCAATTCAGTTTAAGTTCTATTCCATTTAAGTCGACTTAAAAAAAGAAAGAAAAAAAGTAAAAATAAGCGTTTTACGTGTGAACCGGATGAAAACGAAGAATCGTGGAACGAATCAAAACTGCAATGAAAGAATCGCACAATAATAGATTGTTGTGTGCAGATGAAAAAAAAAAAAAACCTCTTTTTACTTTCTTCTATATTCAATAGAAGAAAGTATTGGATTCATAAAAATTTTCGACCTCGGGTTTTTGATGGATTTACACGTTTTTCGAGCTGTAGAACACGATTTGACCATTTTTAGAAAATGTCTGTCTGTGTGTGTGTGTGACAAAATTTTGTGGCAACTGTATCTCAGGTACTTCTGCACAGAATTTCATACAAATTGGTATGTAGATGCACCTTAACATAAATTAGTGCCTATCAACTTTTGGTAAAAATTGCCTTACAGTTTGCGTTGCCCTCCCGTTTTTACTAAATTTTTAACATGGTGATATAAGACAAAATTTTGTATAAATGTGCATAAAGAGAATTATTTTTTAGTAATCATTATGGAATTTTCAAGAGTTATTTATAATAGAGATAGCCAACTGGGAAAAATTTTTGTATGTGTAGGAGCCTCGCCCCCCCCCCCCCTGGGGGGGAAGTCCCCCTCGAGGGGAGTAAATTTTCAAGATGGGTATCTTTCAAAAGAGCTCGCCAATACCTTTAAAACGAATGGTTGAACCATCGATCTGCGATAATTTAAAATAAAGTTATCGATTTTTTTCATTGTTAACAATTTTTTTTTTTTTTTTTTATGTAATATTAACAATAAAATTGACTTTTTTTTTTTTTTAAATATTTAGTGTTATACTACTTCTCTAATATGGAAATAGCTGCATTATCATGGAAGATAATTTTTTTTAAATAATAATTTTTTTAAATAATAATTTTAATAAATTATTTTTACTGAGTGAATTTGTATAGGAAAATATAGAAGAAAGTCATGTGGTGGCCACAACATACTAGTTTTATTTATTTATTTATTACTTTCCGAACACTATAGTAAGGAAAGTATTGTAATCATGTCAAAAATCCGAATTCGAGATTTTGATGTTTCTATACGTTTTGAGGTTCCCTGAGTCCGTTTTCACTATTTTTACGATGATGTATGTATGTGTGTGTGTATGTGTGTATGCATGTGTGTATGTCTGTGAGTGAACACGCTAGCGTCTAAACGCTTTGTTCGATTAACCTGAAAGTTGGTACGCATATTGTAAGTCACCATAGTACGAACCCTATAGATTTTGGTGAATCTAGCACTTATAGTTTTTTTACAGGGACACAAAGAAAAATTCTTTATCATTATGGACTATGGGAGCAAAATCTTAAAAGTGCGATAGCATCTAAACGCCTTATTCAATTGAGCAAAAAATTTATACATATTATAGGTCACAAATACTCAATCTGTATAGATTTTGGAGAATCTAACACTTATAGTTTTTTTACAGGGACACAAAGAAAAATTCTTTATCATTATGCCTATGGGGCCAAATTTTTAAAAGTGTGACAGCGTCTAAACGCCTTATTAATCTGAGCAAAAAATTTTTACACATGTTATAGATCACAGTTGAACTAACTGTATAGATTTTGGTGAATCTAGCACTTACAGTTTTTTTACAGGGACACAAAAAAAAAATTCTTTATCATTATGGCCTAAGGGACTAAATTTTTAAAAGTACGATAGCATCTAAACGCCTTATTGAATTGAGCTGAAAATTTATATGAGTATTATAAATCACTGTTGCACTAACTATAAGCATTTTGGTGAAGCTAGCATTTATAGGTTTTTACAGGGACACAACGAAAAATTCTTTATAATTAAGATCTATGGGCTCAAAGTTCAGTAGCGTTAAATAAAACATCGTGTAATAGATGGAGAAAAATGCTCAAACACTATTATGGTTTTCTCTCTTTTGTTTGTTTAACAACTCCTCTTTCTTTACTTTATCTACAAAACTGTTAATTACTCAATGTTCGGAAAGTCGAGTGGAGTCACTCCAGATTTTTTTTTTTTAAATAGTTGTTTACCCAGAGACCTTGATCAACAGCTGTCAGCTGAATTGCGTAATATAAGTAAGTTCAATAGCTTCCGCTTTTGCCTTTACATGAATGCCTTTTCATTCATTCGGTGTTGATTTTTCCGCTCACCCAACCTGTTTCCTGGCGACCTTTCGAACTAGTTATTTTAGTAGAGATGAAATGCGATTATTTTTGAGTCAGTATTGGTAAGTGTTAGTAGCAGAGAAATTAGATTAGATATAATTTTTTGGTAGTAGTCAGTCTGTGCGGAAGAAGAAATGGGACACAGTAACGTTAGTGCTTCGGAGCGAATAAAGGCTGGACGTGCTCCTTATAGAAGTATGAGAAGGAAGACGGTTCACGAACATATAACCAAGTGGGATATAAGGCGACTTGCTCGACGAGGAGGTGTTAAGCGGCTATCATCCTCTGTATATTATGCAATGAAAGAAGTATTGAGAATATATTTAGCAAAACTCATCAGATCGTCTATCATATACTGTGAATATTTCAAAAGGAGTACGGTACTCGCAGAAGACGTTGTTCGAGCTATGAAAACTCGAGGGGAAAGATTGTACGGATTTGATGATACTCCTTTTCCTATCAAAGTGAGATCTGCCATAGATATGATTGATACGGGAGAAGAGGATGCTGTTTTTACGTTGGAGCCAACAGAAACAGAAAATAATGTTAAGAATTTAACAGCCACAAGGGAAACAATGTCGAAGAAGTGTTCGGATAACATAACTGATTGCAATGCAACTTTGCTGGACATTAGACGGCCTGCACAAAAAAATAAAATTTCTCCCTTAATTCCAAAACACAAAGAAACTACTGAACCAACTATTAAACCAGATTCAGAAAATGCCGACAATTCAGAAGTTACAAAAGAAAATTGTTTGTTATCCGGAAAAAATAACAGAAAGAACTTGATTGTTTCAAAAAATGCTTTTATAAATTCAGTCGGGCTTGATGATGATAGTAATGCAGTTTCAACCAGTCGCATTGCAAACAAGCGACATAAAATAAGACTGCCTTTAAATGAGAGAAGAAGATTATTATTTCCACATTATTTCCGGAATTCTGGCGAAGCATCGAGAAACTGAAGGAAAATCACGATGAATACTAAAAAACTTGTTACTACTGAAGTGAATGCAAGTGATGCAGATGATTTTCAGGACAATTTTGATTTGTTGTCAAAAATGAAACGAAAGAAATCGGCAAGAAATTGTGTGTGAAAATAATAATAATAATAACAGCTGTAAACAGCAAATCCACAGTACAAGCTGTGTAGCATTAAACTTTTAAACTATACCAACTTTAACTTGCTAAATTTCAAGTTTTTAAAGATTAATATTAAACCTATTAAACTTTTCGATAATGATTATTATTCATTTTCTTTTCTTTTCTTTTTCTTTCAAAAAATGATTTTGATGAAATTCTATCAAAAGCAGAATTTAGTTTAGGACGGAGAACTATTTTTATTATTAGAACTGAGGACTATTAGTCTCAATCTGGGATTTTTGCGGTGTCATTTTTCGATAGTTGGATAATTACAATTAGTTAGTAATTTTAAATATTTATTTTATTGATACTAAAAATAGGCTTTATTTATTTATGTACATTACAAAACAGACGCATTTTAAAAAACACGTTTTCACTTTTTTTTTTTTTTTAATTAGAATAAAATTGAGAAAAATCGTGCTAAAGTAACGGAATAGCATTAATATAGCATTCCTCGACGAAATTTAAATTTCTTACAGAACTAGCTCGCACGTTTCTTGCCAATATTTTTACAAACGCAATTACGATGGTCATTTTAATTCATGGCCGAAATAATAACAACAATTTAAGAGACACCAAGAGTCTCCCATGCTAAAGTTATACCAAAGAAATTTTGAGAAATGAATACAATAACCGGAAGGAGACACAGTTACTGCATACCTTTATATGGAAGAATAGTTTTAAATAAGTCCTGTTGTACTATATTAAATTCTGTTTAGTGCAAAATTTTATATCTATTACAAAAATAGGCTTAGGGTTTTAATGTTTTTATTTATTTATTTATTTATTTATATATTTTATTTATTTATTTATTTTCAAATTATAACGTTGTTTTCAAATTATTCAATTATATTTTCGAAAAGTTTTACGTTTCGATGATTGTCCAACTATCGAAAACTGGTATCGTAAAAATCCTCAGATTGAGACTAATAGTCCTCAGTCCTAAAAAAATAAATAAATAAAGGTTTAAAATTGTGTAAGAATACTGTATGAAATCTATTTCTATAAAATGTCGACAGAAGTCTTTATAAATCATTCTTATATGTTAAGTGGTTCTGAAATTTATTTTGTGAATTGATTTGTGTTTTGTTTTATGCTAATAAATTTTATATTGTTTATATAGATACATGTGTGTGTGTGTGTTTATTGTTTCTTTATTATATTCTTTTGTTATGATTGTAATTAGAACACATAAGTTTATATCTTTTGAAGTCAAAGACAAAATAAAAAACTAGTAAAAATTTACAATTTTTTTTTTTTTTTTTTTTTTTTTTTTTGTGAAAAATAAAAAAAATCGATAACTTTGTTTGAAATTATCACAGATTTATAGTTCAACCATTCGTTTTAAAGGTATTGACGAGATATTTCGAAAGATACCCATCTTCAAACCCACGGGGGAGAAGCCATGCCCCCACATGCACAGAAATTTTTTCCTAGTTAACTATTACTATTATCAATAATTCATATTAATTTTACAATCACAAGTAAAAAATAACTCTCATTATGTACATTTATACGAAATTTTGTCCTATACTGCCATGTTAAAAATTTAGAAAACATGAGATCACAGCGCCACCTGTTGAGCGATTGATCCCCAAATGTAATCAGCACCAGTTTATGTCAGTGACCAACTAAATACCAAGTTTGGTTAAATTTCGTTAAAAAAAAAAAAAAAAAAAAAAAAAAAAAGGTTTTTTTCGTTAAAAGTAAAAAAAATCGATAACTTTGTTTTAAATTATCACAGATATATTGTTCAACCATTCGTTTTAAAAGTATTGAGGAGACCTTTCGAAAGATACCCATCTTGAAACTTTGCCCCCCCCCCCCCAGTGGGAGGGGGGGAACCGATGCCCTCACATGCACAAAATTATTTTCCTAGTTAACTATTACTGTTATCAATAATTCATATTAATTTTACAATCACAAGTTTAAAATAACTCTTATTATGCACATTTATACGAAATTTTGTCCTATACTGCCATGTTAAAAATTTAGAAAAAAATGCGATCGTGGCGCCACCTGTTGAGCGATTGATCTTCAAATGTAATCAGCACCAGTTTATGTCAGTTGGCAACTAAATAGCTTAAATTTCATTCATTGGTTCATAAGATACAGTGTCCACAAAAATATTGATACACACAGACAGACATTTTCTAAAAACTATCATTTCGTGTTCAGGACATCCCAAAACGTGTAAATCCACCAAAAAACGGAGGTCGAAAATTTTCATAAATCCAATACTTTCCCTATATTACATATAGAAGAAAGTAAAAATAAGATAGAAGAGAGTCAATAGTTTGTTCGTTCGAATCCCCTTACGTAAATCTCCCTGGTCTTACTATAAAAAAATTTAGCGGCAATCCGTCTGATTGGCAGAGATTTTATGATCAATATGATTCAGCCATAAATAAAAATTGCGCAATTTCTAATGTAGATAAATTTAATTACCTTCGCAGTTATTTGACAGGTGCGGCGTCCGACGCGATAAAAAGTTTTAGCTTAATGAATAATAATTATCAGGCTGCAATAGAAACTTTAAAAGAAACATTCGGGAAACTAGTATGTTGTGGTCACCACAAGATTTTCTTCTATATTTTCCTATACATACTCAATCAGTAACAATAAAAGAAAAAAAAAAATACGATTTGTTTTCTAAGTTTTTTTTTTTTTTTGTTGTTGTTAAAAGTGATACATATTTAATCAGTAACAATATTAAAAAAAAAAAAAAATTACGTTTATTTTTTTTGTTAAAAGTAAAAAAAATCGATAACTTTGTTTTAAATTATCACAGATTTATAGTTCAACTATTCGTTCTAAAGGTGTTGACGAGATATTTCGAAAGATACCCATCTTCAAAATTTACCCCTACCCCGGGAGGGGGGAGGGGTCACTTCCCCCCCCCCCAAGGGGGGAAGCGATGCCCCCACATGCGCAGAAATTTTTTCCTAGTTAACTATTACTATTATCAATAACTTATATTAATTTTACAATCACAAATTAAAAATAACTGTCAAAATGTACATTTATACGAAATTTTGTCCTATACTGCCATGTTAAAATTTTAGAAAAAATACGATCACAGCACCACCTGTTGAGCGATTGATCCCCAAATGTAATCAGCACCAGTTTATGTCAGGGACCAACTAAATACCAAGTTTGGTTAAATTTCATTAATATATATATATATATATATATATATACACTATTTTTTTGTTAAGTTTTTTTCGGTAAAAGTAAAAAAAATCGATAACTTTGTTTTAAATTATCACAGATTTCTAGTTCAACCATTCGATTTAAAGGTATTGATGAGACCTTTCGAAAGATACCCATTTCGAAACTTTACACCACAGGGGCCAGTTGGGGGGGGGGGGACCGATGCCCCCACATGCACAAAATTTTTTTCTTAATTAAATACTACTTTTATCAACGAGATCTTTCGAAAGATACCCATCTTGAAAATTTATCGCCCCCCGGGGGAGGGGGGGGGAGCGTTCCCCCACATGCACAGAATTTTTTTCCTAGTTAAGTACTGCTATTATCAATAATTCATATTAATTTTACAATCACAAGTTAAAAACTAGTATGCTGTGGCCACCACACGACTTTCTTCTATGTTTTCCTATACATATTCAATAAGTAACAATAATCAGTGACAAACATGACGTTACTGACTGACCGTGAATGCAAGAAAATGACTTCCTATGTTAATCTCCCATTGTCGTAATATGAAAATATACATGCCAGATGTATATTTTCATAATATATATTGTACGAAATTCTGTTTCATATTATTTCTCTCTTAATAAGTTGTTAAAAAACCCATGATTTTTGAAAGGAATATTCGCCAGATAATTTGGCGATTTTGTTTTTTTCCGCCAAGGATGACAGATATGAAATCTATTCCGCTGCAACATGAGTATCTTATATCACACACTTTAATTAGACGTTTGAAAACAAATTCAACTTCAAATTACGATAGAATATTTATCATTTTCATTTTAATTATTATATTACTTGGATATTTATTGTGTAAATATCATCCTTTGAAATGAAATTTTTATGTTTTCAATCGAATAGGGAAGTTTGCCATTTTTTTTTTTTTTTTTTTTTTTTTTTATCTAGAGTTTTGAAATTTAAAATCCAAATTTTATCAATTTTACACCAAAAACAACTTAATCTAACGCATGCACATGATAACTAATACATATCTATATCCAAATATGGGGAATAAAATCGGGATATAATTTTCCTCGATTTTTAATAATTTTTTACAAAAAATCCAATCCGCATTTGTAATGATCGATAGATGGCGCTTTTTCAGCTTTTGTTGTTAGTAAATATAATAGCCACGTGTATTTATTATTGTTCTTTTTGTTATTCTACTTAATATTCGTACTATAATTTCTCCGCAATTACATCATGGAAAATTGATTGCTTTTGGAAAAAAATATTTCAGTTTATTCAAAGTTCGATCGGAAGTAGATTTTTAACTGAAGTTGAACAAATATTAGTTTCAAATCATCTGATTCATTCTTTATTTCCATTAGCCGAAGCAACTGAAATTTTAAATTTGTCATCTGGAAATAAATGGAAGCTTAATTCAGGATTTCTTGATCCTTTGGAGTTACACTGTAGCACACAACAGTATGTGTTATCTTTTTTACCGGATTTATTCATTTTTATTTAATAAATATATGTGAAAATAAACATCGGCAAGCAATGGCGGCTTGATGGAAGCCAAATTAAAGCATGTTAATTGTAATTTCACCTTAGCCCACCAGAGGGCGAGCATTTCATTGCAATCGCGGATGGGCGATTAACGTAAGAAATATTTTTCTTGCATCCATGGACGGTCAGTGAGTCATCACTTCGCTTGCGTATAGAGGAAACGTAATCTGGTGTGATACTTACAAAACTCACACCACTTTCACTCATTCTGCACTACTATAGATGCATATGTGTGGGAGTTCCTCACATATCCTTTTATTTCATCAAATTTATTCAATTATAATTAAAGATCTATTTATTCACAATTAAAATGTATTAACTTTTATAATCCTTTGTATTTAGGTCAAACTTATTTCAATTTTAGTAAATTATGTATTCAAAATTAAAATACTTATCATTTTCTAATTTTAAGAACAAATTCAGTATTAAATACATTGATCTCTTTTTAGCATAATGCAATATATATGTAGGGATCTAAACACAATTTAATTTTTATTATCCCTTAAAGTAATTATATTTTTATTTCCTTTTTCACTGAGTTACTCAATAAATCTAATTTATATTTATAGCTGTAAATGTTCTATTGGAAAATTTCCGTTATATCTTTTTATTATTTTATTTTATTTATACAGATAATGTATTTAATTCCCGTTAAAAGTAAACTAATAACCCATTATGTAGACATTATGTCGCAAGAATTTTCGTAATATTTCTTAATTACTTGCACCTGTCTTTCCAACGGTATTTCTTGGCGAATGTGATTTATGCCAAAAGGGGTTGCCATGTTTTCAACCGTCTTTTTATTTTAAAATTTCCCATTAAAATATTATTAACACAAAGGAAAATGTGTTGGCGCCCTTGGCTTCAAAATGTGGTGATATTTCCATAACCTGGCGTTTTACAAGGGTGCTGTCGGATTTGATTCCGGGACAGTTTGATAATAAGCACCGTGCTACAAAGATGTAACTTTTTCTCAATTAAAAATCTCTCTCTCCTCCACCATCGTTTTAACGAATTCACTGTATATGGATCTGAACTGGGTTTGTCCTCTTATGTCATTTTATATTTTTGAATAAATACTCACGGCTATTAAAAATGACTGGAATTGACATTTATTTTAAAATGACTATTATTTTATTGACTTAGTTTTTTTAGAGGACTATGGCATTTATGTTACAGCATAGGTTGATGACCATAATTTAAAAAAAGCCAAACCTGTATTATTACAGTTTAACTTTATAATGTCTATTGGTTGCGCACTAAAACAAACGTTTAACCTTTTTTTTATGAATCAATTTTTCAATATTTATCCTAATTTTAAATGTTTTTTAAACTTTTGATTCGATAGATAGTAGCTCTATACCGAAATTTAACAAATGATGTTTCCCAGGAAGCCAAATGCAGAGGCCAATTCCGATTTCTTAGTTGGAGTGAATGTATAATTGCTGCTTTAGTAGTACATTCGTGCCTAATTTTTTAGCCTGATTCAGAACCGAGCTGTTTTTTTTTTTTACCTGAAATAACTGCTACGAGATTTATGATGTTTACTTGCAAAGTTATTACTCGTATTAAATATTGTTTGAGTTTGAGGTTAACAAATAAATGTTTAAAACCGAAACTTCTTCAAAAATTAAAAATGCCATTTTTTTTCTCTTTTTACGTATTTATGATCAGCTATAAGTCTAATAGCCATTTTTGAAATTGGTTTAGCAATTTTCAAAAGAAAATATGGAGTGAAAGGTAAAGGGTTAAGATTTATAATAAGAGGTGCTATATTTGAACATTTCTGCTCCTATTACAGGTACCCACCATATCTTTTAACAGAAAGCAAATATGGTGGATTTCAGTACTGTCAAACTTGCTTTGTGACAGTACTCAGTTTTTGTACTAACACCGAAGTGAATAGACACATTTGCTTAGTAAGTGAGAGCATAGGAAAAGGAAAAAAAAAAAAAAAAATCTGAATAAAGGCAACACAAAAGTAATTTGTGAATATTTTCAGAATGCGATAATTCGAAGTTAATTAATTCAAAAATGTAAGTGTAATGTATACTCATGCAGTAAATTCATTATATGTTGTGATGCAATATCGAATTCAGCCAAAGTGCGGACCAAAAATTGATTTTTCTATTATTATAAAAATGACTGCTATTCCCGGTTGTGGGCACCTTTTGTAACCAGTTGTGGGCACACACACACACACATATATATATATATATATATATATATTTTTTTTTCATTTAAAACGTGCGTTTGACTTACAAATTGTCAAATATGGTCGTTTATGTCAACATAACATATTTAATTAGTGTTTTTATGTATATTTACGTTTACGCTTATTAGCTATGTCAACCACGGAAAAGTCAACCGATCCAAAAGCAATGTATTTTAATTTTAATGCGCTGGTTAAAACCATTTAGGATTGCTTAGTGATTAAGAAATACATAAAATAGACTGCCGAAGAATATGGAGTTTCTCGCAGCATCTGTGTCCCTCCAGAAGAAGCCTGGAAAAAGTAAGGGAACTCCACCTGTCAAACTACCGTCCAAGCGCGCTAAAAATAGGAGTCTCCACTATCTGATGATGATGTCGACTTCTGTATAATCTATTTGGAGCACCTGCTACCATGCCTTTTTATTTTTTTAAGTAAAGAAGAAAACAAAATACAGCAATCTCCGTTATCCTTCCTTGTCAAGAATTTTACATTTAAAACATACTTACAAAATAAACACGCCCATTACGTGCCTTAGTAACAATTTCAAGAAAAGTATTTTTTAAAGCGCGGTAATAAATTAAAAATTGCAAGTGATATTTGTTTAAATTTTTAATTATTAAAAGACAATTTCTAATTCTAATTCTTAAATAACTAATAAGCAAAAGATTTAAAAAAAAAAAAAAGCGTGAACTTTTGTCAAAGTAATAACGATTTTTCCGTACTTAATTTACTTATTTTGAAGGAACAATTAATTAATTGTTTGTCAAAAATTAATTAATATCGTTTATTAATTTGTTTATATTTTAAAAACTCTTTCCAAATTTAGGGTAGTAATACCTTTTTCTAGTATGCAGGAATGTTCGCCGGTTATAAAAATCAGCCGCTTTATAAAATCACTTTTGCTCAGAACGAATGTGATTTTAATAAGCGGTGGGAACTGTATTCCGTATGTCTAAACAAGTTTTCGTGTTTCATCCATGCGAGAAAAAAATCATCTTAAAAATAATTTTAAAAAAATTTCGGACTATAGTTTATGGGTGGGTTTAACCCTTTAACGTTCACTACTTAATTTATTTTGAAAATTACTAAACTAATTTTAAAAATGGCTTTTAGACACATAGCTGATCATAAATATTTAAAAAATAAAAAATTAGCATTTTTCCTTTTCGAGAAATTTTCGGTTTGAAACATCTGTAAATAAACCTTATTAAATTCAAATAATATTTAATTTAATAAATAAATCACTTTATAAGTAAACATTATCGACAACAAAAACTGGTAAAAGTTGCATAGATCCCAACATTTCAATTTATTCCGGAGTATTTTAACCCTTTGCGGTGCAAAGTAATTCGGATCATTTAAATTACACTGCCACCGGAATTTACGAACATAATTAAAATAGAAGAAATTTTAAATTTTCACGTTAAAAAAAGGGCCTTTTCTGCTATGTTATAAATGTAAATTTTTGCCAAAAAATTTCCGGGATGAGTTTTTGCCCTTGAGAATTAGAATTAGGGGGAACACTGCGACTAAAAGGGTTAAACTATAACTCCCTCCCCCTTCCGGTTATGGCTTTGCAGACAAAAATATATAAATCTAATTTTCGGACTCAATTTTCCTAAAAATGTTTAGTTATAACAAAAACTCAATTTTAAAAAATTTACTCCAAAAGGATACTTTACCCATATAGAGGCAGAGAGTAAAAATTTTTCACTAAATTAAAAAAAAAATGTTCAAGAAACATCGTCAATTGTTAAGATGGCAAATATAAGGGGTGATGAAATCGTGAAAGTTGCTGCAATTTATACGTATAAAGTAATCATTATAAAATGGGCAATGCTGTATAATAATAAGAAAGCACCACAGAACTAGCGTTTTAAAGTAACAATCACGAAACTTTGAATAAACGCCATAAAATGCAATAAACTCGCAGCAGTTGTTTCGGGCTGAAAGGACACACGACCCTTCGTCAGGCGAACAAAGTAGTGCATTGCCGCTTTGAGTGCAGCACTCGTGCCTACTTTGTTCGCCTGGCGAAGGGTCGTGTGTTCTTTCGACCCGAAACAATTGTTGCGAGTTTATTGCATTTTATGGTGTTTATTGAAAGTTTTGTAATTATTAATGCTGTATACTATTTTAAAAATAATATTATACAGTTTGTCACATGATATTTACAAGCTTTATAAAATTTTAAACTTTATTTTGTTATGCATTAAATTATAGGTATTTGCGTATAAGCGACTGCCCATAATATTTTTAGCGTATTCCTTTTTATTCATTTTTTTTTTTTTAATTTTGTATTCATGTTATTCAGTATATTTGTCACAAAACTGACATTCATATTAAAGAAAACTAGTATGTTGTGCCCACCACATCACTTTCTTCTATATTTTCCTATACAAATTCACTCAGTAAAAATAATTTATTAAAATTATTATTTAAAAAAATTGTCTTCCATGATAATGCAGACGATTTCCATATTAGAGAAGTAGTATAACCACTAAATAGGAAAAAAAAAAAAAAAAAAAAAGGCAATTTTATTGTCAATATTACATTAAACTAGTATGTTGTGGCCACCACAAGACTTTCTTCTATATTTACCTATACATATTCAATCAGTAACAATATTAAAAAAAAAAAAAAAAAAAAAAAAAGTACGATTTTTTTTTTTTTTTTTTTTTTTTTTTTTTTTGTTAAAAGTGAAAAAAATCGATAACTTTGTTTTAAATTATCACAGATTTATAGTTCAACCATTCGTTTTAAAGGTATTGACGAGACCTTTCGAAAGATACCCATCTTGAAAATTTATCCCCCCCGAGGGGGTACTTCCCCCCCAGGGGGGGGGGGAGCGATGCCCCCCCCCCATGCAGAAATTTTTTTTCCTAGTTACATACTACTATTATCAATAATTCATATTAATTTTACAATCACAAGTTTAAAACAACTCTAATTATGCACATTTATACGAATTTTTGTCCTATGCTGCCATGTTAAAAATTTAGATAAAATGCTATCACAGCGCCACCTGTTGAGCTATTGATCCCCAAACATAATCAGCACCAGTTTATGTCGGGGACCAACTAAATACCAAGTTTGGTTAAATTTCGTTAAAAAAAAAATTTTTATTGTCAATATTACATTAAACTAGTATGTTGTGGCCACCACAAGACTTTCTTCTATATTTACCTATACATATTCAATCAGTAACAATATTAAAAAAAAAAAAAAAAAAAAAAAAAAAAAAAGTACGATTTTTTTTTTTTTTTTTTTTTTTGTTAAAAGTAAAAAAAATCGATAACTTTGGTTTAAATTATCACAGATTTATCGTTCAACCATTCGTTTTAAAGGTATTGACGAGATCTTTCGAAA
Source organism: Salticus scenicus (assembly GCA_963930645.1). Taxonomy (NCBI): domain Eukaryota; kingdom Metazoa; phylum Arthropoda; class Arachnida; order Araneae; family Salticidae; genus Salticus; species Salticus scenicus. The sequence goes on from OZ005662.1 coordinate 209,379,849, forward strand.
GATACCCATCTTGAAATTTTGCCCCCCCCGGGTGGGAACTTCCCCCCCCGGTGGGGGGGCAACCGATGCCCCCACATGCACAAAAATTTTTTCCATGTTAACTATTACTATTATCAACGAGACCTTTCGAAAGATACCCATCTTGAAAATTTACTTCCCGGTGGGGGGATTTTCCACCCCAGGGGGGGAACCGATGCCCCCCCATGCACAAAATTTTTTTCCTAGCTAACTACTACTATTATCAATAATTCATATTAATTTTACAATCACAAGTGTAAAATAACTCTCTTTATGCCCATTTATACGGAATTTTGTCCTATGCTGCCATGTTAAAAATTTGCATAAAATGCGATCACAACGCCACCTATTGAGCGAGTGATCCCAAAATCTAATCAGCACCAGTTTATGTCAGGGTGCAACTAAATACCAAGTTTGGTTAAATTTCATTCATTGGTTCGTGAGATACAGCGTCCACAAAAAAATGATACAGACAGACAGACAGACATTTTCTAAAAACTATTAATTCGTGTTCTCCATATCCCAAAACATGTAAATCCATCAAAAAGTGGACTTCGAAAATTTTCGCGAATCCAATACTTTCTCTATATTACATATAGAAGAAAGTAAAAAAAAAACTAGTATGTTGTGGCCACCACAAGACTTTCTTCTATATTTACCTATACATATTCAATCAGTAACAATATTTAACTAGTATGTTGTGGCCACCACAAGACTTTCTTCTATATTTTCCTATACATATTCAATCAGTAACAATATTTAAAAAAAAAAAAAAAAAAAAAATACGATTTTTTTTTCAAAGTTTTTTTTTTTTTTGTTAAAAGTAAAAAAAATCGATAACTTTGTTTTAAATTATCACAGATTTATGGTTCAACCATTCGTTTTAAAGGTATTGACGAGATCTTTCGAATGATACCCATCTTCAAAATTTAACCCCCCTGGGGGGGTACTTCCCCCCCAGGGGGGAACCGATGCCCCCCCATGCACAATTTTTTTTTCCTAGTTAACTACTACTATTATCAATAATTCATATTAATTTTACAATCACAAGTTTAAAATAACTCTCATTATGCCCATTTATACGGAATTTTGTCCTATAAAATGCGATCACAGCGCCACCTGTTGAGCTATTGATCCCCAAATCTAATGGGCACCAGTTCATGTCAGGGTGCAACTAAATACCAAGTTTGGTTAAATTTCATTCATTGGTTCGTGAGATACAGCGTCCACAAAAAAATGATACAGACACACAGACAGACAGACAGACAGACACACAGACAGACATTTTTTAAAAACTATCAATTCGTGTTCAGGAAATCCCAAAACGTGTAGATCCGTCAAAAAACGGAGGTCGAAAATTTTCGCGAATCCAATACTTTCTCTATATTACATATAGAAGAAAGTAAAAAAAGGGAAAAAAAAAAAAAAAATACGATTTTTTTTTTTTTTTTTTGTTAAAAGTTATAAAAATCGATAACTTTGTTTTAAATTATCACAGATTTATAGTTCAACCATTCGTTTTAAAGGTATTGACGAGACCTTTCGAAAGATACCCATCTTGAAAATTTATCCCCCTCGGGGGGGTACTTCCCCCCCAGGGGGGAAAGCGATGCCCCCCCATGCAGAAATTTTTTTTTCCTAGTTACATACTACTATTATCAATAATTCATATTAATTTTACAATCACAAGTTTAAAACAACTCTTATTATGCACATTTATACGAATTTTTCTCCTATGCTGCCATGTTAAAAATTTAGATAAAATGCTATCACAGCGCCAGCTGTTGAGCTATTGATCCCCAAACATAATCAGCACCAATTAATGTCGGGGACAAACTAAATACCAAGTTTGGTTAAATTTCGTTAAAAAAAAAAAAAAAAAAAAAAAAATTGCGATTTTTTTTTCTAAGTTTTGTTTTGTTAAAACTAAAAAAAATCGATAACTTTGGTTCAAATTATCACAGATTTATCGTTCAACCATTCGTTTTAAAGGTATTGACGAGATCTTTCGAAAGATACCCATCTTGAAATTTTACTTTCCCGGGGGGGGATTTCCCCCCCCGGGGGGGGGAAACCGATGCCCCCCCATGCACAAAATTTTTTTCCTAGCTAACTACTACTATTATCAATAATTCATATTAATTTTACAATCACAAGTGTCAAATAACTCTCTTTATGCCCATTTATACGGAATTTTGTCCTATGCTGCCATGTTAAAAATTTGCATAAAATGCGATCACAACGCCACCTATTATGCGATTGATCCCAAAATCTAATCAGCACCAGTTTATGTCTGGGTGCAACTAAATACCAAGTTTGGTTAAATTTCATTCATTGGTTCGTGAGATACAGCGTCCACAAAAAAATGATACAGACAGACAGACAGACAGACATTTTCTAAAAACTATTAATTCGTGTTCTCCATATCCTAAAACATGTAAATCCATCAAAAAGTGGGCTTCGAAAATTTTCGCGAATCCAATACTTTCTCTATATTACATATAGAAGAAAGTAAAAAATCCTTGTTATACACACTTATATCCAATCGCATTCAAAACTAGTACGATGTGGCCACCACATGACTTTCTTCTATATAATTTTCCACAAAATTTATTCAATACAAATTATTTATTAAATTATCAAATTATTTTACATTATAAATGCAGACGATTTTTATCTGACAGAATTATATTATCACCAAAGCCGAAAGATGTTAATTTTTTTACAAATCAGAAGAAATAAGATTATTTTCCAAGTTTTTTTTCGTTAAAAGAAAAAAAAAAATCGATAACTTTGTTTTAAATTATAACAGATCTATAATTCAACCATTCGTTTCAAATGTATTGACGAGAACTTTCGAAAGATACCCATATTGAAGATTTACTCCCCCCGGGGGTACTTTCCCCCAGGGGGGAAGCGATGCTCCCACGTGCACAATTTTTTTCCTAGTTAACTACTACTATTATCAATAATTTATATGAATTTTATAATCACACGATTAAAATAATTCTCATTATGTACATTTATGCGAAGTTTTGTCCTATACTGCCACGTTAAAAATTTAGAAAAGAAAAAAAAATGTTATAACAGCGCCACCTGTTGAGAAATTGTTCCGCAAATCTAATCAGCACCAGTTTATGTCAGGGTTCAACTAAATACCAAGTTTGGTTAAATTTCGTTCATTGGTTCGTGAGATACAGCGTCCAAAAAACTTGTGATACACACACACAAACATAGAGAGACTTTTTCTAAAAACAGTCAAATCGTGTTCAGGACATCCCAAAACGTGTAAATCTATCGAAAACTGGAGTTAAAAAATTTTCACGAATCCAATACTTTCTCTATATATATACATATAGAAGAAAGTAATAATCATGAGAATTTGCATATTTTACCCTCTTTTTCTTTTAACAGATGTTGTAATTCTGATATAAAATATTAAATGTACACACACAAAATTCGCAGTAAAAAATTGGAGATTTATAATAATTTGGAACCCTCTTGGAGCATTTGGAAATTGGGTATTACTTTGCTTTTTCCTTTTTACCCCATTTAAAAGAAGAAAAAAAAAATGTATTTTCATCTCTAAAATTGTTTTTATTTATTTATTTATTCTTTTAACATACTATATATGGATAAAAAAAGATTATGCAATTCTTGATTATCATGCAATGCGCGGTTTAAGAAAAGATAGAGTGTAAAACAAATAATTATAAGATAATAAAAAAGCTTTTTATATACTACGTTTTTAAATCTTCTAGCATCGTGACAAAAGCGACATTAGCACTTATCAATGTGTATAAAATTTTTAAAGTGATAATGACGTCAATTTTTGTGAGATGCGTAATTTAACTTTTTTTAATTTTTTAACGTTCTCGTTTAATTAAACGTATTTATTTTTATGTCGAAAAAAAAAATGAACTTGTTTTTTTTTTTGCAACAATTAAATTATAGCTAATATTTTAATGAGTATTTTATTGCTATAAAGAGCTTATTATTTTCATATTTTAATTAATTAAAAGAAAACTATTCGAAAATCTGACTTCGAAGTATTGTGTTGTCACCGGGTTCTGAGCTAGTCTAAAAGTTTCATATGTCTAGCTAGTAGGGAAGTTAGTTAAAAATAGATTGCAAGATTTGTACTGAACAAACAAGAATCGAAGTTAATAAATACATGGTAAATAATAATAATAATCTATTTTCGACGAGGAAGTGCGTCTTGTTTTAAAAATTGTTTCAAAAGTACGAGACACTCTCTTGTTATTTTATCCAGTTTAAGTTCTATTCCATTTAAATCGACTTAAAAAAAGAAAGAAAAATGTAAAAAAAGTAAAAATAAGTGTTTTACGTGTGAACCGGGTGAAAACGATGAATGGTGGAGAGAATTAAAACCAGTGCTGCCAGATGGTAACTTTAAAATTTCCCTTTTCAGCATAAAATTTCCCTCAATTGTGCAATATACAAGATTTTAACGCCATTAGGTGTAAAACAATTTGTACTGAATAAGGGGATGATATTAGTGTAGTGTAATGTAAAAGTTAACGGAAATTGTTCACATGCTCTAGAGGTCCTTTAATTTAATACCGCTTTTTTTTTTTAATTAACTTTAATTATTTAATCGAAATAAAAGACTGCAAACGATTACTGAAGTTCACTATTAAAAAAAAATATTATTCAATAAGAGGTGACTAACGCCTTGCGCTTTGGACATAGTCCTGGGTAGAATGCCCTGCATAAGTATTTTCTAAGGAATGCTAGTCAATATTCGCGTATTTTCTGAGAAAATCAGGGAATGTTCAAAATAAGCAGGTCGAATGAAACTAAATCCCTAAATTTCTTCAGAGCATTTTAGATTTATTACAAATTATGGGGAAAAAATCTGCTTTTTAGCTCTCAGAATATAGAGAAATTTGTTCTGATAATTGAAGTTCGAGGAAAAAATCTAACAAATAATGCTTAAAAACTGACAAAGTAAAATTTCCCCTTTTGAGGTGGAATTTCCCTTTTTCCCTCTACATTTTAAATCACATCAAAATTTCATATTTTGAGGGAAATTTCCCTCAATCTGGAAGCACTGATTAAAACTGCAATGAAAGAATCAAGCAGTAATAGATTGTTGTGTGCAGATGGGGGAAAAAAAAAACACCTCTTTTTTTATTTTATTTTTTTAAATGGTCGTTTACCCAGAGACCTTGATCAATGGTGTTGATTTCTCCGCCCACCCAACCTGTATCCTGGCAACCTTTCGAACCAGTTATTTCAGTAGAGATGATGAAATGCGGGTAGAGGTAGAACGACCCTGGAACTGGTTTAGTCACAGTCCAGTTGCCAGGGTAACCGATTAGTCGACTTAATTTTAGGGATGTCCGGTATTTTCTTTTCGCGCCAACACTGGAATTTCTCGCCACATTCCTCTCGTTCAGTCGTTCTGTTCAGCGATTGACTTACCTATTGTTAAATCGTTCAGACAGGTTTGTATTTCGAAAGGAAGGATTTTCTTATTCTTATTTGTTTCTTGTTACATTTTGTTTCTTTTTTATTGTTAAGTTTTCATTTGTGCATTTTGAACCTTTGACAGCACCACTAAAATATGTTTCATATAAAAGCGTATGGTTCCATTTAATATTTATAAATTGAATTACATTAGGTGTGTTCTGTAAAATATATATTCATTCAAAATTTCTTATGGTTTTCCATATGTCTTTTTAGAGATTTGAAATCTTCAAATTGTGTTTTCTCAATTTGCATTTTTTCATGAATTCATGCGCTTCAAAATGATTAAATTTCTGCAGCTATTTAAGAAAAAAGTTATTAATTATTATTATTATTTGGGGGGAGGGGGGGTATTTAATAGAATCTACCTAAAAGAATAAGGGATGAATTTTGCAATAACTTAATATATATATTTATATATATATAAAATCAGTTTTTTTTTTTTTTTTTTTTCCCAGTTTTGCACTTTATTTTTTTCTCAAAAACTTATCACTAAATTTCAAAACCCATCTCTATTTATTTAAGTAGGTTCTTTTAAACATACAATAAATATTTCAAATATATAAATAAAATAAAGTTCAATATTAATTATTTGTAGAAGTTTAATCATTTTTGAGTTCATGAATTCATACATAAAAATGCAAATTGAGAAAACACAATTTGAAGATTTCAATTTCAAAAGAATGCTAACTGAATAAAAATCTCTCTCTCTATATATATATATATATTAATAACTAATCTTTTTGTGTGGAAATGCTGTTATTAGTGTATCTTGTATAAAACTGTTAAAATGCTTCCTGAATTCATGTACAAGTTTTTAAAAAAGGGAGAAAAAAACTTTGATAACTACGCCAAATATGACAACCTTTCTCCCACACTTAAAACTTGTTCTCCCTCTGATAAGTTGCCTCTTCCTTTCTTACAACCATACCCAGAGCTGTTCTTATGAGATGAGAGCCAGACAGTAGTTACAATTCTTTGGTAGTAGTCTGTCAGTCTGCGCAGAAGAAGAAATGGGACACAGTAACGTTAGTGCTTCGAAGCAAATAAATAAGGCTGGACGTGCTCCTTATAGAAGTATGAGAAGGAAGACGGTTCACGAACATATAACCAAGTGGGATATAAGGCGACTTGCTCGACGAGGAGGTGTTAAGCGGCTATCATCCTCTGTGTATTATGCAATGAAAGAAGTATTGAGAATATATTTAGCAAAACTCATCAGATCGTCTATCATATACTGTGAATATTTCAAAAGGAGTACGGTACTGGCAGAAGACGTTGTTCGAGCAATGAAAACTCGAGGGGAAAGATTGTACGGATTTGATGATACTCCTTTTCCTATCAAAGTGAGATCTGCCATAGATATGATTGATACTGGAGAAAAGGATGCTCTTTCTACGTTGGAGCCAACAGAAACAGAAAATAATGTTAAGAATTTAACAGCCACAAGGGAAACAACGTCGAAGAAGTGTTCGGATAACATAACTGATTGTAATGCAACTTTGCTGGACATTAGACGGCCTGTACGAAAAAATAAAATTTCTCCCTTAATTCCAAAACACAAAGAAACTACTGAACCAAGTATTAAACCAGATTCAGAAAATGCCGACAATTCAGAAGTTACAAAAGAAAATTGTTTGTTATCCGGAAAAAATAACAGAAAGAACTTGATTGTTTCAAAAAATGCTTTTATAAATTCAGTCGGGCTTGATGATGATAGTAATGCAGTTTCAACCAGTCGCATTGCAAACAAGCGACATAAAATAAGACTGCCTTTAAATGAGAGAAGAAGGAGATTATTATTTCCACATTATTTCCGGAATTCTGGCGAAGCATCGAGAAATTGAAGGAAAATCACGATGAATACTAAAAAACTTGTTACTACTGAAGTGAATGCAAGTGATGCAGATGATTTTCAGGACAATTTTGATTTGTTGTCAAAAATGAAACGAAAGAAATCGGCAAGAAATTGTGTGTGAAAATAATAATAATAATGACAGCTGTCAACAGCAAATCCACAGTATAAGCTGTGTAGCATTAAACTTTTAAACTATACCAACTTTAACTTGCTAAATTTTAAGTTTTTAAAGATTAAACCTATTAAACTTTTCGATAATGATTATTATTCATTTTCTTTTCTTTTCTTTTTCTTTCAAAAAATGATTTTGATGAAATTCTATCAAAAGCAGAATTTAGTTTAGGACGGAGAACTATTTTTATTATTAGGACTGAGAACTATTAGTCTCAATCTCGGATTTTTGCGGTGTCATTTTTCGATAGTTGGACATTTATTGAAATCTAAAATTTATCGAAAATATAATTGAATAATTTGAAAGCGATGTTATAATTTGAAAAAAAAAAAAAAAAAAATAGTCCTCTGTCCTAAACTAAATTCTGCTTTTGCCAGAATTTCATCAAAATCATTTTTTTTTTTTTTTTTTTTTTTTTTTTTAAGAAAAGAAAATTAATAAAATAATAATCAGTATCGTTACAAATGATAACGAAACAATTTTTTTTTTTTTTGATAATTTTGAATTAGGAAATAAAAAGTGCGCGAGCATCTATGATAATATGAAATAAAAATAAGTAAAAAAGTGAATTTAATGATTTAATTTTTATATAAAACATGATCGCGTGCTATCTTAAAAAGTAGATGTAAAATTTAAAGTTTAATTTTTTTGGCAACAATTATAAATTAAAATAAATAATTTAATGAAAGTTTAGACGTTAGAATTTCTAATTTTATTTATTATTATTTTTTCATGCAAAGAAAGGAAAGTTAATTTTAAATATTTATTTTATTAATATTAAAAATAGGCTTTATTTATTTAGAAAGAATAGTTTTAAATAAGTCCTGTTGTACTATATTAAATTCTGTTTGGTGCAGAATTTTATATTTATTACAAAAATAGGCTTAGGTTTTTAATGTTTTTATTTTCCAAATTATAACGTTGTTTTCAAACTATTCAATTATATTTTCGAAAAATTTTAGATTTCGATGATTGTTCGACTATCGAAAACTGGTATCGTAAAAATCCGCAGATTGAGACTAATAGTCTTCAGTCCTTAAAAGAAAAAAAAAAAAAAATTAAAATTGTGGAAGAATACTGTATGAAATCTATTTCTGTAAAATGTCGACAGAAGTCTTTATAAATCATTCATATATGTTAAATTGTTCTGAAATTTATGTTGTGAATTGAATTGTGTTTTGTTTTATGCTAATAAATTTTATATAGTTTATATATATGTATGTGTGTTTTTATTTTTGCTTTATTGTATTCTTTTGTTATGATTGTAATTAGAACACATAAGTTTATATCTTTTGAAGTCAAAGACAAAATAAACTAGTATGTTGTGGCCACCACAAGACTTTCTTTTATATTTTCCTATACAAATTCACTCAGTACCAATATTGGAAAAAAAAAAAAAAAATTCCAAGTTTTTTTTCGTTAAAAGTAAAAAAAAAAAAAATCGATAACTTTGTTTTAAATTATCACAGATTTATAGTTCAACCATTCGTTTTAAAGGTATTGACGAGACCTTTCGAAAGATACCCATCTTTGAAATTTACCCCATCCCGTGGTGTACTTCCCCCCAGGGGGGAAAGCGATGCCCCCAAATGCACAATTTTTTTTCCTGATTAACTACTACTATTATTAATAATTCGTATTAATTTTACGATCACAGGTTAAGAATAACTCTCATTATGTACATTTATACGAAATTTTGTCCTATACTGCCATTTTAAAAATTTAGAAAAAGTACGATCACAGCGCCTCCTGTTGTGCGATTGATCCCCAAATCTAATCAGCACCAGTTTATGGCAGGGGCCAACTAAATACAGAGTTTGGTTAAATTTTGTTATTTTTTTTTTTATTATTATTACGATTTTTTTCAGGTTTTTTTTTTTCGTAAATGTAAAAAAAAAAATCGATAACATTATTTTAAATTATCACAGATTTATAGTTCAACCATTCGTTTTAAAGGTATTGACGAGGCCTTTCGAAAGATACCCATCTTGAAAATTTACTCCCCTCGAGAGGGGACTTCCTCCTTAGGGGGGTTGACGAGGCTCCTACACATACAAAATTTTTTTCCCAGTTGACTAAAAAAAAAGTCCATTTTATTCTCAACTAGCCGCTTTCGGCGACCAGCTAGTTCGCGATCCCTGAAAAATCCGACTTTACGAAACTCCCGCTGGGTGGCGCCTGCGGCGCCTTTTTCCCGTTTCAGGTCTAATAACAGCTTATTGATAAATAGTGAAAATAGCCTATTGAAAAATTTAATCGCAGTAAATTCCCGTGCGGTAGCGCATTCGGCGCCCTCTTCCCTTTTCAATATAACTATATAATTTTTTTCTGTACACTCATGTTAAAATTTTTTTGTATAGCGGCGTAAGTGATTTTTTTTTTTTATCAGGACACCTCAAAACGTGTAAATCTGGTGAAATTTTTCGATAATATAAAAGAACTTTAAAATATCTTTCCAATGATGTATTAAAAATAATTTAATCGTAATTAGAAATTGAAATATAGAAATTTTATATATTACAGCGCCATCTGGCGGTAGAAATTTCTGTAATCTACTGTTAGATTTCCAATCAACGGAGCTTTCAAATGATGTATTACTCATAAAATTATTTTAATTAGTAACTGAGATGCAAAAGAAAACCGATTCAGGAGACCTCAAAACGTGTAAATCAGGTGAAATCTCGAATTCCACTTTCGATAATATAAAAGAACTTTAAAATATCTTTCGAATGATGTATTACAAATAATTTAATAATAATTAGAATTTGAAATATTGAATTTTTAAAATATTACAGCGCCATCTGGCAGTAGAAATTTCTGTAATCTACTGTTCAATTCCGTCAGAGATTTGAAATATATACTCTTCAATTCCAATTCAAATAACTTTTAAATTACATATTGCTCATGAAATTATATTAATTAGAAGCTGAGATAAAAAAGAAAACCAAATCAGAACACCTTAAAACATGTAAATCAGGTGAAATCTCAAATCCCACTTTCGATAATATAAAAATACTTTAAAATATCTTTCGAATGATGCATTAAAAGTAATTTAATCATAATTAGAATTTAAAATATTGAAAATAAAGGTGTTCTGGGTATTCCGTTCTTTTCTCCTAAACTCCCGTTCTTTTTCTACTTCTTTGAATCCCACTTTCGATAATATAAAAATACTTTAAAATATCTTTCGAATGATGCATTAAAAGTAATTTAATCATAATTAGAATTTGAAATATTGAAAATAAAGGTGTTCTGGGTATTCCGTTGTTTTCTCCGAAACTCCCGTTCTTTTTCTACATCTTTGCCCCTTCGCTCTCCCCCTCCCCCTTTCCGTCGATAATAATAATTTTACACTCGAAAATATCCGCAACCGATTTACCTTGCCTTAAAATCTAAATGTGCCAACCAACTTCAAACGCTGTAACTCGTTTTTTTTTGCCCCTCTTCCCCCTCCCTCAAGCCCTCACTAATAATCGTACTCTTTCAAAAATATTCACAATCCAATTATCGTGCATTAAAACCAAATACTACGAAATTTCAACGGCTGCAAATACTGCAAAATATAAAAGAAAACTTAATCTTTTTTTCCAATAAATATGTCATTTTTTTAGTTATACATATATTTTCATGAAAATTGAACAGTAGCTTTATAATATACTGTCTAGGCCGAATATTAATTCAAATGTAACGTGAATGAAAATTTGAAAAAATTCGAAAATTGCAATTCCCCCCCCCCCCGCACTACATTACACGTGACATCTTGATCGGTTACAATCATTTCCTTTTTCATGGCAGACTTTTGTCTGGCATTTGAAATGATGTTGCCACAAAAAATTCATACTTTAGTTAATTTTAAAAAATCTAATTGATGTATCGATCAGCCGCTTGCACTCTTAGATTCGCAAAAAAATTCCCCTTTCATTTGGTACCAAATTCGTAACGATCGGACTAATATTTCTAATTTATTTTCCTTTTTTTCTGCTTTTAACTCCGTTAAAATATCTATTTTTATGCAATCGCGGTGAATTCTGAGTATTTGAGTTCGCTTTTTGATTAGACATGGGTCTACATTTTAATTAATATCTCCGGAACTAATTAAAATTTTTAATTCTGTTTTCACTATCAACTCGGGAAGGCTTATGAGCACTCGTATGTCAAATTTTGTACTTCTGCGTTCAGTAGTGGCTGAACGTATAGATGCACAGACAGAGAGACAGACAGACAGACAGACATCTTCTTTTATTACTATAGATTAAATAAAAATAATAATTTTTTTTTTTCGTTAAAAGTAAAAAAAAAAAACGATACCTTTGTTTTAAATTATCACAGGCCTATAGTTCAACCATTCGTTTTAAAGGTATTGACGAGATCTTTCGAAAGATACCCATATTGAAAATATATTCCCCCCGGGGGGTAATTCCCCTCCAGGGGGGGAAGCGATGCCCCCAAATGCACAAGATTTTTTTCTTAGTTAACTACTACTATTATCAATAATTCATATTATTTTACAATCACAAGTTTAAAATAACTCTCATTATGTACATTTATACGAAATTTTGTCCTATACTGCCATGTTAAAAATTTAGAAAAAATGCGATCACAGCGCCACCTGTTGAGCGATTGATCCCCAAATCTAATCCGCACCAGTTTATGTCAGGGCCCAACTAAATACCAACTTGGTTAAATTTCATTCATTGGTTCTTGAGATACAGTGTCCACAAAAGTCATGAAACACACAGACATTTTCTAAAAACTAGCAATTCGTGTTCAGGTCATCTCAAAACTTGTAAATCCATCAAAAAAAGGAGGTCGAAAATTATCAAGAATCCAATACTTTCTCTATATTACATACTAGCCGCCTTCGGCGACCAGCTGGTTCGCGATCCCTGAAAAATCCGACTTTATGAAACTCCCGCTCGGTGGCGTCTGCGGCGCCTTTTCCCGTTTCAGGTCAAATAACAGCTTATTGATATATCGTGAAAATAGCTTATTGAAAGCGCAGTAAATTCCCGTCCGGTAGCGCCTTCGGCGCCCTCTTCCCTTTTCAATATCTGAAACAGCCTGTTCGCTCACCATGTTATATTTCAAATTTCTGACTTTAGCTAAGTCCCGCTCGGTGGGGCCTGCGGCGCCTTATCCCCGTTTTAGAACTTACAACACCTTCCTCGCTCATTAGAATTTGAAATATTGAAATTTTAAAATATTACAGCGCCATCTGGCGGTAGAAATTTCTGTAATATATTGTTCAATTCCAAATCAACAAAGCTTTCAAATGATGTGTTACTTATGAAATTATTTTAATTAGTAGCTGAGATACAAAAGAAAACCTAATTAGGACACCTTAAAACGTGTAAATCAGGTGAAATCTCGAATTCCACTTTCGATAATATAAAAATGAAATTAGGTGAAGCCGGGGTAATAAGAGACAGGGGTAATAAGAAACGCAGTCAAAAAAACCTCCAAAAAATATACTTAGACAACTTTAAAAATATGTAATATTAAGTATCATGTGTACTCTTTACTACAATACACTTGTTGAGAAGTTTATAACACATTTTGAACTTTTTTTTATACGATATAAAAAACCTTCGCTTTGAACTTACCCTAAAAGTTCGTGACATTTTCTAAATTTTTTGTAATTTTTTTTTTTTTTTTTATAGGTTAGATGTTTGGGATTTATTAATGTGTGACCTTTTGACCAAGACTATGACTTTTGATGTACAATTTTTTAAAACCTTGAAAGCATTCTTTATTTACATGTTCTAGGCATGTTTCTTATTACCCCATTTTTATTTTTTGTTGGGGTAATAAGAGACTCATGTCTCTTATTACCCCCACAGTTAATTCCTGTGACCCCCCCCCCCCCCACTTCATTGTTGTTCCTGTTAATTCAGTCTGACTAGTTTATGAAGAGTTTACCTAGTGTTAGGCCTAGTCTAAGTTTACCAAGAGAACATTTTTTTTTTTTTTTTCACTTTAAATCAAAAAGCAGTTTTATTCATTAGGCTAGACCATATTTAAGGTTTATGATTATGCAAAATTATGTTTAGAATGTCTATAAGTTAGTATTTAGTCATTAATACTTCATTACATAATAAATAAGTTCATTTATAATTGCTAGAAATTTTTTTATAAAATTTTGTTCGCTTGTATACACTTCAAAGATACGGTTTTTTGCCTATTTTCGACTACACTTTAGAAAATGCGTAAAATATTTTCTGCCCATTTTAAAATTTATATTGATGTTTTTGGTTAATCCCTAGGTTATGTTGATTATGTAGAACTATCATTAAGTACATTATTATATTATTTAGGACCTAATATTAAAAGAAATGAATTTCACAAACACATTTATGACAGTTAATTTTCGAGAAAACATATTTTTTGAATGGATGTAAATAATAAAAATTAAAAACTATTGGCTGATTCAGAATTGTTTCCAGATGTCTTTTATTATCCCACATGATTTTACATTGCTATATATGGATAGTTACAAGCCTGGTCTCTTATTACCCCACGTGGGGTTATTAGAGACAAGGATTTAATGAAAATTTAAATTTTTTTTAAAACAAAAAAATTAAGTTCAAAAATCACCTAAAAAATCAACAGGAGTCCATTTAATGAAATTAATACGAGACATTTATTTCAAGTTATTTAGATTAATAGTGTAGATTTTACTAATATTTTTTATCTCTTATTACCCCTTTTGTCTCTTATTACCCCGGCTTCCCCTATACTAATTAGAAGCTGAAACACAAAGAAAATACAAACATTATTTTTAAAGATTTGTGTCTGACGTATCTGTGGTTTTCTCCAAAACTTGCTTAATTCCGGGCTATATACCGTTAAAAATTATTAGTACGAAATGTGAGCGAAAATCTGAATTTGAAACTCTATAAAATATAAAAGAATAAAAGTTTTCTGGTTTTTCGGTAGTTTTCTCTGAAAGTTTCGTAAAGAATTTGAACGGCTTATATCATTTTAATAGCCTGCAATAAAAATACTTTAAAATATCTTTTGAATGATGTATTACAATATTGATGTATTTTGTATTACAATAATGAATATCCTTGATATATTTTAGACTCAAAATGGCTAATCTATCAAGGGCGATTAACGATTTCTATTGAAATCCATCTAAAATTTAAGAATTCCAAAACTGCTTTTTTACAACGGAATTCATTAAAAAAAAGGGGAAAAAATCAATATTCTTCTGTTAAAAGTAACTCATTAACAGATGAAATTGGTGAATGGTGTCATTAACATATGAAATAAAAATGAATTTAAATAAATACAATGTGTCTATTTATTTTATTTTTAAAGCTATACTTGAGATTTTTTAACTGCATACAGGTGAGCCATAATGACGGGCAATTTCGAAGTTCTGCTTTTGATCGATTTTAAATTGAAAAAATTCAAAAACTGCTTTTTTTATTTCCAGTACTTTGTCACGTGGGCGAAAAACGAAAAGCAAGAATAGTCAGCCAGAATGTCTAGCACCTGGCACTGAGGAATCTTATTCTCTCTTCTCTGTCAAGGTCAGATCAAGATAGCAAGCAGTATACAGTTCATTACGGAATGGCGATAATGGTTTAATGCCTAAAACTAAAAAAATTATAACTCATTCAGTTTTTGAAATTTTCTCTCAATCTTTTGGGAATTGAATTATTGAAGCGAGATCTATATACAAAAAAAAAAAAAAAAAAAAAAAAAAGAGAAATGATTTATCTCTAAACGCTTTTGAGTTATGAAATGTTTTGTGAAAAAATCGATGTTTCGTAAAATCTAAAAATATGGATCGCTAATCCGTATTTTGTAAAAATGTTTATATGGTTCGAAAGAGGATTAAATGTCCTTTCCAAATATACCAGTTGTTCAGAAATGGAACAGTTACTCGGTCGTACAGGGCGTTTCAAAAAAGACGATCAAGAAAAAGAAATTTTCGACCCTTTTTAAAACTTTTTTTAAAAATATAAAAAACCCGTATTAAAAAAAAATAGTACCGTAAGAATCAGTAATAAATGCTCTTTCTCGTGGTACAGGTGTATTTTCGATATTCCCAACAGATCGGCAGCGATCGCTTTAGAAAAACCCGCGAAATTTTTCTCTCTCTGCTTTCTCTTTTGAGGAACACGCTTGAAGGGCAAAAATTACGATCCGCTCGCTTTTTAATTAGACATTGGTCGACGTTTTAATTAATATCTCCGGAACTAATTAAAAATTTTAAATTCTGTTTTCATTATCAACTCGGAAAGGCTTCTGAGCACCCGTATGTCAAATTTTATACTTCTGCGTTCAGACGGGGCTGAACGTATAGATGCACAGACAGATTGACAGACAGACAGGCATCTTCTTTTATTATTATAGATAGAAGAAAGTAAAAAAAAGATAGAAGAGAGTGCAATAGTTCGTCCGTTCGAATCCCCTGTAACATATTCAAGGCTGTGTCCATTGTGCTCGCCAGACTGCGTGAGGTCCCTGGTGCCAGATTGTCTGCAGTCTCGAGAAACCGGGCATACCAGGCGGTTTTTTCATCCTCATGGTTACAAAGTAACCGCGATTTCACGGATGGCTTTGATGTGCCGCTTGGGCACCCCACGCTAGGGTGGTACCCCGCCTTTTTGACGCCACTTGAAACTCCAATGAACTGTTGACCTGAGTGTAAACCTGGATACTCCTCAGGACCAAAGACTGTTTGATTGGTGTTTGTCGAGTGGGAAAAATTGTTTCCCCCCTTTTTCAGATCACCAAGATTTTTGGAAGGACTAAATTTTTCAGATATTAAATCGAGGACTTGGATTTATGACTTGAAAGAGAACGGACGTTCTCCTGAATCTTTTAAAATGTTAGGATTTCACAGGTATCTGTGATGCATGTAGTATGCCCTGCAATGTTGAAAGAAGTTTTAATTAAAATTATGTTAAGTTTGCACTCAAGCATTATTATTCTTTGTGTGTTACTTAAACAAAGCTTTGACTACTATCAATTGTGAACATGTGTTCCACGCTACTTACCGACTATACCACAGCTGAAGTTAAAGTGGTGGCAGCAAGGAGGATGTGTGTCTAGAGTAAATTAGGTGCAGCCCAAGCCTTAGATGATAAGAAACGCCATATCAAGAAGATTACCAGCCCAACAGGAGATGTCTCGGAACTAGGAGTGGTGAGTCCCTTTCTTTTTCTATTTAAGTATCAGGGAGGTCTTAGTTGTAGGGGATTAGCTGTATTTTGGGGTAACTTTCTTACAGGTGTTAACTGGTCATAGGAAAGAATTTTTCTTTTAGATTTTCAATGGTTCTTTTGTAGTTAAAAGAAGAAAAATCTTTAACAAAAGTCTTAGGAATCAAAAGGAAACGAGATTTTTGTTTCTATTTGTTTTGAAATTGCTTAACTCAATATTAATCCAAGTTAAGTGAGAAAAAAAAAAAAAAGTTAATTAATATTTTTTTTTTCTGTGCAAAATAAAAGGCATTTAAAATCGGGTTACTTTTAATGTCATATTTTATTTTGGGGTATTTAATTGTTTTTACTTCGTTTTGTCAATTGAATTTCAAAATTCACTCAGTTGTGGTTGTAATAGGAACTGAAGTTCAGTAACAGTGAAGTGTTTTATTGTAGTCATTAATTTGTTTATGTATTTTTGATTATTCTTGTGAAAAAAAGAAAAAAAATATTTAGTATCAATTATTTTTTTCCCTTTCTCTTTTTTCTTTATTATTATTATTATCTTTTTCTTTTTTTTTCTCTCTCTCGAGTGCTTGATTGTTTTTTTTAAAAAAATGGCTTATTTAAGAAAATTCAATAAAAGTACTTTGCTATTATTAGCAACTGAATTTGAGACTGATGTATCGGAGGATACGAGGAATAAAGATATTATTCAGGCAATTTTAAACGCTTCTGATTACGATGAGGAAGAAGCAAAGGATTACTTAGTGAGAATTTTAAATGATTTGGAAAGAGAGAAAGAGTTAGAAAGGAAGGAAAGAGAGAAAGAGTTAGAAAGGAAGGAAAGAGAGAAAGAGTTAGAAAGGAAGGAAAGAGAAAACATTAGGCAGTTTGAGCTAGAAAAATTGAGGCTTCAAAATGAGGCAGAAGTCAATAGCACAGCGTCAACGGTAACATCAGTAGAACCGGGTAGGAAACGGGTTCAATTAAGAGAATTGGTGCCTAAATTTGACCCAAAGCAAATCGACATTTCTTTATTTCTTATGATTTTTGAGCGCCAAGCGGCAAAAGAAAAAGTCGAAGAAGATTGTTGGGTATCCCAATTAATCCCGTTATTACTGACGGATATAGCGGAATTAGTTGTAAAGGAGCCTGCGGATAAATTTGAAAATTACCAGCACATAAAAAAACTATTATTTAAGCGTTTCAAGTTGAGCGCGTTGGCGTTTAAAAATAAATTCGAAGACCATAATAAAAAACCAGCAGCTTTATGGGTGGATTTGGTGTACGAATTAAGAGGTTATTTAGACAATTGGCTTGAAGCCGTAGATGTTAAAGATTTTGAGTCTCTAAAAGAATTGATGCTCACTGAGCAAATTAAAAAAAGGGTTCCGTTTGAAATCCGAGAACATTATTTAGATAATTGGGAAGAGATAAATAATGCAACGAATCTCGCCGAAAAATGCGATAAATTTGAGGCGGTCAGACGTGATCACAAAAAATTCGAACGGAAAAATTCCTTCAAGAAAGAAAAAACAAATTTCGGGTATTCTAGAAATAGTTATGACGCGAAAGGGGAAAGTGATAAGCAGGGAAAAAGAGAACTAGGTAAGAAAGAATTGGTTCAGAATGAGGAAATTTTCGAGAAACCGAGAAAAATAGTTTGTTACCAATGTGGTGAAACCGGGCATATAAGACCTCGGTGTCCTTTGAACGATAAATCGGAGGCAATTGTAAATCATGTAATTACAGCGCATTATTTGAGTCCATTTTTCAGGCCATATGTTAAAAATGCTGTTATAAACGGGGTTTATCGTAATTATTTTTAGACTCAGGTTCGGAGATAGATATTTGTGACCGTTCATGGGTTAATGATCAAGACTGGTTGGGAGAGACGGTGAAAATACGGCAGCCATTAGATTCCGAATGTATTTCCTTACCTGTGGCTAGGATTACGATTGAGGGAGACTTTGGTATTATTGTGACTAAAGCAGCCGTGAAACCAATCGATTTGATTCAGGAATATTATTTAATGGGGAATAAAACCGCTAGGTTGATTGAAGCGCAGAGAAGACGCTCATTAGGTAAGAGTAAAATCACTAATAAAGAACAACTTCAAAATGAGTCTCATGTACAAACTTTCCATAAAAACAACTCTCGTTCGCCCATACAATCCCGATTTTCTAACGCGAAAGGAAAAAAGAAAAATGAATCCAGTCCAAACTCTTGGAAAAACCCAGCTGCACGTTTTGGAAATTAGAGAATGAAAGTCACGAAATTATGTTTCACATGTCAATCACCAGAGCATTTGCATCGAAACTGTGACAAAGTGAAGGGATATTTAAAGGGTTTTCAGGAGCCGAAAGCAAAATTTAAAAGGACTGATCATTTTGGGAAAGATAAGCGCTTAGGCCAACAGACCCGACTCTCAAATCCTTTACTTGTTAGACGTGTAACAAAAGACTATCCGAGAGAGAAACTGAACAATGCAGTGGACGAACGCGAAACTGAATAGCAGGTGTTTGCTACTGGAAAGGAGGGAAGTTTCTTACAAGTTTTGTTTATTTATTTATTTTTCCTTCCTCTCTCAGAATTGTTAAGAGTGAAATGTTTTATTTTTTATTTTTATTTTATGCAATTTTCTGTGATAAAATTGCATAATTTCTTCTGTCTTTTGGAATATTATGCAAAAAAATTGAATTATTCGTTTCTATGTTTTTAATTAAAAAAAAAAAAAAAATTCATATATAAATTTTGGTTAAAATGTGCTTTTAGTTAGAAGGTATTATGTAGAAAAGTGTTAACTGCAACGTAACAAAATTGTTTAGATGAAAAGAAAGGAAATATGTGTGAGGAATCGTTTAGGGAAAAGCTGTAGAGAAAAAATAATTTTCTTTTTTGATTGTTAACATGTCATTGTTAGTTACGGATATTGAGTGATCCATGTCAACTAAGATGATGCATATTGTAGGTTTGCTTTTTTCCATTGCATAATTTTCCTTTTAAAATTTATTGAGATTTCTTTCTTTTACTTATTTTTATTTGGGTATTTTATTTATCCTTACTGGGTGGTTGCATACTTTTTTCTTCTTGTAGATAATTGCCTAACTGATTAACTGAATGTCATCTCTATTATTATTTTTTTTGTATATAGCATTGTGTAGGAATGTATGAAATTTTAATTCTTACACGTATTAATTTTTAGCATTTTATTTTTCAAGTTTACATTTTATTATCTTTTTTTTGAACTTGAGTGGTCTATTTATAATTTATTTTTTGTGGACTATGATTTATTTAATCTTTTAAAAATTTTGTGTGGTTTTTTTTTGGAAAAAAAAAAAAAAAATAAAAATGTGTGGAAAGTTTTAAAAATATTTGAAATCTTTCAGAAATACAATTTTTATTAATTAGTAATTTGGCATTTCAATTTTACGGTGGAGTTAACAATGTTACGTAAAGAAATTTTGAATTTTTTTTTGTGTTTAGTAAGTGAATTAAGCATAATTCAGATGATAGGAAAACTCCAACTGAGTGGATTGTTTTCAATTGTTTTTTTTAATTACTATTATTCATTTTATTTAAAGTTAACTCACTTTTAAGGGGTAAAATTGGAAATGGGTTTTAAGTTTATCTGGGGAAAGACCTCCCTGGGGCTTAATTGAAAAATGGGGGTCGCCTACTGGAGTGCTGTTGGTCGCCTGCTGGAGTGCTATTTGTCGCCAACTTGTGTTGTGATATTTGTGTCAAGAGCTGGATTTTGCTCTCCATAGTCGTGCAAAATCTTTTTATGGGGAGAGGAGGTGTGACATATTCAAGGCTGTGTCCATTGTGCTCGCCAGACTGCGTGAGGTCCCTGGTGCCAGATTGTCTGCAGTCTCGAGAAACCGGGCATACCAGGCGGTTTTTTCATCCTCATGGTTACAAAGTAACCGCGATTTCACGGATGGCTTTGATGTGCCGCTTGGGCACCCCACGCTAGGGTGGTACCCCGCCTTTTTGACGCCACTTGAAACTCCAATGAACTGTTGACCTGAGTGTAAACCTGGATACTCCTCAGGACCAAAGACTGTTTGATTGGTGTTTGTCGAGTGGGAAAAATTGTTTCCCCCCTTTTTCAGATCACCAAGATTTTTGGAAGGACTAAATTTTTCAGATATTAAATCGAGGACTTGGATTTATGACTTGAAAGAGAACGGACGTTCTCCTGAATCTTTTAAAATGTTAGGATTTCACAGGTATCTGTGATGCATGTAGTATGCCCTGCAATGTTGAAAGAAGTTTTAATTAAAATTATGTTAAGTTTGCACTCAAGCATTATTATTCTTTGTGTGTTACTTAAACAAAGCTTTGACTACTATCAATTGTGAACATGTGTTCCACGCTACTTACCGACTATATTACGTAAATCTCCCTGGTCTTACTATAGAAAAATTTAGCGGCAATCCGTCTGATTGGCAGAGATTTTATGATTAATATGATTCATCTATAATAATAAAAGAAGATGTCTGTCTGTCTGTCTCTCTGTCTGTCTGAGCATCTATATGTTCAGCCCCTACTGAACGCAGAAGTATAAAATTTGACATACGGATACCTAGAAGCCTTCCCGAGGGGATAGTGAAAACAGAATTTAAAAATTTTAATTAGTTGCGGAGATATTAATTAAAATATAGACCTATGTCTAATCAAAAAGCGATCTCAATCACTGAGAATTCACCACGATTGCATAAAAATAGATATTTTAACGGAGTTAAAAGCAGAAAAATGGAAAATAAATTAGAAATATTAGTCCGATCGTTACAAATTTGGTACCAAATGAAAGGGGATTTTTTTCCGAATCTAAGAGTGCAAGCGACTTATCGATACATCAATTAGATTTTTTTTAATTAACTAAAGTATGAAATTTAGTTGGAAACAGGCAGACGACTGTCTGTGATGAAAACGGAAATGGTTGTAATCGATTAAGATATCACGTGCTTTATACTGGGGGAGAAAAATGCAATTTTCAAACTTTTCCAAATTTTCATTTACCTTACATTTGAATGAGTATTCGGCTTAGTCAGCATATTATAAAGCTTCAGTTCAATTTTCATGAAAAAATATGAATAAATAAAAAAATGACATATTTATTGGAAAAAGATTAAGTTTTCTTTTTCATTTTTTGAAAATTCGTAGTATTTGGTTTTAATGCCCGATAATTCGATTGTGAATATTTTGGAAAGAGTACGATTATTAGGGAGGGCTTGAGGGAGGAGGAAAAGGAGCAAAAATAATAATATTAAAAAAAAAAAGAGTTACAGCGTTTGAAATTGGTTGGTATATTTAGATTTTAATGCAAGGTAAATCGATTGCGGATATTTTCGAGTGTAAAATTATTATTATCGACGGAAAAGAGGTGGGGGGGGGGAGAGCGAAGAGGCAAAGATGTAGAAAAGGAACGGGAGTTTCGGAGAAAACCACGGAAAACCCAAAACACCTTTATTCTTTAATATTGTTGCGCCTGCGCACTCTGTAAAGTTCGCTCCTTCGTTACGGAGCTCAGTTAGTTTGTAACTCCGCTCAAGGGAGGCTGGCATCTTTCTTTACTCCCATTTTTAAAGTTTTAAATAAATGTAGTAGTGATGTTTAAATCACCTCTAGTTTGTCAAGTTTTTATTACAGTCCACTATTTAAGTATTCAGAATGTTCTTATATAGTTTTAATTCTCTGATCTAACATTTTTGGTCCGTGCGACCACAGCGTAACCAGCATATTTCGTTTTCATAAAGAAAACAAAAATGGCTTTAACCGCATTAAATAGAAAAAAAGGGAATATCAAATCCCAATTCACAAAGTTACTCAACATTCCTAATGACGAATTAACCACAAAAGGTGAAATAACTTCGAGAATATCAATTTTAGAAAAACTTCAAAATAGATTTGAAGATTTAAAAGTGGAATACTATCAAGTGGCAAAGGATGATGAGTTTCCTACAATAGAAGAAGAGTTAAGTGAGCTAGATTCTCAATTTCAAGAATTAGAGGTAAGATTCAATACCTTACTAATTAACTGTAGTGACAATATGAATAATATAAACTCAAATAATAGCTCGTTAGGAGCGGAAAGAAACATTGTTCCAAATCATACTATGCATTTACCCCAAATACCGTTACCTGTATTTTCAGGAAAATTTGAAGAATGGAACAGTTTTAAAACGCAGTTTCTAAATTTAATGAATGATAATCCTTTATTAACTGCAAATCAAAAACTTTTTTATTTACGCGCTGCGTTGAAAGGCGAAGCAAAAACAGTAGAAACCACTGATGATACTTACGATTCTCTACTAAAAACATTAGAACAACGGTTTGAAAATAAAAGAGCTATAATAGAGGCTCATATCAAAACAATTATTAATTATGAAAAAATAACTCATGAATCTGGTAAAGAATTACGAAAATTATTGGATTGTATTTTAAAGAATTTAAGAGCGTTAAAAGTATTGAAATATGAACGCGATAATCTTTCTAATATTATGTTATTAAACATTGTTTTGCAAAAGTTGGATCGAGAAACTCGCAAAAATTACGAACTTACATTAAAGAACAACGACGTTCCTGACTTTGATCAGTTTCTAGAATTCCTAGAAAAACAGTGTTCAGTTTTAGACAGTGTAAATCGAAATTTACCGCTTAAGTCCTCAAAATATACTACTGATAAGTCTGGTTATCCCAGAAGTTTAGTTGTAAAAACCCAAGGAAATAATTCTAACTTGTGTATGTTATGTAAAAATAATTCTCACACGCTATATAAATGCGATATATTTCTTAATTTCACAACAGAAAAACGATATGAATTTATTCGAAAGAATAATCTTTGTTTAAATTGCTTCGGATTCCATAAAATAGCTAAATGCAATTCTAAGTATGCATGCAGTAAATGTGGCTCCAGACATCACTCATTACTTCATAAAGACAAAGATTTATTACTTCCGTTATCAAAAGAGAGTGCAACCCCCCCATCAAGCTATGATAATAGCGATCGTCTGCTTGAAGCAGGTGCATCGACTGAAAACAAAGAGTCGGCGCCGATTACATGTTTTGTTTCTGAAAATAAAAGAGTTATATTAGCGACTGCCACAGTATTTGTGTTAGATCAATACGGGTTTTATCACCCAGCTACTGCAATTCTTGATAGCGCTTCAGGCAGATGCGTACATGACATTTGCGTACAAGCTGAAATTAGTGACACTTGCGTACAAGTCCAGGTGTTCCAAATGTTACAGATCTGTTTTCGAAAAATCAAGTGGCATTTCCGTACAAAATTTGTTTCGCTGTATTTTTCGTTTGTAACACAAAGGGGTTGTATCCATATGTTAAACTTGAAGATAAATACGTGAATTTTCTCTTATGCATGTAGTCTTACGAATGGCAATGTTATGAGCTTAAGGCATATAAAAGTTACAAGCTATAATAGCCGTAGTTACTTTCTGAAATGACACTCAATTATTTATTCACTGAGTCAAGATCAATAAAGGTCCTTATAAATGCTATTAAGATCATTTTTATTTCTTAAATACTTTTTTACTTTTTAACAAGTATGAATTTTTTTGTCTCCAATAAAGAAAAAAAAAAGTTAAAGAAAGATATCTCTTCTTTATCAATAACGAATTGAATCATATTCCAATTCCTGAAATTATTTGTCGTTCACCTATATGCCTCTCTTTGTCCCCCCCCCCCTCCAAAAAAAAAAAAAAATGGTGTGTGTTTAAAAATGAAAAAAATCGATAACTTTATTTTAAATTATCGCAGATCGATGGTTCAACCATTCGTTTTAAAGGTATTGGTGAGCTCTTTTGAAAGATACCCATCATGAAACTTTACTCCCCTCGAGGGTGGACTTCCCCCCCAGGGGGCGAGGCGGGGCTCCTACATACATAAATTTTTTTTCCCAGTTGACTATCTCCATTACATAAAACATATATTCGTTTCATTTGGTTTAGTGCAGTCCAACGAAAAGCTTTCTGTAACATTCCTATATGATATACATTTAGAATACCGAGTTTGGGATTTCTGCTACGACTTGTCCTTGAGATATGCTGATAACACAGACAGACAGACACACAGACCATTCGCTAAAAACATGATTTTCGTATTCAGGGGACCTCAGAACATGTAGATACAACAAAAACGCACGTTCAAAAATTTGACCCTATAGCAATACTTTCTCGACCCTATGGGTAAGAGAAAGTAAAAAGAAAAGAAAAAGAAGGAAAGAATAGAAAGAAAGAAAAGGGTTTTAATGTTTGCATCATATGCATACAACCCCTTCATGCAATGATCCTCAAATAAAGCGAAAGAAATGTTGTACGCAAGTGCCACTAGATTTTTTGAAAACTCACCTGTAATATTTAAACCACCTGGACATGTACGCAAGTGCCACTGTTTTCAGCTTGTACGCAAATGTCCTGTACGCATCTGTCACAACACCCTAATATTGCAACAGCAAAATTTGTAAATAAGTTAGGACTGAAAAAAGAAAAAATAAACATTCCTCTTTCGGCGTTGTCAGGAATTCCGATAAATATAAAAACAAAAACACAAGCACTGATAAAAAATGAGAATAATTCGTTTTCAGCTAATCTGGAATTTTTGATTGTTCCAAAAATTATTGATGCGTTACCAATAAACTATTCTAATACATTAAAATTAAATATTCCAAAGGGAATAAAACTGGCCGATCAAACACTTTTCAAAAATAACAACAATGTTGATTTACTGATTGGGGCCGAAATATTTTTTGAATTAATGTTAACCAATAAAATCAAAATTCCTGAAACGGGTGCAATTTTACAGGATACTGTGTTTGGATATGTGCTTAGTGGAGCTGTTAAAGGCACTCCACATCCATTGTATTGTGCTATGATTTCCCAGTCAGATAACTCCAATTTAGAAAATATTATGAAAAGATTTTGGGAGATTGAAAATATACTAGATTCACCTAGTTTGAGAAATAAGGAAGAGATAGAGTGTGAAAAGCAGTTCGTGAAAACATATCGCAGAGATGATAACGGGAAGTACATAGTGAACTTACCAATGAAAAATAATTCTGAATTGGGAGATTCTTTCCATTCGTCCAAGCAAAAGTTAAAAAATTTATACAGACAATTAAATAGAAATCCCAATATTTCTGAATTGTATGTAAATTTTTTGAATGAATATGAACAGTTAGGCCACATGCGAGAATTAAATGATAATGAAATAAACACTGTTAAATATTTTCTTCCACATCACGCTGTACTTAAGCCTGATAGCACCACTACAAAATTAAGGGTGGTATTCAACGCCAGTTCACCCACTACCAATGGGTTATCATTAAATGATTGTTTATTAAATGGAGGTGTAGTACAAGAAGATTTGTGTGCCATTTTATTACGTTTTCGTACGCACAAAATAGTTTTCACTGCGGATGTTAAAAAAATGTATAGACAGATATGGATTAATCCTGAACAATGTAATTGGCAATGTATTCTTTGGAATAAAACCCCTAAGGAAAAGCCTAAAATTTATAAATTATTAACTGTAACATACGGCACAAAATGTGCTCCTTACTTGGCCACTCGTGTACTAAAACAAATCGCTAGTGATGAAGGGGCTAATTATCCGTTAGCTTCTGCCGCCACACTTAAGGATTTTTACGTTGACGACATTCTAACGGGAACTGATGAAGTGTCGTCTGCTCTGGAACTCCAGAAACAGTTGGTGTTAATGTTAACGGCTGGTGGACTAGAGTTGCATAAATGGGTTTCAAATGCCAGAGAATTATTAGAACAAGTCCCTTACAGTGAGCAAGACTATCACTTCGAAAAAAATGATAAAACTTCGGTGAAAACACTAGGGCTAAAATGGAATCCCAAAGATGATAATTTCAGTTTCACGGTATCATCAGATTATTCTAATACAATCACCAAACGTGGTGTTCTGAAAGAGATCGCTAGACTCTTTGACCCATTGGGTCTAGTAGGACCAGTGATAGTACAGGCTAAAATATTCCTTCAAAAATTGTGGCTTTTGAAAATTGATTGGGATCAGGAACTTCCAGCACAAGAAAAAAACACATGGATAAAATTCCGAAATGCTCTAAACGAGCTTAAAGATATTACGATCCCACGTTTCGTGTTCTCAAACTCTAATTGTCGTGAACTGCAGCTCCACGGCTTTTCGGACGCGTCACAAGAGGCATATGGCGCAGTGGTTTATTTACGTGTGATCACTAGTTCAAACGATGTACATGTGAGCTTACTGTGTAGTAAGTCCCGAGTTTCTCCTCTTAAAGTATTGACTATACCTCGCCTAGAACTTTGTGCGGCTGAATTGTTATCTAAACTGATATCAAAGGTAATCACATCATTAAATATACAATTAAGCTCTGTATATCTATACAGCGATTCTAAAATCGTTTTATCATGGATCAACTCATCACCCCACGTGCTCAAGGTTTTTGTGTCTAATCGAATATCTCGAATTCAGGAACTCACGAAGAATTTTTGTTGGAGGCATGTTAAATCAACCGAAAATCCAGCTGATCTTGTTTCACGAGGAAGCCCTCCTCATCAACTTTCTGAGTTCTGGTTCAATGGACCAGATTTTCTTCATCATGAGCCTATACAATTTTCGAATAATGACATTACTGACTCTAGCGACGAATATTTTTCTGAAGCTAAAAAACGTCTTAATGATTCTGAACTTAAATTTTCCCTTTATGTAACTACCCAATCTTTCAATTTTGTTGATGACATTTTAACCATTAGTAATAGTTTTACTAAAATTGTGCATGTTTTAGCGTTTATTTTCAGATTTATCAACAACCTAAGACATCCAGGGGAAAGAAAAACTGGATACCTAGGTCCAGAAGAAAAGAAGGGTGCACTAAATTTTATACTAAAGACCTTACAGGAGGGAGAATTTAGGAATGATATAACAAGTCTAAAAATTAATAACTGTATTTCTCTTAGCAGCAGGCTTCGCCCCCTGGCACCGTTCTTAGATCCAGATGGTTTATTAAGAATTGGAGGTAGGTTGCATAACGCAGATTTGAACTATAAGAAAAAACATCCAATAATATTGCCAAAGGGTAAGTTCAGTGAGATAATTATTAAACATTTTCATGAAAAACTTCACCATTCAGGTCCTCAGACATTACTTTATAACATTAGGCAAGAATATTGGCCCTTAAATGGTCGAAATGCATGTCGTAAAATTGTCCATAATTGTGTCCAATGTTTTAGAGCTAACCCTAAGTTATGCTCTCAAAAAATGGGTGATCTGCCTAAAGAGAGGATAAATCCTGTTTTCGCATTCAATAGTACGGGTATAGATCTGTGTGGCCCATTTCTTATAAAAAATAAGCATCAAAGAAAAGGGGCTCCCATTAAAATTTATGTTGCTCTTTTCGTTTGCCTTACAACTAAGGCAATACACCTAGAAATCGTCTCTGACTTAACTTCAGAGTCACTAATTGCTGCCTTGAAACGTTTTATCGGCAGACGAGGTAAATGTGCTAAAATCTTTTCAGACAATGGGAGTAATCTTGTTCGAGCTAATAAAGACTTAAAGGAATTTTTTAAATTAATTACCCAACAAGATGAAAATTTGGCAAATTTCTCCTTAAATGAGAAAATAGAATGGAAATTTATTCCTCCCAGGGCACCAAATTTTGGTGGCTTATGGGAAGCCGGGATTAAATCTTTTAAGTATTATTACAAGCGTATTATAGGTGATGCTAAACTGACATACGAAGCCTTTCAAACCATCATGATTCAAATTGAATCCATGTTGAATTCGCGTCCATTAACTCCTCTCTCGGCAGACATAGAGGATTTGGAAATTTTGACCCCTGGTCATTTTCTTATCGGTCGATCGTTAACGGCCATCCCCGAACCCTCACTGACCAACATTCAAACCAATAAATTAAATTTGTGGCAACAAACTTGTAAACTAACTCAAACATTTTGGAAATTTTGGTCTAACAATTACTTAAATAATCTACAGCAAAGGACTAAGTGGTACTTTGAAAAACAAAACGTAAAGGTAGGCGATATGGTCGTCATAAAAGAGGATAATTTGCCCCCTCTAAAATGGTTACTAGGCCGCATTACTAAAACCTATATTGATTGGAAGGGATAATATTGTGAGAGTAGTAGATATTCGAACAAAAAATGGAATATTGAAAAGAGCTATTTCAAAATTAGCTATTTTGCCAATTAATGATTATACAATATATTAATTTCATTTTACTGCTTATATTCTATTGAAAAGAATGACAGTTTATATTATGGACATTTGTTTTATTCTTGTTTAGATATGAAAAATGGTATATTATAAAAAATATATTAAATAAATATATTCTAAAAAAAAAAAACTATTAAAAATTGAGAAAGAAATAATACTGAATTTTCTTAATATTGCTATATAAGTTTTCCTTTGGTTTTATTTACTTACCTTGCATATATAGATTGTTTCATGTATAAGTTAAAATTGTGTTAATTATTGTTTTTTATTTTCAATGTGATTAATCTATAATTCAGTTTGTATTTCCAACATATGTTTCTATGGTTATGTCTCATGTGTAATTTTGTGTAACTTTTTGAAATTTGCATTTCAACGCCGGGCGGTATGTTGCGCCTGCGCACTCTGTAAAGTTCGCTCCTTCGTTACGGAGCTCAGTTAGTTTGTAACTCCGCTCAAGGGAGGCTGGCATCTTTCTTTACTCCCATTTTTAAAGTTTTAAATAAATGTAGTAGTGATGTTTAAATCACCTCTAGTTTGTCAAGTTTTTATTACAGTCCACTATTTAAGTATTCAGAATGTTCTTATATAGTTTTAATTCTCTGATCTAACAAATATTTCGCAGAGATTCGAATTCCAATTTCTGCTCACATATCGTACTAAGTATTTTTAACGTTATATTGCCCGAAATTATGCAATTTTCGGAGAAAACCATGGATAAGTCGGACACAAATCTTTTTATAAAAATGTCTATATTAGCTTTGTATCTCAGCTTCTAATTAACATAATTTCATAAGTAATACATCATTTAAAAAGTTATTTGAATTACAATTGATGAGTATGTGTTGCAAATCTCTGTCGCCAGAGGGCGCTTTGATATTTTAATAATTCAATATCTAGAATTCTACTTATAACACATCATTTGAAATATTACGGAAGTTTTAAACTGATGTAAGCCGATAAATTCCGTACGGGAGTTTCAGAGAAAACCACAGAAAAGCCAGAACACCTTTATTACAATATCTCCAATTCTAATTATGGTGCAGGCTTTCGAATTCCGATACTCCGTTCGCATTTCGTATTAAGTATTTTTAACACGCAAGTTTCAAAGAAAAAAGAAAAAAAAAAACGAAAAAATCAGACACAAATTTTGCTATAACAATGTTTATATTACCTTTGTATCTCAGCATCTAATTAACATAATTTCATAGGTAAAATATCATTTTAAGCCTTTTAAACTGAAATTGAGGAGTACATATTGCAAATCCCTGTCGCCAGAGGGCGCTTTGTCATTTTAATAATTCAATATCTCCAATTCTGATTATCAGTAAATTACTTATAGGGAGAAGATTGGGAAACCGTAGGCCTCACTGGGTTCCGGATTTGCCACGATCAGAATTTTCAAGGTCCTTTATTATGGTGAGCGAACAGGCTATTTCAAATCGTGAAACGTAAAGCAGCGCCTTAGTCGCCACAGAGCGAAAATTTGCTACAGTTAAAAATTTCAAATATATTTGTGGTATGAGCGTGGAAGCTGTTGTAAGTTCTAAAACGGGGATAAGGCGCCGCAGGCGCCACCGAGCTGGACTTTGCTGAAGTCAGAATTTTGAAAGATCGTAACACGGTGAGCCAACAGGCTGTTTCAGATATTGAAACAAGAAGAGGGCGCCGCAGGCGCTACAGAGTGGTAATTAACTGCGATTAAATTTTTCAATGACTGCGATTAAATTTTTCAATAAAGTTATTTTCACTATATGTCAATGAGCTGTTGAAGGACCTGAAATGGGAAAAAGGCGCCACCAAGCGGGAGTTTCGTAAAGTCGAAGTTTTCAAGGATCGCGAACCAGCTGGTCGCCAAAGGCGGCTAGTCTATAATAATAAAAGATGTCTGTCTGTCTCTCTGTCTGTGCATCTATACGTTCAGCCACTACTGAACGCAGAAGTACAAAATTTGACATACGGCTGCTCAGAAGCCTTCCCGAGTTGATAGTGAAAACAGAATTTAAAAATTTTAATTAGTTCCCGAGATATTAATTAAAATGTCGGCCCATGTCGATCGAAAAATGATGGAAAAAGAAACATTCTATCAGCAGACAATTTCTAAGGAAACAAAACACGTGCGAGACAAGTGTCTGCGATAAAAAAGGGAATGAATGTAACCAATTAAGATATCACGTGTTTCATAGAGTGGGGATAAAAATTGCAATTTTCAAACTTTTTCAAATTTTCATTCACGTTACATTTAAATTAATATTTGGCCTAGACAGCATATTATAAAGCTACTGTTCAATTTTCATGAAAATATATGAATAAATAAAAAAATGACGTATTTATTGGAAAAAGATTAAGTTTTCTTTTATACTTTGCAGTATTTTAAATTGAGATATGCCGTTGAAATTTCGTAGTATTTGGTTTTAATGCCCGATAATTCGATTGTGAATATTTTTGAGAGAGTACGATTATTAGGGAGGGCTTGAGGGAGGCAAAAATTAAAAAAAAAAAGGGGCAAAAATTAAAAAAAAAAAAAAAAAAAAAAAGAGTTACTGCGTTCGAAATTGGTTGGTATATTTAGATTTTAAGGCAAGGTAAATCGACTCACGCTTTTTTCTTTTGAATCCAATACAATGTTGCTGTGTAAGGAAACTTACCATATAACTGTTATTCAAAAAGTGTATTTATTCGCAATAATTTCCAAGAAATTTTATAAACACGTTTAATTTGTTACGCAAAAAAACTTATACCTCAGATTTATGAATATATAATACTATCTAAAAGGATGAGTTTTTATTTATTTATTTTAACTGTTTTAAGCTTTTATTAAGATTTATTTTTAGTTCTGTAATATACATTTAATAAAGTTTAAGCTTTATAAATCAAAGATTGAATTTTATGATGTATATGTTGTTTACATAATTAAAGGCTGTAATTATTTTTTTTCCTTAATTGATTAAATAAAAGATAAAATTTCTACATCCCTATATTTTAATATTCGTGTTGAAGAAAAAAAAATTCTAAAATTTAATTTTTTTTTAATTATTATTATTCAACATTAATAGTAAAATTGCTGTTAATTTGCGGTTCAAGATATAACAATTTCAGATCATTATCAAATGGTATTTCTTGAATATATATTCTAAAATTAAAAAGGGTTTGAACTAAGAAGTTTTGTTTATATAATTTTGGAACAAATTAAAATAATCATCTAAAATATTTTTCTTGCTATAGTAAAATTTTCGTGTACATGCTATTAACAATAACAGAGATTAAATTCATGAGTGAGAAAATCGTGCATTTGAAACTGTTAGATAGTCCTATAAACTCCTTTTAAATTGATTTCTTATAAATATGTTCAAATTTTGATACCTAGTAATTCCACGAAGATTTGAGAAGTTTACAAAAAGTACGCATTTTTTCTCGTTAATATTTCTGAAAAAATTGAATAAATCTTAAAAACTATTAAAAGAGTGAGAGGGGGAGAGAGACTAATACTATTTTTAATATGTAGTATTTTGTAGACGAAACTTATACAAAAAGTTCGCTCATTTTTTGAAAGAAGACTTTATTTCATGTTTATTGGTTATTCATATAAGGCGATTTCTTTGAATTTCTGGAAAATGCAGATAAAGGCGAACTCATCGTTTTTTGTGAACGTTTGCTAACGAGAGGTAAGAGGGAACCTTCATCCTTCCCCCAAGTCCTACACACACAATGCTAAAAACAAACTGGCACATTTGGTAAATTTCAAACTTAGTTGGCAAACTTCTTAAACACTTTTCAGTCAAAAACTATAATGCATTTACAGATTCTAATGTTGCATTTCTTTCCCCCTCCCCTTTTTTTACTTTATTCTATATTCAATAAAAGAAAGTATTGGATTCGTAAAAATTTCCGGCTTCCGGTTTTCGATGAATTTACACGTTTTTAAAGGTCCAGAACACGATTGGACGATTTTTAGAAAATGTCTGTCTGTGTGTGTGCGTCCAAAAATTTTTGGGGACTGTATCTCAGGAACTACTGCACAGAATTACATGTAAATTTATATGCAGATGTACATTGACTAAAATTAGCGCCTAAGAAATTTTGGTATCAATTTCTCAACAGGTGGCGCTGCTGGCCGCGATTTTCACAGTTTCATGGAAGGCTATACCTCAGGAAATGCTGCACGAAATTGCTTTATAAATTTATATGCGGACACGCTTTGATCCAGATTAGTGCCTATCAATTTTTGGTGATCATTACTCAAGAGGTGGCGCTGCTATACCGCGATTTCTACAATTTCAGGGAAGGCTATATCTCAGGAACTACTGCACGAATTTGCATATAAATTTATATGCAGATGCACCTTTTCATTAAAATCACTAAGAAGGTAATATAAAGAAAATTATTATCTTTCAATCTGCTCCTGGACTCCCCCTTCCTCCAGGTATATACTAAGTGAAAATGGTAAAAATTTAATTGATTGAAATTTCTAAAAATGTATTATGAAATAATTCTTTCAATTTATTGTTTAATGTTTATTATTTTTGCGATTTCCAAATTGCAAAAATGCCCTTTTTTCCTGGATCCATTTTGCACAATTATTCTCTTTTCTGTCCATTTCTTCTTCTACTTTCCTTTTTATATTTCCGACAGAAATATTTAATATGAGTTTGAGTCTGAATTGCTTTTCACGCTCAAGTTCATGAAAAAAACGAGTTTCGCTCAACTCAAGTTCATAATTTAAAAAACGAGCGAAGTTCAACTCAAAACTCAAAATTTTTGAGCTACGCTCATGAAACGCATTCAAATGAACGCGTTCGTGCACAACACTGATCGAATGCGAATATTTTCGAGTGTAAAATTGAAAGGGGGGAGGGAGGGAGAGCGAAGGGGCAAAGATGTAGAAAAGGAACGGGAGTTTCGGAGAAAACAACGGAATACCCAGAACACCTTTATTCTTTAATATTTTGCAGAGTTTCGAATTTGAATTTCTGCTCACATATCGTACTAAGGATTTTTAACGTTATATAGCCCGGAATTATGCAAGTTTCGGAGAAAACCAGGGATAAGTCGGATTACTGAGAGAAATTTCGGAAAAAAAAAAAAAAAAAAAAAAAAAAAAAAACATTTTAATTTACATTTAATTGCAAATAAAATTTTATTCTAATAAACGGGAGTTTCGGAGAAAACAACGGAATACCCAGAACACCTTTATTCTTTAATATTTTGCAGAGTTTCGAATTTGAATTTCCGCTCACATATCGTACTAAGGATTTTTAACGTTATATATCCCGGAATTATGCAAGTTTCGGAGAAAACCAAGGATAAGTCGGATTACTGAGAGAAATTTCGGAGAATAAAAAAAAAAATACAGTTTAATTTACATTTAATTGCAAATAAAATTTTATTCTAATAAACGGGTGTTTCGGAGAAAACAACGGAATACTCAGAACACCTTTATTCTTTAATATTTTGCAGAGTTTCGAATTCGAATTTCTGCTCACATATCGTACTAAGGATTTTTAACGTTATATAGCCCGGAATTATGCAAGTTTCGGAGAAAACCAGGGATAAGTCGGATTACTGAGAGAAATTTCGAAGAATTAAAAAAAAAAAAAAAAATACATTTCAATTTACATTTAATTGCAAATAAAATTTTATTCTAATATTCTAATACGTGTATTTCAAATTCTAATTATGATTAATTTTTTTTTTTTAATACGTCATTCGATACACATTTTAAAGCACTTTTACAGTATCGAAAATGGAATTCGAGATTTCACCCGATTTACACGTTTTGAGGTGTCCTGATTAGGTTTTCTTTTGTATCTCAGCAACTAATTAAAATAATTTCATAAGTAATACATCATTAGAAAGCTTTTTTGATTTGGAATCGAACAGTAGATTACAGAAATTTCTACCGCCAGATAACGCTGTAATATTTCAATATTTCAAATTCTAATTATGATTATATTATTTTTAATGCATCATTCGAAAGATATTTTAAAGTACATTTATATTATCGAAAGTGGAATTCGAGATTTCACCTGATTTACACGCTTTGAGGTGTTCTGAATCGGTTTTCTTTTGTATCTCAGCTTTAGACTTTCTTTTGTACCTCAGCTACTAATTAAAATATTTTCATAAGTAATACATCATTTGAAAGGTTGGTTGATTTAGAATTGAACAGTAGATTACAGAAATTTCTACCGCCAGATGGTGCTGTAATATTTTAAATTCTAATGAGCGAGGAAGGTGTTGTATGTTCTAAAACGGGGATAAGGCGCCACCGAGCGGGACTTTACTAAAGTCAGAAATTTGAAAGATCATAACATGGTGAGTTAACAGGCTGTTTCAGATATTGAAAGTGGAAGAGGGCTCCGCAGGCTACCGAGCGGGAATTTAATGCGATTAAATTATTCAATAAAGCTATTTTCACTATATGTCAATAAGCTGTTGTAAGATCTGAAACGGGAAAAAGGCGCCGCAGGCGCCACCGAGCGGGAGTTTCATAAAGTCGTATTTTTCAAGGATCGCGAACCAGCTGGTCGCGAAGGCTGCTAGTCTATAAATAAAAATTGCGCAATTTCTAATGTAGATAAATTTAATTACCTTCGCAGTTATTTGACAGGCGTGGCGTCCGACGCGATAAAAAGTTTTAGCTTAACGGGTTATTAATTCTCATTTAAATAAGCTTCTGAATTTAACTCCTGTTAAAAAATCAAATGATATAATTGCTCTTAGGAAATTGTTAGATACTTGTCAGACTGAGATTAGAAATTTAGATGCATTTGAAATAAAATCTGATAATTATGGTTCACTACTCTGTCCAATATTGATTAAATTATTGCCTTAGGATATTGTTTTGGAAATTGCAAAACAATGCGATTTGGATGAAAAGTGGGATGTTTGAAGGGTTCTTGATATTTTGAAAACTGAAATAACATACAGGGGAAAAGCTCAGTTTTTGGCAAAAGATAGTCGCGAAAGAGAATTTAGTTCTCAATCAAATTCTTCCTTCCATAGTACGAAAAACGAAAAGCTTCTAAATAATAAGAATATTTCTAAATATCCAACTGCTTCTAATTTATTAAATGATATAGGTAAAAATTCTAATTCGTGTTTTGCTTGTAATGGTGAAAAACTCGTTTTAACTGAAAATGTAAGGTTTTTCCTAGTTATCCAGTACAGAAAAAGAAAGATTTTTTAATGAAACATGGGTTTTGTTTTATATCTTTAAAATGGCGGCATACTGCCAAATTTTGTAGAATTTAGGTAAAATGCGAAGTGTGTAATAGAAGACATTTAAAAATTATGTGTTCGGAATCTAAAACAGTTAGCCAAGTTGAGGATAAGGAACCCGTTTCTAAAGAAAGCGAGGTTACTAATGATAAAGTACTGGGAAATAGAACACATATGAAAGATGTTTTGTTACAAACTGTGACTGTTAAATTAAGGAATGGTAAGAAAGAAATACCTTGTAGGGTAATTTTTGATACAGGATCAATGCGTAGTTACGCAATTGAAGAAATTATTTCTAAAATGGGTTACGATGCATTAGGACAAGAGAAAATGACACGCAGCCTTTTCGGAGGCGTTGAAAAAACTAGAACACATAATAGTTATAGACAGTAGCGGTTCGTCATTGAGGGCACCTGGGCCTGGCCCCGCTTGAATTTTTCTCTCTATTAAAATTCAAGTAATATATTTTTATTTCTTTTTATTTTTTTAATTCTAACGCTTGTGAAAATGTATCTATCAAGTTAAAAACGTGCATCCAATTTCCTCTTATTCTTCTTGTCCGCTTTTCTTTTACCGAATTACAGCTAGTTCCTACTCGGAGTTCAGCCGTTTGGGCACTTTGATTTGTGCCCGATCTCGCGCATTAATTAGTATAGTATTTATTGTTTTGCGCATGGATCAGCGGATTAACACATTTGGCGAAGTAGAGCTTTATCAATGCTAATATTCCCATACTTTTAAAGTGTTAGGGGCACTTGGCGAATTGGCCCATGTAACGTAGTTTAATGAAAAATAACTGTCTACTTTAAAATACATTAACCATAGGGATCGTGGAAAGAATTTGACGACTTTCACAGTACTTTTTATTTATTTATTTTTCTACTGATAGTGAAAAAAAGGAGACTTTTGCGATGATTTTTTTTTTCCCCCAAAATAAATCTATGATTGTTTAAAAATTAACCGTGATAGAAAGGAATTCTGTTCAAAATTTATTCACAAAAGGATTAAAACATTTTTAAGAAATTCTATGGGACAGGAAAGTTTAAATGCACTTGCGGTTCTCGCAATCCACAAAGACAATTTTCACAATTCCAGAATTTAATGAGAAAGTAATTGGAAGGTTTGCTCGACAAAAAACTCGGTGAGCAGAATATTTATTTTTGTATAAATAATAATCAGATTTAAATACTTGAACAGTTTTGGCTGCCTAAATTTGTAAATCTTTTTATTATATATTAAAAGAAAAATTTTTTTTCTCTACATTTTTTTCTCTACTTTTTTCTGTAAATATTTTGTAGTATATTTTAAATTGTTTTTTAACCGACTTCAAAAAGAAAGGAAGGAAGGTTCTCAATTCAAACCGTATGTTTTTTTTTATGTTTGTTAGCTCATAACTTCTGAACGGATGCTTCGATTTTGATACTTTTTGTTTTGTTGAAAAGGTCTTGGACTGAAATAGGTCCCATTGTAATATCTTTACGATCAAAAGAATATACAGGGTGCCCCAAAAAGTCAGTCCCAACTCTTTTAACTGTTGAACAGCTGCAGACAGTGGAGTTGTTAGCGTTCCTATCGCGGAAACGGTTCAAGACAGGGGAAAAAATTGAATTATAAAATTGCAGAGCATCATCGATTTAGTACGAAAAGATAGTTTAGACATTAATGCTAAAAACAGAACGCTTAAAACGTGCATTTGTTTGTTCACAATTTTCTGTGTTGTGCACACTTGAAAGACATTGCATATGTTGTAGCGTAGTAGGTGACATTTATGCTATGTAAAATTCAAAGTATGGTTATTGTAAGCGGTCACATCGATTAACGCATGGACGTTTTAAACCGACTTCATAAAGGAAGAGGTTCTTAATACAACCATGTTTCTCATTGTTGTTGTTGTTGAAATTTGTTAGCTTATAACTTCGTAAGAGATGATTTAATTTTAATACTTTTTTTGTTGTCGTAATGATCTTGGCCTGAAATAGGTTTCATTATGATTTCATTAAGATATAAACAAATTACAGGATACTCACAAAAGTCTGTTCTCCCTCTAACTGCTGAACGCATGCAGCTACACTGGTAAAAGCAGTATGTAAATATCGATGTTGAAACTTCTGTCCGTCAGCTGCACTGCATATTTTGCTCTTTGTTTGAACTTTAAGCTGCGCAATTTCCAGCGCAGCGGGTGACACGTATTCACCGTAAAGTTCAATATATATGCCTAACAGAATTTTTGGTTACCAAGACAGCGTATCCGTTCTTTACATTTCTACCCAAGCAGCACAGAAACGTTCTCTGAACGTTCAAAAATTGTTCTGCAACAAACACGTTCTAAGAACGTTCACTTTGAACGTGTTATAGACGTCTATTTGTCCATCTTGAAGACGTACAATAGTACGGTTCAGAGAACGTTCAATGAACGTGTAGCAATCACCATCGGTGTTATAGAAACGTTCTGAGAACGTTCTACGTATACGGTCTCAGAACGTTCTAAACGTTTTTAGAACGTTTTCAGAACGTTCTAGAAAACGTACTGTAAACGTTCTAAAATAGTGTAGTCAAAAAAAAAAAAAAAAAAATGTGACGTCGTTATAAAAAAATCACCTCAGTACGGGCATTTAGAAGTAAAATGTACATAGCTGATGACGAATAATGATACAACACATGAACAGGGATATGAATTACTTTTTTTTTTTTTCAATTCAAATAATGTTTGAGAAATTTTAACATACTTGCTATTCCTTTAATTTTAACGTATATGCATGAAAAATTCTATATTCTATGACAGTTTTCCCCCAAAAGTGTCATAACGTCTTTTTATCCCTTAAAAAATTTCTTAAATCTTTGCATTTTTAAAAAATTTCTTTTTTCCCCCTAATCTGAAGATAATGAAGTTATAGTATTAATTAAAAAACTTTGAATAAACACAATGAAATGCAAGAACTCGCACCAACTGTTTTGCGTCAAAAGAAGACACAACCCTTCATCAGGCGAACAATGTAGGCGCGAGAACTGCAAACAAGCACGTTGAGTGTGTTGAATGCGTTGCCACTTTGTTTATAGCAGCCGTGCTTTGTTTGTAGCAGTCGCGAGTTCTTGCATTTTATGGTGTTTATTCAAAGTTTCGTAATTAATACTATAACGTCATTATCTTCAGATTAGGGGGAAAAAGAAATTTTTTAAAAATGCAAATATTTAAGGAATTTTTTAAGGGATATAGAGCCGTTATGACACTTTTTGGGAATTACTGTCATAAAATATGGAATTTTTCATACATATACGTTGAAATTAAAGAAATAGTAAGTATGTTAAATTTTCTCAAACATTATTTGAATTAAAAAAAAAAAGTAATTTATATCCCCGTTGCTGTGTTGTATCATTATTCTTCATCTGCTATGTACAACTAAACTCTTGAATTATTTTGCTTGTTTTAATCCTTGTGATTCCGAATGCGTAATCCTATGATTAATGTTTGTTTTTCATGGTTGTTTTCTGTTTGATTCTCTGATTTCTTGAACTAAATAATTTATTCCAATTTATTCTTCATTTTTAACTTCAATTAATTTCTTGTACGATAGGGTACCCGCTAGCAATTTGCTATTATAGCTGCTAACGAACGAAATCGTACATTAAAGCTCAACGACGAGTCACCCCTGACGAGTTTTTTTTTTCTACCGTTCTAAGCTTTTCCTTAAAAAAAAAAATGTTCAAAATGATGTCTTAATTTTTTATTTCCTCGTTGCTTGTTTGTATCTTTTGATTTGAGTTTCATGTGGTTTTTACGCACCGGTAAAATTATTAAAATTGCAACTTACAATATAGGTATAAATTTATGATTAGACTGAAGTTAAATGAAATAAAAATCAATAAATAAAAATTAAATGCTTCAATAAATCACAATCAGTCTCCCCATGTTATTTAAATTTCTTGTAATTTCCTTCTCATTGTTCTATGTAGTTTCAGTGATCTTATATCGGCTGCTTGGCTTTAACTAAGATTAAAAATTCATTTATACTAATTTTTTTTTTTTAAATACAGGGTGCAAAGCATAGTCACGAGAATACCTTTATCTCCGCAACTCTTGGTCGCAAATATATAGTTTCAGTTACAAAATGTTTTAAAAAATATGAGCATTTACTTTTTGCTTACTTTTTTTTTTTTTTTTTTTTTTTTTGTAAATACATTTTCTTATTGGAGGACATCTGAGACCAATTGTTGCGCAAATAAAGGCCTGCTCTCGACTTTGCACCCTGTATATTCTAAACATTTCTGCGTACTACTTTGTAAGTCCATGGATAGTTTATAAATATATTTGAATGCTTAAGTTCATAGAAAGTTTTAATATTTCAACATAAAAAATAATTTCGAAAATGAATGTACCAATACACCGCTAAAATAATATATAATTGAGTTTAGAATATATTGTTAATTTATAATAATAAGAAATTGAAACGAAAAATTAAAAATTAGTTAGAAGGAAGAAATTTAAAAAATTTCCAAATACTTAAATATATAAATATTTTTTTAATCAAAATATTTTTCTAAAATATTTAACATACTTCATATTTTTAAATTTCAGTGCAAGTGTGTATACATATTTTCAGTTTACAGCAGCAGTTTACAAAAAGGATGTTTGCAGGTATTTAAATTTATTCCACATGGCAATGTAATTGGTATTCTTTAAATGTTTAAATTTCTTTAAATTGAATCAACACAATTTTTACTCATTTGATGTAATTATGCTATCATGTCATATTAAATAATTAATAAATGTAAATATTATTATTATTAATAAATAATATTGTAAGTACATTATTTATAATTAATATATTATTTCTTAGTATATCATTTATTTACTTATTAATATCGTCTTTTTTTTTTTTTTTTTTTTTTTTTTTTTTTAAAGCAGAATATGTTTTTTTTAT
Organism: Salticus scenicus; assembly: GCA_963930645.1. NCBI lineage: Eukaryota > Metazoa > Arthropoda > Arachnida > Araneae > Salticidae > Salticus > Salticus scenicus. The sequence goes on from OZ005662.1 coordinate 209,420,955, forward strand.
AAAGATGTGGAATAAAATTGAATTGAATTTAATCTTTGTTTTATTATGCAGTTAAACAAGTTGATCTATTTTATTTAATAAATTACAGTAAAGAGATATTTAAAATTATAAGTCGGTGAAACTTAGGATATTATTTTAAAAATATGCAATTTGCATAACCTAGATTATATATATGATCATATAAACATTAAATAAATACTTCAGAATTTAAAAAGAAAAAAAGAATTACAAACCTTAATTACCTTCATAAACCTTACAAACCTTTCTTCAAACTTTCTTAATTTTCTTTCAAGAAAACACCCTTGCAACTAGCTTTTAAAATACACAATGACCAGTCTGCAAGGGCATTCACTTAAAATTTACTCTCATCTTTTAAACTCTTTATGTTACTTCATTCAGAAACATAATAAACAAAAATAGTCATTCTAACAATTTCCATTTGAGAAGACTAAATTAATAAAATGTATCCATAATTTCTAAGCGGTTTTCTGTAACTGGAGCAGTTTTTTCTGCGATAAAACGTTGCTTTCAAGTATCAAAAGTTAGTCTTAAGAACTTACGCAGATATGAAAATGATTGTTTAATTGATATTAAAATAAGACTTTAATAAATAGAACATAGAGAATATTACAGGTTAAAAATATTACATGTTTACCTTTTCTAAAGCTTATCCAAGTCATTATAACGCGAAAACTGAACAAAACAGATTACATGTTTTAAAATTACCGCTTCACATAACGGCACGACATTCCCAAGACCTGGCGCTGGCGTTTGTTTGACTTTGCACAGTCAGCGAGAATTAAATAAATGCAATCCACAGATGTCAATTTCATCTGCTCTTCCCTTCTTACATCCGGAATAATCATGTTTAAAGTTCAACATTTCAAACAGAAAAATTTATTAAGCATTTATAGCTGTAGAAAACATAGTTTTTTTTTTTTTTTTTTTTTGGAAAAATGGAGCTGAGTTAAACAATTATTTAAATTTTTATAAAGTATTTGAAAAACTTATGAGATCACTTTATTTTTCCATTTTAAAATCTCGAATTAAACGGAAAAGCATATTTTGTTTTAGTGTATATTTCAGTATTGAACAAAATATTCAGTGAAAGGATCAGAAATGGCATACACTTTATTTTTTCTGTATACATAAAAAGAACGCAATGGATGCATGGAAATTTTCGGGGTTTTAACACTCCATGAGACGTCCTCGATAGGATTCGACAATTTTTAGAACTTGTTTGCGCATCTTAATAAAATTTTGTGGAAATTGCATCTGAAGAATCAGTGGACAGAATTTAACCTAACTTGATATTTAGTCGAACTTTTATTTAAACTAGCCCTGATTAATTTTTGGAATATATGACCTAATAGGTGCTCAGCTATAATGTAATGCCTCCCCCCCCCCTCCATGTAACGGAGGGCAGTATCTCAGTTTCTATTGAATAAAACCGCATCAAACTTGATATGTGAGATAGATATTATGTTAAACTATGGTGATCTAATTTGAGCATATATTGATTGAGAGGTGGCACTAATGTGCTGCAACTCAATCCCGTTTAAAAGAAAGCAATATCTCAGATTATTATTATTATTATTATTATTATTATTATTAAAAATTCACTAACATGAGTATGTGAAATATATATTATGAAAAACTATGATAATTCAGTTTGGGTATATATCGGCCGATATAGTACTCTTTATTATGCAATTTTTCCAGATAGCTATACCTCAGCATGTGTTACTGAAATCTGCAACAAATTTAATATGTAAAATTTTAATTTTGAGATACAGTGTTTATTAAATTTTTGTTCATGTTAGCTGGTTAAGTGGCGCTGTTATATAGAATGTTACAGAATAAAGTAGTGCGATGGGTAGAAGATTTCTTTTAAACAGTTTAATTAAAAGAGAATGGCTACGTAAAATGTTCATCTATTAAGAAAATAATTTTTGAAATATATATTAAATAATTTTCTTTTATTAAAATTTATTAAATAAAATTTGGATAAAAAAAATAAATAAATAAAATAAGAACAATCAAAGAGAGAAATGATTTAAAAACATTATCAATATTGATAATTTACCAGTAACATTCAAACTTAAATAGAATCATAATTAAAATATAATAAAAGTTTAAAATTATGCTTAAAGAAAGAAAAAAAACTCATTTCTGTAACTTCCCGATGAGTATTAGTGACCGCGAGGTTCTACTCTCGAAACTTACAGACGGGAAGTGCTGGTTTCGATTCCTGGTCGCGCTCGTCGACTTGGGTTTTCGGAGTTTTCCGTGATTTTCTTTGAAACTCGCATTAATAAGGGTTATTCATTCTTAGAATGATTTCCACGGAGGACACACCATCCAGACCTAGGACCCTCGTGTAGTTAGTTTGTTTTAATCCTAACACCAACATTCAATGAATATTACGAAATCAAAACTGAATCTGGGCATTTTGTCCTTTTCGTAATAATCTCACTGAGACAGAACGTTTTATGACGGTGTTACATTTAAACGTTTTGTATAGAACTGAAATTGTACGTTTTATGGAAGGTACAATGCACACTTTTTTTGAACTTTCTAAATAATACCATTTTTGAACGTCTAATGGAACGTTCTTTTGACACGAAACACGGTGTTTGAACTATTGTAACCGTTATTAGACGTACAAAGAACGTTCCGGTGCTACTTGGGTAAAGACTTTTTAACTGAACGTATGTTCATTCAATAGATAGTTTTTAGCTCATATGCGATAAAAGCAAGAAAAGTGACACAACCTAAAAATACAGCATTTGAGAAAAATCAACAACTTGACTAGAATAAAACTGGCACAACTGTCTCTCGAGTGGATAACTTTCTAGATGGAGGTGTAACACTTTTGTTCACATTGTGTGCATTTCATGTATTTTTCAGTGACATAAACCATTTTTTAAGTTATGCACTTTTCTTTAAAGTTGTGATTTGTGAAACTGCCGTCGAATGTCTTTTGATGTTCTGCTATATGAATAAGTCACTGAAAAGAGAAAAATAAAATCTTTTTGTAAAAAAAAAGAGAACCGACTCCAAAAAGCAACTCTTATTCAAACAACTTAAAAAAAAAAAAAATAAAAAAAAAATGGATATGAAATGAAACTGTAAATTGCGCCTAAAAGTATAAAATAATTTCCTTCGCCAAACAACCTATAACACTACAATTAATCATAACTTTTGAAGTCGGCGCAAAATTAAATAAAAATTGATACCTTTATTCAATACAAAAATCAAATCCTATTCAAAATACACATCTCACATTGTCACCTGGAAAACGCAGCCGAAAACAACTTTGATTCAAGAAAGCAAATAAGATTTCGTAAGCAGCAAAAGTTGGCGAAGATGCTGGTATCTGACGTCCTTGGTAAAAGAGAAATCGCAAAATTATTTGGCAAACATATTTAATTTCTTTGGGATATCATGATTATTTTGATAAGGTATATTAAGAGAGTTATCAAGAATATGAAACAATACTTCGTACAGTATATATTATGAAAATATACATCTTGCGTGCATATTTTTGCATTACGTTTTGATCGCCAAATCCAAAAGCCACCAAGGATGATAGCTATCAAAGTTATACCAAATTTGCAAAGGAAACTCTAACTTCATAGAAACATAAATACCGCATTGTGAAGAATGTTCACTGTTCTATGTAGATGCTACTAAAGGACCAATTGTATACAGCGATAAAATAATAAAGGAAACATGAAAATGGATCATTCGAGACAACAGCATTTGTTGCTACCGATCTAAAAACAAACCTTTAAAAACTAATTAAATTTTATTTAATTTTGCGCCGACTTCAAAAGTTATGATTAATTGTAGTGTTATAGGTTGTTTGGCGAAGGAAATTATTTTATACTTTTAGGCGCAATTTACAGTTTCATTTCATATCCATTTTTTTTTTTTTTTTTTAAGTTGTTTGAATAATAGTTGCTTTTTGGAGTCGGTTCTATTTTTTTTACAAAAAGATTTTATTCAGTCAAATATTTGATTAAAGTATTTTTAATAATAATAATTGCATTTACATAAATTAATATTGGTTATTTAAAAAATGTATTTCTAAATTATTATTAAGGGATAAATCAATCCCTTTTAAATATATATATATATATATACACACACACACTTTTTTTTTTTTTTTTTTAATATTGCGATGGATTTTTAAAGTGTCTTTATTTGCGTATTTTTAACTCGACGTTATGCAAAAAACTGCAAAGAAATAAAATATCAGACATTAATTTTTTATTGGGACAGTTATAAAATTTTGTATTGTTGAAGGAATATAAAATTTTAAACTAAATTTTCTGTACAGGCTTAATTTTTAATTTTGATATACATTACAAAATCACCTAAAGGTTTTAAATTTTATATACATTTGTCCTACACATCATTGTTTTTAAATAAGCTAGAATATAAAAAAGTAAAATCACAAACACTTTAATTTAAAAATTCGACATTTTAAAAATGTGTGTACATTTTTAAAGTACCGTTTATGAAATTTCTAGGCTGTGTTTTTAAAAACAAACGTACAAGAAACATACATATTAAATACATAATGTTTCCGTTTATACGTAAAAGATTTAGAGCTGTTATGCACAAAAGTAAAAGAAAAAAAAAATGCACGTAGAACAATTTCAGTTTCAAAATTTTGATATTGTAACATTGTAAAATCTTATAATATTCACAATGAATTATAATAATAATAATAATAATAATATACATAGAACACCCCGAATATTTAAAAAATAATAATAATAATAATAATTTTCCCCATTAAATAACTTATTCTTTTTGCGTTTGAATTATGAATATATTTCACATATCGTGCAATGGACCGGGCCCCACCTGGGAAAGTTGGCACGAGCCGCCACTGGTTATAGAATACATATAAGTTCTCTCTCTGGAGATTATTTTTGTAATTTTGAGGTCTATGACCAGGAAGTAATCTGTTCTAATATTCCTAAAATTAGAAATGGCCCATGGGTAAGGGAAGCAGAACAGTATGGGATAAAATTTTCAGATCTTCAAAGTTTTAATGAAACTCTTGTCAGAAATAACAATATTGATATACTTATTGGTGCAGATATTTATGGAAAACTTTTGACGGGTAATCATATAATGTTATCTAGTGGGTTAGCTGCTGTAGAAACTCTACTGGAATAGACCTTAATGGATAAAATTACTGAAACTAATTGCAATAGTAAAACTCGAATAAACGACTACGTGAGAAACGCCAAAGAAAAATATTGAAAATGCATACAGCTGTTTCGGCAGCTTTAAGCGTGCAAAAGGATTCTGATCAGTGGATTCTCTTCAGTGAAAGGATTCTCTTGGTGAAAGGATTCTCTTCAGTGCAAAAAGGATTCTGAATCTGCAGAAGGGCTCGTATATATAGGAGAGGGGCCGAATTTAGTTCAACCAATAGAATTACGGGAAAGGTGGGGAGAGTGGCCAATAGGAATTTATTAAAGTTAGCTGTGTAAACAGATAGAAACATCAAAATCTCAAATTCGGATTTTTGCATGATTACAATCCTTTCCTCACTATAGTGTTCGGAAAGTAAAAAATAAATAATAAGTAGAAGAAGAAAAAATAATCTGGTGTGTCACTCACACGACTTTCTCTTACCCTGAAATTTAATACTATAAATACAGGTTGCAGATTAAGAGGTAAGATAACGAGAACTGTCATGTAAACCTATGCTAAACAATTCAAATTAGGCTTCAGAAGAGTTTTATACGATAATTAGTTCTGTGTGAGGGGGTCTACCGCCCCCCTCAACCCCCCGTTTCATTAATGCACCTACATTTATATAGAATTTAATTCGGTTATTAAAAAATAATTCTGTTTTTAAAAAATAATTTATTAAAATTATTATTTAAAAAAATTATTTTTTATGATAATGCAGACGATTTCCATATTGGAGAGGTAGTGTAACACTAAATATCCAAAAAAAGTCCATTTTACTCTCAATATTTAAAAAAAAAAAAAAAAAAAAAAACGATTTTTTTTCTTAGTTTTTTTTTCGTTAAAATAAAAAAAAAATCTATAACTTTGTTTTAAATTATCACAGATTTATAGTTCAACCATTCGTTTTAAAGGTATTCGCAAGCTCTTTTGAATGATACCCATCATGAAAATTTACTCCCCTCGAGGGGGGACTTCCCCCCCAGGGGGTAGACGAGGCTCCTACATACACAAAAAAATTTTCCCAGTTAATTATCTCTATTACAAAAAATATATGTTCGTTTCATTTGGTTTAGTGCAGTCTATAGACGTTAAACTCTATCCGTCTAACTCTATCCGTTAAAACGTCTCCCCCATAGACGTAATGTATTAGAATTCTCTTGATTGTCCTTGTACACGAACCATTTGCTTGATCTTAACGAAAAGCTTACTGTAGCATCCCTATATGATACACATTTAGAATACCAAGTTTGAACTTTCTGCCATAATTTGTTTTTGAGATATGCTGATAACAGACAGACACACACACAGACACACAGACCATTTGCTAAAAACAGGATTTTCGTATTCAGGGGACCTCAAAACGTGTAAATATAACAAAATCTCGCGTTCGAAAATTTGACCCAAAAACAATACTTTCTTTACCTTATGGATAAGAGAAAGTAAAAATCTACGTTCAAGCACAAGTCATTTCTACTTTGAAGAAGAGTGCAAAATTACAATAAGATCAATGCTTTAGTTTTTGAGAAATCGTGTCTACTGAATTCAAAAATAAGATTTTCAGAAAAAGCTTATTAAAGTTTTAAGTATGAATTAAACGAACCTAACGGGGAAAATTTCCAAAGGCTCTTTATCCTAGACTAGATCAACTTCAAACTTTTGAAAAATATTCTAGACAAATTGTACGATCAGATTTAAGAAAAAGAAGAAAAAGAAAAAGATTTTTTGAGAAAATTTCAAAATAATGTAACTATTAACCTTCTAGCGGGCGCGCTGCTTATACGAACATGAAAGGTTTTCACATACACTACTGTAAAATATGTATTTTAAAGTATCTGAATATTTTAATTATACTATAACCATTTGAAGATTAATAAGAACATTCAGTTGGAACTTTTATTCATTAAAACAAAACTGAAAGAATGAAACTGAAAGCGCAAAATCAATATAAAAAAATCAAAGAAACATCGGAATTATAAGTTAATTAATTTTAAAAATATTTAAAATAATAATGTTTAAAACAAAAACAACAAACATCGTTTTTAGCAGTGAAAAAAAAATCAAATATAGCAAAACGTTACATGAAAGGTGGCGCGTATTTTTCAAATACAAATAGCAAATATTCAGCTTCATATCATTGTCTCGAGGTTTAAAAGATAACTAAAAATAGATCAATATATACTGAGTGAATAGCCAAAGATAAGTGTTTCAAATGCTCTCTGACTTTAAGATATACAACGAGATTTACCACAAGTGTATCTCTCAGATACGCGCGCCCGTTGGTAGGTTAAATAGGAATGAAACGAACCTAATAAGGGGAATTTCGAAAGGCTTTTTCGCCTAGACTTATATTTCAATTGACTTGAAACTTTGAGAAAATATTATAGACCAGTGGCACTATTTAAAAAAAAAAAAAAAAAAAAAAAAAAAAAGAAGCAGAAGATTTTTTTGAATATTTAAAAAAATGAGCATATAATAAGGGGCACATCGAAAGGCTTTCTCTCTTAGACTTTTTCTTCGACTGACTTGAAACTCGGAGAAAATATTCTAAACAAATTGTACTATTAAATAAATAAAAAAATAAAAGAAAGAAGGATTTTCTGAAAATTTTAAACAACGAGCCTAATAAGAGGAATTTTGAAAGGCTCCTACACTTTTACTCTGATTAACTTGAAACTTTGGGAAAATATTCTAGGCAAATTTTACGGATAGATTAAAAAAAAATAATAATAATTCTTTGACATTTTAAAATCTATATCTGTACTGATAAGTATAAAGGATTTGAGTCCATATTCTTGATTTTTCAGGAGACGAAAAATAAAGTTAAACTAACTGAAAACTAATGAGCAGACTCGATTAGGAAAAAGGGATTATGTTGGTTTATACGCTTTACACCATTCAGTGATTGCCAATCTTCATTTAATAAAGGGAAAAAGTGAGTTAAATATTTTATACCAAAGATTAATGCTAAATTTCTGACTTGATTCTTTTTTTTTTTACCAATGGGTTTTCTCAAAAACTAAATGACATGGATTTAAATCCTTTATACCAATCGATAGAGAATTTTTTTCTGAGTCTGACTGTGTACTTAACGCAAAATCGACATTTTTGGACTTAAATCCTTTATACTTATCAGTACAGATATAACCTCTTAATTTTTGAAAAAGAATGTTTATCATTCCTCTCTTCCCATACATATTTAAAAGTATCGTAATATGCCTTTTTAAAACGCATTATTTTAACTTTCGGATTCCAGAGATGTTTCCATTTTTTAATCAAATTAAATACCAAACTTGGAAATGTTATAGAAAGATAAACCAGGTAATATTCATTGACGACCTTGTAAAACGAAATTCAATCCTAGTTTAAATTACGATAAATGCCCACCTGTTCCGATTCCTGCCGATACAGTTACAAATAAACTTGACAACAAATCACGTTCGTTGACTTTAAGTTCACTACAGAGGTAGCTGAGTTAATAACATTCTTCAACTATGACGCAGAAAGTATGGCCATTCCCTTTATATATACCGCCCTGTGTAAAGATTGCCGGCTTTTATATTTCAAGTTTAGTGGTTTTTGACAGAAGAAATTTCATGTTGTAATAACAAGAGGATTAATTTCTTTTTTATGAAGGTAAGATTTTAAAAATTTTAGGAAATATTTGAATCATACATTTTATGTTTACTGAAAAAAAAAATCTGGAGTGACTCCACTCGACTTTCCGAACATTTAGTAATTAACAGTTTTATAGATAAAGTAAAGAAAGAGGAGTTGTTAAGCAAACAAAAGAGAGAAAACCATAATAGAATGTTTGAGTATTTTTTTCCATATATTACACGATGTTTTATTTAACGCTACTGAACTTTGAGCCCATACATCATAATCATAACGAATTTTTCGTTGTGTCCCTGTAAAAACCTATAAATGCTAGATTCACCAAAATGCTTATAGTTAGTGCAACAGTGATTTATAATATTTATATAAATTTTAAGCTCAATTGAATAAGGCGTTTAGATGTTATCGCACTTTTAAAAATTTGATCCCATAGGCCATAATAATAAAGAATTTTTCTTTGTGTCCCTGTAAAAAACTGTAAGTGCTAAATTCACCAAAATCTATACAGTTGATGCAACTGTGATCTATAACATATGTACAAATTTTTTGCTCTGATTAATAAGGCGTTTAGACGCTATCACACTTTTAAAAATTTGGCCCCATAGGCCATAATGATAAGGAATTTTTCTTTGTGCCCCTGTAAAAAAACTGTAAGGGCTAAATTCACCAAAATCTATACAGTTCGTGCAACTATGATCTATAACATGTGTACAAATTTTTTGATCAGATTAATAAACCGTTTGGACGCTATCGCACTTTTAAAAATTTGGCTCCATAGACCATAATGATAAAGAATTTTTCCTGGTGTCCCTGTAAAAAAACTATAAGTGCTAGATTCACCAAAATCAATAGGGTTCGTACTATGGTGACTTACAATATACGTACTAACTTTCAGCTTATTCGAACAAAGCGTTTAGACGCTAGCGTGTTCACTCACATACATACATACTCACATACATGCACACATACATACACACACACATACATATATCATCGTAAAAACAGTGAAAACGGACTCAGGGGACCTCGAAACGTATAGAAACATCAAAATCTCAAATTCGGATTTTTGACATGATTACAATACTTTCCTCACTCTAGTGTTCGGAAAGTAAAAATTTTGTGAGTGACATTTATAAACTCAATAGAGTCTCCAGTAAAAATAGTTCCATGCCATCCTTATTAAATTCTAGTTCCCTTTGCTAGCGAATTCCGAAAAACCCTGTTAGAATTCTAGAGCGTTTTCGTTATCGTGGTCAAACTTGCTTAAAAATCTCTGCAAATAAATGCGAACTCCATGAGGCGAGTTTTAGTAACTATAATCTTAGTATATGAACCAATTCTAGAGAATTTCTGGCAGTACAAAGGATGTATACTATTCAGAATATTGTTTCACCATCTGGAAAAGTATTGACTAGAAATTCTCGATTATTTCGATTATCCAACACTGTAAAAAAAAAAAAAAAAACTTTTAAAAGTACAGGAAAAAATGTGGCAGGTGGGGTGCCAGTATTTCTCCGTCAAATATACAGGACAAAACTGTACTTTTAACAAAAAACCTGTTTGATTTACAGGATTCCTGTGTAAAATGTATGTCAGTGATGCAATTTTACGGTTTTAAACTGTATATTTGACGGAGAAATACTGGCACTCCAGCTGCCGGATTTTCCCTGTATTTTTAACAGGTTTTTTTTTTTTTGCAATGAACTTATATGTTTTACTTATACGCATAGCTCGTAGATCTATATTTCTAGTTTCGGGTTTCAGAAAATGACTACTTATTCCTTTTAGAAGGAGGCGATATATTTTTTTCTCAGTGTGAACCAGTGGATAATTCTGTAAATAAACCAATGGTCTGTCAAGAGGTAAAACAAGGTCCATTAAAGCATGCTTCACAATTCATATCCTAAAAAAGGACCCTTCACAATTTTTTTTATTTTCTTCTATATGTAATATAGAGAAAGTATTGGATTCGTCAAAATTTTAGACCTCCGTTTTTTGATGGATTTACACGTTTTGGGATGTCCTGAACACGAATTGATAGTTTTTATAAAATGTCTGTCTGTCTGTGTGTATCACGATTTTTATGGACGCTGTATCTTACGAACCAATGAATGAAATTTAACCAAACTTGATATTTAGTTGCACCCTGACATAAACTGGTGCTGATTAGATTTGGGGATCAATTTCTCAACAGGTGGCGCAGTGATCGCATTTTTTGTAAACTTTTGACATGGCAGTATAGGACAAAATTTCGTATAAATGTGCTTAATGAGAGTTATTTTAAACTTGTGATTGTAAAATTAATATGAATTATTGATAATAGTAGTAGTTAACTACGAAAAAAAATTTTGTGCATGTGGTGGCATCGCTTCCCCCCTGGGGGGGGGGGGGGGGGGGAAGGAAAATTTTCAAGATGGGTATCTTTCGAAAGGTCTAGTTAATACCTTTAAAACGAATGGTTGAACTATAAATCTGTGATAATTTAAAACAAAGTTATCGATTTTTTTTTTTTTTTTTTTTTTTTACTTTTAACGAAAAAAAAAAAATTCGTCATATTTTTTTTTTTTTTTTTTTTTTTAATATTGTTACTGAGTGAATTTGTATAGGAAAATATAGAAGAAAGTCTTGTGGTGGTCACAACATACTAGTTATTCTTAAAAAAGGACCCTTCGTAAAAATTTCCCTCTTAAAAACAGACTTTTGATAAATCTCTTTCATTTCGAATACTAATTTTCTATGGAGTAAACAGGCAGCCTGAATAATCAATCATGCTTTGCAGTATTTTCCCAGAAAGCTGATATTCAGTTTCTAATCTAAAAAAGGTTTTTGTGCATACTTGTGAGTTCAGTTCTATAAAAATGAACAAAACTGAACTTTTGTCTAAAACAAAAAATTTATTTTGCAAAACTACATTTTTTCACAATTTCAGAAAAAGAGAACTCTATCAGAAAAGTTAGGGAGAACTTGATTTTCACATTAAATTTTGATTCATAAAATGAGGAGTAGATTTTTCATCTTTTCGGAAAAACTGGACTCTGTCTAAAAAGTCTGGACAGAAGCCTATAACAAAAGTGAAAAGTATAATAGGCTGATTGTGTATTTTTCTACTAGAGGCGCAGGTCGGGTAAACTTGCCCCGCACCCGCCTGCAAAATAACTTTCGACCTGAATCCGCATCTGTTGAACCGCAACCCGGACCCAAAATAATGTATTGTTAAATTTATGTTATATAAGAAACTTTATTAAAATTCTGTTACGCAAAATACAGTTATATTACAGACCAGGGCATCTATTCTCTGATCTGACCGCCATAGCGACCGTCCTCAAACAACGACAGTCGTCAAATCAAAAGTCGGAATGTGATGTCACGTGATCAAAATAACGTCTGCCACAGTCGGAATTGAGGTATAGTCTGGTCGGAGAATAGATGTCCAGTCGGAGAATAGATGTGGTCTTTTGGAGAATTAAATATTACGTGAAGCATATAATTATATTAAAAATTAGCATATAATTATATTAAAAATTTCTTGTCTATTTAATGTAAACAAAACTTCAGCTTATAATACAACAAATTTTCAAATGTATTAAATCTTACTCTTAAAAATTTTATTGTTCAAATATCTCGACAGTGTATAAAAAAGTGAAATAAGAAAGCAAATGTATATTGGAAGGCGAATAATTTTATATACAAAGTTTTAAATATCAAGTTTTACAGTCATTTACAAAAGTTTAAGACCAATCCGCGTTTGTAATGATCGATAGATGGCGCTGTCTGAACTGCAGTTGTTAGTAAATATTATAGCCACGTGTATTCATTATTGTTCTTTCTCCGCCATTTCATCATGGAAAATCGATTGCATAATATGATGATATGCAGTGGTGTGATAATTTCACCTTAGCCCACCAGAGGGCGAGTTTTTCATTACAATCGCGGATAGCTGATTTCCAGTATTTTAACACATTGCATCATTTGCGCAGGTTATTGCGTCATCTCATGCTCTGATTGCGTCAGATGCATTCTACTGCTATCAATAAAGGTGCCCGGCACTTTTATCGCCAGTTGCTCATTGGATTTTGTCGTATACAGTTCTGTTGTGTAATTATTGTAATGGGTAATAAACCTTCACTTACTGTTACAAAAAGGTCAGAAATATTGACTTTGCATAAAATTTGATTTTCTGAACGTCAAATAAATTTGAGGATAAGTGTGAGCAAGACAGCTGTGCACCAAGCTATTAGTAAATTTAAAATTTCGGGAAAAATTGGGGACCTTAAGGGAAGCGGTCGCCCTAGAAAAATGAGTGCACGTGCGTGATAATCATGTGATAAGGATGGTCGTACGAGATCCAAGAACCTCCTGCAATACAATTAGACATTCTCTTGCACCAACGTCAGTTTGAGTACTATTTCAAGACGTTTGGCCAAAGATTTTGGTTTATCATCCCATAAACCTGCAAGGAAACCTTGACTTACTCCAAGTATGAAGAAGAAACGACTCTTAAAGTCCACAAAATTTCCCGAAATTTTGAATTTACTAATAGCTTGATTCACAGCTGTCTTGCTCACATTTTCTCTCGAACCTATTTAACGTTCGGAAAATCCCTTTTATGAAGGGTTAATATTTCTGACCTTTTTGTAACAGTAAGTGAAGGTTTTTAACACGCTTTTATTAGCTTCACCTGTATGTATGTTTGTAACCGCTCTGGGAGCAAACAAAAAAATCTATATTGTAAATAATATTATAGTTTAAAAAAATTAAAGAACACGCTTTGAAAGAAATGTGAATTAAAAAGCACAAAATATCTATCTTAGTATTAAAATGCAGGGTAAGAGAAAATCGTGTGACTGACACACCGTAATATTTACATACATTTAAATCTTTAATTAAAATAATTTAGAATTAAACAAAAACCATTTAAAAAAAATCTCCCCTGACTGGGCTCGAACGCTAGACTTTTAGGTTCGTAGCGCGGAGCTTTAAGTCACAGCCACAGCGTTCACGTTTAGGGAAAAGCTTTTTTTACAATATTGATTTTTTGTTTGCTCCCAGAGCGATTACAAACATACATTATACATACAAACATACATACAGGTGAAGCTAATAAAAGCGTGTTAAAAAAGACTTTCCCTACGTGAACGCTGTGGCTGTGAGGTAAAGCTCCGCGCTACGAACCTAAAGGTCTAGCGTTCGAGCCCACTCAGAGGAGATTTTTTAAAAATGGTCTTTGTTTAATTCTAAATTATTTTAATTAAAGATTTAAATGTATGTAAATATTATGGTGTGTCAGTCACACGATTTTCTCTTACCCTGAATTTTAATTCTAAGATAAATATTTTGTGCTTTTTAGTTCACATTTCTATAAAAGCGTGTTCTTTAATTTTTTAAAACTATAATATTATTTTTCCATTACACTAATTACACAACAGCACTGTCTGCAACAAAATCCAGTGAACAACTGGCGATAAACGTGCCGGTGTCGGCCACCTTTATTTATAGCAGTAGAATGCGTCTGATACAGTCAGCACATAAGATGACGCAATAATCTGCGCAAATGATGCAATGTATTAAAATACTGGAAATCGGCTACCGGTCTTGAACTTTTGCACATGACTGTAACAGTTACGCAATTGTCATTTATCTCATATTCTGAGACATATTGTTTTAAATTGCTAAGGAGGTAGAATGTCATCCAATCTTTGCATTCAAAAGATATTATATTCATAAAAAAAAGAAAAAGCATAAAAAAATTTTCGAAGAAAAATAATTTGCGGGTCAAAATTTATTGCAAAATCGTCCGCATTCGACTAGCACAGCGAGTAACCTACGGGTACACCAATCCGATGCAGGATTCTGTCTTCTATCCCAATTATTAATATTTGTGCATCACATTATAATGTTTCGGAATTCTTTTGTACGCTGTTCTAAAAGAATTATAAATACAGTAATATAATAATAATAAAAGAATTATAAATACAGTAATAACCTTGTTGAAGCAAAATTCTCAAATATATGTCATTTTCATTCTTTTTATTTCCATTACCCTACTATCGTAGGTAATGGAAGTATTGTATTCGGTCTGAAAATTCGATATCGGGTTTTCACCTGATTTACACGTTTTAAGGTCCCCTGAGTCCAAAAAAGGGATTTTTGGCAATTGGTCAGTGTGTATGTATGTATGTATGTGTGTGTGTGTGTATGTATGTGGAGAATCTTCTGGCTATTATAGCTCAGAAACTAATAAAGATAGAGCTACGAAACTTTAGAATTGAAATACGTCTAGTGTACAGATGAAATTTCCAAATTCTGGTGAAAATTTAAAAACCGGAAGTGGGACATCGGAAACCGGAAGTGGGACCGTAAGTCCGTATCTCAAAAACGGCTCTAACGATTTTCTTCAAACTTGCTATATAAACACTCTATTAGATGTCCTTTCGAATGATATAGTTGGTTAGTTCAGGAAAATTGATAGGCGACCTGTATAAATAGCTCAATTTCAGGCCTCGCAAAGGCGTTCCTTTAAAAACGGTTGTACGGATTTTTTTCATACTCGCCATTTTAACTCACTTTTTTTTTTTTTTTTTTTTAACTCGTTGTGCAAACTCTGTTTTATACAATATGTCTTTACACATGTGTCAAGTTTCTCTTACTGGAAAATTTCAAAAAATGCATATAATATCTCCAAAAAATGCATGTAATACGTGTAATAGTGGGTAATGGAAGTCGTGTGGTTGTTTCACACCAGATTTTTTATATAAGTTAATGCACTTTACAGCTTACACATTTTGGTCCCGTTAGGATGTATTGACTAATTCAAGTTTCTTCACATAGAAAGAACCTATAAATGTTACGGAGAAGGCCATATCCAAGGGGAAAGTTATTTAACTGCCTCACCCCTCCCCCCCCCCCCCTCAAATTTTGCAGAGTTGTTGAAAATTATTTTTGAGTTACATATTATTACTTTCCGAACACTATAGTGAGGAAAGTATTGTAATCATGTCAAAAATCCGAATTTGAGATTTTGATGTTTCTATACGTTTCGAGGTCCCCTGAGTCCGTTTTCATTATTTTTACGATGATGTATGTATGTGTGTGTGTATGTGTGTGAGTGAACACGCTAGCGTCTAAACGCTTTGCTCGAATGAGCTGTAAGGTGGTACGCAGATTGCAAGTCACCGTAGCACGAACACTATTGATTTTGATGAATCTAGCACTTATAGATTTTTTACAGGGACACAAAGAAAAATTCTTTATCATTATGGCCTATGGGACCAAAATCTTAAAAGTACAATAGCATCTAAACGCCTTATTCAATTGTGCAAAAAATTTATACACATACTATAGGTCACAGATACTCAATCTCTACAGATTTTGGAGAAGCTAGCACTAACAGTTTTTTTACAGAGACACAATGAAAAATTCTTTATCATTATGGCCTATGGGACCAAAATCTTAAAAGTGCAATAGCATCTAAACGCCTTCTTCAATTGTGCAAAAAATTTATACACATACTATAGGTCACACATACTCAATCTGTATAGATTTTGGAGAAGCTAGCACTAACAGTTTTTTTACAGGGACACAAAGAAAAATTCTTTATCATTATGGCCTATGGGACCAAATTTTTAAAAGTGCGATAGCATCTAAACGAATTATTCAATTAAGTTGAAAATTTATATGAATATTATAAATCTTTGTTGCACTAGCTATGAGCATTTTGATGAATTTAGCATTTATAGGTTTTTACAGGTACACAACGAAAAATTCTTTATCATAATGATCTATGGGCTCAAAGTTCAGTAGCGTTAAATAAAACATCGCGTAATATATGGAGAAAAATACTCAAGCACTCTATTATGGTTTTCTCTCTTTTGTTTGTTTAACAACTCATCTTTCTTTACTTTATCTACAAAACTGTTAATTATTCAATATTCGGAAAGTCGAGTGGAGTCACTCCAGATTTTGTTTTAAAACTCAACATTATGTACTAAATCTTGAACTTCCTCTAAAACAATTTTGTGGCTGCCGCCTTTGCTACAGACATCATTTTCAATTATAATCACATCTTATCAAAACAACGTAAAACGTATCAGTTCTGTATTGATTTTCAAATGCGCATTACTAAAACGGACTCTAATGGCCGTATTCACCATTAACTTCAACTCCCGGTTCAATACAAAAACTTGAAAAGCTTCTAAAGGCAGGGTGCAGCTTTCCAGCGAAATTTAGCACGCTGTTTCTGCCCTCTAGCGTCGAGGATTTTATATAATCTTTGACTGGTTATTTTCACCTAAAAAATCTGAAAATAAATATACCGCTAGATGGCAGAAACAACGCGTCGAAATTTGCTGAAAATTTGCACCTCGCCTTTATACGCTTTTCAAATTTTCCTGTTCAGCCGGGAGTTGAAGTTATTGGTGAATAACAGCCTAAACAATTTCAGTCCCTAGATTATAAGGACTATATGTCCCTGCTCTAGAAAACTACATCTTATAATGTACCTTAAACTGTAAAAATATAACGACACATTTACATTTACACACTTACATATCTTTAGTAAAGTCCATTTCCTCATCAGAGGCACTTCAAGGCCACGGAGTTCAGAGAGGGAGATCACGTGAATCAGATTACGTGCTCAATTCCATCCAGTGAGATATCGTTTTTTTCTTCAGTAACCTAGCAACGGGCGGGGAAAGTGAAATCGCAGTTCATCTGAGCGTGGCCTTGAGGCTACTGAGTAAAGGAAATAGAGTATAATATAAGTAAAGGTAGTGTGAGTAGTACACGAGATTATTAAAATAGTACATCGAGTTATCACCATAATCTGAATTTTCATAGACCAGGTACACTCCTGTTCAAAAGTTTAGCAAGATTTGCAAACAATCACTTTTTTTCAAATTAAAAACTTATCTCTCAATGAAATGCTTTAAAACATTGGGTATTTAAAGAACTGGGTCTTCCTCGTGTTTTTCAGTAAAGATTGGTTTAAGACAACAATTAGGGTGCCGGTAACAAATTGAGCAAGATTAATAATGTTTGTGATCACCCTGTATCGTTAATTAAACGAAATGAACTGTAACTTTAGGATATGTTAACATAGACCCAGTTCAATCTGTGGATGAATTTGTGTGACGATAGCATGTTAAATAAGAAAGATGTAAGCATTTATTTTAAAACTAAAAAAAAAAAAAAAATCAATAGATTTTTTGTTTATAATACGCAGAGTTTTCAACAAAAATTATTCCCACTTTCAGATAAGTTGGAAAAACACTTTTAAAATAACATACTGCAATCGGAATACAAATATCTTAAATATCTCATGAAATATGAACATTTTTATGAAAAACGTGTTTACTGCTCATGTACGAAATATAAAACATTTTTCATTGCATAGGTATAAAGCTAGATATATTGGTGGGCAACTTTTATCAAAAGTGCATTTGAATAGGTTAAAAATTAAGCGAATTGTACGAAAAAGAGCGAGATAGATTTTAGATATTTTCCAAGAGTTGAAATTTCTTAAGGGGTTTTTCACATGCCGCGTAATTAATTTTAAGATCCAGTTATTTCAACCACACTCCAAATGTACTTTTTTATGAAAAGTCCCTTATAAGCTTGTAACTCTAACATATTTTTGTTTATTTACTATGATTTGTGAGATCATAAGGGGTATAACTCTGCAAATAAATATTTCAAGTTAATTGCGGTTTATATTGATAAGTGCAGTGAGTGTTCTTTATAGTTAAAAAGATGCTATCATATGCATTTTCTAATTGTACAAACATGAATTTACTTGAGATTCTCTGATAATTAAGAGTCACAGTGTTGTCTATTACAAAATAATCATCTCTAGATTTTATGAAATTCACTTACGAAGTATGTATTATAAACATGAATTTGTTGCTTTTTTCAAATAGACTTTTTTTGACAATTATTTAAGCGTATTTTATACTGAATAGCCCCCTCATATGAAATTATACATCAAATAAAACTATTCTTAAACTTAATTTGAATGGTTTTTAACCTAGATTTATATACTGTAATTGGTATCTTACCCCTTAATTTGCATATAGTATTAAAATATAGGGTAAGAGAAAGTCGCGTGAGTGCCATATCAGATTATTATTATTATTATTACTTTCTCTTACCCATAGGGTCGAGAAAGTATTGTTTTAGGGTCAAATTTTCGAACGTGAGTTTCTGTTATATTTACATGTTCTGAGGTACCCTGAATACGAAAATCATGAATTTAGCGAATGGTCTGTGTGTCTGTTATCAGCATATCTCAAGAACAAATAGTAGCAGAAATTCCAAACTCGGAATTCTAAATGTGTATCATATAGGGATGCTACACTAAGCTTTTCGTTGAGATGTAGCAAATGGTTCGTGTACAGGGACGCCCAAGAGAATTCAAATGCATTACGTCTATGGGGGAAATTGCAGGTAAGTAGATTTTAACATCTATAGACTGCACTAAACCAAATGAAACGAATATATATATTTTGTAAAATAGTCAACTGGGAAAAAAAAATTTCTGTATGCAGGAGCCTCGCCTCACCCCTGGGAGGGGGAAGTCCCCCCTCGAGGGGAGTAAATTTTCATGATAGGTATCTTTCAAAAGAGCTCGCCCATACCTTTAAAACGAATGGTTGAAACATCGATCTGCGATAATTTAAAATAACGTTATCGAATTTTTCATTTTTAACAAAAAAAAAAAAAAAAATAAATAAATAAAAAAAAAAATAATGTAACATTGAGAATAAATTCAACTTTATATATATATATATGTTTAGTGTTCTACTACTTCTCTAATATGGAAATCGTCTGCTTTATCATAAAAGATAATTTTTTAAAATAATAATTTTAATAAATTATTTTTTAAAAACAGAATTATTTTTTATTAACTGAATTAAATTGTATATAAATGTAGGTGCATTAATGAAACGGAGACCGCCCCCCTCACACAGAACTATTTATCATATAAAACTCTTCTGAAGCCTAATTTGGATTGTTTAACACAGGTTTACATAACAGTACTCGTTATCTTACCTCTTAAACTGCAACCTGTATTTATAGTATTAAATTTCAGGGTAAGAGAAAGTCGTGTGAGTGACGCACCATATTATTATTATTATTATTATTATTATTATTATTATTTTACAAAGAAGTTTTTATAAAAATATAAATTATTTTCATACTTTTTATTCATCGAATGATTTCTCTTAAATACATTTTATGGTTTGTTGATCTGTAACTGATATCTACTTAGGTAAGAACTTAAAATTGCTTTCCTCTTGTGATTTACATTTTGTAATAAATAACAGATGCAAATGTTGCTTTACTTTCCTCTTTGTTGAGAAATAAAAAGCAATATAAGTTGCTTCATAAAATTCCGTAGGAGTAATATGACGTCTCATTCCCACAGAAGACGTGGTAAAGCTGCCGGAACGATTTTTCATGACACACTCATTCATAAATTTTGAATCTTCGCCGTGAACGTACCGTTATTGCGTGCGTGTTTTTTTTTTTTTTTTTTTTTTCTTTTTCTTTTTTGTATTAAAATTATTTATTTTATACGCACCATTGAAACAAAAATCAATAATAAAAATAATAAATAAATAAATAAATAAAAATAAAACGCATCTTTTAAAAACATATAATAATTTCAATTTGTTCAATAAAGTGAAACGACATTTCGGTCTTAAAACGAATGCCGTTGATAAACTGTGATGTACCGAAATTTTTTCTATGTCTCTGCATACGAAACACAAACACTATATGCACTTAAAAATATGCATAAAAAAAAAAAAAGTCTAATTAAAAAAAAAAAAAAAAAAAAAAAAAATGCTGCATTCAAATTCTAATAAATCCCTAGATGTGTGTTGTCTTTATATAACATTTGCCAAAGTTCCTGCCCCCTCCCCCCCATACACAAATAACAATAGTAATAATAATAGTTATAATAATAATATTATAGTTTGTGAAAAAGGCAGAAACATTTCTCATAAGAAAGTGTTACTTCTTATTCTTTGAAGGGGGGGGGGGGGATATTGCCGCTAGAAGCCATAAAATTAGCCTAACTGCTGTAGATTTCTACCAAATTTTTTTTACTAATTAATACATACGAAAGGAATAAAAAAGGGAGTTTATACAGCATATTTGAAGACAATCGTTAGAACCGTTTCTAAGATACTTATTTTCTGTTTCAAGGTACTGTGTGTTTAGGGTTCCGATGTTCCAGGCCTCTTAACAGGCCTCTCCACTTATCGTCCCCAGACGCCAGAGCCAATGTTATTCAATGGAGAATTTCGCCCCCTTTTACCTTATTAACTAATACATATTTCTAAATTTCGTTTTCACATTCAGAAACATCACAATTATTAAACAATTCATCGATTTCTAAAAATTATTTTTAAAAAATTTTTAATATTTCATTTTGAGGTTGTAAAATGTGAATTTTCACAATGTGAAAATTTTCATTTTTGAGCTTAAAAATAAAACCTTAAAAAAAAAAAAAAAAAAAAAAAAAAAAAAATCGATTTTTAGAAAGCAATAAATTGTTTAATAGCTGTGAATTTTCAGAAATTGAAAACGGAGTTTAAAAATATGTATTAGTTAATGAATTATAATGGGGCAAAATTTTCCCATAGAATAACATTGGCTCTGGCTTTCGGAGACGATAGTTAGAGAGTCCCCTGATTCTTATGCATATACGATCTGGTGCATACGACGATTTTTGCTTCCATTACCCTACTACCGTAAATTCGATATCGAGTTTTCACCTGATTTACACATTTTAAGGCCTCCTGAGTCCAAAAAAGTAGTTTTTGGCAATTGGTCAGTGTGTATGTATGTATGAAATCTTCTGGCTATCATATCTCTGAAACTAATAAAGACAGAACTACGAAATTTCAGAATTAATACAGGTCTAGTATACAGATGAATTTTTCAAATTTTGGTGAAAATGGGAAAACCGGAACTGGGTCATCGGAAACCGAAAGTGGGACCGTAAGTCCGTATCTCAAAAACGGCTCGAACGATTTTCTTCAAAGTTGCTATATAAACACTCTATTAGATGTCCTTCCGAATGATATAGTTGGTTAGTTCAGGAAAATTGATAGGCTCAAATAATAGCTCAATTTCTGGTCTCGCAAGTGTGTTCCTTTAAAAACGGCTGTACGGTTTTTTTCAAACTCGTCATATTAACTTCCTTTTAAATATCCTTTTGCATGTAATTATTGTTTTCCTGTCAATAATTGAGGTTGCCAAGTTTTGGTAAAAGTTGGAATCTCAAAAACGGCTCTAACGATTTTCTTGAAAATTGTTACATAAATTCACTTTAGATACCTTTTCTCAGGTATTATGTGGTTGTTACAGAAAAATTAACGGTCATTCCGATTAGACAGTTCAGTTAATCTCGGAAATTGGTGTTTAAAAAAATAACTTTACCATCATTTTTTTTTTTCTTATTTTTTAACTTGCTCTGTTTCTTATGTCTTTACATGTGTGTCAAGTTTCTCTTACTGTAAAATTCCAAAAACTGCATATAATATCTCCCAAAAATGCATGCAATATGTGTAATAGTGGGTAATGGAAATCGTGTGGTTGTTTCCCACCAGATTTTTTTTTTCCGTTAGGTTTGTTACATGCACCCAGATCCATAGATAATCAAGCGGTAGCCACTGTTTCGGTCATCATGTGTGACATTTAATTTACATTTTTTTTTTTTTTTTTTTTTTGAATTTTTGCTGCTTAAAAAAAAAAAAAATATGATATAAGAATGGTGTTGCCAGGTTTGGGGACTTTTTTCTTCAATATTCACCACTAAATTTTAATTGTAATGGTTGCATAATCACTTCGAAGATTAATCGTCTCTAATGCATATCAAATATCACTCT
The DNA here is from genome assembly GCA_963930645.1 of Salticus scenicus. Lineage (NCBI taxonomy): Eukaryota > Metazoa > Arthropoda > Arachnida > Araneae > Salticidae > Salticus > Salticus scenicus. The sequence continues at coordinate 209,443,688 of OZ005662.1, forward strand.
TCAAAAATCACTAGTGACTATTGAATAGAAAAGTCCTGAAGTTTGACAGCACTGTATAAGAGGTTGCACAGCAATAATTTACTCAAATCACTCCAGGTAAGGACACAAAAATGTTCGGAGTCCTCTCGGATCTAGAACATGCACTATTGTTAAGGTGCTATCAGACGGAAGACTATATATTCTAAAATATAAGCTATTGCCACTCAAAAGCGACCAAACGACTTAAGTAGGGTTGTTTTTAAGCATAAACGGAAGAACGAAATCCAGAAATGTAAACAACGGACCCAACATTTGGCTATTATTCGCTCCCAAGGATGTTTAAAAGGGAAAAGAATAGAGGGTGTTCTGTAATCGCGATTCTCTGATTGGAGGATTTCGTTCTAAAGACTACCGTATGTGATTTAAACAGTCGAAAATGCGTGATTGACGAACATACGTTCGGCAATTTGTATCAAACGACATAGTTGGATCGTTTCCGGCATGAGAAACCTGTTTATGCGGTATTTTGTGCTAAAGACTATCGTTTGGTTCTTCGTTTGATAGCGGCTTTATAATGAATTAAGTACTTTCCTCTGCATCAGTTGTTCTGTTGCAGTGAAAGTTGTTTTAGAGGTAAAGTGAAAATAAAGCGGTAGTTCATTCACTTTCAGTAAAGTCAGCCTTGGCGACAATCTTGACGACTTAGCGACCAAATTTGGAGAAAAATAGTAGTCTAGGGTTGCCGAAGTTTCTAAGCTCTCCGACGTATACCAGCTGAGATCTACAACTTTGCATAGGTTTCTGGATAAAAATTCCGCCAAGTCCCATTCCTATAGTATATAAATAGGAGTGAGTTGACTTCTGAAGGAAAGTGTGTAGTCACTGCATTTCAGAGTTGCTCAGAGACCTATTCTGAGCAATTGCACTTTGGAGATTGTGCTCTAAGCGACTGAACTTTGTTCGTGAGCTAGCGAAGATTTCTGCTCTGGAGTATTTATTGTTATTTGCTTTACTACTGTGGAACAAAGTCCTCTTTTCTTGGACGGATCCAAAACATTCGTCGAATAGTGACTTTTGAGGTACGAGTGAGAGCATTATTGGACTGCCACTAGAATGTTCGACGAATTAACAGTACTATTGGACTGTTTTCGAGAATATTCCTTATAATAACTGTTTTGTTGTACAGAATTGAGAAGTTACGTTGAATAAAGACCATTCATCGACTAGAACCTGCCATTTTCTTTAAAAACAACTTTCTCACACAAGAAAGTCGGTAAGTTTTTTGTAACACTCTGAAGAACATAGCTGTGATAAATGCGAAAAGCAGGAAAGCAGGTGTTTTCCGAGGTAGAAAGATGGCGGCTAATGCATCGGCCTGTATTATTATACGAGATCTATTCCATGGTGCTATTTTTCTTTTTACCATTTTTTCCGTCGGCATTTGTTCTGCTATCCAACATAGCAGACAGTCAAAACTTTTTTTTAAATCTCACTACTGAAGCTTCGCTAACGTTTAAGCAACAATGAAATAACCGTCAGTATTTTCTGAAGACTACAAAGAAGATAAAAATTTTCTTGAATTTTATGAAACAATTGTCTACTGAAAACAATGACTCGGAAAGAAGAAAAAAATGCCCTTGGAAACATAACTGTTTAGTTATATGCTTTATTTTGTAAAAGATTTTAAAACTTTTTCTTTTCGGACGTTTTACAAAACTTTTTCAGTGTAATGGAAAAATATTTATTATCCAGTTTGAATATATTAAGAAATGTATTCATATGTCGATAAAAATGAAGTGAAGAAAGCGAGAAAAATAAGAAAGTGGACAATCGAAATATTCCAGAGTGGATTTCGTATACAAAATTCTAATTAAGATGTATCGATATAAATGTCACCACGGAATAAGTGTAACTTTGAGTTATAAATTAACTAATAAGTTGAATTTGGACCTAATAGTGGCTTTTTTTTCGTACGACAAGTCATACTATTTCAGACAGCGATTTTGCCGTCGTTACCAATTTTAACATGCTTTTATTAGCTTCACCTGTATGTATGTTGGAAACCGCTCTGGGAGCAAACAAAAAATCTATATTGTAAAAAAAGACTTTTCCTACGTGAACGCTGTGGCTGTGAGGTAAAGCTCTGGGCTACGAACCTAAAGGTCTAACGTTCGAGCCCAGTCAGGGGAGATTTTTTAAAAATGGTTTTTGTTTAATTCTAAATTATTAATACTATAAAGATAGATATTTTGTGGTTTTTAGTTTACATTTCAATAAAAGTGTATTCTTTAATTTTTAAAAGTATAATTTTATTTATTATCTACCACCTTCAATGAACGTGCAAACGTTTTTGTTCCTTTCTAAATATATAATACTGCAAGTTTGTCATTGTATCTATCTGTCTGGTTTTTAAGTCCAAACTATTCGATTTTATCAAAAAGTGGTATACTTATTAATCAGGACAAAATCTAACAAACTCCGAATTTTTTAGTTCAATCGGATAAATGGTTGAAAAGATGTTAAATAAAAACCCCATTTTAACTTTAAAATTATTAAAAAGAAAATAACAAATTGACGCCAAAAGTAAATAAATAAGTAAATACACTGATGGAAAAAAAAATCCCAACACCAGGAAGGAGCTGTGCTAGATAAACGAAATTTGCTAGGCGTGTTTATACATCTGAAAGATGACGTCGATTCAAATTTCGAGCTACGCGCATAAGTATGGCGCTAGTAGCGACACTATGAGCATGCAAATGAGGTTTGCTTTAAATAAGCGCTGTAAGGTTCGTGATCGTTATTTACAGTTGAAATTTGACGTAGTGGGTTAATGTTAGTCAAGGATGCCTCTAAGAAGACGAAGAAGCCATTATCAACAGCTCACTGAGTTTGAACGAGGTCGTGTAGTAGGGCTACGAGAAGGTGGGTTTTTTCCGCGATATTGCAGAAAGACTTGGCAGGAATGTATCCACTGTGCATGAGTGTTGGCAGCAGTGGTCAAGGGAAGGTACTGCCTCAAGAAGACCGGGTTCCGGGCGGCCACGTGGCACTACTGAGAGGGAAGACCACCGTGTTCGGCGTATGGCTGTGGCTAATCGTACTGCGTCTGCAGCTGAAATTCGAGCTGCAGTTGGCACCACAGTGACACAACGAACTGTTACAAATCGGTTACTTCAAGGACAGCTCCGAGCCAGACGCCTTGTAGCGTGCATTCCACTGACTCCAAACCACTGCCGTTTGCGACGTGAGTGGTGTCAAGCTAGAGCTCATTGGAGGACGGAGTGGAGATCTGTTGTGTTTTCTGATGAAAGCCCGTTCTGCCTTGGTCGCAGTGATAGCCGTGTGTTGGTTAGAAGGAGGCCAGGTGAACGCCTGCTAACGACCTGTCTGCGGCCTAGACACATAGAGCCTACTCCTGGAGTTATGGTTTGGGGAGCAATTTCGTATGACAGCAGGAGCACTCTCGTGGTTATCCCACGCACCCTGACTGCAAATTTGTACGTCAGTCTAGTGATACAACCTGTTGTGCTGCCATTCATGAACAGCATTCAAGGGGGTGTTTTCCAACAGGATAACGCTCGCCCTCATACCGCTGGGTTAACCCAACATGCTCTACAGAGTGTCGACATGTTGCCTTGGCCTGCTAGATCACCAGATCTTTCTCCAATCGAGCACGTATGGGACATCATTGGACGACAACTCCAGCGTCATCCACAACCAGCATTAACCGTCCCTGCATTGACCGCCCAAGTGCAACAAGCATGGAACTCCATCCCACAAACTGATATCCGACACCTGTACGACACAATGCATGCACGTTTGCATGCTTGCATTCAAAATGCTGGCGGTTACACCGGTTACTAATGTACCAACATTTCACATTTGAAATGGCTCTTCTTGCCAATGGCTCTACCTGTGATCTTGAAACTTTAATCAATTAAATATATTACCTAGACAAATGTATTGCTGAAATTTCATTACTGTACAATAATTTTTTCTTGGTGTTGGGATTTTTTTTTCCATCAGTGTATGTTTTTTTTTTTAAATAATTAAAATAAAATTGAGAAAAACCGTGCTAAAGAAATGGAACAGCTTCAGTATAGAACGCGTTGTCGAAATTTGACCTTTGGCACCGAAGTAACTCGGACGTTTCTCGCCAAGATCTTTATTTACGTAATTGTGATAGCCAAAATAACAACACCGCCAAAGTGACAATCAGAATTGAAAAGCCGTCAAAGCCGCCAATAAAATTTTAAGATAAATTAATACAGTTAGTGAGGCTCGGGAATAAAACGCAGCTACTGCGTGCCTTTATGTGGAAGGATAGATTAAAATGAGTCCAGTCTTACTTAGTTTAATTCTGCTTTGTGCAGAATTTTATATCTGTTACTTACAAAACAATAAAAGGTTTAAGGTTTTATTATTTAAAAAAAAAAAAAAAAACTTTTCTTTGTTATACTTAGCCTTAGAAATTCAAATAAAATATGAAACAGAAGTTTTATATGTTTGAAAAATTGCTTACCCCTTTCCGACCGGGAACATTTTTACCTTAAAGCATTACATTCTTCTGTTTTTGCAAATTGAAAGAATAATATGGACTATAACCAATATTTGTTGATTGAAAATTGTACTTTACACGTTTTGCTAATTAGCTTGATCGTTTACTTCCTGATTTTATTACATACGACTGTTCCAGATGCAAAAATGTGAGTTGATGTCGTGGATGTCTAACCCGTACGATCGTACGCTTTCGGTCTGAAAGGGTTACAGTCGGCTGCAAAAGTATCCGAGCACTAACAATAATTCCTATGTTAAAAAATTACACTTAATACTGTTTTGTTGAATAAATCCTTGTCGAATCATGTTCTTAGACTCTAAGTGTACTTTTTTGATATAGGAATTATTGCCAATGCTCGGATACTTTTGCTGTTTACTGTACATTTCTCTATCTGACAGAGTGCCCCTCTCAAAATTCAATATTTTCTCAATAATTATAAAATTAATCTGACAAGTACACATGAAATGAATTCTACAAAACATCTTTGTATGCAGATTTTGAATACAACTTCAGACATTTTGTATTTGTTGAAATTCTGTATGTTGGACACGTGTATCCAGGGTGTTTTACACTTGTCCCAAACACGTTAACTGCATCACTTACATTTTTACTTTCTTATATATATATACAAGATTGAAAGTATTAAATTAGTGAAAATTTTCGAACTCTAGTTTTCGACGTATTGACAGTTTTGAGATGTCCTGAACACAGGGTTGGCTTGACTTTGACCGACCCGAAAAAAACCGGGTGGGATTTTTTCAATAAAACCCACTTGAACCCCCCCTCCCCCTTCCCTCCCAAAAAAAAACCAAGTGGGTTTTTTCAAAATCCTTATTTAAAATTCCACTTTCATCTAACTTACAGTAAACATATAAATATAAAACAAATATTATATACATTATTAAAACACGAATAAAGAATTTTCAGAAATATTGTAGGTTCTCAAACTGCTCTGCAGACAAAAAAATCCTGAAAAATCCCCCATGGAAAAAAAAAAATACTTATCTTATTAAAATAGAATAAAATATTATATACATAAAAGCAAAATAAGAGTTGTTTATTAATACAAAGAAAACTGTGGGACTCAAGGAATGTAAAATATAAATAAAAATCGAATTAAAAAAAATTGCTGAAAACTTTAACAGTGCAACACGTTAATGTAGAGGGACAATAATTAAAAATATTTTATGAGAATCTAATAACTATGAAAAATTTAGTAAAGCAACACTGAATAATTATTAAAATCCAGATATTTTTGTTGAAAAGGGCAGATAAACAGAATTTTGGAATATTTAAAGAACAACTATTCATAAAAAAATACTTTAGAAAATTTAAAATGAAATAAAAAAAAAAAAAAAAAAAAAAAAAAAAAAACTTTAATTTTTTTTAAATTAATTTTTTTAAATTTTGATTTTAATGAATAATGAATATTTAATTTTTTTAATTATTTGAATATAAATTATATACGTAATGTAAAAAAAAAAAAAAAAAAAAAAAAAAAAAAAAAGGAAGAAAAAATTCCTTCAAACTCTGATAAAACCCGAAAATATTCTGAAAAAACCCTGATTAAACCCGGTAAAACCCCAAAAACCCTGATAAAACTGGAAAAAACCCATTGGGCTGAAAAAACCCGGGTTCTTTCCAACCCTGCCTGAACATGATTCGACTGTTTTTAGAAAATGTCTGTTTGTCTGTGTGTGTATCACAAATTTTGTGGGCGCTGTATCTTACGAGCCAATGAACGAAATTTAACTAAACTTGGTATTTAGTTAGACCCTGACCAAAACTGCTGCTGATTAGATTTAGGGATCAATCGCTGAACAAGTGGCGCTGTCATCCTAATATCCATCGCTGTCATCTTAATTATAGGACAAAATTTGTATAAATGCACACAATGAGAGTTATTTTGAACACATGACTGTAAAATTAATATGAATTGTTGATAATAGTAGTAGTAAACTAGGTAAAAATGTGTGCAGTATTACTTCCCTCCTGGGGTGAAGTACGCCCCCGAGGGGAGTGTAAATTTTCAAAATGGGTATCTTCTGAAAGAACTCGTCAATACCTTTAAAACAATAATTGGAACCATTGATATTTGGTGTATTTATACGTTCTGAGGTCTCCTGAGTTCATTTTAGTTATTTTTACGGTGATGTATAAGTGTGTGTATGGGTGTACGTATGCGAATGAACACGGTAACGTGTAAACGTTTTATTCGAATGAGCTGATCGTTTATATGTATGTTATAGGTCACTGTAGCACGAAACCTACTGATTTTGGTGAATCTAACACTTATAGTTTATTTACAGGACCACAAAAAATTCTGTATCATTGTAAATTGGCACATCTCGGACGTGAAATTCTTTGTGAGTGGTCAGAGACAATCAAGGAAAATCACAGTTAGTCCCAAGCCATTTATTAACATTTCGATTATGGGACACATCACAAATTACGCATGACAAATATTAATGAAATCGATGATATATGTACAATGAATATATTTTACTGTTCAGGTTTACATTTCGTTTATAGCTACCGCTCTTCATCCTTCAACCTTCAGCCCAGACCTCCTCTCTCGAGATGTACTTCTTCCCCCGAGAGCTGGGTTGCCATTCTTATTTTTGGCGGCGCAGGTTTGCCAGATTTGGCGCACCTTACAATCAAAGTACTCAAATTATTTAAAGTACGACAGCGTCTAAAAGTCTTATTAGATTGTGCTGAAAATTATGTACACTAGTAACCCCATGCGAAATTTTCGCACATTACTTCTTTTCTTATTTATCTTTAAAATTTGAAACATTATACCAATTATAAACATTATACCAATTTCACCACCAAATTAAAATTTTAATTTAACACAGAAGACAAATTATTATTAGAACCAAATTGATATTGTGCAATAGTGAAAGCAAAATCATTCAAAGAAAGGTTTCAAAATAAAATTAATGGTTGGAGACCCATTTCATTCTTCCGCAGATAGAACAGTTTTTGTATAGGACTCCATCGCCACCTTTTAAATTTTTTGTCGCTCTGTTGGCGATGACTTTTTTTTTTTTTTTTTTTTTTTACTTTCTACTATATGTAATATAGAGAAAGTATTGGATTCGTAAAAATTTTCGACCTCCGTTTTTTGATGGATTTACACGTTTTGGGATGTCCAGAACACGAATTGACAGTTTTTAGAAAATGTCTGTCTGTCTGTCTGTATCACTTTTTTGTGGACGCTGTATCTCACGAACCAATGAATGAAATTTAACCAAACTTATATTTAGTTGCACCCTGACATAAACTGGTGTTGATTACATTTGGGGATCAATCGCTCAACAGGTGGCGCTGTGATCTCAATTTTTCTAAATTTTTAACAGGGTAGTATAAGACAAAATTTCGTATAAATGTACATAATGAGAGTTATTTTTAACGTGTGATTGTAAAATTAATACGAATTATTGATAATAGTAGTAGTTAACTAGGGGGAAAAAATGTGCATGTGGGGGGTGCAAAAAAATGTGTGCTTCCTCTCCCGGAGTAAATTTTCAAGATGAGTATCTTTCGAAAGGTCTCGTCAATACCTTTAAAAAAAATGGTTGAACTATAAATCTGTGATAATTTAAAACAGAGTTATCGATTTTTTTTTTTTACTTTTAATGGAAAAAAACTTATGAAAAAAAATCGTAATTTTTTTTTTTTTTTTTTTTTTTTTTTTTTTTTTTAATATTGAGAATAAAATGGACTTTTTTGGATATTTAGTGTTATACTACTTCTCTAATATGGAAATCGTCTGCATTATCATGGAAGATAATTTTTTTTAAATAATAATTTTAATAAATTATTTTAACTGAGTGAATTTGTATAAGAAAATATAGAAGAAAGTCATGTGGTGGACACAACATACTAGTTTTAATTTGGCACAATTTTTTGTTTAAAAGAAAAAAAAAAAAAATCTATTTTGATTATACTTTTTTATGATTGCGTTTTTAAGCCACTTTATGATAATAATTCATATTTTTTAAAGTATTACATATATATATATCTTTAAAATATTGCTAAAAATGAGATTTGTAAAGATTCTGAAGAAGCAACTGTTAAAAATACATTTTTCTATGAAATAATCTCATCAGACAAATATGTCGCCATTTTTTACTTTCTTCTTTATGTAATATAGAGAAAGTATTGGATTCGCGAAAATTTTCGACCTCCGTTTTTTGACGGATCTACACGTTTTGGGATGTCCTGAACACGAATTGATAGTTTTTAGAAAATGTCTGTCTGTGTGTCTGTCTGTCTGTGTGTCTGTCTGTCTGTCTGTCTGTCTGTCTGTATCATTTTTTTGTGGACGCTGTATCTCACGAACATATCAATGAAATTTAACCAAACTTGGTATTTAGTTGCACCCTGACATGAACTGGTGCCCATTAGATTTGGGGATCAATAGCTAACAAGGTGGCGATGTAATCGTATTTTATGCAAATTTTTAACATGGCAGCATAGGACAAAATTCCGTATAAATGGGCATAATGAGAGTTATGTTAAACTTGTGATTGTAAAATTAATTTGAATTATTGATGATAGTAGTAGTTAACTAGGAAAAAAAAATTGTGCATGGGGGGGCATCGGTTCCCCCCCTGGGGGGGAAGTACCTCCCCGGGGGGGTTAAATTTTGAAGATGGGTATCATTCGAAAGATCTCGTCAATACCTTTAAAACGAATGGTTGAACCATAAATCTGTGATAATTTAAAACAAAGTTATCGATTTTTTTTACTTTTAACAAAAAAAAAAAAAAAAAAAAAAAAACTTAGAAAAAAAAAATTCGATTTTTTTTTTTTTTTTTTTTTTTTTTTTAAATTATTGTTAGTGATTGAATATGTATTAATTTTCACAAAAAAAAAAAAAAAAAAAAAGAAAAGAAAAAAAAAATCTTTTTTTTTTTTTTTTTTTTTTTAATATTGTTACTGATTGAATATGTATAGGAAAATATAGAAGAAAGTCTTGTGGTGGCCACAACATACTAGTTCTTATTAGATCATTGAGCTGAGTCCATTTATAAATATTATTTTTTATCCTCGCGTATTTTATTAATTACATCATTATCGTATCGTTTCGACAAAATATAATTGTAACTGGTCCACGTTAGAGAAATATTATATAGATGTTATTAGTCACAGTCATATGAACTGTATAGATTTTAGTGAATTTAGCACTTATAGATTTTCACAGGGACGAAACGAATAATTCTTTATCATTATCTATTTCTATGGACTCAAATATTTGAAGTGTAATAGCGTTAAATTAAATAACATACTGTATAGAGAAAAATACTCAAACAACTATTAAATTTTTCTTTTTTGTTTATTTAACTATTCCTCTTACTTTAATTTATTTATGCACCTGTTAATTACTTAATGTTCGGTAAGATGATTGAAGTCACTCCAGATTTTTTTTCTGTAAGTTGAACATTGTTAAATTAAAATCTCATAATTTTTTTAAGCCAATTAGTTGTATATTATGCCTATAATTCTTCAGACGTCTATGTATAAAAGCAATTGTGCAAAATGCAAAACGTTATTATTCTTAACCCAGTCTCATTCATTTGCAGAGATTTTGAATAACTTTGCCCTCGATAATATAGTCAAACGCTCTAGAATTCTAATAGGGGCTTCTAGAACTCACTTTCCAATGGGACTAGAATTTATTCGGATGACATGGAACTATTTTTTCTGAAGCCATAATTTAGATTCGAGATGTCAGTTACAGAATTGTTTCTCAGTGCACAAAAGCATTTCAGAAAATTCAAAAGCATTTTCATCATGCAACTGTAAGCGGTAGATGTATCAGAATATATGAGGGAAAAAACTACACAAATCACTATTTTCAGTAACTTTCTGAATGTGAATAAATACTTTAAGTAATGTATATTACAATAAGACTTATATATTTTTCTCTGACTGAAGAAAATTTCAAAACATAGCCACATAACTTAGTTTTTATTGACTGCTTTGGAAATAAGTTGGTATGACATCTTTTTTCTTTCTTTATTACTTTCTTCTATATGTAATATAGAGAAAGTATTGGATTCGCGAAATTTTTCGACCTCCGTTTTTTGACGGATCTACACGTTTTGGGATGTCCTGAACACGAATTGATAGTTTTTAGAAAATGTCTGTCTGTCTGTGTGTCTGTATCATTTTTTTGTGGACGCTGTATCTCACGAACATATGAATGAAATTTAACCAAACTTGGTATTTAGTTGCACCCTGACATGAACTGGTGCCCATTAGATTTGGGGATCAATAGCTCAACAGGTGGCGCTGTAATCGCATTTTATGCAAATTTTTAACATGGCAGCATAGGACAAAATTCCGTATAAATGGGCATAATGAGAGTTATTTTAAACTTGTGATTGTAAAATTAATTTGAATTATTGATGATAGTAGTAGTTAACTAGGAAAAAAAAATTGTGCATGGGGGGGCATCGGTTCCCCACCTGGGGGGGAAGTACCCCCCCGGGGGGGGGGTTAAATTTTGAAGATGGGTATCATTCGAAAGATCTCGTCAATACCTTTAAAACGAATGGTTGAACCATAAATCTGTGATAATTTAAAACAAAGTTATCGATTTTTTTTTACTTTTAACAAAAAAAAAACCGTATTTTTTTTTTTTTTTTTTTTTTTTTTTTTTTTTTTTAACGAAATTTTACCAAACTTGGTATTTAGTTGGTCCCCGACATAAACTGTTGCTGATTATATTTGGGGATCAATAGCTCAACAGGTGGCGCTGTGATAGCATTTTATCTAAATTTTTAACATGGCAGCATAGGACAAAAATTCGTATAAATGTGCATAATAAGAGTTATTTTACACTTGTGTTTGTAAAATTAATATGAATTATTGATAATAGTAGTACGTAACTAGGAAAAAAATTTTGTGCATGGGGGGGGGCATCGCTTCCCCCCTGGGGGGAAGTACCCCCCCGGGGGGGGTAAATTTTGAAGATGGGTATCATTCGAAAGGTCTCGTCAATACCTCGAATGGTTGAACTATAAATCTGTGATAATTTAAAACAAAGTTATCGATTTTTTTTTACTTTTAACCAAAAAAAAAAACCTTAGAAAAAAATTCTATTTTTTTTTTTTTTTTTTTTTTTTTTTAATATTGTTAGTGATTGAATATGTATTAATTTTCACAAAAAAAAAAAAAAAAAAGAAAGGGAAAAAAAAATCATTTTTTTTTTTTTAAATATTGTTACTGATTGAATATGTATAGGAAAATATAGAAGAAAGTCTTGTGGTGGCCACAACATACTAGTTTTTATTGTGTGTATGCGACTTTCCGAGAGCACATAAGTTAAATTTCGAAAGAGATCATTACACATAAGGACAAAATACTAGCATGCCAATAAAAAAGTCCATGTACAAACAAAACAATTGTATATTAATGAAATGTTATCCACCTACGGATAGCGTGAAATTTCGGTAAATGTCTAATAAAGGTCAATCCATGAAAAAACGATTTAGTAGGGATGAAAAAAGATTTAGTGATGGTGATAAATAAAACGGGGGAGAATTATTTGTTTATTGAGTGATTTTTACGTATATGGTATATATACTATTTTCCAATTTTTACCACCTTATTATATTGTTACAAAATTGTAAATAATTGTGTTTATTTTCGTATAAATTCTAAGAGGCTGAGTAAGTTGATAAAGTGCTAGTTTTGTCCATTTCTAGTCATTTTAGCGTTGAAATAGCCTTACTTTCCCTTAAAAACGCATTAAAAAGCCCCAATAAGGCAGGTAATGGATTTGGCGCCAAATTTGGCGACTTTTTCCCACCTTGACGATTTTTTTGGCGACCTTGGCGAGAAAATCCTTATATGGGATATACCAAATATGGAAGCTGTAAGTTGATTGGTTGACCACTTTCTAGAGTTTTCTCGAAAAATCTGGGTTCCATGGAACAGTATATAAGGAGCGCTCTCTCGCCAAGGCAGTCAGAGTCAGTTCAGTTCTCAGCCAGCTTCGCTAATGCTTGCATTGTTTCAGCCTCTTTGAAAGAGTCTTGCTTTAAGTGTTATTGCTATACAGTTTGTACTGTGGATTTGCTATTGACAGTTGTTGTTTAAGCTGTGTTTATTGGTCGAATTGAAGCTGATACTTGGGTTATAGACCTGTATTTCTCTGGAACTTTCTGTGAATAAATTACTGAATTTTTATAAGTTTTGCCTTTCATTTTCGGACAACTCACGAACCCCCAAGTACGCAACAATATTACTTATGTGTAGATGCCTCTCATTTTTAAGATTTTTATTTAGTGAGATATTTCAATATTAATCTTATTTAATCAAATATTATAATGCTAGATTAGTTTACACCCACCTATGTTTTTTCCGTTAAAATATCCTTTTTCAGTATTCTATTCATTTGAAATGCGTGTGAATCCAAAGTGAAGTTTCAAACGGGGAGGCGAGCAGAATAAGTCAAAAATTCCTAATAAGCCGGGCTGGCCCATAAAAATTAATGAGTAACGCCCAGGCGCAAATAAATATAAATGAGAGATATTGCCGAGGTAAAATTGTATAATAGCATCTCATGCTATTAATGTATATCCTATAATTTCATAGAAATATTACATTTTCATTTTTATTCCGAATTGAGATTTAAGTCCAGAAGGGTTGGACCTGAAATTTCAGATTCGTAGAGATCCCTAAATCTGTCAAATATAAAAGACTTAAAGTGTTATTATTATTATTATTATTATAATTATGAGACATGCTTCTTGGATATTATTATTTGAACCTGATAATAGAAGTGAGTAAATTTATGTCGGGCTTTTCATCGAAATATTATTATTTAAATTTTAGAAAATGTACACATTCAGAATATTGCATTCCGAATTAAAGTACCGGGTCGTTATAATTAAACTCCCCCCTATAAACAGCCTCCTACAGCGCAAACGGGTGAACGGAATGCAATGAAATCTGCTATATAGACTGTTGACGATACTTTATGAGTGGACTGTATATCATTTTAATAATTACTATTCTGAAGCTATTACTTCACAAACATTTAATTAAACTATTATACATATCGTATCTACATATTTACAGTTATTAGAGGACGTATTATTAACGTATTTCAAGTATGTTGACACCATAGTCAACGCAAACTATAAAAAAGGTGAACCATATCACCGAACAAGATAAACAAGAGAGATGTTACTCTTATAACGAAAAACAATACAACTGCTCCGCTAAAGCGGGAATGCAAGTGAACAAGAGATGCGCGCCAAGGTTGCGCATATAGCCAAACTAAGGTGAGCGGCAACATACCGGCCCACCTTGAAACATTGTTTCAAAATTACAGTTCTAATATGTAATACCATAATTATAATTAATTATACGAAAATATTATATATGCAATTTAAATAATAAAACTTATACAAGAGAAATATTAATAACATTGTAAACAATAAAATAATACAAATGAAATACAATAAACAAATTAAATTTAACTATATACATTATTCATTTTCAAACAGTGAACAAGAGATGCGCGCCAAGGTTGCGCATACAGCCAAACTAAGATGAGCGGCAACATAGACTATACACGAGATGCGCTCACGGAATTTCGAAAATAAATTTTAGTTCCAAAATGTCCACCAGAGGGCGCCTTTTCCGGAAAAACATTAAATTTAACACAATCTACGACCAAAGCGGAATACAGAAACAATATTAACAATCTAGAACAATAATTATGAGTAATAAAATGTAAAACCCGGAAAAGCTGTCAGTTCTAGGACAAAAATGTCGAGATTTGCATATGCTTTCTTTTTTTTCCTCTCTGTTATTTTTTTCTTACCTTTACTTAATGTGGTTCGATGACAAGGTGATCAGAAACTAGCGAATAAAAGTTAACATTGTTTCTGTATTTCGTTTTGGTAGTTTATTGTGTTAAATTTAATGTTTTTCCGGAAAAGGCGCCCTCTGGTGAACATTTTAGAATTAATTTTTTTTTTTTTTTTTTTTTTTTTTTCGAAATTCCGTGAGCGCATCTTGTGTATAGTCTATATACCAAATTTCGTTGCATTCCGTTCATCCGTTTGCGCTGTGGGATGCTGTTTATAGGGGAAGTTTTATAACCACCCTGTATATACAGGGTTAGTCAAAATGAATAGGACAATAAGAAAACTATTTTTAGACGAATGTATGTTTATTGTAACCAAACTGCAGCTACGTATGGACAGATAAACTATCAAAGTTTTATTTGGCAACACACATGTACGTTAATGCCGCTAGGAGACGCTGTTTTCAAAATGGCGCAATCAGGCAAGGAGAAGGCGTTTTGTGTGATATTTGCTAAAACAATGCCAGTAATTACGGTCCAGCGACAATTTCGAGCCAAGTATGACAAGGAACCACCTCATCGACATTCCATTACGAGGTGGGTAAAGCAATTTGAGGAGACGGGCTGCTTATGCAAGGGTAAAAGCACAGGACGACCACGTGTCTCCAAAGAAACTGTGGAATCCATTCGTGCATCCTTTCAACGAAGTCCCCAGAAGTCGGCAAATCGTGCAGCCATGGAATTGGAAGTTCCATGAGAAAAAACTTTGATAGTTTATCTGTCCATACGTAGCTGTAGTTTGGTTACAATAAACATACATTCGTCTAAAAATAGTTTTCTTATTGTCCTATTCTTTTTGACTAACCCTGTATATTACGTCACTCCACGCACTTGTAAATTTTCGAAAGTTCAAAAATGTTTTAAAAGGTCAAAACAATTTACGATCTCACATTGCATTCAATGGTAAGCTACTAAAATGCAATAAGACAATATATGAAATTATAATATATGTTTTCAGTTATATAAGAGTTGAAAATATGTAACAAAAATAACTAAAGAAAAACGTAAGTTTTTCTTTAGTTATTTTTGTTACATATTTTCAACTCTTATATGACTGAAAACATATATTATAATTTCATATATATAGATATATATATAGATAGATAGATATATTATGTATATATATATATATATATAACGGTTACAGTAGGCTTTTTCATAGAAAAAAAATTCAATTATTTTATCGTTAAAGCAAAATTTGAATTTTTAGGAGGTAATTACTTGCAAATTTGTGCTGAAATATTGTTGATTGTATGAAATTTTTCTTCAGATATCTGTTTTTAGAAAATCAATTTTAACTTTCTACTTATACACAGAACTCCTTAAAGTATCAAAAATAATAACGATAAACAAACTGATTGACACATGAACAAGAAATTAAAATCATGCAGTTCGCATAAAAGTATTTGAATCTCACTACACAAACGAAAATTTTGAGTTACATCCCATAATTATTATGAATATTTTTGTACGACCCTTAAAAAACAATCGTTATTACTATCCCTATCATATTCTAAAAGAAACGAAATTTTATCCATCTGAAAAATATACGTTAATTTCGTCATGTTCCATACAGTATTAATATCAGCATATATAGTTACGCTCATCACTGATTGACTAATTCTATTATTCTTAAAAAGACTAAGATATTTCCTTGGACTCTGTCTGCGTGTGAACGCAAGTTGCCACCTAATTTTCATACTTTAGTTAATTTTAAAAAATCTAATGTCCGATCGATAAGCTGTTTAATCCGACGGATTCAGAAAAATCGCCCCTTTCATTTGGTACCTTATTTGTAACGAATTTTTGATTAGATTTTTTAAAATTAATTAAAACATAAAAATAACAACTTTAAAATAGACATTTAAAATTTTAATTGTTGCCATTTTTTTTTTTTTTTTTTTCAGCTTAAAATGAAATATGCTTTCACGTGAAAAAAAAAAAAAAAAAAAAAAAAAAAAAGAATTATAAAATATTAAATTTGTTCATGCATATGAAAAAATGACGTCTATAAAATAACAATAATAATTTTAAATTTGAAAGGTAACAAAGAGATAAATAAAGTACGAAAATTTCGCACGGGCTTGCTAGCAAATGAATTGTTTGAAGTGAGAAATAAATAAAACGAAATGATCATTTTTTAACGGGCGCCTTAGTCGCCCTACAACTAACTAGTATTAATATACGCTTTAAAGAAATACTCTTCGTACACAATCACTTATTCGAACTTTTTGTGAATTGCTGTACACAAAACCGTCGTGTTATTTATACCATGTTTAACAGAAAGGATGCCATCTTTAACTTGAATCACATAAGTAATTTTGTTTGTTAAATGACTAAACACATGTTTTAAAACTATCTAAATTATTTATGGAAATGGGAGCTCACTCAGATAAAGCTAATTCATAGACTTTTCTGTTAACCGTGTTTAAAAATTTTAATAAAAAATTTTAAACATTTTTCGCTAAAAACTCCAGTAATTGCATATAAAAGATTAAAACGCAATAAAATTGGTATTGAATATGGAAGAATAAGTTGATGTTGTTGGTGTTACGGATTAATGCCAATTGTCTACGCGTGTGACATGTGATATAAGCATGGGTGGAACGCTCTCTGAGAGTGTCTTTTTAAAGGGTTCTAATCCGTATTCACATCAGTTTTGGAGAAAACATGGAAATATCTGAACAGCCAGATCGACGAGCGCGACTTGGAATTAAACCTGGCACTTCCCATCTACCAGCTTCATAAGAGCTTTACATTTATAATCTATATAATATTTCTCTAACGCGGTCCAGTTAAGATTGAGTTTTGTTTAAGCGATACGATAGTGACATATTTAATAAAATACGCGAGGATAAAAAATAACATTTATCGGCAATATTTGAGCACGCGGACTTAGTTCAATTATTTAATCAGAAAAATGACGACATTTGTGTGATGAGACCTTTTTATAGGAAAACTAGCAGACCCGGCCACGCGTTGCTGTGACTAAGTTATACGTTGAATTATACGGCTGTAAACTATTTAGTACAGTTAAATTATTATTTACGAACAAAGACGAAAACGTTGTAGCCGATGTAAAAACCCACAGGGTTGAGATTTGAAACTTAGGTCAAAATTTGGAAGCGATTGATAAAAATTTTCGTAGTGTTGATATTAAGCACAAATTAATTTTATTGTAGGGTCCTATAAATTTTAATGGAGAAGTGATATATATTATTTCTAATGCTACTTTGGATAAAATTGCTAAAATGACTAATATATAAATTAAATTCTATTAAAATTCTATTAAAATAAAAGTATAAAAGAAACAGACGATTTTAAAATCAATTTTTATGGAGGAGTGAAATATAATATATGCTATAATGGATAATTTTACTATTAAATGACCTCATCATTTTAAGTATTTTAAAGAGGGCAACAGCTGTAGTTATAAAAGGGAAAACAATAAGGCTAAACCAGAAAAATAAGTAAATTTGATAAATATTTTAAAACTTTAAAATTGGAAATCTTATGAAATATTGGACATTTAAAGTAAATACATGTATCATTTTAAATACAAAAAGATTTTGGAAAAGTTTAGTGTATTTTAACGAAGTGATGAGAAGTTTTTGAGTATGTTAAAATTTTAATAGTAAATTCAAGTCAATAAAGATGGGAAACATTGAGGATTAAGATAAGAATAATTATAAGATTAAAAAAAAAAAAAAAAAAAAAAAAAACTTTTTATATACCATGCTTTTAAATTTTAATATACTAATAATATACAAATTAAAAGGAAAATGATAAATATTCTATCATAGTTTGAAGTCAAATTTGTTTTCAAATGTCTAAATAAAATATCTGATGTAAGATACTAATATTTTGCAGCGGAATAGATTTCATTTCTGTCATCCTTGGCGAAAAAAAAAGAATATCGCCAAATTATCTGGCGAAAATATTTAATTCCTTTCAAAAATCATGGTTATTTTAACAACTTATATTAAAAGAGTAATGAATAATATGAAACAATATTTCGTACAATACATATTACATGTCATACATACGTACAATGAATAATACATATTACATTTCGTACAATGCATACATCTGGCATGTATATTTTCGTGTTACGCTTTTGATCGCCAAATAATAATAATAATAATAAAAAAAGCCAAGGGCGACAGAGTTTAAAAATTTAAAATTAAAATTTTGTCAATTTGACAGCAAAATAATTCAATCTAACACCCGCGATAACTAATACATATCTATACCCAAATATAAGGATTAAAATCGGGAAATAAATTTCCTCGATTTTTAATAATTTCTTACAAAAAATCCAGTGGGCAATTAACATAGGAAATCTTTTTCTTGGCTGCACAGACGGTCAGTGAGTCACACTTCGCTTGCGTATAGAACTCATAGATATAGTATAGCATATATAGAATAGAGTGATCATTGGGGAGAAAAAAGTTATTCCTTTTCATTTGGGAAAAGACGACGTTTTTACCAAAATATGGCCGTCTTTCCCCGAGTGAATACACACGGGAATACATACTAATATTTTAGCAAATAAAATTTATGAATAATTTATTTGCTAAAGGGGAATGGAAGACTCCAGATACAGTTTCAAATTCATATTTCTTTCTTTCTTTTCTTTTTTTTTTTCCAATACCACTTAATGGCTGTTTCCAAAGCTTTTATTTTTTATCTTTTTTCGGCATCAAAAATCTTTCTACGATAACATGGGGATGAGAGATCTATATATATTACTATATCTATGATAGAACTACATTAGCACTTTATCAATGTGTATAAAATCTTTAAATTGATTATGACGTCAATTTTCGTGAGATGCATAATTTAACTTTTTATAATTTTTTAACGTTCACGTTTGATTAAATGTATTTATTTTTATGTCGAAAGAAAATGAACTCGTATTTTTTTTTTTTTTTTTTTTTTTTTTTTTTTTTTGGCAACAATTAAATTAATGGAACTCACAGATATTTTGGAGCAACTTTAATAAAGGTCTATAATTAACAAATAATTGCAATAAAACAATATTGTGACAATAAATTGAGATAAAAACTATCCTATCTCTCAAGTTGGATCAAACTGCACACAGTGTGCAAAATTTCATCAAAATCAGTTCCTTAGTTTAGGAGTTTACCCCGGACAAACATCGTGACACGTAATTTATATATATATACAGATTAAATTATAAAGTTTTGATCAATGAAGCACAAATAAGTAAAAAACAGGATTAATTTCACTGTATTATCTTCATTATAATATGAATTCAATTTACACTTCAGTCTAAGTAACACGTGGCCGGCTATGCTAACACCAAAAATTTAAAAAGTGGAAATAATTGAATTATACGAAATTTATTAATAGGTTAAAAAGTTGAAGATTCTTTGTGTAGATGGCAGCACCAAATATATTTCAGCTTTCATTTCAACCCAGTCGAAAGGTATCGACATCTGTTAGAATCATTTGGAGTTAACAGATAATTGTGACTGTCAAATAATAACAGACAAATAATTAGCAATAAATTAAAATTGCGACTATAATTTGAGATTTAAACTATCCTATCTCTCAAGTTGGATCGAACTGCACATGGTGTGCGAATTTTATTATAATCGGTTAAGTGGTTTAGGAGTCCATTGAGGACAAACATTGTGACACGAGATTTATATATATTAAGATGTATTTTAAAAGTTGCATCTTTATAATTTTTGCACACGTCATTTTAAAGCGAGCAATACTTTAAATGTATAAACAGTATATGAATTATTGTCAAGCATTGAGTAAGAAATACAATAATAACATGTATAATCAAAATTGGTACCAGTTATTATTATTATTATTATTACAAAAAATTATGTCAAAATAAATAAATAAGTAAAAAGCATCGTCAACATGGAAACAAAAATCGCCATGGGGGTCTTATAGTAAAACAAGTCGCCCTGAGGGCCTTATACTAAAACTGTATTGCCTGCGCATGTATGAAAACTGGGTCGCCAAACATGAATTTTATTTTGAAACCTTTCTTTGAATGGTTTTGTTTTCACTACCGCATAATATTAATTTGGTTTTAATAACAGTTTGGCTTTTGATGAATAAAGTATAATTTAAACTGAGAGGGGAAATTGATATAAAATTTACGAGTTTCAAGTTTTAAATGTAAATGTAAATTAGAAGAAAATTAATAAATAAAGTGCAAAAATTTCGCACTGGTTTGTTAGTTTATAATATTTGAGGCACCGAACTTGAAAATTTGATTTGATTACTGGCATAAATTAAGTATAATACACCAAAAAGACATTAAATGAGTAAAAAAGTTTATTTTCAAACATTAAATATGTCAAATGGACATAAAATGGGTAAAAAATTTTAGGTAAAAGCAATACTTAAATGTATAAACAGAATATGAATTATTGTCAAACATTGAGTAAAATATGCAATAATAACATGTATAATCAAAATTGGTACCAGTTATTATTATTATTTTTTTATATAAAAAATTATATCAAAATAAATAAATAAGTAAAAAGCATCGTCAACATGGAAACAAAAATCGCCATGGGGGTCTTATACTAAAACAAGTCGCCATGAGGGCCTTATACTAAAACTGTATTGCCTGAGCATGTATGAAAACTGGGTCGCCAAACATGAATTTTATTTTGAAACCTTTCTTTGAATGGTTTTGTTTTCTCTATCGCATAATATTAATTTGGATTTAATAACAGTTTGGCTTTTGATAAAGTATAATTTAAACTGAGAGGGGAAATTGATATAAAATTTACGAATTTCAGGTATTAAATGTAAATGTAAATAAGAAGAAAATTAATAAATAAAGTGCGAAAATTTAGCACGGGTTTGCTAGTTTATAATATTTGAGGCACCGAACTTGAAAATTTGAGGTGAATATTAGCATAAATTACGTATAATACACCGAAAAGACATTAAATGAGTAAAAAAGTTTATTTCCAAACATTAAATATGTCAAATGGACATAAAATGGGTAAAACATTTTATTTTCAAATTTTATAACGACAGCTGTCGAGTGACTTCATTCGAAACCATCACCTCAAATGGTTATAAATTTCTTATTTTCAATAACCAACAACTGTTAAAACCGTTTAATATTACATTACTAAGCAATAATATATCATACAGCATATAGCTCTCCTAAAAGCAAATTGTATGAGCGGAACAGAATAATTCTGTAGCACCTATTCGGCAAAAATTTCTCACTTAGTATTGAAATCTTCAAGGGAAATGTCAAATTATTCTATTTCTCATCTTTAGAGATAAATTGATAACCTTGTGTAACATAGCTGCTGAATTTTCGATGGCAATCATCGAAAGTTTCTGAAACAGAGATGGCATCAAGGTTGTTTAGCGCGACAGCAAGACAATGCTTTAGAGAAGACAGCTCTCTTTTTTTATGGGAGGAAATATCATAAAACATGGCTGAAACAGGTCAAAATAATCCTAAACAATTCCTAAATATCTATGAACAGCGCCCGAAGATTCAGAGGAGGTGCCTTATAATTTGAACACCTATATATATATAAATCATACCTGAGAGCAGGGCAAAGCTGAATCTTCATGGAAAAAACACAATATTAGGATTCACTCAAAGAATAAAGTGGAAATGGGAAAAGTGGTGAGTTGAAGTGTTTTATTGAAATTATTATATTTGTTCTAATTGATCGCATAAGTGTCGTTAATTTTTTTTTTTTTTTTTAATTTTTAAATTAAATTAAATTAATTTTATTTGTTTATTTCTTTAGTGAAAAAACTTAGAAAAACGGTACATATATTACGATTTTTAATTATAATCTTCTAAAAACGAATTGGTTAAAAAATAACTTGAAGATGGGAAATGTGGTGAGTTGTGGTGAGTTGAAAAGCTTTATCGAAATTATAATTTATTTTTATTAATTTAAAAAAAAAAGCTTTTAAAATTTTCTTTATAATTTTTGTTTCAGTTTTCTTTCTTTTTCTTTTTTTAATAACAGTGAAGAAATAGATTGAAATAGATGTACATTAAGATTTAAAAAAAAATACTTTTCTTTTGGTAACTCCATAGATATAGTAATAAGGCATAGATAGATTGATCATTGGGGGGAAAAAATGATTCCTTTTTACTCGGAGAAAAGTCCACAGTATGGCCGTCATTTTCGAGTGAACTAGAGATGGGTGTTATTTCACGTAACATAATAAGTAATATTATTATTACATTGTAGTCTATTAGCACTATAATATATTACAAAAAATATCCTATTAAAAAAATAATATTTACAACATTATCTCTGCACGCGAAATAGGCAAGAAATTTCTGGCGATAAAACTGATATAATACACCATTATACAAGTAAAAAGCTTGAATTATTTCTTTCATATAATTACTTTTTTATTTTATTTTATTTAATTTACAAAATACAAAAACAATATTATGAACGCCGGCTAAAGACTCGCATCAGACTTTCTGCGCAGATGTTCGAATCGATTCGTTACTTCACGTCTGAAAAAAATAAGTCTGAAATCTCAGTAAGGAATACAGACGATTTCGTGCAATCTATTACTCAGTGATATTCTGAATCAATAATATCTTTCCATTTCCAAGTTCATAAAATTATCTTTAAAAAAATAAAAAGCTGCAGCTGTATTATTTTTTTAAAGATAATTTTGTAATGATAATATTTTCTAGAATGTATTACGGAATATTCCTTGTGAAATATATTAAGCAAAATAATTTTAATAAGCAAAATAATTTTAACGTTTAGGACAAATAACATCGTGCTCATATTAATTTAGAAATGATTTTATTTGGTGTTGATTATTTTTCATGGGATAATAAAATCGTTTGAATAAAAACTTTGATACCACGGTTTAACGAAATAGTGTTAATTTATGCATCTAGCATGAGATAGGGGTGATTATTAGATGTTGATTACTATTTCGTCATGAAGGTGAGGAATGGCATCACACTTGCTAGGATTGGATTTGCTTGCGTATTGGAAACAGATGTTTTGGAAGTGTGATAATTGAAAGGGAGGAGTGTTTGTTTATATTTTAATTGCATATAGCAGGTAGAATTGAAAATGCGTAATGGCATACAGCATTTATTGTGGTTTTATTAAGAATAATTTGAGAAGAAAATTGAATACTTATTTATTTTTACTGTTTTGCTTTTCTTCACTTTTTTTTTTATCTGATTTTTCTTGAGACTATTTTTTGTAGATTTAAAATGAGTAATGGTGTTAAGAATAGTTGATTATGCTCTTTTGTTAAAATTAAGTGTCTGAGAAAATACATCATTTTATGCAATTTTTGTAAGCAAAATCTATATTTTTTAACAAGTGCTTCTAATTTTAGAAAACATATTCAAAGTGACTGTTTGCTAAGTATGAGTGAAAAACACTAATTTTCTTGTCAATCTGGAAAGTTCAAGTTCTTCGGAAAATCAAAAGAAACAGTCACTCGGTAGTTTAAAATTTGGGATGCCTTAAAGATGTTTCTTAAAAAATTGCTATTATTATTTAATTGTTTTTTAATAACATATATGACTTATAATATGAGATTTTTTTTTTTTTTCGGAAAACGGCTTTTGTGTACGTGTTTCTTGGTATTATTTGAAATATTCTGTTTTCGCGTTTAAAGGAATTGGTTTAATGAACCTTAAGCTTACTCGATTGGGACAAACATTTGTGTAAAATTTTGACTCTACCACTATTTCATATCAGCGTTTTTTTTTTTTTTTTTTTCTTGTAGAAATTCTAGTGTTAAATAAAGTGAAGGTTACTATTCGAAAGCATTGGGACTTAAAAACATGAACAACATCCACTATGTAGGGCACATGTATATATTGTATATCATCCAGAAAGGATTAGAAAGAAATTAGCCATATGTAAATTAAAAAGTAATAGGTTATAAAAATAATATGTTGCAAAAACCTATTACCAAAGGAAGTATGGAACGAAGTAACCTACTACTGAAAAGTAACTATTTATCCCATCTCTAGTGAATACACACAGATAATTTAGAAAATAAAATTTATGAATAATTTTTGTACTAAAGTTGAATGAAAAACTGCAGATACAATTTCAAATTCATTTTTTCTTTTTCTTTTTTTTTTCTTTTATATATTTATATATTTATTGATTTAGTTAATATTTAAAGTTAAACTCTTTTTATATACTAAAACTAACGTTCTTTACCTACGCCGCTGCTATTTAAAATAATTCTGAAAATTCTATATTACTTACTAATACAAAATCTTAAAAAATATCAAACTTTAAAAAAATCTTCCATTAAAAATCAAACCAGTTTTTATTTCATAATAATAACAAAGCAACTGATTATAAGAATTATATTTTTCATAATTTAGTCAAATATAATTTACTTTTATGATAACTTATCCATTTCTTTTCATAAATTTAATACAAGAATTAAAAGACGCAATATTTCGACATTTTGAAAATTCATCAACATTCTATTCTATTCTATTACAATTGCCGAGTTTCAAGGGTTTCAATACCACTATATGACTGATGGCAAAAAAATTTTTCGGCATCAAAAATTTTTGCATGATAACAATGGGATGATACATCTATATAAATTACTATGTCTATGGGTAACTCACATAATATGCCTTCAAATACTTCTTTATAAGTTTTATTATTATTATTATTATTATTATTATCATCATTTATTTTTATTCCAGGTTCTCTCTCTCTCCCCCTCCCCTCTCTTTTTAAAATAGTAAAAAAAATATGGAACAGTAACTGTATCTAGATTTTTAAATATAACTATTGAGCTATTCATGGAAAAAAACATTAACGTTATAAAAAATATACATTCAAAAAAAAAAAAAAAAAAAAAAAAACGGGAAAGTGATAAACTGAAGTATTTAATTAAAATTACTCTTTTTCTTATTATATATTATAGAAAGAAGGGGGATTAGAAAAAAAAGTCATATTATATATATTTTTTTAAATAAAATTGCCTCGTTAAAAAATAATCTTTCTTTGCCACTTTAAAAAATACTCCAGTATTAATTACGATATCATGTAAAAATAATTTAAATTGATAATAATAAACAGGAATGAGCTTTTTCTGCTTTTATGGAGATTTTATTTTATTTTATTTTATTTTATTTTATTTATTTTATTTTATTTTATTTTATTGAATCAAGTACAAGAAACGAAGGTTGTGCTTTGTAAATCAAAATTTATGATATGAAGTTCTGTTGCATCATCTAATTAAATTAAGGTTTCACGTATACATTTTACTAAAAACATTTTTTTCCCCTTAAGGGCCCTCTTCACTCACCGCCGCCGGAAGCCGAAACTAATGCTATTCTATGGGAAATTTTTCTTTACAAATAACTTATTAACTAATACATATTTTTAAATTCTGTTTTCACATTCAGAAAATTCCCAACTGTTAAATTGACGGACCTTTTTTGAAAATGTATTTTTTTAATTTTTAATATTTTATTTCGAAATTGCAAAATGAAAAAATTTCACATATTGAAAATTCGTATTTTGCAGCTTCAAAACAAAATATAAAAGAATAAAAAAATAATTTTTTAGAAAAGGGGCGTCAATTTTACAGCCGGGAACTTTCAGAATGTGAAAACAGAATTTAAAAATATGTATTAGTTAATAAGTTATTTGTAAAGAAAAATTTCCCATAGAGTAGCATTAATTTCGGCTTCCGGCGGCGGTGAGTGAAGAGAGCCCTTAATGCTTAAAGATAAAACAATGAAATCATTTATTAGTGCGGAGGACTATTAGTCTCAATCTACGGATAAAACGTTGTCGCCAGTTTTACGATGGTTGGACATTTATCGAAATCGAAAATGTATCGAAAATATAATTGAATAATAATAATAATAATAATAATAATAATAATAATAGTCCTCCGCACTAAACTAAATTCTGCTTTTGCAAAAATTTCATTTTTTTTTTTTTTTTTTTTTAAGAAAAAGAAAAGAAAAGAAAATTAATAATAATCAGTATTGCAAAAGTTGAGGAAGCCCTTTTTTAGATAAAAATATATAATTTATTTTAATTTTTAATTGTTGCCAAAAGAAATTTACGAGTTGATTTTAATTTTTTTTTTTTTTTTTTTTTAATGAAAAGAAATTCACGCGTAAATATTAAAATTGATATAAAACTTTGTGAAAAATTAAACTTGCAGGGTAAAACGGACGTCATTATAGCTCTAAAGGTTTATTATTATTATTATTATTACTAGCAAACCTGTGCGAAATATTCGCACTTTATTTTTTTTTTCTTATTTACCTTTAAAATTTGATACTCATAAATGTTATACAGTTTCAACACCTAATTAAAATTTTAATTTACCAGAAGCCAAATTATTATTAAAACCAAGTTAATATTGTACAATAGTGAAACCAAAATCTTTCAAAGAAAGGTTTCCAAATAAAATTCATAGTTCACGATCCAATTTTCATACTTCCACAGGCAGTACAATTTTAATATAGGACTTTTAATTTTTTGTCGTCATTTTGGTGATAACTTTTTATTAATTTTGATTTTTTTTTCTCTTGGTTTAAAAATAAATAAATAAAATAAAATAAACCAATTCCTATTTTGATTAATTTTTTTTTTTATGATTGTGTTTTTTAGCCAACTTATGACACAAAGGTTCATATTCTGTATATATCTTTAAAATATTGCTAGGTTTAAAATGACGCTTGCAAAGATTCTGAAGAAACAACAGTTAAAGATACATTTTTTCGTAAAATAATCTCATCAGACAAATGTCCTCATTTTTTCTTATTAGTCCATTGAGCTAAGTCCGCGTGCTTTTAAATATTGTCCATGTATAAATATTATTATTACTTTCCGAACACTATAGTGAGGAAAGTATTATAATCATGTCAAAAATCCGAATTCGAGATTTTGATGTTTCTATACGTTTTGAGGTCCCCTGAGTCCGTTTTCACTATTTTTACGATGATGTATGTATGTGTGTGTGTATGTGTGTATGTGTGTATGTATGTGTGTATGTCTGTGAGTGAACACGCTAGCGTCTAAACGCTTTGTTCGATTAACCTGAAAGTTAGTACGCATATTGTAAGTCACCATAGTACGAACTCTATAGATTTTGGTGAATCTAGCACTTATAGTTTTTTTACAGGGACACAAAGAAAAATTCTTTATCATTATGGCCTATGGGAGCAAAATTTTAAAAGTGCGATAGCATCTAAACGCCTTATTCAATTGAGCAAAAAATTTATACACATATTATAAGTCACAAATATTCAATCTGTATAGATTTTGGAGAATCTAGCACTTATAGTTTTTTTACAGGGACACAAAGAAAAATTCTTTATCATTATGCCTATGGGGCCAAATTTTTAAAAGTGTGATAGCGTCTAAACGCCTTATTAATCTGAGCAAAAAATTTGTACACATGTTATAGATCACAGTTGAACTAACTGTATAGATTTTGGTGAATCTAGCACTTACAGTTTTTTTACAGGGACACAAAGAAAAATTCTTTATCATTATGGCCTATGGGACTAAATTTTTAAAATTACGATAGCATCTAAACGCCTTATTGAATTGAGCTGAAAATTTATATGAGTATTATAAATCACTGTTGCACTAACTATAAGCATTTTGGTGAATGTAGCATTTATAAGTTTTTACAGGGACACAACGAAAATTTCTTTGTCATTATGATCTATGGGCTCAAAGTTCAGTAGCGTTAAATAAAACAACGTGTAATAGATGGAGAAAAATACTCAAACACTCTATTATGGTTTTCTCTCTTTTGTTTGTTTAACAACTCCTCTTTCTTTACTTTATCTACAAAACTGTTAATTACTCAATGTTCGGAAAGTCGAGTGGAGTCACTCCAGATTTTTATTTTTTTTATCCTCGCGTATTGTATCGTTTCGACAAAAAATAATTGAATCTGGTCCATGTCAGAGAAATGTTATATAGATTATTATTATTAAAATTAATTTATATTTTTTTGTTGTCATTTTGGCGATGAATTAAAATGGCTATCACGATTGTGTAAGTAAAGGCGTTGACGAGAAATGTCTGAGCTAATTCGGTGCTAAATTTTAAATTTCACAAAGTGGTTCCGTACTGAAGCTGCTCTATTTCTTTACCACGATTTTTCTCAATTTTATTTGAATTATTTAAAAATATATGTATGTATATATTCACTTATTTATTTCTGTAATATAGCCTTTTGCCACCAGAATTCTTATATTTTATAGTAATGCTTAACTTTTGCATAAAGTTTAATTAATTAATTAATTAGTTTTATTTTATTTTATTTTATTTTATTTTACACTTTTGTCAATGTCATCTTTGAATAAAGAACTGTTATATCAAGGTGAATTAAATTTTATTTAGCTGAGATCTTTTATATTCAAAACTTCTATAAATATTCCATAATTGTAGCATTTTACAATACAATAAATCACATTTAATGTTATGAGTTTTCATTAAAATGATACAAATGATAATAATTAGACTACTTTAAGTTGACAACTGCAATATAATGATAAAAGATTAAATTAATATTAACTTAAAAGCAACAATACTATTCTTAATTTAGTTTTAGGAACTTAAAAAAAAAAAATCCAATACAACAAAAAAGATTCATAGAAAGAAATTTAAGAGAAAATTACACTTTTGGATTATGTAATGGAACGTTACAATTTATTTGAAAAATACTTATAGGATATAATTTACATTTAATATTTTAAATAACATTGCATGTTTCATAGCTTTTTCTAAACTAAATTTGCTACACAATTTTAATCGTACACCTCCCCACTCTTAAAGAAATTTTATTAATTAATTAATTAATTAATTAATTAAAGAAGAAGAAGAAAGAAAAGAAAATCTACATTGGATGTAGAATCTTTTGCTATTAGAATTATTTCAACACTTTTCAATATTTAGACACAATTAAAATATGCCATCTTCATTATCTTGTTATAACAAATATCCAGTATTTTGTTCCGTTTTGAACAAAACTCGAAAATAAGAGCAACTCTTTCACTTGTACAATTTCCACTTCATATATTCTGTGTAAAATAAATTGGTCTTCCTTATTAACACTTTCCAAAAAGGTTGAAAAGTGTTTATGACTTCGGTTTGTCTGTTCGTCTGTCCGTCTGTCTGTCCGCGCTCTAACTATCGTAAATAATTATGCAATTTCTTGAAACTGATATATGTTATTCAAGTTCACTATCGAACGTTCCCTATTGAAAATGGAGCTTATACCTCTACTGGTTTGTGTACAGGGACACCCGAAAGTATTTCAAAGCATTGTGTTCTATGAGAGGTATTTCTATAAACCATATCTTCATACCTTTACTGTAGACATATCTTAATGAAATTGAAATATGTTATTCAAGTTCACTATTGGATGTTTCCTGTATAAAATGGAGGAAATACCACCATCGGTTTATGTACAGGGATACTCAAAAGTATTCCAACGCATTGCGTTCTATGAGAGATATTTCTATAAATCAAATTTTAATAACTTTACTTTCCACGAAGTTTTTGAAATTGAAATATGTTATTTATATGCACAAAAGAATGCTTTGTACAGAATATAGCATGATTAGCATTAGATTTACAGGGTGGCACAAAAATATCCAGTTACATTAAGAGCTATTAATAAAAAATTGCTAGAATTGTACTTTCGTTTACGTTAAGCGTTTTTAACACTTTCTACATTTTTTAAGTGTGAATATGATTTCAGTTTTGTGTATCTGCCTGTCCGTCTGTCTGTCTGTCCGAGCTCCAACTCCCGTAAATATTTATAGAATTTCATGAAACTGATATATGTTATTCAAGTTCACTATCGGATGTTCTCTATAGATAATGGAGTTTATACCTCTACTGGTTTGTGTACAGGGACACCCGAAAGTATTTCAAAGCATTGTGTTCTATGAAAGGTATTTCTATAAACCATATTTTCATACCTTTACTGTAGACATATCTTAATGAAATTGAAATATGTTATTCAAGTTCACTATTGGATGTTTCCTGTATAAAATGGAGGAAATACCACTATCGGTTTATGTACAGGGACACTCAAAATTATTCCAAAGCATTGCGTTCTATGAGAGATATTTCTATAAATCAAATTTTAATAACTTTACTTTCCACGAAGTTTTTGGAAATTGAAATATGTTATTTATATGCACAAAATAATGCTTTGTACAGAATATAGCATGATTAGCATTAGATTTACAGGGTGACACAAAAATATCCATTTATATTAAGAGCTATTAATAAAAAATTGCAAGAATTGTACTTTCGTTTACATTAAGCGTTTTTAACACTTTCTAACATTTTAAAGTGTGAATATGATTTCAGTTTGTGTATCTGTCCATCTGTCTGTTTGTCTGCGCGCGCTCTAACTTCTGTAAATATTTATGGAATTTATCGAAACTGATATATTTTATTGACGTTCACTATCGGATGTTCCATATTGAAAATGGAGTGAATATCTCTTCTGGTTTGTGTACAGGGACACCCAAAAGCATTCGAAAGCATTGTGTTCTATGAGTATTATGTTTATAAATATTTTCCTTTTGAATGTTCCCCATTTAAAATGACATTAATAGGTCCTGTATAACTAGTTTGTTTACAGGGAGAACAACAACAACAACAACAAAAAGCCAATGCATTATGTTTTAGGACAGAATTTTTTGAAAGTTATATTTAAAAACCTTTCTAATGTAAAAATCATAAAAATATTGAAATGTATTGTTAATATTTTAAAATAATGTTTTGTATAGAATATGATATGATTAACTTTCTGATTTACAGGGCTACGCTAAAATATTCAGAGAGATCAAAAGCTGTAATTATAATCTAATGGCTGCATTTTCTTTTGTGTTAAGCCCTTTTAACACTTTCCAAAATGCCTAAGAGTAATTTTAATATCAATTAGTCTATCTGTGTATTTTTCAGTCCTTCTGTCCGTTGTGTGATAACGTAGGCAAAGAATATTAAAAGTTATTCGGTACAACAATTACGTACAGTTGGAAAGCGTTACTAATCAATGCGTACTGCATGATTTTTCTTTCTTGTTTTTTCTGCACTTAGCCTTACGTCCTTTTCTTTTATCATTTTTAAGCTTATCAATGAATTCATTCTTCTTTTGAAAGTTCTAGACTTTTTTTTTTTTTTTTTTTGTTCATATAACATTTAATGCAGCCAGTCACACATGAATAAAACCTTCTCAGAAGCAAAATTACAAATGAAAAAAAGCAAAAATCATTTGCAGGAAAATAATTTAGAAATTTCAATCAAAGAAGGGGCAATGGAATTTTAAAAAATTGAATCTTTTGGAAAGGAAGAAAAAACAAATCAAAATACTTGGTCGGAAGCATGGTACCATGCAAATATTATTTATATTGCCAATCCTAGCAGAAAGTATTGGATTCGTAAAAGTTTTCGACTTCATCTTTTGATGGATTTACGCGTTTTCAGATGTCTTGAACCGAATTTCGCTATTTATGGAGAAGTCCGTCTTCCTTTCTTTCCATGTGTGTCTTTTCCTTCTGTTTAAAACAAAAATTCTGTGGCATCTCTCGATAAAGAAATAGCACAGATTGTCGTTGTGACATTAATATGCCACAGTCCTCTAAAAAAATTAAGTCAAAACAAAAGTCATTTAAAAAAATGAATCTCAATCCAGTAATTTGAAAAGCCGCGAATATTTTATTGAGATATTAAAACATATAAAAAGATGACAAAGGAGGACAAACCCAGATCGTATCCATGAATTACGAATTCGTTAAAAATGATGGTGGAGGAGAGAGAGAATTTAATTCAAGAAAATTTTACATCTTGACAGCACCGTGATTTTAGTCGAAGTCCCCGGAATCAAGACCGACTACCCACTTGTAATCTGCCAGATTGTGGTAACATCAACACATTCAGAAGCCAACGGCGCCAATTAAGTTTTCTTTGTCGTAATGTTATTCTAATAGGAATTTTAATTTTAGAAAAAAATAAATTTGATGAAATAAAAGCATATGGGAGCAACTCGCTCACAGTCGTAAGAACGTTTATTAAGTTCCACCTTCACATAAATTGCTGTTTTACATTAATTCAACAGGTGGTGCTGCAGTGCAGTGATTTAGTTTCGTTGAGGTGTATCATCAAAATTATTATCTTTGTTTTAGTTGATAGAACAAGTGTTATTAAAATTGTTTTATATATAATTGTTGTTTTATTTATTCATATTCATATTTATATTTTAATTTGTGATTTGCAAAAAGACAGCAAAAAATATAGTACGGTAACTGTATTACGATTTTTAAATAGAATTAGGAAGGGATTTATGAGGGAAATATAATATTCTAAAAAGGGTTCCTTCGAAGAACAATTTGAAAATAGAAAAACCAGTTGGTTGAGATGTTTCAACAGAATTATTATTTTTGCTTTAATTGGTACCACAATTGTCGTATTAATACTTTTTAATATGATTATGAATAAATTCATAAAAGAAACATAATGTTCTAATGTGAATTTTTGCAAAGAACATTATGAAAATGGTAAAAATAGTTATTTGAGGTGTTCTATCAAAATTATTATCTCTGTTTTATTTGGTAACACAATTGTCATTGAACATTTCTTTGCTTTTTTTTTTTTTTTTAATTTAATTTTGTTTATTTGTTTGTTTCATTTAATTTTTTTAATAAAAAATATTGGACGGTAGCTATATTAATATTTTTAGTTATAATTATAAAAGATTTCGTGGAAGAAAAATAACATTCTTATAAAGATTCATCCGCATAACAAATTGAAAACCTAAAAGAAGTTACGCTATCTACCAATAAGTGTTTGGACACTTTCGAATTTAGACGTTTTGTCAAATATCTAGAAAAATTCTGCAGGAATTATCTTGAAACTTTGGGAGTATAAAGAACATATTACACTTTATATATTTCAGCAAAAGTTTTGTCTTGAAGAGGGAATAAAAACTCTCACTTGTGATTCTTTTCAGGGAGGATAGGTTTGTTCCCATTTCCAAACGTAGGAGACGCGTGACCCCTCTGGTGTTACTTAACTTAAGGCGCTACACTAGTCAGTGATTTTTCTTGCTCAAGATGGCGGACAATGAAGTCTATGGATTTAGAAAGACTGTGGATGGGGGGAGGGAAGTCCGAAGACGAATGGCTGAGAGAAACTTCTTTCAACCACAAGAATGGAAATTTTTGCACTCCAGTGATTGATAGCATTTAAATCCCCCACAGTTAGTTGACATTTTCCTTGCCGGAGGCATCAGCTGAGAGATAATGATAATTGTTTATCAGTTAGAAAGGATAAAAGGGAATATATGCTTGTGAATTATTGGAGAAGGCAAATAAGCTAATTTACTTGTGTAAATAATACTCAGCAATTTCAGTTTCAATTGAATTAAAAAAAAAAAAAAAAAAAAAAGAACTCTAACTCAAAATTTATTATTCCTGTAGAGTGAATACTTATTCACCTACTTCTGGTCCCCCCACCCGATATCTGCAACCTACTGTGTCTTTTACAGTCGTGTATAATCAACCCTCCTACTTGTTACCTTACCAGTAGGGAATTGTTTTTATTTTGTACATATTATTTTATCTAAATTTAATGTAGTTGCATATAATCTTTACCTATTTCATTTATTTTAACTGTAATCAAGATTGTGTAAATAATTCTATTTAGTCCTCTTATCTATTGAATTACGAAATTGCTAGAAAAGTTAGAAGAGCATGCAGTCCTGTTCTTGGGAGAGTCCTAAGGTGCCTTTTTCAAGGCAATTCTGTCCTAGACAGACTGAGTGGGCCCTGAGTCTTGGCTGTGTGTAATCCAGTAAAAAAAAAAAGTATACATTTTTTTTTTTTGGACAGAGCGCGTCTCTGGAAGGCCAAGAAGTATATTATATCATAACTAATAGCTATTAGATATATGTTCCAACTCCCTTCCTTATCTCCTCCACTTTTCTATCATATCATCACGTCGAGTTCATCCGAACTTACTCATGTACCTTTGATCATGTACTCTCTCTTTAAGCTCCAAACATCTTCAGGTGGAGGTAAGCGGTAGTTTCGGCCATCTTAGGTACTCCCATAGGTCACGAGCCTGAAAGTTCATTTCAGAAAATTATGGAGTGAAAGGCTGATTTTTTTTATATCTGGTATTTTTCACATAGTTGGTATAAAGAATCAGCCTTTCACTCCATAATTTTCTGGAATGAACTTTCAGGCTTGATGAATAAATTTCTAAATTAAATTGAAAATTTCATGGTCTATTGGAGTTGTGCCATGATTTATATATAATGTCACTTGATACAGCTGTGTTTGCAGACTCGGTGACTTTGCCAACGAATGTTATGTGAGAAATTTCTAGCTGGTAATCAGCCAGGGTAGCTCGATGGTTTGAGCCTCCGCACTTAAAGCGGAAGGCCTGGGTTCGATTCCCGGCTCTGGTATTTTTCACATAGATGGTATAAAAAATCAGCCTTTCACTCCATAATTTTCTGAAAAAATCTAAATGTTTTGAATCGCCCTGTAAAAAGTATTTCTTGAAATGCGTTTTAACTGTAATGTGTGATTATGAGGATTCTTCTAATTACCTGTGTAAATTTTTATGAAGATACCACTTATATTCATGGAGATATAAAGGTTTCTTTAGAAAATTGCCAAAAAAAATTGCCCTTTTTTGATTATAACATGTTAGACCCAATGCAAAGCCATTTTTAGGAAACTTGACGTAGAACTACATTAGACTGCAATAAGAATGCACAAATGTTAAATATCTTACGAAATATGAGCATTTTTACTAAATAATTTTTATTTTATCTATGCATGCACGAGTTTAAAAAAAAAAAATATTTGCATAATATAATAGCCAAAATATTGAGCTACTTATATGAAAGCCCCAATCAAATATCGTGTAAATTCAAATAGTTATGAGTTATAGAATGAAGAGAATTTCAGTTCCTCTAAAAAAAAAAAGGAAGATGATAGGGGGTTTTATGAATATTTATTTTTAATCAGCGAACACTGTATTACCATTCGGCTTTGAATGAATCTATATATTAATAGGCAAGCATAAAATTTGTAGTCTCTTTTTAACATATTAATTATGGGAGTTGAGGGTTGAAAATGGTATCATTCGAAAGGTATGGTTAGCCGGAAGGTGCGAATACAAATATTATTTTCTTACGATGTCAAGAAGGTATTTAAAAATACATTTATTTTTTATGCATTTTCCCCCATTTTTTTCCTTTTGTATACGTATTCCTTTACATTAAAAAATACCTAAAATTGGAAAGTTGTTAAATCTGGCAATTTCATAAAGCTCAAATAAAACCATAGACACAGTAATTTGTATAGCATCCGTATACGCAAGCGAAGTGATGACGTCACTGGCCGTCCGTGGAACCACAAAAAAGATTTCCTAAGGATTTGATTTATGAGAAATCATTTTTTTATTTTCTAATTTATTTATGATGTAATTTCTTTCTTTTTTGTTTTATGATTTATGTCAGCTGTAATTTAAAGAGATATTAGCCGTACGATAAATTTCATGTTTGTGTATTAATATGTAAATAATATATATTATTTAATTTTTGAAACTTCAAATGTTCTTTGTTATTTGTCTTTTGGCAACAAAAAGTGACTTTATTTATTTACTTAAATATTTGGTTCTTTTATCGTTTGACTGACAAAAAAATGTCTATTAAATGCTCATTTAAATCCAAATGTTCTTTGTTATTTGTCTTTAGGCAACAAAAAGTGAGTGGGCAAGGTCATTTTGCTAATGACGAAAGAGTGTTTACAAAGAACATTGTTTACAGAGAAATTTTAAATTTCTAAATTTATTTATTTAGTGCTAACGTAAAAGAATTCTGAGATTTGAATAAATTTGTGGTTGAATTTCGACCACTGGGCGATACTAGTTAAAATAAAAATGCGAGTAAAACCTCTTATAGTTTAGTTTTATTTTGAGAGAAATGAAATTTCTGTTCATTCTATCTCTCATAACTTCTTTAATTTACATTCATATAAGTAGCTCAATTATTACTTACAAACTTTGAATAAACACCATAAAATGCAATAAACTCGCAACAATTGTTTCGGGTCGAAAAAACACACGACCCTTCATCAGGCGAATGAAGTAAGCACGAGTGCTGCAGTCAATGCTTCGACCCGAAACAATTGTTGCGAGTTTATTGCATTTTACGGTGTTTATTCAAAGTTTGTAAGTAATAATTTTTACAACGCCAGTTTTGTGGTGCTTCTTTATTAAATTAAGTAGCTCAATATTTTTGGCTATTATATTATACAAAGGAAATTTCTGAAAAGCTTGCGCATGCGTAGTAAACAATTACTTAGTAAAAATGCTCCATTTCGTAAGATACTTAACATTTTTTCACTCTTATTGCAGTCTGCTGTGTCTAATGTAGTACTGCGTCAAGTTTCCTAAAAATTGCTTTGCAATGTATCTAATACCTTAAGTGTTATGATTAAGAAAGTGGAATTCTTTGAACAATTTTTTAAAGAAACCGTTATATCTCCATGAATATATGTGCTAATCTCATAAAAATTTATATAGATAATTAGAAGAAACCTCATAATCACATGCCACAGCAAAACGCATTTCAAGCCTTGCATTTTACAGGGTGATCCAAAGCATTTTTACTGGTCCCTTTTTCCTCTTCAGGACGAAACTTTTGCTGAAGTGCAAGGACACCAAAGTTTGTAGGAAGATTAAACAAGACGGGAGACATTTAGCAAGACATTCCGAAAAAAAAAAAAAAAAAGAAAAATAATAATAATCCAAAATTTTCCGATAGAGAAATTTGTGCGGCTAAATAAAGCTTTTTTCCCAATTTATAATTTAAAATTGATGGTTGTTCACTTTTTTAAGCACTGTTTTTGTCCCATTTTATATTTTGAAATTGGAGACACCACGTTAATTTGTCCGCGACAAAAGCTTTATTTAGAAAAGCAGCGCCACATTTTCCCCTAGTGGTAAATTTTGAAATTTATTTTGTAATAGTACATAATTCATGTTTTAATAGTACATAAGGCAAATACTGAATACAGTAAGTTCAACGATGATTAAAGTTACAAGTAATATGTAGCTTTTTATAATACAGGGTGATCCAAAGTATCTCTGCTTATCTTCAATTTGTGGTTGGCCTCTAATTGTACTCCTGACTAAATTGATAGTGGAAAATGTGGGTTTATAAATGTTCTTTGCACGTCTGAAGTTCAAGGGTATTTCGTCCAGTTTTTTTTTTTTTTTTTTTTTTTTTTTTTTATTAAAAAAAAAAAAAAATCCAATAATTTTGATTACTTACTGTATAAAATGAATAAAAATTTTTTGCTCAGCAATGAGTAACAGAAAGGAGACGTTGAGGCTCCTGATCTGCAGATCCATTAGTTTAAGCCGTGTAGCAAGTAAAAACTGTCTGAATAATTTGGAATTAACTATATATTTAATAACTGCTTTGATATATATATTTTAAATATATAAAAATGTAGATAGAAATATTTAACCTTCTACATCAAATTTCTTAATATGATTGAAATGAAATTTTAAATTATATTAATTTTTAGTTTAAATATTACTTTTGACAAAACTTAATATTTTTCTATTATAGACCTACATATTTCTGGTGGCTTTTGTGGCATGTGTATTCCAACAAATATCTGGATGGAACTATTTTTGGCAGACGAATCCTAGTTCCGTGGACTATTTACACTATCCTTATCTTCAACCGATGTCAGCGGTATGGCAACCAGACTGCGAGAACGAGAAAGATAGCAGTGAAAGTAGTGAGAGCAGTGAGAGCAGCAGTTCTAGTGAAAGCAGTGAATCTGAAGAAGACAGCTCGAGCTCAAGTGAATCTGGCAGCAAAGAGAGCAAAGGTATAATTTAATAAAATTTCATTAGTTGAGTGAATGGGTGAGTTTAATGACTCACCATACGGCTGTATTCACCATTAACTTCAACTCCCAGTTCAACACAAAAACTTGAAAAGCGTCTAAAGACAGGGTGTAGCTTTCCAACTAAATTTGGCACGCTGCTTCTACCATCTAGCGTCGAAGATTTTATATAATTATTGGTTTAATAAAAAAGCACCACAAAACTGGCGTTGTAAAAATTATTACTTACAAACTTTGAATAAACACCATAAAATGCAACAAACTCGCAACAATTGTTTCGGGTCGAAAAAACACAAGACCCTTCATCAGGCGAATAAAGTAAGCACGAGTGCTGCAGCACTCGTTCTTTGACTGCAGCACTCGTGCTTACTTTATTCGCCTGATGAAGGGTCGTGTGTTTTTTCGACCCGAAACAATTGTTGCGAGTTTGTTGCATTTTATGGTGTTTATTCAAAGTTTGTAAGTAATAATAATTATTGGTTGGTAACTTTCAGCTAAAATATCTGAAATCGCTAGATGGCAGAAGCAACGAGTCAAATCTTGCTTAATAGTTGCACCCTGACTTTATACGCTTTTCTAAATTTCGGGTTCAACCGGGGGTTAAAGCTATTGGTGAATACAGCCATAAGGGTTTGTCCGGAAACATGCTACTACAAGATAAAGATAAAGATACATCTCAGAATTAGCATGGCAAATCATCATAGCAAACATGCTACTACAATTGTAATCGTCCGAGAATCAGATAACTCCCTGCGCTTCGGTAACCTCAAGAGGTGTTGTTTTTTGAAACATGGCGAACACCCTGTCGCAAATCGATTAAATGTGTTTTGAAGCTTCTCTCTATTTAATAGAATTATGCCCGCTAAATATCAAAGAAAGTAACTATAAAATGTATCAGACAAAAGGTTGGGAAAAGAGTGTAATCGAACAGAAATGTTGCTTACAAATAAAGTAAAATCGTAAGTAAAAAAGAAAAAAAGAAGAAGAAGAATATCTAAATGAAAATGCAATAGCTGTAATTTAATGTTTAGGCTTCATCGCTATTTTGCCACTTGAAATTTCAATTAGTGAAAGCGGCTTAATTGCTAGCGTGAGAAACGCATTTTAAATTATGGCTGTTATTTGAAGCTCCCACTAAAAATACAACGTGTCCGCTAAAGTTATGCTGCCTCCCACTCAGGACTCGTGAAATGCGGTCACCTGGTCGCCATTGGCGACCAATATATTAAAAAAAAAATTAATATTTTGGTGAAAAAATTGAGCACAGAATCAAATGCCGAAACCTATGCTAAACTGCAGTGCAGTTCAATTCGTTTAAAAAAATAAGTTGAAGGAAAACAGCGACTCGTGGTTATCTGTGCATGTTTCACACACCGTCGTGTTAAATCAATATACCAATAGAGAATTTACACTGCGTTCCACCGTGTACGTTTAGTAACTCGGTATTGAATTGATGTAATTTACACCGTTCAAGCTCACTCGCTTTGTGGCCCAGTGTTGAATTATTGCGCCGGTGTACATTGTAAAAAATTTTGTGTAAGAATACACAACATTATTGTGGCAACTTACTTTCCACAACCTTGTCAACTATAGCTGTGTAACAGAGGCATGTTACGCAGTTACAACTGGTAACATTTCTCTACATGGTTGTGGCAAGTAAGCTGCCTCAATATTGAGGCAGTACAGCATTTTACTTACTTCTACTTCAGTACAACATGTTACTTACTACACTGGTACTTTACTACAGCATGTTACTTACCAGTTGTAATTGCGTAACATGCCTCTGTTACACAGCTATAATTGATAACATTTCTCAACATGGTTGTGGAAAGTAAGTTGCTTCAATAATGTTATGTATTTTTGCATAAAATTTTTTTACACTGTAATGATGTGTCGGTGCCAACGGTGCATGGGTTTAGAGGAAATAATAAAACCATTTTGAGGACGTTAGTTTTAAAGAAGTGTTTTCTGATGTATAATCCACTCCTAGTTAGTATTTGGTTTTTATACACAGATTTTTAATTTCCATATTCAACTAAATTTCAAAATTGAATAAATCAATCAATAAATAAAGGCGGAAGAATATTTTTTACTAGCTTCCAAAAATGTTTCCTGGCGACCAGATTTTTTCAAATTCGTCGAATCCTGCTTCCACCCTTCACCTTAAAAGAAAACGCTTAATGTGGCAGAACTACAACTTTCGAGGCCAACAGAGACGAAAGTCTCATTGGGGCCCTAACTGGAATATCACCAGACAAAATGTCAACTGAAATATATAGCTAGCAATTATTTCAAGAAACGGATAATAGTAAAGATGAACAAAAAAATCTATACACATATTTATTTAAAAAACTAGTATGCTGTGGCCACCACAAGACTTTCTTCTATATTTTCCTATACAAATTCACGCAGTAACAATATATATATATATATATATATATATATATATATATATATATATAAAAATACGATTTTTTTTTTCAAAGTTTTTTTTCGTTAAAAAAAAAAAAATCGATAACTTTGTTTTAAATTATCACATATTTATAGTTCAACCATTAGTTTTAAAGATATTGACGAGACCTTTCGAAAGATACCCATCTTGAAAATTTACCCCCCTCCCGGGGGGGGGGGGGTACTTTCCCCTGAGGGGGGGGAAGCGATGATTTTTTCCCTAATTAACTACTACTATTATCAATAATTCATATTAATTTCACAATCGCAGGTTAAGAATAACTCCCATTATGTACATTTATACGAAATTTTGTCCTATACTGCCATGTTAAAAATTTAGAAAAAATACGATCACAGCACCACCTGTTGAGTGATTGATCCCCAAATCTAATCATCCCCAGTTTATGTCAGGGGCCAACTAAATAAGTCTGGTTAAAAAAAAAAAAAAAAAAAAAAAAAAACGATTTTTTTTCTAAGTTACTTTTTGTTAAAAGTAAAAAAAATCGATAACTTTGTTTTAAATTATCACAGATTTATAGTTCAACCATTCGTTTTAAAGGTATTGACGAGACCTTTCGAAAGATACCCATCTTGAAAATTTACTCCCCTCGAGGGGGGACTTCCCCCCCAGGGGGGTTCACGAGGCTCCTACACATACAAAATTTTTTCCCCAGTTGACTACCTCTATTATAAATAATTCTTGTAAATTTCATAATGATTACTAAAAAATAATTCTCTTTATGCACATTTATACAAAATTTTGCCCTATATCACCATGTTAAAAATTTAGAAAAAGCGGGATGGCAACGCAACCTGTAAGACAATTTTTACCAAAAGTTGATAGGCACTAATTTATGTTAAGGTGCAACTACATACTAATTTGTATGAAATTCTGTGCAGTAGTTCCTGAGATACAGTTGCCACAAAATTTTGTCACACACACACACACACACAGACTGACAGACAGACAGACAGACAGACAGACATTTTCTAAAAATGGTCAAATCGTGTTCTACAGCTCTCAAA
Source organism: Salticus scenicus (assembly GCA_963930645.1). Lineage (NCBI taxonomy): Eukaryota > Metazoa > Arthropoda > Arachnida > Araneae > Salticidae > Salticus > Salticus scenicus. The sequence continues at coordinate 209,485,556 of OZ005662.1, forward strand.
ACGTGTAAATCCATCAAAAACCCGAGGTCGAAAATTTTTACGAATCCAATACTTTCTCTATATTACATATAGAAGAAAGTAAAAAAGAAAGAAAGACATATCGTGCATTAATTGTAAAATGTTTAAATTGTCTTTTGCGAACTTTTAATTCTGACATTTTATCAAAACTAATGTTTTCAGCAATTTCATTTTCAATATGTATTATCATCATCATCATAATGAATTACATGAATTATCATATTTTGTGCCTTTTACTGCATAATAAGTGTGTAAGGAAAATGCAGGAATCCATAAACCTTTCTTTTTTTAGTTGCTTAAACGTCAGTGGAGGCATCCTTGTTGAGAATCAAAAAGATTTTGAGTTTTGTGTGTTTGTGTGTCTGCATTTATCACGATAGGGTCCCCAGAAAACCACCTATTCTTTTGAAAATTAGTACACAAGTTCATGAATTATACAGAATTAGCTGTATGTTTTTGTGTGCGCATTCTGTTTCTAGTTCGTGTACAAGGACACACCAAAGTTTTTCTTATCATTAAGGCCTAGGGACAGAATCGGTATGTACCACGATGGTGTACCGCAAATATTATCCTATTAAATTGCAATTTAGTACACATGAGCTGCCGCTGTACAGAAATAGCTGTAATATTTTTGGTATCTAAATTGCCTATGATTCGTGTACAGGGACACATCAAAGTATTTTTTTGTATTTACTTCCTATGAATATAATTTCATTTTAATGCATTTTAACGTAATTACATTGCCTTCAGCATAATAAAACTAACATACATTATTAAGATACTTAAAATGCGTTCTCTTTAGCAAGAAAATGTGCTTATACTTAATAATTATCTACAGGACCACACAAACGCTTTCTGATAATGTTATACAATCACTCAAATAAAGTTATGTTTGGCACAGATATGTATGGGTTACATGGAATTAAGTGTATAGTTTTTATTTGTTAAATGCAATGTTTGTTGCCTGTGTATAGCATTACATAGAAGAATTTTGTACTATTATAGTCTATAGACGAAATTTTTTCAAAGGGAATTTTAACATGGTTACCTTCTATTTAGCGTAATAAAATTAACATATGTTATTAGAATGATTAAAAACATGTTATCAGTAGAAAAAGGTAGACACGGAATTAGTAATTAGTTTACAGAGCTACATAAAAAAGTTCTGATACGTTATGTAATCATTTTTCTCAAATTTGGTACAATTATTTATGAGTTACTAGCAGGCTTTGCCCGCTTCGCTGGTCACTATATTTAAAGGAAACTCTTTTCTATATAGTTTTATGAAATAAAGAGAAAATAATAATACTGAAATCGCTCAAAAGTTCGCTTTGGGTTCCCGCTACCTTCGGCAGCGCCTTGTTCGTCCTCGCATTCTGCGATATCTGTCCCTATTGCCTGCGACAATGAATTACCCGTGGGCTTCCATTTAGGTGTTTATCATATATGACAATTTCGATACGGACAGTATCGAAAATTTTGAAGTAGCCCTTTATATTTGAATCCTAGTTATATATGAGCAACATTATACGTGATGTACATAATATTTGCTTTCAAGTTATTCTCTATATTTATTTGATTTAATCGATCAACCATAGAATGACAGCAATTTCAAGCCAAATATAATATTACAGTATGCTATGATCGGCTACTTCTATCGCATGAGACAATTATTATTATTTTGTGGTTATATATACTTCATGCTTAGTTAATAGTAGTTGGTATATAGAAAAATAAATAAATTAATATGTAAACTTGATCATGGTACAGCCTTAATGCCCTTGGCGACTTTTAAATTTTTGTTGCCGTTTTAGACCAAAATATAATTTATGCGATTATTGTTCCTATACGCAAGCGAAGTGTGACGTCACTGAACATCCGTGGATGCAAGAAAATGTTAATCGTCCTATGTTAATCGCCCATTGGATTTTTTGTAAAAAATGATTAAAAATCGAAGAAAATTATTTCCCGATTTTAATCCCCATATTTGGGTACATATATGTATTAGTTATCATGTGCATGTGTTAGATTGAGTTATTTTGCTGTCAAATTGACAAAATTTTAATTTTAAATTTCAAAACTCTGTCGTTCTTCACGCTTATTGTATTTGGTGATCAAAAACGTAAAACGAAAATATACATGCCAGATGTATATTTTCGTAATATGCATTGTACGAAATATTGTTTCATATTATTCATTACTGTCTTAAAATAAGTTGTTAAAATAACCATGATTTTTGAAAGGAATTAAATTATGTTCGCCAAATAATTTGGCGATATTTTATTTTTCTACCAAGGATCACCGATATCAAATCTATTCCGCTACAGCATATTAGTATCTTATATTAGATACTTTATTTAGACATTTGAAAACAAATTTGACTTCAAATTATGATAGAATATTTATCATTTCCCTTTTAATCAGTATATTAGTATATTAGACACCTATATACACTATTTATAGATATACTATATAGATAAATAGATACAATAGGGAATTGAGGGGGAAAGCATGGCAGCCCCCTCAGAAATGCATCTGATTATGTAGACAAACACACGCACACATATATATGTATATGATTCTTTTAAATAAATATGTATATAATTATATATATATATATATAATTCTTTTTAATCTACTCATTAATGCCTAATGCGAATGGAACGTTGAGGTCACTGATCTGCAGATCTACAAGTTAATATAATTTATATTACTAAATAATGTAATATAAGAAATAAATATATAAATTATATTTGAATGTTTTCAAATTGCATTTTATCTTACTCTTTAGGGAGTGCAGAAAGCAAAGGTTCTAGCGAAAGCAGTTCTTCCGAAGGAAGCAAAGGAAGCAAAGAAGGAAGTAAAGAAAGTAAAGAAAGCAAAGAAAGCGAAGAAAGCAAAGAAAGTAAGGAAAGTAGTAGCAGTGAGGAAAGTTCAGAAGAATCGAAAGAAAAGTCGAAGGAAGGTAAGCTTTCAGGAAAAAAATCACAAAATAATTTCTTTGACAGTTTACAAAATGTATATTCCGAGTTAATGTCCGAAGAATGATTTTTAAGCTTATTTCTTTAAAAATTTATCTATTGCAATCACTTAATTTACCTATCCATTAGGGAGACCAGAAAGTAATGTCGTTTTTGCGCTTGTCGGTATTCGATTGTCATTTACTAGCTGCTTGTAAATTCGTGCCAAAGACGTTTCAAGGTTAGTGTGACCTGTTTCTTCGTAAATAATTAAAGTTTTTTTTTTCCCAATTTATAGTAAAATGGCCAGCCATGTACCGGAAGAGGTACATATCTGGAATTGTAGGGTTTTTTTTTTTTTTTTTTAGTTTCGAAAGGGTAGTAATGTAACAATAGACAATTTGCACGTTTTCTGATTTTATTCTTATATAATAGAATATGAAACGGTAAGAAAATACGTACAAAAATTTTCTTTATTTGAAATCTAATGACTGATTTATAACAATTTTAACATCGCACTATTTACTCTATCGAGAAAACGCAGTATAATATATCGTGACGTCACTCTTTATGACAACAAACGGGAGTAATCGTTGTTTACATTCGATTTCGTGCTTTGCTTTGCTTCTTGAATCAGTGAAATAGGTTTTGTATATTATAATAATGACGGATATTAAAAAATCGTAGTATAAATATTGTATTGTACCATTTTGCACTAATACAACGGCTAATGCTTCTCAAAAGTTTTTCTTTAGCGTTCCACAGGATCCTATTAAAGGAAAACATTGGACAGCCGCCATGAAAAGAAAACAATTGAAAATAATGATAATGGAAAATGGTGATAATGATATTAAATGATTATAAGATGAAAATGAAATGCTCAGAAATCACATAAACGAAAGTTAAAACGAATTGCTCCTTGCTAACCAGGCTAACAAAATGTAAACATTGAAGCATCATAAAGTGCGACGTCAGACAGCGTTTTGAAGTCACGTGATTTTTGGTTAATTTTAAAGTTATTTTTGAAATTAATGAGAACTTTTTTTGCATTTTTAATAAACTTTTTGAAATTTATGAGCCTAAAACTACCAGAAAAATAATATTTTCTTCAAATCCCCCATGTGTGCAAACCATTGCTACCAAAAACATTTGCGATGTTTATCCAATGCATTAAAAGTTTATAAATTCCAGCGGTGTTTTTCTGAGTTCAAATTGGTTAATTTCGATCTTTCCGACTCGTACGATCAGCAAGATCAACAACTATAGACAATGACATGCTAAAGGCAGAAGTGGAAGCAAATCCGTGCCAGCCAATCGTATGCCTAGTATGAATATTTTTTTTTTTTTCTTTGATCAAATTTTAGTAGAAATATTTATTTATATTAATAAATAAAAATTATAAAGAATGTCGATATCAAAATCTGATTGTAAAAAACTATCCATTAACGGATATGAAAATTTCAGCGCCTCTTGTTATCAACCGGCAGAATCAAACCTCTTGTGGCTTTATTATAAGTGGTGACCCTTTTATATTAATTTCTGAACTAACAAATTACAGACGCAAAGAGTCCAGTATCTGACTATAAGGCAGGCTTTTGTTATAATGATCAGTATATCAGCGCTTTATGGACGCGAAATAAGAAGGACCGCTTGTAGTCATTGCCATATTATGAATGTATAGAGGTGTAGAGCTCAACGCCCAGTAGAAACTTCGACTACAGTGCACGGCCAGTTTATGAATATAAGATGTAAAAATGAGAGGAGAGTTCATTAGAGTTCGCGCCCACATTATAATAATCACCAGGGGAATTTAAAGCTATGATGCGCCTAAAAATGTTTTCATTTTCATCAAGAAACCCAAGGTTAGCCAGAGGTAATTTTAAAAGGGTCTGATGAAATTGTAAAATTTAGAAATTTATCTCAATGATCATTTTTAATTTTTTAGAAAAACAGTATTTGGCGCGCCCTAAAATTTTGCGCCCGGGGCAAGCGCACCCCTTGCCCCCCGCACGCTACACCCTTGATCGTGACTAACTTTGTTCAATTACTAAGAATATTTGCTGCAGATTTGTAAAGTAAGCAGAGCGAGCTGGTATTTGAGTCCTGCATAAACTGTTCGAAGTGGTTTTTGCTTCAGTGGCCGAATACAGAAGTGCTTTTTGATCGCTTGAAAACTAGATATGAAAAATAGGTCCTTTATGATAATCCAAAACGTAAAAGGCAGTATTTCTCTTAGAATGAATTTCCACAATTTACAACTAAGTCAGGTTTACACCCCAAAAAGGCGCTTTTGATATTTGGCGGAATATTCGAAGTATTGTTAGTTTTGAAGTGCTGAAACATGGACTAATTTTGAATTCAATGCAGCATTTAATGCTAACAATTGAATTAGAAAAAAAAAAAAAATATATTGAAAAGTGCAAGCGATTGTCAACAGAAAAGCTGTTTTTCTTCGACATGATAATGCAAAACCGCCCTGCGCTGGATAAACCCCTGAAAAAAAAAAAAAAGAATGAATTGGGGTGAGAGATATTGTTTCACCCACCATACTCTCGGATATTGCACCATGGAACTGCCATTTATTCTGATAGCTACAACATTTTCTGAGCGTCAAAAAATTTGAAAATTTGGAATGATGTCCGAAATACGATCTTCAGATTTATTTTGCTTAAAAACCAATTGATTTTTATCGACCCGGCATCGAAAACTTGTACGCTAGATGGCAAAAGGATATTGATAGTGAGGGTGATTGCATTATTGATTAAAAATAATTATAAGATCAAAAAAACTTTTTATATACCCTGGTTTTAAATTTTCTGACGAATCATTAATAAAATACGCAAGGATAAAAAAGTTATATTTAAGCAATATTTAAGCACGTGGACAGTTGAGTAAAATAATAATAATAGTGAAAAAAAAAGTTTGTTTTTAAAATAAAATATTACTTCTTTTAGAGCAACGTATATTAGCATCGTGAACTACATTAGCACATAAAATTTTTAAAGTGATAATGACGTCAATTTTTGTGAGATGCATAATTTAACTTTTTATAATTTTTTAACGTTTACGTTGAATTAAATGTATTTATTTTTATGTCGAAAGAAAGTGAACTCGTTTTTTTTTTTTTTGGCAACAATTAAATTATAGCTAATATTTTAATGGCTATTTTATTACTATTAAGAGCTTATTATTTTCATATTTTAATTAATTAAAAGAAAACTATTCGAAAATCTGACTTCGAAGTATTGTGTGGTCACCGGGTTCTGAACTACAGTGAGAGTTTCAAATGTCTAGCTAGTAGGGAAGTTAGTTAAAAATAGACTGCAAGATTTGTACCGGACAAACAAACAAACAAGAATCGAAGTTAATAAAAACATGGTAAATAAAAACTTGTTAATTCATCTGCTTGAATTTATTGTGAAATAATAATAATAATAATAATAATAATACATTACTTTCTGGTTCCCCTAATATCCATCAATCATTTACCTCAGAGATAATCAACATTTTTATATACTGGGTGATCCAAAAGTCAGGACAAACTCTAAAAATGAATAATTCGAAAACGAATCAAGATAGAAAGATACGGTTTGCACCAAACGGATGAAAAAGAAAGCGGGTTTTGTGTGGCAAAGGAAAAAATTAGTTCTGTTGGCGACCAACAGATGGCGCTATAGCGTTTTATTTCACCAAAAGATGATTTACAAATGAAAAAAAATGGTGACAACTTACAAGTCAGCTTAATTACAGTTAATTAGTACTACTACAGTAACTGTTCAATGTCCATCATTCAGAAGTACAGCTGTGAGATGATTCACCACATCGTTCAAAGCATTTAGTAGCATTTCTTGCGTTGTGGCAGGCACATTTTGGCGGATGGCATCTTTCAGTGCTGCTAGTGATGCCGGTTGGTCGCGGTACACTTTTGACTTCCAAGAATCCCCACAGCTAAAAGTCACAGTATGTCAGATCGGGAGATCTTGGAGGCCATGCGTGATTAAAGTAGTGACTGAGAATGCGATATTTCGATGCATATAAGCTTCGACTACCATTACCTGCTGAAGTTGTTCCTTTTTATATCGTTTGTTGCTTTGCATAATCCTACATCGGAAATACGACAGCGCCATCTGTTGGTCGCCAACAGAACTATTTTTTTTTCTTTGCCACACAAAACCCGGCTTCTTTTCCATCCGTTTGATGCAAACCGTATCTTTTTACCTTGATTCGCTTTCGAATTATTCATTTTTAAAGTTTGTCCTGACTTTTGGATCACCCGGTATATCACCCATTTTTGTATGTTTGTTACCAGTAAAATTTTCTAACTGCTCACTGGTTCCACAAAAACGGTGGTTTATAAAATAGGGAAAATACTTTATAAAATTTATAAAACTAAGTTATAGGAAGTTAAAGTATATAATTAAAGCTTTTTCCTATTTCAATGTTTTTAAAAATTCAATTAAAACAAAAACTATGAAAGTACTTCGGTATAAAGCCTCACCACCCACTAAAAAAATCTTAAATGTCCAATAATGGGCTGTGAGGACCGAGTTGACTACCAGTAAAATATCCTATTAAATTAACAATTAGAAATCTTAGAAAATTAACAATTTCTTACTTTCTGCTTTTTGCTTTCGTTATTTCAGTTTCCAAATTTGTGGCTTGTAAAGAGCATCTTACACCTGATACATTTCAGTGAAAGTTTTGTCTCGAAGGCAAAAAAGAGAACAATAAAAAATTAAAGAAAAGCAATAATGATTTTGTTCACCCTGTAAAAAACATTATTGTTTTTCTTTAATTTGTTTTATTGCTTAATATTTGCAGTCGCCTTAGAATGGAATTAAGAGGCTTTTTTAACACGCTTTTATTAGCTTCACCTGTATGTATGATTGTATGTATGTTTGTATGTTTGTGACCGCTCTGGGAGCAAACAAACAATCTATATTATAAAAAAAAGACTTTCTCTACGTGAACGCTGTGACTGTGAGGTAAAGATCCGCGCTACGAACCTAAAGGTCTAGCGTTCGAGCCCAGTCAGGGGAGATTTTTTAAAAATGGTTTTTTTTTAATTCTAAATTATTTTAATTAAAGATTTAAATGTATGTAAATATTATGGTGTGTCACTCACACGATTTTCTCTTACCCTGCATTTTAATACTAAGATAGATATTTTGTGCTTTTTAGTTCACATTTCTATAAAAGCGTGTTCTCTAATTTTTTAAACTATAATATTATTTAATTAACTGTGTTCATTTGTATGTGAATAACAGGTATATTCAGGTCGAATTAAAGTTTTTTTTTAAAAAGTAAAAATTTACTATGTTAAATCAATCGAGTAAGTGACACATAATTTAAACAAATTTATAATGAAGTAGGAAGGGTAATAAAAACTCAAATGTAATGAATATGAATACTTTCATTTTAATATGACTTTGAGAAATAAAATAGAACTAAAACATAAATATTAATGTCAAAAAAATATTGGCTAAATCATGTGGCAAAATGGGGTCAAATGCACGGGATATTTAACACTTTGTATTCACACCTTTCACATTTATGATTGCTTGTAACCTATTCTTCATTGATGAAATCAAGGTCTTATCGATATCATTTGATATATTTTTCTATTCTTGCAGGAATATACGCTTAAGGCCCGCTATACACTGACGAGACATGAGACAAAGTTTGAAGCGACGTGCGACACGCGCATGCTCTAAATACAACTTCATCTCCTGAAAACTGTTTAGAGCATGCGTGTGTCGCATGTCGCTTCAAACTTTGTCTCGTGTCTCTTCAGTGTGTAGTGGGACTAAAGCTGCTATCACACGAAAGAACATATATTCTGAAGTGTAATCTATTGAATCTCAAACCTACCGAACAACTTTCTTGTGCTCAGTGAAGGGTTATTTTTCGGCATAAACGAAAGCTACAAATGTAAGCAACGAGTGCAACATTTGGCGAAAATTCCCCTTTCGGAAGTTTGAAAGGAATGAGGATAGGTGATACTCTGGAATCGCGGTTCTCTGATTGGAGGACTTCATTCTAAAGACTAGCGTATGTGATTTTAACAGTCGAAAATGCGGGATTGAAGAATATACGTGCGGCAAAAGCATCAAACGGTAGCTTTTCACCGGTTTACCGCACGAAAAACCTGTTTATTAGTTACTATGTGCTAATGCCGTTTATACGGAACTTCGTGTTATAGCGATGATATGTTTCCCGACAACGAAGTCCAATTGATGCCATAAATTTTCAATTGGGTTAAGGTCAGGTAACCGAGGGGGTGTTTTCAATTGGCGAATTGCATTATAGAGTAACCCTTCCTGTGTTTTCTATGCTGTATATTTGGGATCATTGCCTTGCTGAAACATAAACGACGTTCTCAAACCAAGATTTTGAGGACTAGCTATTAAATTACAGCGTAATATGTCGATGTACTTAAATGCTGTCTTTTTATCTTCAATGAAGTACAGGTTACTGCCATATTGCCTCAACCTAATGCACTACCGCCACTCCATGTTTCACAGTAGCTGTTATTTTTCAATAGTCAAATTTAATCATTGTCATTCTCCATACATATCTTCTTTCATCACTCCCAAAAATATTTAATTTTGATTCATCCGAATGTATGACTTTGCTCCGAAATTCCGTTGGTTTATTATTATTAGCTTTTGCAAAGTCTAGTTTCTTTTTCTTGTTTAGTTCCGAAATAAAAGGCGCATTTCTCCTCGCTCACTACTCATTAATAACTATTTTCATGTAAAACATTTCGTATTGTCTGTACACTAAATGTTTATTGTGAAGTATTTACTATTTGTCGGGCCAACTCTGGAGTGCACTTATTTTGGGGTTTACCAGAATTTTCGATAATGTCACGTTTTTACCTTGTGAAAAATATCCCAGGCTGTCTCGTTCTGACCTTATTCTTTGTTGATCCAGTTTCTTGAAACTTTTTTGCAACACTTCTAACAGTGAATTAATTAACTTTCAGTAGCTTTCCAATAGCATGGAAAGCCATTATTTCTATTCTTCAACCACATTTCTTGAAATCATGGGAGCCTCTGCGCAAGTGTTGACTCAACGAGTCCAGTGTTAAAATAGGTGTGATAGTCATCTGAGTGAGAGAAAATAAGCAAAAAGAGAGCACCGAATGACGGGATGTTTTCCAAATCCCAAACTGTCGGTCAATTCCAACCCCTCCAAGACTTTAGGCTCGTCCTCGCTGCTAGTCTTAGGAAACGTGGTTACACTATAAGATGGTTTATGGTATCTTTCATATTAACGTCTAACTCCTTCGATTTCGAAGACAATTTATATCATTTTATTAGGGAGGGGTGGGGAATAATAAAAAAATAACAAGACAGGCAAGATTTAAAATAACACTGATGACTTTATAGTAACATAGTCTGTCTTATCCATCCAATTACGTGATTTCATCATGACGAAATTTGTATTGAAATTAGAATTTTGGTAGCAATTTTTTATCTCCGTTTTATTTGTTTTGATTTTTTGCAAGTAAATTGATGATATAAATAAATAAATTTTAAAGTCAATTTATAACAATATTCATTGTAATGTTTATATTGTACTTTGATTTACATTGGCGAACACTTTTTTTTTTCAAATACATCTTTAAAAGGGCAATTGTCAATACTTTTTTTTTTTTTTTTTTTTTACCCACTGCATTTAAAAGAATACGTCCTCTGATTGACAGGCTGACTCAACACGACTGCGGCGATTCTATGGAAGATTAGTTACGAATTTCGCTGTGAAGGTTATTTTTAGACCCTGACCCCCCCCCCCCCCCCACTAGGACGAGGTTTTGCGAAATTTCCTCTTTCCTGCCTAATTGCAAATGGCAAAAATACGTTTGCGAGCATATCTCGGCTCCAAATTACTTTATGACGAAGAAATAAGACTAGATTTGAGAACGAAAAAAAAACGTATTTGCCAGTTCGGGAATTTTCCATTTGAGTGGGAAAAACTGATTCGGGGTTGGGGGGATTACGCAAAATTGGAATTTTCGAGTAGAACTCTACCAAAAACAGTACAAAGAGGTTAAAGTGGTTCTGTGTCATCTGGAGAATATTTCCAGACACATTTTATTTTATTTATTATTATTATTTTTTTTTTTTTGGCGATTTTCATTTTTTTTTTTTTTTTTTTTTTTTTTTTTGAGGGGGGAAAGGAGTTGGGGAGCGTATGCGAGCCTGTTCGAGAGCCCCCTTTCTGCGTTAAATTTGTCCTAGGTCGCGTGTTGGTTAGTTATGTGCATCCAGTTATGTGCCAGTTATGTTCAGTTATCTACCTACTGTGACAGGATTTGCGAAATTCTGCGTTTCTTGCGAAATATTTGCGTTTACAAGTGTAACTCTGTACCAAAATATCTCTGGAAGGCACTTTTAGTGTGTGGGTTGGTCCTGTTTACCCAACACACATTATAAAGGGATTTTACAAAATTTCCCCCTTCCCGCCTTTGGGAGCAAGGGGGCAGAAATACAATTTTTCAATTACAACTTTTCTCAAATTATCTTAGCATAATTAAATTTAAAAATGACTGTTTCTACTTTAGAAAAAGCATTCTAAGTCCGAAATATATTCTCACCAACAATTAATTAAATTAATATTAGTTATTAAAATGAATGTATAAAATAAGTTTTTTTACATCTCTGTTTATTTTTCTCTGTAATTTTACGTAAGACTTAAGATAATAGATTACACAGAGTTCTCTGTTGAAATTTTTAACAGTGTGTATAGTTGTTGATTAATTGCACGCAACATGAATTTGGATGGGATTTTTTTGATCCTCTCTTTACCCGCGAAATAAGGCAAAAAACACAATTTCATGCATATTTCTATTCAAAATATTTCAGAAAGGCAATTGTTGGTACGTGGTTTAGTTTGCGGGTCTGGGAATTAATTGCATTTACTTTCATGACTGCAAAATTCAATTAAATACAGTGACCATCGAAGCGGGTAAACCCCGCTAGTATAGTTATATTATTTTATTTTTATCGTAATCATATACATTTGTTATATCATATCTTTTTTAAAAGATATATATTTTTAAATCTGTTTGTATACAAATACCATTTAATACATTTCGTTTTGCAGCTTCTAAAAAGAAGAAAAAGCCAAAGTCTTTATTTCCTCCAAGAACTTATATTTTCCCACCAAGACAACAACAACGAGTAAGTCCCTTTTCTTACTTCTCTTATACACTTATACGGTAAAAAAAATGTATTACTTTTGAGTGAAATTTAAGAAACCGAATTTTCGCTAAAGTTATACATTTTGAGGTTATATCACATGGGGATTATCATTTGAAATTTTCTATTGCAATCAGATGAATGTTCGTATACATATAAAAGAATTGAAATGCATTACGTCAATGTGCAATTTCTTTTTCAAAGCTAACTTTTTGCTATAATTATACATTTTAAGGCCTCTGAATGTAAAAGTAACGTTTTTAGCGTTTAATCTGCATGCCTGTTTTTTGATAACTCATAAAAGATATAAGCAAAAAGTACAAATTCTGTATATTTAATCTGTATCTTATAGAATTATTACTTAAAACTGTTTAGAGAAATCAGACAAATAGTTCCTGTACAGGCATATTCAAAAGAATTAAGATACATCATATTTAGAGACAGAATTTCTCATTGGTACATTTTCATATAGTTCGACGGTATTAACCATTCGCTTACAGAACCGACCACACAAAGTAATTCAAATACATTAGGGATATAGCTGGAAATCGGTTAAAATGTATTTTCAATTACGTTATTAGTTCTCCATCATATAGGTATGGGGAACTTAAGTAATCGTGAATATTTTCGACCTCGGTTTTTTACTGTTTTACACGTTTTCAGGTGGGAGAAATCCGAAAATATCAAAATTGGTATGGTGTCCGTCTGTAGGGTGTCTGTTAGTTTGTTAGTCCGTTAGTGTGTTAGTATGTTAGTCTGTGTGCACCATATCTCACAAACAAATGATCGCAGAGCGGTCGGACCAGTTTTAAAATATCATTTATGATACTGGAAAGAACTCTATTCATTTGCAACATTCTAATTAAAAAACTTCAGAAGTTATTCGGAATTTATGATTTTCTTAACATGGGAGAATTAACTCTTGAAATTCCTCATTAATAATTGAGAAAAATCTCAGAAATACATTTCGCAAAGCAAGTCCAACATAAAAATAAAACTAGTATGTTGCGGCCACCACAAGACTTTCTTCTATATTTTCCTGTACAAATTCCCTAAGTGCAAATAATTTATTAAACCTTTATTAAAATTATATAACACGATGAATGCAAATGATTTTCATCTTAGATAAAACTAACACTAGATATCTTAAGAAAGACAGCTTTATTCTCTGTAAATAACATCTTCAAAAGATTGCGTTTTTGTAATTGTTATCTCACATATGAAGTTTCGTACAGTTATATATCATAGAACTTCAGATATTGCCTTCCCGTTATAGAGGAAATTTGCAGTTTATAGCAGCACCACCTATTGGCCGATAAGTATCCAAATTGAATCAGTATAATGTCTTATAATGGTCTTCTCACATATCAAGTTTTGTTTGATGATGCGCAATAGAACCTGAGACATAGCCTTCATTTAAATTGCGGAAATCGCTGTATAGCAGCGCCACCTGTTGAGTGGTTGATACCAAAATTTCAGAGTCACTAATTTATGTCAACGGGCAAATACATATAAATTTACATGCAATTCTGCGCAGTAGTTCCTGAGATATAGCCTTCCCCTAAATTGCGGAAATCGCTGTATAGCAGCAGCACCTATTGGCCGATAAGCATTCAGCTTGAATTAGCATAATGTCTTCTAATGGACTTTTCACATGTCCAGTTTTGTTTGATTATACGCAATAGAACCTGAGATATAGCCACTCTTTAAATTGAGGAAATCGCTCTATAGCAGCGCCACCTGATGAGCGGGATTTTGTTTACATTATTCTTTGCTTATCCTTACTTTGCCGGTAGTAATTTTGTTTACAGTGAAATTCTGAGACCATTCTTAGAAAAATACAAATATGAAATAGATGAATGTATAGAGGCTGTTTGCAGCTTCGTCAGCCATTTTTATAAGAATACCATATCGAAATCGGTCGATTACATAATGAATGCAAAGAAAAATATAGTCTCTGAATGAATGCAATGAGCAAGGAAATGGCTGAAAATGAAAGAAAAATTTGCAATTACAATAATATATGTTCACACGGGACAAAAGATGCAGAAGACGAACTTAATATATGCAAAAAAATATGCAGCCAAATAGAACAATTTTTAATGATAATATTTTAACACATATAACTGACTGGAATTTAGTGAAACAAATGAGCATTTTTAGGATAAATAAAAAATTACTATGATAAAATTAATTAAAATTTCACAGTGAAAACATTTCTATTGCAAAACAAAATATGTTTATCAAATGTTTTCTTTCGTTTGGTGTGTAGCAATAATTTTAAGAAATTTTTTAAAAATAAATAGATTCTTATAAAACTTGTTTAAAAAATAAATAAAATTTAATGTTTCGATCCAATTAAATGCTTCAGCAAAATTAAAAATTTACTGCTCTTACAAAACCTTAAATGGTGCTTTGAGAGCTCGATAATTTATGCGTACTTTTTAAGCTCTATGTAATATAAAATATTTGGGTCTAGTTAAGAATGAGAGACGGTCACCAAATGTGCAATAAGCGCCACATGTGTTGGTCTTTTTCTCGCCAAATCGCACACGAGGAAAACAACACGACGTCCTATTGGCATCGTTGAAATTTGAAATTGCACCAAGGCTGTCGCTCATTCTTAACTAGACTCCAATATTTATATGTATAATTGATATAATAAATGGTGTAACGAATTATTTTACATAATAAATAGTATGAAAAAATAATAAGTGCCACTTTTTTTTTACTTGTCTTTTTGGTACTTAACGGAAGTTTGCAGCTTCCTGGAGCCAAGATTTATCGCCAAGATCGAAAATTCATGAAATGATAATACCTAAAATATAATAAAATTAAAATGTGTGTATGATGTATTAAAATATACATGTGCATGTTTTACACATTTATTATTTATTATTATTTATTTATGCGTATGTTTATTATTTATTTATGTACATACATATGTATGTGTGAGCGAATTTCGGTACAGCTTTAGTACAAGTATCCCCTCCGCATTTTTTTTTTTTTTTTTTTTTTTTTTTTTAACTTAAAAAGATATTTAAATATAAAAATATATTTTTGTACAAATTCTTCTTTAAAAAAGGAATTTTTTTAATCATGCCTATTTTGATTTTTTTTTTTTGTTGTTGTTGTTAATTTTTGGCAATATTCCATATAGTGTTTATTTATTTATTTAATTTATTTATTTATTTTTAAAACTTAAAAATATTTAAATATAAAAATTTTATTTATATAAATTCTTCTTTTTAAAAGACGAATTTATTGACTGTTTATCACAACATTTGGCAACTGTTTTTAATTAGAGGAATATGTAAAATTTGAAAGATTCACTTGGAAATATAAGGAGTGGATCGAGACAGCACATTTCCTTTTTTTGAAACAGACATCTAAATTTTTAATTGTTGCCTTTATTTTAATTTTTTCAACCATAAAATAAAATATGCTTTCACGTGAAAAAAAAAAAATATATATATATATTAAATTTGTTCATGCATGTACTTACGGATAATACGTAAGTATCGTAATTTCGTGCACTTTTGCGATTCATACACATCAAGGTAGTGGTATCTATTGATTTTTTTTAAGGGGGGATGGGGGGGGGCGTCGGGGGAGTCATGTGCGCGATACTGATTGCAGCGAAAACGAGTTACATGCGTTCTCAGATTCATGCACAGCGAAGTAGGGGTGTCCAGTGATTTTTTTTTAATGTGCGTAAAGTGTACATACGTGCATGATACAATACAAGTTTACATGTTTTCCCATTACAATTTTCGTTTTCTGTTTCATTACTTTTAGTGGAAGGATCTAAATTCATAACGGGGGTTTCAGGTAGTAGGAGGCGTTCTTACAAAAGAAAATATCTAATAAGTATTTTAAAGCATTTGGCTACCAAAAGAAAATATTAATATTTTATTATTATTATTATTATTATTATTATTATTATTATTATTATTATTTTCATGTGAAAGCATATTTTATTTTATGGTTGAAAAAATTAAAATAAAGGCAACAATTAAAAATTTAGATGTCTATTTCAAAGGAGGAAATGTGCTGTCTCGATCCGCTCCTGAAATATCGACTACTAGGCGGGTGAATATCGATAGTTTATAACATAATTGGCAAAATAATATTTTTTTAAAACTTGTATTTCATATTCAAAATTGTTATTTGTAAATTATTAAATTATGATTTGTTATTTATTTTTCCAATAGATTATATACTCTCCTGCACCCTACATGCCGTATAAGTCCTCATCTTACATCGTTCAGCAACCAGTTGCTTCATATCCTGTGAAATCAGCTTATCAGTATATACCAGCCTCAACAGTCAGATCATATATTTCAAGTCCCGAACAAAGAATTGTAATTGCTTCAGCATCTGCCTATAACTATGCTCCTGTTGCTAAAACAATTTACTCTCCTCAAACTCGTTTAATACCAGGATCTTGGAATAGTCCATTAACTGGTTATTTCAAAAAGTGATAATAACATTAAAAAATATTTGTCATTCAGTGTTCAACAGGATGTTGATTTCTAGTTGTCCAATTTTAACTTTTGGTATAACTTCAGTATAACCTCACAGCTGAATTTGGCGATTTTTCTTTGGCGCCGTTTTGAACGATAACGATGTCGTTCTGGACTGTTTGCGATATAATATGGCAGCCTATATGTTGTTTATTTTGGATTTACGATTTTATGTTGTATGACTTATAATTTAGATTATGGTTTTATCATTTATCATTTGTGATTTTCAGATTTATGATTTAGCCATAATCGCCAACAAAAAAATCGCCAAATATCGTTGTGGGGTTATACTGAAGTTGTTCCTAACTCTTTAATTATTATATTTTCGAGATACGATGAGTCTGCGATGATCCGTTAGATCTGGACATCCTTTTTCAAGAAGTAAAACGGGCGAACGCCCTAGCTCCATTAAAAAGAGGACATTCAAATTAATTGTATTTAGGGTATTTTTCTGTTTGATTACCACCACTTGGCGATTTGGCGGGTTTATTTCATGGCCTCTACGATAAAATATCAAATTATGTTGAAAATATCCAATAGACTTTATAATCCTCATGGACCATAAAATCACGTGATCACTACTGAAAAAACTGCAACATTATAATGTTTATGTATGAAATTTATAAGAAAATGATTGTATTCTGTAGGGAAATGTTTGTATCCTATGGAGAAATTAACAGAAAAATAGAGAATCAGAATTCACATGTCATGTATTGTTTAGCTTCGAACCCAAAAGACGAATAAGGTCCATTATCCAACATTAAATCCAACAATGTAATGTACCGTATCAGATTTTTGAGTTAATGTCTAGGACTATTATTCACCAATAACTTCAACTCCCGGTTGAACACGAAAATCTGAAAAGCGTATAAAGGCGGGGAACAAATTTTCAACAAATTTTGACGCGTTATTTCTGCCATCTAGCGGTACATTTATTTCAAAATTTTTCTGGTGAAAATAACCAATAAGAGATTATATGAAATCCTCGACGCTAGATGGCAGAAACAGAGTGCCAAATTTTGCTGGAAAGCTGCACCCTGCCTTTAGACGCATTTCAAGTTCTTGCGTTGAACCGGGAGTTGAAGTTAATGATGAATACGGCCATAAATCAGCGACTGTTTTTCACCCCAGCTAATTTCATATTCTTCATTCCCCTGTAAATTTCTCCTATAAGGTTAAAAAGATATAGAGAAAGAGAATGTTGCAGTTTTTCCTGCACTGATATGAAGGATTTCGTGACGTCATACCGATGAAGACCATTAATTTAACATTAAATTATATTAATTCAACATCTGTCAGTAATTCTGTAAATTAAGTGAAACTTTTTTTTTTTTTTTTTTTTTTTTTTTTTTTACAATAATCTGCAGCTGATTATAAGTTCGCTACATTTTTTTCACATGCGAAACTTTAAGAAATTTTTTAATTGATCGAAAGCTTTGCACATACGTTAAAATGTCTATTTCTAAAGATGTAGTCATTGCGAAAATATCATCATTCATCGAGTTTTTGAGACGCCTGGCATACGTCAAATGAAAAACACCTAAAGATATATTATCTGCGCAAAAACACGTTAGTTATCGTAACCCAATTATTTCTACGTCTAATCCATTGTTTTTTTTTGAAAAATTCACACAGTTGTTGTCATTATTAATTTATATGTTTGTAGACAATAAATTATTGATTATATAATTTCGAAGTTAACCGTTAATAAGCGATCAGATGTTAAACTATACTGGTTTCCAAAAGTTACGCAACAGTCAGCTTTCTCGTTTTCTTCTTTTGTCTATATTCTTTAAAACCTTTTATTTACTTCATTATGAAATAAATAAATAGTACTTCAGATACATTGTTTTAGTAGTTACGTAAGAGTAATTTTGAAAGATATTAGCAATAAAAGTTAAACCATACTTGCCAACCATCTCATTATGAACCGTACAATTTTTAGTACCCGCTTTCTTTTTTCACATCAATAATTTTTTAGAGTAATTTTAGTATTATTTAATCGTAACAACATTTGGAGAGAATAACTCTAAAAATATAGTGGTGTGAGAAAAGAGGCGTTAACAATTGTACGGTTATTAATGAGATGGTTGGCAAGTATGTTAAACATATTAACTCATCATAGTATTTAATGAGGATTTAATAAGGTGACACTTATAAAAGCAATAAAAGTTAGACACATATCAGCTCATGGCGGTATTTAATGTGGATTTAGTATGGTGGCGCTTACAAACGATAAAAGTTAGGCATATCACCTCATCATAATATTAAATGAGTATTTAGTAAGGTATCACTTTAGTGCAACGTTGTAGTATAGAAGTCAAAAAAAAAAAAAAAAAAGGTCAAGTCAAAACCTTAAAAAATAAATAAATAAATAAATAAAAGGAGTAAACTATTACCTTTATTTTCATTATCCTTTAACAGGGTTCATACTTTTCAGGGAAAACCTGGAAAACAGGGAATACTCAGGGAATTTGGAATTTGTTAAAAAAAAGTCAGGGAAAACTCAGGGTAAAATAAAAAATTTTCATTAAAAGTCAGGGAAAATCAGTTATAAAATCTGGAAAAACAATTTTTTTTTTCTCTCAAGTTATGTTTTTCTTGTTTAGCTACGTATCAAAATTTAAATAATTATTGTGAAAATATGCATGTAAATAATGATTTCTACCTGAATTTCTATCATGATTGGCAGTAATATGACATCATACAATGGAAGTAGCTGTATTTTGTCTTGTCTAGAAGAGCGTTTCTTGTAATATGTCACTAATATATTCTTGAAAATTGTCTAGGAACTCAGAGAAAACTCAGGGAATTTTTTTCCCATATTTGAGTATGAACCCTGTTTAAATTTTTTCTGATGCTGAAAGTTATTTTTGAAGTGATATATAAATTATAACACAAGGTAATATCGTAAAAAATGTCAATCAGAACAGAGACAACACTCTGTAAATACCTTTCTTGAACAAAAAGTCTACATGTAGCGTCTGATGCCATGGAGTGAGATTTACGTGAGGTTAATACTGTCTAACCTTATAAATACTTTTTACATTTCTTACATCAATTCAAATTTATGCGCTTTTTAATCAATGGTACTTTAATGTAACATCAATGGACAAGTGGTTAAACAAATGAACATGAAATCTGGATAGCATATTCGTCATCAAATTAGTCGTCAAATTTTATAATATTTTGACATCGTGAAGAACTCGCAACATGATATTAGCTATTAATCTCAAAAATTTCTTAAAAATTCCTTTGAAGAAAAGAACAGTGGGGATTCATTATAATTAGACAAATTTGCTCATGCCTCCAAATGTTAAATTACAACAGAGTTTGTTTCCCCTCTGTTCATTTTTCTTTTGCTTCTTTGACGGACTTTTGAAGAAAAAAAAAATAACGAAAAGAACAAAATAAATAAAGAAAAGAAAGAAAGAAATGTAATTAATATCTGAATTTTGATCACCAGAATAATAAAAATGTCAATAAATAATTTTGTAACGAATACCTCAATAAGATTTCGTGTTTATATGTATGTTTTTTTTTAAGTTATTTGCAGGAAAATAAAATAAAAGGGTAAAAAAGGTGTTTAAATTTAATTTTTTAAAGTGTGTGCATCTTCACCTACTTGTAATGCATCTTTAACGGGTCTAGGAAGTTCCTTCAACAAAATCGACTTTTTGAAAAAAAAAAAAGTACATGTTAAAACATGAACATTCTGAACATTTTGAGGCTTCATTTATGATTCTACATACTACACTGTAAAAAATAGGTTTTTAAAAATAAGTATATAGTGTCTCAAAATAGCCCCGAAACAATATATACTTAATTTTGAAAACCCATGTACTCATTTTTGAGTACATTGACATGTCAGACAGGGGGATATTGGGATTCTTAGTGGTCAACCCCATTTTTGAGCATGTCAGTATACTCAAAAATGAGTACATGAGTTTTCAAAATTACGTATATATTGCTTCGGGGCTGTTTTGAGACAATATACGCTTATTTTTAAGAACGTATTTTTTACAGTGTATAGTTCAAAAATTAGGAACAAAATTGTAAGTGATGTCATTATTGAACTTCTTCGTATTTCTAAACTTGAACGCTTCTTTCTGAAGAGAGTTTTTTTGTGTGTGTGTGTGTGTGTGTGTGTGTGTGTGTGTGTGTGTGTGTGTGTGTGTTTTCCCACTATCCGCAAGATTTCGATAAAAAATTTTCACCTATTATTATAAATTTTGCACACACATGTATATAAAGGATACCTACAAAATGAATTAATATTTTCTAAAACTAACTTTATTTAGCCTTTTTCAAAATGTTTGAAATTTAAAAAAAAAAAGTTCAGTTTTTTATGTTTCATCTTTCTTTTAAATAGTAAATTGCAAAATAATTTACTATAAATTACTCTGAATCCATAATTTATTTTATGAAATACATTTGTACAAACATTTTAAGACCATAAAAAAGCCAATAGGTTAAATTCACTGTTACATACCTTATGTATAGAAGCAAAAAAGCATGTTTGGGGAAAAAAGCGTTGAAGTTTCGAAATACATTAGAGTTCGGTTTCAGATAAAAATTTCCTCATAACTTTTGAACCAAAGTACATAGAATCATAAGTGAAGCGTGAAAATTTTCAAAGCTGTTCATATTTTTAACTTTTTTCTTTCTATTTTCTTCTAAGCCTTTTTTTTTTTTTTTTAGCTAAAACTCATATCTCTAATATAGTTTTATTTCTTCACTTGAAAACGTATTTTTGCGAAAAATTCAGTTAATATCGTTTTAGAAAAACTATTTAATTTAAAGAATAATAATAGTAATAATAGTAATAAGCTGGTGTGTCACTCACACGACTTTCTCTTATCCTGAAATTTAATACTATAAATACAGGTTGGAGATAAGAGGTAAGATAACGAGTACTGTTATGTAAACCTGTGTCAAACAATTCAAATTAGACTTCGGAAGAGTTTTATATGATAGTTAGTTCTGTGTGAGGAGGGCTACCGCCCCTCAACCTCCCGTTTCATTAATGCACCTACATTTATATAGAATTTAATTCGGTTATTAAAAAAATAATTCTGTTTTTAAAAAATAATTTATTAATATTATTATTTAAAAAAAATTATCTTTTTTGATAATACAGACGATTTCCATATTAGAGAAGTAGTATAACACTAAATATCCAAAAAAAAAAAGAAAGTTGAATTTATTCTCAATATTACAGAAAAAAAAAAAATGTTAAAAATGAAAAAAAATTATAACTGTATTTTAAATTATCGCAGATCGATGGTTCTACCATTCGTTTTAAAGGTATTGGCGAGCTCTTTTGAAAGATACCCATCATGAAAATTTACTCCCGAGGGGTGGTGAGGCTTCTACATACACAAAACTTTTTTCCCAGTTGACTATCTCTATTACAAAATATATATATTCGTTTCATTTGGTTTAGCGCAGTCTATAGATGTTAAACTCTACTTACTTGCAATTTCCCCCATAGACGTAATATATTTGAATACTTTTGAATGTCCCTGTACACGAACCATTTGCTTCATCTCAACGAAAAGCTTACTGTAGCATCCCTATATGATACACATTTTAAATACCGAGATTGGAATTTCTGCTACTATTTATTCTTGAAGTATGCTGATAACAGACACACAGATATCCACACAGACATACACACAAACCATTCGCAAAAAACATGATTTTCGTATTCAGGGGACCTCAGAACGTGTAAATATAACAAAAACTCACGTTCGAAAATTTGACCCTAAAACAATACTTTCTCGACCCTATGGGTAAAAATATCGAAACTTTTTTAAATCAGTGGATTTTAAGGAAATGGAATTATTCGCAAAAATTAATTTTGTCGTAAAAATCATCAGAACAAAAACCCTTAACGGGTTAAAAGCTTGTGACGCAGCATTTTATTTCGATATGAATTGGAAATATGGGTCTTAAAAGTAATGATATCAAATTTGAGTGACGCTTTGCTATTAATTGAAATATATTACATAGATTTTCTTATTTCATCATTTTTTTTTCTTCTATTTACATCACAGTGTATACATAATATTTTCAATTTCAGCTCGAAATATATATAGAATTTACTCCCCGATACTTTTTCATCTGCACCTCGTGAATTCAAAATATGAGTTTTAAAAGAAATGATATAATTTCTGTGACGCCTCAGTGTTACTTTAAAAGATTTATTTTTAGATTTCATTACAATTACTTTTGTTTTGTTGAATAAAGTATATTTACACATTGAAATAATGCTTTTAATTTTCAAATATACTGTCAAATAATCGCACTTTTATTGAATTTATATTATAAATTGAAATTATCTAGTTCAATAAATTGATTTGTCTATTGCGTCACGCTATCCAAAACTGAAAGTAAAAATTATGTAAATGTTTTCTTTGCATCACACAATCTCTTTGCACACATTTTCACTTAGTACTATGATACAAAGTAACATTTACAAAATTTTTACTTTCAGTTTTGGATAGCGTGACGCAATAGACAAATCAATTTATTGAACTAGATAATTTCAATTTATAATATAAATTCAATAAAAGTGCGATTATTTGACAGTATATTTGAAAATTAAAAGCATTATTTCAATGTGTAAATATACTTTATTCAACAAAACAAAAGTAATTGTAATGAAATCTAAAAATAAATCTTTTAAAGTAACACTGAGGCGTCACAGAAATTATATCATTTCTTTTAAAACTCATATTTTGAATTTACGAGGTGCAGATGAAAAAGTATCGGGGAGTAAATTCTATATATATTTCGTGCTGAAATTGAAAATATTATGTATACACTGTGATGTAAATAGAAGAAAAAAAAAAACAAATGATGAAATAAGAAAATCTATGTAATATATTTCAATTAATAGCAAAGCGTCACTCAAATTTGATATCATTACTTTTAAGACCCCTATTTCCAATTCATATCAAAATAAAATGCTGCGTCACAAGCTTTTAACCCGTTAAGGGTTTTTGTTCTGATATCATTACTTTTTAGGGGTTAATGATCAACTGATCTAAAGATTAAAACAAGTCCTTCCACCTCATAGGAAGGGTAGGTTGATTCTTTTTTTTCTATCGCATAGCTGCTATTGAGAATTTCACAAAAAGCACTTTTTTTCTAATGTATCTGGTAGCTTCCAAAAATTGGTTTTACACAATATTAAGAAATCTTTTAATTAATTTGTTGTTTTTTTTAATAAATACAACATAGCAGTATTATGAAGGATTAAAATTCAATTTTATTAATGAATTTTCAGCTTTTTGTGAAAAAAAAGTAAACAGATACTTAACAATTTTTACATTTTGAAAAACTTTAAACGTTGAGCAGATTTTTTGGTAAATATACAGTAAAAATTAGAGATGGAATTAAGCCTTGGTAAGGTCAAAGCTTTGGCCGGCCTGGCTGATATATACTCAAAGTTTCGTGGAATATTCGTAATTTGCATTGGCAACTTTTTTCCTATTATTAATCTTATTTAAACCTACATACGTCTTTGTTTTGTGATTTGTTAATTAAAAATAAAAAGTTTTGCAGTTATAATACATACAGTAATAACATTGTAAGTAATTAGTACAAAACTTTGAAAAAAACTTTTCTTATAATAGTATAATAACATGGCTCAAAATTAACAGAATTTTGTTGATCCAGAAATATCGGCGTTGAAAACAAAGTATTATTTTTTAAATTCTTATGAAAATCACTATACCTATTATTGCATATTTCATCTTAATGATGCTAAACAATCATGGATTATACGTGAAATGAATATTTTTAATATATTTCTACAAGAAATTTGCTCACATTCAAAATTTTCTAAAACTTAAAAATTGTAAAATGTTTACTTTCTTTTCACAAAAAACTGAAAATTCTTCAATAAAACTGAATTTCAGTCCTTTATAAAATTTTTATGTGTTATTTATTTTAAAAATAAGTAACAAAATCTATTTTTAACTGAAAGATTTCTCACTAATGGCTAACCTGCAGTTTCTCCAGGATTGAAAAATAAAGTCAGTATTGAACTACTAAAAAACTTTTCATTTGTTTTACAGTCAACTCCCTCTAACTCTCAAAAGTTTTGTCCAGAGGTTAGGCGGATTACAGGAATTCGCAGATTAGAGATCATTGCTTTTGTTTACAGTTTTCTTTTGCAGATACAGAGTCAGTTATTATTAATTCATAAATAGACATCAAAATGGATAGACGATTTCTAATAATTTTTGAATAAAATATTTCTTCAATATTAATAAAACTAATCTATCATAATTCATATATGATGGTAAATAATTTAAGCATATTCAAATAATAGGCACATATAAAATGTAAACAAACAAATTTAAAAAATACGAAGCAAAATATTTTTGAAAGTTCGGAAATAATATTCATCACTGATTAATTTTGTTAAATGTTGATGCAACAGTGATTTGTTTTAAGCACTAGTCTGTATGAATTGCAGGATAATAAATACAAGACTGTTATTCCCCCTTCTTCCCAGTTATGTTACAAAATAAGGTTTCAGCTAAAAATTTGTTTTAAAAAGAAATAATGTGAATTTTTTTTAAATATGAGATGTAAATTTCTTTTTCATTCAAAAAACAAAGTCGGATTAGAAGGATTTGCAGATTATAAATCTGCAGATTTGAGGGAGTTGACTGTACTGTATATGACTATAAGGAAAATAAAGTTTTTGATGACATTTTGTAATACAGTAATTATTGAATATTAGTACTCTTAACCCTTTCGCTACCAGAGCCTCAGGAGAAAAACCGCCACCACTGCCCAGACGTCTTACTATTTAAATATGATAAAATTGTCATTTATTTTTGGGGGATGTATCTATAACGTTCTAACTAAAACCAATAACATCCTGTATCTATTTTATTGTTTTATAACATAACCCGTCTGTGTGCGACACGATTTGATGCAAACAATTATCATAAACTAATAATGAACACCCGTCACATATTTGTGATGCCAGGCTCAGGTAAGAAAATCGGATCGTCACATATATGTGACGCTGGTAGCGAAAGGGTTAATTAACTGGATGTTTGTTAAGAGCTGTTTTATCAGAAAGTATAAGCAAGTAATCCAAACTATTATTTATTACCAGTTAAAGAAATACAATTGTCTAGATTATAAAACTTTACACTGTTTAAATTGAAATCATTTTTTTTTTTTTTTTTTTTTTTTTAATGGACTTTGAGTATTTTGGAACGTGATCATCAGATACCAAAGATCACTTCAGTAAAAATCTCATAATTATTAATTAAATAGTATGAAATTAAATTTTTATAGGTATAATTAAAGTTACTTAAAGTTGTTTATAAGATAAATGAATCCACTGTATCTTACAAATCTGCAATTTATAGGATAAATTTTTCAGAAAAACAGTTTCTTCCATTTCTTCCGGCTGGTTTTTTCCACCTTGGAAGAAACTCGCCAACCCTGGAACAAACAGTAGAAGAAAATTTTTAATTATCTGCTGGTCAACTGATTTTTAAAATAAGTCAAATACCATGTATTTCATCTTCAAGCAAAATGAGAACTACAATAAAATATCCATTTAAACTATTCATATATTTTCAGGTTCCAAAAGCAAAAATTTGGTTCAAATTAATTCAGTATTTCATAAATTATGATGATGGCAAATTTTTGGTTGTATACAAACTAAGTAATAGCTATAAGTTTTTTTTTTTTTTTTAATATTTGAAATTTTTCATAATTTGGAAAATTTTTCTGCAAAAAGCATTTATGTATTTTTGTACTTGCTGGATTTTTTTATTTTAAGTATGTATGTTGAAACTGACAAAGTAAGAATTTTTTTAATATGATATATTTTTTTAAAAAAAAGAGCATTTTGTAAATAAAAAAACTGACAAAATTGATTTTTTTTAATCTTGCCAAAAGTTAGGCATAAAGTGATAATTGTGATTTTATGGATGTTACACAACATAAGCAAGCAAAGCTGCGTCACTTTCTACATAAGCAAGAAAAAACAGTTGTTTGCCAATGTAAAAAAACTATTAGTCAAGGAATGTAAAATATAAATAAATAAAAATAAAATGTTAAAAAATTTCTGAAAACTTTAACAATGCAACACTGTAATCATTGTAGTGAGACGATAATTAAGAATATTTTTAATTACATTTAATATGAAAATTATTAAATGTGAAAAAATTAATAAACAGGGATAAAACTACCAAACAAAACCTTCCAAAACCCCGAAGTGGCTAATCGGACAGTCAGTGCGATTAGTGTACAGGCTATTCAGACCATCTTTTCGAAGGAGAATAAGTTAGCACTGATAAGAGTAAAACTTAGAAATAATATAATGTGTCCCATCCCCGTGCATGAAAAATTATCTTTTTACTTTTTTTTTGAGTGAGATAGTGGGGTAGAGATTAATTATTTTCACAGAAATTTTGTACTCTAAATGATGCTAAAATTCTTCATAAAAGGGCAATAATAAACAGTTTGAAAATTGAATAATAAAAATAAAAAATGTAACATGAAAACAGATCTTAGTAAATTTGAGTATTTTTAATCTTTGAAAAAAATCTTTGCAATATGTTTGTTTATGAATATGAATAAATGCATAACATAAGAATAAATCTGCATATTCAACTACATAGATGTCATTTGGTTTTTATTTCTTTTCCTTCTTAAAAAAAAAAAAAAAAAAAATTAAACCGTTCCAATATAATTCGATGCAAACCAAACTAGTACTGCACCGAGTAGCACTTTGACCGAGTACTCGGCCTTTTACTACTCGGCCGAGTACCGAATAGTTGTAAGAAAGAATTAATAATTGATGCATATATGAAGAATTTTGCACATGTTAAAATTAAAAAAAGGCTTTTTGAACACAAAATTAAGTTAAATGGCAAACAGCATGTTTTCATGAAATGTTTCAGAACTTTTGTAGTGTATAGTATGCACAATTAGGTTCATTGTTATATTTGATATGTCCAGCTTAGTGGATTATTAAAACCATAATAATTGATAATTTCATTCTTTATTATATAGTCTTTCTCAGATGCGAAAGTTTACTTATGAATTTTCACATAAGCCATGAAAACACAGGAATACTGGAATTTTTTTTTTTTTTTTTTTTTTTTTTTTAAGTAAAACATACATAATATATGCGGGCAGTAAATTAATATTAATTTGAAAATAATTATATTTATAATCTATATTTATTACACTTATCATTTATTAATAAATTTTTATCTGTTTATTATTATTACTGATTGTATAAATATTTGTACCTGTTTATAGCTTGGACTATTGGTGTTTGGTATTTTGGGAGTAAGGCTTATTGACTACTCTAGTTTCTTAGACCTAAGGGGGAGTGTCCTCTGGGGGGGGGGGTCTTTCTAAAGGGTCCTAGCCCGTATTTATAAAAGTTTCGGAGAAAACTAAAAAAAACTCTGAACAGCTAGGCCGACAAGCACGCCCTGGGATCGAACCCGGCACCTCACATCTACCAACTTTGAGCGTAGAACCGCTTGGCCTTTGATAGGCCCTACAGCTTAGACTAATAATTTTTTTAAAAATCTGTACGAGTAAATATTAAATGTATTACAATTTATACATGTCCAGAAAGCATTCATATTTCTCTTGTCTCACGGTAATTATAAGAATTTCAGATGCAATTCAAGCTTGTTTAACATTCAGAATTATTGCTTTTTCATAAAAAGTTGCAATATCAGCAGTCATAAAAAAAAAAAAAAAAGTTATATTTTTCTATAAAATATTTAAATACAAAATATTAGGCTATGCATTTTTATTTTACTGGTTAAATACATAATACTAAAAGCACAATACTAAAAAAATGTAAATATACAATGTTGTATCGCAAATAAAATGATTTTCAACCAAAATTATTTATAAAATTATAAATTTTTAGAAAGGTTTTGTTTTTATATTAATCAAAATGTAAAAAACATTAACATGTTTACCTTTTAAAACATACTTATAAATAATATCGTATTGAAAACAACTATATTTTTGAAGTACACATAACTAAGTTTAACATATACTATATTAAGCATAGTTATAAATAAATTTCGTAATAATATATAAAAGTATCACAGCCACAGCATATTTTGAATGAACATAGAAATAACTCATAATAAAATTTGAAAAGCCTAATGTTTTGTTTTTTATATTAATCAAAATGTTGTAAAAATGTGTTTTTAAAGAACATCAATCTATTTACTTTTCAAAAAATCTTTATAAACTATATTTTATTAAACTAAGTTTTTTTATGACAATTAAATTATAAATATAGGTTTATGACAGTTTTTGACAAGGAGGTTTTTGACGTGACGGTTTTAACCATGGTTTAAACCGTCAAAAACTGTCATGTGTCAAAAACCTGCCAACCCTGCTTGTAACTAAAAGGGATAAGCTCATACCATGAATTGTCGCTATACCGAGTTTGGTGGCATACTCGCCCATTTTCACTGTGAAAACTGTTTGCAGCAAAAGTTTAATGACTTTATATTTATATTTTCATAATTTTTTAGTTTAGTTATTAATAAACAACTCTTATGAATGTTACATTTCTTTCAATAATATATAAAAATAATGAAATTCTTAAAACTACTCGAACTCGGTATTGGCCGAATACTTAGTCCAAATTCACCCGAGTAACGAGTACTTGGTACAGCTCTAAACCAAACCCAATTTTCTATACAAATATATGTATGATTTTTCTGAAAATGACTTTTGTACTTATTTTGTAATGTTTTCTAACAACAATGTTGAAATAAACATGGATTGTAGGTCAATCGCATTATACACTTTCAAAATGTTAAAAGTTTGAATTTGTAGTTGAAACCAGCAAAATCATTAGCACAGGGCGCGAAATTTCCTCTCGCCATTGGTGAGTGGAATTTTTACTGTGGCGAGTAAAAATTTGGTCTAGTTATAGGTAGAATTCTTACATGATAAGGTGACAGAAAACATTCTTTTTATAGATTTAAATATGGCAAAATCTTGCCATCTTATAACCTCATATTTAACCTCTCCTTTTTCTCTTCTTTGAGTGTTGAGTCTGTGTGCGCATTGACCGACAATCGTCCCAGCCTGAGAAAGGAAAAATGCATAAAAGTACACGCATAAAAGTTTTAATCTCTAGGCAGTTTCGTTTCTCCCGCTGTGATTTCTTTAAGCAGAGTGAGAATAGACAAGTAGAGAGCCTCTTTGCTAGACGCCCACAATCCAAGAGAAAAAAAAATTCGAAAGTTTGCCTATGCGATATTGGCGCATGAAAATTATCCCGAGCCCTTTTAAAGATACTGCCTATGTTTATTTTGTTGAATAATGATCAAAAAACAGTTAACATTTTCCAGTTTTTGCTGAAACACCAAGAATTTATGCTTGTTATGATTTGTAAGCAACAATTTTATCGAACATGTAATTCCGAAATGGCTATTTCAAATGACAACAATGAACAAGTTATACACATCGACATTCCATCTGATCATAAAAATAAAATGGACGAAAAAGACATTTCTGATGTAAAAAGTTAAATATATAAATAGGTAAATAAGGAAGCTTAATCTTGCATAATAAGATTTTCACAGGGTGTTGATTGAAAAAGTTTTTTTTTTTCCTCTTTTTTTTTATTTTTTTTTTTTAATGACTCTTCCCATTGATAGATATTTTAACCTTTTTTTTCAGATCTCAAATATAATGCATTATAATGATTTTTGATTATAGATGATTATGAGACATGATGATATAAACGATACACTTTTAATATATATAATTTTAGACATATTTGTAAAACATTTCAGATTCAGATAGTTAGAAAAAATAAAAAACCCAAAATGCGTAAAACAGAAAAAAAAAAAAAAAAAAAAAAAAAAAAAAAGACAACCCTATTTTGCAGTGAGTATAACTTTTTTGGGGGTGAGTGTAATCGGAGTTGAAATTTTAGGCCCTGCATTAGTATATTACAGAGAAAATTCAAGATCAAACAAGCAAAATCATTATTATGACCAACACAGGAAGCGGTCTGAATAGCCTCCACACTAATTGTACTGATGGTTCAAATAGCAATGGCCACAAAAACCCTGAAAACTAATACCTGCATGCAGATAGGGCACACTTATTAGTGATACATTACATGGCTACTTATTATAAGTGATATTTGAAGAGTTCTTAATACATTTTAAGGAAACAACTACATTTTAATGAAACATTAAAAATGAGTAGTTTCTGCAAAAACAAAATAATTTAACATGAAATTCAAAGAAAGCAAAAATTTCAAAAACCCTGAATTCAGGGATAGCCCATTAAAAGTTTCACCCCTGAATAAAGCAACACTAAATAGTTATTAAAATCTAGTCTTCTGTGAAAAAAATTTATAATTATCTTATTAAAATACAATTTATATATATAAGCAAGAAAAAACAGTTGTTTGTCAATGTAAAGAAAACTATATGACTCGAGGAATGTAAAACATAAATAAACAAAAATAAAATGTAATGCATAAGTGAAAAAATAGAAACACATTTAGACCGTTCAAAATTAGTACAGATAGGTTTTAGAGACCTGCAAGTCAAATGAGGATATTTTCGAAAGTGATTCATATAGCCGTTAGTTTCACTAAACTAATGTAATTTTATTTTTTATGATATATGTAAACAAACACTTACCTGAAAAAAAGAAGGGTAGTGCAAAAAAAAATATATACAGTGTGACTCCCGAATGTCGGATTTTATAATTGGTGACTGAAATAAAATTGTCGTAGTATGTGACAAAATATTTAATAAACACATACGTGAAACAATAATCTTTCAGTCTAGTTGATCATCAAAGACCCGTTAAAAATGTAATCTACAATACTTCTCAATAAAAAATTGTATTGATTTTGGAAAAAATAAAAAATAAAACAGGTATCATATTCTTAACAAGCCGCCACAAGCGGAGGAATACAGTACGTAAACAAACCAAACTAGCTAGCCCTGTCTTTAGCGAGCGCCAAGAGTTTTGGATCTGGATAAAATACGCATGCGCTCCAAAGACCATGGACCATAGTATAAATTTCGTGTGCATGAGTGATTTAAACTTTTCTGCTTTAATTTTTTTTTTTTATTATTATTATGAATAACGATAAAATAGAATATCTATAATTAAAAAATACTTCTTTTATTTTAAATATATAATAAATATTTAAAACAAACAATGAAGTTTCTTTTTTGCATTTAATAAAAAAAAATCTAACTATTTTATTGACTGCATTCAGATTAAACCAACCAACCACAGCCTCAGAAAACCGAATGACGCCTACTCTGAATTCTGAGAATATGCAGTTCAAATACATGTATTGGCGGAGGAAAAAATAGTTCGATTTTTAAGCTAAATTATTTAAGAAACAAGAGTTTTTTGGGAAAAACGGGCGACGTCATGCTTCACAGACAAAATAAATTAATATCATATATCAATTTCATAAAATTTCTTCGAGCCGTTTTCGAGAAAAAAAACTCACACAAAACACATTTTTCCTTTGAAGTCTTAAATTACAACTCCAGATCTCAAAATATATACAATTTTGAAGTGTGAAACTTTCAGGATAGCATCATACAGAAGAAAAAAGGTTATTCTGAAAACATCAGATCAAAATATCTCCTATTTACTGAGATATTAAATGTCGGCGTTTCCAAATCCCTTTGATGTTAAATTAGCTGTATAATAGAGTGTCGCTGCTAAGCTTTGTTTGAGCTTTGCTGCGTCACTCAAAAAACTGCCGTTTTTTATGATCACACGGAATATATGCTTTTTTTTAAAGAAAATATCTTAAATTTCTATTTAAATATTTATTTATTAATTTATTTACTCCCAGATAAAGATTTTGATTAAAACTACAAAATATCTTTTGTTGAGGTTATTATTATTGTTTAAAATTACTGGTGGATCTGCAGATCAGGAGCCTCAACGTCTTATTTGCATCACTCATTACTCAACAGATCATTTTTATTTATTCCTTCTTATATAATATGTATATATTCGATTGACTTCCTACATAAACAGAAACGTTTTTGAGGGGGACTGCCTTCCCCTTCAACCCCCCGCTGTATCTCTCTTTCTATAGCTATCTGTATATATGTATACGTATGCATTCCTAATAACTGATAGTCTTGTGTTAATTCCCTATAATTCATAAATACTTGTACCAAATTTCATGCAAAATGATTACATAACATATCGAAATTATTTTGTGTAACCCTGTAAATTAATTACCAATTCTATGCCCCCACTTTTCCACAGAAAAACATGCTTTTAAAATTTTAATAAAATTTCGTTATATTTAATGGGGTGTAAACATGTTAAAATACAGTTTTAAGAAATACCGACTATAGACCGTAATAGTACGAAATTCTTTTATGTATCCCGGAAAAGGAGACACAGTAATTATATACACTAAAAAATAATACACCTCGAATTGAAATCTCGAATTCCTGAAATCTCGAATTCCACTTTTGGTAACATACATTCATAAGCACATAGACTAACCGGTCAAAACGTGATCTTCTGATTTAGGGAACCACAGAATACGTAATCATAGCAAAAAGTGAATTTCGGATATTTGAACTTAAAGCAAATTTTCTCTACCATATATGATTAAGAGAAATTTAAAAAAAAAATTAAACTGCCGTAGAAGTCACCCTTATCCGAGGTAATGTGGACCGAGAATACCGAGGATAATTTAAAACTCGGATTAAACGGACTCTGTTGTAAGTCGAAGGGAAATATACGGTAAAGTTTAAAATGAATGAAAACGTAACCAATGAAGTAAAAGAAAATATATTACATATTTAAATGTAATCACTTAAAAATACTATACATGCATACATAAATTATAAAATACAATATTGTATAGTCAAATTTGTCAAAGTGTTCCACGCCATTTGTCAAAGCACACGATTCCTCCTGGACATAGATTTTTGGGACTATCTCGGTTAATCGGGACTCGGATAACCGAGACTCTAAAGTAATTGATAATTTGAAAAGCAAAATTTGGTGCTTAATGTGAATTAATAATTTCGGAGCCCGGATTTTGCTTTTTTTAGGGAGCTCTCAAGCTTTCTAAGGAAAGCAGTGACTGTTCCAAGGTCTGATTGTACCCTCTTGTAGACACATTTTTCTTGAACTAAACATTCAAGGTTTAGCTCAGCGTTCACTTTACACATAAAAGCGTGTAAACGAAATATTATTTTTTATGAACTCATAACTCTTCAGAGACAATAATATATGAAAGATTTATTCGAATACTTCCATTGTTTACGAATCAAAATGAAAATAATAAAGAAAATCCTTTCACTACTTTATACAATAACAGAGGCATTTTGTCAATGCACATGCAGTGAATCACTTTTTCAAAATCACATCTTTTGATATTCTAAGTTATTGCTGTTAAACTCTTTCTCGTGTTCTAAAGTGTCTGAATTCTTCTTATATCAATACAAAAAACCCTTAACGGGTTAAAAGTTTGTGATGCAGCACTGTACTTTATGGCTATAAGAATTAGAAATACGGGTCTTAAAAATAATGATATCAAATTTTCAGTGACGCTTTGATATTAATTAAATTATACATAGATTTTCTTATTTGAATTTGCTTTTT
This sequence comes from Salticus scenicus, assembly GCA_963930645.1. Taxonomy (NCBI): domain Eukaryota; kingdom Metazoa; phylum Arthropoda; class Arachnida; order Araneae; family Salticidae; genus Salticus; species Salticus scenicus. The sequence continues at coordinate 209,519,939 of OZ005662.1, forward strand.
CCTTTTATTTATATTTACAGTGTAAACGTTATTTTCAACATAAAATAATATATAGCATTTACTCATTGATACCTTTCCATTCACATCTCTTATACTATGAAAGCATGTGTTTTAAAAGAAATTATATGAAATTCCAGTAACGCAGTAGTGTTACATTAAGTGATTTGTTTTTAAATTTCTCTGCAATTATTTTGTTTTACATATTAAAGTATATGTGCACATTGAAATATTGCTTTTAATTTTCAAATACGCTGTCAAATATATCACTTTCATTAAGCTTATATTATGTACTGAAATATATTTATTTCAATGAATTATTCTATCTTTTGCGTCACGCCGTCCAAAACTGAAAAAAATTTCACAGTTTTTTTTCTTTGCATCACGATATCTATTTGCATGCATTTTCAATTTATTTGGATGAAATGACACAAAGTAAACATTTCCATATATTTTACTTACAGTTTTGGATGGCGTGACGCAAAAGATAGAATAATTCATTGAAATAAATATATTTCAGTACATAATATAAGCTTAATGAAAGTGATATATTTGACAGCGTATTTGAAAATTAAAAGCAATATTTCAATGTGCACATATACTTTAATATGCAAAACTAAATAATTGCAGAGAAATTTAAAAACAAATCACTTAATGTAACACCACTGCGTTACTGGAATTTCATATAATTTCTTTTAAAACACATGCTTTCATAGTATAAGAGATGTGAATGGAAAGGTATCAATGAGTAAATGCTATATATTATTTTATGTTGAAAATAACGTTTACACTGTAAATATAAATAAAAGGAAAAAGCAAATTCAAATAAGAAAATCTATGTATAATTTAATTAATATCAAAGCGTCACTGAAAATTTGATATCAGTATTTTTAAGACCCGTATTTCTAATTCTTATAGCCATAAAGTACAGTGCTGCGTCACAAACTTTTAACCCGTTAAGGGTTTTTTGTATTGATATCATTACTTTTTAGGGGTTAATGATCAAAACGTAAAATTAAAGGAGCATGGTAATGAGTTATAACACTGTATTAAAAGTGTTGTTTTATAGGTCATACTCGAACAAAATAACAAACTAAATAAAATTTCAAAATTTTATAAAAAGTGATAAAAAAGATGGAAACATGCAACATTACAAAGGCATAATATAGTACATTTTAAAAATGACAAAAATTTCTTATTTATATTTATTTCTTATTATAATTTTTTAGGTATAGATTTGATTTAAAAGAGAAAAATAAATAATAATTGAAAAATCTTTAAAAAGTGAAAATTTTATACTGGTAAATATTTAAGTAGTATAGTTTGTTATGAATTTAATTTAAAAAAATCTTAATCTATTCAAAATTTTATTATAGCTTAACATTTTGTAATTTATATATTATATATACTAGAAAATTAAAAATTAATGAGCAAATTAATTATTTTCAAATTCTGTTTTAAGAATTTTTTCAATCCGTAGTTTAAGTGATTTATCACCTAATTTTGAAAAAATTACAAATATTTGCATATGATTATCATATGATTTGTCATTTTTATGAAAATAAAGGAAAAATTTTTTGTTGTTGCAATCACCTTTTAAAATAGAACCAATTTTGAAAGTTAACAACGTATCAGCATGAAAACAATGTAAATACAAAGAATATTTTTGATAAACAAATGTCATATAAAATACAAGTACCTAAATAAATAACTCATTTAATATATATATTAAAAAAAGAATTTTTTTTTTTTTTTTTTTTGTGTGTGTTTATTTTTGACGTTTTCCGATAGATGGAGCCAAAACGATTATTTGATATTCAGTATTTCAGATGGAAGAGAAGAAATTCGTCCGCGAAACTGCCGCATCACGGTATTTTCGGAGTAAAAAATAGTTCGATTTTTAAACTGAGTTATAAAAAAAACAAGAGTTTTCCTAGGGAAAAGGGAGATGTCAGGCACATCAGATAAAAGCGATTAATATCATATATAAATTAAACTAAATTCGCTCGAGCCATATTCGAGAAAAAATTCTTACACATATAGGTCGTCCATTTATAACTTAAATGAGCCAATTCATATCTCGAAATATATTGCACGCAGAAATGTAGCGATTTCAGGGTAGGATCAGACAGAAGGTGAAAGTCTATTTTGAAAATATCAGAACATAACCTCCCATATTTCCTGAGATATTAAGTGTCGGCTTTCAGCGGTTTCTTTGATCTTAAAATTCCTGTATATATAAGTGTCGCAGTTTTCGTTCGTTTTTCCGTTTCCGCTGAGTGTCGTGGCATTCGTTTGTTTTTGCGCTTGCGTCACTAGAAAAACTGCCGTTTTTCATGATATATATATATATATATATATATCATGTTTAGTTCTTGAAGAAAAAAATTAGTATAAAAACAAAATAAAAACGAGTATGCTGTGGCCACCACAAGACTTTCTTCTATATTTTCCAATATAAATTCACTCAATTCAAATAATTTACAAAAACTATTGTTTATTAAAATTATCTACCATGATGAATGCAGGCGATTTTCATCTTGGAGAAAACTAACACTTAATATCTAAAGAAACACAGTTTAATTAACATCTTAAAAAATGCGTTTTCATAATGGTTATCTCATGTATCAAGTTTCGTACAATTAAATGCCATAGAAGTTTAAATATTGTAGCATTCGGGAAAAATGCACTATAGCAGTGCAACCTATTGGTAGATATACATCCAGACTGAATCGGCATAATGTCTCAAAATGGCTTTTTCGCATATGAAATGTTGTTTCATTATACGCATTAGAACCTGAAATATAGTCTTCCCTTAAGCTGAAAAATAGCTGTATAGAAGTGTCACCTGCTGAGCAATTAGTACCAAAAGTTGATTCACAGTAACTTATGTCAAAGTGCATCCACATATTAATTTTTATGTAATTTGGCGCAATAGTTCCTGAGATATACATATAACCCTTCCTTAAATTATGAAAATCGAATGTACAGCAGCGCCACTTGTTCAGCAGTTGGCCCCAAAAATTGATAGGCACTAACATATGTCAAGATGCATCTACATATAAATTTATATGCATTTTTATGCAGTAGTTTCTGAGATATAGCCTTACCTTGAATTATGGAAATCACTGCATAGCAGCGCCACCTATTGAACTGTTAACACCAAAAGTTGATAAGCACTAATTTATATCCAGGTGCATCTATATATGATTTTATATGCAATTTTGTGCAGTAGTTCCTGGGATATAGCCTTTCCTGAAATTGTGAAAATCGCTGCATAGCAGCGCCACCTGTTCAGCGGTTGACACCAAAAGTTGACAGACACTAATTTAGGTCAAGGTTACATCTACATATAAAATTATATGTAAATTCTGTGCAGTAGTTCCTGAGATACAATCGCCACAAAATTTTTGTCTCACACACACACACAGACTGACAGACAGACAGACATTTTCTAAAAATGGTCAAATCGTGTTTTAGAACTCTCAAAACGTGTAAATCCACCGAAAACCGGAAGTCTAAAATTTTTACGAATCCAATACTTTCTTCTATTGAATATTATTTATTTGTTTTAAGTTTGTGATATGGATGTATGTTTAAGATTTTCTAATACTAATCTAAATACAGTTATGTCTTAACATTTTACAACAAACGTGATTTTTTTTTTTTTTTACTTTTTCTATATACATAAAAAAGTATGGGTTACATGAAAATCTCCGACCCCGCTTTTCGGTGAATTTACACGCTTTGAGAGTTTTTAAACATGATTTGACCATTTTTAGAAAATGTCTGTGTATATGTCTGTGGTCGGAAAATTTTGTGTATCTCACGAATCAATGAATGAAATTCAACCAGACTTATATTTAGTCAGAACTTAACTCTAAATTAGTGCTGATTATACTTAGGAATCAATAGCACAACAAGTGACGCTTTCATCACATTTTTCATAATTTTAATATGGCAAAATACTATGAAATTTCGTATAACTGTACATAATGAGATTTTTTTTTTTTTTTTTTTAAACAAATGATTGTGAAATGAATGGGACATATTGATTGTAGTAATAGTAAATTGGGAAAACAAAAGTGCGTTTGTAGGAGAATCGCTACACTCCTGTGGAGAGCACCCCGGGAGGGGCAAATTTTGAATATGGGTTTCTTTGAAAAGAATTTCTCAATATCTTTCAAACGAATGATTGAACCATAGATCTGTGATAATTTAAAACAAGTTATCGATTTTTTAATTTTTAACAAACATTAAAAAAAAAAGAAAGAAAAAGAAAGAATGGAAACGAAAAACTTTCTTTAGATGTCGATAAAAACTTGACTTTCTTTGAACACGGATTGTTTTACTTCTTTTTGGTGAAAATTGCCTGCATTGCTCATGAAAAATAATTTTAATCAATAATAATTTTAATAAATAATTTGTATTGCGTGAATTTGTACAGGAAAATCTAGAACTAAGTCATGTGATGGCCACAACATACTAGTTTTTTTTTATGACAGTAAACTGATGACTTGGTCTGTGTGTTCACGTTATCCTTTCATTAAATACTTTTAGGATAAACTGATATTTTATTCAAGTTTAATAATGTTGCTTATTGCAAATGGTATAAAGGACGTTTATGTAAAAAAAATTCAGATACTTTAGAGCTTATGAGAGATATTTTTTAAAAGCAGAGGATGTTACGGGTAATCTGTGGCGCGACAAAATTTTGACGGTCCGCAGAAAAATCTTGACATTATTTCCATGCTGCCAGATTGAGGGATATTTCCCTCAAGGAAGGAAATTTTGATGGGATTTTAGTTATTGAGAGAAAAGGGGAAATTTCTTCCAAAAAAGGGAAGTTTTAGTTTGTCAGTTTTTGAAACATTATTTGTTAGAATTTTTTCTCCAACTCAAACAATGCGAACCAATTTCTCTATATGCTGAGAGCAAAAGCGAATCAGTGCAGTCATTTTCATCTGTTGCAAAAAATATCTAAAATACACTATCTCAGAAACATGCGCAAATATTGGCTAGGATTTCTTAAAAATATACCAATGCATGGCATTCCACCCAGGCCTAGGTTCTTCGCCCAGAGCTTTTATCAGTCTCTTAGTTGAGTTTGAATACAAATATTTTTTACTTGTGAACTTCAGTGACTGTTTTGCAGTATCTTTTTTTTTTTTTTTTCTGATAAAATAATAAGAAGTTTACTGTTTAAAAACACTATATTCAATTAAGGGACCGCTAGAAGCCCCGAACATGTGGACGATTTTTTCATAACTCTTACACCAGCATGAATACCCACGGATTAGCATTGTACAAAAATTCTTAATTTGTGTGATTACCATATTCAATGCACATTGAATTACACTTAATGGCTTCAAAGCCTTATATGTTGCGCAATTAAGGGAAATTTTATGCCAAAAAATGAAATTTTTTAGCAAAATGGTCTCCAACCTTTGGCGATTATTTAACTATATGGTTTGTTTAAATACAAGTGAAATACAGTATGTAAATAGTGTAAATACAAGTGAAATTAAACTGTACATTTATTTTATGAAAAAAGCTCAGTTATTTCAAACGAAATACATTATCGAAATTTAAAGTAGCCTATTAAGTACCAACGGCGTACGTATATATATATATATATATATCAAAACCAAAACTAAACGAGAAACGAATTCACATGAGTAATTTCCAAGCATAAGACACGAACGGAGCGGAAAAAAATATCATTAACAAGATTTTTTGAATTTTTATACACATAAAAAGCTTCATAGGTATCCAAATGGGAAAATGAGATAGGAGAAAAAAATTTAATATTTTTTGGGAAAATCAAAACAATGGCCAAGACCCCAGCAGTGGGAAGCAGTAGAAGGTTTGGAAATATCTTGATTACGAGCATTTCGACGGTACTCATTTATTCTATATTTCAAACATCTCCCAGATTGACCAATATAACCTAAATTGCACGACTAACACGGGATTAAATAAACGCCAGATCAGTGTTCAATAGAATCCTATTATACGTATTTGAGTATAATGGGAGGATTCTATCTAAAAGATCCCACTCTTAAAGAAAACCGATCTGGCGTTTATTTAACCTTTGTTATTCGTGTAATTTAGGTTATATTGGTCAAGCTAGGAGATGTTTGAAATTTAGAATAAATGAACACCGGGTCGGAATGCTCGTAATGAAGATATTTCCAAATCTTCTATCGCTTCCCACTGTTAGGCTCTTGGTCATTGTTTTGATTTTCCTAAAAGTAACATAGTTTCATCTTCTATCTCCTCTTCCCATTTGGATATCCATGAAGCTTTTTACATATTTAAAAATTCGAAAAATGTTGTTAATGATATTTCTTCCACTCCGTTCTTGTCTGCTTCTTGGAAATTACTCACGTAACTTCGTTTTTCGTATAGATTTGATTTTTTTTTTTCAGGTTTTTAGATTTTATTTATGTTTATGTTTATATTTATATTATATATATATATATATATATATATATATTACTTTTATAATTCTGGTAACACCAATATTTAAATTTACGTTTGAATTTATTTGCTTTTGCTCTTCATTTAATTTGGTTTTGTGATGCATTGCCGTTTTGTTTTCAGCACTCGTGCCTCTTTGTTCACCTGACGAAGAGTCATGTTTTCTTTCCAGCCGAAACAATTGCTATAGGTTCTTGGATTTTATGGTGTTTGTTCAGAGTTTTGTAATTATTATTTTTAAATGTCAGTTCTATGGTACTTTTTTTATTACAAGCCAATCTTGGTTAAACTTCTCAAGTGGCTCTGCCTTTTGCTCATCAAAGTACCGAATTTAGATTTCTCGCAACTTTTTTTTTTTTTTTTTCAAGTTATGGTTATAAGAGCCATCCATATAGAAAAATCACTAAAATCATGACTATCATATTCAAGAGACCTCAAAACACGTAATTATAGCAAAATTTTAGCATTAAAAATCGGACCAAGTCATAGTTTGTGTACCATATGTGTTTTTTAAAGTAATTATCATTCCTAAGTAGTTTTTCTGGACTTACGAGGGAACATTCAAAAGGTGTCATCTTCAAAAAGTATTGAAAAAAAAATATATGTGATTCTACTCTTCATAAAACACCAGAAAATGAAAAAAATTATCGGCTGAAATTAATTACAGCGACCACAAAAATTATCAAAATTAAGCATATTTGGCGATTTCCCACTGCCAGGCGATTGATTTTGAGTACTTGGCGGAAAAGCAAAACACGGTTCTGTTCGTACACGGCAATCTCGGTGCTAGCAAACGTATCGCCTAAGAGCGCTAAATCGCCAAATATACATAATTTTGATAATTTTTTGTGGTCGCTGTAATTAATTTCAGACGATATTTTTTTCATTTTCTGGTGTTTTATGAAGAGTAGAATCACATAAATTTTTTTCCAATACTTTTCGAAGATGACACCTTTTGAATGCTTCCTTGTTAGACAAATTTATTAAAACATTTCCATCATTCGGTCAATGGAAAATAAATGTCTACGTTTAATTTTCAGTAACCCTGTATATTGTCTATAAATTATATGCACACACAAAGTGATATGTATCCTAAGTTTTACCCATATAAGACGTAATGAATTCTCTTGAATGACACGATCTACAAGTTCAATTTGAACAAAACATTTCTAGTAGGATCCTCATATGACATACATTTAAAATACCGAGTTTAAACTTCCTGATAATATTTATTCTTGAGTTAAGCTAATAACTAACTCACAGAAACACGGACAGACGCACATACAGACACACACAGAAACCAACCGCTAAAATCCTGATTTACGGATTCAGCAGGCCTTAAAACGTGTACATGTAGCAAAATCTCCACTTCGAAAATATAACCAAAAAACATACTTCCTCTACCATATATTGGTAATAGAAAGCAACAAAATAATTAAAAAGCTCATTAAATTTCACTTTATTATAAATCATGTATATTTGACACGTTTTTCTCATACTTAAGTTTACAACGTATCTTCTCAGAAAATTATTATTATTATTTTTCTTTTTTTTCTGCTGTAGTACACTAAGTGGCCGTATTTATTATGACCACCTGATATTTTTTATGAATATCAGGGGGTATATAAAAACATATTTTATATTTTATATAAAAATATATTTTATATACCCCCTGATATTTTATTTTATCACAGTGTTGCTGCTAAAGAACTAGGATAGTCTGGGAAAAAAAAAAAAAAAAAAAGATGATCTTCGGAGATAGTAGTACAAACAAATTACCTGTGAATATGTGGGAAGAAAACGGGATTTAACGAACTTTGAAGGCACGGGTGATAGCAGAATAAAGCTCGGATGTTTAAAATAAGTATTAGTGAACCGGCGCTTTTTTTTTTTTTTTTTTTTTTTTTTTTTTTTTTAATGCTCACGGGCAGCTGTATGCAACTATGAGGCAAAAGGTTGGATCTGAACGGGTAAACTATGGCCGTCATCGAGTAGGAAAAAAAAATTGTGAAGGAAGAAGAATCTCCTGAATTATCACTGAAAACAGAACATAGTAACAGTGCAGCGACTTGCACCAGATCATAACCAAGAATTGTCTCAAATTCACTCTGAGCGCACTGTGCACCGTAGCACTTCGTAGGGGCTATGAAAGACAAAATCCACTGCAGTGTGGGTGGTCATAATCAGGGCCGTGCCTACACTTTTAGCCGCCCTGGGCGAAAGATTTTAGACGCCCTCCTAGGCACTAAAATTATTTCCCTCCTTCTGCTTCTGAAAACTATCCTTTAAAGCCAAAAACTGCCGGGTTGCCACAGATGAAAAGTTATCAAGTTTTTTTCTCTTTTTTTCTCTGTTTTAAAAATAGGACACCAGAAGCCGAGTGGTTATGCGGTCAAAGCTGGTAGACATGAGGAGCCGGGTTCGATCCCGAGTCGCGCTTGTCGGTTTAGCCGATCGGAGTTTTCCATGGTTTTCTCCGAAACTTGCGTAAGTACGGGCTAGGACACCTTAGGAAGACCCCACGGAGGGCACTCCCCCTCAGATCTAGGACCTACAGCAGTCAATCGGCCTTATTCCCAAATCCAATCCAATCCTGTTTTTAAAAAAATCTAACAATTTTAGTAAACCTAATTTTTAACTAAAATTTTGTCATTTTTAGCCGCCCCTAGCTTTTAGCCGCCCTGGGCGACCACCCCGGTCGCCCCCCCCCCCCCTAAGCACGGCCCTGGTCATAATAAAGTGAACGCTCAGTGTACAAGATATGTGTATTTGTATATACAGATTTTATCGCCTACGTATTTTCCTGTAAATTGTTTTTACATATTGCTTGGATATCTCGTTTTTGACCTGAATTCTAGCAATATTTCTATCCCATACAATGTAGTACAAATACTGAATATTATTTGTATCAGAATTTATAAACGCATTAACTATACAAAAACATTTAAAAAGATAAATCAAAATGATACGTTGATATTATAAAATGTTTTATTTATTTTTACATGTCAAATTAAAACTGTATTGATCATAGTTTAAGTTGTTTCAGAAATATTATTGGCTAATATTTCTGTCATCATATATGTGTTATTATTAGTAAAATTCAACCAGGTTTTTTCCACGACTAGTTCAACCACTTTGATTCCCCGTCTGGTCTAGTCAGGCTTCTTTATTTGTATCCAAATCCTACAAAACTACTTCCGGGTCCTCCTTGTCCTCTACCGTTTCCTCCAAATCCACCATATTCACCTTGATTTCCACCTTGTCCACCTTGATTTCCACCAAATCCGCGTTGTCCACCTTGATTTCCACCAAATCCGCGTTGTCCACCTTCATTACCACCAAATCCGCCTTGTCCACCTTCATTACCACCAAATCCGCCACGTTTTCCTCCGAATCCGTCTTGGTCATTTCCATTACCACCATGTCCACCACGCGTTCTCCCGAATCCTCCTCCAAATCCACTATTTCTTCCTTGATTAATTCCAAACTTACTAAAGCCACCATAATCTCCAAAACCATTGATTCCTCCTTGACCATTTGAAAATCCACCCCGGCCTCCTTTACCTTGCTGACCGCCTTGACCATAACTACCAGGTCCGCCATATCCATCTTGTCCACCAGGTCCGCCATATCCACCTTGTCCACCAGGTCCACCTTGTCTACCTGGTCCTCCATGTCTTGGAGGTGGTGGGCCCCCAGGTCCTCCACGAGGGGGTGGTCCCATAGTGCCTTCGTCATTCCCCTCCTCATCTTGGCCACCAACATTTCCTTTATTTGAATTATCTTTGTCATCTTCATTAGATTCTAGTCTCACACCAGGAAGCAAAAAGATGCACAGAGCAACTAGAAGTGCGGATGTAACCTGAGAGAGAAAAAAATTAAATGTAATTAAAATGAAGTTACGATAAAATCAGAACATAATACTTTTGTAGAAAAACCTTTTGAGCAAAAAAATTTTAGAAAATAATTTAGTACACTAATTAAATGTTGTCTATTGTTACAACACTAAAATAAACGACTCTATTGCAATTATATCATTTATTATTATCACTTTCTAAGGGATGAAAGGAGTTTATGATCTCGGTTCGTCTGCTTGCCAACCTATCCGTATTATAAAAAAATCATAAACATTTTTAGAATGGATCGAATCTACACCCCGCGACAAAAAGATAGGTACAAAGGGTTTTTTTTTTATTTTTCATAAAATAACATTATCTAAATTGTGCTTATCATTCATTATTATCATAAAATAACACTATTCCCGGACTCCTTTTTGTTTTAAGACTAATTTAGAAAAATAAGACTAAAATTTTTCTAATTTAAGACTACACACCGCGACAAAAAAATAGGAACAAAGGGTTTTTTTTTTTTTTTAATTTTTGAATATGATTATTTTGAATATGAATAATTTGAATATGATTCAAATATTTAATGTGTTTTTGATATGATAATATTTTGTTATGATAATAAAGGATCAGCACAATTTAGATAATGTTATTTTATGAAAAATTTTAAAAAAACCTTTGTTCCTATCTTTTTGTCGCGAAGTGTAGTCTTAAATTAGAAAAATTTTAGTCCTAAAATTTTTCTAAATTAGTCTTGAAACAAAAATTAGTCCGGGAATAGTGCTATTTTATGATAATAATAAATGATAAGCACAATTTAGATAATGTTATTTTATGAAAAATCGAAGAAAAAACCCTTTGTACCTATCTTTTTGTTGAGGGGTGTATTATCTTATTCAGCTTAATTATAAAATATTTCTTATTAAAACTTGAAGATAAAGCATAGTTTATTTGTGTACAAGAATTCACAAAGAAATTCAGTTACATAACAGTAATAGATAGGTACTTCTTTTCAGTATCTCTAGGTAGCGCTAAAACAACAAAACATGTAACTTTCAAATGCATAAAAGTATGTTTCCTACAGAAAAAGGTATGAATATCGTTAACGATTTTTTTCAGAGATCTACGCAGAAATATTTGCATGCATTACGGGATACAGGGGGAGATTTTTTCCTCTTTTATTAAAACGAACTATATATCAAAGTATTACCTCGGAGATTTAAATAAGTAATATATATATATATATATGTGTGTGTGTGTGTGTGTGTGTATGTGCGTGTGTGTGTGTATAAAGTAATCCTTAATATAATATTGAATTTAATTAATTTTGAATTTGGTAAATGCTAGCAATTTTCTACTTTGTTTTTGAAAATAAATTTTTAGTTACAATTTCAGAAGCAAAACAACAACAACAACAACAAAAAAAAAAAAAATAGCAGTAAAATAAAAATAAAATAGAATAAACTTAACAAAAATAGTAATCAGTGGCTATCGCAAAACATCCTTCACTCATTTTGTATAACAACATCCATTGCTGGTTAAACTATATAGAAATTTGATAATAAACAATAAGGATTTTACACATGCTGTTTCGCGATATTTAAGCCAATAAATGCTGAGATATAATAATCTGTAAAATCGAAAAAACATGAACAATAGCAGCGGCACCTGTCGTTCTGTTTACATCCAAATTTAATCCAGCATAATTTTTCATTGAGATGCTTTCCAAATATGAATTTTAGTGCAATTAAATATCATAAAAGCGGAAATATAGCCTTCCCATAAATAGAGGAAGTAGCATACATTTTCAAAATGAGTATCTAACATATAATGTTTCCAGCACTTATACCTTATAGAAGCTGATTTATACCCTTACTGTAATTAGGAATAACTTCTTGTAAAGCAGCACAAGTTGTGTACCGAAATGCACCCAAACTGAATTAGCATATTTTTTCATAATAGTCCTCTCACATATCCAGTATTGTGTATTTATATGCAATCCAGCGCTGAGATATTCGCTTTGTAAAGGGAGGGAATTGTAGTAGCGTCATCTCTTAAGCGATATATATGAAAATCTAATTTGTATAAATTTATGTCCATCTCCAACCAAATGTAAAGTTTTGATGAAAAGTCTATTGGTTTGTGACATACAATACCCACAAAATTTAGGTAAAACGCATACACACAGAGACAGAGACACACACAGAGAGAGAGAGAGTTGGTTGGGTTTAACGTCGCATTAGTACTGCGCAATGGGTAATTTGAGACGATCTGGGACTCCCCCCTAAGGATTGTCCGGAGACATGCCATCTCAATTTTGATCCTCCACGAAGGGATGACTCCCCGCTTCCAGAGAGAGAGAGAGTGCGATTTCTAAAAGTGTTCAAATTGTGTTCAGGAGACCTCAAAACAAGTAAATGTATCAAAAACTGGGCGTCGAAAATTTCATAATGTCCAATATAATATTCGTATAGGGTAGGTGCTCCAGTGATTGGCATGCTTCAGTAATTGACATCTATCCCAAAATAATTAATAAATAAGAAAAATAATAAAATCATATATTTTACATATAAGAATTTTAACATTTTATGTCAAACACTGGAGCATAGGGTGCTAATAACTAGTAAAATGAATAACTAGCAGTGTCAAACACTGGAACATAGGGGGCCAATTACTGATAAAATGAAAAACTGGCAGTGTCCAATTACTGGAACACTGAGTGGGTGTCAAATAAAAATTCATGAAAAAAAAATAATTGTTATCAAATGTATATATTTTAACATATATGTGGTTCTGAATGTCTTTCATGCCATATGTACTAGCTTAAGATTTCTAAAAATATTTTCTGATGACTTGAACATTAAAAACATCAGAGATTGCTCTAAAAGTGTTAATCACTGGTGCAATTACCCAATTTACATAAAAAAATGATGATAATAATAAACATTACCCTTTGCTTGTTTGAAAAAATTTACAATTGTTTCTAAAGCGAATTAATAACACACTCTTACCATACCATCCAAAAATTTTCAAAAAATATTTTATTGGAAAATATTGGTACCCTAAAAAATAAAAAATAAAGTAGTAGAATCAGAAGTTGTGTTTTAACGAATATTTGAACGTATAATTTAACATTTGAAACCAGTGTAAAAAAAGTATTTTATCTCAAAAAGATATTGAAGATATCTGTTGCAGAAGAAATTTAATCGAATTTCATTTATTTTATTTCTTGAAAGCTGGAAATAATTTAAAACTTTGAAAACAATTTATTAATTTGTGCTATTCAGTAATACCAATAAAATTTGTAAAAGACAAACGCATTCTTTTTTCAAAATACTGTATTGAAAAATAATTTTAACCTATACTTAATTCTTTGCCGGTCCTATTTAATTTCACGCTTCTGATCAGTGCTGGCAAAATTAGGGAGTTTTTTATTAAATATCCACCATGAAATTTTAACTGTAACAATTACCTAATCACTTCGAAGGTTATTCGTCCATTATGTATATCAAATATCATTCCTCAAAATTACCGGTGAGAGTTGAATAAAAGAGTCCCTAAATTTGGCACCACTGTTTAGAGCACTTTTGAGCGTTATGGCCGGCAAAGGGTTGAGCAAGTAATTTACATTTGATGTTTCAGACTTTTCCAAAAAAAAAAAAAAAAAAAAAAAAAAAAGGAAAATACCAGAAACTACGGTTCAGAATTTTATATAAATTTATATGAAATTGCACATTGATATATATTAGCGCCTATCAACTTTTGGTGAAATAGCTCAAGTGTTGGCCCTGCTATACTGCGATATCATTCATTTAAGGGAAGGCTATATCTCAGGTTTGTGTATAATCGAACAAAACTGGATATGTGAAAGGGCCTTTATGAAACATTATGCTGATTTAATTTGGGTTCTTATCGATTGATAGGTGGCGCTGCTATGCTGATATTTTGTCAGTGAATGGGAAGGATATATCTCAAATTCTATAGTATATAATTGCAAAAAAGTTGGTATAGGAGAGGGTCAATATGATACACTACGCTGATTTAGTTTAAGTGCATACTGACCGACAGGTGGCACTGCTCTGAGGCAATTTACATAGTGAATATTATGGCTAAATCTGAACATCTATGGCATATAACTGCACCAAACTTCATATGTAAGGTAATCATTATGAAATTTAATGCTGTCTTTATTTGGGTCTATATCAGCCGATAATGGCGCTACTATTATTCTCCTTGATTTTTCACATGCCTACATCTCAGCATCCGTTGATGAAAATTGCACCAAACTTTATGTGTAAAATATTTATTGTGAGAAGTTATGATTAACCCTTTAACGTTCACTACTTAATTTATTTTTAAAAATTACTAAACTAATTTTAAAAATGGCTTTTTAGACACACAGCTGATCATAAATATTTAAAAAATAATAAAATTAGCATTGTTCCTTTTCGAGAAATTTTCGGTTTGAAACATCTATAAGTTAACCTTATTAAATTCAAATAATATTTAATTTAATAAATAAATCACTTTATAAGTAAACATTATCGACAACAAAAACTCGTAAAAGTTGCATAGATGCCAACATTTCAATTTATTCCGGAGTATTTTAACCCTTTGCGGCGCAAGGTAATTCGGATTATTTAAATTACACTGCCACCGGAATTTACGAACATAATTAAAATAGAAGAAATTTTAAATTTTCACGTTAAAAAAAGGGCCTTTTCTGCTATGTTATAAATGTAAATTTTTGCTAAAAGATTTCCGGGATGAGTTTTTGCACTTGAGAATTAAAATTAGGTGTTCCATCAGCAGGAACACTGCGACTGAAAGGGTTAAACTTTCGTACCTGTTAAAATAGTAAGTTTCGCTGTTATTTAGAATGAAAGAAAAGAAAGTATTGCGATGGCGACAACATGTTTAAAGCAGGTATTGGCATTCGTAACAAATGAACGTAAACTAATTCCTCGTTATGTGACACCAAGGGCATCTGAAATACAATTACGAAACATACAATTCCCATCGTTATTCAGATATACACGTTATTTGCATTTTTCCAAAGTCCTTGAACAGTATGAAAATAAAACAAGAAAGAAAAGTCATGCGGTTTGCATAAATTATTAACTCTTTCCAAATGTACGAGCTCGCTACATCGTTTAAATTTCAAAATACTTTGCCAACGTGATCACAAAACGGACCGATAGTTAGACTAAATAAATTAATAATAGCATTTAAATACTGTTAGAAAGTAATAACAGGAGACTTCGCGTTGGAATATTAAAACCCGAATAAACTACTACGTCAGAAACGCCAAAGAAAAATATAAGAGATGCATACAGCTGTTTCGGTAGCAGAAGAACATATGAATTACGTCCGCAAACAAGAAACTGATAAATCGGCTATTTCTAAACATTGCTGGGAGGAAAATCATAATTTTAAATTTAATTCAGCTAAAATAATTTGCAGACCTAAATCCATTCATGATCTCGATTTCTTTGAAGCTTTTCATATTTATAAAAATTTTAAAAACCTTGTAAATTGTGATTTCGCTGGTTCCTATTTGTCTGATTGTTGAAAATTTTACATTCAGTCCACATTTTCTTAAATTTTCTACTGTTTACACATTCCTAAATTCCTATTGGCTACACTCCCCACATTTCCCGTAATCCTACTGGTTGAACTAAATTCGGTCCCTCTCCTATATATACGAGCCTTTCTCCTGATTCAGAATTCTTTATGCACTGAAGACGGTACGCTTAAGGATACCGAAACAGCTGTATACAGTTCCAATATTTTTCTTTGGCGTTTCTGACGTAGTAGTTTATTCGGGTTTTAACAGTTAGAAAGTGTTTAAAATGTTTAGTAAAAAGGAAAAGAAATTCCAGCAGTTTTTAATTACAGCCTTTAAAGTATCTAAATATTTTTGTATAAGCCTGTAAATATTAACCCGTTAGCACCCAGCGTCCTATTTATATAAGAGTTTTATTTTATGAAATTCACACACGAAAATCATATTTATTCTAAACTTCTACAAACGCCCAGTGTCTTATATGATTATAAAATTATGAAAAAAATAGCTGAAATTTTAACAAAAAAAGTTCTTGCATGGGTACATAACATACATTTTATTACAAGGCGACCCAGTTCTCTCATTATGAAAGATATTAGTTTTAATTAAGTTTAGCAGTCATACGAATTTGATATTTTAGCCCTTTTTTTTATGAATTTTACAACTAAAAATTTTGAAATTCTGATACTAAAAAGAAAAAAAAAAAAAAAAAAAACTGAAATCAGGTAAATTACCTGAACAGAATCTTCCCTGCCTATATATAGGATAACAATTTTCTCGAGTTGTAACAATGGGATTTGAATTATTTCTCTTGGTTAGGCTAATATTGATGTATTAAACATAATTCAAAGTAATTTTATTTATTTTTATGATTTAAATGAAGTTGGGCGTTAATCCAACTACGCTCGTTATTGTGTCCAATTTCACATGTATTTTTCCTTTAAAATGCAATTCGTTTTTACTTTGTTCTATATTCAAAAGAAGAATGTATCAAATTCGTAAAATTTTTCCACTTACGATTTTTTATGTTTTGTGAGGTCCAGAACACAGTTTGATCATTAAAAAAAATATCTGTTTGTATGTGTGTCTCTGTGTGTGGGACAAAAATTTTATAATAATTCTAGTACAAGAACTGTTTAATAAAATTTCATAGACATTTATATGTAGTTGCACCTTGACATATCTATATGCCTATCAACTTTCGATAAAAATTGCTCTAAAGGTGGTTTCTGCCATTTTTAGGGAAGGCTATATCTCAGGTTCTAATGTTTAATCAAAAAAAACTTGATAGTTGAGTGGGCCATTAGGAAATATTATGCTGAATTTTTTGGATAGATATTATGGACTGCCCGTGAATGGAGGAAAACTATATCTCAGATTCTACTGTATATAATTGCACAAAATTTGGCATATGAGAAGGCTATTATGATGTCGGCCAACAGGTGGCGCTACTGCAGTGAAATTTACACCGTAAATATTAAGACTAATTCTCAAATTTTATGGCATCGAAGTTTACCAAACTTCATATGTGAGGTAATCATTATGAAAACTAATGCTGCCCTTATTTGATACTGTATTAACCGGAAGATGACACTGCTGCTATTCACCACTTTACGTGATATTCCAAATGGCTACGTCTCAGCAACTCTTGATTAAAATCTTTACTGTGAGACGTTATGATTAACTATGACATGATTTTTGTACATGTTAGACAGTCAGTGGGGCTGTTATTTAGAATGAAACAGCAGAAAGTTCTATATTCAATAGAAAAATGTAATAAATTCATAAATATTTCGACTTACCATTTTCAAAGAATTTACACGTTTTGTGATACCCAAAAAGCGATTTGATAATTTAATAAAAACTTTTTGTAAAAAACTAGAACCGACTCCAAAAAGCGACTACTATTCAAACAACTAAAAAAAAAAAAAAAAAAATCGTATGAAGTGAAATTGTAAATTGCGCCTAAGGTATAAAATAATTTCCTTCGCCAAACAACCTATAACACTACAATTAATCATAACTTTTGAAGTCGGTGCAAAATTAAATAAAATTTAGTTAGTTTTTAAAGGTTTGTTTTTAGATCGGTAGCAACAAATGCTGTTGTCTCGATTAACCCATTTTCATGTTTCCTTTATTATTTTATCACTGTATACAATTGGTCCATTAGTAGCATCTACATGGAACAGTGAGCATTCTTCACAATGCGGTATTTATGTTTCTATGAAGTTAGAGTTTCCTTTGCAAATTTGGTATAACTTAGATAACAGTCATCCTTGGTGGCTTTTGGATTTGGCGATCAAAACGTAATGCAAAAATATACACGTAAGATGTATATTTTCATAATATATACTGTACGAAGTATTGTTTCATATACTTGATAACTCTCTTAATATACCTTATCAAATCAATCATGATATCCCAAAGAAATTAAATATGTTTGCCAGATAATTTTGCAATTTTTCTTTCACCAAGGACGTCAGATACCAGCATCTTCGCAACTTTTGCTGCTTACGAAATCTTATTTGTTTTCTTGAATCAAAGTAGTTTTCGGCTGTGTTTTGCAGGTGACAATGTGAGATGTGTATTTTGAATAGGATTTGATTTTTGCATTGAATAAAGGTATCAATTTTTATTTAATTTTGCGCCGACTTCAAAAGTTATGATTAATTGTACTGTTATAAGTTGTTTGTCGAAGGAAATTATTTTATACTTTTAGGCGCAATTTACAATTTCATTTCATACCTTTCTTTTTTTTTTTTTTTTTTTAAACAAGTTGTTTGAATAGTAGTCGCTTTTTGGAGTCGGTTCTATTTTTTTACAAAAAGATTTTATTTTTCTCTTTTCAGCGAAAACTTATTCATTAGCAGAATATCAGAAGACGTTCGATGGCAGTTTCACAAATCACAACTTCCAGGAAAAGTGACAAATGGTTTATGTCACTGAAAAATACATGAAATGCACCCAATGTGAACAAAAAAGTTATATTTCCATCTAGAAAATTATCCACTCGAGAGACAGTTGTGCCAGTTTTATTCTTGTCAAGTTATTTTTAAGTTGATTTTTCTCAAATGCTGCATTTTTAAGTTGTGTCACTTTTCTTGCCTTTATCGGATATGAGCAAAAAACTATCTATTGAATGAACATACAGTCAGTAACAAAAGTGTCCGAACAGTAGCAAAAATTCCTATGTAAAAAAAGTACACTTCATACTGTTTTGTTAAATAAATCCTTGTCGAATCCTGTTCTTAGTCAGCCTAAGAACATGATTCGACAAGGATTTATTTAACAAAACCGTATGAAGTGTACTTTTTTTACATAGGAATTTTTGCTAGTGTTCGGACACTTTTGTTACCGACTGTACGTTAAATTAAAAATTCTTTAGAAATGAAAAGAACGGATACGCTGTATTCGTAACCAAAAATTCTGTTAGGCATATATATTGAACTTTACAGTAATACGTGCCACCCACTGCGCTGGAAATTGCGCAGCGTATAGTTCAAACAAAGAGCAAAATATGCATTGCAGCTGATGGACAGAAGTTTCAACATCGATACTTACATACTGCTTTTACCAGTGTAGCTGCATGCGTTCAGCAGTTAGAGTAATAACAGACTTTTGTGAGTATCCTGTAATTTGTTTATATCTTAATGAAATCATAATGAAACCTATTTCAGGCCAAGATCATTACGACAACAAGAAAAGCATTAAAGTTAAATAATCTCTTACGAAGTTATAAGCTAACAAATTTCAACAACAGCAACGAGAAACATGGTTTGTATTGAGAACCTCTTCCTTTATGAAGTCGGTTTAAAACGGCTATGCGTTAATCGATGTGACCGCTTACGATAAACATACTTTGAATTTTACAAAGCATAAATGTCACCCGCTACGCTACAACATATGCAATGTCGTTCAAGTGTGCACAAAATAGTAAATTGCGAACAAACAAATGCACGTTTTAAGAGTTCTGTTTTTAGCATTAATGTCTAAACTATCTTTTCGTACTAAATCGATGATGCTCTGCAAATTTATAATTCACTTTTTTCTCCTGTCTTGAATCGTTTCCGAGATATAGGAACGCTAACTCCACTGTTTTCCACCAGTTGGCGCTACACTAGGCGGTTGAATCGTGTAGCACATGTCCACTTTACTATACCTACATGCCACTTTTATGACTATAGCTGCAGCTGTTCAGCAGTTAAAAGTGTCGGGACTGACTTTTGTGAGCACCCTGTATTTTCTTTTCATCGTAAAGATATTACAATAGGACCTATTTCAGACCAAGACCTTTACAATAAAACAAAAAGTATCAAAATCGGATCATCCTTTTAGAAGTTATGAGCTAACAAACAAAAACAAAAAAACATACGCTTTGAATTGAGAAATTCCTCCTTTTTGAAGTCGGTTAATTAGAGCATCTATTACGAAGTTATAAGCTCTCAAACACCAACAACAACACAGAGCTCGAATTTAAAACACCCTCCTTTTTGAAGTTGGTTGAAAACGACTTTGCGCTAATCGATGTGACCGCTTACAGTAACAGTACTTTGAAACACAGAGTATACGTGTCATCCGCTACGCTGCAATGTGTGCAACGTACAGTCGGTAACAAAAGTGTCTGAACACTAGCAAAAATACCTATGTAAAAAGTACACTTTATACGGTTTTGTTAAATAAATCCTTGTCGAATCCTGTTCTTAGTCAGTCTTAGAACATGATTCGATTAGGATTTATTTAACAAAACCTTATGAAGTGTACTGTTTTTTTTCATAGGAATTTTCGCTAGTGTTCAGACACGTTTGTTACCGACTGTAGTTCAAGTGTGTACAGTTTAGGAAATTGCAAACAAACAACTGCACGTTTTAAGCGTTCTGTTTTTAGCAATAATGTCTAAAAACTGTCCTTTTGTAGTAAATCGATGATGCTCTACAACTTCGTAATTAACTTTTCTCCCATCTTGAAAGCTCAAGTGTGCATAATGTAAGAAATTGCGAACAAACAAATGCACGTTTCAGCATTGTATTTTTAGCATCAATGTCTAAACTATCTTTTCGTACTAAATCGATGATGCTCTGCAATTTTATAATTCACTTTTCCCCCTGCCTTGAACTGTTTCCGAGATAAGAATGCTAGCATGAATGTCTAAACTATTTTTTTGTACTAAATCGGTGATACTCTTCAACTTTGTAATTCACTTTTTTCTCTAGAAACGTTTTCGAGATAAGTACACTAACTCCGCTATTTTCCACCAGGTTGCGCTGCAAGCGGTTTAACCTTGTACTGCATTGCTATACTTACATACCATTTTTATCATTATAGCTGCAGCCGTTTAGCAGTTAAAAGAGTTGGGACTGATTTTTTTGGGCACCCTGTATTTACTTTAGATCGTAAAGATATTACAATGGGACCTATTTTAGACCAAGACCTTTTCAACAAAACAAAAAGTATCAAAATCGGAGCGTCCGTTCAGAAGTTATGAGCTAACCAAAAAAAAAAAAAAAAAAACATACGGTTTGAATTGAGAACCTTCCTTCTTTTTTGAAGTCTGTTAAAAATCTATTTGTCTGTGTGGGACGAAAATTTTGTGGCAGCTCTAGTTCAAGAACTAATGAACAAATTTCACACAAATTTATATATAGTTGCACATTGACTTAATTTAGTGCCTCTCAACTTTTGGTTAAAATTGCTCATCAGCTGGCGTTGCCATCCCATTATTTCAAAAGTTTTAATTTGGCACTATAGAACAAAATTTCATATAAATGTGTACTAGGTTAAATATTTTTAGTCAATTATTGTGAAATTAAAAAGAATTCGTAATAATAGTAACAATCAACTAGAATTTTTTTTTTTTTTGTATATATAGGAGCATCTCGGCCCCGCCCCCTCCCATCGAGGAATTTCCCCCTCTTCGGTGTACATTTTCAATATGGATATCTTTCAAAAGAACCTGACAGTCAGCGGTGACAAACTTGGGAACTTTTTTATTCAATAGTCACCAATAATTTTAAGAAGTGATATTTGATATACATAATATACGATTAATTTTTGAAGTGATGAGGCAACCGTTACAATTAAAATTTAATGGTGGATATTGAATAGAAAAGTCCCTCAAATCTGGCAACACTGTCAACAATACTTTGAAACTAATTGTTAAACGATACATTTGTAAAATGTGAAACAAAGTTATAAATTTTTTCTATTTATACTTTTCTATTTATACTCTTTAAAAAAAAAAAAACTGAAATTTTTTTTTTTAAATTGCTATCGGTGTATATATTCTTCAGTTGAAATTATAGCATCGATTACTAAGGATAAAATTTAAGTGATTTGAAGGCGAATACGGAAAATCATTTGTTACGTAATGTATAACGTGTTCATAAAACGCCAAAAGGCGGTGCTTACAAATGAAAAAAATATGAAAATATGTAGGCATTATTGCGTTAAAAAATATATTTTTACTTTCTCTTACCCATAAGGCAGAGAGAGTATTGTTTTTGGGTCAAATTTTCGAACGCGAGATTTTGTTATATTTACACGTTTTGAGGTCCCCTGAGTACGAAAATCATGTTTTTAGCAAATGGTCTGTGTGTATGTCTGTATGTCTGTGTGTCTGTGTGTCTGTATGTCTGTGTGTCTGTGTGTCTGTATGTCTGTGTGTCTCTGTGTCTGTGTGTCTGTCTGTTATCAGCATATCTCAAAAACAAATTATGGCAGAAAGTTCAAACTTGGTATTCTAAATGTGTATCATATAGGGATGCTACAGTAAGTTTTTCGTTAAGATCAAGCAAATGGTTCGTGTACAGGGACAATCAAGAGAATTCTTATACATTACGTCTATGGGGGAAATTGCAGGAAAGTAGAGTTTAACGTCTATAGACTGCACTAAACCAAATGAAACGAATATATATTTTTTGTAATAGAGATAGTTAACTGGGAAAAAAATTTTGTGTATGTAGGAGCCTCGCCTCCCCCCCTCGAGGGGAGTAATTTTTCATGATGGGTATCTTTCAAAAGAGCTCGCCAATACCTTTAAAACGAATGCTTGAACCATCGATCTGCGAAAATTTAAAACAAAGTTATCGATTTTTTTTACTTTTAGCAAAAAAAAACTTAGAAAAAAATCGTGCTTTTTACTTTCTCTTACCCATAAGGTAGAAAAAGTATCGTTTTTGGCTCAAATTTTCGAACGCGAGATTTTGTTATATTTACACGTTTTGAGGTCCCCTGAATACGAAAATCATGTTTTTAGCAAATGGTCTGTGTGTCTGTGTGTGTGTCTGTGTGTTTGTCTGTGTGTCTGTGTGTGTGTCTCTGTGTGTGTGTGTGTCTGTGTGTCTGTCTGTTATCAGCATATCTCAAAAACAAATTATGGCAGAAAGTTCAAACTTGGTATTCTAAATGCGTATCATATAGGGATGCTACAGTAAGCTTTTCGTTAAGATCAAGCAAATGGTTCGTGTACAGGGACAATCAAGAGAATTCTAATACATTACGTCTATGGGGGAAATTGCAGGAAAATAGAGTTTAACGTCTATAGACTGTACTAAACCAAATGAAACAAATATATTTTTTTTGTAATAGAGACAGTTAACTGGGAAATTTTTTTTGTGTATGTAGGAGCCTCGCCTCCCCCCCCCCTGGGGGGGAAGTCCCCCCTCGAGGGGAGTAAATTTTCATGATGGGTATCTTTCAAAAGAGCTTGAAAATACCTTTAAAACGAATGGTTGAACAATCGATCTGCGATAATTTAAAATAAAGTTATCGATTTTTTTCATTTTTTTTTTTTTTTTATGTAATATAAGTTTGATCAAGATTGATAAGCTTCAATGAATGTTGTGTGTGAAATGTGTCTGTATAATTTTAAGTAAACTTAAAAAAACAAACGAAAAAAAAAAACGAAAAAAAATCGTATTTTTTTTTTGTTTTTTTTTTATTGAGAATAAAATGGACTTTTTTTGAATATTTGGTGTTAAACTACTTCTCTAATATGGAAATCGTCTGCCTTATCATAAAAGATAATTTTTTTAAATAATAATTTTAATAAATTATTTTTTAAAAAGAGAATTATTTTTTAATAACCGAATTAAATTGTATATAAATGTAGGTGCATTAATGAAACGGGGGGTTGAGGGGGGCGGTAGCCCCCCTCACACAGAACTAATTATCATATAAAACTCTTCAGAAGCCTAATATGAATTGTTTAACATAGGTTTACATAACAGTACTCGTTATCTTACCTCTTAATCTGCAACCTGTATTTATAGTATTAAATTTCAGGGTAAGAGAAAGTCGTGTGAGTGACACACCAGATTATTTTTTAATTATTATAT
Organism: Salticus scenicus; assembly: GCA_963930645.1. Classification (NCBI taxonomy): domain Eukaryota; kingdom Metazoa; phylum Arthropoda; class Arachnida; order Araneae; family Salticidae; genus Salticus; species Salticus scenicus. The sequence continues at coordinate 209,544,163 of OZ005662.1, forward strand.
TATTTGCGCTTAAAATAATTTCTTTTTTAAAACCTTCTTTTGAAAACTTAAAAAATGAAAAAAAAAAAAAAAAAAAAATCAAATGTAGACTATTTTCTGAATTTATGAGAAAGATCATACAAAAGAATTAATTATTAAACTAATTTAAACATTCTAAACACATAAACCTCAAAATACGTGTGTGTGTGTGTGTGTGTGTTATATTAAAATAGGCTTTTAAAGCATTAAAACGTGTGTATGTGTGTATTATGGTGTCCCCCCACCCACACACACATTTTTTTTCTCGAATTTGAATTAGTAATATATTTGAAAATTTACCTTTGTATTCTTCACATTTTATATATATTTTTTTAACAAAGTGGAAAGTGTTTAGTAAAGTGTTAACATTTTTAGAACTCTTTGAAACTGATATATTATTCAAGTTTGATATGACATGTTCTATATAAAAAATGGTATAAAAAGAATGAAATATATTTAAAATATCTCATCATACTATCCAGTTTGTAAGGTATTTCTATAAAGTATATTTCAATGCATATATACAGTCGATAACAAAAGTGTCCGAACACTAGCAAAAAATTCCTATATAAAAAAAAATACACTTCATACGGTTTTGTTAAATAAATCCTTTTCGAATCCTTGTCTTAGTGAGTGTAAGAACATGGTTATCCTTATCGAATCATGTTCTTACACTGACTAAGAACAGGATTCGACAAGGATTTATTTAACAAAACCGTATGAAGTGCATTTTTTTATATGGGAATTTTTGCTAGCGTTCGGACACTTTTGTTACTGACTGTACATTATCTACCAATAAGTATTTGGACACTTTCGAAAGTAGACGTTTTATCACATATCTAGAAAAATTCTTGAAGACTATTTTTAAGTTCATATTTTACCTCCTATATTTCAGCAAACGCTTTGTCCTGAAGAGGAGAAGGGGACCCATAAAAAATTAAACAAAAGTAAAAATGTTTTGGATCACCCTGTAAAAAGTAATGCTTGAATTGCGTTTTGGCTGCAGCATGTGATTATAAGGAATCTTCAAATTTTCTATACAAATATTTAAGAAGCTACCACATATATTCATGGAGATATAACGCTTTCTTTAAAATAAAAATTCCCAAAACAAATTTCCACTTTTTAAATTATAAGACGTAGGTTATGAGACCCAGTGCGAAACCATTTTTAGAAAACTTGGCGTAATATGTTTGACACAGCATACTGCAATCAGAATGCAAAAATGTTCAATATCTTAAGAAACATGAGCATTTTTACTAAATAAGTTTTAACTACGTATGCGCAAGCTTTATAAAAATTTCATTTGCATAATTTAATAGTATTGAGCTACTTATATGAAAACGCCAAACAAATATCGTGTAAATTCAAAAACGTTATATACTATATGGGAAACTTAGATAGCCGTGAAAATTTTTGATCTCGGTTTTTCGATATCTTTACACGTTTTGAGGTTTAAACAATCCGCAAATCATGAAATCAGTATAGTTCCGTCTGTAGAATATCACTGTCAGTGTCAGTTTGTTAGTCTGCGCATACGATATCTCAAGAACAAATGGTCATGGAAAAGTCGGAATAGTTTTAATTCTCCGAGCGCCTGTGAAAGAGCAAAATTGTATTGTTGTTTTTGCCTGTAAAATTTTTTCAATGTACTTAAAAAATGCTTATTTTAATATGGTTGAAAATATAACTATGTACAATAGTTATATTTTTTTTTCATATGAGTTTAAAAATATGACTATGTACAATAATTATGCACAATGCAATATTCGTGAGTTTTATCTTCGCATATATGAAAATAAACCTCATGCACTGAGAAAAAAATATACCGCCTTCATCTAGAATGAATAAGTGGTCATTTTCTAAATCCCTTAACTAGAAATATAGATTTCCCAGCTATGAGCATAAGGCAAGCCAATAAACTGAATAGACGAAATGATCGAAAATTTCTAGTCTGCACATTTCTAAATGGTGAAACAATATTCTGAATATTCTGAATATTTTGCATAGCGAGAAACTCTCGCTTGATTTTCTAGAATTGGGTAATAAACCAAGATTGTAGTTGCTGAAACCCGCCTCTTGTATTCGCATTTATTTGCAGAAATTTTTAAATAACTTCGCTCTCGAGAATATAAGCAAACGCTCTAGAATTCTAATAGGGGCTTTTAGAACTCGCTTACAAAGGGGAGTAGAACTTATAAGGATGACATGGAACTATTTTTTCTAGAGCCTTAATTTAGATTCTAGATGTCAGTAACAGAATTTTTTTTCAGTGTGATTATTATTTATGATCTTAATATTTCCAAAAACAAGCTAGACATCAAAATGTGGAAAAATCAGTGCTTAGTAAACGATTATATCGCGTCAAGGAATAACATCGGCAAATGTTAAAGTGATGTTCTAACATTCTTTGATTTCACGTCCAAAATAATTACACTCTGTTAGAAGAATTAAAATAATAATAATAACTTGAAATCATAATTCTTGAGCCATATAATTCTAGAACATAAATTCATTTTAAATTTATATCTGATTGATTATTTTTTATTAATTAATATTGGTTTTTCCTTTCAAAAATAATGATTAAAAATTAAAACCCACCATAATTTTTGTCATTTTTTACTCTGCATTGTTAATCAGAGTTAAAATGACTGAAATATGCACAGTTATCAAAAACTTACCGCTTTTTTTTTATGAGTATCATACGGAAATATTTAAGTAAATTCCTTGGTTTCAGATACTTATTAACAGATTCTCATACAAGAATTTTTCGGGGGAAAAAATAATAATTATTAAAATCATATAAATCATATGATGTGATTTTATTATTATTATGTGTGGTTATTATTATCCTGTTATTATTATTATCCTATCGCCGATTCTACAAAGAGATAATATAATTTTATTCTAAATTGATAACTTAATGATTAATTTTTATTCATTAACATTAGTTTTTCATTCAAAATTAACAAAATCAAAACTTACTAGAATTTTAGTCATTTTTTCATCTGCTTTCTTAATACGAGTTAAATCTTTGTTTTCACATTACCAAATAATAGATTTCAATACAGGAATTTTTGAAAAAATAAATATAAATAAAATCCAATCCTCGCAGCGTTATTAAAATTTTATCTGCGTTTTATTATATTGTCACAAATATCGCCAAAAATATTTTAACTTGAATGATTTATTACTAAAACGTTACATAAAAAATTATTGTTTTAATATAATGGTGACAACGTAATAAAATGAGCGTAGAATTTCAGGATCGCTGCGAGGCCTGTAAATCATATCAATTAGATCCCTTTTAATTTTAGATTATAATATCCTTTTAAATTGATAACTTATTAACAAATTTTTATTTATTCATATCAGTTTTCATTCAAAATTAACAAAATCAACACTTTCTAGAATTTTAGTTATTTTGTACGCCGCTTTGTTAATGTGATTTAATTCAACAGAAATATGCACAATCATAACAAAATTTCCATTTTGTATAAACTATCAAACGCAAACGTTATAGTTTCACATATCAAATAAAAAATTTAGATACATGACTTTAAAAAATAAATTAATAATAATAAAATCATATCATTTCAGAGCCCAATATAATTTCCCTTTAAATTGATAACTTATTCATTAACTTTATTGATTAATATTAATTTTCTTCGAAATTAACAAAATCAAAACTTATTAGAATTTTACTAATTTTTACTTCTGCTTTCTTAATGATTTAATTCAACTGAAATATGTACAGTTATAACAAAATTTCCGTTTGTATAAACTATCATACACAAGTATTAAAGAAAATTCATAACAATTCTTGATTTCACTTACCAAATGACAAATTCAGATTCATGAATATACAACAGCAAAATTAATTAAAATAAAATAATTAATTAATTAATTACAAATAAAATCAATCATTCTAGAGCCTATATAATTTTAGAATATAATTTCATTTGAAATTGATTCCTCATTCATTAACTTTGTTGATTAATATTAGTTTTTTTGTTTTTCAAACTTTCTAGAATTTTCGCCATTTTTACTCCGCTTTGTTAATGCGAGTTAATTCTACAGCAATATGCACAGTCATAACAAAATTTCCGTTTGTATAAACTATCATACACAGGTATTAAAGAAAATTCATAACAATCCTCGATTTCACGTACCAAATAACAGATTCAGATAGATGAATATACAACAACAAAATTAATTAAAATAAAATAATTAATTAAAACAAATAAAATCAATCATACTAGAGCCTATATAATTTTAGAATATAATTTCATTTGAAATTGATTCCTTATTGATTAACTTTGTCGATTAATATTAGTTTTTTTTTTTTTTCAAACTTTCTAGAATTTTATTCCGCTTTGTTAATGCGAGTTAATTCTACAGCAATATGCACAGTCATAACAAAATTTCCGTTTGTATAAACTATCATATACAAGTATTAAAGAAAATTCATAACAATCCTTGATTTCACGTACCAAAAAACAGATTCAGATACATGAATATACAACAACAAAATTAATTACAAATAAAATCAATCATTCTAGAGCCCATATAATTTTAGAATATAATTTCATTTGAAATTGATTCCTTATTCATTAACTTTGCTGATTAATATTAGTTTTTTTTTTTTTTTTTTTTTTTTTTTTTCAAGCTTTCTAGAATTTTAGTCATTTTTACTCCGCTCTGTTAATGCGAGTTAATTCTACAGCAAAATATTCACAGTCATAACAAAATTTCCGTTTGTATAAAGTATCATACGCAAATGTTAAAGAAAATTAATAATAATCCTCGGTTTTACATATTAAATAACAGATTCAGACACATATAATTTTTGAAAAAAGAAAAAAAAAAAAATATATATATATATATCTGTGTGTGTGTATATATACAGTAAAGCACCGTTTATACGTCTCTATTTTATACTTCTTTTACATTTATACGTCCTTTCAGTGAAGTCCCGATTCCTTCTTATTCATTTTAATGAAAATTCTTCGTTTATACGCCGCTAATATCGGTTATACGTCTTTTCCACTTTACTAAAATTCGCAAAATTTCTCAACCTGTCACTATTTTCCATTCCAAATAAGACGGATTTTACTTAGAAAGCATTTTAAATGGAGGAACACAGAAAAGATCGAATAATACTGATCAAAGAATCAATTGAATTCACAGTAGAATTTTTGATGCTCATACACAAGCAGAAAATCAGACGAATATTAAAGATTTTTAGTGTTATTAAATAACTATTTGTATGGACATAAAAATAGTTATTATTAAAGATATTCATTATTTATTATTAAAGATACGCAATATATATAATTAATATTCAAAATGTGTTCATATAGTTCTTAAGAAATGTAGTGTAATAATATATGATATATGTAATTAGTACCCAGTCATGCATTAATAGTATAATTTTTCTCACTTTTTATGATAATTTTTTTTTTTTGTCTTTACAAAAATACATAATATACATTTACTAACTTAAGAAACTTTATTAATTAGTATTTTCATGTAAATTTTGCTTAAGTGTCATCAAATTTGTAGTAATCAAAGTGTTATTATTAAAATTTCGATTATACGTCTTTTCATTTATACGTCCTTTTACGTCAGTCCCTTGTATATATATATAAATTAAAAATAAAATCATATCATTTTAAAGCCCATATAATTTTGGGGAATATAATTTACTTTTAAATTTATAACTTAATAATTATATTTTATTGACTAATATTAGTTTTCATTAAAAATTTAACGAATCAAAACTTACTAGAATTTTAGTCATTTTTACTCTGCTTTGTTAATGTGAGCTAAATCTACTGAATTATGTACAGTTACGAAATTCTATTTCGTATGAACTCTCACACGCAAAGATTAAGTAAATTCCTAGCAAAGATTTTTTGACATACCAAACCAAAAATTATAATACATGAATTTTTGAAAGATAAATAAAATCGTGTAGTTTTAGAACATAAATCAATTTTAAAAGGACATATGTTTAATTAATTTTTATTGATTAACATTAACATTTTCTTCAAAATTTAAAAAATCAAAACTCACCAAAATTTTAGTTATTTTTACTCTGCTTCCTTAAGAAGAGTTAAATCTACTGAAATGTGCATATATATTATAAAATTTCGTATCTATATAGACTACCATCGGCCAACGTTGAAGTTCTGACAAGCCGTGTTTTCAGATCCCAAGATTTTGATGCATACATATTTCAAAAAATGATAAAATCATAAAAGTTTTTAACCCATATAATTTCTGACCATAAATTTATTTTAAATGAATAACTGAGTGATTAATTTTTATTGATTGATATTATTAGCTTTTCATTTAAAATCAAAACTTACAAGAATTTTAGTCATATAATATTTTGCCTTGTGAATGAAGTTAGTAATGATATACGCAGAGTTATCATAAAGTTTTGCGCTTAAACACTATCCTATGCAAATACTAATGTGAAGTTCTAACAATTTCTTGGTTCACATCCCAAATAATACTTCTGATGCATTACCAGTTCTAAAAAAATCTGGTATGAAACAAACACACGACTTCCATTACCCACTATTACAAGTGTTATATGCAATTTTGGGAGATAATGTGATCAGAAGACATAAAATTGTCCTAACAAAGTAGACAGCTAAAAATTTTCTTTTAATTTTCCGGTTATAAAACAGAATTTACACACCGAGTTAAAAAAATAAGGAGAAAAAAAATCAGTGGAGCCATTTTTTCAAACACCAATTTCCGAGATCTAAAACTCACCTATTTAATCAGGATGAATGTTAATTTTCCTGTAATAACCACACAATACCGGAGAAAAGATATCTAAAATGGGCTAGTGTAACAACATTCAAGAAAATAGAGCATTTTCTGAGATACCAACTTTCATTAAAACTTAGGATACTCAATTGTTGACAGGAAAACAAGAATTACACACAAAAGGATATTTAAAAGGGGCTTAATATGGCGAGTTTAAAAAAAATCCGTACAGCCGTTTTTAAAGGAACGCACTTGCGAGACCTGAAATTGAGCTGTTTATATAGGACGCCTATCTATTTTCTTAAACTAATCAACTAATTTATTTGAAAGGACATCTAATAGAACGTTTAGATAGCAACTTTGAAGAAAATCGTTAGAGCCATTTTTGAGAAACGGACTTATGGTACCACTTCCGTTTTTCCCATTTTCACCAAAAATTAAAAAAATTATCTGTACACTAGACTTGTTTTAATTACGAGGTTTCGTAGATCTATCTTTATTAGTTTAGGAGATACGATTTCCGAAAGATTACACACACACATCCACACATACTGACCAATTGCCAGAAACTACTTTTTTGGACACAGAAGACCTTAAAACGTGTAGATCAGGTGAAATCTCGATATCGAATTTTCGGACCGAATACAATACTGCCATTACCTATGGTAGTCGGGTAATGTAAGTAAAAAAGGAAGAAGTAAAGCACTACATTTTTTTTTTAATCTAATAGTTTTAGAAGCGATATAATTTTAGACCATAAATCCATTTTAAGTTGAGCTCCACCAGTCGCCGAGATGGTCTACTCTCAAAGCTGGTAGCCGTGAGGGGCCGATCCGAGGTCTGTCTTGCCGGACGGAGTTTACTGTGCTTTTCTTCAAAACTTGCATGAATACGGGCTAGAACAACGTAAAAAGCCCCCCCCCCCCCCAGACACACAGAAGACGTTCTCTCTCAGGCCTAAAATTCTACCGCAGTCACAAGTGGTCATAACCCAGCACCAACAAAACAATTTTAAATTGATAACTGATTGATTAGTTTTATTAAATAACATTAGTTTTTCATTCAAAATTAACAAAATCAAAACTTACCAGAATTTTAGCCATTTTTACTCAGCTTTGTTAATGAGTGTTAAAACTACTGAATTATGCACAATTATCATAAAGTTTCTCTTTTATATAGACTGTCATCGGCAAATGCCAAAGTAAAGTTTTAACAAGTCCCTGTTTCCCATCCCAAACAATAGTTCTCGAAAAAAAAAATTATTACAATTACGCCTCTTCGGATATAAGGAAATATGTTACGCATTGTGACGTAAAAACACTTAGGATGTCTAACAAATGCAAGAGTTTTGTTTCACTAAAGCAGGTTTTCCGTTTCGTGTCACAAATATTAAGGATACATATGTGACATCAATAACGTGTAACGGATCTTTCTGTTATGGGCGGTCATTACATCTGCGGCACGACGTTTCATAGAAAAAAAGAGTACAATAGTTATAAATTACTGGTTGAATTTTATTTTTGAAAAATAAATTTCAAGGTTATCTTAAACAATTATGTATATTTTACAATTAATAACCGTGGAAAAATACCGTGCTACATTAAAATATGATATTTTTTATAGATTATTGTAAGCAACTAATAAATTTTTCTTTCGTCTTTTTCATGCTTTAAAACAAAATTGAAAAATGTTAAACGTGTGAAACAAACATGAAAATTATTAGAAAACTTTTGAAATTTTATTTTATTTTATTTTGCATTTATTGAAGTGAAAACTTCTTTAGGCGCGTTGAGCACTTTTGGGTGAACAAAAATCATGAAACTCGCGTCATCGTCAGCGAAGGTTTTCCATTTGAAGTGAAAACTTCTTTAGGCGCGTTGAGCACTTTTGGGTGAACAAAAATCATGAAACTCGCGTCCTCGTCAGCGAAGTCTTTCTATGAGAAGAAACATATTTTTAACCAATTTATATTATCGAAAGTGGAATTCGAGATTTCAGCTGATTTACACGTTTTGAGGTGTCCTGAATGGGTTTTCTTTTGTATCTCAGCTACTAATTAAAATAATTTCATAAGTAATACATCCTTTGAAAGCTTTGTTGAGTTGAAATTGAACAGTAGCTTACAAAAATTTCTACCGTCAGATGGCGCTGTAATATTTTAAAATTTCAATATTTCAATTTCTAATTATGATTAAGTTATTTTTAATACATCATTCGAAAGATATTTTAAAGTTCTTTTATATTATCGAAAGTGGAATTCGAGATTTCACCTGATTTACACGTTTCGACGTTTCCTGAATCGGTTTTCTTTTGTATCTCAGCTACTAATTAAAATAATTTCATAAGTAATAGATCATTAGAAAACTTTGCTGATTTGGAGTCGAACAGTAGATTACAGAAATTTCTACCGCCAGATGGCGCTGTAATATTTTAAAGTTTCAATATTTCAATTTCTAGTTATGATTAAATTATTTTTAATACATCATTCGAAAGATATTTTAAAGTTCTTTTATAATATCGAAAGTGGAATTCGAGATTTCACCTGACTTACACGTTTTGAGGTGTCCTAAATCGGTTTTCTTTTGTATCTCAGCTACTAATTAAAATAATTTCATAAGCAAGCAATATTTTTACCTAATATAAGGTTTAGTTCATTTAATATGGGTAGCTAAAAATATTGTGCCGAATCATATAATACAGATCATAAACACTTCTTTACAAACCAAAAATAATTCGAAAATAATAATCTAATAGCTCGACGATACAATTCACAAGTTACTTAGTTTTCACTTCTATCAGTAGTCCCCAAAGACTGCTTTGATATATATATTTTTTAATAACATTCTTACTGGGGAACTTGTAGTAATGAAATTAAATAATATGTATTAATTTCAAAAACTTATCGAGAAAAACAACATTCAGACGGAGAGACAGACGAGTCTAATTTATAAATAGTTTTCAACTTTTGCTAAAAAGTTTTAGAAATGATAATTTGTAGTGTTGAAGAACGATACATAAAAAGCATTGAATTAGAAGTTTCTTGCTTAGAAAAATCTATGCGAATTTAAAGAATTATTATTTTTTTTAGTAAAAATGATCACTAGTTCATTGCAATAGTATTTGTTCAGAATCGCTGCTTTATGATTGCATCGTAACATGAAATTGGAAACGTGAATAATATTTGCCTCTTAAAACAAAACGTGAATATCCAATCTATTGTTTTAGCTTCTAGCTTATTTATTTTCATTTTTAAAGACTTTTTTTCAGCTTACTTTCTCTGTCATAAACCTTCTGCCGAATCCGGGTTAAAAACGGAAAAGGGGAAAATAAATTAAAATATAAGACCTATCGTTACAAATTTAGTGCCAAATGAAAGGGGCGATTTTTCAGAATCCAAGGGAGCAAACAGCTTTTCGACACGACAATTAGATTTTTTTTAAATAACTAAAGTATGAAATTTAGGTGACAACAAATTTTGTGTAATACATAAAATAAATTAGAAATATCAGTCCTATCGTCATAAATTCGGTACCAAATGAAAGGGGAAAGTTTCTTGAATCCAGTGGGGCAAACAGTTTTTCGACACGTCAATTAGATTTTTTTAAATTAACTAAAGTAGGAAATTTAGGTGGCAACAAAAAAGTTACATTTTTATTGGGAATTTCTAACACACGTGACCAATAGGCAATGTAAGATTTTTTTTTTTTTTTTTTTTTTTTTTTTTTAGCTTACATTCTGTGTCATAAACCTTCTGCCGAATCTGAGTTAAAAACAGAAAAAGGGGAAAATAAATTAGAAATGTCAGTCTTATCATTACAAATTCGATACCAAATGAAAGGGGCGATTTTTCTGAATCCAGGGGTACAAACAGTTTTTCGACACGACGATAAGATTTTTTAAAATTAACTGAAGTATGAAATTTAGGTGGCAACACTTCATTTTAATCTTTTCATACCTTTTAGGGCGAATCAAGTTAATAGAAAAAGTCTTTAATTTTTAATTTTTAATTTTTTTTTTTTTTTTTAATTCTTCTTCTTTATGTAAGTTAATCATATTTTGAATAGTGTGCAGTAACATAGCTGTCAGTACTAGTTCTAGAATTAAAATAGAAAATTTCCCAAATACTTACATTTAGTTGCACCTTGACATAACTTGATGCCTATAAACTTTTGATACATTTTTTAGCACTGTATATATATATATATATATATATATATATATATATTAAATTATTTAATTCCTTTACAATACTCAGCAAATGAGAGAAAGATGAAAATACCAACACTGAATTTAATAATTAGATGTATTACGTATTAATTTATTGTCACAATTACCATTTAAGTAAAAACATGTTAAAGTACTTACGCAGAAGAGAAATGACGTATATCACTTAAACCTAAACTATGAGTTAGTTGTCTTAATCCATTAGTCCAGTAAATTCATGCAACACAAGATAAGAATTGAAAGAAATTAACCAAAATGACTATTGAAATAAAAAGGAATGCATGAAGGAAAAATGGAGTTAAAAATGCTGAAATCCAGTACCGATCTCATCAGGAAACTAGCAGTACTGTCAACAATAAATGCAAGATTTCGAATATTGTATAGCTTTTCAGCAATATACAACACTAGTTTCAATCTTGCATAAAAAAAAAGAAAGAAAGAAAGAAAGATAAAAGGAAATTGGCTGATAAAATAACTTAACCATAATGAAAATTGGAATTCGTGAAAGGTGCTGGCCACATGTAAATCAAATCCAAATCGAATAAAAGTCCGGGCGGTTGCCAAAACGAACAAACTGAAAAGAAATAATTAAAAGTATATATATATAGAAAGGCGAAATTACATTTGTCCCAAAAATTGGCGCAAGTGAAACCACAAAACAAAAAATTTTCATTATTCTTTTCTTTAAGTGGCACATTGTTAAATGAAATACAAATAAATAAATAATAAATAAAAATCACATTTTTAAAAAGCCAATTAGTTGTGGTTCATGCCTAAAAAATTCAGAAGTCTAAATACCATAATAGCAACTGAGAAAAATGTAGTCAAAATCGAACTATGGCAGTATGTTGTAATACTTATCCCATTTCGTCCTCTATCTAACAAATTTAAACAATGGACAATATTCCTGTGACGTCACCGTAGGTAAAATCGCCGAACACGTGGCCGATATTTTGTAAACAAATTAGATTCAATATGACACTTTATTGTTACGCATAACATTTTCCTAAATATTTCTGCAGTGAAACTTAATAATAATGTTCAAACAAGAACAAAAGTGAAATGTAAACAACTGAATCGAATGATAAAGTTAAGACTATTCCATATCGTAAAATTGCAGAACCTTTCATGTATATACATACATATATATAATGAATAAAAGATTAATAAGAACATTTTATACACACACACATATATATAGACATCAAAGCTTAAATAATTAGAATTTCAATCACTTTAATAAAGGAATTTATTAAATGGAACATCCATTTAAATTTGTTAACATCGCCACAGTTCACACGGCAACTTTTAAGAATACATATGTTGATTAATATTAAAGTTTATTACTAAAACTGGATTAAAAACAAAACAAAGTTATCACTATATCACTCTTACTTCAATTTCATATAATCTGTAACTCTTAGAAATAATATTGCGAGATAAAAATTTGCAAGCCACAATGCTTTGCTATGGTAGAGTTGAGAATTGTTTACCGAAAACAGCTGATTTTTTATAGTCTCGAACCCAAAGGAGGAATATGGTCCATTATTGTTCCAACAATAAGTATTTGGACACTTTCAGTTTTAGATGTTTTGTCAGATATTTCAAAAAATACCAGACGAACCAACTGAAACTTGCCGAGTGTAAACAGCACGTTGTACCTTATATATTTCATCAGAAGTTTTGTGCAAAAGAGGATCCATAAAAAATTAAACAAGAATCAAAATGTTTTAGACCACCCTGTAAAAAGTATTACTTTAAGCGTGTTTTCGCTGTAGCATGAGATTTTGAGGGCTATTCTAATTATCTGAATAAATTTTTATGCGGCTACTAGCGGTGAGTTCGGGCTCTAATTTGGCAATCCGAGCCCGCCCGGGCCCGAAACATTTTTGAACTGAGCTCGCCCGAGCCCGAAAAATTTTGTGTGATCAGAGCCCGAGCCCGATATTGAAAGTGGTACGCTATGCAACGCATACACAATAGTAAAATTAATTACCGTTTTCATTTTCAAATTAATTTTCTTATTACCAATCCTCAATTTAAATAACTATAAATGTTATTATAACAATTTATAATGTCTGTGTCTCTGTATACATGTATACGTGTATATATTTATATAATATATATTTATAGTGCAGCCCATTGTTTATAACGCGCCTATCGGGGGACAAAATATTTATCCGAATGAGTGATACAATGAGGCCCAATATAACGAAGGATGAAGGATTACAGTATAACACTATGACATAATATGCGTCCCGTTGAAAAAAAAAAAAAAAAAAAATTCTATTTAGGAAAAGGAAAGTCAAAGCTAATAAGGTTTGCAAGATTATTTTGTGATTTATAACCTATCATGACTATTATGACATTACTAAAGGTGCTCTCAAAATGAATAAAACTTCTTTTTTTTCCTTTCTTTCTTTCTTACTTTTTTTTTTTTTTTTTTACATTTTCCAGTTAGTGAAGAATAAAGTAAACTGAACTTTTGGCTTGAATCCGAGCCCGCCCGGAGCCCGAACACTTGCGTAAGATTTGAGCCCGATCGGGCTCGGGCTGAGCCCGTCTCATCTCTAGCGGGTACCACATATATTCATGGAGATATAATGGTTTCTTTAAAAAAAAAAAAAAAAGCTTTTTCCTTTTTTTTTTTTTTTTTTTTTTTTTGTATTATAACACGTAGGCCATGTACAAAGCTGTTTTTATAAAACTTGGCATACTACATTAGATAAAGCATACTGCAATCAGAATGTAAAAATGTTAAATATCTTACGAAATATAAGCATTTTTACTCTATAATTTTTAACTACGCATGCGCAAGCTTTAGAGAAATTTCATTTGCATAATTTAATAGTTGTGCTTTATGCCTAAAACATTCAGAATGCCAAATACAGTAACCGCCGCTTATTAAAATCACTGGTTAATAAAATCAGCCGCTTAATCTGATCAAATCGTCAGGAACGGAATCCAATCAACACAAACTGCTTTTAAAGCCGCCGCTTAATAAAATCAGGATCGCCGGTTAATAAACTCAAAAATATCTTCTCAGCAACCAAAAATATCATTTAAGCACACTGAATTTTTTTTTAATTTACATTTTGAATATATATACATATAATATATATATATATTTCTTTTTTGAAAGAGAAAAAGAAATTAAAGCACAACAAACCCTCTGTTATCGCTCATTTTTGAAGATTTTACACTTGCAGCACAGTTACAAATTAAACACGCCCCATAACTTATCTCCCTAACAATTTCAAGGAACGTATTCTTCAAAGCGCAGCAATCAAATACAAATTTAATTTGAAAAAAAAAATTTAATTTCTAATTATTAAAAGGCAATTTCTATTTCTTATTTTGAAATTACTATAATTCAAGAGGTTTAAACGGAAAGATTTTAAATTTGTAACAACAGTGTGAACTTTTGGTAAAGTAATGATGATTTTCCTCAAATGCGTATAATTTACTTATATCGAAGAAACAATTAGTTAATTATCTACCAAAAATTAATTAATATTTTTTACTATTTCCATTATTTGTTATTTTTCGAAGTTTCTTTCGAAATTCAGGGAAGTAATACCTTTTCCTTAAGTGCAGGAACGTACGCCGGATATAAAAATCAGCCGCTTAATAAAATTACTTTGGCTCAGAACGAATGTGATTTTAATAAGCGGCGGGAACTGTATATGACTGTAGAAATAGCCAATATATGAAATAGCCAAACGTATTGAGTTACTGATATGAAAGCCCCAAACAAATATCGACTAAATTCCAGAAGTGATGAGCAATAGAATGAACAGAATTTCAGTTCTCAAAATAAAAGCTAAACTACACTCCAGTAAGTCTCCTATATATACGAGCTGGCGCATCCGACATTTTTTTGCCTTAGGGTTGCCGCATGTAACCAGCGTGATAAACAAACGGCATCCATTGTTTCTACCGTCTTGCTCGTAATTTTAGTGAAATAAACTGCAATATGGGAGGTTGTTCAGCAATAAACTGCTGTAAACACTCCAGAAAAGGATACAAAATGTTTAGGTTTCCATCGGATAATGCAAGAAGGAGAAAATGGGCTGCGAATTGTCGTCCAGATTCTTGGATCCCGGGACCTAATGCACAGCTTTGCATAGTAAGTTTTATTGTTATTCACTTATACTTTTCTTTGCATTTCTGACATTTATAAAGTAAAAAATTTTTAAAAAAAGTATTATTTAAATCTAAATATGTATTTTAATAACCATAAATTATTTTAAGAAACGCTTTTTTACTGTGTGTTTGTAGAGTCTTGGCGACGTTTTTTTGGTTCGCCAAAGTTGTCTTGTTTCTGTGTCCTGATAGTATTAGGTCGTTGAAAAAACTTTCCAATTTTAATTGGTACGCTCTTTTTTTTTTTTTTTCCCTTTCAAATGTTATGAATTATTTAAGAAACAGAAACAGATTACTTGTGTTGCTTATCATTTTTGGTCGATTTTATTTTTAGATGAAAATTTCTTAAAACCACCAGTGAAGCGATGAAATCGCCAAGCGGAAATGCTGTCCTCTTACGAGGCAAAAAAATGGCGGTGATGCGCCGGCCTATTATTTATTTAAGGGGCTCTACACTCCAGCTCAAAAGTTTAGCAATATTTGCAAACGATCAGTTTTTTTTTCAATTTAAAAGCTTATCCCTCGATGAAAAGTTTTCAGGTGTTGAGTATTTAAAGAACTGGGTCTTCCTCATGTTTTTCAGTGAAGATTCGTTTAAGACAACATTTAGGGGGTCGGTAACAAATTGAGCAAATCAGTGTTTTTGATCACCCTGTACCGTTAAGTGAATGAAATGAACTGTAATTTTAGGATATGTTAATACAGACCCAGTTTAATTTGAGGATGAATTTGTGCGACGAAAGCATATTAAATAACGGAGATATAAGTATTTATTTTAAAACTCAAAAAAAAAAAAAAAAAAAAAAAAAAAAAACAGCATGTCTTTTATTTATAATATACACAGTTTTTTACGAAAATTATTCCCACATTCAGATAGATTGGAAAAACACTTTTAAAATAATATACTGCAATCGGAGTACAAATATCTCAAATATCTCATGAAATATGAACATTTTCATGAAAAACGTATTAACTGCGCACATGTGAAAGATAAAAAGAATTTTTATTGGATAGGTTGTAAAGCTAGATATATTGGGCAACTTTTGTCAAAAGTGCATTTGAATAGAGTAAAAATTGAGGGTAAAAAAAAAAAAAAAAATGAGCTATATTTTAGATATTTTCTAAGAGTTGAAATGTTTTTCACATACCGCGTAATTAATTTAAAGATCCAATTATTTTAACTACTTAGCAAAAGTTATTTTTCTGAAAAACCCCTTTTCATCTCACAAATCTTAGTAAATAAACAAAAATAATTATAAGATAAAAAAAACTTTTTATATACCATGTTTTAAATTTTCTGATGAATCATAGAGCTCTTATCAATGTGCATAAAATTTTTAGAGTGATAATGACGTCAATTTTCTGAGATGCATAAATTAACTTTTTATAATTTTTTAACGTTCACGTTTAATTAAATGTATTTTTATGTCGAAAGAAAATGAACTCGTAATTTTTTTTTTTTTTTTTTTGGCAACAATTAAATTATAACTAATATTTTAATGGCTATTTTAACGCTATTAGGATGTTATTATTTTCGTATTTTAATTAATTATAAGAAAACTAATCAAAAATTCGAAAATCGGACTTCGAAGTACTGTGTTGTCACCGGGTTCTGAGCTACTGTGAAAGTTTCAAATGTCTAGCTAGTAGGGAAGTTAGTTAAAATTCGATTGCAAGATTTGTACTGGACAAACAAGCAAACAAACAAGCATACAAACAAACAAACAAGAATAGAAGTTAATAACATATATATGTGTGTGTGTGTTAGAGTTACAAGCTTATAAGGAGTTTTTCACAAAAATGTACATTTGGAGCGTGGTTGAAATAATTGGATCTTCAAATTAATTACGCCACATTTTAAAAACTCCTTAAGAAATTTCAACTCTAGGAAAATATCTAAAACCTAGCTCGTTCTTTTTCAAATAATTAGCTTAATTTTTACTCTATTCAAATGCACTTTTGACAAAAGTTGCCCAATATATCTAACTTACAACCGCTTACAACTTATGCAATAAAATATTTTTCATGTTTCGCACATGCGCAGTGAAAACGTTTTTCATGTAAATGCTCATATTTCATGAGATATTTAAAATATTTGTATTCCGATTGCAGTATATTGTTTTAAAAATGTTTTTCCAACTTATCTTTTGGACTTAATAAATGCTTACATCTCTGTTATTTAATATGCTAGTGTTACACAAATCCATTCACAATTTGAACTGCGTCTATATTAGCATATCCTAAAGTTACAGTTCATTTCGTTCACTTAACGATACAGGGTAATCGCAAACGTTATTGATTAAGCCAGGGCGCGAAATTTCCGCTCGCCAGCTCGCCATTGGCGAGTGGAAATTTCACTGTGGCGAGTAAAATTTCGGTATAAATGTAAATAGAATTTTTACAGTATACGTTTCTACCAACAGAAAAAAAAATTAAAGATTTGAAAACGTAAAATCATGCTAATCTTAGGTAAGGTGACCAGACATCCTCATTTTAAGAGGACAGTCTTCTTTTTCAATGCTCTGCCTTAAACGAAACAAACATTACAAGACTAAAAAGTCCTCTTTTTTATGTTTTTCGTCCGCTGTCCTCTTTTTCAAATGAAAAGGATTTAGTCCTTAATTAAAAATTTTTTTTGCAAATCTGGGAAGCTCAATCGGCTGTTAGCTGTATCGAACGGTGAACACTAACTTTTTTCTGAGTTAGGTTTGCAAAAAGAAAAAATTTCTAATAAACTTTTCAAAGCATATTATTTTTTATGTCTATTCAGATTCTTCGAATCACAAAGAAATAAAAGTATTCCCTATATTTGTACGGTTCTTTGATCCAGAACATGGAATCACTATTGAAATTGCCATGAAATCATTAAGAAGGTGGTGCTCTGGTTGATACGTGGCGGGTTGACGTGTGTTCTCATTTTTGCATGAATAAAATTCCTCATAAAAATAGGCCCACCAGTGACCGAGAGGTTCTGTCCTCGAAGCTGGTGTAAGTGAAGCGCTGGGTTCGATACCCAGTCGAGCTCGTGGCTTAGCCGTTAGGAGTTCTCCGTGGTTTTCTTCGAAACTAGAATAAATATGGGCTAGGACCTCTTAGAAAGACCCAACGGAGGACTCTCCTACTCAGGTCTAGAGTCCTAGAGCAGACAATTGGTCTTAATGATAACACTACCACCACCTCACAAAAATATGCAAAAGTTAGTTGAATTCATTTTATGTCCTCAAGCCAAAAACGCTCCTACAAAGCGACTGTTTTCTTCAATGAACAAAATATAGACCTGTGAAAAAAATACCCTTTATATACCTACATTAAAAACTCATTAACTACTAAGCCCAATTTAGACCGCAGACTGAATTACGTCTGCAAACAAGAAATCAATAAATCGGTTATTTCTAAACATTGCTGGGAGGAAAATCATAATTTTAAATTTAATTTAGCTAAAATAATTTGCAGACCTAAATCTATTCATGAACTCGATTTGTTTGAAGCTTTTCATATTTATAAAAAATTTAAAAACCTTGCTAATTGTGATTTCGCTGTTCCCTATTTGTCTGATTGTTGGAATTTTTACATTCAGTCCACATTTTCTTAATTTTTCTACTGTTTACACAGCTACACATTCCTAAATTCCTATTGGCCACACTCCCCACCTTTTCTGTAATCCTATTGGTTGAACTAAATTCGGTCCCTCTCCTATATATACGAGCACTTCTCCAGATTCAGAATTCTTTTTGCACTGAAGACGGTACGCTTAAGGCTACCGAAACAGCTGTATGCATCTCAAATATTTTTCTTTGGCGTTTCTGACCTAGTAGTTTATTCGGGTTTTAACAATCTTCACTGTAAAACATGTAGAAGACTCAGTTCTTTAAATCAGCATATATAGTTATGCTCATCACTGACTGACTCTGTCACGCTTAAAAAGGCTAAGAGGTTTCCTTGGACTTTGGCTGTGTGTGAACGCAAGTTGCAACCTAATTTTCATACTTTAGTTAATTTTAAAAAATCTAATTGTCTAATCGATAAGCTGTTTAATCCGACGGATTCAGAAAAATCGCCCCTTTCATTTGGTACCTTATTTGTAACGAATTTTTGATTAGATATTTTAAAATTAATTAAAATATGAAAATAGACATACCTTTAAAATAGACATTAAAATTTTTAATTGTTGCCTTTTTTTTTTTTTTTTTTTTTTCCAGTATAAAAATAAAATATGCTTTCACGTGAAAAATAAATAAATAAAATAAAATATAAAACATTAAATTTGCATATGCTTATGAAAAAATGACGTCTATAAAATAACAATAATAATTTTTAATTTTAAAGGTAACGAAGAGATAAATTATGTGCGAAAATTTCACACGGGCTTTCTAGTACCCAATATTTGAAAACATTTTATCGAGAGATACGTTTTTAAATTAAAAAAAAAAAAAAAAAAAAAAAAAAGAAAGAAAAAAACTGATTGTTTTCAAATCTTGCTAAACTTTTGAGTAGGATTGTATAAGAGGTTGTACTCACATTTTTATTTTTATTCAATCAATGCCCAATGGTAATACAATATTCGCGGATTGTAAATAAATACTGATAAAACATCTTATCATTTTCTTTTTCTTTCTTTCTTTCTTTCTTCTTCTTTTTTTTTTTTTTTTTTTTTTTTTTCAGAAAGAAAGAGAATTGAAATTCAGTTCATTCTATAACTCATAACTTTTTGAATTTACATGATATTTGTTTGAGTTTTTCCTAAGTGTAGCTCAATACTTAAAGCTATTAAATTATGCAAATGAAATGTTTATAAAGCTTGAGCATGAGTAGTTAAAAATCATTTATTAAAAGTGCTCACATTTCGTACGACATAAAACAGTTTTTGCATTCTGATTGCAGTGTGCAGTGTTTAACGTAATATGTCCAGTTTCTTAAATATGGCTTTGCAATGTGTTTAATAGCCTACGTGTAAAAGAAAAAATTTTAAAGTCAATTCCTACTAACACACTATCGAAAAAGTTTTTTAAAAATAATTTTGAATTAGGAAATAAAAAGTGCACGTGCAAAATGAAAGAAAAATAATTATGAGATTAAAAAAAAAAAAAAAAAAAAAATTATATACCATGTTTTAAACTTTCTGACGAATCATAGAGTTCTTATTAATGTGCAAAAAATTTTTAAAGTGACAATGATGTCAATTTTTGTGAGATGCATAATTTAACTTTTAATAGTTTTTAATATTCACTATTAATTAAATGTATTTATTTTTATGTCGAAAGAAATGAATTCGTAATTTTTTATGGCAATAATTAAATTATAGCTAATGTTTTAATGGCTATATTAACGCTATTAGGATGTTATTATTTTCATATTTTAATTAATTATAAGAAAACTAATAAAAAAATTCGAAAATCTGACTTTGAAGTATTGTGTTGTCACCGTGTTCTGAGCAATCCTGAAAGTTTCAAACTTCTAGCTAGTCGGAAAGTTAGTTAAGAATCGATTGCAAGATTTGTACAAGATATATATAGGGATGTGAACTGATAGTAGGAATTGAAAAATGACAATTTTTTATTTTTTACAATTTTTTAGAGTAACCGTTATATCTAAATGAATATATATGGTAGGCACATAAAAATGTATACAGATAATTAGAACTATCCTTAAAATCACATGCTACAGCAAAATTGCATTTTAAGCATTACTTTATACAGGGTGATCCAAAACATTTTGACATTTGTTTAATTTTTACTGGTCCCCTGTTCCTCTTCCGGAAAAAAGTTTTGTTGAAATACATGAGATAAAACATGTTCTTTACACGTCCAAAGTTTCAAGACAATCCCTCAAGGAGTTTTCCAGATATTTGACAAAACGTCTAAATTCGTAAGAGTCCAAGTACTTATTGGTAGATAGTGTAATAAAGCATTTTTGCAATACCTAGATGTATATGAATGTAAATTTGATAGTTTTCAATTCTAACGTTATTTTTTTTTTAGTTCCCCATCTTACTATAGGTATGGAGAACTCAGGTAATCGTGAAAATTTTCGACCTCGGTTTTTTTACTTTTTTACACGTTTTCAGGTGTGAGGAATCCGAAAATGACAAAATTTGCATGGTGTCTGTCTGTAGGGTGTCTGTTAGTGTGTTAGTCCGTTAGTTTGTTAGTCTGTGTACACGATATCTCAACAACAAACTGTCGCAGAGAGGTCAGATCAGTTTTAAAATATTACTTTCGATACTGTCAAGAACCCTATTCATTTGTAACATTCGAATTAAAAAACTTCGTAAGTTATGAGAAATTTACGATTTTCTTAACATGGGAGAATAGGAAAAAAATTCACTTAAACGTGCATTAAATGGAAACTTTTTACTGTAAAAATGTCAGACCAGTTTTAAAATATCAGTTTTGACGCCGGAATGAACATCAGTAACTATAAATATGCTACTTTGAAAATTTCGCAAGTTATTGGAAATTTACGAATTTCTTAACATGGCAGTATAGGGCAAAATTTCACATAAACGTCAATTTTGAGAGATATTTTCATCGTAAAGCTGTCAGACTACTTTTGAAATATTATTTGGGACACTGGCATGAATATTAATGACTATGAATTTTCCAATATAAAAATTTCGTAAGTTATTGGAAATTTACGAATTTCTTAACATGGCAGAATAGAGCAAAATTTCCCATAAACGTCAATCTTGAGGGATATTTTCATAGTAAAGATATCAAACCACTTTTGAAATATTATTTTGGATACTGGCATGAATATCATAGACTATGATTTTTCCAATTTAAGAAATTCGTAAGTTATTTGGAATTTACGATTTACTTCACATGTCAGAATAAGGCAAATTTGAGCATAAACTTCCATTTTGAGGATCATAAATACATTAGACAACTTCAAAATTACATTTATGATATTTTTTTTAACATGATTGAATACAAATATTCTAATAGGAAAATTTCATAAATTATTCGTAATTTACGATTTTACCAACATAGCGAAATTGTAAATTTTTCATATAAATATGAATTTTGA
This sequence comes from Salticus scenicus, assembly GCA_963930645.1. Lineage (NCBI taxonomy): Eukaryota > Metazoa > Arthropoda > Arachnida > Araneae > Salticidae > Salticus > Salticus scenicus. Next base: position 209,566,363 of record OZ005662.1, read on the forward strand.
GGATTATTGCATTGGAAATAGTAGCATGAAAACTAAACAACGGAATTGACCCTGATAAAATAAATTAGTAGATTAGAATAAGATAAATATATCGAAGTGAACGGTGGATAGCCTATTAGGCGGGGATTTCATTCTGTCACTGTATCAAGCTTTGGTCAAATTCATTTCTTTTAACATGATTATAATATGTCTCGCACTAGAAATTTATGAGAACATAAATATGATGGGGAACTGAGCAAAGTCCACCTATGCCAATTATTTTTTTTTATATATTTTTTCCTCTCTCTTTTTCAACAATTTCGAAAAATGTTTATGACTCCGATTTGTCTATCCACGCAAAAAATATTAATATAATTTCTTGAATTTGATATACGTTGTTCAAGTTCACTATCGGACGTACCGATTGAAAATGGTGTAAATACCATCACTGTTTGTGTACAGAAATACACAAAAGTATTTCAAAGCATTGCGTTCTACGAGAGGTATTTCTACAAACCATATTTCAATAAGTTTACTTTGCATAAATCATAATGAAATTCAGATATATTATTTATATCGTATGAAAAAAAGAATGCGTTCTATAGTATATAGTACAATAGGCATAATGATTTACAAAAATATTCAGTTATATTAAGGACTCTATGAGGAAATAACTGGAACTGTATTTTATTTTTATTAAGCATTTTAACACTTTTTACAATTTTTAAGAGTGAATATGATTTGAATTATGTCTGTCTGTCCACCTGCAGCTCCATAAATATTTTCAGAATTTCTTCAAAATAATATATGTTATTCAAGTTCGCTATGGAATGTTTCTGATTTAAAAATAGCGTTAATATGCCCAAATGGTTTATGCATAGGTTCACCCAAAAAATATTAATGCATTGCGTTTTATGAGAGACATTTCTGTGAATCACATTTCTATAACTTTCTACTGTCACTATAATCCAAATGAAATTGAAGCTGTTCACTATAATCATAACGAAATTGACATTTATTGTTAATATGCTACAGTCGGTAACAAAAGTGTCCGAACACTAGTAAAAATTCCTATATAAAAAAAAAAAATGCTTAATACAGTTTTGCTAAATAAATCCTAGTCGAATCCTGTTCTTAGTCAGTCTAAGAACAGGATTAGACTAGGATTTATTTAGCAAAACTGTATTAAGCATTTTTTTTTTTTTTTTTTATATAGGAATTTTTGCTCGTGTTCGGACACTTTTGTTACCGACTGTACAATAATGTTTTGTATAGAATATGATATGTTTAGCGTTTCTATTTACAGGACTACACTGAAATATTCGGTTTCAGTAAGAGCTACAATGAGAAATTGCTGGAATTGCATTTCCGTTTTGCGTTAAGCATTTTAAATACTTTCTAACTACGTTTACGAGTGATTATGAGTTCAGTTCGTCTATATGTCTGTCTTTCTGTCCTATTGTCTGTCCGTTGTGTGATAACGTAGCCAATAAAAGTGAAGGTTAAACGATGCAATGAGTACGAGCAGTTGGAAAGTATTAGTAATCAGGGCCCGACTATGCTTTTGAAGACCTGGGGCACTGATGCTGTTTGGAGGCCCCCCTTAGCCTGCTCTAAAGAGCTTGCCAAAAGAACCCATTCTCAAAAACAAAAATAAATAAATAAAAATAGAGCATTTTTTTAAATTTTTCCTTCAGTTATACCTTCTATTTCCTCATTTTTTTTTAGCAACCTACAACAAAATCATTAGTTTTATATTCAAGACAAATGAAAAACTGAAGCACATTGATCAGCCAAGGTTTAGGAAATTAGTCACAAAATTTAATAAATGTTTAAGCTCTCTAATAAAATATAGAAAAAAAAATTAATCAAATTTTGTTTTTAATAGACATAATGAAAAATGTTTTACCATTACTTCTTAATTTTTGGAAATGAGGCCCCCTAAATTTGAAGGCCCTGGGCCAGTGCCATAATCTGGCCCTGTTAATAATCAATGCTAACAGCATGATTTTTCGTTGTTGTTCATATTTGAAATGGTACTCTTAATTATTTAAAAGTAGCATTTAATTTTTTTTACTCGTCAAAAGATATTAGTTAACGTATGTTTTCAACAAAATCACTTCGACAAATGTTTTCAGGGGAAGACTTAGAATTAAAGACTTAGGATTCACATAAAATCATAAAAGATATTTTTATTAAGCAATATACATTTTTTATTTTTTACAAAAAATTTAAAAACATGGTTTTTAAAAAGGTGCTTGTCTTATAATTATTTATTTTTTAAATTGGTAGTAGTGCTTTAAGAATTTTTCCAATTCTTCATTTTCTAAATAAAGATTTCTCTTCTCTTCTAGGAGTCTTGATGATATCTTTAACTGCAACCTATTTAAAATTAGAATAAGATTCATTTAATGAAGTTATTTTCTTATAATATGTACTACACTGTAAAAGAAAAAAAAATGCAGAAAAATTTTGTAATTTTTTTCACGGAGTATTTGTTTACTTTCTAAAATTATAGAAATTTATTGTAAAATTGTATCTCAGTCTGTCAAAAGATATGTTTTTACTGTAACCATTGATACAGAATTTATCAAGGGGAGTTACATATTTTTATTGTTTTGCATACTGTGAACATGGTACCAAAACAGAATTTGGAAGTGCAAAGTAAAAACATAAAACGTGGCTTCGTAGCTGAGAAGTAATATTGCCACCGAACCTTTGAACCAGGGTGTGGTCGAATTGGCGAATATTAAAAATGCAAGTTTTTTTTTTACAGTAGGGGAGAGTTGTCTAAAACGGGGACGGCGGGTCAAATGGGGATGTTCACTTTCTTATTGATTAGTGCTGTCCTCTTTGAATCCAATAGTCTACGATAATTCTAATTTAGCTATAAGCAAGTTTGAATCTAGTTGTTGACATATTTTACCGCATCTGTTATTTTCTAGAAAGTTTTCAAATTTTTGCGATTTTCATTTCGATTGTGGCCGTACACTGTATTGTATCTTATCAAGTGACCTTTGAACGTTCGATTTTGGTAAGTACGTTATGGATTCGTCTAGATTTAATATACATTTTAACGCTTTGCTTTATAGTTTTGTCTGACACGTGTGTGAAGAGACGCCACGTTTTTAGCACACGTGATGGTCGGCTCAAACGGGGACATTGACGGTAGTCCAAAACGGGGACGTCGAACCCCAGAAATATTCAGCTTTTAATACTTCGCCTAAAATAACAATGCATCTACCACAAGAAAATGAACGTTTGCAAAAAAGAGTGAATGACAAGAGGAGAGGTAAAACTGTCATACTCACTTCATCACCTTACAAAACAGAATTAGAAGCTGTGGAACAGGAGAAAAATGCTAAGCAGAATAAACAGAAAAGGAAATTGGTCAAGAAACCCACCGAACCTAATCCTAGCTATCCAAAAACTAAAAAAGAGAATTAAAAAAAAATCAAGACCCAATGTTATCATCTGATGAAGAACAGAATAGTGAGGACGCTTGCATTTTTTGTAATGAACTTTACATTGACTCGAAAGACAAAGAGGTGTGGATTCAATATAGCAGCTGTCGAGGTTGGGCACATGAAGCCTATTCAAGTGTTGAAGAAAGCGATATCAATTTCACATGTGACTTTTGTATCTGATTATTTTTTGTGTATGCTAGTAACTGTTGAAAAAGATAACAAAATACTTTATCTGCATTTTGTTTTTGCATTCAATTCACTTTTTCTTTGTAATCCAAGTTTTTCTAATAAGGAGGTTTAGTAAGTTCTAATTCGCATTAGGACTTGAATTTAGGCTATTTCTTATGAGTACCCTATTTTACCCAACCGGTTGTCCAAAACGGGGACATTGCACATTTTTCAGAAAAATGTTTTTTCTGCCTATACTAATGATATTTTTTAAAAAATAACTTTGCCATCTGATAGTCTAAGACATGCTTTAATCAGGAAGTGCTTTGCCGAATTTTCTTTATTTATAGATTTTCTTTTGTGGACAGAGATATGTTAGCGTCCCCGTTTTGGACAACTTTCCCCTATTCCCTAAGGAAAAAATCTGCTGTGTACGATTATTCTCGGTATTTTTCGGTTACGGAAAATTTCTCTCAATGCATTTTTGTCATAGAATACGGATATTTTCTGTATGGTATAAAGCTACTTTTACTAGAACCATAGTATAGCAATCAGTAATTAAGATTACTAGCGAGAGATAGCGCTGTACATGTTATGTTCTGAGTGAACGTCACCGTCAGGTCTCTGCTAGCCGCGATGTAAATAAATTGTGTTCCACTATGAACACATTTGTAATCTTAGCTCATCGGCCGTACTTGGTTGTTAGCTATAAATAATCCAAGTTACTACTTTTTTTTTTACTTTCTTCTATACGTATATATAGAGAAAGTATTGGATTCGTGAAAATTTTCGAACTCCAATTTTCGATGGATTTACACGTTTTGGGATGTCCTGCAAACGATTTGACTGCTTTTAGAAAATGTCTGTCTGTGTGTGCATATCACAAATTTTGTGACTACGACACAAAATTCTACGACTTTTGGATGAATGGGTGCCTTCTTTTGGCAAATAATCGCTTTCTTGGATACTGGCTCTTGGGATATTGCAAGGTGAAGGAAACCAGCTTTGGTGGGAGTGGAATATTGGTTTGGTGAATTAATTGGTGGATATGATATTCGGGAACAAATAGGTTACTAGTGCGTGATCTATTCTAATATGTAGTCAATGGTCACTGGCTACTGCGTTGCATTAAGCCTAAAGTAGGGAAAGCGATCGATCAGTAACCGCATTTTTGTTCTGGTTCCACCACTAGTTTCTGGTTTATGCATACGAAAAGATATTTCTTTGGTCAAATTGGTGCTCTTGATTCGGCAATTGAGTCATGGGCTCAATATACAGAAAGTTTGCAGCAGTATTTTATCGCAAATAGTATGGAAGATGCTGAGCGTTATTTTTCTCACCATTGTCGGCCAATTTCCGTAGGGACTGCTCCGGGTTGGTTGATTGGATTTAACGTCCCACTAGTACTGTGAAATAGGTAATTGGCGACGGTCGTACTACTCTGAGATTTGATCTCGCCGGACTCTCCAACGACTAAATCCCTAGAAGTACTCATCACAGCTTTAAATAATCATTACGATCCCTTTCCTTCCGAGATTGCTGAGCGTTTTAAAATTAACAGTCGAATTCGACATGCTTGCGAATCGGTCGCCAATTACATCTCTGAATTTAGACGCCTACCAAAGTTCTGTAATTTTGATGCGTCGTTGGATATGATGCTGCAGGACAAGTTCGTTTGCGGTATTCAGAATGAAATTATTCAAAGAAAATTGCTATCAGAGACAAAATTAACACTCGCACGAGCGACAGAAATTGAAATTTCAATAGAAACGGCAGCAAGATATGCCAGCAACCTAGGGATGACTTCCGGCGGCGAAATAGAGTTTTTGTCGAAAAAGTGAGAAAACGCTGAAAAGGGCATCTAACATGCAGAAAAATACATCTAACGTCCGTTATTCAAACAAAAACAAAGAGAAATGAAATCACTGTGATGAAGCTCCCCTGTCAAAAGAATACAGATTCAAGAATTATTACATGCCATTCCTTCAAGAAAACTGCCACATCGCTAAAGTTTGCCGTTCAAAAAAGAAAATTCAAAGCTCTCGCTTAAACAATGTGCAGATTGCATAACAGAAAAATAAGAAGGAAAAATAGTTTACTCTATATAACATTACACAACATAAAGAAGCTCTGCCTCCAACCAAACTAAAGTACTTAATGCAAGGTAAGACTTTCATATTTGAAGTTGATTCTAGTGCTCCATTTTGAGTCATGCCATTTAAAGTGTTTTATGAAGTGAAAGAATTTTTCTCTCTTTTGTAACCTACTAAAAAATACCTTATAAAATTAAATTATTATACCCAGCATCCTATTGAAGTAATCAGTGTTCCCACCCCAGAAATAGTTGTCCAGAATCTCTTCACTACTTTTAAAGATTTGTTTTCCCCAGAATTGGACACAGTAAAAGATGCCAAAGCTGACCTGGTAAAGAAGGAAGAAGCAACTCCAAGATTTTTCAAGGCACGGCCGGCCCCCTATGCTCTGTTGGACAAAACTGATTAGGAAATTCTCCATCTTATGGAAATAGGCATACTCGAGCCAATAAAAACTGGAGAATCGGCAGCACCTATCGTTCCAGTTCTTAAACGTCGTGTTAGAATATGTGGAGATTTTAAGTTCACCACCAATAAAGTCACAGAGTTGGAACAGTACTCACTGCCAAACACTGAAGACTTGTTTGCCCAATATTCCACTGGGAAGATTTTTTTTTCAAAATTAGATCTAAGAGACGCCTATTGTCAGTTTCATTTGGATGACAAGTCTAAAGAATTAGTTGTGATAATTGCACACAAAGAACATTTTCGCTAAACAAGATTACCTTTTGGAGTAGCTTTAGCTCCAGACATATTTCACCGAGAAATTGATAAGATCCTGGAAGGGGGCTTTTTTACGGGAAGAATAACGAAGAGCCCTTTCAGAACCTAACTGCTGTATTTACAAAGTTACAAGATGATGATATCAATCTACATCCATATAACTGCCAGTTTCTGAAATCTTCTGTAGAGTACCTAGGCCACCGAATTGACCATGGACTTCATCCAGTCGATTCTAAATTGATGCAATTGTTAAGACTCCTGATTCGAAGAATGGAGATGAATTACGCTCCTTCATTGAATTTGTCACCTATTATGCTGAATTCTTGCTGAACATGTCCACCCTTTTAGCTCCATTGTATGACCTTTTAACGAAGAAAACAGTTTGGAAATGAAGAGCACCACAAAAAGAAGCTTTTGCAAAAGTTAAAAATACCTTACAATTCTCATCTTTATCGATGCATTTTGACAACGAAAAAGAAGTAGTGTCAGCTTGCGATGCTATATATATATTATCTAGATTCATTGTTGGGTTGTGTTATGATTTGTTGAAATTTAATTCATTACTTTTTAAATTTGAGTTTTGTCGCAAGATAAGAACATAAACTGTATTTTTGGCTGGAATTAGCTATACAGTTTTCCGAAATCTTGCGATCTCTCTGTTCGTAGAAGGGCATGTTCCCTGAAGTGTGAGTCATTCTATTTTTGAGCATTTCCTGTTCCAATTCTCATTTCCAGTTATCTTTTTTTCATATTGTTAAAAGATTTTTGGTTTTTCTTTGATCTTCTTCTACAATTTTGCATCATAAAGATCACATCTTGTTGGTCTTAGTGTCATGGTCCTAATTGCGTAAGTAATTTAAAATGAATTTATCTATTAATTGATGCTGTAAATGTGTAAATGAATCAAAAATATGTGTTAACATTTAAATTGAATTACAATATCTTTTATGTGAGTGTTGTTGGTATTGTCATGTATCTATTAATTGCTAATTTTTTTAACGTTATTAAATTCTTCACTTTATGTACATAAATTCTTTAATAGCGTGACGACATGACATGTGTAAAAATTTAGAACTATCTTTCACTTACTTATTTTTAAACTTTCTTTCTTTTTTTTTTTTTTTTTTTTTTTTTTTTTAATTAGTAATGTATTGGGTGAGTGCGAAAGTTCTACCCGTTTTTGGATATTCAAATTTGCAATGGAATTGACGTCATACATGACATTGTAATGACGCAAATCGTCGGCCAATCAAACGTGTGGATGCCTCACATATAAATGCATCGTGTCTCACAAAGTTAATCATCTCAAAAAAAAAATATCAGAGGGTGTAACATGGAAAGCGAGAAGGAGCATATAAAACATTGTTTGTTATACGAGTTCGATAAAAAGAGTACGTCAGCCGCAGCATGTCGAAATGTTTGTCAGGTTTATGGGGGGGATGCAATAGACGAAAGCACATGATGTCGATAGTTTCGTAAATTTAGGGAAGGAGACAGAAGCTGCCGAGATCAGGTGCAAGAATTTGCGGAGACCTTCAACGTACACCGGGCAACGGTCGAGAGACGGCTGGTTAAGTTGGGTTTTACGAGAAAGATGGCTCGTTGGGTTTCACATTACCTGACAGCTAATTAACCGGATGATCAAATCGCCACCTGCGTTTCCTTGCTTTCTCGGTACAAAAATGACCCATTCTTGACACGAATTGTGACAGAAGACGAGAAGTGGGTTATGTACCGTAACGTAAAGCGTCGTATGACTGTATGTCGCACTTCTGATCCGTCAGCATCGACTTCTAAAGCTGAACTTCATCCCAAGAAGGTGTTATTGAGTGTGTGGTGGGATGTGCAGGGAATAATTCACTGGGAGGTCCTGCCACTCAACCAAACCACCAATGCTGCATTCTACTGTCTACAGTTAGTCAGGCTGCATTCAAATTTCGTAGCAAAGTGGCCAGGTCTCACCAATCGTCGCGGTGTTATCCTTCATCACGATAACGCCACTCCACATGCTGCTGTCATCACTTGCCAATAATTACTGGGCTTTTCTTGGGAGGTTTAACCTCACCCTCCCTATTCTCCTGACTTGGCACCAACTGACTATCACCTATTTCGTGTGTTGAACAATTCCTTCAGTCAGAAAATCTTTGATGATCTTGATGCTGTGAAAACTGCCATGCAGGACTTTTTTGGCTCGGAACCGCCGGAATTTTACCGCCGTGGGTTTTTTGTCCTACCAGAAAGGTGGCAAGAGGTCTTAGATAGCAATGGGGATCATGCACAATAACAAGTACTGTTCATTTTGCGTTTATTTGCTCTTCTTTATGGGTAATAAAACGGGTAAAACTTTTGAACTCACCCAATATAAAAAAATCTTTATGTATAATTTTTCATATATTTTCTATCAAGTAAAATTAAGAATAATTGAGTTAATTGAAAAGTAAAAAAAAATATTTTTGTTCATTTTCGCATGCAGTTAACTTACATTATTCCGTTAGCCCAAATTCCCTAGCAGCCAGTGGTTTAGATTTGGCGAAAATTGTCGGCCTACACTGTAAAATATATCTCCTATATGCTGCCAGAAATTCTCTGTAATTTGAGAAAATACGTTCCGTAAATTTTTCGTAAATTACGCGTATTTTCTCAAATTACAGAAAATATCTGGCAGCAAATAGGACATATTTTTTACAATGTACTAATATGCAAGTAACGGATTTTGAAATATACAGTTACATATAATGTATCTTACCAGTAGTTTTCAACAGCTTGCGTTACACTGTTGATGAGAGCAACATTAGGAGCAGCATAGAGGAAATCGTACCAGTAGCCTTTTCTTACCAAGTAGGATAGAATTGTCTTGTGATTCAGTTGAAAATTATCTCTGTAAAAAGATTTGAAATATACTGTTAAAACTTTTGTGCTATTTTGAACCAAAACATGGGACTATAGTAGCTGCAATCATTAGATTATGAAAGACCATGATTGGGTTCTAGGTTGAACCAAAACTTGTCACTGGAGAAGTTGTAATCACACGATGGTGGAATACTTTACCATGATTGGGCGCTAGGTTGAACCAAAACTTGGTACTAGAGTAGCTGCAACTATAAGATTTTGGAAACATTTACCATGATTTGGTGCAATTTTTCAACAAGAAGCACCAAATCATGGTTGAAGATTTCACCATAGTGCGATTGTAGCAACTGTAGTACAAGTTATGGTTCAAACTAGCACGTTTCAGCTGCTGTGAAACCAAATTTTGGTTTAACCTAGCACTGAAGATTTTAACAGTGCAGTCAAAACTTACTATTTTTATACAGTTGAACCTCGTTAACGTGGACACGCTTAATAGGAATTACTTTTAACATGAACTGTTTCCACAATCCCCGTCAAAATGAAGATTAGTTTCTGAGTTACTGATAGCATGAACTACTGATAACATGAACAAATTTTTTAACCCCTCTGAGATTCACGTTAACGAGGTTCGACTGTATTTTATAATGTGATAACACTGGAAAACAGTGATTTTGGTGCTAACTATTTCTAGTCATACTTGGAATTGAATCACTGATCCTAAAATGTTTTCGGTTTTGCTCCGCCAGCTCTAGATTTTTAGCTTATCCACATTATATGCCAATGTAACCATGCTGGTAACAATGTGGAAATCGGTGCAAATGACTGTGTAGGTAGTATAATTTTATGTTCATGTTACAACTAAGTATACAAAAAGTAGTGAGCATGTTCTGCACTAGTTCTTGTTTTTCCTAGTTAGGAGTCTTATAATAGTTTCCAAGGAAATTCTTCACTACCATACAGAATGACATCCATGCAGCTGTCTCAGTACCACTATCACCCATTGAGTTTAATTATATTTTAATTATAGTAATAACAGTAATAATAATGATAATTATAGTAATTATAGTAATTATAAGTATAATATCTAAACTATCACTGTAAAAATATGTCCTATTTGCTGCCAGAAATTCTCTGTGATTTGAGAAAATACGTTCTGACAACGTAATTTTTTCGTAAATTACGCGTATTTTCTCAAATTACAGAGAATTTCTGGCAGTAAATAGGAAATATATATATATACACCGTGACCAATAAGTTCTCATACAACTTTTGAAGCACGTTAAAAAGTTGTACATATGTGTTTCTCTAGTACCGATTATTATGCAGGCAATTTAGTGAAAAGTATAAAGCTATTGCAAATGCAAATCTTGTACTAATTATAAATTTTCATTACCTAGGTAGAATGAAGAAATTGTAAGAAATAAATTCGTCAAAGGAGAGCAGCCGGGTGAAATTTTCAAAGAGTTGAAAGCCCTGGGGGTGCAGAGAGATTTAATTTACAGAACTATCAGAAGGTATAATGAGACGTCCTCTGTCGATGGCAGAAAAAGATCTGGCAGACAGAGGTCCGTTTGGACAAAAGAGGCTGTGAAAAAGGTCAGGGAAAGAATACGACGAAACGGACAAATATCTGCTAAAAAACTAGCACGGGAGTTCAAAATATCGAAGGAATCATTGTTAAATATTCTGCAAAAGGATCTTGAGTGCAAGGTTTATAGAAAACGTAAAATTCACGGAGTTTCGGAGTTTGCTAAGATGAAAAGGAAGGAAAGGGTGGAAGAAATTCTTGCTTGGCACGCTGGGGATGAATTTGTCTGTTCAGACGAGAAACAATTCATTTTTCAGCAAAGTCTCAACCCCCAAAATGACAGAGTATGGTCAGTTTCTGTTGATAACATCCCTGAGAGCCAGCATTACGTTCCGCGTTATCAAAATGCTTCGTCTCTGAAATGGTTTGGGACGCTATTTCCAAAAGAGTAAAATCTTGTTAGTCTTTCATTGATAAGGGGGTAAAAATGAATATCTAATATTATAAAACTGGGTTTTTGGAAAAAGTTTTACTCCCAAATGTCCAGAGTATGTATGGGGCGGAATATTTCAGCTTCCAACAAGATGGTGCCCCTTCTCATACTGCACGTGTGGTTCAGGAGTGGTGCAGTCAAAACTCAGCTGACTTTTTGCCAAAGAACGAATGGCCCCCAACTCCCCCGATTTGAACCCGCTTGATTATTTTGTGTGGTCATATATGCTCTCCCAACTGAATAACTATAAAATCACCGATTTGAGCAAATTCAAAAATGTAATTAGAAAGATATGGCAGGAAATGTCAATGGAAGCCGTGCGTGCCGCATGTGATGGATTTGAAAAGAGACTTAAGCTCGTTAAGAAACTAAAAGGCGGAAATATTCCAAAGTAATTATTGTAAAGATACTCAATGATTGCTACTTTAACTTGATGCAAAAAGTTTTTGTATGATTCATTTTGTTTTGTTGTAATAAAAATTTGAAAGTGTATGAGAACTTATTGGTCACGGTGTATATATATTTTTTTTTTTTGTGTGTGTGTGTGTAGAGCTATGTTAAAACAAAATGAGAGGCGTTTTTGAAACCAGCAGCACCAAAATACTCAGAATCAGTTCGAAAATTTCAGACACCCCGAAAACAATTTTATTTGTTGCCCAGTGTAACTGAAGAGCTTAGTGGATGAACAAGTTGTGTAAAAATTAAATAAATTTGAGAAAATAAGCAATAAAATGAAATATCTGAAAGCCATACGTACACAAAAAATTCTTCCAGCGAAACCGCGTTATTAGAAGACTTAAAAAAAGCAATAATTGTTCGATGATTAAAGAAGATAATATAATCTTGCTAGAAGAAATCTTAATTTTTTTTTCAAAAAACTCATTTACTTGTTCATCCTCAAAACCTGAAGTTATTCACACAAGAAAAATGTTTTGTCAAAACTACCAAATTTTTTGTTGAGGCCATACCGACAAAAAAATAAATAAATAATCTAGAGAGACTCCACTTGATTTTCCGAACATTAAGTAATTAATGGTTGTTTAAATAATTAAAGTAAGAGAAGTCGTTAAATAAACAAAAGAGAAAATTATAATAGGATGTTTGAATCTTTTTACCCATACAGTATATTTTTTAATTTAACGCTATTACGTTTCAAATAATTTGAGCCCATAGGTCATAATGATAAATAATTTTTCTTTGTGTCCCTTGAAAAAGTCTATAAATGCTAAATTGACAAAAATCTACACCGTTCGTGCGACGATAACCTATAACATATATATAAACCTTCAGCTGAATCGAATAAGGCATTTTAATGCTATCTCTTTTTAAGTAACTTGAGCCCATAGGCCATCGTGATAAAGAATTTTTCTTTGTATCCCTAAAAAAAAAAAAAAAAAAAAAAACTATATATGCTAGATTCACCAAAATCTATAAAGTTCTTGAGACGGCCACCGGATTATTATCGAATTATCTCGACTATACGGTTATTATCGAAAACATCTCTTATTTCACAAAACTGGTTACGACTAAATTTATTTTTATTTTGGCACTGTTAAACTTTTTTTGCTAGATAGAACTAAAAGTTAGTACTAGCACTTTCTCAAATTACAGAGAATTTCTGGCAGCAAATAGGGCATATTTTTTACAGTGTAATACAGCTGGAATCATAAAATAGTGAAAATTTCAACAATAATTTGATATATGTTTGAACCAAAACTTGGTACTAGAGTAGCTGAAAGGAAGAAGATAGGAAACTTGGTGCTTTTAATCAAGAACGAAGTACCAAATTATAGTAGACTGTTTCAATTTATTTGCAGCTTCCATAATATCAAGTTTGTATTCAACCTAGAACCCAAATTTTTAGTACTGTATTATCATCATTAACCAGCGGCGAAACAGTTCGGCATTTCGGAAATCAGCAGTAAAAACATCACGTTTAAATTCACAACTGGCCATAAAAAAACACGAATTTCTTAAAACTTCTATGAGAAGTCGAGTTGACTAGAGTGGTTTTAACATCGCACTATAGCTAGAGAGAGAGCGAATGTAGTGCCGATTTGGGATTCGACCTTAAAAGTGGTCCTAAGACATTCCACCACAATTTTAATTATCTGCGGAGGAAATGGGTCGCCTGCCTCGATCAACTCATGGAATCACGAAGAATTTTACGTGCACAAGCTACCATTAATGTATACGGCGGTATTCAGCCGGCTCGCAACAACACTTCCTATAATAACGTCTCCGAACTGAAATGTATGTCACGGTAGAACGGCCGATTACATCCAATCCACAGCATCCTATAAATATTTTAGCAAGCATTGGTTGGATGTAATCGGCTGATCTTCCGTGATGTAAAGCTCAGTTCGGAGACATTATTATTGAAGGTATTGCTCAAGGCCGCAATTCAATTACAAGCTCAGCGCTCTGCTAACCAAGCTATACGCAAGCAAAGTGTGACGTCACTGACCGTCCGTGGATGCAAGAAAAAGACTTCCTATGTTAATCGCCCATTGGATTTTTTGTAAAAAATTATTAAAAATCCAGGAAAATTTTTTCTCGATTTTAATCCCTGTATTTGAGTATAGACATGAATTAGTTATCGTATGCATATGTTAGATTGAGTTACTTTGCTGTCAAATTGACAAAATTTTAATTTTAAATTTCAAAACTCTGTCATCCTTGATGTTTTTTGTATTTGGCGATCAAAAACGTACTACGAAAATATACATGCCAGATGTATATTTTCGTAATATGTATTGCACGAAATATTGTTTCATATTATTCATTACTCTCTTAATATAAGTTGTTAAAATAACCATGATTTTTGAAAAGAATTAAATATGTTCGCCAGATAATTTGGCGATATTGTTTATTTTTTTCGCCAAAGATGACAGATATGAAATCTATTCCGCTGCAACAAGAGTATCTTATATCAGACACTTTATTTAGACATTTGAAAGCAAATTTGACTCCAAATTATGATAGAATGTTTATCATTTTCCTTTCAATTAGTATATTAGTTGGATATTTATTGTGTAAATATCGTCCTTTGAAATAAAATGTTTATATTTTCAATCGAATATGAAAGTTTGCCATTTTTTTTATAAAGTTTTGAAATTTAAAATTCAAATTTTTTCAATTTTACAGCAAAAACAACTTAATCTAACGTCTAACGCATGCACACGATAACTAATACATATCTATATCCAAATATGGGGATTAAAATCGGGAAATAATTTTCCTCGATTTTTAATAATTCTTTACAAAAAATCGAATGGATGTTTAACACAGGAAATATTTTTCTTGCATCCACTGACGGCCAGTGACATCATCACTTCGCTTGCGTATTGCGACCCCATAACAGCTGTTAAAAAAATTACATTTTAATTTTGTCTAGGAAACATTCGGATCCTAAAAAGAACTTTTTAAAAGATCGACGATATTAAAATGAACTCTTCAAATAATCAGTAAAAATTATAAAATGGACCCCTCTATAAAAATCGGCGGATTAAAAAAAAAAACTCTTCGATAAAATCGGACAAGAAAGACGAGTAAGTTCAAGTATCTGCCGACCACTCTCGAGTAACTTGAAATTTGAATTCAATTATCTACTAACCTTCCCAATCAAATATATAATTTATAAACTGTGGTTATAAAATTATGATACATAGTTATTGAAAATGGTGTACAGTATTTTAACATACTAAAATGAAGCCAGTTATAAACAAACGCTTTCCAGAACAAATAAAAGAAAGAAGCAACTTAAATGTTTTTATTTTATGACATTATAAAAGTTCGATATTATTTTCTCCAGTATCAGACAATAGTCTATTTCACTTCACATTCGTTTCAGCATGCCTGATGTTACTGTAAGTAGCGTGTTCATAGGTTCTCCAAGTTGCATGGGAAGATTGCATAATACACTTTGTCTTTCATAAAACTCCAGTGGCATACCGAGAGAGAAGAGAGGGGACGCACTGTGTTTATGGATATGAGGGTGGGAGAGCTCCAAAGAAACTTAAGATTTACGCACATGTAACTAGTAAAGTTGTCGTATCATTATTTTTACCTGAAACATTCGGGGCAATTTCACTTTAAGCTATTAGGTTCCTGTGCAAAGAGCCTCAATGTACATAAAAGTGACCGTACAGCGACAACCCCCACCCCTAAACGAAAAGAATCCATTAATTCAAATCTTGCGAAATTAAAAACCAATCAACCAACCATTAATGGAAAACCTGACTAAGGCAGGGCAAGTGGGGCTACATTGAGTTGGGTTTCTGAATCATTCTTTAAACTTACTTTAATGCCTTTTTATAGTTATAAGTTTAAATGAAAAAGTGCAAAGAGGCTTAAGAAGCTCAATGAGACTTTCACCGCAGGCTTGAGAATTGTTGGTCTGCCACTGAGAAATTCCACAAGTATAAAAGTTATATGGATAAATAATGAGGGGGGGGGAGGGGGTGCAAGGTAACATCACGAGGTCTATAATTTTTTCTAGGAATAATGCAGGCAGTTCCAACGTGGAGGTGAAAGGAAAAGAAAATGTTTTAATTATCCTTCCTTTTAAATCCGTTCTGGTACGTCTCTATTTAAAAATGGATTTACTAGAGTCTTTTAAAATACCATGCACTATTTTGAATAGCCCTGCATAATTAGTACCGTGTAATTTTTTTTATTATATTAATCTTTTGTAATCAGTGTCTCCGAAATCGTACTTTCTGTACGAGAGGATCTCGTAAACTCTTAATTACTACTAAATGATAATCGACATAGAAACTAAATTACTTTATTCTATATTCAACATAAGAAAGTATTGGATTCGTAAAAATTTTCGATTTACGGTTTTCAATAGATGTATACGTTTTGGGAGATGTGACTTATCATGATAGTATTTAGAAAACCTCTGCCTCTCTGTGTGTGAGTGAGACAAAAGATTTTTACCAACTCTATCTTGAGAACTAATGCACAAAATTAATAAAAAGTTACATTTAGTTGTACCTTGACCTTAACTGGTGTTTATCAACTTTTAGTGTATTAGATTGGCCAGATGTCCTCGAATCCCTAGGATAGTCCTCAAAAACTACCTTCGTCCCCCAAAAAATTAGAACACATTTGAGGACGCCGTTTATAAAGTTATATTATAATAGTTTATTATATGTATAATAAATAAGCTGAAATAAGGTCTTTCTGGTACTTTACACCTAAAAATTATTAAAATTTTACAATTTAAGGTGATTTATTTATTTTGTCTTCGAAATTCGGGGATACCGCCATCTTTTACCTCAAATTCAATTAAAATATATATATTGTCGCCTAAGTGCATATCGCTCAACAGATGGTGATGTCATCATTTTTATCTTAATTTTCAATATGGTAGCATGGGACAAAATTTCTTATAGATGTACACAATGAAAATTATTTTTAACCAATTAATGTGAGTAACAATCAATCAGGATTAAACTTTTACATATGGAGTAGCATCGCTTCTCCCCTTAGGGATATAAATTTTCAATATGAGTATTTTTCGAAAGAACTAATTGGAACCTTTAAAATGAATGGTTGAACAATGTATTTGTGATAATTAGAAACAAAATTAACGATTTTTTTCCCCATTTATAACTAAATAAATAAATAATGTCAGATAAATGAATAATTCAATTCCGGTTCATACTCATCTACGTAAAGAGATGGGTAAGCTGCATTTTCATACTTTAGTTAATTTTAAAAAATCTAATTGTCCGATCGATAAGCTGTTTAGTCCGACGGATTCAGAAAAATTCCCCCTTTCATTTGGTACCTTATTTGTAACGAAGTTTTGATTACATTTTTTAAAATTAATTAAAATATGAAAATAATAACCTGCTAATAACTTCAAAACTGGACATTTAAATTTTTAATTGTTGCCAAAAAAATTTACCAGTTATTATTATCATTATTATTATTATTTTATTTATTTATTTTATTTATTACTAAGATGTTGTGTACAGGACACAAAATTGTCTTTCTTTCGATATTTGGGGTTACACTTTTTTTTTCTTTACGATGAGCCCGAGAAATATCTGGTATTTTAGGTAATACTAGTCTATAAAACTAAAGACGACGCAAAATTGAAGACTGAAGAAGGGTAATAAAAATAGCAAACAAAAATCAACGAGCAACCTTCTAGTTTTAATATCATAATATAATAATAATAATAGTCTAAAATGTGAGCAAATAGCCTGTACATAATGTGCAAATTTAATGAACAAGCGCAAACTTACATATTGTAAGTGTATCCTTTAATACCAAGTACGTCCTCCATTATCAAATTCGCTGCATTTACAATGTCGCTCAAAAGATTGTAAGCTTCCATAGATCTCTCTTTAAAGACATAGTTGTACTTTAAATTGCTCTCTTGCTGCAAATATCTAGAAAAAGAAATCGAAGCACAAAATCATCTTGAAGCACACAGTACATAATTAAGCATGTATAAAGAGAAATATGTTTAAAGTAATAGAAAATTTAACATTTTCCAACAAAATTTAAAAAATGTTTATGAAATGGCTTGTCTGTATGTTTCTTTGCCTATTTATTTTTTGGAAGTGAATATAACTTGGCATTCGTTCCAAATGTTCTCTGCACTTATTTCTATAGTTTATTATAGTATGTATTAGTATTATTGGCTTAGTTTGTAGTTCCTTCCTGATGTCATCATTCCTTATTTTATCAAGATTTCAAAGAGTAAGACGAAGGTGATGGGTTTTGAAGGTAAAGAACCTATAAGAACAAAGATTATCTTAGAAAATAAACCAATTGAACAAATTTCACATTTTAATTATCTAGGGTGTGACATATCTTATAATTACAACAATGATATACAAAACAAGCTAAATAAGCTCCAATATATCTGCGGGACTAAAAAAAGAATATTAAGAAATACACGAAAAGATACCAGAATAAAATTTTTCAAGACAATGGCGATACCACCTCTTCTAAATGGAAGCGAGACATGGACGCTGAAAAAGAGTGATGAAAGAGAAATACAATCTTCAGAGATGAAATTTCTAAGGAGTGTGAAAGGTTGTTCTATAATGGATAAAATAAGAAATGATGACATCAGGAAGGAACTACAAACTAAGCCAATAATACATACTATAATAAACTATTGAAATAAGTGGAGAGAACATTTGGAACGAATGCCAAATGACCGTATACCAGTGTTGGGCATAATTGATTAAAAAGTAATCGAATTACAATTGAATTACAATTAATTATAATAACAATTATTTTACTGTCAATCAATTAACAAGTAACGGATTACAAATAAATTGGATTACATATTCAATTTATTTGTAATAATTCAATTTATTTGTAATCAATTACTTGTTAATTGATTGACATTAAAATAATTGTAATTATAATTTAATTGTAATTCAATTGTAATTCAATTACTTTTTAATCAATTATGCCCAACACTGCCGTATACCAAAGACAGCTCTAAACTATAGGCCAAGAGGGAGAAGAGATAGAGGAAGACCACGTAAAAGATGGATTGAGGCCGGAACAAGCTTATAGCCTTCAACCTATAGTTTAGTTGGACATGATGATGATGATTTAGTTGGACATGATGATGATGATTTTTTACTTCTTTCTGTATATATGAAAAGAAAGTATAGAATTCGTAGAAATTTTTCGAACTCCAGTTTTCGACGAATTCATGCGTTCTGATAATTTCCTGAACACGACATGACTGTTTTTCAAAAATGCCTGTCTGTTTGTATGTATCACAAAATTTGTGGACGCTTATCTCACGAACTAATGATCGGAATTTAACCAAAGTTAGTATTTAGTTGCGCCTTGACCTAAACTGGTGCTGATTACATTTCGAGATCAATCGCTCAACAGGACAAAATTTCGTACAAATGTACATAATGAAAGTTATTTTTGACACATGATTGTAAAAGTAATACGAATTATTGATAATAGTAGTCTTAAACGAGGAAAAAAGTGTGTGCAAGTAGGACCATTGCTCCCTCTCCACCTCGGGGGGGGGGGAGTATACCCCTCAGGGTGTGTAACTTTTCAATATAGGTATCTTTCGAAAAAACGCGTCAATATCTTTAAAATGGATGGTTGAACCATAGATCTGTGATAGTTTAAAATAAAGTTATTGGTTTTTTTTTTTTTTTTAATTAAGCAACTTAAAAAAAAAATAAATTAAATAAAAAATCGAATTTCTTCTGATATTGGCACAAAATTGGCTCTCTTTCGGCATTTAGTGTTATGCTTCTCTGAGATAAAAATCATCTGCATTTATAATAAAAATAATTTCAATAAATAATAAATTAATAAGTATTTTGTACTGCGTGAATTTATATAACATTATATAGAAGAAAGTCTTGTGGTACACAACATACTTGTTTCTTTTTTTCCCTTGCTTTATCAATTTCCACAATTTTTTTTAGAATACCTTGAAATGGATATGTATGTTAATTACATTGGAGTATGTACCATTGAAAATATCATAAACAGCAAGATTTTTTTGTGCCGAAATCACAAAACAATTCAGGTTAATTACGCCCTATAGTCCAGTAAATAAAGGGGGGTGGGGGAAATGGCCAGTATCGGAACAAATTTGGATAAAGCTGCATTTTTCCCAGTTGATAGATCATGATGAAAGGAACATTTTCTCAAAAGTCCCCACTTGTCGCACTCGGACTCCCCCTCCCCCCCCCCAGCCCCCTAAATGCTAAAATATGAAAAGTGTCAGAAAATTGCTTGAAAATCTAAATGTAATTGCTTTTGAAATTTGATTCTTTTTATTTATATTATTGCTTATATTTACTATAACTTTTGCAATTGAAACTTTTCTCTAAAACTAATATTTGTACCACTAAAAAAAGTCTCAAAAAAGTCTAAAAAAAAAAAATTATTTTTCATTGTGTGATTCTTGAATTTTCTCCCCTATCATACAAAACTAGCAGGCTTTACCCGCGTCGCTGGGCATTATATTTAAATTATTTCTTTTTAACTGAATAATTGAAATGTTTAAATAAATATATTTCGATTGGCGACTATTTTCGCCACAGCTTTAGTATGAGACATCCTTGGCAATATCAAACATTTTTTTGAACGTCTCGAATCTGTACAACAAAACTATTATAAAAACGAATATTCTCGAAAACAGTCCAACAGTAGTGTTAATTCTTAAAATATTCTGGAAACAGTTGAAGCTTTTACTCGTACAGTAAAAGTCACTATTCGATGAATGTTCTGGAATAGTTCAAAAATAGTCACTTGTTCTACAGGAGTAAAGCAAATAACATCAAATACTCCAGAGCAGAAATTTTCGCTAGTTCAGAAAAATGTCTGGTCGCTTAGAGCTCAATCCCTAAAGTGCAATCACTCAAAATAGGTTGCTGAATAACTCTGAATCGCAGTGACTACATACTCTTTCGCAGAAATCAACTCACTTTTACTTATAACTTTTGGCGATGGGGCTTGGAGATGATTCTCTCAAGAATCTCATGTAAAGCTCGAGATCTATGTTCCCGTGTGTCGGAGAGCTTCGAAATTGTAAACTACCATTTTCCCACAAATTTGGTTGCCCACTCGCCAAGTTTGCCGCCAAGGCTGACCCCACTGGAAGTGAATGAACTACCCTTTTATTTTCACTTTGCCTGTAAAACTACTTTTATTGCAACAATACATCTGATGCAGGAAAAAGGCTTAATCCCTTGTAACAATATGCTATGAGCACTATTTCTGCCGTATTTTAGACAAATAATGTTTCTATAGTTATATATATTTCCCATTAAACATATTTTTATTTAGTTATTCAAATATTAATTTGAATTAATCAAATATTTCTGCCTGACAGCGTGCAAGTGAAAATAAATGAGTTGCAGTCACACGCAGCAGCTCATTTATTTGTATGTTAAATTAGCGTAGTGATCTATTTATATAGTTTGCAAGAGAGGTAACGATTCCGGTTCGTACTCATCTATATAGCAAGCTGCAACATAATTTTCATACTTTAGTTAATTTTAAAAAATCTAATTGTCCGATCGATAAGCTGTTTAGACGGATTCAAAAAAATTCCCCCTTTCATTTGGTACCTTATTTGTAACGAAGTTTTGGTTAGATTTTTTAAAATTAATTACAATATGAAAATAATAGCCTGCTAATAACTTGAAAACTGGAAATTTAAATTTTTAATTGTTGCCAAAAAAATTTACCAGTTATTATTATTATGGGTATTATCCAACTGCACTCGCTAGTTTTAACTCCCCTTTCACTTACTCTCTTGCAAGTTTCTATCTTACCACCCCTTCGCTCTGAATAGGAAGAACCCAAAAGTTTGTTGGTGGAATAATACTAACTGCCCTAGCTGGAAGTTTATAATTTTATTTGAACCGAGTTACCTGCGTTTTCAGATTCATGCACAGCGAAGTAGGGGTGTCCAGTGTTTTTTTTTTTTTTTTTTTTTTTTTTTAACGTGCGTGATAGTGATGGCCGCAGAACCGAGTTACGTGCGTTTTCAGAATCATGCACAGCTAGGTAGGGGTGTCCAGTGATTTTTTTATTTTTTTTTTTTTTTTGCTTTTTACGTGTGTGGTAGTGATTGCCGAGTTACAGACGTTAGATTCATGCACTGCGAGGTAGAGATATCCAGTGATTTTATTATTATTATTATTATTATTTTGTTTCCCATTGTATTTTTTGTTTTCTATTTCATTACTTTCAGTGGAAGGATCTAAATTCATAACGGGGGTTTCAGGTAGCAGGAGGCGTTTGCATGTCCGAGAGCAGTTGGTAGTTTTTTAAAGTGGGGGAAAAATAAGCGAGTGCAGATGGTATTCGCCCAATTAAATATGTTTCGAGCGAAAAATAAAAAATGATAAAACATTAAATTTGCTCATGTACATGAAAAACTGAAAATATGAAAATCGAGTTAAAAAAAAAAAAAAAAAAAAAAACCATAACCTAACCACACCATAACATACATTTCAATTTTAGATTTTTTCTTTTTTGTTTTATTTAAATAGTATGTTTTTGGCACGGATGAATCGCACTTGGCATGAAAGCTAATTCATTGATAATCCTGGGTAATATTTTGAAATTTTGATGCTGAAATAGATCGGACATTTTTTGCCAAGGACTCTACTTTTGTGAAAGCCACTTTAAGCCAAGTAGCGCATCAAAGATATAAATAAATGATAAAATATTGAAAAACAGAACAGAAAGAAAATGAAAGGAAAAAGAAAAGAAACAGAAAAAATAATCGCATGAACTGTGTATTTTTCTCTAAAATGGCGATAAAAATTCAAAAATCGACAAGGGGAGCTATATTAAGGCTGTACTATGATCAGATTTACATATTTAATTATTTATTTATTTATTTTTCTATACACCAATTACTATTAACTAACTCAACTACTATTATAACCACAAAAAATTTTCTCATGCGATAGATGTAGCCGATCATAGCATATTGTAATATTATATTTGGCGTGAAATTGTTGTTATTTTATAGTTGATCGAATAAATCAAATAAATATAGAAAATAACGTGAACGAAAATATTATGTACACCACGTATAGTGTTATTCATAAGTAACTGGGATTAAAATGTAAAATTGCTACTTCAATGTTTTCGATACTGTCATCTGATAAGCACCCAAATGGAAGCCCACTGGTAAGCTATTGTCACAGGCAATAGGGACAGGCACCCGAGAGTGTGCGAATGAGTGAGTCCCTGCCGAAGGCAGCAGGGATAGGAAGAGGGCTTTTGAGCAATTTCATGATTTAAAAAATAATAATAACTTTTTTTTGGTCTAAAGCGATATAGAAAAGGGTTTCCTTTAAATATAGTGACCAGCGAAGCAGGCATAGCCTTCGTTGATTCCCTACCTTAATTGATTTCACATTCCGTCATATTCGACGGGGTTATATACTAGTTGGTATATAAAAAAATAAATAAATAAGTAAACATTATCGTGCTACACAACTTTATTATATCTTTCCCTTAGAGGCTTTTGAATTTTTGTACTATAAATTGGAGCGTAACAATAAATTGGAGCAATGTGGCTTGTAATAACCTATTTTACTATGTTTTTACTCACTTTCTTGTTTATTGTTTATTTGTCCAGTACAAATCTTGCAATCGATTTTTAAATAACTTCCCGACTAGCTAGACATTAGAAACTTTTAGAATAGCTCAGAACACAATGACAACGCAATACCTTGAAGCCCGATTTTCGAATTTTTGATTAGTTTCCTTTTAATTAATTAAAATATGAAAATAATAACCTCCTAATAGATTTAAAATTAGCTATTTTAATATTATCTATTATTTAATTATTTGAAAAAAAAAAAAAAAGAGTTCATTTTCTTTTGACATAAAAATAGTAAATACATTTAATTAAACGTGAACAATAAAAAACTATAAAAAGTTAAATTAGGCATCTCACAAAAATTAACGTCGTTATAACTTTAAAAATTTTCTACACGTTGATAAAGTGTTAATATGTAGTTCATGATGCTAATATATATTGTTCTAAAAGTATTTATATTTTATTTTTAAAACCAACGGTTTTTTATATCGCTTTCAATTCGCTTTCTTGTTAATACATACAATTGTCAAGTTTATATAATTTAACAGAAAATTTAAAAACATGATATATAAAAAGATTTTTTTTTTTTTATCTTATAATTAATGAAGTGTTATTTCAAAAAATCACCTATCTCTATATTTAAGAGACGCACTTCAAACTATATACTTACGATTTTATTTGTTTATTTTCGTGGTGTTTTTCCAATAACTTCTTTTGGGATTCATATTCTTTGTCTATAGCAGCTTGGATTTCCCGAAGTTCATTGTAGAGATCATCTCTTCTGCTAATTAGTTTCGCATGCTTTCTTTTCAATTTAGAGAAAGACAATTTCTTCTTCTTGTAATTCTCTTTCACATCAAATAGTTCTTTCTCGAGTCTTTCGAGCTTCAATGCGTAGTCTAGTTTCTGTTTTTCTAGATCTTTCCTCAGATCCTGTTAAACAAGAATAAATATAAAAGCATTATTTGTCATTAAAACATATAGAAAGACCTTATTAAAATATTTGCTTATCAAAGGAATTAGAATCATTTCAGGTAACCTTTTGCGATATTTCGATTAACTTTTATTTTTAAAGCTAATGAAGGAAGCAAAAAATGCCTAACTATAGCTAATAAAATCTGAAACTGAAGGCTAAATCTGAAGAAAGCTAAAGGTGCATTTTAAAATTAAATAATCTTGTGTGTCACTCACACGACTTTCTCTTACCCTGAAAATTAATACTATAAATACAGGTTGGAGATTAAGAGGTAAGATAACGAGTACTGTTATGCAAACATATCTTAAAACAATTCAAATAAGGCTTCGGAAGAATTTTATATGATAACTAGCAGACCCGACCACGCGTCGCTGTGTCTATGTTATACGTTGGTTTATATTGTAGTAAAATATTCAATATATTCAAATTATTATTTACGAATAAAGACCGTCCTTGATAACATCCTTGATCCTAGAAGGCTTAGCCCGCTTCGCAGGTCCCTATTTTTAAATGATTCACTAAAGAATTCTCAAAATTGCATTAATTTTTATCATGTGAAAAGAGAAAAAAATCTGATCGAGAAAAATGTCGCATCGAGATCCCATTGTGCTCTGCGCGCGCGCATTTATGTTCGACACTCATAATGAATCCCTATATTATCGAAAGTGAAATGATATAAAATAGAAAAAATTCTTCTCTCATCGGTGGAATAATCTGCCTGGACCCACACTCCCTGCGGCAGCCTATACCTGTTCGCACGGCAAGCGAGTTCCTTCGCCCACCGTTCCCGCCCTTCTTAATAATTCTATACTTTTGAAAATATCCGCAATCGATTTATCGGGCCTTAAAACTTAATAATACTAATTTTCAACACTCTAACTCTTATTACTATTTTTTTGCCCCTTTGCCATCCACCTCCCGTGTATTCTAATAATTTTGCAAATTTGAAAATATTTGCAATTGATTTGTAGGTATCCAAAACCTCTATGCACAAATTTGAACGATCTAACTCTATTTTAATTTTTCCCCCTCTGCCCCCCTTTCCGCCCTTCCTAATAAATTTATAAATTCGAAAATATCCGCAATCGATTTGTAGGTATCAAAAACTCTATGCACCAATTTTGAACGATCTAACTCCGTTTTTATTTATTGCTCCTCTGCCCCTCTCCCCCCCCCCCTTTCCACTCCTCCTAATAATTTGACAAATTCGAAAATATCCGCAATCGATTTGTAGGTATCAAAAACTTCTATGTACCAATTTTGAGCGATCTAACTCTATTTTTATATTTTTTACTTCCGCCCTCCTTCCCGTTCCCCCTAATACCTTTACGCTTTCGAAAATATTCTCATTCGATTTCCAAGCCTCTAAAACCTATCTGTACCAATTTTGAACAGTCTAACTCTATTTTTATTTTTTTTGCCCCTCTGTCCCCCTTCCCACCCCTCTTAATGATTTTACAAAATCGAAAATATTGGCAATTAATTTGCAGGTACCAAAACCGCTATGTACCAATTTTGAAAGACCTAACTCTATTTTTTTGTTTTTTGCCCCTCCGCCCCCTTTCCCGCCACTCCTAATAACTTTACACTTCGAAAATATCCTCATTCGATTTGTAGGCCTCTAAAACGTATTTGTACCAATTCTGAACGGTCTAACTGCATTTCTATTTTTTTTTTTTTTTTTTTTTTGTGAAATCTTGTTTTGCCACCCTCCCCCCCTTGGGGTCGAGTTTTTGTAATAAAAACTATCCTATCTCTCAAGCTGGATCAAACTGCACATGGTGTGCGAATTTTATTATAATCGGTTAAGTGGTTTAGGAGTCCATTGAGGACAAACATTGTGACACGAGATTTATATATATTAAGATTAGTTCTGTGTGAGAGGGGCTACCGCCCCCCTCAAACCCCCGTTTTATTAATGCACCTGCATTTATATAGAATTTAATTCGGTTATTAATAAATAATTCTGTTTTTAAAAAACAATTTATTAAAATTATCATTTAAACAAATTATCTTTTATGATAATACAGACGATTTCCATATTAGAGAAGTAGTATAACGCTGAATATCCAAAAAAAAGTTAAATTTATTCTCAATATTACTTTTTTTTTTTTTTTTTTTTTTTTTGTTAAAAATGAAAAAAATTGATAACTTTATCTTAAATTATCGCAGATCGATGGTTCAACCATTCGTTTTAAAGGTATTGGCGAGCTCTTTTGAAAGATACCCATCATGAAAATTTACTCTCCTCGCAGGGGGAATTCTCCTCGCAGGCGAGGCTCCTGCATACACAATTTTTTTTTTCCCATTTGACTATCTCTATTACAAAAAATATATATTCGTTTCATTTGGTTTAGTGCAGTCTATAGATGTTAAACTCTACTTACCTGCATTTTCCCCCATAGACGTAATGTATTTGAATACTTTTGAGTGTCCCTGTACACGAACCATTTGCTTCATCTCAACGAAAAGCTTACTGTAGCATCCCTATATGATACACATTTAGAATACCGAGTTTGGAATTTCTGTTCTATTTGTTCTTGAGATATGCTGATAACAGACAGACAGACACACAGACCATACGCTACAAAAATGATTTTCGTATTGAGGGGACATCAGAACATGTAAATATAACAAAAATTCGCGTTCGAAAATTTGATCCTAAAACATTATTTTCTCGACCCTATGGGTACGAGAAAGTAAAAAAGCGACGGAAGCTTTACTAAAGTAGTATGTGAACTAATTTGCAATTGCCCATCAAGTATTCATACTTATAAATTTTATTATCTTGAGTCTTATATATTTATTGTTATAAATATTCATGCTAATAAGAATGGACTCAGCCGATCGCCTGATCCGATCGCAGACTGAAATGCCCTGCTTTCTACGCTAGCCACCTCTCGCTTTAACAATTTACCTTATCCTAATTTGCTGATTAATTGTATCGGTGTCAGTTTCCTATTTTAGGTTTCAAGCAATTTTTTTATTATTTCCAATGTAATCGTCCTCATAATGCAAGTTTACGCGAAATACTGCCCCATCCTGCCATGTTGTGGAAGTCTTTAATTTAGAATATCTGACGAATTTTTTAAAGAACAATGATCGTAGTTAGTTCATGCCAATATCATAAATCCTATTTTAAAATGGGTCGGGCATATTAGCCATGAAAATATTCTTTATAATGCCCGTTTATGGGAAATTTTGCCCTATTTCAACATGTTAAGAAAATTTAAACTTTGGAACAACTTACAAAGTTTTAAAATTGTAGAATGTGAAAAATCAACACAGTTCTTGCCAGTATCATGAATGATATTTTAAAACTGATTGGACCTCATTTTGATCCGTTTTTCATATAATTTCACAGAGATTAACGAACAGAGAAACTAACTAAGAAACTTACTAATCTACAAACGAACACGACATAGAATTCATGATTTCTCAGGCTCTTCAAACATCAAAAAGTGTAAAATCGTCAAGAAACTGGGGATTAAAATCTTTACGAATTAAAATTTTCACGTTTCTCATACTCATAGTATAATGGGAAACTAAAAGGTAATAAAAGCTTCAATAATGTGCGTGTAGGTACAAATATACACAAATAATTTTACCTTTAATTTGATTTTCGAACTGCTTAGTTACTTCTATTCCTGCAAACATTTTCTCTTTTTATGTATTATTAAAAGTTGAAATACTGTCTTATCTCAATTAACCCTAAAAAATTTCTTCACACACTATAAATTCATATAAAAAAATTCTTCGCATAACATAAAGAAGTTTTTTAGGTTAAATATTCATTGTACAGTGCTTTAATTTATAATTAATTATTTCAATATATTTAATGACTTTTTCTTTTTAATTCAAACACATCACCTCAATCCCCATGGTACCTATCAGACAAGATCTTCTCGTCTGACCTAGCATTGCAACTATGAAGAAATTTGGATGCATAGTCAAGCCTCCTTACTTCAGTTCTTCAGTACATGCTTAAATAACTAATAACACGACTAGTACGCCAGAAATAAATACAAGATCAATACTTACACATATCTTTGACAGCATTTCTCTTCTTTTAATAATCACTTCATTTTCAGGAACTGAAAATGTATCGATTAATTCTTCAACAGGCAACATTGTTACAGGCGGTTTCCACAAATATTCATCAAACGGCTTGAAAGAAAAACAAACTATCATTAAAAGTCTATTTTTAACAAGTTTTACTTCAGTGGAAAAAAAAAAACAAATATATATATATATATATATATATATATATATATATATAATGTGTGCGCTTAACACGGCATAACAGAAATGAAGAATTCTGACGTAATTCGTATAACATTATCAGAGCTCAATTAAGCTTGCCTGGGGCCTGAGCAGACACTCCTTCGGAACCCTTCTTTCACTCCTTCACTTGAAGTTTCAACCAAACAAAACAACAACAACAACAAAAAAAAAGCATTAAAATAGGTGTTTTATTATTTTTATTTTGACCAACTCAAGCATGTGTGTGGGGGGGGGATGGGGGGGGATTTTTCACATGATCCTACATTGCGCCTGTCCGGCACTTCCCTTTAAATATATATAAAGACACATAAATATATACATACACTGTGTATATACATATATATATATGATGCTAAAAAAATAGTTCACAGGGTTTTTTAGTACGAGAGGTCTTTTTCTTTCCGATAGCGATTTTGCGTTGTCACACTTCCAATACACCAGGATGCCTGCCAATATCCAATTTTACCATTTAATTTAAACTATCTTAAAATATTTAGAAATTTTATTGATAAACTCATCAACTGTGAAAATTCATTTTAAATAGTTTGGAGTATAAGATCAATTATTTTTTATACCAACTATGTGAAAAATGCCAGAGCCAGGAATTGAACTCAGGCCGTCCGCTTAACGTGCGGATGCTCTTCCGCTGAGCCACCCAGGCTGATGCCCAGCTCGACATTTCTCACGTAATAACCGTTACATCTGAGTTTGCAGATACGGTGACTTTGTCAAAGATTATTGTGTGAGAAATGCCGAGCTTGTTATTAGCCACGGTGGCTAATATAAAAAAAAATATTCTCTCTCCTTTTTTTTTTTTTTTAGTTACAAGATTGCAATATACAAATTAGCCCTGTTGTACTAAATTAAATTCTGTTAAAGACAGATTTTTTTTTTTTTTTTTTTAATGTAAATATGACGCTAAGCGTAAAATATGTTAATAAAGTAAAGTATGAAATCCCTATTAAGAAAGAAATGTGAACACAGTGTTCCTTCATCAGGTAGAAAAAATAACTAAGCACGAGTGCATCATCAAAGCAAGAAGTTGCAGTCAATTCTACTAAGAAATTTAAAATGACTTCTGCATATGGCTTCCTCTGAAACATCACTTGTTAAATTTCAGAGTAGTGCTACTATTTAATGAACAGCGAAGGAATAAAAGTTTAAAAGTTGATTAAAACAAAGAAAACCTATTGAAAAAGTGTTCCATAAAAATGTTAACTATTTGGTTTCAATGTCAAACCAACGAACGTTTTATAGGGTTAAAAAGGAATTCTGAATCACGAGTCTTGCTTGAATCAGGATTCAAGCCCAGTATCTGGGAACTGAAGCTATGGCACTAAACTTTCGACCCCTAGATAGGGCAAGTCAGCCACAGAAAATTTTAAAATGTGTATAAAGTACAAAATGCATAGATTAAAAAATATTTTACTATTATCTAAAATTTACAATTTTATTTTATTAGTTATTTCATTGTTAAAGGAGAAAAAAAGACAGATGAAATCAGGATTTTTAGCTATAGATCTAAAAAAAAAAAAAAAAAAGTCACATTCTCACAGTATGTAAAATCTTTTTTTTTTTTCTTCATTAGTTTTCATTATATTTTCAAACGTAATTAATTTAACCCTAGGCACCCAGTTCCATATGTGGAACACCGACTTTAATCGTTCTTATAGCTATAAAACTATTAGTAGCGACATCTCTTGACATCTTGATAGAAGCTACTGGCATTTAGCAATGTATTAATACGAATCTTTACCTAAAGATGTCGTTCGTGTTTTTGTTATAGTGCACTCAGTGTGAAATTTGAATGAAAGTGATACGTTAGTCGTTTGTCTGAATTCAAAAATAAAAAAGAATAGTTATTGAACAGTTCTGACTCGAAAAAAAAAATATATATATATATATACTGTGTGTTATAACGAAGTGTATATTTTGCAGAGGTAAGTTTTTTTTTTTTTATTACAATAGTAAACGTATTAGTAAATCATATTTTTATGTCTGTTCCACATACGGTACGTTGAGCTAAAAAGTTGATTTTTCCGTAAAATATGGTTTTATTTTTATAAGTTTTCCCTATCTTCTGATCACTAATTACAACCTATATATTTTTGCCGCGCACTAAAAAAAAATTGAGCCTTGTAGGGTTAAACTGACTCAAATGTAAGTTTTCTTTTAAAGATTATAAAAGATACAGAAGCATAATATGTACTTACGACGTCTGCAGAGGTTTCATCAAGCAGTTTTTGACACCTCTCCATGTATTTGTCAATTTTGTTTCTCGTGTTTTGAATAATTATCATCTGAAACATAACAAAAATATACGATAAATTAAAAACAGATATATATATATATACTGCAATAAAAATATACCTAAAAGGCATTATAGTACAGTAACAAAATATTAAACTTGTTTCAAAAGTGAGAAAAGCGCATTTTAGTCAATATAAAACTAAGCTAAGCAGTATAGAGTTTATAAAATACGAGAATGTTGTTGCATTAGAAATACTTTGGCTATCTGCGTATAAAATAAGAATATACGGGTATTTTAGGTACACACATTTCTGTACAACTATGATTAATTACTGTATATATTGTATCGCAATTCCTTAGGGTAAACCTGTAAATAAATGGTGAATGACTTTCACACCATATTATCTATAAAACTTGATTTTATGAATATCATATCATTTTGTTTAATACAATTTAAAGATGTTAAAATGCACTTACCAGAAATTTCATCCATAGATGTAATGTATTTGAATTCTCTTGGATGTCCCTGTACACGAGCAATTTTCCCGATTTGAATGGGTAGTTTATTGTAGAAAATCAATATGATACAAATTTAGAATACCAAAATCGAACTTCCTGCTAGTATTTGTTTGCTGATAACTAACTTTCACATACACAGACACACGTATCAGTCACTAAAAAGCTAGTTTTTGGATTCAAAAGACCTCAAAACGTGTAAATGTATCAAAATCTCGATTTCGAAAATTTGACTCCCAAACAATATTTTTTCAACCCTATGTGGGGCAAAAAAAGTAAAAAAATGAAATACCATCCCTCATAATCTTTAGAAGACATTCATATAGTCTTTAACATATCCCTAAACTTTTATTTCATTTATACCCAATTAAAAAATTTTGAAACTTTATTACTTTTTAAATTAATACTTTATATTTTTCACTTACATTTGGTTATTTACTTCTGCTTAAATTATTCCGATTATTTTTGATAGAAGTTCTTTAGATTTACAAATAATAATAATATTTTGCCTAATGTCGAAGTCTGGTTTCATGTAAAGAAAATCTTTATTTCTATAATTTAGGAGGGGGGGGGGTTGTTACTTGCATCCCCCTTCTGAATCCTATTGGCTAAGACTATGTTTACAGTGTAGGAGTTGTTAGCATTCTTTTACTTTCTCTTACCCATAAGGTAGAAAAAGTATTGTTTTAGGGTCAAATTTTCGAAAGTGAGTTTTTGTTATATTTACATGTTCTGAGGTCCCCTGAATACGAAAATCATGTTTTTAGCGAATGGTCTCTGTGGATGTCTGTGTGCCTGTTATCAGCATATCTCAAGAACAAATAGTAGCAGAAATTCAAAACTCGGTATTCTAAATGTGTATCATATAGCGATGCTACACTAAGCTTTTCGTTGAGATGAAGCAAATGCTTCGTGTACAGGGACACTGAAAATTATTCAAATACATTATGTCTATGGGGGAAATTGCAGGTAAGTAGAGTTTAACATCTATAGACTTCCCTAAACCAAATGAAACGAATATATTGTTACGAAATTGTAAATAATTGTGTTTATTTTTGTATAAATTCTTTCAAAGAGGCTTAGTAAGTTGACAAAGTGTTAATTTTGTGCATTTCTAGTCGTTTTAGCGTTGAAATAGCCTTATTTTCCCTTAAAAACGCATTAAAAAGCCCCAGTAATGCAAGTAATGGATTTGGCGCCAAATTTGGCGAGTTTTTCCCACCTTGGCGATTTTTTTGGCGACCTTGGCGAGAAAATCCTTATATGGGATATACCAAATATGGAAGCTGTAAGTTGATTGGTTGACCACTTTCTAGAGTTTTCTCGAAAAATCTGGGCTCCATGGAACAGCATATAAGGAGCGCTTCCTCGCCAAGGCAGTCAGTTCAGTTCAGATCTCAGCCAGCTTCGCTAGTGCTTGCATTGCTCTTGAGCCTCTTTGAGAGAGGCTCGCTTTGAGGAGCCAAATCCATTACTTGCATTACTGGGCCTTTTTAATGCGTTTTTAAGGGAAAATAAGGCTATTTTAACGCTAAAACGACTAGAAATGCACAAAATTAACACTTTGTCAACTTACTAAGCCTCTTTGAAAGAATTTATACAAAAATAAACACAATTATTTACAATTTCGTAACAATATATTTCTTGTAATAGAGATAGTCAACTAGGAAACAAATGTTGTGTATGTAGTCTCTCCTCAAAGGGAGTAAATTTTCATGATGGGTATCTTTCAAAAGAACTCGCCGATACCTTTAAAACGAATGGTTGAACCATCGATCTGCGATAATTTAAAATAAAGTTATCGATTTTTTCTTTTTTTTTTTTTTTTATGTAATACTAGCCGCCTTCGGCGACCAGCTGGTTCGCGATCCCTGAAAAATCCGCCTTTACGAAACTCCCGCTCGGTGGCGCCTGCGGCGCCTTTTTCTCGTATCAGGTCTAATAACAGCTTATTGATATATCGTGAAAATAGCTTATCTAAATCGCAGTAAACTCCCGTGCGGTAGCGCCTTCGGCGCTGATATTTCAAATTTCTAACTTTAGCTAAGTCCCGCTGGGTGGCGCCTGCGGCGCCTTATCCCCGTTTTAGAACTTACAACACCTTCCTCGCTCATTGGAATTTGAAATATTGAAATTTTAAAATATAGCAGCGCCATCTGGCGGTAGAAATTTCTGTAATATATTGTTCAATTCCAAATCAACAAAGCTTTCAAATGATGTATTACTTATGAAATTATTTTAATTAGTAGCTGAGATACAAAAGAAAACCTAAAAAGGAAACCTTAAAACGTGTAAATCGGGTAAAATCTCGAATAATACTTTCGATAATATAAAAGAACTTTAAAATATCTTTCGAATGATGTATTAAAAATTATATAATCATAATTAGAATTTGAAATATTGAAATTTTAAAATATTTCAGCGCCAGCTGGGATAAAAAAGAAAACCAAATACCTTGCCTTAAAATCTTAATATGCCAACCAATTTCAAACGCTGCAACTTTTTTTTTTTTTTTTTTTTGCCTTTTTTCCCTGTCCCTCAAGCCCTCCCTAATAATCGTACTCTTTCAAAAATATTCACAATCGAATTATCGGGCATTAAAACTACATACTACGAAATTTCGACTACTGCAAATACTGCAAAAAAATAAAAGACAATCTTTTTCCAATAAATATGTCATTTTTTTAATTATTCATATATTTTCATGAAAATTGAACAGTAGCTTTATAATATGCTGTCTAGGCCGAATATTAATTCAAATGTAACGTGAATGAAAATTTGAAAAAAATTGAAAATTGCAATTTTTTCCCCCAGTATAAAACACATGATATCTTAATTGATTACAACCATTTCCGTTTTCAACACAGACATCACAGACAGTTGTCTCGTATGTGTTTTGTTTCCGATCGAGACCGTTTAGAAAATCGTCTGCCTGTTGCAACTAAATTTCATAGTTTAGTTAATTTTAAAAAATCTAATTGACGTATCGATAAGCCGCTTGCACTCTCAGATTCGGAAAAAATTCCCCTTTCATTTGGTGCCAAATTCGTAATGATCGGACTAATATTTCTAATTTATTTTCCATTTTTTCTGCTTTTAACTCCGTTAAAATATCTACTTTTATGCAATCTCGGTGAATTCTGAGTCATTGAGATCGCTTTTTGATTAAGACATAGGTCTACATTTTAATTAATATCTCCGCAACTAATTAAAATTTTGAAATTCTGTTTTGACTATCCCCTCGGGCAGGCTTCTAAGCACCCGTATGTCAAATTTTGTAGTTCTGCGTTCAGTAGGGGCTGAACGTATAGATGCTCAGACAGACAGACAGACAGACAGAGAGACAGACAGACAGACATCTTCCTTTATTATTATAGATAAGTTTGATCAAGATTGATAAGCTTCAATGAATGTTGCGTGTGAAAATTGTCTGCATAATTTTAAGTAAACTTTTAATTTTAATAACAGAATTAAATTCTATATAAATGTAGGTGCATTAATGAAACGGGGGGTTCCTCACACAGAACTAATTATCATATAAAACTCTTCCGAAGCCTAATTTGAATTGTTTAACATAGGTTTACATAACAGTACTCGTTATCTTACCTCTTAATTTTAACCTGTATTTATAGTATTAAATTTCAGGGTAAGAGAAAGTCGTGTGAGTGACACACCAGATTATTCCCTATGCGTAAGAAAGTCAGTATAATGTTTATCTTAAATATTAGATTTAAGCAAAAATAGTTTTATGCGCATTTGTTTTTCCTTCAGCAAAATGTTGGATTAGAAGAGTTTTATCCAAAGTGTTTAGGGTTTCTGTAAAAAACTCAAAGCGAGAAATGTTACTACACAGACACACGCCATATTTTATAAGAAATATTCCGCACCGCAGTGACTTTCGAAAACATATTTTAATTACAAGTGAACTTTCGAATGTTAGAGGACGAACAGAGAGATGGGTACACAGAACCAATGTCATAAAGTCTTTGTTGGAAAATGTTAAAAAAATAACAATGATGAATTGATAATAATTTATTATATTGCCTTAAAAGATTTAAATAACTAAATGCTTTATAATTAATTATCGTAGTAAATTAGAACTATAATTGAACTTACTCTTTATAATCTTTATATTGTTATGGAATATTTTTCATATTATTATGATGTCTTCCCACTTGCGCGATTCCCATTTGCGCGAATAAAGTAAAAATACAAGAGTAGTACGAATTACACGCGTTCTCAGATTCATACACAGCAAGTTAGAGGTGTCCAGTGATTTTTATTTTTCCATGTGCGGGAAGCGTATATACGTGCGTGATACTGATTGCTGCGATTTGATTTTCAGATTCATGCACAGCGGGGTAGGGGTGTCCAGTGATGTTTTTATGGTTTTTACGTACGTGGTAGTGATTGCTACGGAACCGAGTTACGGGCGTTCTCAGATTCATGCATAGCAAGGTCGGAGGGTCTAGTGATGTTTTTACTTTCTTCTATATGTAATATAGAGAAAGTATTGGATTCGTAAAAATTTTCGACCTCGGGTTTTTGATGGATTTACACGTTTTGAGAGCTGTAGAACACGATTTGACCCTTTTTAGAAAATGTCTGTCTGTCTGTCTGTCTGTCTGTCTGTGTGTGTGTGTGTGTGTGTGACAAAATTTTGTGGCAACTGTATCTCAGGAACTGCTGCACAGAATTTCATACACATTGGTATGTAGTTGCACCTTGACATAAATTAGTGCCTATCAACTTTTGGTAAAAATTGTCTTACAGGTTGCGTTGCCATCCCGCTTTTTCTAAATTTTTAACATGGTGATATAGGACAAAATTTTGTATAAATGTGCATAAAGATAATTATTTTTTAGTAATCATTATGAAATTTACAAGAATTATTTATAATAGAGGTAGTCAACTGGGGAAAAAATTTTGTATGCGTAGGAGCCTCGTGAACCCCCCTGGGGGGGAAGTCCCCCCTCGAGGGGAGTAAATTTTCAAGATGGGTATCTTTCGAAAGGTCTCGTCAATACCTTTAAAACGAATGGTTGAACTATAAATCTGTGATAATTTAAAACAAAGTTATCGATTTTTTTTACTTTTAACAAAAAGTAACTTAGAAAAAAATCGTATTTTTTTTTTTTTTTTTTTTTTTAAACGAAATTTAACCAGACTTGGTATTTAATTGGCCCCTGACATAAACTGGGGCTGATTAGATTTGGGGATCAATCACTCAACAGGTGGTGCTGTGATCGTATTTTTTCTAAATTTTTAACATGGCAGTATATAGGACAAAATTTCGTATAAATGTACAACATTCTTAACCTGTGATTGTGAAATTAATATGAATTGTTGATAATAGTAGTAGTTAATTAGGAAAAAAAAATCTCGGTCATCGCTTCCCTCCCCCCAGGGGAAAGTATCCCCCGGGGGAGGGGGGGTAAATTTTCAAGATGGGTATCTTTCGAAAGGTCTCGTCAATATCTTTAAAACGAATGGTTGAACTATAAATATGTGATAATTTAAAACAAAGTTATCGATTTTTTTTTTTTTTTTTTTTTTTTTTTTTTACGAAAAAAAACTTTGAAAAAAAATCGTATTTTTTTTTTTTTTTTTTTTTTTTTTTAAATATTGTTAGTGTGTGAATTTGTATAGGAAAATATAGAAGAAAGTCTTGTGGTGGCCACAGCATACTAGTTTTGGTTTGTGTTTATGTGCGTAGTAGTGATTGCCGCGGAACCGAGTTACGGGCGCTCTCAGATTCATGCACAGCGAGGTAGGAGTGTCCAGTGATGTTTTTTTTTTTTTTTTTTTTTTTTCGGTTTTTACGTGCGTAGTAGTGATTGCCGCGGGACCGAGTTACGAGCGTTCCCAAATTTTCAAGTAAAAAAGGAAGAAAACACCTGCACGCCCGGTCCTGCAATTTCTGGTCGTGCAAATGGGAATTGCGCAAGTTGGAATAATTCATTATTATTGTACGTAGCACAATGGACACTTTCTCTGATAATTGCAGAATTGGGTTTCATGCTTCATGTGGGTCTTAGGTTTTACACGAGAGGTAGTTAACGCGAGAAAAATAGCGCTATTTCGAGGGTGCAGATTAAAAAATGTGTACTTTTAATTTGAATTTTTATGTTGTGCTTTCTGTATTAAGCTTTTATGAAATTCTTTATATGTTTCAGCATGTAAAATAGCTTATAAAATTCACTACGAATTTCAAAGTTAAATTTATTAACTCTTTCAGACCTGGCTTCAATGTCCTTATTTGTACACATGAAGAAATACCATTTTTCCTCCAAAACAACACTATTATTATTATTATTTTTTTTTAATACTTATTTTAGTTCAGGTTAACCCTAAAGATTACATTACATGAGTACGAGAAAAAAAAATAATAATAATAATCCAGGTCTGAAAGGATTAAAAACTAATTTTGAAAAATATTAAAAACTATTTTTTTAAACAATTTAAAAGCAATATTAAATATAATCTCTAAATGATAAAATTATGCTCAAGAAAATGTTAATTTACCCTTATATTCTGTATTTCCTCTTTTCCGATTCGATTGATTTCAGATATTAGATCTTCAATATTTTCTTCCAAAAGCTGATGCTGCAAGCTATGCTTCTCACACTTTTGCTTGTATTCTTTGTTGTATTCTGTTAAACTCTACAACAGCGAATAAACAAGAGAAAAAAAAATCAAAAGGCGATTCATCATAACAAAACAAAGCATTAATTTCCGCAATTGTCAAATGAATTTTGTTATATTCACATTTCCGCTTGTATCATTTCTTGTATTTATTTATTAGTACGACAGGACTATTTCTTTCAGATATCTCTTTTACATTCTCGGTATTACACCTTGAATTTGCCAAGATGCCCGCCAATATCCAATTTTATCATTTAACTTCTGAAACTACAGTAGGTGATCAAATTATTATTATTATTATTTTACATTTTTTGATTTTCTAAAAGAATACTGGACAAAATGGTCTAGAACTTCAGACATGCAAAGAACATTCAAAAACTCACATTTTCCACTATCGATTTAGTCCAGAGGGCAATTAGAGGACAAACCACAAATTGAAAAATCGCGGTAATACGTTGTATCATCCTGTATCATAAAAAGCTACGGAATGACTTGTAAAAGTAATATAATGTTTCACATACTATGAACAATATTTGAATGTTTTGTTACGAGAATTGCACAATTATTTAGGCCGATATAAAAAAATTTTTTAGACAAGTTTTTTTTTGCTTATAACTAGAACGTATTTCCGTAAAATTTTACAAAACTTTCAAAATAATTGATAAAACAATAGAAAAACATTATTCTGAAACATAAAATTCACACGTGTAATATTCGCTGATACATGAGCATTTGTGTATATATATATATATACTAGCAGGCAACGCCCGCTTCGCTGGTCCCTATTTTTAAATGAATCACTATAATTACTGAATTCTCAAAATTGCATTAATTTTTATCACGTGAAAAAAAAAAAAAAGAGAAACAAAATCTGATTAGGAAAAATGTTGCACCGGGTTCTCACTGCCTTCGGAAAAAATTCCCAAAATGCTCTAACTCTTATTTCTATTAATTTTCCCCTTCGCCCCCCTCCCTCCCGTCTATCCTAATAATTTTACAAATTCGAAAATATCCGCAATCGATTTGTAAGTATCAAAACCTCTATGCACCAGTTTTGAACGATCTATCTCTATTTTTATTTTTTTGCCCCTCCGCTCCCGCCCCCTTCCCGCCCCTCCCAATAATTTTTACAAATTCGAAAATATCCGCAATCGATTTGTAGGTATCGAAAACCTCTATGTACCAATTTTGAATGATATAACTTTATTTTATTTTTTTTTTTGCCCCTCCGCCCCCCCTTCCCAGCCCTCCTAATAACTTTACACTTTCGACAATATCCCCATTCGACTTCCAGGCCTCTAAAACCTATCTGTACCAATTTTGAACGGCCTAACTGTATTTTTATTTGTTTTTGCCCATAGCCTCCCCTTACCGCCCCACCCCTTACCGCCCCTCCTAATAATTTTACAAATTCGAAAATATCCGCAATCGATTTGTGGATATCGAAAACACCTATATACCAATTTTGAACAATCTAACTCTATTTTTTTTTTGCCCCCCCCCCCAACTCTCCCCTCCCCCTTCCTGCCCCTCCTAATAACTTTACACAATCGAAAATATCCCCATTCGACTTGCAGGCCTCTAAAACCTATCTGTACCAATTTTGAACGCCCTAACTGTATTTCTGTTTGTTTTTGCCCCATAGTTTTTGCCCCTGCTGCCCCACCTAGGGGCTGAATTTTTCTAAAATTCTAGAAATTGGTTTTTAGATATTTGCATTAGCTATATTTTAGAGCAAAAATTTCACGTATATCTATTTTTTTGTTTGAGATATGAAGGATTTTGTGAAATCACGTTCTGCCCCCCTTCCCCCTTGGAGGGGGAATTTTGTAAAATCGCTTCTTAGTGGATGCTTACGTCATAAGAAGAACATTGTCACAAAATTTCATGCTTCTAGGTCTAGGGGTTTGGTCTGGGCGATGATGAATCACCCCCTCACTCACTCACTCACTCACTCAGGAAGAACGATTTTATATATATAGATATATTTTCTGTGCATGCGAGAAAGATGGGAAAAAATTATTACATTGGTTGAAAGCTAGATATATTGGGTAATTTTTATCAAAAGTTCATTTGAATAGAGTAAAAATTAAGCAAATTGTCGGCAAAAGAAGAAGCTAGATTTTAGCTATTTTCGAGAATTGAAATTATGTAAGAGGATTTTTACAGGCTACATAATTAATTTGAAGATCCAATATTTTAAACACGTTGCAAAAGTTCTTCTTTGTGAAAAACCTGTTATAGGCTTGTAACTGTAACATATTTTTTAAATTATTTACAAAGATTTGCGCAATTCCCGCACCAAAACATACACATATTCTACCAAGTATGTGTAATAGGGTCAATCCATTTGAAATCACCCAAAAAGAATAAAATTTGTTGCTCAACATTTTTTATTTTTGTTATTTTTTTACCAGTTTTTCCCCGTTATTAGGTGAGTTCAAAACTGTCGAAAAAATTTTTTTTTAGGCTCATACTTTATTTTTAACGACCATTTTAAATTTGCATCGTAACTGTTTTTAGGACAAAAACAAGGTTTGCATAAAAGTATCTAACTCTGTTAATTTTATAGATATCAAGACAAAATAAAAACCATAATTATCAGAATGACCCCCTAGATGTTTTGTACATGCATAATATTTCCGACGTTGTGAGGAAAGTGAAGAAAAAAATTCACAAATATAGATAGAAAATTGACTTAAAACGGTAATTTTAGTGCTGCAAAACTACTTAAAAAATGAAAGACTCATCAATATTTTTTTTTTCCTGTGTAGATTTGTTACAGGACTAGTTACTGTAGAAGTTTCCAGCTTGTGATTTTTATCCTTTTTTTTTATATAATTTTTCAAAAATTCCCAAAATTGCATTTTGGCAATATTTAAAGTTGAATATCTCAAAAGGGACTGAGTGTAAAATTATGAAATTCATACAGATAACATCTCTTTATGATATAAACATATGATAAAAATTTGGTGACTGAGACTCAACTGGTTCTAGAGTTATAGTACATCAAAATTGGCCCAAAATTGCAATTTACGCACACAGTATTTCACGAAAATTAATTTTAAAAATTCATTTTCCTGTATATATTATATATGCTATACAAACATATATATATATATATGTATATATGTTACCGCTAAAGTACAGAAATCAGTTAATCTGCAGATTAGCTAGGTAATCTGCACATTAACTAGGGTGATCCGTTAAAGTGAGGAAAATTGTTTAATTTCTCAAATTACCTAGGTAATCTGCGAATTACCTAGATAATCTGCACATTACCTACTAGGCACTAGTTAAAGTGAAAATAAGATATCTGGTGTTGTAATTTTACAGCACGCTGTGTTGTATTTGTTTTTTTCATTCGGAAAAAAGAAATAGTTTTCTTTTCTTTTTTATTTCTTTCTTTACTAATTTTAATCTGTATGTGTTTTAATTTTTATATCTTTTAAAGTTATATTTGTTTTATTTTTTATTTATTTCATCTTTTTTATTCTGTCACTATAAGTTTGAAGATGTTATGCATTTTTAATATGAAATATAATAGCTTTAATAGCTTTCGATAAATTCTATTTTATTAAATGAATGTTAGAATTGTAATACAGTAACGATTTCTTTTCAAAATAAAAATATTTAACAATTTAAAAAAAAAAAAAAAAGTTTTATTAACAACTTATATTGCTATTACTATTTAAATACTAGAAACATTAAATTACATAAAATATTACTAGAAATATTAAATTAGACAAATCAGAAACATTATTTAAGAAGTACTTCAAATAATTAAAACTGCTTTAACATTTTTTAGAATGCATGAAAATTAAAATGACAGTTTTCAATGCTTTATTAAACTATAATTTGCAGCATACATATATCTGCACAAGTTTAGCAAATATATTA
Source organism: Salticus scenicus (assembly GCA_963930645.1). Classification (NCBI taxonomy): domain Eukaryota; kingdom Metazoa; phylum Arthropoda; class Arachnida; order Araneae; family Salticidae; genus Salticus; species Salticus scenicus. The sequence continues at coordinate 209,608,332 of OZ005662.1, forward strand.
ATTTTACAAAAAAAAAAAAAAAAAACCTTTATTAACACTTTTTATGTGATACACTACAACGAAATTACCTGAAAAAGCGAAAAAAATAAATAAATAAATAAAAATATAATCCTGATATATAAAATATGTACAGGAAACTTGAAACTGAAAGAGAAAAAAAAAATGTAATGAAATGCTAAAAGATGTACAAAAATTTCATATTAAGTATTTATTAAATGTCATAATATTTTTCAAAGTTAATAATTAATGTATCTTTTTTTTTTTTTAGTAAGTAATAGTAATTTAAATCAATTTTAAAATAAATTAGTTTTAAAAAGTTATGGTTTAATAGTTTTAGTTCGGAAGGAAATAATTACTGTTATGCAAATCTAATATTCATAATTCAAAATGGAGTTTCACGAGAGACAGCTTTTAATTAAGATTAAATTTCATTAATAAAATACAGACCCTTATCAAACTTATATTGACAGAATTAAAGAGATAGAAATAAAATCAAAATTAAAACAATTATAACTTACTTGTTACTTTAATTTTTGTGTACTCATAATAATAAACCTAATCATGGCTTCCATACTCCCCATTTTGCGTTTGCCGTTTATCGGTTTATCATCATAGCGTAGCGGAAGTGAAGGGGTAAAAGTTTTAGTTATGTTTGAAGGTCATTCGCGTATATGTATCACATGGCTGTTTGACGTCATAGTGAATGTAAAAAAAACTAAGGCTCGAAACAAACATTTGAACTTTAACGATACTGAAACCGTTAATCTGCAGATTACCTAGTTAAAATGCGGAAAACTCTTTATTCCGCACTTTAACGGGTCATTTTAGTTAATTTGCAGATTAGCTAGGTAATCTGCAGATTAACGGATTTCGCGTTTTAACGGTAACATATATATATATATATTAACTCTAATAACTTAAAATGAGCTATTTAACTTTTTCAAACAGAAATACCTTAACTACAAAATTAGACCGTCAGTGTTCTGTGCTATGCGACCGAAGTGGTGTGTCCTCCCAGGATCATCTGGCATACATAGTGTATGTGTCTGCAAATACCACCAGAACGTAAAGCTCTTGATTGGAGGAGCAAGGCTCAAAATAAGTTACAGGGAACTGACAGAATTACTTGTGTGTAACATTGAGAATGAAAGTTGCATGCTGGACAAGTGTTCAGAATGTACAGGATCCGAAGGTCTTCTGGAAGTTCCAATGAAAGAAATTGGCAATTTACCAGAGGAAGTAGCTTTGAAGCAGTGGGTGCAAACTGACAGAGCAGAATTTATCACACGTTTACTACCAAATGATGAATTTCTAAATCTTCTTGTGGAAGATAGAGTAAAACTAAAATCTCACCATTTGCGTTCAGGATAAAATTCAGAACTACCACTGGTCCAACAGCCGAGTTACATTACATCCATTTATTATTATTTCTTTTATTATTTTAAATGAAATTTGCTGTAATAGCATTTGTATGATAAATGATTATCTTATTCAGGATACCTTTACAGCTGATGAATTTCATAAGAATCTCATCAATGAAATGAAGAATTTTTTACCCGAAGCGAAGATGGTGATTTACTTCAGCGATGGTGCCAGCAGCCAATACAAAAATAAGAAAAACTTTATTAATCTGTGCCAACATGAGAATGATTTTATCTTGATAGCTGAATGGAATTTTTTAGCTACATCTCATGGTAAAAACTTGTGTGATTGTATGGGGGGGGGGGGGACCACTAAAAGGGAAGTAACTAGAGCCAGCATGCAAAGACTTTACAATAACTAAATTCTTACTCCACAAGGCATGTTCAAATACTGAAACGAAAAAATAACCAGAATAGAATATATTTTTGTCTCTGCCGAAGAAATTAAACAAACAAACTAAACTAACAAAAAGATTTGAATTTTGCTTGCCTGTGAGATGAATAAGAGAATATCGTAGATTTGTTCCTATAAGTAATAATCAAATCAGATGTTACACAACATCAATAAGTAAGAAATTTGATGAGCACAAAAGTTTGATAGTGTTTATTAACACATCTTCGCTTACAGATATGGACTATGTTGCATACATTTGCGAATATCATTGGTAGCTAGGCATAGTCAAAGACAAGACCGATCAAAATAATGATCTATTAGTTCAATTTTTCCATCCACATGGCCCAATGACTGCCTTCCAAATATTTAAAAATGACATGGTGTGGGTTCCAGTATACAAGGTTGTGAGGAAAATTACCCCTATCGAACTACCAACGGTTTTGGGCAGAATACATAACATATAAAAAAAACTATGCAACGGAATTTCAACACTCTTCAATACTTTGAAGAAATTATACAATTATTATGCTAACTGATAAAATGTACATCAACAGTTTGAATAAAATTTTGTATTTTAAGTTACAATGTTGATTTTTACCATAAATATTCGTCAAAATTCTGTATGCCTAAAATGCAATTTTTGGCCAATTTTGATGTACTATCTCTGCAACCAGTTGAGTCTCTGTCACCAAATTTTTATCATATGTTTATGTCATAAAGAGATATTATCGGTATTAATTTCATAATTTTTCACTCAGTCCCTTTTGAGATATTCAACTTTAAATATCGCCAAAATGCAATTTTGAGCATTTTTGAAAAATTATATAAAAAAAAGGATAAAACTCTCAAGCTGGAAACTTCTACAGTAACTAGTCCTGTAACAAATCTAAGCAGGAAAAAAAAATGATTGATGAGCCTTTCATTTGCAGCACTAAAATTACCGTTTTAAGTTAATTTTCCATCTATAGTTGTGAATTTTTTTCTTCACTTTCCTCACAACGTAGGAAATATTATGCATGTACAAAACATCTAGGGGGTCATTCTGATAATTTTGGTTTTTATTTTGTCTTGATATCTATAAAATTAACAGAGTTAGATGCTTTTATGCAAACCTTGTTTTTGTCCTAAAAACAGTCACGATGCAAATTCAAAATGACTGTCAAAAAAAAAAAAAAAAAGTATGAGCCTAAAAAATTTTTTTCGACAGTTTTGAACTCACCTAATAACGGGAAAAAAACTGGTAAAAAAAAATAAGAAAAATAAAAAATGTTGAGCAACATGGCCTTGGGTGATTTCTAATGGATTGACCCATTAATGTATTAAAGTTACAAGTCATTTGTATAAGCTTTTTATGATACAGAGTAATGCAAAATATTTGCGTGATCTTCAATTTGTGATTGGTCCCCTAATTGCATTCCGGTCTAAATCGATAATGAAAAATGTGAGTTTTTAAATGTTCTTTGCATGACTGAAGTTCCCAGATAATTCCGTTCAGTACTTTTTTAGAAAATCGAAAAAAAGTCAAAATAAAAAAACTTCAAGTAATTTAATCACCCACTGTACCTTAAAATATTATGTCACATCTGTAAAATCTTTTACATTTTTCAAAATTTACTGGTAAGTGAGAAATTCATCCTTGATTGTTCAAATTGCCGATTTCGGTATTACAGACCATCACCATTCATAAATTGGACGGCTTCTGAATATTTGTTGGCACTATCTTCTGAATAAGTAATGATGGCTTCTGAATATTTGTTGACGATATCTTCTGAATATGTATTGATGATGACTTCTGAATATTTGTGGCGATATCTTTAGGATATATATTGATTATAGAATCTGAATATTTGTTGTCTATTTCTTCTGGATATGTATTGATGATGGCTTCTGAATATTTGTTGACGATATCTTCTGAATATGTATTGATGATGGCTTCTGAATATTTGTGGCGATATCTTCAGGATATATATTAATTATAGAATCTGAATATTTGTTGCCTATTTCTTCTGGATATGTATTGATGATGGCTTCTGAATATTTGTTAGCTATATCTTCTGGATATAGCTAGCCAATATTCGAAAGCGATATATATATATATATATATATATATATATATATATATATTAACAACATTGTAATGTACAAATTAGTCCTGTCGTACTAAATTAAACTCTGATAGATAAAAAAAAAAGAAAAGAAAAGAAAGCATTCAGTCACACAAGCATTAATTATCAAATAAGTTTTATCATATTCACATTTTTGTTTGCATTCTTTGTTATATTACTTTAAACTCTACAACGGTGAATAAACAACAATGAATTAAAGGATGATTTATGAAAACAAAGTATTTGTTACCAAATTGGTTTTATTATATTTGCATTTTTTGTTGTACTTTATTAAGCTCCATAACGGTGAACAAACAACGATGAATCAAATGATGATTTATCACAACAAAATAGTTATTATCAAATAAGTTTTATTATTGTCATATTTTTGCTTTATTTATATAAATTAGGATGTATTTTAAAAAAGTATTTCCTTTGTACCTAACTAATATTTTCATTTTTGTATCCTGAACTGTAGTGGCTGGGTTATTTTCTCTTAATAAGAAGTAGGGGGCTTAGCTACTTTTTGTTTTTATTAGTAGCTCTTTAAATCTTATTGTTCCGTGACGATGGACTGAATGTTCATTGGGCTAAGTTATCATTTTTACATTATATATATGTATCTCATGAACTAGTGGATGGAACTTAACAAAACTTCATACTTAGCTCAACCTTAACATAAATTGATGCTGGTGTGGTTTTTGCATATATCGCCCAACAGGTGACGCTGCTATACTGTAATTTTCTCCTCCAAGTACAAGAAGGGTATATTTCAGCTTCTATAGTGTATTCACGAAACGTAATGAGGGGGAGTAATTTATGCTCAGTTTTGATAGAATGGAGTAGAAGGCTGATTTTTTACCAACTATGTGAAAAATACCAGAGCCGGGAATCGAACCCGGGCCATTCCGTTTAACGCGCGGATGCTCTATCCACTGAGCTACCCTGACTGATAACCAGCTGGGCACTTCTCACATAATTTACGTTGGCAAGGTCACCGAGTCTGCATTAGAGCAACTATACCAAGTGACAAATTTGAACATGGCACAGCTCCAATATGCCATGAAATTTCAATTTAGAAATTTTTTAACAACCTTGAAAATTCAATTTTGATAGAATGGAGTAGAAGGCTGATTTTTTACTAACTATGTGAAAAATACCAGAGCCGGGAATCGAACCCGGGCCATTCCGCATTCACATAGTTGGTGAAAAATCAGCCTTCTTCTTCATTCTATCAAAATTGAATTTTCAAGGTTGTTAAAAAATTTCTAAATTGTAATTTATGCTCATTCAATTTTGGTGAACATCGGCCAACACGTGGCGCTGATATTACTAACTTTCTGCGATTTTTGAGAGGGCTATATATATCAAAATTATATAATATGTATTTGCTAAAACTGCTCCAGCTCCAAACTGCATAGATAAAAACTTTTAATATGTGAGGAGCTATGTCGATTAAATTTTTGTGCCCTATTACATAGAATTATATAGAAGAAAGTTTTGTAATGGATAAAGCAGCCTAGTGTATAAAATTGGTACGTAAAAACAAACCTGAGATAATTCTAAAATTATTCTATCATACTGTTCCAATGTCAAAGCTGTTTCTTGTTTCTGTTCTTGTAAAATCTGAAACGAAAAACTCTATTTTATTTTACTAATATAAACATCATTATTTTTTTTATTTTTAATATACATATATTTATTTATTTATTTAAAAAAAAAAAAAAAAAAAAAAAAAAAAAACATTCATTACACTCGAATTTTGAAATTTTTACTGCTTGGCAATCAGATTTTATATTGAAAATTATGTATTTCTTAACAGATACAAAATACAAACTTTTTTTTTTTTTTGTGTGTGTATAAAATTAGTTTTTAACTTTTTTCCTTTTGTATTTTATTTTGTAAGTTGTTTTACACTCGTTTTTTTACATATTATTATTATTTTTTTTATCCTTGATAGATTGGTGTTTACGAGCCTATAGATTTAACAAGCAAACTTTGCAGGTCATTTCATTTTATAACTTTATTTATTTATTTATTTATTTTTTGTCCAAAAATTAGATCAAATGAATTTTGTAAAAAAAACTATATTCATTTAAGCTTTACTTTTTTTTTTTTTAAAGCTTAATTTTAAATATTAAAATTGAATAAAAAATACATGGTAAGTACGGTAACTAAGACACCCATATATGTGACTGTATTTTTTAGAGAAAAATAATTTTTATCATTTTTCTCCTCAGATTCACTGTAAATACAAGCATCTGAAATTCCACCCTCATCACTTAGTTTTTGATTTAGGCATCGATTACTGACCGCAGTGAATATTTTTCATAAATAAAATAAAATAAAATAGTTAATTAATTAAAATGTGGCATTTGATTCTGCTTTTCTGTTTAAAATAGATTTTAAAAACTTTTAAAGCATAAACAATAAAATTTCCATTCCTGGAGTATAAATTCAAAATCAAAGGATTCGGAAGCAAGCGTCTTCCTAATCATTCCTCCATGTTACGAAGGAGAAAATTTTATATGATGTTATACTTCAGTACTCGTGAAATAAACCGCAGTTTTACGTTTTAATCGGTAATTTACAATAAAATTATCAATAGTATATCTAAAGCTAAATACATTTTATTATAAGTGTGAAAATTGCAGCTTATGGTGTTTGGAAACCAATTTCCTTTTTTAAACAAATATATATATATATTTATACAAAATAAATAAATAAATAAAATAATAATGAAAAAAAAAAAATCTATGTGCATGAATACCAGAAAATTTATTGTTTTACTAAGAGTTGTAGGTAATCATGCCGGAAAAAAATATTTTAATAAAATAACAATCTATCTATAATAATAAAGGAAGATGTCTGTCTGTCCGTCTGTCTGTCTGTCTGTCTGAGCATCTATACGTTCAGCCCCTATTGAACACAGAAGTACAAAATTTGACATACGGGTGCTCCGAAGCCTGCCCGTATGCATAGTGAAAACAGAATTTAAAAATTTTTATTAGTTGCGGAGATATTAATTAAAATGTAAACCTATGTCTAATCAAAAAGCGATCTCAATGACTGAAAATTCACCGCGATTGCATAAAAATAGATATTTTAACGAAGTTAAAAACAGAAAAATGTTTTTCGTTTTTCGCCCACGTGACAAAGTAGTGGAAATAAAAAAAGCAGTTTTTGAATTTTTTCAATTTAAAATCGATCTAAAGCAGAACTTCGAAATTGCCCGTCATTATGGCTCACCTGTATGTAGTTAAAAAATCTAAAGTATAGCTTTAAAAATAAAATAAATAGACATATTATATTTATTTAAATTCATTTTTATTTCATCTGTTAATGACACCAAAAGTTACTTTTAACAGAATAATATTGATTTTTTTTTCCTTTTTTTTATGAATTCGGTTGTAAAAAAGCAGTTTTGGAATTCTTAAATTTTAGACGGATTTCAATAGAAAACGTTAATCGCCCTTGATAGATTAGCCATTTTGAGTCTAAAATATATCAAAGATATTCATTATTCTAATACATAATACATCATTCAAAAGACATTTTAAAGTATTTTTATTGCAGGCTATTAAAATGATATAAGCCGTTCAAATTCTGTACGAAACTTTCGGAGAAAACTACAGAAAAACCAGAAAATTTTTATTCTTTTTTTTTTTTTTTTACAGTGTTTCAAATTTAGATTTTCGCTCACATTTCGTACTAATAATTTTTTACGGTATATAGCCCGGAATTAAGCAAGTTTTGGAGAAAAACACAGATAAGTCAGACACAAATCTTTTTTAAAAAATGTTTGTATTATCTTTGTATTTCAGCTTCTAATTAGTATAATTTCATTTTTATATTATCGAAAGTGGAATTCGAGATTTCACCTGATTTGCACGTTTTAAGGTGTCCTGATTAGGTTTTCTTTTGTATCTCAGCTACTAATGAAAATAATTTCATAAGTAATACATCATTTGAAAGCTTTGTTGATTTGGAATTGGACAATATATTACAGAAATTTCTACCGCCAGATGGCGCTGTAATGTTTTAAAATTTCAATATTTCAAATTCTAATGAGCGAGGAAGGTGTTGTAAGTTCTAAAACGGGGATAAGGCGCCGCAGGCGCCACCGAGCGTGACTTAGCTAAAGTCAGAAATTTGATAGATCATAACATGGTGAGCGAACAGGCTGTTTCAGATATTGAAAAGGGAAGAGGGCGCCGAAGGCGCTACCGCACGGGAATTTCCTACGATTTCAATAAGCTATTTTCACGATATATCAATAAGCTGTTATTAGACCTGAAACGGGAAAAAGGCGCCGCAGGCGCCACCGAGCGGGAGTTTCGTAAAGTCGGATTTTTCAGGGATCGCGAACCAGCTGGTCGCCGAAGGCGGCTAGTAATAAATAAATGGATGAATCTATATATATATGCAATTATGCACAAATCCTTCAGGATTGTTCCGTTATAAATTCGTTTTCGTAGCTAATGTTACTTGTTTCGATCATCTTAATATTTTTTGTTTTATTATATGAGAGAGCTAACATAAGAGATTATTATTGTTATTATTATTTTTTCCCCCAAACCAAATAAGTTTCACGTGAAAATATGTTGTTTTATTAATTATTTTAAATTATTATTATTTTTATTATTATAATTCCACGCAAATAAGACACACAATTTTAGAGTATTATTCTTTGAAAAATCAATTTCATAAAGCTAACATGGTTTAAATAGCTTAATTACTTATATAATATAATTTTACACTAAGAAAAAAAATATACCGCTTTCATCTAGAACGAATAGGTGGTCCTTTTCTAAATCCCTATACTAGAAATATGGATTACCGAGCTATGAGTATAATGCACGCCAATACACCGAGAAAAAATTCTGTAACTGACATCTGGAATCTAAATTGTGGCTCTAGAAAAAATAGTTCGATGTCATCCTTATGAATTTCTTATAAAAAATTTTGTAATTCCCTTCGAAAGCGAATTCTAGAGACCTCTATTAGAATTCTTGAGCGTTTGCTTATACTTACTATCGAGGACAAACCTATTTGAAAATATCCCCAAATAAATGTGAATACAAGAGGCGGGTTTCAGCAGCTATAATCTTTGTTTATGACCCAATTCTAGAAAATCAAGCGAGAATTTCTCGTAATACAAAAGATTCAGAATATTGTTTCACCATCTAGAAATGTGTAGATTAGAAATTCTCGACCATTTAGTCTATTCAGTTTATTGGCGTGCCTTATGCGCATAGCTCGGAGATCTATATTTCTAGTTTAAGGATTTAGAAAATGACCATTTATTCATTCTAGATGAAGGCGGCATATTTTTCTTCTCTGTGTATATTTATTGAATGTGAAAAGAAGTTTAAAAGTGATATGCATGATGCTTAAAATGGATTCCATCTAAAGAATTTGCTAAGTACCAACAAGTATCTTAATTTCTAAGTATTTGAACTGTAAAATGCCTGAATATCTAAGAATGTAAATTGTGAAATGACTTACTTTTTAAGTATGCAAACCGTAGTGTGCCTTACTTTTAGACATACGAACTTTATTTAGACATTTATCTCAATCTACTTATAAAAATACACTTATGTGTTTTTAAATTCAGAGGCCTGTATTGTTTGCAATTTCGCATACTTGCATGTTTCAGATATTTTTGTGCCTGAATTGGTTATTCAGATACATTTCTGTCTGAATTTAAGACTCTTCTATTTACGGTGCATAATTGAGGGAAAAAAATGAAGATATTTGCAGCTATATTCAATGCACTAATCATGCACTAATACCGATTTAGAAATATCCAGAATTTTTAATTACACCCAATCATTTGTTGTGAATTGAAAACATCAGATGGCGATGCCAAACCTTTGTAAAATGCAAAAAATATGAGGAACCTTCGAACACTACTAAAAATTATACAAACTGCCTGTGTATTTCACAACAAAAGGCGGTGAAATACAACGAATTGTCCCTTTCACGTGAGGGCTATATCTCAGCTTCTATAGAATATAATTGCACAAAACTTTATATGCAAGACAGTCATTTTAAAAAACTAAACTGATTAAATTTCGGCGCATACCGGCGGACAAGTGTCGCTGCTATTTTTTGCTGCAATTTTCTCCATGTACGTGAAGGTTATATCTCAGCTTCTACAGTGTATAAATGTATCAAATTTGATATAGGAAGTAGCCATCATGAAAAAGAATGCTGATTTAATTTTGTTATATATCGATCACGAGGTGGTTTTGCTATTATTCTCCTTCTGATATTTTCCATATGGGTATATCTCAACATCTATTGATCAAAATTGCACCAAACTATACATATAAACTCTTTCTTGGGAGAAAGTATGCTAACTAATTTTTTTTTCAAACCCGCAAATAGATAGGTGGCACTATTGCAAAGAATTATATTGAACAGAGTTTTGTAATGTCTACAACATTTTTGTAATTTTCAAAAATAAAAAATAACAAATTATATGAAATAATAAATCTTTTTAAATGTCAGTCTGTTATCTTTATCTAATTTTTTAAAAATAATATTAATGCCTACCTTATAAAGATATTGTGGAAGTTGCCGTTGCTGCATGACTTCTTCCAGAACCTTAAATTAGAAAATATTTCAGAGATAGATAGATAGATAGACAGATTTAATATAATTAATGATGAAATATGAGAAATGACGGTGGAATATAAAAACAAAATTTTGAACAATGTTCATAAACAAGATATAAAAAGTTACTTTAAGAAAAAATATTTCAAGCCAATTCAATAAATAAAAAACTTCTAAAGATTGTTTTTGTATATATATATATATATATTTTTTTTCTTTATATTTGAAATAAACATACAATAGATTGCTTTTGTTTAACCTTATATATTTTCTAAAAAACAGCAATGTTGCAAAAACACATTTTATTTACGCAGTTAGAAATTTCCTAAAATTATATTTTTAGCTTTATTTTCAAAGAGCAAGCATTAAAAAGATTTTCTGTAACCCTGTACATTGTATAAAATTTGCACATGCGCCATGCGATGCATTAAAAAATCCTCATAAAACTAAAAATTTCCATTGACCGATTTATCCTAATATTCCATAGTGCATCAAAAAAACATTGCGGGGCCCTGTAAATCCACCAGTTAAGCTGATTGTATATTATTCTACAGGAAAAAAATTTTTGTGTGTCATAAAAACACTTTTAATTATGCTATAGGGGGTACGGTATAGAAATATAACAAAACATATTATAAATAAAACATAAATTACAAAAAAAAAAAAAAAAAATCTTTTACAAAATGTGTTTGTAATGCAGCGGATGTGAATGATATACATGGATGCAAAACTTCAACTCAACCGGATGGTAAGTAGTGGATTGAAATTAAAAAAAAAAAAAAAAAAAAAAAAAACTAGAATTGGAAGCTTTACCTTCAGCTTCACCTTCAATCCCCACCCCACTTCCTAAATCCTTACTGCTTCAACTAAAAATTTCCATTGTATGCATGTGACAATACATGCCTTCCATCATGTATTGCCGTCTGAATTACACATCTATGCCAAATTTCAACTCCATCGAACGATAGGAAATGGGATAAAATTCGAAAAGAAATTTTGAAGTGGATTTAAAATACCAGGACATCCAGACCCTCACTCCTAAGTCCATTATTATTTGACCATGTATTGCCATCAGTGTTATACATGTATACAAAATTTCTGTTCAATCGGATGACAGGAAGTGGGTGAAAATTCAATTCTTAGATTTAACCCACACACATAAATAAATAGTTAAATAACATACAAAGTAAGCCATACTCATAAATACTCATATATTTGAACCTAAATAAAAGCGTGTAAAGAATATCTCTTCTCGACCATAATGCATGGGAAATTTGTGAGTGGGTTAGTGAGTGAGTGAGTGAGTAGGTGTGTTTTTACGTCGCTCTAGTGCTGCGCTATGGCAACTGGCGACGGTCTGGGACACACCCCTAAGGGAGGTCCGGAGACGAACCATCAAATTTTTTTATCCTTCGTGGAAGGTATGGCTCCTCCGCTTCGGTGCTCCCCCCCCCCCTTCTCAGAGGTGTAATTAGAAAGATTGTCCCTATCCCTACACACAAACCAATTCCACTATTTATACTATTTTCGATGGAGAATATTCAATAGTGAACTGGAATAACATATATTAATTACGAGGTATTCTATAAATATTAACGGAAAATAGATTAAGTAATTTTATCATACAAAATACAAAATTGCTTCATTTTATTTTACTTTTTTTTTACTTTCCGAACACTATAGTGAGGAAAGTATTGTAATCATGTCAAAAATCCGAATTCGAGATTTTGATGTTTCTATACGTTTTGAGGTCCCCTGAGTCCGTTTTCACTATTTTTACGATGATGTATGTATGTGTGTGTGTATGTGTGTATGTGTGTATGTATGTGTGTATGTCTGTGAGTGAACACGCTAGCGTCTAAACGCTTTGTTCGATTAACCTGAAAGTTGGTACGCATATTGTAAGTCACCATAGTACGAACCCTATAGATTTTGGTGAATCTAGCACTTACAGTTTTTTTACAGGGACACAAAGAAAAATTCTTTATCATTATGGCCTATGGGACTAAATTTTTAAAAGTACGATAGCATCTAAACGCCTTATTGAATTGAGCTGAAAATTTATATGAGTATTATAAATCACTGTTGCACTAACTATAAGCATTTTGGTGAATCTAGCATTTATAGGTTTTTTACAGGGACACAACGAAAAATTCTTTATCATTATGATCTATGGGCTCAAAGTTCAGTAGCGTTAAATAAAACATCGTGTAATAGATGGAGAAAAATACTCAAACACTCTATTACGGTTTTCTCTCTTTTGTTTGTTTAACAACTCCTCTTTCTTTACTTTATCTACAAAACTGTTAATTACTCAATGTTCGGAAAGTCGAGTGGAGTCACTCCAGATTTTTTTTTTTTTTTTTTTTTTTTTTTTTTTTTAGGAATAAAATTATTTTTAAATACAATATCATGTTTACCCTTTCTCTACTCACGGTACTCTAAAATACCATTAATTTTAAAAATGTATAAAATCGAATTTATGGAAGAAATATCAAACTGTAATAAGAATAGAATGTATATACTTCCCTTTAATCTCACAATATGGCACTAGACGCTACGTGAAACCGTTTTTGTTCAAGAAGGAGTTTTAAAACGTACTGCTGCTGTTTTTGATTGGCATTTTGAACAATCTTCACGTGTGTTTTAGATAATTAATCCTTTAACTACCCCGGGCGTATATATACGTTTTTCCGAAGATCCTTTGTACTGTACCACTACCAGTGAAACTACTGACACGGTTTGACAATGCAATAAAGTAAACTTGAAAGTGATCTTGACAATATTGTCGAAGAATTTACTCATTTCAGAGTTGAATGAAAACAGTGGCACTTTGAAGTGAATCTCGTAAATTTTCGTCGGCAGGTAAGGGGTTAATTTATGTATGAATCTACCATTAATCTTAGAAAAAATATTAAAGAACATGAAATCTAAATAATTTTATTGCACATTTTAAGGTCCTGATATCTTTTCGACCTCTATACACCAATGGCACACAAATGTACCATAGATCACTAAAATCACATTAAGTATTACTAGAGGACCCGTGCTGCTCCGCAGCATTAGGATAGACTATGTATGAGAGGGTGTAATTATTACATAAAATCATTTTACAGTACTTCCTCCCAGACAATATTAGCTGTGCGTCGGCCCTTAGGTTTAATTTCTACCTTTACATTTCTGAATGTTCTTCCTCGAGATAAAGCAACATACAAATCTATATATTAATAGGCAAGCATAAAATTTGTAGCCCCTTTTTAACATATTAATTACGGGAGTAGAGGGTTGAAAATGGTATCATTCGAAAGGTATGGTTAGCCGGAAGGTGCGAATACAAATATTACTTTCTTACGATGTCAAGAAGGTATTTAAAAATACATTTATTTTTTATGCATTTTCCCCCATTTTTCCCTTTTATACACGTATTCCTTTACATTAAAAAATACCTAAAAGTAGAAAGTTATTAGATCTGGCAATTTCATAAAGCTCAAATAAAACCATAGACACAGTAATTTGTATAATGTTGCATCACTATACTCAAGCGAAGTGATGACGTCACTGTCTGTCCATGGAGTCATGAAAAATATTTTCTATGTTAATCGTCGATTGGATATTTTGTAAAAAATTATTAAAAAACTAGCAGGCTTTGCCCGCTTCGCTGGTCACTAAATTTAAAGGAAACTCTTTTCTATATAGCTTTATAAAAATAAAATAAAATACTAAAATTGCTCAAAAGCTCGCTTCGGTCCCTGCTGCCTTCGGTAGCGATTTGGTCATCCGCTAAAACTCGGGCGCTTGTCCCTATTACCTGAGACAATGGTTTACCAATAGGCTTGCATTAAGTCCTTATTAGATAACAGTTTCGAAATAGATAGTATCGAAAAAAAAATGAAGTATCCCCTTTATATTTGAATCCCAGTTACATATGAACAACACTATAAGTGGTGCACATAATATTTGCTTTTACGTTATTTCCTATGTTTATTTTGTTTATCCCCGATCAACCATAAAAATGATAACAATTTCACGCTAAATATTATAATATGCTATGACCGGCTACGTCTGTTGCATGAGACAATTAATTTTTTGTGGTTATTAGTATTCATGGTTTGTAAGCATGATCATAGTACCGCCTTAATATAGCTCTCTTTGGCGACTTTTGAATTTTTGTCACCATTTTAGATTTTATCCCTTGTAAAAATAAGACTTAATACCTTGTAACAATATGCTATGAGCGCTATTTCTGACATATTTTAGACAACTAAACTTTTAATGGTTATATATATTTCCCATTAAGCATATTTTTATTTTCATTTAATTATTTAAATATTGATGAAATTTGAACTTCAATTTGGTCTAGTGTTGTACAGGCTGTATACTACACGTTTGTGTTTGTGAAAGAAAATTTATAAAATACATACATTAGTTAATTTTAAAAAATCTAATTGTCCGATCGATAAGCTGTTTAATCCGTTGGATTCACAAAAATTGCATCTTTCATTTGGTATCTTATTTGTAACGATACGACTGATATTTCTAATTTTTTAACACGCTTTTATTAGCTTCACCTGTATGTATGTATGTTTGTAACCTCTCTGAAAGCAAACAAAAAATCTGTATTTTAAAAAAAGACTTTCCCTTCGTGAACGTCGTGGCGTTGAAGTATAGCTACGCGCTACGAACCTAAAGGTCTAGCGTTCGATCCCAGTCAGGGGAGATTTTTTAAAAATGATCTTTGTTTAGTTCTAAATTATTTTAATTAAAGATTTAAAAGTATGTGAATATTACGGTGTGTCACTCACACGATTTTCTCTTACCCTGAAATTTAATACTAAGATAGATATTTTGTGCTTTTTAGTTCACATTTCTATAAAAGCGTGTTCTTTAATTTTTTAAAACTATAATATTATTATTTAATTTACTTTCCTCATTTTAAATACATGTAATTTTTATTGTTCACGTTTTTTTTTTTTTTTTTTTTTTTTTTTTTTCCCGTCGAAAAAATAATGATAATTTTTTTGGCAACAATTAAATTAAGGAATTAAATTAAATATTTTAAATAAATGTAATTTTTATTGTTCACGTTTTTTTTTTCTGTCCAAAAAAGAATAATTTTTTTTGGCAACAATTAAATTAAGGATTAAAATTAAATGGCCAATTTATCAGTTATTAGAAGGTTTTTATTTTAACATTTTAATTAATTAAAAGAAAACTAAAACAAAATTCGAAAATCCGGCTTCGAGGTGCATCAGGGGAGGTCATTACGAATCAACATGCAAATCTTTGTAGCTCAGCCATCAGCCGTTAGGAACACACCTAAACTTTATTGAATAGCAATAAAGTTCAAATTGACTCTAGAAAACGTTTGTGTGGGAAATAGAAAAGGGCTGTTTTTAGGGTTTTCCCGGAAATTATTCGATTTTTTCTCGCCTTTTAAACCTTCCCTAGACCTCCACGAACATTTCAAGACTAAGATAAGATAAATCCGTTCAGCCGTTCTCGAGTTTTAGTGAGACTAACGAACAGCAATTCATTTTTATATATATAGATAACGGAAATTATTCCGAATTTTAATTCCGATATTTGGGTATAGTTATATAAGTTACTGTCTACATGTGTTTGATTGAGTTATTTTTTCTGTAAAATTGATAAAATTTTAATTTAAAATCACAAAACTCCAGAAAAAAAATGGCAAACTTCCAGTTTCGAATGTAAACATAAACATTTCATTTCAAAGGTGATATTTAAACAATAAATATTCAACTAATATACTAAATAAAAGGAAAATGGATTTGTTACTAACTGCTGCATGTATAAGTAGACGATACGGAAAAAAATTCCGATTTCCGTTTTTTGCTGAATTTACATGTTTTGAGCTTTCTTTACGTTTCAATTAACTGAAATTGGCTACTTATTTTTTAAAAAAGTGTCTTTATTGCTAGCTTTTGTGGGTAGAAGAAGCAAGTAGAAGATACATAAAAACTTTTGATTTCCGGTTTTCGATGATTTTACACGTTTTGAGATTTCCTTGCATTTTAATTAAGTGAAATTTACTACTTATTTTTATTTTTTTTAAAGTGGATTTATTATTCTTTCCTCTGCATATATAAGTAGAAAAAAATAAGATTCAGAAAAGTTTTAGGTTTTCGATAAAGTTACACGTTTTGAAATTTCCCGAACTCAATTCGACCATTTTTGAAAAATATCTTTTTTTTTTTTTTTAGTGCTAGAGGCCTATTTCAGTCGGTACAGTTGTCGAATTTTTATAATACACTCTTAATTAGTGCTAGAGGCCTATTTCAGTCGGTTTATTGAATGGGGATTTATTGAATGAAGTCCCCCCAAGGCACATCTTTGACATGAGTCCCCCCCAGGCCCAACTTTGACATGAGTCCCCCCCAAGGTACCCCTATTTCAGTCGGTACAGCGTTGTCGAATTTTTATAATACACTCTTAATTAGTGCTAGAGGCCTATTTCAGTCGGGTTATTGAATGGGGATTTATTGAATGAAGTCCCCCCCAAGGCACAACTTTGACATGAGTACCCCCCCAGGCCCAACTTTGACATGAGTACCCCCCCCAGGCCCAACTTTGACATGAGTCCCCCCCAAGGTACCCCTATTTCAGTCGGTACAGCGTTGTCGAATTTTTATAATACACTCTTAATTAGTGCTAGAGGCCTATTTCAGTCGGTTTATTGAATGGGGATTTATTGAATGAAGTCCCCCCAAGGCACAACTTTGACATGAGTCCCCCCCCAGGCCCAACTTTGACATGAGTCCCCCCCCAAGGTACCCCTATTTCAGTCGGTACAGCGTTGTCGAATTTTTATAATACACTCTTAATAGTGCTAAGGGCCTATTTCAGTCGGTTTATTGAATGGGGATTTATTGAATGAAGTCCCCCCAAGGCACAACTTTGACATGAGTCCCCCAGGCCCAACTTTGACATGAGTCCCCCCAAGGTACAACTTTGACATGATTCCCTCCAAGGCCTAACTTTGACATGAGTTCCCCCCAGGCCCAACTGTGACATGAGTCCCCCCCAAGGTACAACTTTGACATGAGTCCCCCCCCAAGGTACAACTTTGACATGAGTCCCCCCCCAAGGAACACCTTTGACATGAGTCCCCCCCAAGGCACACCTCCCCCTCATTGGGAAAAAGAGAAAAAACGTTTTGCGGCTATAAGACAGTTTGGACTTCCAACGTTATTTGTTACAATATCTGCTGAAACACATTGGTTTGATTTAATGAAAACTTTATAATGGAATTTAGATCGTCACGAATTAACTAAAGAAGAATTTGTCGATATTAACAAGTTTAGCAGTAGGCCTCTGGCACTAAATTAAAATCTGTCAATGTCAGATTTTCATGTTTTAAATAATGAAATAATGTCGTGTCTGTATATATATATATATATATATATTTTGTTCAAACACTGTACTTTATGAACCAATCGAATTAATTTAACAGAATTTGATACTTGGTTGGGCCTTGGTTTGGCATGGTACCTATTAGCTTCTGGGCTGTATCCCACAACAAGGGGCGTTTTCACGTTGCGATTTTCTCTCATTTCAGGAAAGGCTAACATCTACAGAGAGAAATAGTTATATTAAGTAAAACTCTGCTGATTCAGTTAGAGTGAATATCGGCAAACAATTGCCGCAGCTGTGTTGCAATTGCATTCCGTGTAGGACAAGGTAATAACTTTGCTTTGTCTCGCTTTGCAAAAAAAAAATGGTCGAGTTTCGACCACTGGGCGATACTAGTAAATATAAATATACAACATATAAATTAAATGTAAAGTTGATTGTGCACGCATAACTTTCCTCAAACTCAACGAATTTAAGCAGTTAATAGCTCAAAAGAAAGAGCTTGATCCACTGAGTGTTCTTAGACTTGTGTCAACAGCCTACGTTAATTAGAACTCTAGTTATAGAGGTTTGAGTGAAGGAAAATCTTGAAAAAATCTTGAAAAAATTGAATGTAAAGTTGATTGTTCACGCATAACTTTCCTCAAACTCAACGAATTTAAGCAGTTAATAGCTCAAAAGAAAGAGCTTGATCCACTGAGTGTTCTGAGAGTGAAACGATCAAGATCCATTCATTAGAAGAGGAGCTATGAGAATTCGAATTTCTTGAGTGAATGTGTCCCATAAGAAATGTACAGGGAAGAATCGCGTTTGAGTATAACTTGAGTAAGGTGGGAGTTGAGTAAATTTCAATGATTGATGACATATCTGTGTCTAAATACCTTTCATTTAAAAAAAAAAAAAAAAAATGAAGGAAATCGGCCGGATAGAACGGCCAGACGGACTGACTTTAGTTTTCATAAATTTTTTTAATATATAAGATGATGAGATAATATGCATAATTTTTCTTACATATATCTTTAAAAATTACTCTTAAGAGGACAAAGGACGTAAAATTATTAATTATTTTATTTTATATTTATTATTATTATTTTACATTCTATTGCTTCTCAAATTAATTGCTGCCATGAAATCTATCATTTTTATGCATATAGCGCGTTTTAAATGATAAAAAGTAACTTTTGAGATGAAAAGGTTTCTTTAGTAGGAATGAAAATATAAAAATAATGTCCAATGTTAGTTCTAAGCTGTTTTATAGCTCCAATTTTTTTTTTATTGCGTATCTTTTATTAGTAATTGAATACATCTGTGCATTGAATTTTTTATAGCTCTATTAGGCCCGCTATACACTGACGAGACACGAGACAAAGTTTGAAGCGACGTGTGACACGCGCATGCTCTACACTGTAAAAAGTATGACCTATTTGCTGCCAGAAATTCTCTGTAATTTGAGAAAATACGTTCTGACAACGTAACTTTTTCGTAAACTAAGCGTATTTTCTCAAATTACAGAGAATTTCTGGCAGCAAATAGGACATATTTTTTACAGTGTAAATACAACTTCATCTCCTGAAAACTGTTTAGAGCATGCGTGTGTCGCATGTCGCTTCAAACTTTGTCTCTGTCTCTTCAGTGTGTAGTGGGACTTACAGCACCAATTACAAACAAAACAGTTTAAAAGTTTAAATCTTCATGGATTTTGCCATGCGACTGAATTTAAGAGTTCGCAATAAATGTAATAATTTTTTTATTTCAAAATGAATGTCCAGTTTTGTGATAAATACTCTGATTAACGTTCACACCAATTTTTAAGACAATTGGATGAAAACAAATAAGCAAGGAGCATTACAACTATCTTATTATTCTCAAAATTTAACCCCCCCCCCTTAAAAAAAAAAAAAAAAATCAAGTTTAAAATTTTGTTTAAAAAAATTAAATAATGTTTGAGTAGCGGTAGAACAATATTAAAGGTATTAAATAGCTTAGTATATTCCATAATAACTATCTAGATATTTTCAATTGCATCGATTTTGTTAATTTTCATCATCCTTTGTCCCCTTAACATGGCATTCGTCCTCATCATCTTCATCTTCATCATCATGGGGATTTTGGGAATATTTTAATTCTTTATTCTGTCTCTTTGTATGTAACTCAGCACATCTGTGCATTGAATTTTCTATTATTTTATCCTTAATTACAGCATCAGTTAGTTACAAACAAAAACAGTTTAAAACTTAAATCTTAATGAATTTTTGTCATAGTGACTGAATTCAAGAGTTCGTAATAGACGTAATAATATCTTGATTTCAAAACGAATATCCTGTATTGTGAAAAATGCACTAGCATTCACAATTTTTTTAAAAAGATTGAATGAAAACAAATTCACAAGAGGCGCATTATAATTAACTAGTTATTCGTAATATAAATAACTGATTATTTCCAAAATTTTAAACAACCCCCCCCCCAAAAAAAAAAAAAAAATAATAATAATAATAAAATAATAATAATAATAATAAATAAATAAATAAAATCCCCACAAGGGGGACAAAAAATAAAATAAATAAATATAAAATATAAAAAAAAGTATAGGACTCCTTTGGCGAAATTTGAAGTTTGGCACCGAAGTAACGCGGACGTTTCTCGCAAAGGTCTTTACTAGAGCAATTATGATATCCGCATTTTAATTTATTAAAAATAATTTACAACAAAAAGTTAATCAATGGCATCCTTAAATTTCCAACTCAAATTCAAACTTAATTATCTTGTTTCTTTTTTTTTTATTATTATTTCATTTTGCTCTTTATTTCCTAATTCAAAATTATTAAAAGAAGAAAAAAAAAACTTTTTCGATAGTGTTTGTTTCGGTACTGATTAGTATTAATTTTCTTTTCTTTTTCTTACAAAAAAAAAAAAAAAAAAAAAAAAACTTTTTCGATAGTGTTTGTTTCGATACCTATTATTATTAATTTTCTTTTCATTTTCTTTCAAAAAAAAAAAAAAAAAGATTTTGATGAAATTCTGGCAAAAGCAGAATTTAGTTTAGGACGGAGAACTATCAGTTTTTTTTTTTTTTTTTTTTTTTTTTTTTCCAAATTATAACATTGCTTTCAAATTATTCAAGTATATTTTCGATAAATTTTAAATTTCGATAAATGTCCAACTATCGTAAAACTGGTATCGTAAAAATCCGCAGATTGAGACTAATAGTCCTCAGTCCTAAAAAATAAATAAATAAAAAAAGTTTAAAATTTTATTTAAAGAATTAAATAATATTTGAGAAGCTATAGAACGATATTATTTCATAAGTATTATACAGCTTCATACATTCTATAATAATTATCTAGATATTTTTAATTACATCGATTTTGGTAATTTTCATCATCCCCTGTACCCTAAGTAATTAAAAATTGCGTTTCAAATATATTTAATGTCTATTCCATAATGCAGTAAATGAAGGGTCAATGTAACTTGAGTAAAAGTAATTAATTATATGAAGTACTTTATGAAATACTTCTTCAGCCTCTTTTGCTTTTTCATGCACGTGAAAGGGTTCAAAAGAAGTTTCGAATGATACGCTGGAAACTTTTTCGTCCGGAACAGATGCACATGAAGATTGATGCAAGCCATAACTGAATAAGTTTTTAATCTAAAAGATATGAAAAGGAATATTTTTTTTTTTATATTTACATTTGTTATAGTATGCAAAGTTTATTACTAATACATTTCTAATCAACATTAAAAGATATCTTTACAACTTATTTAGGCAGAAAAACATAAATTTACAATTTTTTAAGCATATACAGTATACAGTACCTTGATAAATTATTGGATAAATAAATAAAAATTTAAGGATTTCAATAAAATAATGCACAGTAAATGCTATTACAATAATATACTTGAATGATTTTTTTAAAATTAACTCTTAATTAATGTTTTAATGAAGCCATTCAGCTTTAATGTATTTGATAGCACAGATTTTTTAAATAAGTTTCGAACCGCAATGGGGCATTTAAAATAATCTGGGACAGTATAAGTACTTTTCTTTTCTTTATGAGCATACATTATAAAAAGAAAGAATTGGAAGAAAAAAAAATCGACTATGAAATTTTGGTGTATCTGTACGTTTTGAAGTCTCCTGGGTTTATTTTTATTATCCTATTATTTTTACGGTGATGTATGTGTGTATGTATGCATGAGAATGAACCCAATAGCATCTAAATGCCTTATTGGATTGAGCTAAAGTAGGTAGATATGTTATAGTCACCATCGCATGATTTCTACAGATTTTAATGTGCAGGACTTATAGTTTTTTTACAGGGACACACACACACACAAAATAATAATAATAACTAGTTGGCATAGGTGGACTCTGCTCAGTTCCCCATCATATGTATGTTCTCATAAATTTCTTGCACAGGACTTATTATATACATGTTAAGAGAAATTAATTTGACCAAACGCTTGACACAGTGACAGAACGAAATCCTCGCCTAATAGGCTACCAACCATTCAATTCGATATCTTATTCTAATCTATTAATTCATTTTATTGGGATCAATTTCGTAGTTTATTTTCATGCTACTATTTCCAATGCAACTTTCCTAAAAATGCGTATTTTTATTAAATATCTCCCCATTTTGCTATGTTGATAAAATCTTAAATTTTGAATAACTTACGAAATTTTCCTATTAGAATATTTGTAGTCAATCATGTTCATACAAGTATCATAAATGTTATTTTGAAATTGTCTGATATATTTATGATCCTTAAAATGGACGTTTATGCTCGATTTTGCCTTATTCTGCCATTTTAAGTAAATCGTAAATTCTAAATAACTTACGAATTTTTTAAATTGGAAAAATCATACTCTATGGTATTCATGTCAGTACCCTAAATAATATTTTGAAAGTGGTTTGACATTTTTACGAGGAAAATATCCCTCAAGATTGACGTTTATGTGAAATTTTGATCTATTCTGCCATGCTAAGAAATTCGTAAATTTTCAATAACTTACGAAATTTTTATGTTGGAAAATTCATAGTCATTAATATTCATGCCAGTGTCCTAAATAATATTTCAAAAGTAGTCTGACATCTTTACGATGAAAATATCTCTAAAAATTGACGTTTATGTGAAATTTTGCCCTATACTGCCAAGTTAAGAAATTCGTAAATTTCCAATAACTTGCGAAATTTTCAAAGTAGCATATTTATAGTTACTGATGTTCATTTCGGCATCAAAACTGATATTTTAAAACTGGTCTGACATTTTTACAGTAAAAAGTTTCCATTTAATGCACGTTTAAGTGAATTTTTGTCCTATTCTCCCATGTTAAGAAAATCGTAAATTTCGGATAACTGCTGAAGTTTTTAAATTCGAATGTTGCAAATGAATAGGGTTCTTGCCAGTGTTGAAAGTAATATTTTAAAACTGATCTGACCTCTCTGCGACAATTTGTTCTTGAGATATCGTGTACACAGACTAACAAACTAACGGACTAACCCACTAACAGACTAACACACTAACAGACACCCTACAGACAGACACCATACAAATTTTGTCATTTTCGGATTCCTCACACCTGAAAACGTGTAAAAAAGTAAAAAAACCGAGGTCGAAAATTTTCACGATTACCTAAGTTCCCCATACCTATAGTATGATGGGGAACTAAAATTTTCACGATTACCTAAGTTCCCCATACCTATAGTATGATGGGGAACTAATAATAATTTTTTATCGTTATGGCCTATCGACTCAAATTATTTCAAGTGAGATAGCGTCTAAACGCTTTATTAGATTGAGCTTAAAGTTAATAGTTGTATTACATGCCACCATTACTCGAATTGTATTTATTTTGGTAAGTGTGAAAGTTATAGTTTCTTACAAAGACACGAATCATTTTTTTTACTTTCCGAACACTATAGTGAGGAAAGTATTGTAATCATGTCAAAAATCCGAATTCGAGATTTTGATGTTTCTATACGTTTTGAGGTCCCCTGAGTCCGTTTTCACTATTTTTACGATGATGTATGTATGTGTGTATGTGTGTATGTGTGTATGTTTGTGAACACGCTAGCGTCTAAAGGCTTTGTTCGATTAACCTGAAAGTTGGTACGTATATTGTAAGTCACCATAGTACGAACCCTATAGATTTTGGTGAATCTAGCACTTATAGTTTTTTTACAGGGACACAAAGAAAAATTCTTTATCATTATGGCCTATGGGACCAAAATCTTAAAAGTGCGATAGCATCTAAACGCCTTATTCAATTGAGCAAAAATTTTATACCCATATTATAGGTCACAGATACTCAATCTGTATAGATTTTGGAGAATCTAGCACTTATAGTTTTTTTACAGGGACACAAAGAAAAATTCTTTATCATTAAGGCCAATGGGGCCAAATTTTTAAAAGTGTGATAGCGTCTAAACGCCTTATTAATCTGAGCAAAAAAATTGTACACATGTTATAGGTCGCATTTGCACCAACTGTATAGATTTTGGTGAATCTAGCACTACAGTTTTTTTACAGGGACACAAAGAAAAATTCTTTATCATTATGGCCTATGAGACCAAATTTTTAAAAGTGCGATAGCATCTAAACGCCTTATTCAATTGAGCTGAAAATTTGTATGAATATTATAAATCGCTGTTGCACTAACTATAAGCATTTTGGTGAATCTAGCATCTATAGATTTTTACAGGGACAAAACGAAAAATTCTTTATCATTATGATCTAAGGGCTCAAAGTTCAGTAGCGTTAAATAAAACCTCGTGTGATATATGGAGAAAAAAACACTCTATTATGGTTTTCTCTCTTTTGTTTGTTTAGCAATTCCTCTTTCTTTATTTTATCTACAAAACTGTTAGTTACTCAATGTTCGGAAAGTCGAGTGGAGTCACTCCAGATTTTTTTTTTTTTTAATCAAATTATTTGAAGTAAGATAGTGCCTAAGCATCTTATTCGATAAAGATATAAATTGATAGGCATGCTATAAGTTATCATTGCAAGAAACATACAGATTTACATGAAAATAGGACAGTTTTTTATCATTATTAATACCTTTATAGAAAAAAGAATTTCTAGACATTGCGATCTATGGATTTAAACTTTTTAAAGTTGTGTTTATTAATGTTAAATTATTTAAATTGTGAAAAAAAAATAGATAAATGCTTGATTTTGCGATCTTATCAATCATAGTTTTTTTTTACAGGGATGCAGAAAAGAATTGTATGCATTAAGATCCAGGAAAAGAACATACAACTTGAGGAGAAATACTCAAACACCCTAGTGTGATTTTGTCCTTTGTTTATACTCCCTCATTTATGTTTATTTAAACCACCGTTTAATAACAGTCTTAATCGTTTTATAATTGTAACTGTTCAAAAATCTAAATGTTCAGAAAGTCGAGTGAAATCACTCCAGGTTTTTCTTAAAAAAAAAAAAAAATGTATTGGAACTCTTTAGTGTACTTTAAACAATAGTTGAAACAGTTTTATAAACAGTTTTACTTGACATACATTTCTGCCGCTTAAAATTTTCCATTACAATTATAAAACGATTAAGGCTGTTATTAAATTTAAAAATTGATTTTGAATAGTACGAAGAATCTTTACCCACAACGCTTTTGTAAACTTAATCGATTAGTTTTGAGTAGCTCTATGCCTAATCTATAAACTGTATACACGCTAAATAGAGTTCCTGAAATTTAGCACAGCAATAACACGTAACACAACTTCAAACGCATTTCGTGCTACTTCCAATCATGACCTTAATATATCCGACTTTTTTTTGTGTGGCCCTGTAAACGAAAATAAATACATTTCATATTATATTCTGCATGAAGCATGCTCTTGTGCATCTAAAAAATAGATGTTAATATTACTTTGTTTATACAATCTAAAGATGTAAAAAAATATCAATGAAAAATTGCGCCCATAGACGTAATATATCAGTTTTTTTTCTTTTTTTTTGGGGGGGGGGATGTCTTTATATGCACGGGGACCATTCGTTTCATACACAAACCGCCTTTAGACTTCTTTCTGTTGTTTGTTTTTGTGTTATGCGGATAATCCTCTCTCACATACGCACAGACTAGCCACTTAGGACTTGATTGTTCGAAATCAGCACACCTCAAAGTGTGTAGTTATAGCAAAAACTCAATTTTGAAAAACTGACTTTAAATCATTAATTTTTCTACCATATATGTTTAAGAGAAAAAATATTGGATACCATATTAAAAATAAAATACGAACCTTTTGGACGCTTTTATGAATTTCGCTTTCCACAACTCCAATATTTTCAGTATGTTCATCCATTGCACAGCAAAAGAAATAATACACTAAAAAATGCAGAAAAGAAGTAAAGTCAAAGAAAATTATTTACTTATTAGACTTAATCAAAGCTCAATATACACCGTTTAAAGAAAGTAGAAGGCCATTAGATATTTTAAAAAATAAAGGGTATTTCTTATTTTTAATGGAATTATTTTTATGTATAACATTTTGCAGATCATATAACAAAAAAATATCAGTATCATTACCACGATTTCCAAAAATAGATTAATGACAACAAAAATAGTTTCTGTTTCTTTTAACTCTGTAAAAAAAGTAGAAGGACAGTAATACAAAATATACAATACAAGCAATATTAGTAAGGAATACTCTTCCCATTGGCTTTTATGACTTCGAATATTCTATTTGGTAGTGAATTATACAAAGATTGGATTCTTGTTTGGCAAAAAATTACCATATCCATATGAGCTGTTCAAAGCTATTCGAAGCTCAGTATGAAATTTAAACATTTTCCTACTAGCATATACTTAACGAGCAAGCATTGGTCAGATGTTTTCCACTTTGTTAAGATCTGGGCTTTTAGTTGACTTAGGTAGATCCTGCACGTTATTTGTAGCGAACCAATTTTTAACTCTATGGGGATGTGAATGGCAGCTTCATCTTGTTGAAACATCCACTCTTCTCCTCCTAATTCAGAGCCATAAGGAAGAAGCTCAGAATTCAGCACTTCAAAATAGCCTATATCTTTCTGCATACCACTGAAAAAGACCAGACTTCCATACCCAATTGCTTATTAGATCATCATCCCTCCTCCTCATTTATAGAGTTGAATATAATTCTTCTACATTCTTCAAACAATGCCAGTATTATTGGTAGCCATCTAAATCGTCTATATTAAACTTCTTTTCGTCTGAAAATATTATAAAAATCCCATCTGAGGTCCATGATACGTGTTTTTTAACTCATGATAAATGGTAATCAATCTGTGTTTTTTTCCCACTTTGGATGATGCTTCCGCTATTTGAAAATGAATTATTTGGATCTTGTTATGTAGTTGTAAACTATTTGCCTTGACACATGAGTAAGTCCAGCTTGATTTGGGGCCTTTGCGATACTATCACTGCTCTTTTTAAGCTCATGAGCAAGTTTTCGTTCATCGCAAAGCATTAACTTTTTAGGCTTACCAATCATCTTTCTTTTCCTATTTCTATCTGGCTTCCTGGTAATCTTAGAAAGTGTATTGGGGCTGACGTGCAGTATACGAACAATCTGTCTAACACCTTTAACATTAATTTTATATGCAACAATTTGCCCCTTTTGGAAATAATTTTAAAGTATTCTTCTAGGCAGTCTGAAAAGAAAATAACAGTGCAATTTTAAACAAAATATGTTTTCCTCAACAAAAGCAGTCAAAGAAAATTCAATATATTCTTTTTTACTTGTGCACAATCCACCAAATAACAAATTTCGGAAAGTGTCCTTCTACTTTTTTTACACTCTCAAAATCATGTATGCTAGTATTTTTGCAATCCACAAATTAAGCATTAGTAGTAGAGATTTCACTTTTACGTGAAATTAAAGAAAACTTTGTTACACAAAAACTGTATAAAAATCTAAAAGCCAGGATAAAAACACAGAAAACTAGTATGTTGTGGCCACCACAAGACTTTCTTCTATATTTTCCTTTACAAATTCCCTCAGTAGCAATATTAAAAAAAAAAAAAAAAAAATATATATATATATACGATTTTTTTTCCTAGTTTTTTTTCGTTAAAAGTAAAAAAAAAAAAAAAATCGATAACTTTGTTTTATATTATCACATATTTATAGTTCAACCATTCGTTTTAAAGGTATTGACGAGACCTTTCGAAAGATATCCATCTTGAAAATTTACACCCCCGGGGAGTACTTCCCCCCAGGGAGGGAAGCGATATCCCCACATGCACAATTTTCTTTTTCCTAATTACTCCTACTATTATCAATAATTCATATTAATTTTACAATCACAGATTAAGAATAACTCTCATTATGTACATTTATACGAAATTTTGTCCTATACTGCCATGTTAAAAATTTAGAAAAAATACGATTATAGAGCCACCTGTTGAGCGATTGATCCCCAAATCTAATCAGCACTAGATTATGTCAGGGGCCAACTAAATACCAAGTTTGGTTAAATTTCGTTAAATAATAATAATAATAATAATAATAAATAAAAAAATTACGAATTTTTAAGTTTTTTTTCGTTAAAAGTAAAAAAAATCGATAACTTTGTTTTAAATTATCACAGACTTATAGTTCAACCATTCATTTTAAAGGTATTGACGAGACCTTTCGAAAGATACTCATTTTGAAAATTTACTCCCCTCGAGAGGGGGGCTTCCCCCCAGGGAGGGGGGAGGGGTTGCGAGGCTCCTACACATACAAAAAATATTTCCCAGTTGACTATCTCTATCATAAATAATTCTTGTAAATTTCATAATGATTACAAAAAAATAATTCTCTTTATTCACATTTATACAAAATTCTGTCCTATATCACCATGTTAAAAATTTAGAAAAAGCGGGATGGCAACGCAACCTCTATTTTTTCCAAAAGTTGATAGGCACTAATTTATGTCAAGGTGCAACTACATACCATTTTGTATGAAATTCTGTGCAGTAGATCCTGAGATACAGTTGTCACAAAATTTTGTCTCACACACACACACAGACAGACAGACAGACATTTTCTAAAAATGATCAAATCGTTTTCTACAGCTCTCAGAACGTGTAAATCCATCAAAAACCCGAGGTCGAAAATTTTTACGAATCCAATACTTTCTTCTATTGAATATAGAAGAAAGTAATAATTTACAAAAATCGACTGTCCTACTTTTTTTACGCAATGTATAAATACTGCTATGTTAATTTACCTCATTAGAAAATAACCAGGGTTTAACTTCTAACAAAATAATCTGGTGTGGCACTCACTTGTTTTTCTCTTACCCTGCATTTCAATACTATAAAGACAGATTACAAAATAAGGGGTATAGATAACAAGTACTGTATATGAACCTACATTAAAAAGAATTTAAACTAGATTTAGGAACAGTTTTATGTGACTAATCATTCCGCGTAAGAAAGGGGGGGGGGGGATATACCGTCCTCTAAACTCCGTATGAGTACCTACATTTATATATAATTCAAGGATGTTATTAAATTTAAAAGTTTAATGGAAATTATTCAGATAACTTTCGCCAATACCACTCCTTTAAAATGTTCAATCTTGATCAAACTTTTGAAGCAGCATATAGACTTTAAAATATATCATTTGAATTGCCTGCAATTATTTGATTTTATGTTACGCCGATAGCAGGCATACACAAATAACAACCATTAAAAACTTGACTTTAGCATTCAGGGAACCTCAAAATGCATTATTACACAAAAAATTAGCTCTGAAAAATTCACTTAATAAAATACTTTAGTTACCGTATGTGTATGAGGATGGTTGGCTGAGTTTTTATGGCGCAAGATCCAGGAAAGGACATACCGCGCCATGCATATGAGGAAATAATTTTCACTTCTAACAAATTCTTCTGGAAAGGTAAAATGTAGAAGTATTTTTTCCAATTACATACAACAGAAAAAAATGTTTTCGCTTAATTATTGTTAGCCTTGCATATCGTCTATAAATTCAAATGTCGCCACGTCAGATTTTGTACTTAAATACAGCCCTATATATATAAAAAAAAAAATCTACAAACTGAAATACATTTTCAGCAATTTTCAAGTATAGTTCCACCATATGTCAATCCTTTTGTGTAGCCTTGTAAACGAATGGTAAAGGATTTTCATACAATATTCTAAACAAAACATGCTTTTATGAATATGAACATTTTGATGTGTCACACAACTTTCTCTTACTCTGTACTCCAGTACTATAAAGATAGTTTGCAGATTAAGGGATAGATAACAATTACTGAACATATGAGCTTAGTTTAAATACAAGTTTAAACAAGTTTAGGAACAACAACCCTCCCCCCCCCTTCAACGCCCCGTTTAAATATTCGACCTATATTTATAAAGAATTTAAAGATACTAACTTTTAAAGTACTTGATTTTATTATACAGAAATATACTTTATTCTTACAGAAATTTCCCCATAGACGTAATGTAATTGAATTCCCTTGGATGGTCCTGAAAACTAACCATTGGCTTGATTTCAACAAAAGTTTAGTGTACCATCCTCAGGGTCCGATTAACCTTACAACTGAGGGGAAGCACAAATCCATTTGTGGCCCTCCACTGACTGTCTGGTCTAAAGACTCATACAAACACCTTGAAAAATTTATAAATTTTTCATTAAATTTTGTAGTTACTTGGAATTGAGGACAAGTAAATTCGCTTAAAATGTAGACAAGTAAATTCACATAATTTTTGTACCAAAATATAAACTGGTGAAAGCCTATATTCACCCCAATATATGAAATTAATCCATTATAAATGAATGTGTAAAAGCTTCATTAGCATATTTCCTACACAATCTAGAAATGGTAGTTGTGCAGTCAGGTGTACTGTGACTTTTTATAATCATACAATGCTTTTAGACCACAAGCTTACAAATCGGGGCCCATTTTTTGTTTAATTTGGGGCCTTTTCAAAATTTTCCAGGGGAAGCACATATTTCTCGTGCCTATTGGGTAAGGAGGGTCTGACCATCCTATATGATACACATTTTGAATACCTAATTTCAACTTCCTACTTCAATTTGTTCTTGAGATATCTTGATAACAAACTCACGCATGCCAACCGCCAAAAGCCCGTCTTTCGTGTTCAGGGACCTCAACACGTACAAATATCACAAAATCTCAATTTCGAATATTTGACCCAAACTAGTTGGCATAGGTGGACTCTGCTCGTTTCCCCATCATATGTATGTTCTCATAAATTTCTTGTACAGGACATATTATATTCATGTTAAGACAAATGAATTTGACCAAACGCTTGACACAGTGACAGAACGAAATCCTCGCCTAATAGGCTACCCACCATTCAGTTCGATATATTTATCTTATTATAATCTATTAATGATTTTATTGGGATGAATTTCGTAGTTTATTTTCATGCTACTATTTCCAATGCAACAATCCCAAAAATGCATATTTGTATGAAATTTCGCTCCGTTTTGCTATGTTGATAAAATCTTAAATTTCGAATAACTTACGAAAATTTAATATCAGAATACTTTTAGCCAATCATGTTCATACAAGTATCATAAATAGTTACTTTAAAATTGTCTGATATATTTATGATCCTCAAAATGGACATTTATGCTCGATTTTGCCTTATTCTGCCATTTTAAGTAAATCGTAAATTCCAAATAACTTACGAATTTTTTAAATTGGAAAATTCATAGTCTATGGTATTCATGTCAGTATCCTAAATAATGTTTCAAAAGTGGTCTGACATCTTCATGATGAAAATATCCCTCAAGATTGACGTTTGTGTAAAATTTTCGACCTATTCTGTTATGATAAGAAATTCGTAAAATTCTAATAACTTACGAAATTTTTATATTGGAAAATTCATAGTCAATAATATTCATGCCAGTATCCTAAATAATATTTCTAAAGTAGTCTGACATCTTTACAATGAAAATATCCCTCAAAATTGACTTTTATGTGAAATTTTGTCCTATTCTGCCATGTTAAGATATTCGTAAATATCCAATAACTTGCGAAATTTTTAAAGTAGCATGTTTATAGTAACTGATGTTCATCCCGGCATCAAAACTGATATTTTAAAATTGGTCTGACATTCTTACAGCAAAAATTTTTCATTTAATGCATGTTTAAGGAATATTTTGCTCCATTCTCCCATGTTAAGAAAATCGTAAATTGCAAATAACTTACGAAGTTTTTTAATTCGAATGTTGCAAATAAATAGTGTTCTTGCCAGTGTCGAAA
The DNA here is from genome assembly GCA_963930645.1 of Salticus scenicus. NCBI lineage: Eukaryota > Metazoa > Arthropoda > Arachnida > Araneae > Salticidae > Salticus > Salticus scenicus. The sequence goes on from OZ005662.1 coordinate 209,640,491, forward strand.
GTAATATTTTAAAGCTGATTTGACCTCTCTGCGACAATTTGTTCTTGAGATATCGTGTACACAGACTAACATACTAACGGACTAATGAACTAACAGACACCCTACAGACGGACACCATACAAATTTTGTCATTTTCGGATTCCACACACCTGAAAACGTGTAAAAAAGTAAAAAACCGAAGTCAAAAATTTTCATGATTACCTAAGTTCCCCATACCTATAGTATGTTGAAAATTCATGTGTATGTCTGTTATCAGCACATCTCAAGAACAAATAGTAGCAGAAATTCCAAACTCAGTATTCTAAATGTGTATCATATAGGGATGCTACACTAAGCTTTTCGTTGAGATGAAGCAAATGGTTCGTGTACAGGGACACTCAAAAGTATTCAAATACATTACGTCTATGGTGGAAATTGCAGGTAAGTAGAGTTTAACATCTATAGACTGCACGAAACCGAATCAAATTAATATATATTTTTTACATGCATAAAAACATGCCTCATGTAGAATATGCCAGGGAAGTCATTCATTGTTCATTTACAGGGCTACACAAAAGAACTAGATTATAGTGGGACAATAGCTGAAAATTAATGGAAGTGCATTTCAGGTTGTGCCGTATATTATTACTAGAGGATTGTACTTAGGTGCACTATGTTGTTCTTACATATTCTTCAAAAGATATACAGTGTTGGAAATATTTAAGCTATAACATTCTTTTCTATTGTTAGTGGAAGTGCTTTACTATAATATTTTACCATATCTAGGGAAGCTGCTTAAGAATGGAAATGAATTCTTCATAGACATATGATAAATAATGTATATTTTTAAACTAAATATTCATCGCTTGTTTTTGATGTATTTACACGTTTTGAGGTTTCCTGATTACCAAAGACAAGTTTTTAAAAGTTTGATTATTGTCTGTGTCTGTTAGAATAACTTAAAAACGAATAATTTCAGGAGATCCAAAAGTTGTATTTTCAAAGTAATATAAATTTTTTGCTGGAAAAGTTTGATCAAGACTGACAAGTTTCGAGGAATGTTGCATGGGAAAGTTGTCTGAATAATTTTAAGTGAACTTTTAATTTTAATAACAGATTTAAATTCTATATAAATGTAGGTGCAGTAATGAAACGATGGTTGAGGGGGGCTACCGCCCCCTCACAGAGAACTAATTATCATATAAAACTCTTCCGAAGGCTAATTGGAATTATTTTAACGTAGGTTTACATAACAGTACTCGTTATGTTACCTCTTAATTTCCAACCTGTATTTATAGTATTAAATTTCAGGGTAAGAGAAAGTCGTGTGAGTGACACACCATATTATTTACTTAAAAACAATACTTAATATAAAAAACCTTTTTTAGTTAACTGTTAAACGCGATTATTTCTAGTGTTGCGTGAACGCAACACCAGCGAGTAATGGGTTAAACGAAAAATTAACTAAGAAAAAATAAATAAATAAATAAAAATCATGCGGTACGCATTGATTATTAAAGTTTTCCAATTGTACGTACTCATTGTATCGTTTAACCTTCATTGTTCTTTACCTACGTTATCACACATCGGGCAGAGAGGAGGACAGAAAGAAAGGCAGACAGACAAATTGAACTCCTAATCACTTTTAAACGTAGCCCTAAATGTACCGGAATATTTTAGTGTAGTCCTGTAAATCTAAAGGCTAAGCTTATCAAATTCAATATAAAACATTGTTTTAGCATATTATCAGTAAATGTCAATTTCATTATGATTTTTTCAATAGAAAATTATTTAAATGGGATTTATAAAAATATCTCTCCTAAAACGCAAGGCATTTTTTTTTTTTTTTTTTTTTTTTTTGGGGGGGGGGGGGGGGGGGTTCTGTGCACATATCAGATGTACAGAGCCTATTAATGCCATTTTAATAAAGAACATTCCATAGTGAACTTTAATAACGTATATCATTTTGAAATGAAATAATTCTGTAAATATTTACGGATGTTGGACGCGGGCAAACGGATACATTAATTCCAAAAGCTTCATTTCGACGTAGTCGCCAAAAAAAAAAAAAAAAAAAAAAAAAAAAAGAGGGAGGAAGAAAGAGAGAGAGAGAGAATCTTGGACTAATATTCCAGTAGTTCCAAAAGGTTTAACAGAATATGAAGTAGTCTTGTGTAAAGAAAAGATGCAACCGTTCAAAGTATTAGCAAAATTCATACTCAAAAAATCCCCACTTTTTACCATGTTTTAATTAAATTCTATTCTTTTTTGTTTGTTTGTCCGGTACAAATCTTGCAATCGAATTTGAACTAACTTCCCTACTAGCTAGACATTTGAAACATTTACTATAGCTCAGAACCCGATGACAACACAATACTTCGAAGTCCGATTTTCGCATTTTTGATTAGTTTTCTTATAATTAATTAAAATATGAAAATAATAACATCTAATAGCGTTAAAATAGCCATTAAAATATTAGCTATAATTTAATTGTTGGCAAAAAAAATTTACGAGTTCATTTTTTTCTGACATAAAGATAAATACATTTAATTAAACGTGAACATTAAAAAATTATAAAAAGTTAAATTATGCCTCTCACGAAAATTGACGTCATTATCACTTTAAAAATTTTATGCACACTGATAAGAGCTCTATGATTCATCAGAAAATTTAAAACAGGATACATAAAATTATTATTATTATTTTTTTTTTTTTTTCGTATAATTATTTTTTTCTTTAAGAGCAAAAATAATATCCGTTATCATATAACAATACTGTTTATTAATTTATTTCGCTATATTTTTATTGTGTTTAAGGAACATAATTTATTTTTCTTTCCTTTTATGTTTTCACGATCTTCAATAAAAACACTTTTTTTAATTCAAAATAATTATGAATAAAGAACAATTTAAAACTTGTTCAGTAACTAAGGAAAAAAGGTAATAAAATCTCACCTGTAATATTGACAATTTCTTATTTGGCGTCTGAAATTTTGAAAGTTAGAAAATTTTAAGCGTTGAATTTTCACATTTGTTTATTTTCACACACGTTGCTATGCAACCATGGACGACTCAGTGGAGTAGTGTTGAGATGTCCTACTTATGAAGATAGACAAACATTGCATGGTACTTTTCCGTCAACCACTCAACCCTCTTTTCTCCGTTAGATTAATCCATACTTTTACAAAAATTACAGAAAATTAATACTTATACTATATATTTACATTTGTCTCTTTATCATATTCTAGGAATACACAGAACCTAATATTGTCAGTAGATTAACGAAAATAAAATGATATGTTGTACACTGTCCATCAAACCAATCAACCATCTAACTATCCATGCTTGTTTTCTGCCGTGTTTCGTGTTTGGTTTTGTTAGTTAATTTCGTTCATTGTTTCTCTGTTTCTTCTCCTTTTCCAGATTTAATATGTTGTTTTATGTAATAGATTTGATGTTTTTCATTCTTATTCAAATGTATCGAAGAAATTACTTTTTTCGTGTCGATCTGACGTGAATATTCCGCGCGAACTCTTATCTGTACCTTTTGCCGTTTAAAATTTTTTAGAAATTTCACGAACTAATTTGAGTATTCTGACATACATTTTATATCAATCATGATATTGCTGTTTTCAAAGTGGTGCAAGTTATCAAAGAATTTAAGATTTATACCTTTCATAAAATCTGATCACATGAAAAATAACAATGTAAATTATCCCTGTCTTAACTCATTTTATTATTCTTTATCACAATGTAAATTGTTTAGTACTGCCATCGATAAAGATGAAATAATCCCTGTGGAAGAATTAAGTAACTTGGCAGTGGTTCACAAACATTTCAATTCTGAAAAACTGGCATTGTTAGTAAAGGAGATAGGTAGACACAAAACCTTAGGAAAAGGTGTTCCTGACCATATAAAATTAACAGATTTACGTGATATTCTTGAGTGTGAAACACAATCGCAAAGATCTAAATACTTAACATATTTATTCAAAAAGGAAAAAATAAGACTTAAAAGCAAAGAAAAGAAGCTAAAAAATAAAATAGAACGAGAAAATAGGAGTGTTGAAGTCACAGAAAATGCTAATAACCATATACAATATGGTTTGGGAAAAAATACTTTGATTTTGAGAACGTTGAGGCAGAGTGTTATTAAGTTTTATGATACACGACTTGCGAATGCTGTTTTGTTTGGACAAAAGATAGTTATTGATTTAGGATATGATAAATTTATGAATAAGAAAGAAAAGAAAGCATGTACATCTCAAATAAGACTTTTATATAGTTATAATAGATTAAATCTTGATCCTTATGATTTGCATATTTGTAACGCAAGCCCTGAAAACAGATGTCTTGAATACCTTCGGAATGATTTGCCAAACATAGATGAAACACTTACTACAGTAACCAGAAAAAGCTACTTGGAATTATTTCCAAAGGAAAATCTAGTGTATCTGTCCCCACATGCGTCTGATGTTCTAACAACTTATGATCATAAAGCTGTTTATATTATTGGTATTAATATATATATATATAAATATTAGCATTTAAAATGCTAAATACTTAAAAACTTTAATTATTTACATTTAATCAATTAAACTAAAACGGCCTTAGTTGAAGTTAGATGGGAAGCTTTTCTCCTGGGATCCCAGACATCCTCAACCATGCATCCTTGAAGCCATTGACAATTGAAATTGATTCTTCTCAGTTTCCCTTCGACTTCAACAGGTAGTGACATTTGTGGTTGATTCTTCCCATTGGTTCATAGTTTTTACAACTGTTCTGCTTTTTTAAAATTTCAGTTGCAGAACAGTTTAAATTTTGTAAAACTGATGTAGTTGGAATAACGATGAACTAATGGAAGAAATCAATCAGAAAGGGTACTGCTTGCATAAGTCTGAGGAAAACGATGTAAAATCAATTTCAACTGTCATTGTCATTAAAGATTTGTGCCTGAGGACGCCTGGGATCCTAGAGAAAAAGCTTCCCATCTAATTCAAGTAAGGCCATTTTAGTTTAATTAATGTAATTTTTTTTTTTTTTTTTTTTTTTGTCTTTTTAAAATTGCTTTTGACCATTAAGAAAATAATACAATGTAGCCCCACTTTTGCAGTATTCGAGGGATATAATATAAAAAGCGTAAATAGAAAAAAAAAATTACCTACAACAGATAATCAAAAAATAAATTATAAGAAAAACTTGTTACTGTATTTTATTTTAGACAATTAATTAATTTTGTAAAAGATTTTTGAGAAATAACTATTTACATGTCAGTATTCAACATTTAAAAAATATATATATAATGATGAAATGCATTAAATAAGTTGTGTATGAACAAATAATTATTACACATGGGCGTCGGCATAATGGGGGTAAGGGGGCACTTTAGTTATATATTTGTGCAAACTTTAGTTATATATTTGTGCAAATAAAAGTAAGACACTTTTAAAACTGTAAGAAAAGATTGATTTTTAATTAAAAATAATAATTATGAATACAGTTTTTAACAGTTTAAACCAGTTTTTGACATTAAAAAAACCAATCCTAGTTTGAATTTATTAAATATTGATGTTAAAACTAAGAAAAACTACGTCTAAAATGCCAAAGAAAAAAAAAAAAAAAGAAGCAGACAGTTGTTTTGGTATAGAAAGCTGCCACTTTTTAGGTAGGTGGGTGACATAAATGCACATGGGGAATTAGAAAGACTGCAAAATTGTTTTATGATAGATGGTAGTGGAAAATCTATCATCAGTGCAAGAGACAAGTGCATCAAAGAATGACACTATTCCTTTTTATTAATTGTGCCCTTGATATTTGTTCTGATTCTATTTTATTAAGTTCTGAAATCAAATATCTAAAAGCCATAGCAATTGACAAAGGTTATAACCCTTCCATTATAGATAAAGGTATCCAAAAATTACATTTTCCTCATACCTTGTCTACTTAATAAGTTTCTTGTAATATCAGTATTGTTTTAATACATTTTCCTAAATTTAGTCATGCCATAGCTAAAATTTTCAAACAGTATGATTTTAAAATAATTTTTTTGCTTCCAATAAACTCACCTTTTCTCAGTTAAAACGTTAAAAGATCCTATAGATATGTGTAATTCTTTGGGCATCTATAGTATTTTCTGCCAGTGTGGTTTATCATACATTGGTCAAACTAAACACAGTCTTAAATTCTGTCTTAAAAGAACATACATTCGTAAGCAAGAAACAAAAGAATTGACTATTTCTAAGCAATTTCTGGGAGGAAAATCATAATTTTAAATTTGATTCAGCTAAAATAATTTGTAGGCCTAAAACCTCTCATGAACTTGATTTCTTTAAAGCTTTTTACATCTATAAAAATCTTTAAAACATTGTTAATTGTAATTTTGCTGTACCCCATTTATCTGATTATTGGAAATTTTACATTTAGCCCACATTTTCTTAATTTCTTTTACATTTTTCACAATTAGTGTTTCTTAAATTCCTGTTGGTCAATCCCCACATTCTGTGTAATTCTGTTGGTTGATCAGAATTCGATTCCTTTCCTATATGTAAGAGCACTTATCTCACATTTCTTTATGCACTGAAGCTATTGAAACAACTGTCTTTTAAATGCTATCGAAACAACTGTCTGATTCTCAATTTTTTCTTTTTGGTGTTCTAGTCGTCGTACTTTTCCTTAGTTTTAATAATTCTCCTCCAAGTCTCCTTTTAATAAATATTGATGTTTTAATCAAAAACGTCAAATCATGAATTTCGTTAATTCCGTCATTGGCCTGTGGGTTATCCACCTTTGATCTAAATATATAAATTATATTTGTATTTATAAGCGTAGGTTTCTTTGTGAAGTATTAAATTAATCTGCAGAGCTTTAAAAAATCTACAACACTGTTTCTGCTACTGGGAAAGTATATGCCAAATGGATATTTTGTAATTCTTATTGATTTTTGTAAAAGAAAAAATTATTGTTTAAAACCTTCAATTTTAGCAGTTACTTTGTTTTGTATCAACATGTAATTAGTGTCATTCCAGATTCCATGAAATTCCAAAAAAGTTTAAGAATTATTTTTAAAAAGTTCAGTAGTAGAATTGTATTGCTATTGCGTTAGTGTAGCTTTCTACCACATATTCTGAAGCAATCATAAAACAATTCACCCATTTGATTTTCTAAAATTAAATTTTTAATTTTTATGACATTTCATGAAATAGTAAATTTTTTAATTTCTAGTTATCAGTGTTTCATTTGATTCAAGTATATACAGTAATATTAATTGAATACTTGATGCTTATTAATTAAATAAAGGTACTTTCGTATTAACCACATGACAGTGATGAATCACCATGATCAAACTGAAGTGATTAATAAATTAGTTTAAACACATTTTTTAGAACCACTGTTCAATGTATACAGCTGCTTATGTTTACTTTATTGCAACTTATGTTAACCCTTTGCACCACTGAGTTCATACAGTAATGCATGTTTATATGTTTTAACAAAATAACTGAAAAATTTTGGACACATTTGTAGCATTTCAGGGGTGGGAGGAAAGGACCTTTATTCTTGGCTAAAGCCTTGTATGTAGCAAATATTTCCATACTGTCAATTTTTAAAGGGAACTGAAAAACATTTCATATCAAATAGATCTGAACAAATCAGTACATAAATGATTTAGGATGCAATATGTACAAAAGTAACTGGTATAGTTTATTATCTTTATTTGTGGTATTAAAATACATTCCAGGCCATAATGTTTCATAGATGATTGTGTATGTAAGCTATTTTCTACTAATATGTATCTTTTAATAACTCTGTATATGAATTTATGTATAACATTAAAGCATAAATAAAATAAACACTTATTGTTATCCCAGTGGCAGAAACACGGCGACATAATCACGGACAGTTTTGCGGAAAAACAGTTTGCGGACAGTTTTTGTCTGCACTGATAAAAAATTTTGTCTGCAACTTTCGAATGACAATTCACTTAAAAAAATTTCTGTATCAAAACTAAAACTAATACTTTTATTATTTATAATTATTTATATTGGGTTGTGTCAAACATTGCTATAAAATATTTAATTGAATGAGATGAATGAATACACACAATTGTTTATACTACATTGTTCTGCAGTAAAATTGTATTCGTGTATTGTTGCACAAGATCACCACTGATGTTAAGCCCCCCCCTCCCCCCAAATCAGCTTTCAGGCTTTTTGAGTGTAAGCCATTTTCACCCCTGATTACATGCAAATTTTGCAGACAGATTATGAATTTTTTTGAAAAGCTACAAAACTTTCTGCCACTGGATTGTTATTATTATTATGAGACATTAGATTAAAGTCATACACCACATTTGAAAACAAGTTAAAATAGAAATATCAAAAGTCAACTAAATTCCCTCATCAGTATAAAAGCAATATTTTGTAAAATGTAAGCATACACTCAAAGACAACAATTATCAAAGTAGTACAGAATATTTTGGTTATTGAATATGGGCAATAATTGTCTTTCCTGGTATATTTACGTTTTGCAAAATATTGCTTTTATACTTGTGAAGGAATTTGGCTAAATTTCAAAACATCTGTATTTTAACTTGTTTTAAAATGTAGTATATGATTTAAATGTCTCATAATAATAATTTTTTATTTTATTTAATTAGTATTAATGGGACGATATGGTATTTGTGTATATTAATTATACAGCGTGTCGAAAATTGTTCTGTTTTAAAATATAATTTTCATTTGTTAAATAATAATTTATGTTTTTGTTTCCTGAAGGTGGTTTTGTGGATACAGTGAAGAGGGAAGATATATCTTTTAATAAAGCTCAGGAAGAAGGAATCAAAAGTTGTCGTCTTCCATTAGATGAATTTGTTGCGTAAGTTTATTTTTTAAATAATTTTGTTTGACCTTATAATAACTTTTTATCTGCATATTTTTCAATGTGTTTGTTTTTTCTCTTTTTCACAATCGTTTAATTTGCCTGATGAGATAGATAAGTTAACTGTTTGTCACTAAAGATGTCTTTAAAAAAGCTGTATTATAGTTTTCAAACTTAATATTTTATCTGGTTGTTTGAAATAATAGGTGAAGTAAAAGTACAACTCAAATTTAAACTATAAAAATATTTTATTAATGTAAACTAAAATCAAAAATCATGTCGCTTTCTTCCTTTCTTGCAAATTAAACTTAACCTTGAAAATCAAATCATAATGATCTTTGAAACCCTCTGTCTGACTGCAAGTTTCACTTTTAGAGAACAGATTATCAGACGTTAAACTGTGGCTTTTGCCACTCTTTGTGAAGCTCCAAAAGTGGTGAAAGTGAAACGTTGCCAGACGCCACATGTTCAACAGATATGAAGAGGAATCTTCCTCTGACAAATAGGAATGTACCGAACATTTGGCGTATTCAACCATGTTGCCAAATATTTGGTTTGGCCGAATCTATAGCAATTCAGTTTTTGAAAATTTTCAATTATTTGAAAAATTTCTTATTTAATGGCTATTTTTTATTAATATTAAATTGGTATCATCCAGTGCAACCTGTTTTGTATACTTTCTAAAGTAACATTTAAGAAAATTAATTATCAATTCCTTGAATCATAACAATTCATATCTACAAAAAGTTCTCCAATTTTTAATAATCAATAAATTGATTAGATCATTATTTTAAGAAGTGAAACTTTCTACTTTTCTAGTCAGAAAATTGGTTTACAGAAAACTTTCTAACATGAAAGTTATTTTTTATGTGTATCTCTTTAAAGCAGAAATAACAAGGAGTGTACAGAATCCACATGATAATGGCATCAAGAGATCAAACAAAGATCACATGATGTCATGGTCTAAGAAATAAGTGTTTATTAAGAAAACTAATTGTTAATAATTTTCTTTGCTGTGAACTCAGCATCATGTCACTATTTATAATAGTAATATAATGATTTTTTTTTTTTTGCATATAAATATGCCACTGTTTCTGAAGAATAATTTTTACTCTCATTTATAATCAAAAGAAGTATTGATTTGTACAAATTTTAGACTTCTGATTTTCGGTGGATTTACGTTTTTTAAAAGGTCCAAAGCATGATTGGACCATTTTTAGAAAATGTCTGTCTGTGTGTAACAAAAATTAGGACATTGACATCTAAATACTTAAGTAAATAATCAGCTGAATATTTGGTATTCAGCTAATTAGTTATTATTCAGTTCACTGTATATCCAGTATTCAACTAAATAGTTAATATTCTTTTGACCAAATATTTAGTATTTTGGTCAAAACCACTGTTCGGTGCATCCCTACTGACTACTAACAAAATGACACGTGTATATTGGAAACACTATTGATTAAAGAAACTTTTTACCTATCGTCACCAGCAGTAAAATCCTATGTTATTCTATGCAGAAGTTTGTTATGAAAATTGCTCATTATCTGATGTACCTAACACATCAATAAAAAAAATCCTGGGACTAACCCACAGATGGCATCACAAATGAAATATTTCTGTGTGTTTAGGGTAGTATTAACCTTCAAAATATACACATCAAAATTTCATGACTAACCCACAGATGGCGGCATCACAAATAAAATATTTCTATGTGTTTAGGGTAGTATTAATCTTCAACACATACACATTAAAGTTTCATGATATTTTTACCGTTCATTTGAGTGACAAACTGTAAAAGTGTCAGTATATACAAACTAGCAGGCTTCACCCGCATTGCTGGGCACTGTATTTAAAAGATTTCTTTTAATTAAATAATTGAAACGTTTAAATAAATTTCGATTGGCGACTATTTTCTTCACAGTTTTACTATGGGATCTCCTTGACAATATCAAACATTTTTTGAATTTCTCGAATCTGTGCAACAAAACTACTATTAAAACGAATATTCTCGAAAACAGTCAAGTAGAAATGTTAATTCTTCGAATATTCTGGAAACAGTTGAAGCTGTTACTCGTACAGTAAAAGTCACTATTCGATGAATGGTCGAATCAGAGAACGCACGTAAGTCGTTTTCGCAGCAGTCATTATAACGCACGTATGTATGCTTCACACACATGAAAAAAAAAAAAAAACACTGGACAGCCCTACTTCGCTGTGCATGAATCTCAAAACACACGAAACTTGGTTCTGCGGCAATCACTATCATGCATGCTAAAACCAAAAAACATCACCTGACACCCTACCTTAAATCAATGAAAATCAAATAAACCAATTAAATCTCTCGTAATTCCTCATAACACAGCTCTAGTTCAACGTAAAATACACTCAAATCAATGAAAATCAAATAAACCAATTAAATCTCTCGTAATTCCTCAAAACGTAGCTCTAGTTCATCGTAAAATACACTCAGATGAATGAAAATCAAATAAACCAATCAAATCTTTCATAATCCCTCATAACATAGCTCTAGTTCAACGTTTAATACACTCAAATCAGTGAAAATCAAATAAACCAATCAAATCTCTTGTAATTCCTCATAACGTAGCTGTAGTTGAATGTAAAATACACTCAAAGCAATGAAAATCAAATCTCTCCTAAAAGTCTCTTTTTGCGTCAGTATAGAAATGGGAAGTTTTTATTTTCATATTTTTATTAATTAAAAGAAAACTAATCAAAAATTCGAAAATCTGACTTCGATGTGCATAGTGACTCTTCGAAAGGCACCTTTGTGTTAAATCACGACTGTAAGAAAATTAAAAGATGACCTTACTTGAAGTTGACAGGAAATTTTTCAATAAGGGCCCTATCTTCCTCAGCTATTCCAATGATGTCGTCGTTTGTACTGGCTTATGTCTGTCTCTCTCTTGCTAGGAGTTGAAAGATGGCACCCATTTTCTTCAAATCCTTCAAATCAATTTTCTCTCTCTCACTCTCTCAGAGAGAGAGGGGTGGGGGGAGGAGAAAGAAAGAAAACAAAAAAAGCTGGTATAAGTGACAACATCAGGTGATAGCTGAGGAGAATCGGGGCCCTGAACGAAAAATTTCCTGTCAACTTCAGTTAAAGCCATCTTTTAATTTTCTGAATGTTTGTTTAAATTATTTAAAAGCTTTAAATTAGTATATAATGTCAGTATATTTTAGAAATTCAGTTTGACTAAATGGTTAATTGGTTGGTTGATTCAGATGATTGAGCAAGGTATATATAAGCACAAAAAAAACAAAAAAAAAACATGTGTACAATTCAAGCTAAGACATTTTTTTTTCTTTTTTTTTTTTTTTTTTTTTTTTTTTTTACAAGAATTATACACTTGTTCCAAATTAACTCGAATCCAAAAAATGTACTGTCAAGTCAAATCAAACTCAACTAGCTGGAAAAGTTGGAGCCAATCTGATTTGTGAGTCTGGTCTGGTCAGTTTGTCTCTAATTGGCCCTGTGAAATTTATTTGCCAATTTAGGTAATCATCAAAACTCTAACAACAGTTTTAAAGCTTTAAATATTATTTTTAAATAATTCATTTTTACTGATATTAGAATTTTCCAGGAGGAGGAAGTGCTTCCCTTGCACCTATGTGGCAACACCCATGCCTATGGATATCTTTATATATTCTATAATAATATAAAAATTTGTATAATAAAATGTTTGGACTTTTGTAATATGGGAAATTGTCTCCGCAATGATCAAATAATTTATTTTTTCAGAAAAATATTTTTCAGACATATAAACTGCAAGTGTATATATAAGATACTTCATCTAATTTGAATAGCAGTCTAACCCAATGTTATCCTTTGAAGAAACTTGTTTTATAAATTACTCATTACCTAATGTTTTTTTTTTTTTTTTTTTTTTTTTTAATTCCATTTTCACATTCTGAAAATTTGCAACCATTAAAATGTTTCTCATTTACTATAATTTTATTTTTTTAATTTTTAATGTTTCATTTTGAAGATATAAAGTGCTAAAAATACTCTTCGTTAATTTTTCTTACTTTACAGCTTTAAAATGAAATGTTAAAAATGTTAAAAATTGATTTTTGAAGCACAAGAAACATTTGATGGTTGTGAATTCTCTAAATGTGAAAACAGAATTAAAAAAAAAAAAAAAAATACATTGAGTAATGAGTAATTTATAAAACATTTTTTTTTTTTCATAGAATGACGTGGAGTTATAAGTACAAAACTTTAAATAAACACCATAAAATGCAAGAACTCTCAACAATTGTTTTGAGTCAGAAGAAAACATTATCCTTCATCAGACAAAAGCAGCAATGTACTTTTTATGGTGTTTTTTTATAACATGGATTTAGACTGTCGGTCAAATTAGGTGAACTGTGTCTTTAAGGGACAGTTTTACTTATTGTCACCAGAAACTAAAGTCAGTGTTATTATGTGAAGATTTTTGCTCAATTATATCTCATTAACTAATACATATTTTTAATTCCGTTTTTCACATTCAGAAAATTTGCAGCTGTTAAGCTGGTTATTGCTTTCTAAAAATTATTTAAAAAATTTTTAATGTGTTATTTTGAAGCTGTAAAATACAAATTTTTACAATGCAAAATTTTTTATTTTCATGGATTCAAAATAAAATATTAAAAATCCGTTATTAGAAAGTGATAACAAATTTAACAGTTGTGAATTTTCTGAATATGGAAATGGAATTAAAAAATATGTATTTGTTAATGACTTATAATGGGTCAAAATTCTTCATAGAATAACATTGGCTTTGACTTCCAAGAACAATAAATAGAGAGTCCCCTTAATCCTCTGTGTCCTAAATTATTTTATTTTTGGAAAAATAGTTTGAAACTTTTTTATTATATTTTTTTTTGCATGAGAATCATCTCATATTAAATTTAGCTTAAACTATGGGGACTAAAACTTAAACTATAGTCCCAATGAAATCATGTAGTAAATTCAGGCATGAGAGTGCAGAAAATTGAAAAAAGAGGAAACACGCGTGTTCATAAAATTATTTTCAAATGAAGAATAACGCGAGCAGTGAAAATTATACAAATGTGTTCATGAAATTTATTTCAAATGAAAAATAATGCTCACAGGAAAAAACTAAACAAAATATTTTAAATGTGACAAATTAAACTAAAAGAATAGCACATCAACACAATAAAACATGTGTTTAGAAAAAAACAAATAACAAAACATTAGCTAGCAATCAACGTTTAATAACATTGACTGGTGGTGGAAAATGGGAAAAAAAGAAGGGGGGGGGGAGGAGTTCATGAGTGAGAAATATTAAACACAATTCTACTTCTTTATGGGTTCTAGAATATCATAAAGTAAATTTAAAATTAATATTGACATTTTTGTTGTGGATGGATAAATATTCAAAAATAAAAGGCTTCCCGCAGAATGTTTGATTGGCAATGGTTAGACATGAAAAAGGAGGGGGGGGGGGGCAAAAAAAATACATGAGTGAGAAATATTGAATAATTCTGTTCTTTTATATGTTATAGAATCTGATAAAGCATGCTTAAAATGAATATTGACATTTATATTTTGGATGGAAAAAGATTGAGAATCTAAAGTTTTTCGTTGAGCGTTTGAACACTAATCATTATTGGAGTTTGATTTTAACAAAACAAAAAACCGTGAAATAAACGAAAATCACAAAAAAGCGGAAAATCGCAGATCCGCGGAAAATTCTCATGCCTGTAAATTTAGGCTATATTAAGGAGTTTTTTGATGCGACTTTGAAGTCCCTGTGGGATACAAAGGGTTAAATCATTTTCAGTACCAAAAGGTAGATTTTATAGTTTCAAGACAGTTTGTAGTGTATGAAAACTTATTGGTTTTGTTTTATTTAGTGTATGTATTGTCACTTAGGCAAGATTACTTTTAATATATATGTTTATACTGCTAGTCATTCCTGTCTTTAAATGGATTTTATATTGGTATTTGTATTTGGTGTCAAAAACTACTTTCGTAAATAAAATGCAATATTTTATCAAAGGAAATGTTAAGTAAAGTAATTTATCACTGATACATTTTCTCAGACATAGTTTTTCATATTTTGATTAATACGGTAGAATCTTGGTTATTCATCTGTTTTGGGGATGTCATCACAATGAATAAGAGAAATAGACAAGTAATAGAAATTTAAAAGAAAAAATTCAAAAAAGTCTTAAAAGATTTGAGATTTTATCTATAAAATCCATGCACAATAAAAATGCACTTATAGAATTGAACTATATTTTTATGGTACAGATTACTGAATGTTAAATTAATGACTTACTATTTGTAAAAATCTGACATTTTTCTTTGTTTAAATACTTTTTTGTGTTTATAACACACACAGGGTTCATAACAGTGTTTTCTTATAATGTGTTATAAACCCTGTGGAAGAGTTTAGGTGAGTCCCCTGATTATCGCACAGGCCGACTAGGCCTCAGCCTAGGGCACCTTTATCTAGGAGCCCCAAAATAGTTTTTTAAATTTAAAATGCTATTTTTGGCAAAAATTTCCTTAAAAAAAAATTAACTGAAAGTTAGCTAACGATAATAATCTTTAGTTGAAAATAGGGATTTTTTAAATACCTTTTGACAAATTATTCGATTAAATTAAAAAACACAGCATTAGCTAGATTATGAAATGTACCAGTTTTCGTGGAGATCGGTTGAATGGATATAACTTTTTACAGCGGATCTAAAAATCCAGATAAAGTTTCACTGACAGACTTACAGTTATACAATATAAATTAAAGAACTTTGTAGCATACTAATGGGAAATATCTTCACATTTTCAATAGTATTTGGTCATGTGTTAATATTTAAATACCCGCTGACTTTGTATGGTATCAATGAGATAGATTAAGGATAAAAAAGAAAACAGTATTATAAAGTATTAAATATTGTAAAAAAATTACATTTCCATGGAAGTGAATTCCAACAGTAACAGTCATAGACGAAATATATCCCCTCCCCCAAAAAAAATAATAATAATGATTTTAGGTCTGTTTGCAAAAGAAGTGAAAACTAATTTCTTATCTTTGTTGCCAGCAATTAGTGCACAAATTAAATTACAAGCAAAAAAAAAAAAAAAAAACTTTAATTTGTTGGGGGGCACCAAAACCATCCTGGGCCTTGGGCCTCAACAGGTTGTAATCAGGCTCTGCACAGTGGCATTGTTGTAGAAAAGAAATTGTCACTTGCAGAAAGATTTGCTCATAAAATTAAAAGTATTATTAATATCAGTAGAAAACAGAAACTTGCGTATCTCATGTTTAAAAATTCTTCTACAGTATATTATAAATAATATTGATATCTTTAAAGTTAAATGTGTATATTTTGTGTAAATTAGAAAATATATCACTATGAAATAACATCTTGCAGAAAAGGTTTGTACAATCGAGGCTTATCACAAAAATTAAAAAAATATTCTTCCTGAGAGGTTGCCCATACTATCATATCATATTTTGTGTACCATTTTCTTTAGTGCAGTCTAAATATACAAATTTTTAGTATATTTAGACCATACTAAAAGTAGTACCTACCAGAAATTTTGCCCATAGACATAATGTAATTGAATAGTTTTGTTATGTCCCTGTAAATGAATCATTAATCCAATTTCAAGTACCATTTCCATATGATGTAGACTTAGAATATCAAGTTTGAACTTCTTGATATTTATTCTTAAATTATATTGATAAGACACAAAGACCAAACACTAAAAAATCTAATTTTCAGATTGAGGACACCTCCAAACATGTAAATATAACAAAAACTCAAACTGTCTCAAAAACAATACATTCTCTACCATATATGACTAAAAGCAAGTAATAATCATATTTACTATTGTTGTTGCTTTTTAAGTCTAAAAATGTGGTTTCATTTCCTTTAAGGAGGCTTGGCACTACCAAAGATTTCGTATAAAAGTTTGTATTTCCATTTAATATTTATAAATTTAATTATATTAGGCTTCCCCAATAAAATATATATTCAGGCAACAATTCTCCTGTTTTTTGGTATATTTTTTACACATTTGAAATCTTTAAACTGTGTTTTCTCAGTTTGCATTTTTTCATGAATTTGTGATTTTCGAAATACTAAAACTTCTGCAGATATTTAAGAAAAGACTTAATATTTTGTTTGGATGTTTAATAGAATCTACTTAACAGGGGTGTTTGTGTTCAAGGTTTACCCCTGATTTCAGGGTTTTAAAGATCATGAATTCATTAAAAAAATGCAACCTGACAAAACGCAATTTAAAGATATTAAATCTGTTTAAAAGAAGGGGGGGGGGGGGAAATGCATCAAAAACCATAAGAATTGTTGCCTGAATATACCGTAAAATCCCGAAAGTACCCTCCCCCCCCCTTTTTTTTTTCTTGAAAAGCAAATCGAATAAATTTCAGGTGGGGGGTTATAATCAAGATTCTTTCAAAAAATTATTTAAAATAATCTGGTGTGTCACTCACACGACTTTCTCTTACCCTGAAAATTAATACTATAAATGCAGGTTGGAGTTTAAGAGGTAAGATAACGAGTACTGCAATGCAAATCTATATTAAACAATTCAAATGAGGCTTCGGAAGAGTTTTATATGATAATTAGTTCTGTGTGAGGGGGGGCTACCATCCCCTCAACCCCCCCGTTTCATTAATGCACCTACATTTATATAGAATTTAATTTGGTTATTAAAAAATAATTCTGTTTTTTAAAAATAATTTATTTAAATTATTATTTAAAAAAATTATCTTTTATGATAATGCAGACGATTTCCATATTAGAGAAGTAGTATAACACCAAATATCCAAAAAAAAGTCCATTTTATTCTCAATATTTAAAAAAAAAAAAAAAAAAAAAAATGCGATTTTTTTTTTTCCCTAAGTTTTTTTTTCGTTAAAAGTAAAAAAAAATCCATAACTTTGTTTTAAATTATCGCAGATCGATGGTTCAACCATTCGTTTTAAAGGTATTGGCGAGCTCTTTTGAAAGATACCCATCATGAAAATGTACTCCCCACGAGGGGGGACTTCCCCCCCAGGGGGGGGGAGGCGAGGCTCCTGCATGCATTTTTTTTTTTTTTTCCCAGTTAACTATCTCTATTACAAAAAATATATATTCGTTTCATTTGGTTTAGTGCAGTCTATAGACGTTAAACTTTACTTACCTGCAATTTCCCCCATAGACGTAATGTATTAGAATTCTCTTGATTGACCCTGTACACGAACCATTTGCTTGATCTTAACGAAAAGCTTACTGTAGCATCCGTATATGATACACATTTAGAATACCAAGTTTGAACTTTCTGCCATAATTTGTTTTTGAGATATGCTGATAACAGACACACACACACACACAGACCATTTGCTAAAAACATTATTTTCGTATTCAGGGGACCTCAAAACATGTAAATATAAACAAAATCTCGCATTCGAAAATTTGACCCCAAAAAAATACTTTCTCTACCTTATGGGTAAGAGAAAGTAAAAATGAAGAAAAGGGAGGCGATGTTATATTTGATGGAGGGGGTACTTTCGGGATTTTACAGTACTTAAAAAGAAATATTAAAGGTAAAAAAAAAAGTGTGTAATGATTCCATTGATAATGTGCATCCGACATGTTATGAAAACTTAGTTAAATTAGAAAAAAGGGGGGGGGGGGGGTACTTTCAGGATAGCGGAGACATTTCACTTTCAGCGAGAAAAGGGGGGTTATATTCGATGGGTGGGGGGGGGGGGGGGTTACTTTCGGAATGTTACGGTATATTCTATTGAACAAACCTAATACAGTTCAATTTATAAATACTAAAGGGAATATAAGCTTTTATATGAAACCTACTTCTGAGGTGCCAAGTCCCCTAAGACATACAAAAATATTTCAATTTTCAGAATTTTCTCTCACAAATTCATATTAAAATACCTCAAGTCTTTTAGTTGTTTCTTTTTTAAATACAATTTCTTCTTAATAAATTTATTTGCATTTTTTAGGAAGATACTGTGATTTTTAAATACCCCCTTTTTATTGAGTACTTTTCCCTTGTAAATGTATTTTATAAATACAGCTTCTTCTCAATGTATTTATCTGCATTTACAAACAAAATACTGTAATTTTTGGATAATTTATTAATCGTGAGAAATAAGTTCTTGATAATTATGTCTTTTTTTTTTTTTTTAATATATAAACTCAGCTTCTTTCAAATGAATTATGTGCATATGTTAGCAAATTACTGCAGGGTTGCCATTTTTCTGGAATCTCATTTTCAAATTTTGATTAAAAAAAAAAAAAAGGAAAATAATTAGGAATTAAGCATTTTGTGTAGTTCATTTAGAAATGATACATTTTTTATTTGAAATTTGAAATGCTAAAAGTATGTTTGAATATTTTTATTTTCCTAATGCTAGTTTTGTAACAAGGACAAAGTTACTAGTAAGCAAAGTAGAACTGTTGCCAATCTGAAGAAGCAAGAAAGAAAAACATTTAAATCTGTGTTTACTCACTTCCATAGAGTTAAGAAAGAAACATGTTTATCAGAAATAGGTGTTATATGCTCAAAATAAATAAGAATTTTTTAATTTTTACTGATAAATAAAATGGTGTAATCATTAACAGAGGTGCCAATTATTACAATTTGTCCGTAATTATTACGGATTTATGGCAATAATTACGGCATAACTGACAACATAAAAAAAATTACGTTTTATGCGCTTTTAAAAAAATCGCGGATATCGATCGTTAAGAAAAAAGAATTCCCACTAACGATCGAAGTTAAGACGCACAACGGAAGCCTTCCAATTCTCAATCTTTCTCCATCCACAACATAAATGTCAATATTTATTTTCAACTTTCTTCATTAGATTCTAGAAACTGTAAAGAAATAGAATTATACAATATTTCTCGCTGATTTATTCTTTTTAACCCCCGCTCCCTCTATTATCTCCAACCAGCCATCCATGATTAAAAGCTCTGCAGAAGCATTTAGTTCCCAATCTTTCTCTATCAGCAACATCAATATTCATTTTAAACTTGCTTTATTAGATTCTAGAACCTATAAAGAAGTAGAATTGTTTCATTTCTCATTCACATAATTATTTATATTTTGACTTCCTCCTCTCCCTCCCCCCCCCCCTTTCCCAGCTCACTTCAAGGCTTACTTCTAGAACCAAAAAAGTGATAGAAGTGCTCAATATGTCTGATATATGCAATTATTTTTAGGCTTTATTACTGAACTTCATGAATCTGTTTTTCCTTAATAAATTTAAAATACATACTGTGTCATCAAACAAAAAAATATGCAAGATACATAAAGAAAAGAACAATGTTTTAGTATTTAATGCCATAAAAACAGTTGTCTATTTAAAAAAAAAAAAATACTATTAAAAAGTAATAATAAACAA
Source organism: Salticus scenicus (assembly GCA_963930645.1). Lineage (NCBI taxonomy): Eukaryota > Metazoa > Arthropoda > Arachnida > Araneae > Salticidae > Salticus > Salticus scenicus. The sequence goes on from OZ005662.1 coordinate 209,660,760, forward strand.
AATAAAGTAATTTTTCGTAACCCCTCCCCCCCAACATAAAAAGAGAGAGAGATGTTTTTTTCCCCAAATGTTTTTTTCCCCTCCAAAGCAGGTTTAGAAGAAATCTTTCAATTTGTAAGAAGGTAAAAAAATACATATTTATTTATTTTTGTTTAGAAAATTTTCTAATTTTTTTTAAAATTAATATATTATATATATTTGTTTACAAAAACTGTGCAATTCGTTATTATACGTGAGTTTGTGCGTAAAAATTATTCCATGAGGCGATTCACGTTTCATAAATATAACTCTGATTACTGATGGCTCTTATTGAATCTTGGCACCTCTACATTAACAATTTTATTTTATTTATTTTTTATGGATGTAAACAAGTAACATGAATTTTTGAAAGAAGTGAAAAGGAATCAGGCTTTAAATTCTAATTTTTCATTACTTCATAATAAGTAGCATTTAATGTTTTAAAATCATTGGCTAATCAAGATTTGAACCATTGAATTATTTATAGCCCTCTAGCAGACGATGTGAGATGTGTCATAGATTTTCCTTACAATCTGAAGATTATTTTCAAAACAGTATTGTACAGGGGTTCAAAGTCTACTAATTTTAGCAGAAAGATTGCAATTTCCAATCTTTCTCCATCCACAATATAAACATCAATGTGTATTTTAAACTTGCTTTATTAGATTTTAGAACCTATAAAGTGGTAGGATTGCTCAGTATCTCCACTCACACACACACACACATATATATATATATATTTTTTGTGTGGACCCCCCCCCCCTTTCTGCTAATGATTGGTGATCAAACACTTCTCGAAATCCTTGCAATTTCCAATTTTTCACCATCTGCAACATAAAAGTCATTTTTTTTTTTTTTTTTTTTCAAGTTATTAAATTAGATTCCAGAACTTATAAAGAAGTAGAATTGTTCGATATTGCTCATTCATATAATTTTTTATTTTAATTTTTTACGATAAATAAAATCACATAATCATTATAACAATTTTATTAATATTTTTGTCTTTTTATGGATATAAACAAATAACATAAATTTTTGAAAGAAGCAGAAAAGAATCAATCAGCCTTTTAATCCTTATTTTTGATTTCTTCATAATAAGTTGCATTAAATGTTTTAAAATCATTGGCTAATCAAGATTTTAACCATTTGAATTATGGTAAATTTCAATTTTTATGTATGATGTTATTATGTTTTTGTATATGATATTTATGTATATGTTATGTTTTTAAGAAATTCTTATGCATTTCAAATTCTGATTAATATTTTATCTTGATTGAAAGGGGTTTAAAAATTTTAAATCAGATTAATTAATTAAAAATATTATTTATTTTAAATCAGAAACAAAGACTTAACAATAGGATTTTACTAATCTGACAAACATTTAATATATTTTCTTTAAAAAATTAATTTTAATTGCTAAATGAATTTTAAAAAACGCTTTTAGACACTGCTAATCATAAATGTATAAGAAGAAGAAAAAAAAAATGCATCTTTAATTTTTGAGAAATTTTTGGTAAATGTTAACTTGATTATTTCAAATAATAATTAATTTTGTTAATTAATGTCAGGGGTGAAAGTTTTTGGAGGCTGTCCTGAATTTTACTGCCTCTGAATTCCACATTAAATTATTTTGTTTTTATTAAATTTTTTTATTTAAAATGTTTAAAGGGACTTGGCACTACTGAAAGTTTCATATAAAAGCTTATACAGTGAACTCTCGTTAAAACGGACAGTCAAGGGCCGACAATTTTTGTCCATATTAACGAGAGTCCATTATAACAGGTGTTTATAAACTGAAGTTCCATGTTAGCCCCTACAAGTACATTAACACGTAATTTAGAATGTTTGTCGCTTGTGCACTTTTCTCCTCTAAAGTGTAAACTTTGAAAAAAGGTTGAGCTTTATAAAAAAAAAAAAACTGTTTCATCGATGTTAAATATATTTTTAGCTTTGATAGTTCGTAGTCTTTGATAAGGCATGACAAATTCTCTTTCCACTCTTTTAAGTTTTCTTCTGGTACATTTCCGATAACGAAATCCTTTGCTATGTCTCCACAATAGAAGTGGAGACAGGTGCAAATTGTTGACTTGAACTGTCACTGTCAATCAATACTGTTTACCTCCTACTGTGTAATAGCACAGAGTGAAAGAGATTAACTCTTTTTATTATTGCACCTTTTCATGTTAAAAAAAAAAAAAAAAAAACTTTGAAAAGATTTTGGGAACTGACTGTTTTTCAAATAAAGTAAGCTTTGAGGGAAAAAATGTCCATCTTAACTAGGGATGGGCCGGATATGGATTTTACCGGATAACCGGATACGGATATCCGGCATTCCGGAGATTTTTTTACTTTGCCGGATCCGGATATCCGGCCGGATATATCATCGGATATCCGGCAGTCCCCTTCCCCAGTTCACATGAAATTTTCAGTTTTTTAAGAGCACACAATAATTAAACTAGTATATTGTGGCCACCACAATACTTTCTTCTATATTTTCCTATACAAATTTACTAAGGGCAAATAATTTATTAAAACTATTATTCATTAAAATTATCTAACATGAAGAATGCAAATGATTTTTATCTTGGAGAAAACTAAAACCAAATATCCAAATAAGGACAGTTTTATTGCCTATAAATAAATCTTAAAAAATGCGTATTTATAATGGTTATCTCATATCTCATACAAATTTAGATATAGTCTTCCCTTTATCGAGGAAATTTTCAGTATAGAAGAGCCATCTATTGGTCTATAAGCATCCAACTTGAATCAGCGTAATGTCTCATAATGTCCTTCTCACATATCAAGTTTTGTTTGATTATACGCCATAGAACCTGAGATATAGTCTTTTCTTAAATTGCAGAAATCTCTGTGTGGCAGCGGCAGCTGTCAAAAATTGATAGAAACTAATTTATGTGAAGATTCAACTACAGATAAATTTTAATGCAATTCTGTGCATTAGTTTCTGAGATATAGCCATCCCTTAAATTGCGGAAATCGCTTTTTTAGCAGCGCCACCTGTTGGCCGATAAGCATTATTTATTAAAATTACCCACCACGATAAATGCAGGCGATTTTCATCTTACAGCAATCTAAAAAACTGCACTATAGCAGCGTAACCTATTGGTAGATATACATCCAAATTGAATCTGCATAATGTCTCATAATGGTCTTCTCACATATCAAGTTTTGTTTAATTATACTAAATAAAACCTGAGATATAGCCTTTTCTTAAATTGCAGAAATCGCTGTGTGTGCATCACCTGTGGAGCGGTTGACACCAAAAGTTGACAGATAATAACATATGTCAATGTACATCTACATATAAATTTATATTCAAATCTGTACAGTAATTCCTGAGATATAGCCTTCCTTATATTGCAGTATAGCAGCACCATCTGTTGGACGATAAGCATTTAACTTGAATCAGCATAATGTATCATAATGACCTTCTTACATATGAAGTTTTGTTTGAACATATGCAATAAAACCTGTGATATAGCCTCCCCTTAATTTGAGGAAATCACTGTATTGCAGCGCCACCTGTTGAGCCGTGACACCTAAAGTTGATAGGCCCTAATTTAGGTCAAGGTGCATCTATATACGAATTTATATACAATTCTGAGTAGTGGTTTCGGAGATAAAGTTGCCACAAAATTTTTGTCTCTCTCTCTCTCACACACGCACACATTTTCTAAAAATTGTAAATTCATGTTCTTAGATCTCCCAAAACGTATAAATCCTTCGAAAACCGGAAGTCGAAAATTTTTACGAATCCCATACTTTCTTCTATTGCATATAGAAGAAAGTAAAAAAGATACTTGCATTTCGTTTTCATACAACTGAATTCCATTCGCATAACTAGTATATGATGTGGCCACCACATGAATTTCTTCTGTATAATTTTACACAACATTCATTGAACATAATCTTTTTATTAAATTATTTTTTATTATAAATGCAGATGATTTTTATCTGAAAGAATTATATCACTACATGCTGAAAGAAAGTAAATTTTTTTGCCAATATCAAAAGAAATAAGATTTTTTTCTAATTTTTTTTCGTTAAAAGATAAAAAAAATCTATAACTTTGTTTTAATTTATCACAGATCTATACTTAAACCATTTATTTTAAAGGTAATGACGAAGTCTTTCGAAACAAAACACCCATATTGAAAATTTACTCCACCCCCGGGCTCCGGGGGGGGGGGTGTTAACTCCCCTTCCAGAGGGTGAAGCTATGCTGCAAAATGCACAATTTTTTTTTCATGTTAACTATTACTATTATAAATAATTCATATTAATTTTACAATCATACGTTTAAAATAACTCTCATTATGTACATTTATACAAGATTTTGTCCCATACTGGCATAAAAAATGCGATCACAGCACCACCTTTTCAGCAATTGTTCCACAAATCTAATCAGCACCAGTTTATGTCAGGGTTCAACTAAATACCAAGTTTGGTTAAATTTCATTTATTGGCTCGTGAGTTACAGCGTCCACAAAATTTGTGATACACACACACACAAACTGACAGACAGACAGACATTTTCTAAAAACAGTCAAATCGTGTTCAGGACATCCCAAAACGTGTAAATCCATCGAAAACTGGAGTTCAAAAATTTTCACGAATCCAATACTTTGGTAAAAAATGTAAAATTGTAAATATCATTGGGATAATAAAGCCATAACAGAGTTATTTTATTTTATTATTCTCTATTCAATAGAAGAAAGTATTGGATTCGTAAAAATTTTTGACTTCAGTTTTCGATGGATTTACACGTTTTAAAAGGCCTAGAATACGATTTGATCACTTTTAGAAAATGTTTGTCCGTCTGTGTGTGTGTGTGTGTGTGAGAGAGAGAGAGAGAGAGAGAGAGAGAGAACAAAAATTTTGTGGCAACTGTATCTCCGGAACTACTGCTTAAAATCACATATAAATTTATATGCAGATGGGACTTGGCCTAATTTAGTGTCAATCAATATTTGGTGTCAACTTTTCAAAAGGTGACACTGCTATACAACGATTTCCTCAATTTAAGGGGAGGCTATATATCTCAGAATCTATTTCGTATAAGCAAACAAAACTAATATGTCAGAAGGCCATTGTAAGTCATTATGCTGGTGCAATTTGAATGCTTATCAGCTAACAGGTGGCGCTGCTATAAAGGAAGCAATTTAAAGGAAGGTTATATCTCAGGAACTACTGCACATAAATGCAGATAGTTTCATACGCAGATGCAACTTGACCTAAATTAGTGCCTGCCAACTTTTGTTGTCAGCCGCTCAACAGGTGGGGCTGCTATACAGTGATTTCCACAATTTAAGGGGAAGGCTATATCTCAGGTTCTATTGCGTACAATCAAATAAAATTTAATATGTAAGAAGGCCATTATGAGTCCTAATACCAGTTCAATTTGAATACTTATCGTACAACAGGTGGTGCTGCTGTACAGCGAGTTCCGTAATTTAAGGGAAGGCTGTAGCTAAGGATCTACTGCACAGAATTACATATAAATTTACATGTAGATGCACCTTGACAAAAATTAGCACATACTTAATTTCCCCCACAGACGCAATGTATTTGAATTGTCTTGGGTGTCCCTGTATACGAATCATTTGTTTGATCTTGATGAAAGATTTAGTGTAGCATCCCTATGTCATAGAAATTTATAATACCATGTTTAAACTTTCTGCTATTATTTGTTCTTGAGATATGCTGATGATAGACACACGCACAGACACACAGACCAACCGTTAAAAATACGATTTTTGGATTCAGGGGACATTAAATCGTGTAAAAAAAAAAAAAAAAAAAAAAAAAAACTCGACTTAAAAAATTTGACCCAAAAACCTTATTTCTCTACCATTTACATGGGTAAGAGAAAGTAAAACTAGTATGTTGTGACCACCACAAAACTTTCTTCTATATTTTCCTATATAAATTCACTCAGTTAAAATAAACTACAAAGACTATTGTTTATTAAAATTATCTACCATGATGAATGCAGGCGATTTTTTATCTTGGAGAAAACTAATACTAAATATTCAAAGAAACACAGTTTAACTAACACCTTAAAAAATAAGTTTTCATACTGGTTATCTCATGTATGAAGTTTCGTACAGCTAAATGCCATAGAAGTTGAAGCATGCATTCCCGTTCTCTGGAAAAAACTGCACTATAGCAGCGCAAAATATTGGTAGATATACAACCAGATTGAATCGGTGTAATGTCTCATAAAGGCTTTCTCATATATCAAGTATTGTTTGATTATACACATTAGAACCTTGAATCTTCCCTTAAGCTGAGGAAATCGCCGTATAGGAGCGCCGCCTATTGAGCAACTAGTTCCAAAAGTTGATCCGCTGTAACTTATGTCAAGGTGCATCCACATGTAAATTTTTATGCAATTTTGCACAGTAGTTCCTCAGATATTGCCTTTTTTCAAATTGTGGAAGTCACTGCATAGCAGCGCCACCTGTTGATTGGTTGACACCAACTGTTGATAGGCACTAATTTATGTTAAACTGGCAGCATGAACACAAGAAGAGCTTTTGAGCGATTTCAGTATTTTTTTATTCTTTTTTTAATAAAGCGATATAGAAAAGAGTTTCCTTAAATATATAATGACCAGCGAAATGGGCAAAGCCTGCTAGTACACAATAAAACTGTCTTTCTTTGAATATTTAATGTCAGTTTTTTCTAAGATGAAAATTATTTGTATTCATTATGTTAGATAATTTTAATAAAAAATAATTTTAATAAATTATTTGCCCTTAGTGAATTTATATAGGAAAATATAGAAGAAAGTCTTGTGATTTCCACAACATACTTGTTTTTAATTAAAATAAATGAATTGCAGGAATCTACATCTATAAAGGCAGATCTCCTGACTGACGTGCTTGCTCGCTCAGCAATGCCGAGTCAAACTAACGGAGACACAAATGTGTATTAGGTGTACAAATAAGTTTTAGGACAGTTTTCAAAAAATTCAAGATTTATTAAAAAAGAAGTAAAACACAGTTATTCATCGAAGTAATCTCCATCGCACTGAATGACCTTCAGCCATCTCTCAGGTAACTCGCGGATGCCTTTCGCAAAGAAACTTTCGTCTTGCGAGGTGAGAAATTTAGCGACCCATTTTTCCACTTCTTCAAATGTTTTGAATCGCACGTCAGACAAATCGTTCTGCATTTTCCGGAATAAATGATAATCGGATGGGGCTAAGTCTGGTGAATACGCCGGGTGTGGTAAAGCTTCCCATCCAAGCGCTAGTAACGTATCCTTGACCGGTTTACCCACATGAGGCCGCGCGTTGTCATGGAGCAGTTTTACTGGACGTTTTCCTTTACCAGAAAATGGACGTTTCTTCTCAATTTCTTGATTCACTTGCATCAATTGATGACAATAGCGATCGGCAGTAACTGTTTGACCAGGTTTGAGAAGTTCATAATACAGTACGCCTTTCATATCCCACCATATGCACAGCATGACTTTGTGACAATGAACATTGCGCTTTGGCGTGGTTGTTGTCGGTTCGCCGGGGTCAACCCAATGATATTTGCGTTTCGGATTATCAAAATAAATCCACTTTTCATCGCCGGTCACAATTTTCCACAAGAAAGACTTTCTATGTTGCTTTTTGTAAAGACTCACACAAATGTTAAGACGGCTGTTTTTATTTTCTTGAGTCAGAAAGTGTGGTACCCACTTTGTTCCTTTTCGAATCTTACCCATTGCTTTTAAACGATAAGAAACAGTTTGTTGAGTTACTCCAAGCTGTTCCGAAAGTTGTTTCTCCGTCTGACAAGAGTTTTCATCCAGCAACGCTTGCAGTTCCTGATCGTTCACCTTTACAGGAGGCCCGGTGCGTTCACGGTCACTAACGTCGAAATCACCTTCTTTGAATCGCTTATACCAATACTCACATGTACTTTTAGATACAATGTTGTCTCCAAGAACAGAACATATCGATTCACACGCTTTCCTAACACTTTTTCCTTGATGGAATTCATAGCGAATGCAGTGTCTAATAAATAGCTTATCGGTCTGCATGTTTAATTTACAGAATTTATAGGTTATGTTTATGACTCCTTTACGTTTCGATACTACATATCAAGCGCCATCTATGATAAGTGAGCGGGACCTTTGAATTAATTTAGAATAGCTGTTATGATACAAAATCGAAGTGTCCTAAAACTTATTTGTACACCTAATAATTTCATATTATTAATTTAGTGACGTGATTTAAGAAGCTATTTTTTTAAGTTTCCCCGCAAACGGAGGGAGAAAAGTTGCTTCTCGCATTTCTCACCATATCTTAATGAAAGAAAAAAAAAAAAAAAAAGCAAATATTAAAAAACCGGATATCCGGTATATTAACCGGATATCCGGTGATTTTGATCCGGATATCCGATGATATTTCGGATATTGAAAAATCAGCCGGATATGCCGGATACCGGATATTTTCCGGATATCCGGTCCATCCCTAATCTTAACGAATGAATTGTACGTATAAAGTAGGGATGAAACGGATATCCGGTAACTATCCGGTATCCGGCCTATCCGGCTGAGTTTTAAATATCCGACGGGGTACCGGATATCAGCAGTCCGGATACGGATATCCGGTAATTTCAGGCCGGATATCCGGAGTAGAAAATTCTAGCTTAAATTCCCCTCAGATGAAAATTTTGCGACTTTTTTTTTTTTTTTGATCAGTTGTAGCTTGTAAAGGTAAATAAAAAAAAAAAATCGAATTTGGCCACTTTAGCAAACAAATTTAGCAAAAAGTAGCTTCAGATTTAAGAGATATAGAAAGCCTATTTTAATTTTGTGCAGAGTTAGCTGGGATTTTCCAGAGTGATCTAGAACATTCCTCCTAATCTTCCCCATAACAATAAAAAGAGCTGTTCATTGTTGTTCCTGAACAAATAATATTCATCCTCTGCAGTGCATATAACTCAGTTTTCTTGACTTTTGTTTAATAAGTTGAGAATGTTTAGTAATATTGTTAAGTCTTGGAGGGAAGAGTTGTTAGATTGTTTCGAGAATGAGTCAAATAATGTGCATTTATTGACTAGATTGCATTTATTGCCTGTTTATTTACAATCCACTTTTCCCTACACAAGAAAGTTGTTTTTGTGACCATATATTTATACTAGCAGACCCTGTGGCATCATTGTTTGTGCCATTACCTATTCAATTAAACGTGCAATCTACCTATACGATATGGATAAAAAAAAAAAAAAAAAAAAACACTCCAATTTATATAAATTTGCACTTTTAATGGAACACCTGAATTTAGAATTTCCCATTGCGCTGCATAGATATAGTCCCAAAAATTAAAATCACTTCAAATAGAAGTAATATTTAAATTTTCAGGAAGTCTGTATTTTCATTTTCAGATTGTTAAAGAATAAAAAAAAAATGCTTATTTATTTAAAGTTTATGATTTTGTACATTAGAAAAACTGAACTTACTTTTAAATTGAAGAATTTTTATAAATAAGCTAATTTTTTTTTTTTTTTTTTTTTTTTTTTTCTTATCTGTACAGAATATAAAAATATAAAATAAGTAAATAAATATAAAAAGCATTTAAAGAAACAAAACTATAAATTTGTTTTGAATCATTACTTTCCTCTATATTCAATAGAAGAAAGCATTTTATTCATAAAAATTTTCAACTTCCCGTTTTTGATGGATTTACGCATATTGAGTGAACCAGAATTTTGAATTTGACCGTTTTTAGAAAATGTCTGTCTGACAAAAGTTTTGTGTAGCAGCTCTAGTTCATGAGTTAATGCACAGAATTTCATATAAATTTATACATAGTTGCACATTAACCAAAAAAAAAAAAAAAGTGCCCATCGACTTTTGGTGCAAATTACTCAATAGGTGGTGCTGCTATACTGTGATTTCTCTCATTTAAAGGAGGACTGTATCTCTTCTACTGTGTATAATTAAAAAAAAAAATTAAGTATGTCACAGGGCTATTATGAAATATGTTTAATTTCTGTGCATATCGGCCAATAGACGATGCGGTTATGCTGCAATTTTCCCCATGAATGGAGAAATTACTTGAATTTATTTGTGTATAATTACACAAAATTTGGTATGTGAGAGAGCCACTTATATGAAACATCACGTTGATTCAATTTTGGTGCATATTGGTTGATAGGTCAGGTGGCTATACTATGCTACAATTTACCCTGTGAATAGGAAGGCTAAATCTCAACATCTATAACATTTAACTGCACTTAACTTAATATGCAAGATAAATAATAAGAGAACGAAAGCTCTTAATTTGGGTGTATATTGACCAACAGATGTCGCAGTTGTTCCTCACCTTCTATGGTTCTCCACTTGGCTACATCTCACAATCTTTTGATTTAAATTGCACTAAACTCCATATCTAAAATCTTTATTGTGCGAAGCCATTATTAAGTTTCTTCTGTGCATGTTAAACAGCGTATAGCTTTGTTATGTAGAGTGTTATAAAAGAAAGTTTCGTAATGGCCATAACATACTAAGTCATTGAAGCTTTTAGATTTTTTTTTCTTCTTTCTTTTATGTTTTCTTATAAATGTCTCAGACGAAAATATTGGATTCATAAAAGTTTTCTACATTTGGTTTTCGCTGGATTTACACATTTTAAGAGGTCCAGAACCTGGTTTAATCAATTTTTAAAAATTGGTGTTTGTGTGTGTGTGTGAAAAAAATTTCGTTCCACTGATGTCGGCCTTATTTAGGTGTATATCAGCCGACAAGTGGATCTGCTATTATGATTTTTCACAAGCCTATATCTCAGCATCTATTGATTAAAATTGCACCAAACTCCATATGTAAAATATTTATTGTGTGAAGCTATGGTTAAATTTTTGCACAATTTAAACAGTAAGTGGTGTGTGATGGCCAAAATAAGTATGTTTTCTTATGAAAATAATCAACCCTTCAACTATGATTATATTAGTAAAATATTTTGTTTCATTTTTTATTTATTATTTTTTTATATATACATATCAAGCACACAATTTTTATTTCTGTAAAAAATGTGTAAATGATAAGTTTTTGTTTTATAATTCTGAACAAAACCTATATTTTTGTGACAAATTGCAAGTGTAGAATGAGTATGTTAGACTTAAGTTTTATTCTTCATCGCAATATTGCACAAATAAATAGAATGCTAAATAAATATGCTTAAGTAAATTATATTTAAAATGTGTTTAGAAGAATAGTACATGAAATATATTTATATTTTATTGTTTTTTAAAATAAAGAAAAAGAAAAGAAATATACAACACAACAAAAAACAAAACTAATACCGGATATCCGGTCCGGATATCCGTATCCGGCAGGCAAAGGAGCTCCGGATATCCGGTATCCGGCAAAATCACTATCCGTTTCATCCCTAGTATAAAGCGATGTTTATTACATGCAATTCCTATAGGCCTCAGCCGGGGATTCTGTTTTTATACTGTAATAACGAGAAATCCATCTTAAACAGGGCCGACTTAATGAGAGTTCACTGTATTTCCATTTAATATTTATAAATTGAACTGTATTAGGTTTGTTCAGTAAAATGTATATTTAGTCAACAATGCTTATGGTTTTTGATATATTGTTTTAAGGATTTGAAATCTTTAAATTACGTATTCTCAGTTTGCATTTTTTCATGAATTTGGGATCTTTAAAAAGCTAAAACTTCTACAGATAATTAATGAAAGACTTAATAGTTTTTTTGGATGTTTATAACAGCCTACTTAAAAGAATTAGGGATGGATTTGAAATTTATTAATAAAAATAAAATGAAACAGTTGTAAAAATAAATATATATATGGGCGAGTTAAGTTGTTTCTTATATATAAGATAAGTAGGTGTTTACTTAGATATTTATCATTATCTCCAGTAAATATTCAAATTGAGGGTATTTTTCTGTGTTAGATGCAGTGAAGCTTATAAAATATTTTAGTGTGCAGTTATATTGCTGAGAATTGACTATGTGAAGGTACCTCTTTGCTGAAAGTTGAATTTGTGAAGGTACCTCATTGCTAAAAATTGACTTTGTGAAAGTGCCTCAATGCGGCACTAAATTTGTTCTGAATTAACCTCTGAATTCGTACTTGGTAATCATATAAATCTTATTAAAAAAAAACTGCTTCTTATCAATAAATTATTTTTATTTTTAGATGGGGAATCGGCTCTAAAAGTTTAACCATCAACCAGGTATTTTCCATTCTTCAAACAATGAGGGATACTGGTGATTGGAAAACGGCTTTCAAACATCTCCCTACACGGAAAGTGAAGAAAATAGATGTGGACTCTGTTGACGCTGAGTTGTATTCTGATAAATTATATGTAATAAATAATAATTAAGATATTTGTATGATTTTTCTGCTTTATATGATGTATATGATATATTTTTTTCTTCTCTTTTCTAATAGATAGTTACTGAAAAAAAAATATATATATATTTTCTTCAAAATGGTTTTAGAATTTATAATAAAAATCACTTTAATTATTAGAATCTGTAATGTTAAACTTTTTTTATTTGTGCAAGTTAAAAATTTATAAAATATAAGTTAACTGCAATTCATGAAAGGATTTCATATTAGTAATGCTGAAAACATCATACAGCATTGCATTTTATAGAATTTTTGCAGAAGTGTTTACAACATATGGTGATTTTTAAGATGATAAATCAAAGACCAAGAGTTTTTGTCTGTAATAGAGGAAATGCATTATAACAGGAGATTACAAATCTGAAGTTTTCTTGACAGTATAAAATATGTATTGTGTATGCATACATAGTAACATACATAAAAATATATATTCTCATAGTAATAATGATACTCTGTTTTAACTTTTCTAGAATTTCTTGATTAAAAAAAAAAAAAAAAAAAAGCAGAAAAATTGATTAAATCATTTACAAACTTTTTTTTATACTTGAAATAATTAATCCATGAAGCAATTTAATTAATAGAATTTTGAAAAATACAACCTTTTACTATCTTCATGTTCATCTTTGGTAGACTAGTTTCATCTGGGGCGCCCCAGCTTGGTCACTACCTTGTTGGTGTTCGAAACTGTAGTTTTCCTGTCTTCTTGTTCTTTTAAAGACTTTGCGCCATTGACGATTAAGGATAGCTCCATCGTTGCCATTACAACTGTCAGAATTTGCCAAAATTTCTACAGACTCCCTGATCGCTGCGTATCCGTGGTTGTGGTAGTTGGCCAACTTTCTTACTTCATCGAATTTAATATTAATTTCTTCTTTTTTGTTTACTTGGGTTAAGGCTGTGGTTAATTTACCTGTTTTTATATCATGTTTATGTTCTTTGATACGGGTCTTTATTTTTCTTTTTGTTTTTCCTATATAACACTTTTCTTTATCTTGTTCGTTAGTGTATGGTATTTTATATATTCCTGCAGTTTCTAAAGGTTTTGTTTTATCTTTGTCACTTCTTATTAATTGAAATATGTTAGGGTTAGGCTTTATGGGTACGTTTATATTATGTTTTGCTGCAATTTTCTTAATTTTATTAGATATTCCACGGTTAAGATATTCCACATTAAGAAAATTGCAGCAAAACATAATATAAACGTACCCATAAAGCCTAACCCTAACATATTTCAATTAATAAGAAGTGACAAAGATAAAACAAAACCTTTAGAAACTGCAGGAATATATAAAATACCATACACTAACGAACAAGATAAAGAAAAGTGTTATATAGGAAAAACAAAAAGAAAAATAAAGACCCGTATCAAAGAACATAAACATGATATAAAAACAGGTAAATTAACCACAGCCTTAACCCAAGCAAACAAAAAAGAAGAAATTAATATTAAATTCGATGAAGTAAGAAAGTTGGCCAACTACCACAACCACGGATACGCAGCGATCAGGGAGTCTGTAGAAATTTTGGCAAATTCTGACAGTTGTAATGGCAACGATGGAGCTATCCTTAATCGTCAATGGCGCAAAGTCTTTAAAAGAACAAGAAGACAGGAAAACTACAGTTTCGAACACCAACAAGGTAGTGACCAAGCTGGGGCGCCCCAGATGAAACTAGTCTACCAAAGATGAACGTGAAGATAGTAAAAGGTTGTATTTTTCAAAATTCTATTAAACTTTTTTTTATTTCTAAATATTTGTTAAGAGAATATGTGTAGAGAAGTATGTTTTTTATTAAAAAACAGCTGTAAAGTGTGGAAGCTAAAGATTGCAGTTATATAGGAAATAACTTTGGTAATTCCAGTCACTGCATTTCTGTCTTGCACTCTTTGAGCACCCAAAATGAAATTAAAAATAAATTTTGAAAATGATAAGAACTTGAGCAATTTCTTCTTCATTTCTGATGAAAATTTAGATTCTGAATATTGGAGCAGCATCAGTCATTAAGGGCCCGCTTCACTCACCGCCGCCGGAAGCCGAAGCTAATGTTATTCTACGGGGAAATTTTTCTTTACAAATAACTTATTAACTAATACAGATTTTTAAATTCTGTTTTCACATTCTGAAAATTCCCAGCTGTTACATTGATGCACCTTTTTTAAAAAATTATTTTTTTATATTTTATTTTGAAGCTGTAAAATACGAATTTTCAAATATGTGAAATTTTTTTATTTTGCAATTTCAAGATAAAATATAAAAAAAAATACATTTTTAAAAAAGGTCCGTCAATTTAACAGTTGGGAATTTTCTGAATGTGAAAACAGAATTTAAAAATATGTATTAGTTAATAAGTTTTTTGTAAAGAAAATTTCCCCATAGAGTAACATTGGATTGGGCTTCCGGCGACGGTAAGTGAAGAGGGCCATTAACCACAAAAGGAGAAAAAGTTATACTTCCATTTTTAATGTTTACTTGATTTTTTACAATTGTTTAATTTCCATATTTGTAATTTTTGAAAAAGAAATCTGCAAAATGTAAACAATGTAACTACTCTCATCACCAATGTTTACAGTTTGAAGCACTTCAGTCCACCATTTAACTAAAAAATTCTCAAGTATGGTGGAAACAGGGGGGGGGATTTTTGTGAAGGATTTCTTTTGAGTTTACCGATTATTTGTGAAAATTCCATTTTAACATAATACATTTTTGTGAAAGGTGTATTATATTTCCTTGGATTTTTCTCGTATAGACTCTTGATCTTTATCATTTCTGTTGTACGCAATTTTCTTTTGCCAATTTTTAAGCCACAAATGCTGTTTTTTTTTTTTCCTTTTTTCTAAATATCAGTAATTGTTTTGAATCAAAATCATGTGTCACATTTTTCAATAGGTTCTGCATCAGAATTTGAAAATTAAAAAAAATATTTCAAATTAGTAAGGAAATTAAACTCTCGCCTTTCTTTGAAAATTATTTGACTAATTTTCAGTCATGTTGTAGATTGTCTCTAAATTAAGAGTGTCAGAGTGGATAATTGTGACCAGTGAAAACTGTAAATGATAAATATAAATGATATATACATATGTATATATTTTTTAACTGTAAATGGTGAAACTTATAATGTATTTTAGATGACAGATGTCTTTTGTCATTAATCTTAAGCACATTAAAGCAGTTACAAGTGTTAATTTAACAACTTACTGAAATTTTTGATAAAAAAATTTTGATAACTCAGTGTAGAGGTCTGCACGGGCCAACATTTTGAGGTCCCAGCCCAGCCCGTACGAAAGCTTTGCTTACCCGGCCCAACCCGGTATGAAATCGAAAAATTTGGCCCGGCCTGTTTATTTTTTCCCAGTGTATGGCCCGGAAAAAAACAATAAAATCAGACCCGACCCAGCCCAATTAAAAAAAATGTAAAATAACAAAAAAAAAAAAAAAAAAAAAAAAAAGAGCATGCCTTTCTATGAAAAAGAGTTTTAGTATGTGTTTTGCAGAGGTTTTATATAGACAAGCAATAGAATGTTCTTGAACAAAACTGTTGAACTTTTGCAAGATAATTATATATATAAACAGAAAGTCAAATCGAAAATAGTAGCATTCATTAAACAATATAGAAAGGCATTTAAAATGATTAATACTACTAAAAATGCACTTTCAACCATTTCCTCTTATATGCCATAATGTATCCGAATCTTTCATGTGATCCAGTAAACAAAACTTTAATGGTAATCCAACCATATTCAAAAGAAAAGATGCTTTAGCACATGCTAAAAAGAATGCTACTTTCATCCAGTGCACTGGAGAAAAGAAAAAGGAGCCTTTGAGAAAAAGTTAAGCGGAAGGATATTTATAGCCTTGATACTACCTAAACTCTACAGCCATAAGAAACAAAGCCTTATATGCAGTAACGTATCTAATTCCTTTTTTTTTTCTTGTACATGAGTGCAAACGGATAGTGACATGCATACTATTTTGAATAGGAAACAATCTAATATTTTTTTAAATAAAGTATATTAATTTCGAGACATGCTAAAAATATTTGTGGAAAATCAGATCGCAAACAGATAGGCTGATAGACAATTAAACTGAAATTACAGACTTTTTTTAACAAAATAAAATTTTATGTGACATACCAGCCTGTAAAATTATGTAAAATAAATGAATGAAGAAATATTTTATCATTTTCCTTTTTCGTTGATTAACAAGGAAACTAGAAAAAGATTCGGGCTGGCATGGCCTGGAAAAAATTTCATTCAGGCCTGAGTATACACAAAAAAAAGTTGAGCCCGGCCCGAGAGCAAGTTAACAAATTCAGGACCTCTAACTCAGTGTTCAAAGTTATTTAATCCAAAAGGAAAATATTTTAGATCAGAAAATTTATATTTAAAAACATGCTAAAAATGCATTTATTTATCTCTGATATGTTTTTAATCTTTCTTATATATTTGGATGTTTTAAAATGTATGATCATAATTACCTAATTGTTTTTCAAAAGTGGGGTAATTATGACCACACTGTAATAGTAACATAGTAACAACACATATATTAGTTTTTTTTTTCTTTTTTAGAAAGCATATAATGTTCATGTAATATAGGTATCAAATAACCCCCTGAAATTATCTGTGATTTGTACCAAAAGTTTTAATTTGTGTAATAGGAAAAAAAAAAAAAAAAAGTAGTAATGAAAAGGATTCTTTGTTTTTAACAGAGATATATCTAGATTAAGAAGTAACCCATCATCTTTGTCTGTATATATAGCCAAAAACCAAATCGCAGTGGAAGCATATAGGGATAAGATACAAATGATTGGGGAGAGGGGAGGCATTTATGTTTTTTTTTTTTTTTTCCAGAAATAGTTGCTGTTTTTGAACAGCCCTAAACATTTATTTTGACTTGATAAAATAATTTATAACAGCTGAAGATATTGTTTTGTTGTAATTTGATTTAATAAATAGAAATTATTCATTTTATATTTACCTGTGAGGGTAATTTACCGAACAGCAAAATATTAGAATTATGTGTAGTTATAAATACTTTAATACCAAAGTAAAACAACAGTAGTGATCTCAATGTCCACAGCAAATTTTATATCAGTCAATATAGAAAGCAAACAAAGAGTTTATAATTTTCCTACTTGTGTCATAATTACCCAAAGTTTGTGTAATTTTGTGCTTTTGGTGAGGTAATTATTATTACTAATAATCAAATAAAGTAACCTAGAGAAGTAAAAATTTAATGGGGTGTTCTTGAAAGGTTAAAATTGACCTGGAAACGTTACGGAATTTTATTTTAAAAAATTGAGTACAAACTCTGTAAATATATAGTTAAAATTTTGTTTGTGTTATTTTACATGAGGCTGTTTTTTCTGAAATATCTGTATCTATTTTATAGATACAAATTTAGAAGTAATAATTTTTAAAAATTATTGTATATATTACATATAGTACAGTAGAGAGCCAGAAATCCGCCGAAGTCCGAAATCCGCACAGCTTGTCAGATACAAACAATGAAATTCACTATTAAAAATTACAAAACTGCAAATCAGAATTTTTGAAAAAGATCTTAAATAATAATTTTATGTTTGCATTTTATGATTACAAAAAAGAAAAACAAAATAATAATATGAAAGACAGCAAGATCCAAGTTGCTGCTAATGAAATTATTGACAGTATATTAAATTCATCAAAAGAAAATAATGATTATTGTGATATGATGATATCAATCAGGTAAATAATAACAAACTAATTTTTTAAAATGTTTTTTGATGAAGGCATAATTTGTAAGGAAGAACTCAATAAAATTCGTAGAAAAATAAATTTGTGTTACTACTATTTACAATAAATAAAAAAATAAATAAATCGTGCAGGTCAAGTTCAGTTTAAAATTAGCTACGTGTGAACAGATTTTATCTAAGTTTGACAATTTTTTTTTTTTTTTCATTTTTATTTATTGTTTTCATTATATATTTTTGTTAATGTTCATTATTATTCTTATGTATCTAGTAATTTAATATTCAGTGTTATTATTTACTAGTATGTGTTTAGTTTGAATAATATTCTGTTTTTATTATTCAAAGTGAAAATCATTTTTTATGGGCCCCGAAATCCACAAAATCCTTAAATCTGCACAACCTCTGGTCCCGAGCTGTGTGGATTTTTGACTCTCTACTGTATATCGTTCGTCTAAAATACCGATATAAGGATATATCGATTTAATGCAGCGTTACCAATTATAGGGTATAATCCCTACACGTAAGGACTTTTAGCAGCTTTCTTAACCAAATTACTGAACCAAATGAAATGAATATGTATTTTATATGCATAAAAACCTGCCTCATGTAGAATATGGCAGGGAAATCATTCACTGTTCATTTACATTGCTACACAAAAGAACTAGATTATAGTGCAACAATAGCTAAAAATTGATGGGAGTGCATTTCAGGTTGTGCCCTATGTTATTACTATAGGATTATATTTGGTGCACTATGTGGTTTGTACATATTCTTCAAAAGATATACAGTGTTGCAAATATTTAAGCTACATTCTTTTTTATTGTTAAAGGAAGTGCTTTACTGAGATCCAAAAGTTGCATTTTCAAATTAATATAAATTTGTTGGGGGAAAAGTTTGATCAAGACAGATAAGCTTTAATGAATGTTGCATGTGAATGTGAAAGTTGTCTGAATAATTTTAAGTGAACTTTTAATTTTAATAACAGATTTAAATTCTATATAAATGTAGGTGCAGTAATGAAACAAGGGGTTGAGGACAGCGGTAGCCCCCCTCACACAGAACCAATTATCATATAAAACTCTTCTGAAGCCTAATTTGAATTATTTTAATATAGGTGAACATAACAGTGCTCGTTATGTTACCTCTTAATTTCCAACCTGTATTCATAGTATTAAATTTCAGGGTAAGAGAAAGTCGTGTGAGTGACACACCAGATTATTTTTCATTATTTTAATTAATTCCTGTGAAAGGGATTTTTTTTTTATTATTATTATTTATTTATAGTATTTATTTGAAAAAATAGTAGTATATATAGTATAAAGGATTAAACTTATAAAAAATTAAGTTTCTTTTTTGTTTAATTCCTTTTGAAAGAAAATCTACTTTTTGTTTGATTTATTATATTGATCGAAATCGTATGGTAATATAGTGTTAAGAGAGAGAGCTATAATATACATGCTTCAAAAACTAAAATACTTAATAGACGCTGAGATACAATCATTTTTAAAATCATAGTTCTTAAATAATAGCAGATCCACTTGCCATCGATAAGTACCCAGATTGAAGTGCCCGGGAAAGACCTTTCTGTAGGCAGTGCAAACTTGGACCCAACACAGTGCGGTCAGAAAAGGAACTGCTGTAGTCAGCGAGGTTTAAAGCGATTTCAATGTAATTTTTTTTTCAGTTTTTATGTATAATGTGATATAAAAATAAATAGTGATTCAGTTCTTTTGAAAATTCATTTAAATATAGTGACTAGCAAAGCGGGTGTAGCCGGTTAGACATCAGTAAGTCTTACCTTGCCATTCCTTCTATTTGCAAGGATTTCTACATGTTAAGAAGTTTCACCCCTGCATACCTTCTAAAAAGCAGTGTAAGAAAGCCAATTTGTTCAGTTTTATATGTTTTACTCTTAAATATAAGAAATCTACTTAAAATTTCATTAGCTATGTAACAAAGTTTGAAATTCAAAGCATAAAACTCAATAGACTCTTTTTTCTATACTAGAATTTATATAAACACCAAACACCTCCTAGAGAATATCAGAGAATTGTTGCTCTAGACTGACTGAGTTCAAAACTATTTCCCACATGGATCACAATCCTTGTTGCAAGAAACTGTATTCTAATGCCTTTAATTTAGAAATTTATTCATCAAGCCTGAAAGTTCATTTCAGAAAATTATGGAGTGGAAGGCTGATTTTTTATACCAACTATGTGAAAAATACCAGAGTAATTTCTAAATTAAATTGAAAATTTCATGGTCTATTGGAGTTGTGCCATGATTAATAATGTCACTTGATACAGTTGTGTTTGCAGACTCGATGACTTTGCCAATGAATGTTATGTGAGAAATGCCTAGCTGGTAATCAGTCAGGGTAGCTCGATGGTTCGAGCATCCGCATGTAAAGTGGAAGGCCCGGGTTCGATTCCCGGCTCTAGTATTTTTTACATAGTTGGTATAAAAAATCAGCCTTCCACTCCATAATTTTCTAATACCTTTGTTCCAGCTTCTGAAATAATTTTTGAGTTGTATTTCCACAGTGTCAATAACATACAAACGGATGCCACAGACTGATTACCCTTTCAAGTGGCAGATTTCTTTAACAATGGTATACAGAAATTGTTCTTGCAGGTGGGCAAAGGCTTTAATTTAAGTAGTTCTTATACTGAGAGGTAGCTGAAAGAATGCTTATTTGTTTCAATAATGGATAATAATGTTTATGTCTTTTCTTTACGGTTCAAAACCATTTCCCACATGGATCACAATTCTTATTATAAAAAATGGATAGAACTGGCAAAGTAATATGTGCAAAACTTTGAATAAATGCCATAAAATGCAAGAACTTGGAACAACTGTTTTGGGTCAAAAGAAGAGGGACCTTCAACAGGCGATCGAGTAGGCACAAGTGCATTGCCTTTGTTTGCAGCACTCTTGCCTACCTTGTTCGCCTGACAAAGGGTCATGTCTTCTTTTGACCCGAAACAATTGTTGCGAGCGCTTGCATTTTATGATGTTTATTCAAAGTTTTGTGCTTATCACAATTCTTATTGCATGAAATTGTATCCAAATATACATTGTTCCGTTTTATCATCATCATGTCCAACATGGTTGAAGGCTATAAGCATGTTCCGGCCTGAATCCATCTTTTACGTGGCCTTCCTCTATCTCTTGTCCCCCTTGGCCTATATTTTAGAGCTGCCTTTGGTATACGGTCATTTGGCATTTGTTCCAAATGTTCTCTCCACTTATTTCTATAGTTTATTATAGTATGTATTATTGGCTTAATTTTAAGTTCTTTCCTGATGTCATCATTTCTTATTTTATCTATTATAGAATAACCTTTCACACTCCTTAGAAATTTCATCTCTGAAGATTGTATTTCTCTGTCATCACTCTTTTTGAGTATCCATGTCTCGCTTCCATATAGAAGAGTTGGTACCGCCATTGTCTTGAAAAATTTTATTTTTTACCGTTTTATCACCTGAAAAAATTTCTGATTGTGTTGTGTTTTCCAACTGTTAAAAATATGCAAACAGATATCACTGACAGATTTCTTTAATGCTGGTACACAGAAATTGCTCTCACGGTATGGAAATGGCTTTAATTTCAATGGTTCTTATATTACACCGTAAAATTTTTTTGTGGAACACACACAGAATTACAACACAAGGTTCTAGTAAAGGTAATTGCTTACTCACTATGCTGTTAAATAAATTTGCAGCAATTTTTACTCACATGTACGTCAATTCTCATTGTTTTTTGTAAAGACAAATTTTCTATTGTAATAATTTAAAAAAATGTTCCTACAACAAACAGTGAAAATTGCAGTACCTTGCAAGTAAATATTGCTGCAAATTTATTTTGTGGTTATTCATGTGCATTGCATTTATCATAAAACATACATTTTTTTTTTTTTTTTAACTATACTTTGGAGATGCTTTGGCCGGAGTTCAAACTCACAATCTTCTGTTTTAGACAGCTTCCTACTATCTGGATTACTGATCTCACAAAGTTTGCAAGTTCTTTGCATTACAGAAAGAGATATCAAGATTGATGCTGATTAATAAATAAATATGTCATGCGATATACACTAAAAAGCCATAGGGAAATTTTTGCTATTGTTTTACAGCACAATGTAACCAGTTTCTAATTGTTTATAAAGAACTATCTGTAAAAATTTACAACAATCTTTCGTACGTTTATGTTAAGAAAGTGCATTATTTTTACAATTATTACTTTTTTTTTTACAGTGTGAGAAGTAATTAACGAGTGCTGTATCTGTTCAATAATTGTAGGTAATCATGTTTATGTCCTTTTTTATGGCATCTGAGAAACTTATTAAAACAAATATCGAAAATCCAAATTGAATGTAAGATGCTATGATTATTATTTTTCTACCAGTTTTGCCTTGATAACATGACATTTTCACATTGTTATGGGTGAATGTTACCATTCTTATTCAATATTTCAGCTATTATAAAATAAATTTTTTTCTTTAAGATTCATGCCAGGATGGCAATGTAGTGACATTTGTTGCCAAATTTCCACACATCAGTAAAGTTGTCGTCTAAAATATTTTTATAAATCTTATTTTTTTTATTATTTATTTATTTTTAAATTTCTTCTTTTATATTAACCCTCTGCCAGTCCTGATGCTCTAAAGCGCTATAAATAGTGTTGTAAAATTTAGGGACTCTTTCGTTCAACTATCACCAATAATTTTGAGGAGTGATAATAATGGACTAATAACCTTTGATTTGATTACACAACTGTTACAGTTAAAATTTAATGGTGGATATTGAATGAAAAAGTCCCTAAATTTGGCAACACTGACCAGAGGAGTGAAAATAAATAGGGCCTGCAAAGAGTTACAGAAAGGGCAGGCAAAGGGTTAAAAATTTATTTTCATATTTAAAATATGAAAGAATGAACTTTTTTAGAAGTAGAAAGCTATGTTTTTAAAGCATTCTCTTAATCATTTGACGGTCCTAATGCTCTAAAGCACAGTGTTTTATTCAGCTTTCACAAATAATCTTGAGGTCTGGTATTTGATATACATAATGAACGAAAAACATTCGATGTAATAGGTAACGGTTGGAGTTAGAATTTAGTGGTGGATATTGTATAAATAAGTTCCTAAAATTGGCAACACTAATTAGAGAAGTAAAATTAAATGGAATTGACAGTGTCAATTTCAACTTTAATTGTTTTGTTGATTAACATATACAGTATGGTCAGAAAGTTACTTTCTTTATATAAAATATGTATAAAAGTAGTTGTAATTAAACTTAATTTAACAAGATATTACCACAAAGACCACTTACATTTCCTAAGAACTTTCGGCCAAACATTCACATGGCCTTAATCATAGATAAATAACTTGAATTCTTCATCTGTCTGAGAGATTTAGGTACCCACGATAGACAGAGACTGGACATTGGCGCGTCGGCTTTTTGACGAAATTCTCCATTTTAGTGCCAGTTGCTCCATTGCTTATCATTACGCTGAGAAGAAATTTTGATTATTTTACGTCATAATCGTAAAATAACTTATTTATTACATTTTTACTTTGTTAGGAGATAAATTGCTTTAATTTTGGAATAAAAAGATAAAAATAAATAATTATTTATTTTATACCATGTTTTAAATACTTTGAATTCTCTTATTGCATGCTGTTTTATGTATTTATTTCCTAACATATGAGATAATTACATTATTTATTTGCTAGCTATTAGTTTTTAAGTTCTGTTGTGAAATATATTTAATATGTTAGATCTCAATGTATTTTTCTAATATATTTTAAAATACATATTTAAAATAACTATATAAAAATACATTTTTTGACTTTAATAAACATTAAATACCTTTAACAATCCTTCAACTTTAGCAGCGTTAATTATTATATATTTCGACTTGCACTTGCAGTCATCCTCAGATGTTGGCTTTGCTGCACTACTGAAACATGTCTTCATCCTCTTCCACATCACTCTCCTTCTTGCTTACGTCATTTTTCCGTCGGTACGTCTTTATCACCTGTTGCCAGTCTTTAGTTATGATGCTATGCTCTCTCTCATTTACTGCCGTGTTAGAGGTTAATATCTCTAAAGCTTCGCATTTCATGGCGTAGTTGTGTGAGTTGTAAGGTGCTATTTTAACGGTTTTTAGGGTATTAGTTATTATAGGGTTAGGCAGCTCTAAAATATAGGCCAAGGAACATTCAATGGACATTAGGGAACATTCCAATGATATTAAATTTAATAAAAATACAACTGCACTTGCCCAGGTTCACCATAACGAAAATATTAATATCGATTTTCATAACATAAAAAAACTCTCAAATTATAATAGCCATTATTACGCCATAAAAAGGGAAGCAGTGGAGATCATTACCTGTGAAAATACCTGTAACACAACCGAAGCTGAAATCGACGAAAGATGACACTGCATGCTGAATCTCTCAGACAGACGACGAATTCAAGTCATTCACCTATGATGAAGTCCATGTGAATGTTTGGCCGAAAGTTCTTAGAAAATGTAAGTGGTCTTTGTGGTAATATCTTGTTAAATTAAGGTTACTTTCCTTGTTTGGAGGCATCTGCAGATGAACAAAATGAAAGCAAATTTCATATAGAGACTGTACGAGATATTAGGAGAAAACAGTTCCAAAAGTTACCGATAGGGAAGATTTTGAGACTTCTAACTGGAAATGAAAAGTAAACAAAGAAATAAAAAACCCTAAGCCTATTTCTGTTTTCCAAATAATAGATATAAAATTTGTACAAAACAGAATTTAGTACAACAGGAACTATTTTAATCTATTCTTCCATATAAAGACATGCAGTAACTGTATTTCATTCCCTAGCACTGGCTACTATACTCATTTTTAAAAATTTGTTTGTTATAGCTTTAGCATAGGAGCCTCTCGGTGGCTTTTAAGTTTTGTTGTCATTTTGGCAATGAATTAAAAGGGCTATCACAATTACATAAGTGAAAATCTTGTGAGAAACATTCAGGGCCGGCGCTAGATATTTTGGCGCCTGAGGCAAGCATAAATCTGCCCATGATGACGCCCATATGACGTCATCACTACTCAAATGTTTATTAGCACAAGAAAATCAACATGCTAACTATAATTACTTTCTCTTACACATATATATGCTAGAGAAAGTTTTGTTTTGGGGTGAAATTTTCGAAATTGAGTTTTTGTTATATTTACACGTTTTGAGGTGTCCAGAATATGAAAATGATGTTTTTAGTGGTTGATCTGTGTGTGTCTGTGTTTGCCTGCTTGTCTGTGTGCCTTATCAGCATATCTCAAGAAAAAATAGTTGCAGGAAGTCCACATTCGGTACTCTATAGTCCAGTCAAAATAGGAAAAATAGAAGAAAAAAATCGTGTAGTTTTGAAATTTTGCATACTCATAGCCGAGGGGGGTCCTGAACAACATACTAAAAGTCCCCGCCCGTGGGGGGTGAGCGGGGGGCATTTAAGGGGGGCAATTTTCAGTTTTTATTAAATATCTTGAAAACTATCACATTTAGAGAAAAAATGTCAATTGCAAAATTAATCTACGTAAAATTTCCTACAAAAATGCATAGTACATTTTGTTTGTACGATAATTAGTTTAGAAGATATAGTGAGATGAAATAACACATTTTCTTGAAGAATTCTTTTTTGCAATAGTAAATTCAACTAAAGTGTGCAATTAAAAGGGTTCTTGTCAAATATTTTCTAATGTAAAAAACAATTATATACATAGGGAATATGCAAGGATAATACAGCATGTTTTGTAAGTTTTAAATAATTTTAAGGCTAGTAGGCGCAAGTGGCGGTTTGAGTAAAAATCTGGATAAGTCCAGTCAAAATAGGAAAAATAGAAAAGAAAATCGTGTAGTTTTGAAATTTTGCATACTCATAGCCTAGGGGGTCCTGAACAACATACTAAAAGTCCCCGCCCATGGGGGGTGAGCGGGGGGCAGGGGGGGCATTTAAGGGGGGCAATTTTCAGTTTATATTAAATATCTTGAAAACTATCGCATTTAGAGAAAAAATGTCAATTACAAAATTAATCTACGTAAAGATTCCTACAAAAATGTATCGTACATTTTGTTTGTACAATCATTAGTTTAGAAGATATAGGGAGATGAAATAACGCATTTTCTTGAAAAATTCTTTTTTGCAATAGTAAAATCAACTAAAGTGTGCAATTAAAAGGGTTCTTGTCAAATATTTTTTAATGTAAAAAACAAATATATACATAGGGAATATGCAAGGATAATACAGCTTGTTTAGTAAGTTTTAAATAATTTTAAGGCTAGCAGGCGCAAGTGGCGGTTTGAGTAAAAATCTAGATAACGAAGACCCAAAACCGATCAACATTAAAAAAAAAAAAAATCGTGTAGCTTAGAAATTGAGCACAGTTATAAAGTTAAGTGCCCTGAATAACATACTAAAAGTCCCTAACCATGGGGGAGGCATTTAAAGGGGGCACATTTCAGTTTTTATTAAGTATCTTGAAAACTATCGCATTTAGGGAAAAAAAATCTCAATTGCAAAATTAATCTATGTGAAATTTCCTAAAAATATTGTATATTCTATTTTGTTTGTATGATCAATAGTTTAGAAGATATAGGAGAACGAAATAACACATTTTCTTGAAACATTCTTTTTTTTTTTTTTGCAATAGTAAAATCAACTAAATTGTGGAATTAAAAGGGTTCTGATAAAATATTTTCTAATGTACAAAACAAATATATGCATAGGGAATATGTAAGGATAATACAGCATGTTTTGTACGTTTTAAATAATTTTAAGGTTAGTAGGCGCAAGTGGTGTTTAGGTAAAAATCCAGATAACGAAGACCCAAAACCGATCAACATTAAAAAAAAAATCTTATAGCTTTGATACTGAGCACAGTTATAAGGTTAGGTGTCTTGAACAACATACTAAAAGTTGCATTTTCTTTAAATCCTCTGTAAGTGATAGTAGATATAAAATACATAAAATGTGAATGTTATGATACATTAAAATAATTTAAAATTACTTATAGCAAGCATGCATTAAAAAAATTAACAATATTTTAGTATAAATATTTAGATTAAAGTATAAAAAATTTACATTTATCTTCCACTCTTTAAACTTGGTGCATTGCGCGCACACACACATACAAATATTTATATACAAATATTTATTTGTATGAGTAAAAAATATTTAACCTGAACCTTTTTAATTACGAAATATAGTTTTTATCACTATTGCAAATAACATAAAAAATTAAATAAAAAACACAGAATACGGTTGGGGACTTTTAGTATGTTGTTCAGTAAACTTAACCTTAAAACTGTGCTCAATTTCAAAGCTACATGATATTTTTTAATGTTGATCGATTTTGGGTCTTCGTTATCTGGATTTTTACTCAAACCACCACTTACGCCTACTAGCCTTAAAATTATTTAAAACGTACAAAACATGCTGTATTATCCTTTCATATTCCCTATGTATATATTTATTTTGTATATTAGAAAATATTTGAGCAGGACCCTTTTAATTACACACTTTAGTTAATTTTACTATTGCAAAAAAGTATTTTTCAAGAAAATGTGTTATATCATCCCCCTATATCTTCTAAACTTTTGATCGTTCAAACAAAATGTAATATACATTTTTGTAGGAAATTTTACGTAGATTAATTTTGTAATTGACATTTTTTCTCTAAATGTGATAGTTTTCAAGAATAAAAACTGAAAATTGCCCCCTTTAAATGCCCCCCCCCCTGCCCCCTGCTCACCCACAACGGTCGGGGACTTTTAGTTTGTTGTTCAGGAAACTTAACCTTATAACTGTGCTCAATTTCAAAGCTACACTTTTTTTTTTTAATGTTGATCGATTTTGGGTCTTCGTTATCTGGATTTTTACTCAAACCACCACTTACGCCTACTAGCCTTAAAATTATTTAAAACGTACAAAACATGCTGTATTATCCTTGCATATTCCCTATGTATATATTTGTTTTTTACATTAGAAAATATTTGACAAGAACCCTTTTAATTGCATACTTTAGTTGATTTTACTATTGCAAAAAAGAATTTTTCAAGAAAATGTGTTATTTCATCTCCCTATATCTTCTAAACTAATGATCGTACAAACAAAATGTAATATACATTTTTGTAGGAAATTTTCCGTAGATTAATTTTGTATTTGACATTTTTTCTCTAAATGCGATAGTTTTCCAGATATTTAATAAAAACGGAAAATTGCCCCCCTTAAATGCCCCCCCCTGCCCCCCGCTCACCCCCCACGGGCGGGGACTTTTAGTATGTTGTTCAGGACCCTCTCGGCTATGAGTATGTAAAATTTCAAAACTACACGATTTTTTTCCTCTATTCGTCAAATTTTGGCCTTCGTTGCCTGGACTACTATATCTGTATCATGTAGTGATGCTACACTAAACTTTTTGTTGGGATCAAGCAAATGGTTAGTGTACAAGACTATACAAGAGAATTTAAATATATTACGTCTATGGGGCAGGCCTCGATCATGACTTTTTGGGGCACTGGGCAAGGCAAAATTAGGGGCCCCTTGCGAAACCGTTGCATCATCATTTATGTCCGATAGATGATCAGTCATATGTACAATGCATAAACAATATTTTCGAGGCTAGATATTTAAATATGTTAATATTTTTTACATTTTCAGTTACTATTTATGTTACACTGTTAAAAATGGTTTCTTAAAAATGAGCTAAATTGTCTCAAAATAGCTCCGAAACAATATATACTTAAATTTGAAAATCCATCTACTCATTTTTGAATATATTGACATGTGAAACATGGGAATATTTGGAATCTTATTGGTCAACCCCATTTTTGAGCATGTCACTGTACTCAAAAATGAGTACATGGTTTATCAAATTTAAGTATATTTTAATATAATCTTTATATTCATGGGTTCTTTTTAAATTAGATTATAACTAGCAATAAACATCTTTTAAAATTATAATCATATTCATTATTTATCAACTAATTATCGAAAAGGTTACTCACCCTTTCTTCTTTTCACGGCCGACTTGAAACTTAGGGAGTTAGAAGAGAATATCGATGACACAAAATAATATTTCTGGAGCTTTTGCTTTTAACATATTTAATTAAATGATGATGATGGAGGTCTATGTACAATGAAATATATGTACAAAATTTGACGATTAATAAAACAATTTTCAAATTATTTCTACTTCACATAATGAATAACTTTCTGTATATTCAAAATATTCAGTTTTCTTCTTCTTTAATAAAACAGAATCATAATAAATTTTAAGACACCGTAAAAGTGCCTTTCCTTTCAAGTCTACATCTTTTTTAACACTCCACTTTCGAAAGGGCATCTTATTCTAATGAAACCAAAAAGTGAATAAAAAATAAAAATAAAGCATTCCCGCTGTCGCGACAGGTGGCCGAAAAACAGAGGGAAAAGAATGGGGGGAAGGCACTGATGTTGCAACATCCTCCCACCTTGAGCATGGAATGATTCTGTACATGCTCAACAAAATATTAAAGAAAAAGGAAAACTGTTTACATTCTAAAATATTCTTAGTAAAATAATAAAAAAAAATAATAATAATAAATAATAATAATAAACAATATAATATAAAAATAGTTCAGAAAAATGTTCAAGTCATTTTGGACTTAAAGTTTTATAGTCAGTTTAGATATTAAAGTTTTTTCACTGGTTTGATAATTCTACCAAAACTAGAGGTCTGAATTTGATTCTTGTTTACAATTGTATCACTAAGTTCTAAAGGGCAAATCCTCTGTAGTGGTCGTAAAATTTCACCATTCAGTGTTTTCAGTTTGGCAACACGAAATTGTCCATCTTTACCAGGATAGAGTTCCACCACTTTGGCCAATGGCCACTGAATGCGTTTTAAGTTGTCATTTTGCACTAAAACTAAATCTCCAATTTTAATATTGTTGTTAGGAGGTTTCTTTACATTGTTAAATTCTCGAAGAGATCCCAAATATTCAGTTCTAAATCTCTTGCGAAGATCGTCTTTTAGTTTTTGTCGGTATTCAAATCTTTTTCTCAGGTTATTTCTTTCTATAAAATCCAAGTCAGGTACTCCTGTTTCACGGAGATCTTTCAAAAACATTTCAGGTGAGAGAGGTGTTAAATCTTCAGTATCCTCAGATACATATGTAAGTGGTCGTGAATTCACCATACTTTCTGTGTCGCAAATGGTAGTATATAATTCTTCATAGTTCAAATGGGCTTTTCCTAAAACTCTTTTCAACATTGATTTGATAATGCGAATCAATCTTTCCCAAAATCCACCCCACCACGGAGAGGCCGGTGGGTTAAGTTTCCATTTAATTCTTTTTATAGTGGCAAATTCTTCAATCTGTGCCCAATCCACAGAATTTAATTCTTTTCTTGTCGCAACTAAGTTGGTTCCATTATCACTGTAGATGATACGTGGTCGTCCTCTACGTGAAATGAATCTTCTCAAGGTCTGTATGAAATTCTCTGTTGTTAAGGAAGTCGTCAATTCTAGGTGGATAGCTCGAAAAGCTGCACGTGTATACAAAACTACCCAACATTTGCTGCCATCTTTTAAGAATAGTGGTCCAAAAAGGTCGGTTCCAATAATTTCAAAAACACCAGCTTCTCTCACTCTATCTTCAGGCAGAGGTGAACTCAGCACTTCAGCAGCTTTTGAAGAGAATCTCTGACACTAGACACATCTATGCAGAATCTTTCTAATGGTCTTCCTGCATCTTATTATCCAGAATTTCTCTCGAATTGCTGACATAAGAATTTGTATTCCTGCATGATTCATTTCTGTATGTTCATTTTCAATAATTCTACAGGTTACGTTATGGTTCGCTGGCAAAACTACTGGATATCTAAAATTTTCTGAATCTTTTCGCATTGATATTCTAGTTTGAACTCTGATGACTCCCATTTCATCAACAAATGTACGCAAAGAGGATAAGTTTTTCTTAAAATTTAAATCTTGATTCTGAACAAACTTCATAATCGTAAGTTCAGCCTTTTCAATTTCTTCAACTGTTAAATTGGTCATTACTCTTGCTTCTTTAGGTTTTTTAACATTTTCTTTAAATCTGAGTATCCATGCTGTGACCTTTAACATCTTTTTATACGAGGAACATTTCTCGTAAAAGTCTATGTTTTCCGATGACACATTGGCTGCAGAAACTATTGTTTTTCTTCTCTCTGATTCTATTACAAGTAAATCAGGTTCTAAAACTTCGTTAGGCCAAAATTCTGAAGATCTTCTTAACCAAGAAGGTCCTTCCCACCACCGGGATTTTAAGAGAAATTCAGCAGTACAGCCCCGAGATGGCAAATCGGCAGGATTGAGCCTCCCTGGTACGTATTTCCACTTTTCTGGATGGCTGAGGGATCTAATTTCTTGCACTCTATTATAAACAAAAGGTGCCCAATTTTCATTTCTTTTTATCCAAAATAGAGCATTTGATGAATCTGTCCAAAAATGTGTTGGAATACTTGGCTGTCTTAGATCTGTTTTCACATTTTGCGCTAGTCTTGCTCCTATGGTACAGGCAAGAAGTTCTAGCCTGGGAATGGTGACTGACTTCAATGGGGCTACCCAAGATCTGGCTTGCACAAGTTGGCAGGTAATGGCATTAAAATTTTCTGCTCTTAAAAAAATGCAAGTTGCATAGGCTGCTTTGCTTGCATCGCAGAATACATGAAGGCTCATTTCCGTATACTCCGGATCAGGTACAAGGAGTCTTGGAATAGCAACGTCATTCAACTTATGTAGTCCCCTTTTCCATTTCTCAAATTTTTTCCCAACACATTCAGGTAATTCAGAATCCCAACTCACTTTTAGTTGCCAACATTCTTGAAGTAAAATTTTTGGTGCTAAGGTTACAGGACAACGATATCCGATGGGGTCGAATACTTTATGGGCTACTGACAATATTTGTCTTTTGGTAACTGTCTTGATTTTTTCTTGATTTTCTCGCAAGTCTATACTTAGAGAATCATTGTTTAAATCCCATAATAATCCCAAAACTGGAACATTTCTTTTCTTGGAGGGAGTAGAATTTTCTTCTGTTGGATCGATAATATTATGCTCCCACCCTCTTAGATCGAATTTTGCAGTACTAAGGATATATTTAGACTCCGAAATAAATTTTTCAAGTTTTTCGACACTTTCTACACTAGCAACACTATTATCTACATAAAAAGATTCTGCTAGTTTATCAGCAGTTTCTTTTAGTTCATCGTTAACCTGTTGCAAGTGGTACTTTAGAGTTGCTCCTAACAAGTAGGGACTACAAGTAAGGCCGAACACTACTCTTCTATGTTGAAAAATCTTAATATTTGAAGGATCACCCTCCTCCCACCACAGGAATCTAAGATATGGTCGGTCTACTTCGCTGAGCTGAATTTGTAGGAACGCTTTACGAATATCTGAAAATACCCCAATTTTCTTAAATCGAAATCGGTTAATTACAGAGGGAATTAGTTCCACTAAGTTGGGACCCTTTCCTAAACAATCATAGGAGAACCCCTTTCTCTTGCTGACCCATCAAAAACTGGACGAATTTTAGTTGTGGAATTTTCTTTAATAACTGCTCTGTGGGGCAGAAAATGTTCATTTAGATTATCACTGTATGGCTCAACTTCTTCAATGATTTCTTCTGCAAGTCATTCGTCAAAAACTGCTTCGTAAGCTTCTAATCTTCCAGATTTCTTCAGTGATTCCACGCAATTCTTCAATCTTCGCTCAGCAATTGGTCTACAGCTAGGTAGTGGAGGATGGCCTTCAATCCATGGAAGGCTTACTTCATATCTGCCGTCTTCAACCGTTTTAATATTTTGGTTAAAATATTCTTCAGCAGCTATGTCTAATTCTTCTCTCGTGTTCTTATTTCCTGAATCCAAAATTCCTAAAGTATCCAGGGACCAAAGATCTGAAATCTGTGCATTGGCCACATGAAGAGATAAAACAACATTTGTACTATCGTTGGAACTAAATTCTTCAGTTTTACCCATCAATGTCCAACCTAATTTTGTTTCAAAGGCCACTAAACCCTTCGAGAGTAATTTACTTTTCCCTGTAAAAAGTTTCCCACATACATCTGCACCAATTAACAAATCAATTTCTCTATTTTTATTTCTTCTAAATTTTGTTGAGTTGTCATAATCTGAAAATTGAATTCCCCGCCTTCTTGCTTCGTTAATCCATGGCCCATTTCGTAATTTAGGTACTTCTGCGCAAATTTTTTCTTGATCAAGAACTTCAAAATTACACAAATAGTTTTTGTGTAGATCACTTAAATGTATTCTATACCGTAAATGATTATGTGTTTGTTGTAACCCACCAAACAAACTATGATTTAATTTTTCTTGCCCTGTAGGCAGGACCAGATTATGGCACGGGCACACGGGGCACTGGCCCAGGGCCTCCAAATTTAGGGGGCCTCATTTCCAAAAATTGAGAAGTAATAGTACAAATTTTTTCATTCTATATCTTTTGAAAACAAAGACTGATTAAACTTTTCTTTCTGTATTTTATTAGAGAGCTTAAACAATTATTAAATTTTGTGACTAATTTCCTATACATTGGCTGATCGGCTTCAGTTTTTCATTTGTCTTGAACATAAAACTAATGATATTGTTATAGATTGCTAAACAAATGAGGAAATAGAAGATATAATTGAAGGGGGGGGGGGGAATGCACTATTTTTATTTATTTATTTTGTTTTTGAGAATGGGTCCTTTTGGCAAGCTCTTTAGAGCAGGGTAAGGGGGGCCTCCAAATAGCATAAGTGCCCCGAGTCTTCAAAAAGCATAGTCGGGCCCTGCCTGTAGGTGTATAACCAATTTTCTTTATTATTTCTTTCTTTAAATAAGACTTCTGAGATCCTGAATCAATTAATGCTCGGATAGTGTACTCTTTATCTTTATTGATTAACCTTAGCGTTAAAGTTTGGAGTAACACTTCTTGATTGCAAGTTTTGTTGGACAAGGTGGTATTTTCATTTGTAACTTGTTTTTCGGAATTATTTTCTGGACACATTATATCGAGATGACGGCGAGAACAAATACGGCATTTTACAAAGCAGCGGCAATTTTTTGCCAAATGACCTTTAGAGAAACAAACAAAACAATGACCACGTTTCATTAAAAAATCTTTTTTTTCATTGATTTGTTTAGATTTGAATTCTTTACAATCCTGCAATAAATGTTTTTCGCTATTACAAAAATTACAGAAATGTCGTTTATTGCCTGAATTATTATTGTAAAGGCCAGCTGCAGTTGATGGACGAATTTTGTTTATTTTTGGTGATTCATAACTTTCTTTCTTATTTGATGTGGTGGAAATATGTTCTGAGTGTTGGGCATTTGAAATTAGTGCAGTAGCTTTTTCGCGACTAACAACTTCTGTTTTTAAAATTTCAATCATTTCTGAAACTTTCCACTGATCATCATCGCCGTATTTTTTCGTTATTTCTAAAACTATGTCTGGTGGTAAAAGTTTTATGAAAATTGGGCAAAATAACGTGCTGTAATTTTCTTCTTTTATCCCTAGGGATTCTAGATTTCTTATTTCTGTCTGACATGTGTCCAGTAATTTTCTTAGTGCAAATATATCGTTGGATTTTTTTACAGGACAAAGATTTAGTAATTTATTTAAATGTGAATTAATTAGTAATGTTTTTTTACCAAATCGATCTTTTAATGTTTCCAGAGCCGCGTAATAATTATTGTTTGTTAGCGTGAAACCTTTTATTGCATCAGCAGCTGTACCAATTAAATATGATCTCAAATAGCTAAATTTATCAATATTTGATAAAACTGAATTCTTATCGATTGCTGCTTCAAATTGATCCATAAATCTTTGAAAATCGCTTGGATCACCGTTAAATCTATGTTTAATCGAGGAAGATTAATATAACCTTGATCTAATTTTGGTGATCTATTACCTTCTATTAAGGGGCTAGTCGATAAAATGTTAGAATTACTACTATTTTTTATTTTAATCATTTTACTTTTTACTTTAGTTTTCCAAATCAAAATATTTGAATTATATTTATTGGGCTTAGAAGGCAGAGCACGCAAATTATAATGCATATTAATGAGTCCATATTAACACGAAACACTTTTAATTAGACGAACACTCACATCACATGGTACATACAGAGAAACAAAAATTCAACAAGGTACAGGTAAAAAGATGCGCCGTACGAAAAACAGTCCAAGTGGTGGCGCGCCAGTCGTTATTGGAAAGATCTATTATACAGTGAAGGAGGGTAAATACAAGAGGCATTGGTAATGGAAAATAAATGTAACCTAACACCCCCCCACAATGTCGACGTATTTACCTAAATAACAATGTTACATCTTCCAATCCCATAATTTTACAACAGTTGTAATGTTTTGATGATGTTAATGCTTTTGTAAGAATATCAGCCCCCATATTTTCAGTAGACACAAAATTTAAATCAATGATTCCATCTTTCAGTGCATCCCTTATGAAATGATGCCTGATGTCTATGTGCTTGGTGCGCTTATGAAAGATCGGATTTTCAGCTAATTTAATAGATCCTAAGTTATCTGTAAATATACTCACTTTTTCAATTTTGCATTCAGATAACTCATTTAGTAATTTACATAAATATATCCCTTCCTTAGTGGCATCGGATAAAGCCATATATTCGGCTTCCGTTGATGAGAGAGCTACGGTACACTGTTTACGGCTTTCCCATGTAATTGCACTCCCGCAAAAAATGAAACAGTAACCTGTATATGACCTACGGTCATCGAGGCAATTTCCCCAATCCGCGTCAGTGTAACCGAACAAAGGCTCATTACTTTTTCTAAATACAAGTCCAAAATTTATTGTTTTCTTTAAGTATCGTAAAACTCGTTTAGCGGCAGTCCAATGAGTTTTATCAAAACAAGTTAGAAATTGACTTAATTGACTGACGGAATTTGCAATGTCCGGCCTGGTGGAAGTTGCAAGATACATCAAACTTCCAACTAATTCACGGTAGGGATATTCGTTTTCACAACATTTTTCGGCCTTTTTTAATCGAATGCTTGTATCCATAGGACAAGCTACGGGCTTGGCTTCTGTCATGCCAAAACGCTCTAAGAGCTCTCTAATATAACTATGTTGACTCATTGTTATAAGGCCATTTTCTAACTGAAAATTTATCCCTAGACAATATTTAACTATGCCTGAATATTTAACATCTAGTTTTTCATTAAGATGAATTTTGAAGTTTTCTAACATATCAGGGTCCTGTGACATAAACAATATGTCATCAACGTAAATCATTATAAGAGTCAACCCTTTATCACTTTTAATATAATATAAACATGGATCTGCATTTGTTTGTTTTGCTCCGAAATCATTCAAAATTTTATTTAATTTAGTGTTCCAACACCTCCCAGCCTGCTTCAGGCCATAGAGCGATCTTTTTAACAAAAGAACTTTATTCCCTACATTTAGATATTTAAGAATCTCGGCTGCTTTATTAGATATGTCCCTATCGCAATTTTCATTTATAATTATTTGAAGTATTTCTTTAAAGTAATCGGGAACTTCCATAAAAATTTCCTCATCTAATTTTCCATTCAAATATGCTGACGTTATGTCAAATTGATGTATTTTTATTCCTAATTTAGCAGCATAACCTGCTAAGATTCTAATAGATCCCATTTTTGCTACCGGAGAAAAAGTTTCACGAAAATCTATACCAAATTTTTGACTAAATCCGCGAGCTACTAATCTCGCTTTATATTTCAAAAGAGATCCATGTTGATCATATTTATTTGTAAGGACAAATCTACCTCTTATGCATTTTTTCTGGGGCCTTTCTACTACCTCGAATGTATCATGTTTTAATATTACTTTTATTTCGTCAGTCATTGATTTATACCAATTCGAAGCTTCCGGACTTTTTAAGGCATTATTTATTTCTATTTCCGAATTAAAACTACAAACAGCATTCGCAATAGATTCCGGCTCTCTAATTATTTCGCGATTACGCAATGACAATATATTTTTATCTTCGAGCGCCGATTCTGAGTCACGTGACAGTTCATCTTTTTCATTTTTTATTTGAGGAGGAGAAATTTTTTCTTCTGCCGGCTGCATGTGTGAGCCTTTTTTCAATTCGCTTAATTGTATTTCTCTTTCAGAAATATCTGGATACAATTGACCTATTTTTGAAACATCATTAGATTTCTCTTCAAAAAATTTTACGCTACGGGAAATAATTATTGTTTTTGATTCAGGAAGATAAATACGAAATGCTTTAGAATTTTCTGAATAACCCACAAATATCCCTTTTTTAGACCTTGGGGAAAATTTATGTTTAGGATGGTTATCGAAAAAATAAGAAGTGCAGCCAAAAGATTTAAAATAGCCAACGTTAGGTGTTATATTATTCCATAATTCATATGGGGTTTTTCCATTTAAAGCTTTTGTTGGGCATCTATTTCTTATATAATTAGAAGTATTAATAGCTTCCGCCCATAAATTTAAGGGTAATTTTGATTGTGATAATAGACAACGGGCCATTTCAACGAGAGTTCTATTCTTCCTTTCACAAACACCTGATTGTTCCGGACAATAAGGGGTTGTTAATCTATGCTGAATACCATTTTCTTTTAAGAAATTTTCAAATTCAGTCCCAATAAATTCGCCCCCATTTTCACTCATGAATTTTTTTATTTTTATAGATTTTTCATTTTCCCAAAGAAGTTTGATTTCTTTAAAAGCATTTAATGCTTCATCTTTAGTTTTTAAGAATTTTACTGCACAATAACGAGAATAATCATCAATAAAAGTAATAAAATAAAGGGACTTACCTATTGAGGGAACCCTAATAGGCCCACAAAGATCCGAATGCACTATTTCTAACATTTTTGTAACACGATCTGAGTGCTTAGGAAAAGGAGCACGGGTCATTTTATTTAACGCGCAAACTTCACAATTGAAGTCGGATACCTTTTTAATATTTAACCCCCTAATATGACCCTTTAAATTAGAGTCAATCAAATCTTTTACATTTAGATGACCCATTCTACAATGCCATCTTTCCACATCGGCGAAAATATTTTTAGAACTATCGATTGATTCACTCGAAAAATTAACTGCATTATTTATATTTGCATTATTATCCCGCAGATAATAAAGTTCATTTTTTCTGTCCGCAATTAGAGTCACATTTTTTTGTCTGTTATTTATAACAGCACATTTGTCTTTAAAAGTTACAGTGAAACCTTTGTCGCACATTTGTGACACGGACAATAAGTTCGTTTTCAATCCTGGAACCAATAGAGCGTCGTTGATCTCTACATTTTGAAGTTTTGAATTGACTTTTGTTTTAATTAATATTTTACCAACACCGGACACATCAGTTGTTTCATTGTTCGCTAAATTTACAGATTTTATATCCGTATCCTTTAAATCGTGAAAATTGGAGTCATCCTTCCCCATGTGTCGAGTACAGCCGCTGTCAACACAATAAAGATTCTCGGATTGTTCTTTGAATAATATGTTCGTATTCGTTGAATTTGTGCTGGCCAGTAGTCCTAAACTGTTTTGTCGATATTTAAATGATTTATCTTTTTCACACTGATTTGCACGGTGACCGATACGTTTACATTTCCAGCAAGTAATTTTTGAATTATCTCTTTCATTCTGAGTGTACTGTTCAGTAATCTTAGGATTTCTTTTATTTTTATTCCACGGA
Organism: Salticus scenicus; assembly: GCA_963930645.1. Lineage (NCBI taxonomy): Eukaryota > Metazoa > Arthropoda > Arachnida > Araneae > Salticidae > Salticus > Salticus scenicus. The sequence continues at coordinate 209,699,674 of OZ005662.1, forward strand.
GCAGGTTTCTTTCGGAAATTCCCAGTCATGAACGCTCCATCGTTCGGTCTGTCATCATGGCGTCTGGCGTCGTTTTCTTCTACTATTTTTATTCGTAGTACTTCTGGTTTAGGTAGCTCATCCCTGGATTCTATTGCGCACCTGAAATTTTCATAACTGGATGGTAGGCTGTATAACAACATCACAGTTAACAAGTCATCATCTATTCTAATGTCCATTTCAGATAGTTTATCGACTATGTCAAAAAACTTTCGAAGATGATCTCGAATGCTCACAGAAGAGGAATCTGCTATTTTATGTTGAATAAGCGATTTTAACAGTGACGCTTTTCTAGCGGGGCCTTTAGATTGATATATTTCTTCTAATTTTTTCCATATATCCAAGGATGTTTCGCAGTTTTTTATTTGTTTCAGTTCAGAAGGCGATATACACAAAATTATGTCGGCTTTGGCCTTTTCATCCATATCAGTCCATTTATCGAACGTTTCTTGTGATGTCGCATCACCTGCCACGAGCTCTGGCTTTGGTTTAGAGCCAGATACATAAATCCAGGATTCATTTTTTATTAAGAGTGCCTTCATTTGTATCTTCCATGTCTCGTAATTATCTTTGTTTAAAGTTTCAATACGTAGTGTTCCATAAGACGCCATTTTTAAACGTGGTCGTCTATCTAACAGATAAAAGTCTATTTATCGTAAATAAAAATTAATTTGCTCTGGGCCCATAACCTATTGGGCTTAGAAGGCAGAGCACGCAAATTATAATGCATATTAATGAGTCCATATTAACACGAAACACTTTTAATTAGACGAACACTCACATCACATGGTACATACAGAGAAACAAAAATTCAACAAGGTACAGGTAAAAAGATGCGCCGTACGAAAAACAGTCCAAGTGGTGGCGCGCCAGTCGTTATTGGAAAGATCTATTATACAGTGAAGGAGGGTAAATACAAGAGGCATTGGTAATGGAAAATAAATGTAACCTAACAATATTCATCGCATTTTAAAACTTCCTCTTCAACCTCTTCTACTTTGATATTTTTCTGTATCTCGTCATCTAATGAATTCAATTCCCTATCTTTTAAATTCAATTCTTCTAAATATTGTTCTAACTCTTCTTCTCCAACATCAATTTCTAATAACCTGCCTTCGATTTTATTTATTAACTTCGTGGTTTGCGCTCTAAGAACACTTCTTTTTTGTTTTTGAATTACGCTCATTATGCTAATTATAAATAATATATCTCTAAAAATATTATTATTTGATCAATTATCAAACAAAATTTCTTGTCAGAGTTGTTTATTAAACAAAAACATTTCAAAGTTATGCATTCATCATATTAATATATAATGCAATAACTCAAAACAGAAAGTAATGCACAAACCAAAACTATTCTTTCATTTCATTTTTATCAAAGGAACAAATTTCAAGAACAAAACGAATAATATAAATATCATTTATTATTTATTTCAAATGTAAATGAAAACGAAACTTTTTCGTTGAAACCAAAACTTTTTTTCTTTATTTATATCATCATCAAAAGAACAAATTTTCAAATATTCAATTCAAATAACATTTATATTTACTTACTAGCAGGCTTTGCCCGCTTCGCTGGACATTAAACTTAAATGAAGTCTCAAAATACCATATCTTTATTAATAACCTAAGTTCTCGCTGTGATTGGTAGAGGTTTTCTCGCTCGCAAAGTGAGGACTCTGGGTCTCCACTGTCTTCGGCACAACTTACTCAATTGTTACTTCCCCTTCCTCAGCGGTGAGTTCGAAGTTTTGCAAAATCACACTAATGTACATAATGCGTACACTTAATCAATATCCAGTCTGGGTCCCTAGTGCCTTCGGAACAAACTTCTTACTTCCCCTTCCTCAGCGGGTGAGTTCAAAGTTTTGCAAAATCCCACTAAAGTACATAATGCGTACACTTAATCAATATCCGCGCACAAAAATTCGCCATTCTAAGATAATTCAAAGCGAATTCAAACGGGAAAACATGTTTTTACACATGTTTATTAGGAACAACTTCAGTATAACCCCACAACGATATTTGGCGATTTTTTTGTTGGCGCTTATGGCTAAATCATAAATCTAAAAATCATAAATCATATATGATAAATGATAAAATCATAATCTAAATCATAAGATCAAAAATCCAAAATAAACAACATATTAGGCTACCATATTATATCGCAAACAGTCCAGAACGACATCGTTATCCTTCAAAACGGCGCCAAAGAAAAATCGCCAAATTCAGCTGTGGGGTTATACTAAAGTTATACCGTTTATTGCCCTCCGACTCCGAGAAGGTGGGGGGGGGGGAATTTCGAATTTCGTGAAATCCAGTTACAATAAGTGCCGGATGCAAACAAACAATTTACGCACCAAATTTAGAGACCACAGAAGTCTTTAATAGAAAATATTATAAATAAATAAATACAAAACGCACAGCTTTAGTATGGGAACCCTTTGGTGACTTTAAATATTTTAAGCCATTTGTGCGATGAACTGAATTGGCTATCTCAATTGTGCAATTAAAGATCTTGGCGAGAAACGTCCGAGCTACTTCGGTTCCGAATTTCAAATTTTGCCAAAGGTATCCAATACTAAAGCTGTTCCATATCGAATCTGGGTTGAAAACGGAAAAAGGGTAAAATAAATTAGAAATATCAGACCTATATTAATAAATTTGATACCGAATGAAAGGGGCGATTTTGCTGAATCCAGGGGTTCAAACAGTTTTTCGATGCGACAATTAGATTTTTTAAAAATAACTAAAGTATGAAATTTAAGTGGCAACGGATAAAGGGAAAAATAAATTAGAAATATCAGACCTATCGTTACAAATTCAGTACCAAATGAAAGAGGTGATTTTTCTGAATCCTGGGGTGTAAACAGTTTTTCGATACGACAATTAGATTTTTTAAAATTAACTAAAGTATGAAAATTAGATGGCAACACTTCATTTCAATCTTTTCATAATTTGTAGTGCAAATCACGCGAATACAAAAGTCTTTAACTTAAAAAATTATTTGTATATTTTATTTTTCCATTCAAAGCATTTTAGTGAAAAAATATTTAGGGCGCATGCGCAGGCGTTTTTTACCTACAATTTAAACACTAATCATAATTTTGAAAATTTCTATAGATATAATTTCAAGTTGGGTGAAGACCTAAGTTTCTGCCAAGCGCCGTTGAATTCCGTCCAGCCGTTCTCGAGTGATGCCCGGACAAACGTGTTTTAGTCTTTTACCCCCCAGGGGGGAACGGGGAGGAATTTCTGAAAAGTTGATAGATATAATTTTAAGTTGGGTGAAGACCTAAATTCCTGCCAAGCGTCGTTGAATTCCGTCCAGCCGTTCTCAAGTGATGCCCGGACAAAAAAAGCGACATTCGGACACTATGACACACACACACACACACACACACAGGCAAAATTTTCTGAAGTCATTTTCGGCATTCATGGGGTGTAAAACGTGAAGATATCGCAAAATTTTTTGATTCCGACAAATTTACAGACAAAACTCTGATTTTATTAATATAGATTTCGATGTTGGAGAAAGTAAACCAAGTCGGCCGTCCCTGTTCGGGCGCCACTAATTTAATATAATCTTTATATTCATGGGTTCTTTTTAAATTAGATTATAACTAGCGATAAATATCTTTATATTAGAAATCACATTCATTATTTATCAACTAATTATCGAAAAGGTTACTCACCCTTTCTTCTTTTCACGGCCGACTTGAAAATGTAGAGAGTTAGAAGATAATATCGATGACACAAAATAATATTTCTGGAACTTTTGCTTTTAACATATTTAATTAAATGATGATGATGGAGGTCTATGTACAATGAAATATGTGTACAAAATTTGACGATTAATAAAACATTTTTCAAATTATTTCTACTTCACATAATGAATAACTTTCTGTATATTCAAAATATTCAGTTTTCTTCTTCTTTAATAAAACAGAATCATAATAAATTTTAAGACACCGTAAAAGTGCCTTTCCTTTCAAGTCTACATCTTTTTTAACACTCCACTTTCGAATCGAAAGTGCATCTTTTTCTAATGAAACCAAAGAGAATAAAAAATAAAAAAAAGCATTCCCGCTGTCGCGACAGGTGGCGGAAAAACAGAGGGAAAAGAATGGGGGGAAGGCACTGATGTTGCAACATATATATTGTTTCGCTTCTGTAGGGTGTCTGTTAGTTCGTTAGTCCGTTAGTGTGTTAGTCTGTGTACACGATACCTCAAGAACAAATTGTCGCAGAGAAGTCAGATCAGTTTTAAAATATTACTTTCGATACTGGCAAGAGCCCTATTCATTTACAACATTCGAATTAAAAAACTTCGTAAGTTATTAGAAATTTACGATTTTCTTAACACGGGAGAATAGGGAAAAATTTCACTTAAATGTCCATTAAATGGAACATTCTTAATGTAAAAATGTCAGACCAGTTTTAAAATATCAGTTTTGATGCCGGAATGAACATCAGTAACTATAAATATGCTACTTTGAAAATTATTGGAAATTTACGAATTTCTTAACATGGCAGTATAGGGCAAAATTTCACATAAACGTCAATTTTTAGAGATATTTTCATCGTAAAGAGGTCAGACTACTTTTGAAATATTATTTAGGATACTGGCATGAATATCATTGACTATGAATTTACAATGTAAAAATTTCGTAATCTATTAGAAATTTACGATTTACTTAAAATGGCAGAAGAATACAAAATTGAGCATAGACGTCCATTTTGAGGATCATAAATATATCAGACAACTTCAAAATAACATTTATGATACTTGTATGAGCATTATTGACTTCAAATATTCTAACAGGAAAATTTCGTAAGCTATTCGTTATTTAAGATTTTATCAACATAACAAAATTGAAAATTTTCCATATAAATATGCATTTTGAGGATTGTTGCATTGGAAATAGTAGCATGAAAACTAAACTACAAACTGGCCCTAATTAATAGATTAGAATAAGATAAATATATCGAAGTGAACAGTGGATAGCCTATTAGGCGGGGATTTCATTCTGTCACTGTGTCAAGCGTTTGGTCAAATTCATTTCTCTTAGCATGATAACTTTGTTAAGAGAATGTCCGGTTCTAGAAATTTATGAAAACGTATATATGATGGGGAACTGAGCAGAGTCCACCTATGCCAACTAGTTTTTTATAATTTTTAATTTCGAAAACGAGCGTTCACTACTAGCAACTGTTATTGGCAAAGTTAAAAGAATTCTTAAACATATATAGATATTTGGAAACACTTCAACTAAGTTATTCTTATGCATGTGATTTAAAATATCAACAGCTTTCATCCCCTTTTTTACGGTATTCCTAAAAATTAACAATTCGTTAGATAAATTATTTAACTCGATATCATCGGTTGAATGATTATGCAAGACATTGCAGTAGTTAAAGATAGTGCTTGAGTTTACTTCAGTTAAGGAAGGAATATCATGCAAAAATTGAAAAACATTGCTATGGTCGTTTAATTGTTTAAACCTCTCGGTAACTGAATTTTGGCATTTATCGACAAGATAATTAAACACCTCAATTTCAAATTTTTTTTGATGGATCTTCGATAGGATTGCCGGTTCCTTCATAAGCGAATAGTTTACTTTTGCGTCTAATTCTTACCGAACACGATGGCTCAAAATCATTACTTATTTCCATTTCATCTGCAATTTGTTTTGCGGAAGTCATAATCAGTTGGAAGCCATTTTCACGAGTCTTTTAAACATGATTTTTAAAGATTCTAATACCTTAATAGATTCCGGTATGACCATTTTTGTACTTTCTATCTAAATGTTTTGAAGCAATATTTATTTTGGTCAAAAGTTCATTCCAAAGTACAACACTACAAACGAATTTAAATTTTGCTATTTTATTAGCCAGTGATATACTCATACAGACTGTCTCCCTATCTTTTGACATATCTAGAGAAATCTCGGCTAATGCGTCATATATTTTGGGCAAATCATTCCTAAGCGGTTTTACAGTCTCAATCTGGCTTTCTCATCGAGTCGTACTAACACTTTTTAAAGTTAAAGAAGTTATATGTTTTCTTAACACTGACCATCTGGACGTAGATGCCGAAAAGAAAACAAAAAGCTCTTGAATAAGTAAAAAAAGTTGCATAATTCACCGGATTTTTTAGCAGCATCGTTAATAATCAAATACATGAAAGGCATGAACAATGTACATAAAAAGCTTTAGAATTTTTCTTTAAAATTGTTTTTTTGCACACCTGAATGAGACCCTTTCATATTAGCGCCGTTATCGTAAAATTGACCACGAATATTCATCATTTTGGGGCTTAACAGTGGACAATAGATTGACAAGAGTTATATTTAAAGGTTAAAGGGTATAATAGTACGTACATGCAGTTAGAAACGTTTCATAATCTATATAAACCACGAAATATTTTTTATTTTTTTCTTCTCGTAATGAATTCTATGTTCAATGTAAATGTGCCAAATGCCGCCCCTTGCATCATTGCGCCTGAGGCGGCTGCCTAAGTTGCCTCACCCCTGGCGCCGGCCCTGGAAACATTCAAGCTATTTCAGAACGAAATTTTAAAATTCACCGTGTAATTCTGTAATTCTATTTTTCCGCAGCCAATTATCCAATTAAATAAAAAACTGTAGCATTAACTGGATTTTATCCTAATTAATAAGGTACCAAGTTTTGAAGCGATCAGTTGAATTGTGCAGCTTTCTAGAGCAAACTAAAAATTCCGAACAAATACAACAGACAAACTTTCAGCTTTATGTATTTTCTATATGGTATATTTAAAAAAAAGACTACCACTGGTGTTAAATTAACACAGGTACTCTATTTGCCAACTTGCAAATAGTTTATCTTGTTACATTTTTTCTATCTCTGACGTCACTTTCCACAGGAACATTAAAATATGATCAATAATGTGAAAAATAAATACATTAAATGTCAATGTTGTTATTAGTAACAAAGAAATTTATCGTCTGCAAATAAATAGAAAGGATTATCTTAAATATTTTTAATGACAAAATGAATTTAAAATTGTAATTTATCATCTGCAGATATCTTTTTTCTTCTACTTTTAGAAAACTAAATACATGGTGTTTGAACGTAGCTTTTGGTTTCGTTTCGCCAGCCCCCCCCGACTAGTAGTTGGCTCTTTGCCAAATGAGAGGTGTTTTTTCTCTCTTTGAGAATGTTACTTTTTTTCTAGTTTGTTTCTCGGCCTGTCTTAAACAGGAAGTATAATTTTTTCTCTTGAACATGAAAGTTATGATTTAAATATTATGATCTTGGCTCCTTTATGGAGAAACAATGTTATCCTGAAATATTACTGATTTAAGTTATAATTGTGAATTCTTCAAAGTATACTGCAAATAGTTTTTTATTGTGTGTTTAATTTCTAATAAAGAATTTATGCTCTCCCAACTGACTTTATGACTGAAATTGAACACGTGAATTACAGAACTATAGATTAAGAAGTTGTTTATGATTATATATTTCTGCATATTTTCATGGTACGAATTTTTTCATGGCGCAGTATATATAATAATATTTTTTCATGGTGAACGAAACTCGGGATAATTGAAATCCCTTAAAAGTGAAATTACCCTTAGATATTAATTTATCTGGATTTGGATTTGAAAGCTTGGATAATTTATTGTGAAAACGAAACTGAAAAATAATAATGACTGGAATTCCGGATTCGTTATTGGATAGCTGCCTGGATATGGAACCAGGTAAGCAAAATTTAACTACTATTTATAACATTGATTAAATGAAATTAGAAATTTTAATTATTTGAATTATTTTGTTTGATTATTTGCTCGCTATGAATATTGAAAAGTTAAAAGCTAAGCGTTCTACGGAACGCTCAAATGTAACTAAATTAATAAATAAATTAGAGAATTTATTATTGGACGATCTAGAAAATACAAAATCAGACGAAATCATCGAAATCCAGGAAATGATAGGTGAAAGAGAAATTGCATTAAAAAATTTAAATAATGAAATTGAAAATTTAATAGTAGATATTAAAGAGTATGAAAAAGATATCGCGACCAGCGATAAATACGGCGAGCAAATAATTTCTGCCAAATGCAAAATGAAACTAAGATTAAAAAGATTATGTAATAATAAAGATGAAAGTAGTTCAAACTGTTCTGTCAGTGAAACCCAAACAAAAACTGGTTCGGCAGTGAGATTGCCGAAAATTTCCTTACCAAAATTTGGTGGACAAATAGAAAAATGGAACGAATTTTTCGATTGTTTCGAAAATTCAATCCATTTAAATGAAAATCTTACAAAGATTGAAAAATTCACTTACTTGAAAACGCTTTTAACTGACAAAGCGTACAATGTTATTGAAGGGTTTTCACTTACGGAACAAAATTATGATAATTGCATAGAAATATTGAAAACACGTTTTGGGCAAAAGGATATTATCATTAATGCTCACATGAATAAATTGATAAACTTAGAAGGCGTAAAAAGTTCATCAAATATAACTGCTTTGCGAAAGTTTTATGACGCTTGTGAAGTAAATATTCGCAGTTTATCCAATTTAGGGGTGACAAAAGGCCAATATGGTCATTTACTGAATCCAATTTTATTAAAATTATTGCCAAACGATCTAGTAGTTGAATATTACAGGCAAAGTGATAAAAGGAAGGATGAGTCTGATGTGACAGACTTAATTAATTTTCTTAAAGTAGAACTTGAATCGCGTGAAAAATCACTTAGTATGATTAATTATAAAAATGCTTCGGTAATTGTAAATAAAAATAAAGCCGAAATTAATGACAGAAAATTTCCAAATAAAATGAATTCATTGAATGTAGGTGTAAAAAATATATGCATATTTTGCAAGAATTATGATCATCATTCTCTTGAATGTACTAATTTAACTGATGTTGAGAAAAGGTTAAAATTAAAGAAGGATGGCAGGTGTTATAAATGTTTTCTAAAATCTCATCTGTCATCACAGTGCAGGGTGAAATCGCAGCCTTGCGAAAAATGTAAAGCAACAGATCATAACAAATTATTTTGTTTTTCAAAAAACTTGAAACCAGAAGTAGTAGAGAACACTATAGTATCGAATTCACATTTAAAAAACAGTAATCAGGCAGCGTTATTGCAAACATGTTGCGTCATAGCCCAATCTAATTCTAGATCAAAAACTGTCAGACTCTTATTGGATTCCGGAAGTGAAAAAAGTTTTATTACTAAAGAATTGGCCCACGAATTAAAATTAACCCGTGTAAGAACAGAAAAGCTAACTGTTTTTGCCTTTGGTATAAATAAAGGTAAAGAAGAGGAATTCGAGGTTTTTAATATTGAACTGCGTAGCAAAATAAATCCTCGTCGGCTCATCCATGTTGAAGTATTAGCTACAGACTTAATAACCGCGACTCCCTTGAAAAGCCCAAGGGGCGAACCAGAAATTGAAAGTTATATTAAAAATAAAAACTGGAAATTGGCAGACAATTCATTAAGTGATTCCAAAATTAATATTTTGCTAGGAGCTGATTATTTTTGGAAAATACAGAGAGGTATCATTGAAGAAATCGGTGATAATTTATATGTTGCTAATACTATTTTCGGATATACTGTAGTGGGGAAATTGAATAATAATAGTACAGAAGTAATTAATTCGCATTTTGTATCTGTAAATAAATTTGACAGTTTTGATTTGCAGCGTTTTTGGGATTTAGAATCACTTGGAATATGTGACAGTAAGAATGATTCTATGTCACAGAGAGATATAGAAATTATTAATTCTTTTAATGAAAATTTAAATTTTGTTAAGGGAAGATATGAAATTCAATTTTTGTGGAAGGAAAATAAAAATGAATTAAAATCGAATATAGAAATAGCCAAAAATAGACTTTGGGGTTTGAGAACAAAACTGTCTAAAAATGAATGGCTTAAAAATGAATATGAAAAAATTCTTGAGGAACAAAAGAAAATGGGTATAATAGAGGAGTGTAAAATAAACAAAAATGAAACTGGTGTATATTATATGCCCCACAGACCGGTGATAAGAACAGATAAGTCCACTACAAAGGTCAGAATAGTGTTTGATGCTTCTTCCAAAGAAAAGGAAGCAAAATCTTTAAATGAATGTTTATTTGCAGGCCCCAATTTAAATCCTAATATTTTGGATATTATTTTAAAATTCCGCCTTCATAAAATTGCCTTTGTTTGTGACATTGAAAAAGCTTTTCTGCAAATACAGGTTGCAGAAAATGATAGAAACTTTTTGAGATTTCTATGGTTTGAGGATATAAATAGTAAAAATCCTCTATTAAAGGTTTTCCGCATGACTCGTGTAACTTTTGGTGTTACAACATCACCCTTTTTGCTCTCAGCTACCATTAAACATCACATAAAGGGCTATAAGAGCTTGTTTGAGAAAGTAGTTGATATGCTCGATACTTCCTTATATGTTGATGATCTCTTTCATGGCGCTAATTCTGTAAATGAAGCATTTATTTTATCGTCTGGTGCTGTGAAAATACTTAAAGATGCCAATATGACATTAAGGAAATGTAAAAGTAATTCTTACGAATTAAGCAAATTGTGGGAAAAATATGGAATAAACGTTGATGAAGAAATAAATGAGGGAAATATCTCTAAAGTATTGGGAATAATGTGGTCAACTAATAATGACACGTTAAGAATAGACTTTCAGTCTCTGTTAGAAGGGTTTGATAATGAAATTATCACTAAGATAATTGTTTTACAAACTGTAGCAAAGGTGTATGACCCTGTAGGGTTTATTTCCCCTTTTATAATAAGAGTTAAATTTCTAATGCAAGAACTATGGGAGCAGGGTGTTGATTGGGATTCTGCTACTTTTAGAAAACTAAATACATGGTCTGTCCCGAAAGTAATGTGCCCATTTTTATTTTAAGAAATTTATTGAACCGGTTCTTACACTTACTCAATATTCTTCAAAATACATCCCTCCTGCTTCAACACACTTGTTCTGACATGATTTCCATGCTTTATATGCGTCCTGGCTGTCCGTCACAGAGATGTCCTTTAGTAACCTCGTCGTAGCCACCTTGATGTTCTCCAGGGTCACCAAATGCTGTCCTTTGAGGAATTTTTGGGAACGAAAAGAAGTCGGATGGGGACAAATCAGGACTGTAAGGTGGCTGGAGTAGCGTTGAGACGCTGGGAGCATTGTCATGGTGCAGCTTCCAGGAATTCTTGATATCGCGCCTGACACAGTTGACCCGTTGCTTTAGCCTTTTCAGTACTTCAACGTAAAATTTGGCGTTGACTGGTTGGCCAGGTGGAACAAATTCAAAATGGACCACTCCCTTGAATTCAGGGAAAAAAAAATAAAATAAAAATGAGCATTGCTTTGCCCTGCGATTTGCTCATTCTTGTCTTTTTTGGGCGGGGGGGGGGGGGGGCAACGTCATGTGCCACTCTGGGCTCTGTCTTTTTGTTTCAGGGTTGTACAAGAAGGTAAAAGATTTGTCATCACTTACCACATTGTCCAAAACAGTCGGATCGTCCTCACAACACTGCAACAATTCTGCTCGAGAGTTTGTTCCATCTTGATTTCGACCGAGCACTCACACAAGGGTTCACTGAAACAGGCACTGTGACTCTGCAGGATCCTACTATCTCTCTATTTTAAACTCTTCAGTAACTAATAGTAACATCTTCAGTTTAACTAATAATAACCGAAATATATATATAAACTACTTCAACTTCCCTTCAATAACTTTAATTATCGTTATAAAGTTCTCATACCTAAGTTTCACAAATCTCCAATTAAATTTTGCACTGTCACTATTGGGTGTAACACTTATAACAACAATGCTAATAAAGCTCTACTGGATATTCTAAAACAAATTTACAATTGCACTTGCAAAGTTGATAATTTACACTGTCTTAAAAATAGCTTTCAATTATTTCAATACATCAAGTCACTCGTTCAATAGACAATATTATGACTTTTGACTTTCAAGATCTTCTCAATAATATTGAGTTATCAGATCTTATCAATACCATTTACAGTCTTTTTCAAGAATATAAAACTCAAATTAATCTTCCTCACAATTTTAAAGCAGAAAAATTTAAAACACTTGTTAACTTTGTTATCCATAATAATTATATCTTCCACAACAACAATATCTATTTGCAACAAATAGGAATCCCACAAGGAGGTAGTAGCTCCAGTATTTTGGCAGACCTCTATCTTTATTATTATGAAAAGCAATTTTGCCATGATGATGTTCGATTTTATCGTTACATAGATGATATTATTGTATTTTATCTCAACAAGAACTCACAAAATGACTTATCCTTAAATTATTCACCTAATTTAAAGCTAACTCAAAATACTCTCACCAATCAATCAATTAACTTTTTAGATCTCAAAATAATCATTGATGGTAATAAAATTTACACAGATATCTATGACAAATGGCAAGATTTTAGTTTTAAAGTAAACTTATTTACACATTTTAATTCCTGTCTGCATCTTTCGGTATTTAGAAACGTCATCATTAACCATTTATTTCGAATTAATAATTTATGCTCTGCAAAGTTTAAAAACAGGAATATTAATAAACTGATCACAGCCACTCCTAAAATGGGTTTTCCTAAAAACTTTGTATTTTATATTTTATATCCTTAATCATGTCTGTCAGTACATTAAAAAAAAAATGTATACTTTAGTGTATATTAACAAAAAAATTTTAAAATATTAAAAGACAATAAAAAAGGTGGCAGTTGGGTGGGCAGATGTTTGATTACGGAGGTGGGGTGGTGTTGTAAGGCTGGATGGTTGGGTGGGATTGTGAAATTTAAAAAAAAGCAGAAGGCGTATTGCATTTACTTTGTATTGCTATGAAAACTTTCTTTTTCCATAGAATTTCCGTTTCTTCTTTTTTGAGTTGTCAACTGTTCTTAAGGTTCTAATCATAGTATTGGACACATTGTAATCAATCAGTGAATTTCATTGTTTCTTCGTGGTTTTATTGTTGTTCATCTGCTTTGAAATTTTGCTTTTTTGGATCCATATGACTCCTATTCTGGTCTTGGCAGGCTGGGGGAGTGTTGCCGGCGTGAAACTACTTTAACCCCACAGGCAAGTCACAAGTCTTGCCGCCTACCTCCTTCCTTCCCTTCTTGGGTTTCTTAAATTGTTTTTTCTTAAATTTCGATATAGTTTATGGTTTTAGGTTAGGATTTGTTGTGTTGGTTTATTGATTCGTTTGTTTTGCGGGCTGTTGTTTAGTAAATCTCGAATCTTTAAATTTGTGTGTTTCATCCTCTGAAAAAAAATTTTTTTTTCATTTTTCTGAACTTCTCAAAGAAATTTTTGATCTTGTTGGTCATTGGTGTTTCAATGATCTTGTGTCTGTTGCTTGGCTTCTACTATGCTTAATAGATCATCATTATTATATACATACACTAAGCGACGAAAAAAAAAAAAAAAAGCCGCACTTGGATATTTTCCTTTTTGCCTTCTACAACTGCCAATTTTATCGTTTAAAAAGCAAATTTTCAAACAGATTTTATTTTGTTGTCCTCCACATACACTTTAGCTTTGAGTCCAGTGTTAAAAACAAAATGCAATTGTCAGTAAAATTGTAATTTTAGAAATTATTTCAAAAATGGTAAGAATAAAACAGTTAACGATGCCACAAAAAGTATTAATTTTTGAATGAAAATCAAAAAATATTTTAATACATGAGATGGCAAAATAATTAAATGTTAACGAAATATTGGTAAAAGGGTTTTTAGCAAGATATAAAATTTTTTGGCCGTTTAAACTGGAAATTTAGTTTTAGGCCCGGCCATTTTGCTCATCCAAGCGAGTCGACTGTAAGTTAAAAAGCCACTGCTTATAAAATCGGTTTGTATTACATTTAGAACATAAAAGAGATTCAGAAAAAGTGTTTAGCAGCATAATTTCTTTAACTACGGTACAACAACTATTAAACAAAGCAGGTTTAAATGACAGAAAACTTGAAAAAAATTTCATTCTTAGTGATGAGAATTAGGAAAGCAATACCTCAGATGGCTAAAAAAAATAAAGAAATGATTAGTTAATTATTGGGCTGAACTAGTTCTCTTTGATGAGTCAATTTTAACTTATTTAGAGCTAAAGAAAATAAGCAGATCTGACAGTGAAAATATGACCGACTTAATGAAAATCGCACTTTTAAAACAGTGACACATTCTCCGTGCATTATGGTACGGAGGTGCATAATTTTTCAAACAGTCGGGCAAATTTTTATGCTCGAGGGATCAATTAACTCGAAATAAAACACAATCTTCATAAAAGTGGTGCCTGATTGACTATTTTGGAGTTATCTTTGACATTTCCGTAAACAGCATTTCAAGATGATAATGCACCTTATTACACGGCGTCTGTGGTAAGTTTATTTACTTCAAATTGTCCAAATTTCCTATACATTTCCATGAAAACCTATAATTCTGTAAGTAATCATATCTTTTTTCATTTTAAGTTAAATCCCACAAAGGATATAGTAGAATTTCTTCTTTACCAGACATGGAAATAGTCCTAATCGCGATCCGCTCAAAAGTGTTTCGTCTATAAAAAGGCGGGGTAGAGGGGGAGAGGATTCGAAATTTTCAACCTATAACTCTGCCAGAACTAAAAAAAAATATTTGTGATATTTTGCACATTCAAATTTCTGAGATTTATATTAAAACACTGTATAAAACTATGCCATTGCGCATTAATACAGTAATTCCATATAAAGGTGGTATTAACCCAATGCAGAATACATATTTTTAACAAAAAATTGCTTAGATCTAACAAATAAATAGTTTTATTTCATATATTAAAATATTACTTGTTTATTTCATATAATAAATCATAATAGAATGCAAAGTGCATTGTTATTGCATTATGTTCAAAAAGAAAGTTTTATGCAGATTTTTAAAAAGTACTTCGTAAAGTGCAATAAAGCAAATTATTTAATCAAAAATGTACATAGGTATCATTTCGTCACATTGGAAATATTGATGTAGGCTACGCACATATGGAGTTTTAAGCAAATCGGTTCATAAATACGTTTTTATGTGAATTCAAAATTTTCAATTGGCCGGCACTTGGAAACAAAATGGTGGGTTAAGTTGACAAATATATGAAATGTATTTGTGAGATAAGTCTACTGCACACATATAGTTCGAATTAATTCAAAATCTCAAAAGTCATCGTGTTGAAAAATTAAGTGTCTGCCACTTCGATCAAAATGGCAGAGAAAGTTGCTCATCTAAGATATAGTTGCAAATTTGAAAATATATTTCTTTTTTTTTTTTGTAGAAATTCTTTCAAAGAGGCTTAAGTAAGTTCATAAAAATGGTAGTTTTCTGCATTTCTAGTTTGTTTTAGCATGAAAATAGCCTAATTTTTCCTTAAAAACGCATTAAAAAGATCCAGTAACGCAGGTAATGGATTTGGTGCCAAATTTGGCGACTTTTCCACTTTGGCGACTTTTGGCGATAAAATACTTATTATCGATATACCAAAGATGGACGCAATAACGTGATTGGTTCACGAGTTACGTGAATTTTCTAGATTTTTGTTGTTAGAATGATAAATCCAATTTTCAACTTTGATTTGAATTAAGTATTTCTAAAGTTACTGTGATAACAAATTTTCAAGTGGTCGTCACTTGGAAACAGTACAGTGGAACAAGTTGCCCAGCAAAAAACATCCAAGATATTTGAAGCATAGGTTCACTGTCTAACTGTGGTTTAAATCAGTGCCGTGTTTCAAAAGTTATTATTATGGCAAATTTTCAAGTGGCAGTCTAAGTGGCTGCAACTTGGAAACAAAATGACAAAACAACTTGACCATCGAAATCATCCAGTATATTTGTATGATAAGTTCATTGTCCAGTTCTAGTTTAAATTAAATCAGTATTTCCAAGATTATCGTCATAAGAAATTTTCAGGTGGCACCACTTGTAAAAAAAAGTGGAGTGAGATGGCCAGCGAACTTAAGTGAGATATTTGAATGATAAATCCCCTACCCAAATTTGATGCGAATTGATTCTGTATTACTAAAGTTACCATAATGACAAATTTTCAAGTGGCCGCCACTTTGAAATAAAATTGCGGATCAAGTCACCAAGTGAACTTACTTATCCTAGATATTTGAACCATAAGTTCACTATCCAACTTTTATTTGAATCAGTTCAGTAGTTTAAAAGTTACCGTGTGGCATGTTTTAAAGTGGCAGTATGATTTCAATTGGCTGGAACTTAGAAACAAGATGTCGGGACAAGTTGCCCAGTGAAAACATTCTAGATAATTATATGATAATATCACTGTCCAAATTTGGTTCGATTTGGAGTATTATTTCAGAAGTTATCGTGATTTTAAATTTTCAAGTGGTAGCCTGATTTCAAGTGGTCCCGCTTAACTTAAGATATCTGCCACTTTATTAAAAATGGCGGATATAGTTTATTAATAAACTTCATTGAGATCCTTACGTGGTCTGTATTTACATCACAATTCAAACAATTTCGGAATACGCTTTTTACAATCTAAATTTGAAATTTTCAAGTGGTCTCCACTTGAAAACAAAATGGTGGAGCAACTTGGTTAACAAATTCATCTAAGTTATTTATAAGATAGGTTAAGACACTGGGTAAATTTGGTTCGATTTGGAGTATTATTTCAGAAGTTATTGTGATTTTAAATTTTCAAGTGGTAGCCTGATTTCACGTGGTCCCGCTTAACTTAAGATATCCGCCACTTTATTAAAAATGGCGGATAAATTTCATTAATAAACATTATTGAGACCCTTATGTAGTCTATATTTACATCAAAATTAAAACAAATTCAGAATACGCTTTTTACAATTCGAATTTGAAATTTTCAAGTGGTCTCCACTTGAAAACAAAATGGCGGAGCAACTGGGTTAGTAAACTCATCTAAGATATTTATAAGATAAGTTAAGACACTGTCCAAATTTGGTTCGATTTGGAGTATTATTTCGGAAGTTATAGTGATTTTAAATTTTCAAGTGGTAGCCTGATTTCAAGTGGCCCCGCTTAACTTAAAATATCTGCCACTTTATTAAAAATGGCGGATGAACTTTATTAATAAACTTCATTGAGACCCTTATGTGGCATGTATTTACATCAAAATTCAAGCAAATCTTGCTTTAAATATGCTTTTTACAATGTCGGTTTGAAATTTTCAAGTGCCACTTTGTTTCCGCCACTTGAAAACAAAAAGTCGGAGCAACTTGGTTAACGAACTCATCCAAGATATTTATAAGATTAGTTCACTGTCCAAATTTGGTTCGATTTCGAGTATTATTTCGGGAGTTATCGTGATGACAAAATTTTCATTATAGATAGATAGATAGATAAACGAAGTGATTGCAATAGGTCGATTTCTAAAGAAATCAACCTAAAATGTATAAGTCATTTTTTCTGCAGTGCGGCTTTTTTTTTTTTTTTTTTTTTTTTTTGTTGCTTAGTGTATATTTATGTATATATATATATAAAAGAAGAGGAAAGAAATCGAAAAATTAGCATCTTCGAGATACTCGAGAGGAGAAAAAAATATTTAGAATATTGAAAACATTAAAAAAAAAAAAAAAAAAAAAAAAAAAAACGATATTTTAAAAATATTAGGCGAAAATTTAATTCACGTGAAATGAAAACTAGTTTATATTTTATTAATTTTATTTTAACATCAGGTGGAAAAGATTTATTAATGAATATCATGATTACAAATATTACTATAGAGTTTTAAGTTGAACTTAGAAATTTTTAAAATGAAGAAACAACAAATTAGATTAGTTTATATAAAGATTGAGCTTAAAAAAAAAAAAAAAAAAAAAAAAAAAAAAACTCAAACCATATTTGAATGATTGGTTAAATGGTAACATTTTTAGTATGGCCAATTTAGCGGTTTTTAAAATTTAGAGATTACCAAGGAATTCATTTCTGCGACCACGATAGCCCTTTTAACTCTAGCCATGCCTTAAATACAGTCAACTCTCAAAAATCCGCAATTCTCTAAAATCCACATATTATTTGCAATGTAAACAAACACTGTCACAATTGATTTGTTGATTAGTGGATTGCAAAAATTCAGCTGTATTAAGAGGCAAATCAATTATTAACTGGTGCTGATGAATCACCAATCATGCAACATATTACAGAGGAGGAAATGATAAATGTAATTATACATAATTATAAAAATCTGGAGTGACTCCACTCGACTTTCCGAACATTGAGTAATTAACAGTTTTGTAGATAAAGTAAAGAAAGAGGAGTTGTTAAACAAACAAAAGAGAGAAAACCATAATAGAGTATTTTTCTCCATATATTACACGATGTTTTGTTTAACGCTACTGGACTTTGAGCCCGTAGATCATAATGATAAAGAAATTTTCGTTGTGTCCCTGTAAAAACCTATGCATGCTAGATTCACCAAAATGCTTATAGTTAGTGCAACAGTTATTTATAATATTCATATAAATTTTCAGCTCAATTGAATAAGGCGTTTTGATGCTATCGCACTTTTAAAAATTTGGCCCCATTGGCCATAATGATAAAGAATTTTTCTTTATGTCCCTGTAAGAAAACTATAAGTCCTAGATTCTCCAAAATCTATACAGGTTGAGTATTTGTGACCTATAATATGTGTATAAATTTTTTGCTCAATTGAATAAGGCGTTTAGATGCTATCGCACTTTTAATATTTTGGTCCCATAGGCCGTAATGATAAAGAATTTTTCTTTGTGTCCCTGTAAAAAAACTATAAGTGCTAGATTCACCAAAATCTATAGGGTTCGTACTATGGTGATTTACAATATACGTACCAACTTTCAGCTTATTCGAACAAAACGTTTAGACGCTAGCGTGTTCACTCACAGACATACACACATACATACACACATACATACACACACACATACATATATCATCGCAAAAATAGTGAAAACGGACTCGTTGGACCTTGAAACGTATAGAAACATCAAAATCTCAAATTCGGATTTTTGACATGATTACAATACTTTCCTCACTATAGTGTTCGGAAAGTAAAAATTCGGATTTTTGACATGATTACAATACTTTCCTAACTATAGTGTTCGGAAAGTAAAAAAATAAATGATAATAATTTAGAGGAAGAAGGAGAAAGACAGTTTTTATGAAAGATTTTCTCTCCTAAAGATAAATACTCAAATTTTCTCATAGCACAAACTTATGTGATTGACCAAGAATTGCTGACTTTTTTGCAGGTTATAGGAAAATAAATACATGTGAATATTTTTATTTAAACTAGTATTGATCAGACTTTTAAAAAATCTAGATAATTTGTAACTATAACGTGATATATAAAAATTGTTCTTTAAATTAAAATTTCACGAAATATTTGTACTTTTATTAGGCACACTTTATTTCAGCATTGTATATATAACATATAAATTGTTTCTTAATGATTTGCTACTCAAATGAGGTTCTAAGATGTAAATAAAAGAAATTACTCTAAAATCTGCAAAATTCAGAAATGCGCAAAACACTTCGTTTTAAGCTGTGCAGATTTTTGAGAGTGTACTGTATATAGATAAATTATAAAATGGTGCAATAATAATATTAATAAAAATAATGAAATGTTTAACATATTTGCAATAATCACATAAGTTATTTGTTTTCAATGTGTCTGACTAAATCATATTCTGGAAAAATTGAACTTTAAATGATTGCATCTTTACTGTTGCATGCACCATTTTAAACCTAGAAATTACATATTGTCCTAAGACATATTGTCATTAGAAATTACATATTGTCCTAAATTAACTAACTTAAAAAAAAAAAAAAAAGAAGAAGAAATGCAATAGTAAAAAATATATCTATTAAAAAAAATAAATTCATAATTTCTTTAATCAAGCTTTAAACAATCTAAAATTCATCGCCAAATAGTGGCAAAAATTTAAAAGTCTCCAAGTGGGTCGTATACTAAAGCTGTGTTGCTAAGTGGTTTATATATTAGGAATTTTTCTCTGTTCTAAAGAAAAAAAAGTTACTGCCATCGTTGTTTAATTTGTGTGTTTAGCTGAACTGTCTAGGATATGTTTCCAACCAAAATAATGTCACATTCATTAAAAACAATTAAAATTTACCTTACATTAAATCCTTTTAAAAATGAAGAGCTAATATATTTCGGCCCCGACCGGAGCCATCATCAGAGCTCGACGACAACAAAACGCTTGGTGGCTCAATCTTTTATCTCTTTGTCTCCGCCCGTCAATTCTTCACTTCTTTTCTTGAATTTAAAAAAACTGTTTCCATTCAGGTGGGATCAGACTGTGTTCGACGTCATTTACTGCGTCACTGGTGGTCAGAATCTCAAGTGCTTCTCTTTTAAGTGCGTATTTATGTGAGTTGAAAGAAGCAATTTTACAAAAATTAATTGAGTTAGTTATTAGTGGTTTAGTGTTATTAGTTCTTGAAAAAGCAGGGGACGGTTTGTTGTGTTTAAGGTCGGCAAGGTGTTCAGAAATCCTGTCTTTGCGCTTAGTCATACCGATATAGCTAGCTTTATTTTTATCATGGCCAATCCAATTTAATCAAACCGCTGGCATATACAAAATAAATTTTCAAGATTATACTATTACTATTTTATTTGTTATCATTATTTTGTTTTTTCAAATGTTTATGAAAGCTTCATTGTTGCATACATTTGGGAATACCATTAGTTGTAGCTGTTAAAAAATGTGCAGTGGTTAGCTTATACTCAGGCGCAATTCGTTCGGTCGACAAAGTGTTAACACAAGTGTCTTGAATTCAATGAAAATTGGAACTGTTTGAGTGTGTCATTGAATAATTTTAAAAAGAGCTAAAAAATATCCCCTATCTCGTTAGGATTACATTTTCATCCCTGCATTGCTACGTGATTAAATTGTCTTTGTGCCCCTTACACCTCCTGTAAGTTTGTCGCACCGGCAGCGAATCACCCTGTATTCACAATAGACTTCAGAATTTTTGAAGTGAAAACTTCTTTAGGCGCGTTGAGCACTTTTGGGTGAAGAAAAATCTTTGAAATTCCGTCATCGTCAGCTGACGCTTTCCATTTGAAGTGAAAACTTTTGGGTGAACAAAAATCATTGAATTCGCGTCATCGAAACGTTTTTCATCCTTGTATGATACAAATAATGTATCATACAATTAACTTGCTAATGTGAAGTATTAGTAATTATATACTGTATATTGTTTTAAAATCTGGTGCGGCTCTACACGACTTCTCTCATCTCCGAGCACTGTCTCTATTGCAGTTAGACCTCACAAAACCGTGAGAAAGCCCAAAGCTGCCATTTTTCTCAAGTTTTTACAATCTGGTGCGGCTCTACACGACTTCTCTCATCTCCGGACACTGTCTCTTAAAGACTGCAGCCGGAAACGTTGCAGTTAGACCTCACAAAACCGTGATAAAGGCCAAAGCCGCCATTTCTCTTACGTTTTTACAATCTGGTGCGGCTCTACACGACTTCTCTCATTTCCGGACACTGTCTCTATTCCAGTTAGACCTCACAAAACCGTGAGAAAGGCCAAAGCCGGTTTTTTTCTCACGTTTTTACAATCTGGTGCGGCTTTACACGACTTCTCTCATCTCCGGACACTGTCTCTATTGCAGTTAGCTCATTAAATAAAACTGTAATATAATTTTTGTAGTAGTAGTTTATATTAATGAATAAAAAAACACTTCATTTAAAAGTATTTCCTACACAATAAAATATTTCCTGACGATTCAAGAAATACACACGTAATTGTTCACGTTTTCACTTCTGTCGGCACTCCCGAAGTGCAATTTTTTTTTTTTTCGATGAGAGAGCGAGAGGATAGAATATTTGAAATATAAATATTGATGAAGGTACAGATAGCTAATTTTTTTTTAACTAAAAAATTTGAATTGTGAGTATCAGGTACATGGCTTTAAATTTCTGTTCTGCATTTAGCCAGGAATTGTTCTAGTTCTAAATTTATTAGAATATTCGAATTTTTCAAATGTGTCAAATTTATATAAAAAAATACTAGTTGGAACCCGTCGAATTCGACGGTCACTTTATTGACCGTAATGTTTCAAAAATCGTCGCATCATTATTTAAATGTATTTCAAGTTAAAACATCTAATATAATTTATGACATTTCACTTTAAAAAAGGAATTCGGAAAAATGCTTATAAATAGAAATACTATATACGACACCACTTTCTACAAAGTACTCTCAATGGTGACGTAAAACGGACTCCAAGTAAAGAGTTGCTATCTTTTGTTTTCTATTTCGTTTAATACTAAGACTACATGTTAACTGACCCGCCCGGCGTAGTCCGGGCCTATGATAATAAGCTTCAAGGAACATTAAATTTGTATAATTTTAAATCCTAAACTCGATTTTGTTTGAATTTCTATTTTTAAATAAAAGCATCGCGAAAAAGATAATCAGATGTAACAAAAAAATTACCGCTAATAACGTGAAAAAATTCCCAAAAATTAACCTGGAACCAAATGAACCCGACCGACGTTGCCCGGGCCCATGATAATAACCTTATATGAACTTTAAATTTGTATGATTTTATATCTTTAACTCGTTTTTGCTTGAATTTCTATTTTTAAATAAAAGCATTGCGAAAAAAAAAAATAATCAGCTGTAATACAAAAAATTACCTCGAACCGAACGAAACTCTGCCTTGTGACCCCGGTGCCTGCGGCAGCGCATACGCCAGCCGCTAATAACATAAAAAAATTGTCAAAAATTAATCTGGAACCAAACGAACCCGACAGGCGTTGCCCGGGCCCATGATAATAACCTTAAATGAACCTTAAATTTGTATGATTTTATATATTTAACTCGATTATGTTTGAATTTCTATTTTTAAATAAAAGCATAGCACCACAAAAAAAAAAAAAAAAAAAAAAAAAAAAAATCAGCTGTAACAAAAAAATTACCTCGAACCCAACGAAACTCAGCCTTGTGACCCCGGTGCCTGCGGCAGCGCATACACGGACCGCTAATAACATGAAAAAATTCCCAAAAATTAACCTGGAACCAAATGAACCCGACCGACGTTGCCCGGGCCCATGATAATAACCTTATATGAACTTTAAATTTGTATGATTTAATATCTTTAACTCTATTTTGTTTGAATTTCTATTTTTAAATGAAAGCATCGCGAAACAAATAATCATACGTTACAAAAAAATTACCTCAAACCGAACGAAACTCAGGCTCGTGACCCCGGTGCCTGCGGCAGCGTATATGCGGGTCGCTAATAACATGAAAAAATTCTTAAAAATTAATCTTGAACCGAACGAACCTCTGAATCGTGTTTCCGCCGCCTGTGGCTTCGGCACTGTGTAGCAGGCATGCTACCCACGCGCTGCAAAATTCACATTCCTCCACCAGGGGGCGCAGTATGTTGTATACGAACATCACCAATCACCTTGAACTTCCAAGACCTTTCAAATAAGGTGTCACATGGTGGTGTCAACTGCAAAATCCTTTAGTTGCACTTTCTCCCGCCAGGGGGCACAGTGTGTTCAGTACGAACATCACCAACTGTCAGGAAATACCAATACCTTTAAAATAAGATATAACATGATAGGGTCTAATACAAAATCACCTAGTTCCATTTTTCACCACCAGGGGGCGCACTATATTGTGTACAAACATCCCCAATCAACATGAAATTTCAAGACCTCTATCACCAATCGCCTTGGATTTTCAAGACCTTTTAAATAAGGTGTCACATGGTCGTGTCAACTGTAAAATCCTTTAGTTGCACTTTCCGCCGCCAGGAGTGCAGTGTGTTCTGAACGAACATCACCAACGGTCAGGAAATACCAATACCTTTAAAATAAGATGTAACATGATAGGGTCTGCAGCAAAATCACCAAGTTCCATTTTTCACCACCAGGGGTCGCACTATATTGTATACAAACATCCCCAATCGACATGAAATTTCAAGACCTTTAAAATGAGGTGCTACATGTGTGGGTCTAGAACGGATTTCCCTCTCAAACTAATTTCCCCCCCTTTCCCCCCCTCCAAATCTACTTTCCCCCTTTAAAATCGAAAATTCCAAATTCGCAGAAAGTGATTTTTTAGTATTCGACTCTAGTCCCCATATGTAAAATTTCTTCACCGTGAAGTAATTTGGAGCTTAGTTAAGCTCGTAAACGTGTTTTAAACCCGTTTCCCCCCCGGGGGAAACCGTTCGACTTTTTTTTATTTTTCTCTTTTCATAGCACATCTACAGACCAAGACCTTTCTTTAGGCACCTCAACCAAATTTTTACACCAAGTAGTTCTCTCAATATAGTGGAGACAGACAAAAACATGTTTCAAATTAATATATAGATTTTTTTTTTCAAATAATTGATTTACACCAAACGCAGGAAAATCTTGAAAAATTCTTGGAAAAATTGAATGTAAAGTTGATTGTGCACGCATAACTTTCCTCAAACTCAATGAATTTAAGCAGTTAATAGCTCAAAAGAAAGAGTTTGATGCACTGAGTGTTCTTAGACTTGTGTCAACAGCCTACGTTAATTAGAACTCTAGTTATAGAGGTTTGAGTGAAGGAAAATCTTGAAAAAATTGAATGTAAATTTGATTGTGCACGCATAACTTTCCTCAAACTCAACGAATCTAAGCAGTTAATAGCTCAAAAGAAAGAGCTTGATCCACTGAGTGTTCCGAGAGTGAAACGATCAAGATCCATTCATTAGAAGAGGAGCTATGAGAATTCGAATTGCTTGAGTGAATGTGTCCCATAAGAAATGTACAGGGAAGAATCGCGTTTGAGTATAACTTGAGTAAGGTGGGAGTAAGGTTGAGTAAATTTCAATGATTGATGACATATCTGTGTCTAAATACCTTTCATTTAAAAAAAATTTGAAGGAAATCGGCCGGATAGACGGCCAGACGGACTGACTTTAGTTTTCATAAATTTTTTTAATATATAAGATTTCCCATTTGATTTTAATTATCTAAAAATATAATATACACACTACTAAATTTAGTAAATGTAGTTCCATATATGGAAATAGCAGTTTGTCATTGTAGTTAAACCTTTCGTCTGGGTTTCTTATAATATCCAAACAATAAAAAGATATTCTTCACATTCTTTGTCCATAATTGTTTTATTGAAAGTCGCAAACTTTAAGCCTCATTTTTATTATTGTTTGCGTGTGTCATATAATAAAATAAACATTTGTAATGTTTTATATTGAAGTTTCATTTCATATTTATGTAAAATAAGTATTCTCCGATTTATTATTCTAGAAACATATTTGCATTTCTTAATCAATAATATTAGTGTTCTGCTGAATTTTAAATTATGAATTTGGTTGGTCTATAGAATTCTAAGCTGTAAATTAAGTGGTCCATGAAGTCAAAAAGATTGGCGACTGACGTTCTAAATCACAGATATAATATTCTGTACTAAACAGAATTTAATTTAGAGCGACAGAGCTTTCTTCTTCTTTTTTTAGTCTTGTCTTCCGTATAAAGACAATATAACTGTGTTGTGTTCCTCAGCAACTGTTACTGAATTCATTTCTTAAAATTTCTTTTACATGTTTGCGCTCAGTATTACTTTTAATATATTTTAACTTTATGCGACAGGTTAAAAGAAAAAAAAGAAAAGAAAAAAAAAAGGAACACTTTTTCCAGTTGATTTAAATATACAGAATGAGTTTAAAAAATAAAAAAACATTTATCTTATCTTAAAATTTGCAGTTGCGTTTTTTATTAACAGTTACTATATTCATTTCTTAAAACTTCTAAAGCGCATTTTTCCTTTACATTTATAATAATATACTAGCCGCCTTCGGCGACCAACTGGTTCGCGATCCTTGTAAAATCCGACTTTACAAAACTCCAACACGGTCAGGTCTTACAACAGCTTATTGACATGTAGTGAAAATAGCTTCACTGAAAAATTTAATCGCAGTAATTTCCCTTTTGGTAGCGCCTGTGGCGCCCTCTTCCCGTTACAATATCTGAAACTGCCTGTTCGCTCACCATGTTATGATCTTTAAAATTTCTGACTTTAGCAAAGTCCCGCTCGGTGGCCCCCGTTTTAGAAGTTACAACACCTTCCTCACTCATTAGAATTTGAAATATTGAAATTTTAAAATATTACAGTGCCATCTGGCGGTAGAAATTTCTGTAATCTACTGTTCAATTCCAAATCAACAAAGCTTTCAAATGATGCATTATTTATGAAATTATTTTAATTAGTAGCTAAGATACAAAAGAAACCTAATCAGGACACCTTAAAACTTGTAAATCAGGTGAAATTTCCAATCCCACTTTCGATAATATAAAAATACTTTAAAATGTCTTTCGAATGATCTGTTAAAAATAATTTAATCATAATTAAAATTTGAAATATTGAAATTTTAAAATGTCACAGCGCCATCTGGCGGTAGAAATTTCTGTAATCTACTGCTCAATTCCAAATCAAGAAAGCTTTCAAATGATGTTTTACTTACGAAATTATTTTAATTAGTACAAAACAGGTACAAAAGAAAATCTAATCAGGAGACCTTAAAACGTGTAAATCAGGTGAAATATCGAATCCCACTTCAATAATATAAACGTACTTCAAAATGTCTTTCGAATGATGTATTAAAAATAATTTAATCATAGTCAGAATTTGAAATACGCGTATTAGAATAAAATTTAATTTGCAATTAAAATGTAAATTTTTAGTTTATTCTCCGAAATCGATGAAATTTGAACTGCAAGTTTGTCTTGTGATGTTAACGGTGTATAGTAAGTTTTGTGCACGGGAGAGAAAAATTGAAGAGTTTTGAAATTTGCAATTTTTAACCGCAGTCAAAAAACACGTGAGTTCAAACAACAAAAGATGTTTTTCTTTCGCTCCACTTTCGAAATATCGTCTGCGAAGTTAAAAGAGAGTTGCCATGATAACCAATATATCAAGTATTGTTCGAAAGGCAAATGCAAGAAGCGGCATTCAGAATCTCATGAAAAACTACAGGGATGCAGAAAATTAAAAAAATTATAACTGATTCAGTTTTTGAAATAATCTCTCAATCTTTTGGGATCTGATTTGTCTAATCAAGGTCTATATACAAAAAATAAATAAATAAATAAATAAAAAATAAAAAACAAGCTATAAACAAAAGCTTTTCATAGACTGCAATGCTTTGGAATACTATTCCAAAGCTCTGTGCACAGACTATTGGTGCTATTTATACCATTTTCAGAACACGATACAGTGAACCTAACTAACCTGTATCAGTTTCAAGGAATTCCACAAATATTTACAGACAAATTCTGTAGCTCTATATCAGTGGTCTGAGCTACAGAACACACACAAACACCTCTCTTTATTTATATAGATTTGTTTGTTTGTTTAAATGCATGTTATTTAGAGGCATTCTACCTCATATATTTCAAAATCAAATCATATCTTCTATAGATGTAAAAAAAAAAAAAAAAATCAAGAAAGTGCAATACAAATAGCACCATGAAACATGAAGCTGATTTACCCTGCACCCCTCTTATTTAACATACATTAAAATGTAATAAAACTTTTTTTATTGCATAATTTGTCAACTTTCTGAAGTATTAAGTATTTGAGGGTTTAAAATTTGAAGTAGGTCTGCTTTTTGTACTACTATGATAAAAAAAAAAAAAAAAAACTATATTTAAAGGGGACTAATGTGCAAGTTGTACCTGACGGGACTAATGTGAAAGTTGTGCCTCAAGGGACTAATGTGAAACGTGAAAGTTGTACCTCACGGGACTAATGTGCAAGTTGCACCGAACGAACAAACTATTTCTTTCAACGAAAATGCCTACTAACCCTGGACGATAGGTCTAATATATCGTATCATATTATATATCGTATTTATCGTAATATAACTCAATACTTATTTCGCTTCCTTCTTCGACTCGTTTTAATACGTATTTTTTATATGCATGAGCAGCCTCCGAAAAACAAACACATTAAATTCATTTTTTTTTTTACTTTTCCTAATTCAATATTATTAAAAAAAACTTTTTCGATATCGCTTGTAACGATACTGATTATTATTAATTTTCTTTTCTTTTTCTTTCAATAATAATAATAATAATAATAATAATAATAAAAAAAAAGATTTTGATGAAATACTGGCAAAAGCAGAATTTAGTTTAGGACGGAGGACTATTAGTTTTTTTTTTTTTTTTTTTCAAATTATAACATCGTTTTCAAATTATTCAATTATATTTTCGATAAATTTTAGATTTCGACAAATGTAATCCCATATTGAGACTAATAAGCCCTCAGTCCTAAAAAAAAAAAAAAAAAAAAACAAGGATTAGAAAAAATATAAATTTAATGATTTTTGTACACAATATAAATAAAAGATGGTTGGTTGAATGGTTCGATGGGTTTTACATCGCACAAGTGCTGCGCAATGGGCAATTGGCGACGGTCTATAAAAGATGGAAAACAAACAAGTTTTTAACACTAGAGTGGTGCCAAATAAATAATAATAATATAAATATGCAAAATTCTGCATTAACTCGGTATCTCGAGAAGAAATTAGACGAGAAACTTTTATTCAATATTTTTTATATATTTATTTATTCATTTTATTTATTTATTTATTTAATTTTTTTTTTGAAATATTACTACATTTATTTATTTTATTTTATTTTTCAAATTACATTGTCTATCTCTATATTTATTATAAATCTATAAATCAAATTCGAAAGTGAGCCTTAGAGAAAACGAAATAAATTTGATTAAATATCAAACAACAAATCAAAACGTTAAATTAGCTATTATAAAAATGTGAAAAAACATCAAATTACTAACCACTATCATAACAGGTATCTTTCTTATTTAGTACAGAGATTGCTAACAGCGTATGTAAAGGTTTAATATAAGTTTCAAAATTGCTTATAAATGAATAAAAATTTAGAATTGCAGTTATTACAGTATTTAAATGATAATAATAACACTTCATTTTATGCAGAGAAAGTTTCTGGTTTATTAAAAAAAAAAAAAAAAAAAAAAAACGGAAAGAAAAAAAAAATTAGAAATTCTAACTTCTAAACTTTCCTTAAATTATTTATTTTAATTTATAATTATTGGCAAAAATATTAAACTTTAATTTTTACATCTACTTCTTAAGATAGCATGCGATCATGTTTTATATAAAAATTAAATCATTAAATTCATTTTTTTACATATTTTTATTTCATATTGCTCGCACACTTTTTATTTCCCAATTCAAAATTATATTAAAAAAAAAAACTTTTTCTATATCGTTTGTAACGATACTGTTATTATTAATTTTCTTTTTTCTTAAAAAAAAAAAAAAAAAAAAAAAGATTTTGATGAAATTCTGGCAAAAGCAAAAGCAGAATTTAGTTTAGGACGGAGGACTATTAGTTTTTTTTCCCTTCAAATTATTACATCGCTTTCAAATTATTCAATTATATTTTTGCTAAATTTTAGGTTTCGATAAATGTCCAACTATCGAAAAATGATTTCGACAAATGTCCAACTATCGAAAACGACAACGCAAAAATCCCAGATTGAGAATAATAGTCCTTAGTCCTAAAAAAAGAAAATGATTTATGTCTAAAAGATTTTGTGTTATAAAATGTTTTGTGAAAAAATCGGTGTTTCGTAAAACCTAAAAATATGGATTGTTAATCCGTATTTTGTTAAAATGTTTATATGGTTCCAAAGAAAATTAAATGACCTTTCAAAATATACCAGTTTTTAAGAATTGGCACAGTTACTCTTTCGTATAGGGCGATTCAAAAAAGACGATCGAGAAAAAGAGAAATTTTGGACCCTTTTTTAAACTTTTTTTTTTAAAATATAAGAAATCTGTATTTTTCAAAAAAATCTGTACCGTAAGAATCGGTAATAAATGCTCTTCTCGTGGTACAGGCGTATTTTCAATATCTGGAATCGTTGAGCAGGGATCGCTTTACAGAAATGCGCGAAATTTTCTTTCTCTGCTTTTCCTTTTGAGGAACGCGCTGGAGAGTAAAAAATACGATCGGCTCGTCTTTGATTAGACATAGGTCGACATTTTAATTAATATCTCCGGAACTAATTAAAATTTTTAAATTCTGTTTGCACTATCCCCTCGGCAAGGCTTTTGAGCACCCGTATGTCAAATTTTATACTTCTACGCTCATTAGGGCTGAACGTTTAAGATAAAGAGACAGACAGACATACATCTTCCTTTATTATTATAGATAGATTTTTAAAACTTTTTAATATTTTTTATTAACTTGTTGCCAAAGGAAAAACTATTTTCATTTGGTCTACTTTTTCTGGAAGCAAATAGTCCCGTCGTTCTAAACAGAGAACCCTTTCACAAAATTTTGTTTTATGAAAGTGATAGTTCATAAAATTTTCCCTAACAATCTGCACTTTCACTATTACATCTGATAACAATATAGACCTTGTCCAATGAAACATTTGTTGTTATTTAATAATTTGTTGTTTAAAAATATATTTTTATATTAGACATAAAGAAACTGGAACTACTAAAATTGGAAACTTTTACACGAATCTACATTTTTTAAAAACATATTTGAATCCCCAAAATAAAAACCTATATCAACCCCAGATATAAGCGTTCCATACAAAACTATCAAGAAATTTCAATTTATTAAATGACATAGTTAAAAAAAAATCACAAAACAATCATAGTTCTTTCAAAATACTCAGACATAAGTCAGTATGAGTATTAGTCAATACTCATAATATCATTTTTCACAACTGTTGGTGAAGCAGGTTTTTTTTCTTTACAAATATCACTATTTACAACTGTTGATGGATTAGGACTAATGCCGGCAGAAATTTCATCTTCATTCTGAATTATTATTGGATCAGAACCATTTTCATCACAAATATCAATATTTTGAACTGTTGGTTGATCAGGATTATTTTCATCATTCTTCTGAGTTTTTGGTGGCTCAGGACTATTTTCGTCAATATAAATAACACTATCCTCACTTGTTGGTGAATCAGGATTTACAGGAATATCACTATTCTGAACCTCTTGTGGATCAGAATTATCTTTTATATCACTCTTCTGAATTGTTGAAGGATAAGGTTTTGTTTTAAGAATAATTTCTTTTAATGTTTGTGATATGTGTTGACGTTGAATAAGAAAATAGTTCCAGAGATGTGCATCTTCCCATACTCTTCTGAGTAACCTACGATATTGTTCAGGATATTTAGATGTTGGAATTACTTTAAAGAGTCCTTCAAAGTCACGTGTGTTAAAATATATAATGGTAATTGTCGTTATTCGATCCATTTTTTCATTTATCTGTATTTTCCTGTTTTCTCGAATATCTCTACAAGGGCAACTACTGCAAAAATCTTGTGGGCAAACGTATCGCTGTTGGACATTAGAAATATTTTCTTGTAATCCACCCAATCTATTGGTAGTTGGTAGTAAACCCATAGACTGTGATCTAGTAATAAGACTACTTGGAGGAACTACAGGAAGTTTGGGAGGTTCTTTACTTGAGGGAACTACCGGAGGTTTGGAAGGTTCTTTACTTGGAGGAACCACAGAAGGTTTGGATAGTTCTTTACATGGAGGAACCACAGAAGGTTTGGATGGTTCTTTACATGGAGGAACCACAGAAGGTTTGGATAGTTCTTTACATGGAGGAACCACAGAAGGTTTGGATGGTTCTTTACATGGAGGAACCACAGAAGGTTTGGATAGTTCTTTACATGGAGGAACCACAGAAGGTTTGGATGGTTCTTTACTTGGAGGAAAACAACCACCCAAAACTACAGAAGTTTTGGGTGGTTGTTCACTATTTGGAAGGGTTACAGGAGATTTAGGAGGTTCGCGTGGAGATATTGCAGGAGATTTGGGAGTTTGTTCACTATTTGGTAGAATTACAGGAGATTTGGGAGGTTGTTCACTATCTGCAGAGATTACAGGAGATTTGGAAATTTCACTATCTGCAGGGATTACATGAGATTTGAGAGGTTCGCTTGTAGAGAGTACAGGAGTTTTAAGAGATTCACTTATAGGGAGAACAGGAGATTTGGAAAGTTCACTTGGAGAGAGTACAGTGTTTTCACCCAAAACATTGTCAACTGGCTTTTTATTGCTAACTGCACCATCGACAGGATTCTTTCTTTTTCTTCCTCTGCGAGAAGCCGTAGGAGGCTTTGAATTATTCATTACACGATTGTGATTTGCACCACGTCCCCTTCCCCTTCCTCTTTTCTGGGGAATGTTTCTGTCAGTACCAGCAATAGTATTTTCTTGAAATGGAAATGGGCCTGAAAAATGACTATTTGGATTTATGGGATGATCTTCTCTATCACTTTCTAATGTATTATACCTGGCATTGTATAAAGCAGTCTCTGGTGAGTAAAATTGCTCATATTTGTTTCTTTCATGATCATGAATTTGATCATATTTCCTTTGCTTGGTAGCGTCCATAAATGGTACGTTTACAGAACAAGGCATTTCAGCATTTGGGACTGAGACATTTTGTGAAATGAGTTTAGAACTATCATCTTTATAAAGATTTTGAAGCTGTATATTCTGCCTAATAGAATTGTTTGAGGAGAGTACAGGAAAAGAAAAGTTGTTACTTTGCTTCTTTTGAATAAATCTCTCCAAATTTCTCGAATTTTCTACAAAATTATTTCTATCAAACGTGACATTCCCCGTTGTTTGAACAGGCCTGGAAGTTTTATATCCTTCACTATTTCCACCATACCTCTCTTCATATACATTTTGAACATTTCTGCCGGGAAGAAATATTTCTTCAGACCCATTGGGAAAATTGTTATTATACGAAAGTTTTTCTGAACCATTCAAATTATGTGTTCGTATTATATTTCTATTAGGCATAAAGCTTCTGTATCCTGCGTATAATTCAGGCGTTTCAATTTCATTTATTTCAGTCATAAATCTGTTAGGATAATTCATAGGCTTCGACATTTCTGAAGTATGTGGTATTGGCTGAAGTTTATAATTATTGTGGTAAAAATCCGTTTCGTAAGATTCGTTTTTTTCAGAAGCAGCTAACTGCGCAAGAGATTCATTATCAGTGAACTGAGATTGTTGAGCGTGAAATTGCTGATTAGTCTGAGGACTTTTATCATAATAAATATTAGGTTTCGAACATTTTTCTCTCGCGAATGCAGCTTCGTTTCTTGGATAGAAGTTCTGTGGAAGATCATTCGGATTAGGAACATTCTGTGGTCCAAACGGGTAATTAGACCCATCTGGAGGATTATTAGGAATTCTAGGATTATTTACTAATCGAAGTTCATCACAACACTGGTTTTCACAAAGCATATTGTTCATCATGTTTGATTGCCCAGTATTTGGATAATTTTTTAACATTTCTCTAATAGAATTCTGACGATTTGAGTAATTAGTAGCACAATTCATGTTGCTGCCTGGAAAAATTTTATTTGGGTGATTAAACTCTGAATTTATTTCATCATTACAGATATTTTGAGGACCTATATATTCAGACAAGCTTCTATTTATGTCACTGTTCCTTGGAGTGTTGAAATTAGGGTTATGATAAATGTCTTGCTCATGATGGGATGCAGGATTTGTTACAGACATAAATTCAGAATTGAAGTTAGGTTCGTTGCTATCATACATGCATGGCTGCATATTTTTTCTAGAATCTTGCTGCTGCAACATTGTAGTACCAGAATTTCGATAGGGTGGTAAATACTGATGGACATTTGGGTGATTTTTGTTTAAAATTGTGCTCGTTAAACATTGTGGATTTTGAGAAGTCATAATTTGGGGCCTTTGAAAATTATTATTAACATTCAATGGTGCTGCAGTAACTAATCTAGAAAGTTGTTGGGCATTTTGCATCAACTGATTAGGGGAAACAAACTGATTGCTTTTTATAAAAGGATTCTGTATGCATCCTTGTTGCTTTGATAAAGGACTCTTTAGATGTGAATTTTGATTATTCATTCGCATATCAAAACTTTTCGGAGCTTCATTAGAACAAGATCTTTCCATTAGGACAGGATCTAAATTCTGGCACAGTGAAATTGGAAGTTCTGGTAATTTGTTTGGTGTTTCTATTTTATTGTGAATTGACTTTTTATTGACTATTTCATGCCGTTCATCCGAAGAACATAGAACTTGAAATAATTTAAATATCGTGGCATTATCTACCTGATTTGGGTCTACATTTGCTATAAATTCTTTTGCAGCATTTAATGATCGTGGATTAAATGGTAATGCTAGACTTTCATTTTCTAACTGCGGTATTTCACCTGACGATTCTAGAGAGGACAATTCCCAATTTTCATTCATCATTTTTGATGTGTCTGAAGTTTCCTTTGGAATAATATGCAAAGGTGTCGATGGTTTTCTTTTTCTTCTGTTTAAATTTCCTCCATCTTCAACTATTCTTTCTAGATAATATATTATGTAGCAAATAAATATATCTAGATATTGTATTGAAAACGACTTAGTTGATGACATTACCTCTTGTTTGTTTTTTGGTTGCAAAAGCGCTTCGAGAGTACGGGAACTTTCAATTCCTGGTATTAATGTATTAAGGGTTTCATTTACTTTTACGTGTTGTTCTGGTTGTGCTGTGTTCTGGAATGGATTTTCTTGCACTTTTAATAATGATGGAGGTATAAGGTTATCATTTATCAATTTAGATGATTCGGAATTTTTCTTTAGTTTATCATTCTCTGTTTGCAACTGTTCATTTGATAACTTTGGGGGTACTTCCGTTTCCAGTTCATTGAGAAATAGTTTTAAATGTTGTTCCATTAATTGTGGAATTATAGTTGGTTGGAAATGTTCATTTTGCAAATGAATTAAATGTTGCCTGATCTGTTGCAGACGCGCTGATATCCAGTTTTCTTTATTTGGAAATGGCGAATTCATTTCTGGAGTTTGTATTGTTTCTGTTTGCAGTTGTAAAGTTTCTAATGCACGACGATCTTCGATATCCATTTCATCTAATGTGATTTTCTTCCAGTGTTTTGCTTGCAATCCCAATAACACTAATGATTTGGGGTTTAAGCAATGAGTTAGTGATGATAAAACAATTTCGCTTGGATTCATAATAAATTCACATTTATCGCAGTGTTCATTACAAAACGATTGACAGTGCGAATTGATTATTACGCTTCTAAGGTTGCTTTCAAGATGTGTCACATGTTCCTCAATTAGTAGCAAAAGCGATGATTGTGTAAAGATGTTATTTTCCCGAAGGTGTGTCAATAAATCCACAACCCGCTGCATAAGAACTGCAAGTGCTTCCGACGGCGCTTTTTCTGATGGTGAAAGTTCTTCCAGAATACGACACATTTCATTTTGCGAGCATTGTGTTTGTCTTTTAAGAATTTCATCCTGAGCTACTTTTGATTTTGTATCTCTTTCACTTTGTTCTTTTGAACACACGAAAGCTAATTCCTGTCCATTTTGCAATTTTAAATCATCTGCCATGTTGACATTTTCGTCTTCCATTTTATCACCTTCAGGCGTTCGTTCTGCTTCCTCTGAACTTGAAGTACTTATGATTAATTCAGGAGTTCGAGCTGTATCATTATTAAGCAAATAAGATGGTATTTCTGTGACTTCTTTGACATCTGAGCCTAAAATTGAAAAAAGAATAAGATTTATGTTTATAATGGCATTTTTATAATTCATGCATAGAATGGACAATTTTCAAATCTTGCTTACACAGAGTTATTACGATTAAAATTTTACTGTGAACAGCTTTCTGCAGTTAAAATGGGCAAGTAGATTGCCATCAAATTAAATACAGAGACGATTTATGCGTGTGTTTTTCTGATTTAGCTATGGGAGCTGTTTATAGCAGAAACTTAATTATAACTAATGCTATATGTAATATATACAATAATTTTTAAAAATTATTACTTCTAAATTTGTATCTATAAAATAGATAAAGATATTTCAGAAAAAACAGCTTTATGTAAAATAACACAAACAAAATTTTAACTATATATTTGCAGAGTTCGTACTCAATTTTTTATAATAAAATTCCGTAACGTTTCCATAGGTCTATTTTTATAAAAATTCTAGGTCACAAAATTTGGTTTTCGACGAAAAAGATAACATTGTACATTTTAAATTTTAGAGTAAAAAAGTATTTTCCAGGTTAAAAGCATCATTTTCCCAGATTTTGGGACAATCTTTGAATTTCCCCTGATATTTTTTTATTAATTTCAAATTCCTTCACTTTTCCCGTGAAGGAATTGGAAATGTATCTATATTTTCCAGTGAAGGAATTTGTACAAATGTACGTAACCCACCTTTAAAATTGTAAGAAATTATTGATTCTGAATTACACAAGAATGAAAAATTATGTGATACGCATTGATTATTAACACTTTCCAAATGTACGTACTCGTTGTATCGTTTTACTTTCAATGTTCTTTGGATACATTATCACACAACGGACATGCAATAGGATAAAAATGCAGACAAGTTGATTAACTGAATTCATAATTACTCCTAAACATTGTTGCATACATTATTACACGACGGACATGCAATAGGATAAAAATGCAGACAGGTTGATTTACTGAATTCATAATTACTCCTAAACATTGTTGCATACATTATCACACGACGGACATTCAATAGGATAAAAATGCAGACAAGTTGATTAACTGAATTCATAATTACTCCTAAACATTGTTGCATACATTATCACACGACGGACATGCAATAGGATAAAAATGCAGACAAGTTGATTAACTGAATTCATAATTACTCCTAAACATTGTTGCATACATTATCACACGACGGACATGCAATAGGATAAAAATGCAGACAAGTTGATTAACTGAATTCCTAATTACTCCTAAACATTGTTGGAAAGTGTTAAAAATGCTTAAAACAAAACGGAAATGCAATTCCAGTAATTACCAGCTACAGCTTTTGATGTATCTAAATATTTTTGTGTAGTCTTGTAAATCTGTAGGTTAAGCATATCATATTCTATAAAAAACATTATTTTTAAACAATAAATGTCAATTTCATTATTATTATTATTGTAGTAGAAAGTTATTTAAAAGTGATTTATAAAAAATGTCTGTCCTAAAACACAATGCTTTGGCATAATTTTGGTGTCCCTCTACATAAACCTATTGTACAGGGCCTATTAATGTCAAATTAAATGTAGAACATTCCATAGTGAACTTCAAAAACATGTATCATTTTTGAGAAATTCTGAAAATGTTAATGGACGCTGAAGGCGAGCAAATAGACTGATAGACACACGGACAGTCAGACAGGCACATAAACTAAATCAAATCATATTCATTCTTAAAACATAACAGATAATGTTAAATACACTTAATGTAAATGAAAATGCTATTCCAGCAAATTTCTAATAAAGCTCTTGGTATAGCAGAATATTTTTGTTTGCCCCTGTAAATTTTGAAGCTTATCATACCATATTCTATACAAAACATTCTTTTCTTCACATGAATAACATATTTCAATTTTATTAAGATTCGAGTAAAGTAAAAGTATTAAAATATGGTTTATAGAAATGCATCTCATAGACTGCAGTGCTTTGGAATATTTTCGGTTGCCACTGTACACAACCCTGTGGTGGTATTTATTCCATTTTCAATAGGGAAAACCCGATAGTGAACCTGATTTAACATATATGAGTTTCAAGAAATGACAGACAGACAAACCGAAGCCATAAACACTTTTTTAACTTTGTTGGAAAGTGTTAAAAATATTTCACCACGGATTTTTTTTTTTTTTTTTTTTTTTTTTGAAGCAAGCTAAATGTGAAATATAAAATATGGCTATCGTCGGTTAAAAATAGGACATTTTTTCACAGTTAACAAAATTCAATCTTTTTTTTTTTTTTTTCCCCTTAAGAGCTGATTTCCGAAATCAGAAATTAGTTTGCCGCAAGTGAATAGAATTTTCTCTGTTTTTTTTTTTTTTTTTTTTTTTTTTTTTTTGTTGTTGTTGTTGTTGTTGTTTTCTTTTGAGCATAACTCTAACATAGTAGTTCAGAGAGTAACTAATCTAAAAACTTAAAAATATGTAAAAAAAAAAAAAAAAAAAAAAATAGAAAGAAAAGAAAAAAAAATCTCTAGAGGAAAAGATTATTTAAAAAGTAAGGTGTTGTCGTATACTTGCCGTATCCATGATGCATCGCGTGAACAGTTATATCAAGAAAGGACCGACTTCAAACTTCTCACCTGAAAAATAAAGAATAAGTAAAATCACAAAAATAAATTAAAAAGAAAAAAAATATATATGAAGATGAAGAAGAATGATATAAACTAAAGCAATTGTAAACCTAATTCGAAATTTGTCTTCTGCAGATATGAGAAAGTGTTTCACAAATAGAAAATAAATATTCACCACAACGTTTAAAACACTAATATAAATATATTAAATAAGCAAACTGCAGTTTCGATAGTGTTAAGCGCACTGTCATCAGTGCAGATCATCATCATAAAGTGAAGTTCCGGAGTGCCTACGGTGATCTAGACCACCGCTTGCCGCCACATGAAGTTGTAGAAAACATGATGAGTTGTTACATGGTCTAGCAAATTCGGTCTTGTTTAATAAAGTTCATCAGTACAGAATAGACAACACGGATTACACTGCTCGGCGATAGTCGGCATGAAAATTGCCTCTGACACCATTTCAGCATATTCTTATGTAAAATGACCTCCTGAATCCGAATATGACCACCATTTTGCCCCATTTTTTAGGAATGGCCCCTATTTTTATCATTTTTCGGTGATTTTATGGCTATAAATTTGATTTTTAGGAGGAGGGGGGATTATTTTAATCGTTAAATATCTTCTGAGGGACTACAGAGTTGGAAAATTATGAAACATAGACATTTGCGACAAGGGATTTTTTTTTTTTTTTTTTTTTTGGGGGGGGGGGGGATTTACCACTGAAATTATGCATTACATATCTTATATTTTTTTTGTTAAATCTGTTATTAATGCTATTTTTTAAACTTTATTATGTACATATGTAGGATCCGACTTATGTGGGCTTTCAAAACACAAACTACTAATTCAATTGATTACTAATAATTTAAAATTTAATAGAAAATTAAGGTATTATATACGAATATTTACAGAATACGTTAATATGAATTCAAGTTGTACTGCTCAAATGTTCGTTTAACATAATTCGTGGCACAAATAAATAACTCATAAGTTCGCTTTTCAGTTACTTCAAAACAAAAGTACGCGGTCTTGCATCAAACTCCGCCACTGGCAAACGTCGTCTAAACAAGCGATGCACTCGTCAAATGTGCATGCCTTGTCATCCGTTCGTCGACTGAACTTCTCTTTCCCAACGCTCTTAGCAGACGTGCGTTCCGGAAGCAGCGCCCGTCTACGTCACAGTAACGTTGTTCCGCTAATATTCTGCGCTCTCCGTCACATCGCTACGGGAAACTCAGCTGTTTTGGAGTTACAGGTTACGGCAAAGGAAAACTGGGTAGTTTTGAATTCCAATGTTAGAGGAAGTAAGGGCTCGTCACCACATTTTCGGCCATCCTGCGTCGACTGGTCCTCCAGGCGGCCACACTGAAAAATACAAAAGAAAAAAAAAACACAAAAACAACACAAAATAATAACAAACTTATTTACAATACATTTCAAATTTGATATATTTTTTTTAAAGTTAAGTTATCCCTCGTCTGAGGAACTTAGCATGAGTGGATGTGCAATAGGAGCCTTCATGGCATCCACCTCTATTCGTATCATCAATATTTTCATTTTTTATTTTCACTGTCTTATAGTTATAAAAGTACATCACTTTTGGTTTAATGGCAACTTGGTCGCCTATTGTGCCAGTTTTTGGTGGTTGTCTACTCAATTTATATTTTGCTTTATTTTTCTTTTTAACTTTGGTAAATTGTTCTTGTACATGTGTACGAAATTCTTTACTTTGGGATTCAAAGTCATTTTGGGACTCGAACTCGAGAACCTCTAATTGATCATTTTCAGTTTTAGTGTCTTTTAAGGCCTCTGCAGTATCATGTTCGGTCATAAAGCCTATAGTAGCACTTTTATATGCAGGGAAAACTTCTAATTGTATTTGCACAGCTTTAGGAAATAATGCAGCTATTTCGCTAATTGTAGTCTTCAATGGAAGGGATGGAATAAACAATTTTCTCAAATTTATACCGGCAGTCTCTTCTTTTGGAATATTTAGTCTTTTACAGTCAATGGAATCTATCGTCAATGGCTTTTTTCTCAATTTCTTTCTTTTAAGGAGTTTGGAATTTTTGTCAACTTTTTCTTTTAACTCTTTCAGCTCTTCGGCTATCTGCGAAATTTTTTCAAGTAGGATTCGTTTTTCATCTTTCTTTGAATAAGTGTTTTCTTGATTTTGCAATTTTATTTGAGAAACATTCGTCTGACTTCGTCCCTTTCGTCGAGGCTCCTCCTCTTCCGCACTATCATCATCTATTTGGAAAATACTCGTCTGACTTTGTTTCTTTCGTCGAGGCTCCTCCTCTTCCTCACTGTCATCGTCTACACTATTATCGTCCTCTAAAAGCATCTTCTTATCGTCATCACTTTCGTCGTTCTCGTCGTCGTCGTCATTTTCACTTACAGCTTTTTCGGAAGATTCTAATGATTTTTTTGGCAGCATAACAGGTTGAGGGGTTTTATTTTCACATTTTTCAACACTAATTAATGTTTCATTTATTTCTGGGGATTTCTCAAAAATTTTGTTTTTACAGTTAATGGGGGCATCAATAACAACATTCGTCTTAATTTCTTTTTTATATGCATTTACTGGAAGAACTGTTATTAAATTTACTTCAAGCGAGTTAGATTTATTTTTCACAAAAATACCTTTTCATTAATCGTCGTTTCACTCAACATTAACACGTTCATGCCAATTATCATATCATATGGTATTACGTCATTGTCTACAACATAAATATTACTTTCAATTTCAATTTCAAATTCGTCAACTTTAAGATCAGCATTAAATGAACCTAACGGCTTTATGGAACTTTTCCCGATCCCCTTCAAAGTAGTACTCATAGGATTTAATCTATCAATATTCAATTTTTCAAAAGCATTCTTGCGCAACAATGTTGCTGCACTTCCCGTATCGATTGTGCCTGTGAAATTTACATTGTTTATTTGTATAATTTTATTCATATTTTGATTTACACCAATATACAATGCCTCAACTTCGGGTTTTGAACCCGGACATTCCGAACTTTTATGCCTAAATTGCTTGCATGAAAAACACTTCAGATCTTTTGCTTTGTGGGGGCAGTCCCTGGATAAGTGGTTTTTATCACCACAGCTATAACAAAATTTGTTTACTTCACTTTTAGGACTAAATTTTTCATGTACGTTATATCGTACAGTTTTCAATTTTGCATTATCTATTTTATCAAATCTGAATTTATTTTTCTCATTATCTTTTTTAAATGCTTCATATAGTTTAATTTTTTCTTTAAAATCATGTAAATTTCTAGCCCCATAAAGCATAATTTTATGTTCTGATCTATCATTAATTCCTTGGATCACATAGTGCATTATAGCGGCATCATCAATGTGCCCGTTTTTAGACAGTTCACGCATTTTAAAATAATATTTCGTAACGGATTCATTGCCTCTAATTTTCCTTTTACTTAAGATATCATGCAATGAGGCAGAGTTAATCTCAAGTCTGAATTCATCAATAAGCGCTTTTTTTAGTTTTTTATATGTAAATAGCGCTTTTTCAGACTTGACGAATAGCAGAGCGTTTCCGCTCAAAGATCGTTTACAAAAAATTATTTTCTGCAGTTCGTTAAGATTAAACATATTCGACATCTCTTCAAATTCAGTAAACCATTCAATAATATTTTCATGCGGCTCGCCGCTAAATTTGGAAATACTATTTTCAAAATCATTAAATGATATTACTGCACCATGTGTTCCAACATTCTTACTGTTTACACAATGAATATTATTCACATTATTATCACTATGACATTGCACTAAGGAGTCAATTTTCTCGACGTCATTATCACTGCTAAATTCATTCTCAGAATTATCATCATCCGAATCGTTGTCGGAGTTTTCCTCTTTGAGTAATTCAATATCATTTAGTTTTAATAATAACCTGTCACGTATTTCTTCTTTATTCCCATCAAAAGAGACATTTAACAAATTACTGATCATTATTAATTCATTCAATGAGAAATTATCATTGATAAACTTCTGTTTTTGAATATAATCGTCATCGTCAACGGCAAAATTAAATCCTGTAATTTTTTTTCTTCTGCATCTGTTTTTAGGTAGATTCCTTATAGGAGATCTACCTATTGCAATGGTTCTCATGACAGGACTTCTGGAAAATTTCTTCATATCTTCACCGATCATGACCCCTAGAACCCAAAACCACCCTCCGTTCAAAAGTTTATATATATATATATATATATATAGGTATATATATATATATATATATGTATAACGCTTTTTCCCATGTTAAGTTGTGAACACGATAACTAGAGTAATTTTTATTTAAATTTAACCAGCTTGGGATATGTTGCCAGGACAGTAAAAATCTCGGTCGAGTTCGTAGATGGGGCATCCAGTTCAAAGGGGGTGGAAATGGTGGGGGGTGGAAATTTTCATTTGCCCATAATTTCTTTAATATTGAAAATAGGAAAATACTTTAAATCAGGCGAATTACCGCCTTACCCTAAGGAACAACTTTTGTATTTAAACTTTTTCGATAACTTCAATTGCTTAAAAGTTACAAGTTAAAAAGTGATTTTTCGTCAATTGTAATGAAGCCGACTTTTTCTTTAGCTTTAATTTCTTAAATTTATAATCTGATGCTTACGTCACGTGCAAACAATAATAAAAAATATAGCTGAAAATATAAAAGCCATGGTAACAGCTTTAATTAATCATTTAAAAATATAAAATTAAAATAATATGTTAGTCTTGGTAAAAGTATCGTTTGTGGTGAATAGAATTTAAATTTACGATTGAAATTGAGAGTAATACGTTACAGCTTCCTTTGACTTTTTATCTTGTGGAAACAAGATGTTGGTTTGTGAAAAATATGAGGTTTTCGCGTGCGAAGAAAATGTAATGACGCCGAAGCTGCCATTTTTCATCGCCAAGCTTGCCAAATTTTGTCATCAAATGTCTAACTTCGTCGCCAAGTCAAAAATTTCGTCGGTAACTATCAAATTTTGCCGCCAAATCACAAATTTCATTGCTAAGTCACAATTTTTGTCACCAAATTGTATATCTTTATGGCTTCTATTTGTTGAAT
Organism: Salticus scenicus; assembly: GCA_963930645.1. Classification (NCBI taxonomy): domain Eukaryota; kingdom Metazoa; phylum Arthropoda; class Arachnida; order Araneae; family Salticidae; genus Salticus; species Salticus scenicus. The sequence continues at coordinate 209,743,062 of OZ005662.1, forward strand.
GATTATGAGCTTCGATTTTAATAAATTGAAACATTTACTGACCAATAAATCTAGCCTAAAATTTTAAGTAGAATGAATAATAGTAGTTGATAATTAAATTTCTTAAAAATAGAATAGCGATGTAAATAATGCAATGTGTGGGAACAAAGTCATTGGCTAAGTATGTGTTAATGCATGTGTAATATTTCTTTACTTTTGCATAACATTAACGTAAAGGAATCTACCTTTGCCTTTAAGCTTGCCGAAAAGGGATTTTTTCTATCGCCTTCGTCATTAAAGAGAAACCGATGCAGAGTTTTAATTTTATTATATTTCTCCGTCCCCAGTGCAACACCAATTTTAGGAATGTCCCCTAATGAGACCATCATGCAACAAAACAAAAGTTCACGCACCTGAGAAGAACAGAAATAACGGCATTTGCAGATTTCTTGTTCAAACTAAGGCTCCTATATATACGAGCTGGCGCATCCGACATTTTTTTGCCTTAGGGTTGCCGCATGTACCCACCGTGATAAACAAACGGCATCCATTGTTTCTACCGTCTTGCTCGTAATTTTAGTGAAATAAACTGCAGTATGGGAGGTTGTTCAGCAATAAACTGCTGTAAACACTCCAGAAAAGGATACAAAATGCTTAGGTTTCCTTCGGATAATGCAAGAAGGAGAAAATTGGCTCCGAATTGTCGTCCAGATTCTTGATCCCGGGACCTAATGCACAGCTTTGCATAGTAAGTTTTATTGTTATTCACTAATACTTTTCTTTGCATTTCTGACATTTATAAAGTAAAAAATATAAAAAAAAAGTATTATTTAAATCTAAATATGTATTTTAATAACCATAAATTATTTTAAGAAACGCTTTTTTACTGTGTGTTTATAGAGTCTTGGCGACGTTTTTTTGGTTCGCCAAAGTTGTCTTGTTTCCGTGTCCTGATAGTATTAGGTCGTTGAAAAAACTTTCCAATTTTAATTGGTACGCTCTTTTTTTTTTCCCCTTTCAAATGTTATGAATTATTTAAGAAACAGAAACAGATTACTTGTGTTGCTTATCATTTTTGGTCGATTTTATTTTTAGATGAAAATTTCTTAAAACCACCAGTGAAGCGATAAAATCGCCAAGCGGAAATGCTGTCCTCTTACGAGGCAAAAAAATGGCGGTGATGCGCCGGCCTATTATTTATTAAAGGGGCTCTAGTTCAAACCTCTATCCAGACGATTCGTAGCTGTTCCGTAGAATCCACAGCCACTTCGTTGCTCTAATTTAAGTAGATTTCATAGGTGTGTAAATTTCTGTCGATCAAGAAGCATCACTACACACTTTAAAAATTATTCATCCAATATGAATCTCAGACCAGACGTAATATTCTGCATTGTAATCACTATTCATAGCATGATTAAGCATGTGAAGAAATTCCAACACAGTTTTAAAAATAGTCTATTAAAAGTTCATTTTAATTGAAGTTCAGTCTATATTTCAAAAGTTCAGTCTATGTTTTAAAAGTTCAGTCTACATCTATCAGAATTTACGCTCCATCAAAATTTATGTTAAATAAAAATTAACGTTCCATCAAAATTGACGTTCAAACCCACTTCCGATTTTTCTGTAGGGTCCGACTTATGTGGGCTTTCAAAACACAAACTACTAATTCAATTAATTACTAATCATTTAAAATTTAATAGAAAATTAAGGTATTATCTATATCATTATATAAAGCGCAAAAAATTGTTTGTTTGTGGAGGGTAATCTCTGAAACTACTGAACCGATTTAAAAACTTCTTTCACTGACCGAAAGCTACAGTATGCCATATTGTTATAGGCTATATTTAATTTTGATAAAATACATTTTAGTTTAAAATCTGAGCATTTTAATTAAAATCCCCATAGAAGCCGTAATAGAAATGGAAATAATGAAATATTAAAAAAATTAGCTGCTGCCAACATAAAAGAAACATTTACATATTCATTTCGTTTTTAAAATATCTTGACGTGAAAAGAAAAGAAATATATTTGCACGTGCATTAAATTGAAATTCATATAAAGCTTTTTTAATTGTTAAACTTACACGTTAAATCTGACGTCATTATAGAATTAAAAGTGTTTATTTTTCTAATAATTTAATTTGATATGATATGATATAATATCTAAGCATCAATGTTTAAACCACGGAGTCTTTATTACTCCGTGTTTTAAACTGATGTGTGTAAACGAAATTGGAATTTAAAAATAAATAAATAAATAAAATAAAATAAAATAAGAAATTCTATTTTATAATATTATTCAACGAGATATATAAAGTAGAGTGATAAATGGTAACCCTTGAGAAGGTCCAAGATGAGTCATGTGACATGCTCTCCTTGCACCTGCGTATTCGGTGGTTCCCTTGGTAACAGCTCATTTTCAGTACAATACTATGGCAACGGTTTCAATGTTTTTGTTTACTTTACGTAGTTTAATATTCTTTTGATCTAAACCATTTTTATTTTGATTTTACTTCTTTTTTATTTCATGTAGTTGAACTTTAACCGACAAAATGCTTAAAAATAGTTGAAAAATTATTATTTGTTGTTAAATTTAGCTCTTTAAAAGTTTAAATTTTGTTTTATAAACACTTTTAAACTTTGTTGAGAAACGATGAAAAAAAAGTTTATTTTATTATTTATTAAAATGTGAAATATGTGTAAAATTATTTTAAAAGCAATTTATTTCGTTCATAGGACTGTCATGTTACCTAATAATAATGATAATTTGTCGAACTGATATTTTAAATGCCAAAATAGCGATAAAGGGCCAAACACAGCAACCTATTCGAGCATGTCACATGATTCATCTTGAACCACGGAAAGCTAATCCTTTATCCATTGAATCAGCACTCTAATTTATATATCTCGTTGATATTATTTATTTCAATTTATAATTGTTGCCAAAAAGATTTACGAATTAATTTATTTTTAGACATATAATAAAATATATTTTCACGCGAACAATAATATAAAAAGTGAACTGGATTTTTTGTAAAAAAATAATAAAAATCGAGGAAAATTATTTCCCCATTTTAATCCCCATATTTGGATATATAGATATGTATTAGTTATGTGCATCCGTTAGATTAAATTGTTTTTGTTGTAAAATTGATAAAATTGGAATTTTAAATTTCAAAACTCTAGAAAAAAAAAACGGCAAATTTCCATATTCGATTGAAAACATAAACATTTCATTTCAAAGGATGATATTTACACAATAAACATCCAACTAATAAACTAATTAAAAGGGAAAGGATAAATATTCTATCATAATTTGAAGTCAAATTTGTTTTCAAATGTCTAAATAAAGTATCTGATATACTATACTAATATGTTGCAGCGGAATATATTTGATATCCGTCATCCTTGGCAGAAAAAAAAAAATATCGCCAAATTATCTGGCGAATATAATTTAATTCCTTTCAAAAATCATGGTTATTTTAAAAACTTACATTAAGAGTGTAACGAATAATATGAAACAATATTTCGTACAATACATATTACGAAAATATACATCTGGCATGTATATTTTCGTATTACGTTTTTGATCGCCAAATACAAAAAACGCCAAGGGTGACAGTTTTGAAATTTAAAATTAAAATTTTGTCAATTTGACAGCAAAATAACTCAATCTAACGCATGCATACAATAACTAATACATATCTATACCCAAATATGAGGATTAAAATCGGGAAATAATTCTTCTAGAATTTTAATAAAAAAAAAAAAAAAAAAGAAAAGAAAAAAAAAATCCAATAAGCGATTAACATGGAAAATCTTTTTCTTGCATCCACGGGCGGTCAGTGATGTCATACTTCGCTTGCGTATTGAGATGTTTAAATTTATTTGGCGACTATTTTTAGCAACTAACAGTTATGGCAAGTAGCTCAATATACATAGCGCATACAACCATTACTGAAATGTAAATAGCATTCAATTATTTGAGTTGCATTATGTTGACTGGAAACCTATTTAATATACCTATGCTCTATAGCTATACTAATATAAAAAAAAGAAAGGTTTATATGCATATGTAGAGAACGATCGCTAGAACTAAAAAGCCGACTGCTTTTTTTTTTTTTTTTTTTTTTCTTTCAATAATCAAAAGTTACACTGTCTCTCTCTAAGTGCTAGAAGCTATAATAAATTTTGGTAAAATAAACTTTTTAAATTAAAATTTTCAATATTTTAATTGAAAACAAAGCATAGATTTGATATCCATCGTCATTGGCGATTTTTGTATTTGGCGATCGAAAACGTAATACGAAAATCTGTATATTATCGTAGTAAATACGAGATGTATGTGTTTACTTCAATTACCCTACTACCGTAGGTAGTGGAAGTATTGTATAGGTTTTGGCAATTGGTCAGTGTGTGTGTGTATATGTGCACGAGTGTGTAATCTTCTGGCTGTCATATCTCCAAAACTAATAAAAATAGAACTACTAAACTTCACAAGTGATTCAGGTCTGGTGTACAGATAAATTTTCCAAATTTTCGTGAAAATTGAAAAACCGGAATTGGGTCATCGAAAACCAGAAATGGGACCCTAAACCCATATTCAAAAACACCTCTAATGATTTTCTTCAAAGTTGCTATATAAATAATATATTAGATGCCCTTTCGATTGAAAAGTTGCTTAGTTCAGGAAAATTGATAGGCGTCCTCTATAAACAGCTCAATTTCAGGCTTCGTAAGTGCGTTCCTTTAAAAACGCCTGTACGGATTTTTTTCAAACTCGCCATGTTAACTTCCTATTAAATATCCTTTTGTATGTAATTATTGTTTTTAGGTCAATAATTGAGTATGTTAATTTTTGGTAAAAGTTGGTATCTCAAAAACGGCTCTAACGTATTCTTGAAAATTTTTTCTTTATTCCAATTTAGATAACCTTTCTCAAGTATTACGTTCTTATTACAGGAATATTAACGGTCATCCTGATTAGGTAGTTCAGTTTTAGATCTCGGAAATTCGTGTTTAAAAAAATAACTATCTATTTTTTTCCCCTTATTTTTTAACTCGCTATGCAAACTCTGTTGTATGTGTCTTTATACGTGTATCAAGTTTCTCTTACTCGAAAATCTCAAAAAATGTAAGTAATATCTCCAAAAAATTGTATATATTACGTGTAATAGTGGGTAATGGAAGTCGTGTGGTTGTTTCACACCAGATTCTGTAATAGTATATATTGTACGAATATTGTTTCATATTATTGATTTCTCCTTTAATATACATTATTAAAATAATCAATTATGGAAAAAATTAAATATATTTGCGAAATGAAAAAATAAATAATAATTAAAGCTATTATGACGTCAATTTTATCAAAAACATTTTCATGTCATAGGTTTATTTTTCAATATTTTTTATTCATGAGTAAAGAAATGTTTCTTTTTATGAAATAAATAAATAAATAGCATTAAGTAAAAATTGCCAACATTTAACAACTAATTAAAAAAAATAATTGTAAAATTATATTTTGACTTTCCAGTTAATAATATTGCCTGACTATAACATATAAACTGATATATTTCTTGATTTTTTACATATCAATCCATCTTTAACTAAAATTTGTTCATCAGTGCGAAGCCGGACGGGTGAGCTGGTATACAAATATTTACAGAAAACGTTAATATGAATTCAAGTTGTACTGCTCAAATGTTCGTTTAACATAATTCGTGGCACAAATAAATCATTCATAAGTTCGCTTTTCAGTTACTTCAAAACAAAAGTACGCGGTCTTGCATCAAACTCCGGCACTGGTAAACGTCGTCTAAACAAGCGATGCACTCGTCAAATGTGCATACCTTGTCATCCGTTCGTCGATTGAACTTCTCTTTCCCAACGCTCTTAGCAGACGTGCGTTCCGGAAGCAGCGCCCGTCTACGTCACAGTAACGTTGTTCCGCTAATATTCTGCGCTCTCCGTCACATCGCTACGGGAAACTCAGCTGTTTTGGAGTTACAGGTTACGGCAAAGGAAAACTGGGTAGCTTTGGATTCCAATGTTAGGGGAAGTAAGGGCTCGTCACCACATATATATATATATTTGTTTTTAGGTGTTAAATTAATTATTTTTCATTCTTCAAATCAAATTCATGGTCATCAGATTATCGAACAGGGAAAGAAATTGAGGGAGGGGGTAGTGTATCTGGAAAACGGTGGGTGCCTGGGCAAAATGGGAGTCACATTCCGATTCAGGAGGTCACTTTACATAAGAATCAGCAAGAAGATATCAGATCTCGAATTTTTTTTTTTTTTGCAGAACAATGTTAATGCTTTTATGTGTACATACGAAAGCAGATTTTAGAGTCGGACTAGCAACCAATAGGAATTAAAGAAATTGGAGGTGTTAGGCAATAGGAAATTGGGAAGGTATTTCATAACTTACGATGTAACATGTTTCTACTTCGTCCGGAAGTAGAATCAAATTTATCGCCAATTTAGATTTCAGTAACTTCGCCCAGGACGCCATTTCTTTCTCTACAAATAAGAAAGCGCTGGGGTCGATTCTAGATCAGGCTCGTCGATATATCACTTTTGAGTTTTCTGTGGTTTTCTCCGAAAATTGCTGAAATCTAACTAAGGCTATTTAAAAAGACCTCATGTACGGAATATCACACAGGCCTAGAATACACGTACACTCAGTTGGCCTTAATCTCTACCTACTACACAAACCTACAAATATAAAAAAAAGTATTTCGTAATTTGTAAGTGATGCACGATGTTTTTCTTTTCTTTTCTTTACCTAATATTGTTGCGTACTTGGGGGTTTGTGAGTTGTCCGAGAAAGAAAAGCGAATCTTGCAGAGGCTGGAAACTTTATTTACAGAAAATTCTAGAAGAATACAGGTCTATAAACCAAGTATCAACTTCATTTTCTCCAATAGCTTAGATGCTGTCAGCAGCAAATACACACTACAAACTGTATCAGAGCACACAGCAAGGTTGTAATTCAGAGAGGATCTCTTTATCGTAAGGCAGTTGGCGAGAGACTGGCTGACTTGGCACATTGGGCCTCCTTTTATATCCCACTATCAACCCAGAATGTTCTGGAACTCGTAGAATATTGGAGTTGGACCTCCTATATTTGGTATATCCATAATAAGGATTTCTCACCAAACTCGACAAAAAAGTCGCCAAATTTGGCGCCAAATCCATTACCTGCCTTATTGGAGCTTTTTATTCAATTTTTTAACAAAGTTGGGTTTTTGACGTCAACAAGTGGTTTTTGACATGACAGGGACAGTCAGAAACATCTTCCGTCAAAAACCTGTATTGTCAAAATTCAAAATCTATAAATGAGCTAGAATCTGATTAGAAATAGGATTTAGTAATATTTACCATATACAAGTAAATATCTAAATATTATGCTGTTTATAAATTAACAAATCTGATAAGAATTTGTACATAATTTATAAAAATTTAGATAAATATTTACTTATGAATTTTCACATAAGCCATGAAGACACAGGAATACTGGATTTTTCCCCCCTTTTTAAGTAAAACATAATATATGTAGGCAGTAAATTAATATGAATTTGAAAATAATTATATTTATAATCTATATTTATTACACTAATCATTTAATAAATTTTTATCTATTTATTATTATTATTGATTGTATAAATATTTGCACCTGTTTATAACTTGGACTATTGGTGTTTGGTGCTTTGGAGTAAGGCTGATTGACTACTCTAGTGTCTTAGGCCTGAGGGAGAGTGCTCTCCGTGGGGGGTCTTTCTAAAGGGTCCTAGCCTGTATTTATACAAGTTTTGGAAAAAAAAAAAAAAAAAAACACGAAAAACTCTGAATGGCTAGGCCGAGGAGCGCGCCCTGGGATCAAATCTGGCACCTCACGTCAACCAGCTTTGAGCGTAGAACCGCTTGGCTGCTGGTGGGCCCTACAACTTAGACTAATAATTTTTAAAAAAATCTACACAAGTAAATATTAAATTTATTACAATTTGTACATGTCCAGAAAGCATTCATATTTCTCTTGTCTCACGGTAATTATAAGAATTTCAGAAGCAATTCAAGCTTGTTTAACATTCAGAATTATTCCTTTTCTTAAAAACTTTCAATATCAGCAGTCATTAAAAAAAAAAAAAGTTATATTTTTCTATAAAATATTTAAATACAAAATATTAGATTATGCATTTTTATTTTATTGGTTAAATACATAATACTAAAAGCACAATACTAAAAAAATTGAAATATACAATGTTGTATTGCAAATAAAATGATTTGTCAATCAAAACGATCTATCAATGATTTATAAATCATGAATTTTTAGAAGCCTAAAGTTTTGTTTTTATATTAATCAAAATGCTATAATAATGTTTCTCCAAAAACATTAATATGTTTACCTTTTAAAACATACTTATAAATAATATCTTATTGAAAACAACTATATTTTTAAAGTATCACATAACTAAGTTTAACATATACTATATTAAGCATAGTTAATAAATAAATTACGTAATACACTCCTTCTCATATTTATAAGGACATTTTATATTTTGAAATATCTAACGTAAAAATAATTGTAAACAAGATTATACTAAGTGCACTTAATATATCTAGTATTCTAAAAACCAAAACTGTTATATTTTTTTAATATAAAACAAAATTAATAAAAAATAATGCAAAATGTGTTTTTCTCCACTATTTTAGATGTTCATATTTATAGGGACAATCCAGGTTTTTTCGTTTTATTTAACTTACTAGCGGATAAATTACAGTTGACATGCGAATTTATTAACTACTGGGCTACATTAATTCATATATTAGCCTTCAATTTTTCTTGGAGGGACATTACTGATAATTCCTCGAAAAAAAAAAAAAAAAGAACGTTCAAGTAGTGAAGTATGATACATGTGTTTTTTAAGTGGAAGGATAATTTCAATCCGCCGAATTTCTAATGAAATTCGAATGTGTAAAATTGCTGAAGGAAATGTGATCAAACATTGAACTGCTGGTTTGATAGGAGAGAGATCTGATGCAAAATCAAAGTTGTTTTACAGTGATCGAAGACTCATAATTCCTCTTACTGTTCTACTCATAATGACTGCTGCCGAATTTGCTCGTAATTTTTAACGAAAGGATAGGGTCTACATTTATGCATGTTTAAAATAATTAATAATATGTTAAAATGAATAAAGAACCTGTAATAATCAATAAGCATCTAATGGGGGAAAGAACGATTGTGATAAAGTTGAATAAAGACAATATTAAATGGTAAAATGTTGCATTTTCGGATGAAAACCATTTTATTCTTGATTAACCAAATGGTTTTAACAGTTACTGTCACGATCTGAAGATAGCAAAAGACAGAGCAGATTTTTTAAAGGCAGATATGAATCGGGCATTTTAAAAGGTGTATTTATGGTGCTCTGGGGAGCTGCTTCTTCTGAAGGCAGGATGAATTTAGCAGTTTTTTCTATTATTATGAACATCAAGAGAATATCCGCAAATTTTAAACGTGGAATTATCAGATTTTTGTTAGATTTTGGGGGGTAATAATATTTTTTTCAACAAGACTTACATTTTTGCCCTACTTTTAGAGCAATAGGAAATAGTTTGAAGAAAGAAACTTCTGTATTATTGCCTTTCCCATGGCCTAAAAGTTTAAAAAAACTTAACTTATGATATTAGAAAAGTGCATGAAAGTGGAAAGCAATTTTAAATAGTTTAAATGTATTAATATCATATATGCTATATGAAATGGTATTGAAACTGAATATATATTAAAAAAAAATGTATATATATATATATACCAGAGAGAATGTCTGACTGTTTAACCCTAAAAAGAGACCCCATAAAATATTAATTTAAAGAATAACTGAAAAAAATTACTAAAATTCGAGCTGTCCTTATAATTGTGAACACCTGAAAAATCATCTTTTTACCATATTTAAAGTTTTTTAAGATAGAAAAACGATAAAACTTTTTAAATATAGTCTATTAATGAAATTCAAATTAATTAAAAATATATTTGTTTAAATAATAGTGTTCAGTGTTTAGTTAATATAGAAAAACGGGATTCCTTATAATTATGAGAAGGAGTGTGATATATAAATTACGTAATAATACATAAAAGTATCACAGCATATTTTGAATGAACATAGAAATAATTCGCAATAAAATTTTAAAAGCCTAAAGTTTTGTTTTTTATAAAAATCAAAATATTGTAACAATGTGTTTTTGAAAGAAAATTAATCTATTTACTTTTCAAAAAATCTTTATAAACTATATTTTATTAAACTAAGTTTTTATATGACAATTAAATTATAAATACAGGTTTTTGACAAGGAGGTTTTTGACAGGTTTTTATTTTGTCCACTTTTTTTATCAAAAGTCCGGGACGCTGGACAAAAGTGGAAAAAAACCTGGACAAAACTGGAAAAAAACCACAGAAACTGGACAAAATAAAATCTACTGAGCTGTACATGTTCAGTGCATAAAATTATTCTTTTAAAACAATAAATTGCAGTTTTAACTTTAAATTAGCAATTTTAGCAGTAGAAATATTTTATTAAAAATTAATAATTTGATTAATGAAAAGTGTAATTTCATTTTAACCATGGAAAAAAAAAATCATGAAGAAAATGCTAATTGCATTAGTTATGTACAGCTTGTAGATGTAACAAAGTAAATAAATTGTGGTGGACTATTATAATATTATCATACTGAATATTAAAAGAAAAAGAATAACTTAATCCCCTTCCCTAACACCCCTATCTCGAGACCACCGAGACCTAGAGACTGTTTTCAATATTAAAGCTCTTCACAAACGACGTGATTTCGTGATTGATTAATACACAGACGATTATAATCTTAAAAATAACTTAAGTTGTTTCTTTGTTATTTTGTACTTAACATAGAAATATCTTATTTAACATTTCTATACTAGGTTAAAAAAAAAAAAAAAAATCATAAATGTATATAGAATGTTTTTATCAATTTATGTCCGCAAGTCCTTTCAAAGCAAAGCATTGATTTCTATATAACATTTCATTTGCAATACCAACATGCCATTTTTTTTATCCAAGAACTAAAAAAATCAAATTTACATACTTAATCATTTGATAATTTTATATTCTTATTTTAATTTTGTTAAAAAAAAAAAAAAAAAAAATATTACTTGGTAATAGAAATTCCACATGAAAAAAATATAAAATTAAATTTTACTTCCACATAGAAAAGTTATTTTTTATTTTTCATAAAAATAATGTCTTTAATAATATAAATAGGACAGATATGTATATAACTGTATATATATGTGTATATATACATATATATTTATAATCAATTTGATAAATATGCAGAAACTTTAAGAGAAATAATAAAAATGTTGAATGACTGCAGTTGAATTTCTGAACATTAAGTAATTCACTGTTGTTTAAATAAAATAAAGTAAGAAAAGTCATTAAAGAAACAAACGAAAAAATTAATAATAAGTGTTTGATTATTTGCTCCCAAATAATATATTGTTTAATGGAACAGAATGTATCCGAATTCTTTTGTGTATCTCTGTAAAAGAACTATTAGTATTAGATGCACCAAAATGTATATAGTTTGTGAGACATATACTTATAACTTGTACATAAATTTAAAGCTCAATCAAACGATGGATTCAGACACTATCGCATTTTAAATAATTTCAGACTATACGCCATAATATTATAGAATTTTTCGTTATTTCCCTGTAAAAATATAAATGCTGAATTTACAAAAATAAATCTATAAAATTCATTCGACAGTGACCGGTAACATGTATATAAAGTTTCAGCTGAATTGAATAAGGAATTCAGATGCTATTACACTTTAAATTATTTGAGCCCATAAGCTATAATGATAAAGAATTTATCTTCGTGTCCCAGTAAAAAAAAAAAAAAAAAAAAAACTGCTAGAGATTCTCTAAGATGTATACAGTTTGTGCTACGATAACCTATAACATATGTACCAACTTTTAGCTCATTTGAACAAAGCATTTAGACAATATTGTATTCACTCTACTCAGATATACACACATCATCGTAAAATAGCAAAAACGAACTCATGGAACCTAAAACATGTAGATACACCAACATCACAAAGTCAAATTTTTGTTATGATTACCATACTTTTCTCACCTAGGTATTTTCAGAAAGAACAATTTCCATGAAAGATATGTGAACCATTCATTTCATCATGCTTAGTAACAAATTTTTAAAAGGTATTTACGACTAGACTATGAGAGAGGAGATGACCATGTAGTTGAAAGCAGTGGGGAAGGGGGGGGGGAGGGAGGGGAATTAAAATTGAAACTATAAACTATCACTTTTGGATCCAATCCACCCTTAGAAAAATAGATATACTTATTTATTAAATATTGTTGGCTTTTTACGTTTATTTTGAAATATTTAAATTGATTATATTCACATACACAGGGTTCAGGAATTTGAAAAAAGATAATTGCCAACAAAAAATTCTGGTAGCCCGTAAAAAATATTCTCCACTGTTTTCTTTCTTTTTTCAAGTTTCAAAATTTACTTGAATATAGAAATCAAGATTCTATATAAAAAAATAAATAATAAAAAAAAAAAAAAATATTTATTACGCTTGAATGATTTTTTTTTTTTACATCAGAAAGCACCTGTTTAATATTAACATCATGAAACTGGTGTTATTACTTTCATTAAACCAATACACCATCGGCAATGATACATCATTACACAGGTATCGCGATTCAGCCCCAGGTCGATAGCATGTACAGACAGAAACAATGTAAACCAATTCCCTAAAACGGTGCAATAATTTAACACCGAGTCGTGAAATATGCATGGAGATGTGTAAATCCCCTAATTCAAAACAGTGTTTTAAAAAGTGATGAGAGAAACAGGAATCAAAACAGCAAAAGTTAGTCTATATCGAAAGTAGAATTAGAACCCAGTTCTGGGACCAATTCTTTTAGCAAAATATATATTTAAAAAAAAAAAAAAAAAGAGTTTCCTTAAACATTATTACTAGTTAAAAAATAATGGCTGCCAATGGCGACCAGGTGATCATATTTCACGAGTTTTGCACATACACATATTGATAAAGAATTGTTTTATATATATGGAAAGAATAAAGAAAATTTTTAATTTAGTACTCGCAAATAATTAATAGTGGACAAAAGTGGACAAAACGGTATTTTGTCCGGGACGGTTTTAACCAGGTTTTTTCCACTATGGAAAAAAACGAACAACCCTGGTTTTTGACATGACGGTTTTAACCATGGTTTAAACCGCCAAAAACTGTCACGTGTCAAAAACCCGCCAAGCCTGGTTTTTAAGGGAAAATTAGCTATCTTATCGCAAAAGAGCTAGAAATGCAGAAAATTGATATTTTATCACCTGACTAAGCCTCTTTGAAGGAATTTACATAAAAATATAACTACGAATTATTTACAAATTCGTAACAATATTGTTTTTCCCTGGCTGTAAAATGATTTCTGATGATTTGATATTAAAAATGCTTTTTTATTGTATGTGTGTCTCACAGCAAATGGTGACGTCTCTTTTATCTTTCGCCAAAAGTCTTTTGGCAAACTTTAATATAAAATCGAGTAAGAGGTTTACCTGAATAACGGTTTTCACATTTAAGAGTCCCCAGTAGTCAGGTACCTTCCTTTCTCCTTCCCCATGTAATCCAATGGGATTTTTGCTGCTTTGTATTTTTCGGATATCTCTTTCAAAAATAAAGTTTTTTCAAATTCTGTTTTTTGAATTCCACTCTTTAAATATGCCACTTTTTTTCTTACTAAGCAATTTTTTAAAAAATACAATTTAAATATTTCTTTTTAAGATTGAAAATTATATCCTTAAGTTTGCTTAATGAAATAAAATATTGAAATTTATTTTTTAAAAAAATTGCTTAGTAAGAAAAAAAGTGGCATGTTCAAAGAATGGAATTAAAAAAACAGAATTCGAAAAACTTTATTTTTGAGCGAGATATCCGGAAAATACAAAGCAACAAAAATCCCAGAAGAAAGGAAGGTCTGACTGCTGGGGACTCTTAAGTAAATAAAAATGTAAAAAAAATTCCCCTCTGATGCAGATGCATGTTCCTTTGTTTTGTTTACTTAGACTTTGTAGTTTAGCTATGGGGACATTTTTTCTTTTCTTTTTTAATGGCTAATTCAGTATTATCGAGAAGCACCACGCCGAATTGATGGCAATTTGTCCGCGAACAGCCGTGGCCAATGTTATTCTATGGGAAAATTTGTTATGACACTTACACATTACCTAATGTATATTTTTTAATTCTGTTTTCGCAGTCAGAAAATTCATAACCGTTAAATGAGTACTCATTTTTGAAAAATTCATTTTTTTTAATTTTTACATTTTAATTTTGAGTTCAAAAATGCGATTTTTCACAAAATGCATTTTTCTCATTTTCTAGTCGCAAAATGAAATACTAAAATTTTAAAAAATCAATTTTTGGAAAACAAGTACTAATTTAACGCTTATGAATTTTCTAAATGTAAAAACAGAATTGAAAAATATTCATTAGGTAATGAGTAATTATGTAATCAAATTTTCCCATAGAATAACATGGGCCAAGGCTGCCGGCGAGATTAGGTATTATCCGCTCTTAAGGGGCACTCGATGGACGGCCGTCGCTACCCCTAACAGGTAAATATAATGTCTCATTCCTCATGTTTAACCATTTTAGTTACTCATCGTAGTAAAGGTATGGAGAACTTAGGTAATCGTGAAAATTTTTGACCTCAGTTTTTTGACTTTTTTACACGTTTTCAGGTGTGAGGAAACCAAAAATATCAAAATGGGTATGGTGTCCGTCTGTAGGGTGTCTGTTAGTTAGTCCGTTAGTGTGTTTGTTAGACTGTACACGCTAAAATTATATGCTGGTTTATTTTTTCCTTTATTCACTTTCGTTTCCAAAATAGACTTTTGTAAAAAATATAAACAGCGAACATTTCGGAATAATAAAATTTTAGTAATTATTTTCAACTTACAGTCGGTAACAAAAGTATCCGAACACTAGCAAAAATTCCTATGTAAAAAAAGTAGAGTTAGTACTGTTTTGTTAAATAAATCCTTGTCGAATCATGTTCTTAGACTGACTAAGAACAGGATTCGACAAGGATTTATCTAATATAACAGTATTACAGTCGGCTGCAAAATTATTCGAGCACTAGCAATAATCCTTGCCAAAAAAAAGTACACTTAATACAGCTTTGTTAAATAAATCCTTGTCGAGTCATGTTCTTAATCAGTCTAAGAACATGATTCGACAAGGATTTTCTTAGAAAAACAGTATTAAGTGTACTTTTTAAATATAGGAATTATTGGCTAGTGCTCGAATAATTTTGCAGCCGACTGTAACTCTACTTTTTTAATATAGGAATTTTTGCTACTGTTCGGACTTCGGATACTTTTGTTACCGACTGTACGACAGAAGAGAGAAAATTTTTAACTTCTGGTTTTCGATCGATTTATACTATTTTTAGAGGTGCAGAACGCAATCTGACACTTTTCGTAGGAACAATGCTTTCACGCTGGGTTTTGGACCCACCCACATACCCCTCCCCCCTCCCCCCCCCCCCCCCCCCCCAAAAAAAAAAAAAAAAAAAAAAAAAATTCGGACTTTTTTTTTTTTTTTTTTGTTTACCCACTTAAAAAACATTGGGTTTTTTAAATCTAATAAAAATTTTCACTTTTTAAAAATTAATTTATTATATTTTACATATATTTTCTTACTTAACATTATCATACATATATATGTAATATTATAATTATATATGTAAAATAATTATTATACTATATATACTAATTATGTATATATCTTCATAACATAGCATATCATATTAGTTACATATAGTATGCCAGTTTAAAATTATGTAATTATTTTTCAACTTTATTATTTAGAAAAATTTAGAATTATTTATAAAAAATCCATGCATATCAACCATATATCTTCAATATCTCTTTAGAACAGAACAATTTTGAAAAAAGAAAGATGAGAATAAATGAACAAAATTGCAAGCTTCTATTTGAAAGTCACGATGTTAAAAAAAGTAATAATTTGCCTAAAATTCTAAAGCTTTAACAACAAATATTAAACATAACTAACGCAAAAATTGGGGCTCTTTTACCGCCCTTCACAAACATCAAATTCATTAAAACAGTCTTACAATTTCGTTCAATGAAATACTTTTGACTTGATAATAAATATTTATATAGAACGACTGGTAAAATAAAAGGTGTTACATGATTATATATATATATACATACTTGCCAACCATCTCATTATGAACCGTATAATGTTTAGTACCCGCTTTTTTTTTCACACCAATAATTGTTTAGAGTAATTTTAGTCTTATTTAATCGTAACAACATTTGGAGAGAATAACTCTAAAAATATAGTGGTGCGAGAAAAGGGGCGTTTTTTCTGGGGGCGTTAACAATTGTACGGTTATTAATGAGATGGTTGGCAAGTATGTATATATATATATTTTTTTTTAACAAAAATAATTTTTTTTTTTTTTTTTTTTTTTTTTTTTTTTACAAAAATGGGCCCTAAAAATTAAAATATGGATCGACTCTCATTGGTATGGATAACTTTCATTTGTATTCCTTTATTAAAATTAGTTTTCAAATATGAATAAAATATGTCAGTATCAATATTAGCAAAAATTTAAAAAAAAAAAAAAAAAATCATACTTTTTTTATTTTAACCATATAAAAATGCATAACTATTTGTAATATGAAAATCATATATGGAAGGGTTAATATATATATATATATATATATATATATAACTAGTTTTAATTTTACACAAAATAGCTTAATAATAAAAAATTACTTAAATTTAAAATTGTGATAAAATACTGAAAAGAATGAAATAAAAAGTTCATTTTACTTCCATTCCTCAGTTTAGGCTAAGCCAAATATTAAGAATATGATGGTCATTTAATTTTTAATTAATTATAATTAATTGCCATTATTTTGTAATAAGTTTTCTTTTAGTCTAAAACTGTTCTCTTTTGAAATAAACTTAAAATTAAAATCCAACAGTGTTATGCAATGTTTAATATAAAAAATCCAATTAAACCCAAAATACCCCCACCAGGACTTTTTTAAAAAAAAAAAAAAAAAAAAAAAAAACGGGATTTTTAAAACTCTGTTCTTACACCAAAGGAGAAGTCCCCTCCGAGGCGTCCGAGGGGGGCAAATTTTCAATATGGGTATCTTTCAAAATAACTCGTCAATATCTTTAAAGCAAATTTATTTCTCTTTCAAAAAAAAGAAAAAGAAAAAAAGACCTACTTTGGACTTTTAGTGTTATACTTGTATATATATATATATACAATCATCTGCATTCGTCATGGAAAATATTTTTTATAAATAATAAACTTACTAAATTATTTGTACTGCGTAGGTTTGTATGGGAAAATATAGAACAAATCTTTGTAATGGCCAAAACACATTAGTCAGAACATGTCCATCTCTGTATGAGGAAAAAAAAAAGCAGCAATTGTATCTCAGGAACTACCACACAGAATTTATTATAAATTTATTTGAAGTTGTACCTTGACATAAATTGAGCCTATCCAATCCACTTTTGGTGCAAATCGTGCTACAGGTGTCGCTACTATACTGCGATTTCTATTTAAGAGAAGGTCGTATGTAAGGTTCTTTGTTTATAATCGAACAAGATTTGATATGTGAGAGGATCGTTGTGAAAAAGTATGCTGATTGAATTTGGGTGCATATCGGCCGATAGGTGACACTAGTATGGTGCAATTTTGCCTCTGAAAGTGAAGGCTATATCTCAGATTTTTTTTGTACATAATTGAACAAAATTTTGTATGTGAGAGAACTATTATGAAACTCTATGCTGATTCAATGTGGGTGCCTATCGGCCAACAGGAGATGCTGCTGCACTTCCCCTTGTATAGAAAGGCTAAATTTCAACTTCTATGCCCTATAAATGCACCAATCAAGTTAACAATTATGAAATCGAATGCTAATTTGATTATATAATGTTAATAATTTGAGTGTATATCGGTCGACAGCTGACGCTGCAATTACTCAACTTCTGTGATTTTCACTTGTCACCAAATTTCCTATGTAAAGACGTTATTGTATAAAGCTATTTAATGATTAAACATTTGTTCATGTTAAATAGTAGTTAGTAGTACTATTTTAAAAAAGGATATAGAAGACAGTGTTGTGATGGCCAGAACATACTAGTTTTATAATGAACTCAACATCCAAACAGCTTCATGAAAATCAAAATGAAGAGAAGACATGTTTTTACAGTTTATGATTATTAACAAAGTTTTTATTGATTACCTCGTCAAAAAAATCATTAGAATACCATACATTTAATGTGAGTTGCTGCATCAAATAAATCATGCTGGAAATGAAATTAGAGAATATAAAAAAAACAAGAATGCATTCCCTGGGGAAAACGTGAATGTTAACCATGCAGTTATTATCGCTTGAAATATTTACGCTCAAGAATTTTCAGTACTTATATTTTGTTAATCATTTTATATTTTATGAATATGAGTTAAATCGCACAACTCTTAAAAGTGTGCCATTATTACAACATATTTTGCTGTTATACGATGGTTTCTAAATGTCTTCCCTTCTTTTATGCACAACTAATATAAACAAATTATTATATGAATATGAAAGTTTTAGTGACACATTCGTTATTATAATCATTAATCAAATTGTGGAATACTTTAAAACCAGGAATAATTTATAAATCGATATTAAAGGCACCTATTCTTAAACGTCTATTTGAAAAAAAAAAAATATATCCGAAAAAAGAAAAATAATAATAATAATAATCTGGTGTGACACGCACACGACTTTGTCTTACTCGGCATTTCAATACTATAAAAGACAGAATTCAAATTAAGTGGTAAGATGAGCACTGTATGTAAACACTGAAAAAAAAAACTGAATAAAGTAACTTGGTGTTACACTCACACGACTTTCTCTTGCCTTGCAGTGCATTCCAAAACCATAAAGACAAATTGAAGATAAGGGAAGGATAACAAGTATTATATATAAACCTACGTTAAAAACAGCTCAAACTAACCTTAGGAACAGTTGTATTTGGCAAGTAACTCTGTGTGAATACTATCCCCCCCCCCCATCGTTTAAACTAGACCTTATATAGATATCTATATAATGGCTATGGTTTAAAGATGGTATCTAAAATTATATAGAATTCAAATATTTTAATAAATTTAAAAGTTTATCCAAAATTTATTCCCACGACTTTCAACCGCTCTCTAGTCCTTGAAACTTATCAATCTTGATAAAACTCTTCAAATATAGCAACCTCACACAGTCGAACCCGGTTAACGTGAACACGCTTAACGACTAACGTAAATTACTTTTAACATGAACTGTTTTCATAATACCCGTCAAAATGAAGATTAGTGCAGTTATATGAAGATTAGTTACTGATAGCATGAATTACTGATGACACGAACAATTTTTTTTGTTCCCCTTAAGATTCACATTAACGAGGTTGACTGTATAAACTTTAAAGAAAAAAAAAAAATGCACGCCATTTAAATATTGTAAATTACGCTGTTAAAAGACATACACAAAGTTCAACCATAAAAAAAATTTAATTTAGTATTTAGGAAAAAAGCGTAATTATGGAAAAACCAAGCGCTGAACTTAAAAAAAAAAAAATAATAATAGGTAATAATAATTCTTTATTAACCGTATGGATACGACGAGTTAATTTTAATTACTGAACAGTTTTACTGGACGTGGTAAAATATAGCAAAACACTTCCACCAATTAACATCAATAAAAAAAATAGGTTTTCGCTTAATTATTGGCAACGCTGTACATCTATAAATTATGTACATGCTACTTTGTGTACTTGGTTTGGGGACAAAATCTCGCGAGGACAAAATCTCGTCTACAGAGATGAATAAAAAGCAAAAAGGAGTTGGTAATTATTATTAATAATAATGACCATCTTCTGTCAGGAACGATTCCGGTTTAGACCGCTTCAAAACAGAGACTTTTGGTAGCCTTCCCCCCCCCCCCTTAGAAATGCTATGTATTTTTTTTTTTTTATTAATCTGCATAAATGTTACATTATTAGAAATTTCTTTCAAAACTGAACACTTTTTGTGCTTGCACTTTTCCCTTAATCTCAATATGTAAAAAGATTTCAACGAAAGTTTATAACTACCATTGCAATTCTAAAATACCCATGGAGGATGAAATTAAAATGTAATATAAAATTCAATCATAAAAATTATGGGCTAATAGTTATTACATCATGTTCTTGCAATCATGATAATGTACTTATCTGATATAAACAAACAGTTGATTGTGACGTCATATTTATCAAATTAGTTAAAATGAATAAGGTTACAAATAAGGTACCTAGGGTTACTTCGTTACAAATATGGTACCTTATTTGTAACGAAGTTTTCATTAGATATTTTAGAATTAACTAAAATATGAAAATAATTTCAAAATTGAACATTTAAATTTATGATTGTTGCCAAAAAATTTTACCAGTTATTGTTATATATATATATATATATATATATATGTAGTATAAGCCCCTTGCTTCCCCTAACGTTGGAATCCAAAACTGCCCAGCTTCCTTTGCCGTAGCCTGTATCTTCGAAGCGGGATGAACTAGCATTGCAGACGGCGAGCACAGAATCTTAGAGGAAGGACGTAGCTGTGACGTGAGACGGACGCCACTTCCGGAGCACACGTTTTCACCGACAGGAGCTGAGAGCGTTCAGAGAGATAGAGCTCAGTTGACGGATGGATGACGACGAGTGCATATAGACGATAGCACCTCGTTCTGTGGACGACGAAAGTTCGCTGAAATGACGTTCTGTACTAGGCTGCGTACTTTTAAGTGATCAAATCGGAAGTTATGTGTAATCCTCTTTTGACAAAAACTGTAAACTTTGACCGTTTAAATATGACTGTTCTAGTCGGCCGTTCAATACTAATTTAAACTATAATCATTGTAAATATTTGTATAAAGTACTTTAATCTTTTATTAAATTTTAAGTGATTAATAAGAATTAGTTTTTATTGTTTAATGCCCACGAAAAATTGGCCATCCCACAAGTCAGAAGTGGGATGGAACGTGAATTTTGAACTAACGTAAATTTTGATGGAACGTTGAAAAAAGAACTATTTTTTTTTTAATTCGTCGAACTTTTTAAAATATAGACTGAACTTTAATTAAAATAAACATTTAATAGACTGAACTTTTCATTGATTTTAAAACTTTGATTGAACTGTGTGTCTACGAATGAGATACGGTGTTAAATTACATTGAAGCTTTTGTGCGGAGTGCTTTGTCTATTCTGAAATTATTATTGGATGATAAGATGCATAAAGTGTGATCTGTGGTTTCTGCGGAACAGCTACGAATCGTCTAGACAGAGGTTTGAGCAAGAAATTTGCATCTGCTGTTGTTTCTGTTCTACAAAGGTACGTGAACTTTTGTTTTGCTACATGATGGTATCATTAGGGGACATTCCTAAAATTGGTATTGCACTAGGAAAAGAAAAGTATAATAAAATTAAAATTCTGCATCGGTTTCTTTTTAATGATGAAGGTGATCGAAAAAACCGTTGCAGAATAAAAAAATTCTCCAGATTTAATTTTGCCGTTGATGATGAAGAGTATATTCAAAAACAAAAATTTATAGATGACAATTTTTCGCTGAACGAGCTAATTGCCATCAGTTATTTATTAAATGTTTCGTTCAATGGCAATAAAGAAGAATTAAGAGACAGGTTATTATTGAAGTTATGTAACATTGAAACACTAAAAGAAAATTCTGAGAATGATTCGGATGATGATAACTCTGAAAATGAATCTAGCAGTGATAGTGACGTTTCGAAAACTGATTCCTCGGTGCAATGCCATAATGATAATGATAATGATAATGATGATGATTATAATAAAGCTAAAACATGTAACGTTAATTGTGGTAATATTAATAATTCTGGAACACATGGTGCAGCTATCTCATTCACTGACTTTGAAAATAATATCTCAAAATTTAGCGGTGAGCCGCATGAAAATATAATTGAGTGGTTCACTGATTTTGAAGAAATATCTCATATGTTTAATCTTAATGAACTACAAAAAATTATTTTTTGTAAACGATTTTTGATCGGAAACGCTCTATTATTCATTAAATCTGAGAAAGCGCTATTAACGTATAAAAAATTTAAAAAAGCGCTTATTGAGGAATTTAAAACAGAAATAAATTCCGCCTCATTGCATGACATATTAAGTAAAAGGAAAATAAGAGGCGATCAGTACAGAATATTGCTTTAAAATGCGTGAATTAAGTAAAAATGGGCACATTGATGATGCCGCAATCATGCACTATGTGATCCAAGGAATTAATGATAAATCTGAGAACAAAATTATGTTGTATGGGGCTAGAAACCTTCATGATTTCAAAGAGAAAATTAAATTGTACGAAGTATTTAAGAGAGATAGTGATAAAAATTAATTTAGATTTGATAAAGTAGATAATGCAAAACCGAAACCCGTAAGATATAATGTACATGAAAAATTTAATCCTAAAAGTGAAGTAAACAAACTTTGTTATAACTGTGGTGATAAAAACCATTTGTCTAGAGACTGCCCTCATAGAGAAAAAGGTTTTAAGTGTTTTTCATGCAAACGTTTTGGGCATAAGAGCTCGGAATGTCCGGGTTCAAAACCCGAAGTTGAGGCATTGTGTATTGGCGTAAATCAAAACCTAAACAAAAATATTTTCATTAACAATGTAAATTTTACAGGCATTATTGATACGGGGAGTGAAGCAACACTGTTGCGAAAGAATGCTTTTAACAAATTGAATGTTGATAGATTAAATCATATGAGTACCACTTTGAAGGGGATCGGGAAAAGTTCCGTAAAGCCGTTAGGCTCATTTGATGCTAATTTGAAAGTCGATAATTTTGAATCTGAAACTAATATTTATGTTGTAAACAATGATGTAATACCCTATGACGTAATCATTGGAATGAATGTGTTAATGTTAAGTGAGACGACGATAAATGAAAAGGCATCTTTATAAAAAATAAATCTAGTTCTCTTGAGGTAAACTTAGTAACAGTTCTTCCAGTAGATGCATATAAAAATGAAATTAAGACGAATATTGTTATTGATGCCCCCATTAACTGTAAAAAGATAATTTCTGAGAAATCCCCAGAAATAAATGAAACATTGAATAGTGTTGGAAAATGTAAAAATAAAACCCCTCAACCTGTTATATTATCCCAAACATCATTAGAATCTTCCAAAAAAGCCGTAAGTGAAGATAATGACGACGACGAGAATGACGAAAGGGATGACGATAAGAAGATGCTTTCAAAGGACGTTAATAGTGAAGATGATGACAGTGACAAAGAGGAGGAGCCTCGACGAAAGAAACAAAGTCAGACGAATATTTTCCAAATAGATGATGACAGTGAGGAAGAGAAGGAGCCTCGACGAAAGGAACGAAGTCAGACGAATATTTCCCAAATAAAATTGCAAAATCAAGAAAACACTTCTTCGAAGAAAAACGAGAAACGAATCCTACTTGAAAAGATTTCGCAGTTAGCAGAAAAGCTGAAAGAGTTAAAGGAAAAAGTTGAAGAAAATTCCAAACTTCTTAAAAGAAAGAAGTTGAGAAAAAAGCCCTTGACAATAGATTCCATTGATTGTAAAAGACAGAATTGCCCAAAAGAAGAGACTGCCGGTATAAATTTGAGAAAATTGTTCATTTCATCCCTTCCATTGAAGACTACAATTAGTGAAATAGCTGTATTATTTCCCAAAGCTATGCAAATACAGTTAGAAGTTTTCCCTGGACATAAGAGTGCTACTATAAACTTTATGACTGAACAAGAAGCTGCAGAGGCTTTAGAAACAACTGAAACTGAAAATGACCAATTAGAGGTTCTCAAGTTTGAATCCCAAGTTAACTTTGGGTCCCAGAGTAAAGAATTGCGTAAACATGACAAAGAACAATTTATCAAAGATAAAGAGAAAAATAAAACAAAATATAAATTGCGTAGACAACCACCAAAAACTAGTGAAATAGGCGACCAAGTTGCCATAAAACCAGAACTAAAGTACTTTTGTAACTGGAAGACTGTGAAAATAAAAAATGAAAATATTTGTGATGTGATCAAGGATGGATGGCATGAAGGCCCCCGTGGCACATCCACTCATGCCAAATTCCTCATACGAGGGATAACTTAATTTAAAAAAAAAAAGAAGAATATCAAATTTGTATATGTACTGTAAATAAGTTTGTTATTATTTTGTGTTGCTTTTGTGTGTTTTTTTTCTTTTTGTATTTTTCAGTGTGGCCGCCTGGAGGACCAGTCGACGCAGGATGGCCGATACTACCGGCCCCTTGCTACCCCTAACGTTGGAATCCAAAACTGCTCAGCTTCCTTTGCCGTAGCCTGTATCTTCGAAGCGGGATGAACTAGCATTGCAGACGGCGAGCGCAGAATCTTAGAGGAAGGACGTAGCTGTGACGTGAGACGGACGCCACTTCCGGAGCACACGTTTTCATCGACAGCAGCTGAGAGCGTTCAGAGAGAGAGAGAGAGAGCTCAGTTGACGCAGGGGGGTGCCATTTCATAGATGCGCGAATTTTTAGCGATTTGAGATTTCTCGCGCACTACGTCATAAGGAGGATGGATCAAATCTTGTTTACATTTGAAATAACTGTGTTTAAATTGCGTTTTTATGATTTAATTTTTTTTCTTTTCTTTTAATCGAATTTGCTTAAATGTACCGTGTGATAATCTTAATCTACGTCTTTTGTTGCTTCCTTGACACACTCCGTATTAGAGCACATAATTTTTTTAAAGAATAGATTATTGAAAGTGATAGAACATTGATGAAAAACTGTGATGTATAATAGCAATAGATAGATTGCTCATAAAATCAAATCATGTAAGTAATATATCATCGTGTATATTATATCATACATTTTCAAGATCAGAAGTAATAAATCAAAGAGATATTAAATTAGCACTAATCATTTAATAAGTATGTTTGTTAAATGTTTATGCTACTTCCCTTCGATTTTCAAGTATACTCTTTTGAAAGCAGACAGTAGCCAATGCCTGCTGTCTGCTGTCAAAAGTGACCTTTTTTTTTTATTCAAATAGGGACATAATTAAGATTTTGTTAAAATTTATTATCTTTATGAAACATGAAACAAATTGTGGTATCTCATAATAAACAAAATGTTTAAGTTATGTAGTTGTTAAAAATGAGTACACACAAAAATATTCCTGCAGTTCAAAATTAAATTTGCAGTTAATACAATTAAAATGAAATAAACTTGTGTGTAGAAAAAAAAAAAAAATCTTAGGTACTTTTTATTTTATTTTATTTTTTTTTCTTTCTTTAATCCTCTGTAGAAAGCATCTGGATAATTGAAAATTTTATGAAATTTTTTTTATGTAGTAACACATTTCAATGTAGCTTTTGTAATAACATGTTAAAAGTGTCAGTAGTAGCACATGTTTTCCAATGAAAATAGTTTTAAAAATGCCAACATGAGCAAAATGTTTTGAAACTATTTAAACCATATTTAAACAATGAATATAATTTTTCTTTTGTAAAAAATTGTTGATCATTTCTTAAACATTTTGGAGTATTATTATATATATATATATAAAACCACAGAACTGAGGTTTAAAAGTAATAAGTACAAAACTTTGAATAAACACCATAAAATGCAAGAGTTCACAATAATTGTTTCAGGTGAAAAGAAAACATGACCCTTCGGCAGCGCTTTCTTGGCAGCACTCTTACCTACTTTATTCGCCTTGATGAAGTGTTGTATTTTCTTTTAACCTGAAACAAATGTTGCAAGTTCTTGCATTTTATGGTGTTTATTCGAAGTTTTATATTTATTAATTTGGAGTATATTTACTGACAGGGTTTAACCTGGCAAAAAAATTACTTTAGCATTTTAGTGAAAATAGGCTAGCACTATTTTAGCTTTTTCGAAAGTTAATTAATTCTTTGGATACCATTGATTTCTTTTACTTACAAGGAACATCACCCAAGTGTCCGGCTCGGATTTCAATGAGTGAGAGGCGTTTCTTTTCTAGAGGCGTTTCTTTCATATTTGATATGCTATCAAATTTTACTCAAAAATTTGTATTTATACAGCAAGTGACTACTCAAATGAATAATTCAGTTGAAATAATTTTCAGTACTACTATAAATTTTCATTTGTAACTTAAACATGAAATCCCAAAATCATTTTGCTTTGTTTTTAAACTGTGCTATCATAATGTTAGACCCACCACCACGTATAATTTTTTTTTTTTTTTTTTTTTCCTACTGCCCTTCCCTCTTTTTCGGTGCAAGAATGAAAAAAGTGATCATCAGTCCATTCTCATATCAGACTTTTTTGTATATTCATATTGCTTTCCGCTACAGTACAGATTTTCATGCAAGACAAGTTAGCTGTATCCGAAGGTCTTGTTTTCATGTACATGAAGCATATTACTGATTACATAAATACATATATGCATATTATTGATTGCTGCAGTACAAAATTTCATACATTTCTTCTTGAATTCTTCATACACTTGGAATTTAACAACTAAAAATTCGGTAAGTGATTTTAGTACCCTTCTAATTTCTGCTATTAAGGAACCTATTTTATTTGTAAACTGATACTAATAATTATTTTGAAATATATTATCATGCTGAAACTTTTTTTAAATGGGGAAATAATAAATTTAATATGAGTTTAAAGTCTGACATAAATATTAAATTCTTCTATTTCCAATATTTAGTTTATTTTTAATATTAAAATTCATAATATTGAAGTATTTAAAAGGTAAACAAACGTATCATAATATTACAGATAACTGAATATATTATGTATTTCTTTTTAAATTGAAAATTATAAGTGTTTTATTTTGAACAAACTATTTTAAAGAATGTATTTTTATTTCATTTTTACTCATAAAATTAAAATTCATGATTTTACTGAAATATCTGAAATGTAAACAAACAAATCACGCTAGTACAGCAAAATTTATATATTTTAGATTTTTTTAAACAAATACGTGCGCTTTCTTTTGAGCAAAACATTTAAATAACAACTGCATTTTTATTTCATTTTAATATAATTTAAATTCATCGTCTTATTGAAGTAATTCATGACAATATTGAAGTATTTAAAAGGTAAACAAACATATCAATATTACAGATAACTTCATATATTGTGCAGGGATGGAACACGGGCGCAGAATTCATACCACTATCGATGTAAGAAAATTTTCTACTTCTTAAATCAACGATATTATAAGTAGAGAAATTTCTTAAACGGATTCCGGTATGAATTCTGCGCCCGTGTTCCATCCCTGATTGTGTATTTTAAATTTAAAAATATAAGTGTTTTATTTTAAACAAATATTTTAAAAAATGTACTTATATTTTATTTTTACTCATAAAACTAAAATTCATAATTTTACTGAAATATCTGAAATGTAAACACACATATCGCGATCGTACAGTAAAATGTATGTATTTTATATTCTTTAAAATATATATATGTGCTTTCTTTTGAGTAAAACCATTAAATGACTGCATTTTTATTTCATTTCATTTTAATATAATTGAAATTCATCGTTTTATTGAAGTATTATAAATGTAAACAAATGCATAGCAATGTTGCCGAAAACGCGAAAGCTTTATAATTTTTTATGAACTTATATGCATTTAAAATAAATATTTTAACGAATGTACTTTTATTTCATGTAATACCGTACATGATTTTCGTTTTTGGGTAATATTTATACCAGATTATAGGATATATTTTTTAGTAAGTAATAGCTAGCTCTGGGCGAACAGCCGTGTATCTTGTATCGTAGTTTGTTTCTATCTTTCGCCACGTGACGTTTCACTTCTGCTTGCTTCTGATTGGCTACTCTTCAAATGGCCCAACCTTATAATATAATAGAAGAACCTTGAGTTGACGGATGGATGACGACGAGACTAGCGCTTCAATGTTAAGCTCGATCCCTACGAAGTGGATCATTCTATTTAATTTGCAGGTAAATCGGTAGACAGAGGGATGGGAACCTTTGCTTGCGATCGCGCGCGCGAGGTGTGAGTGTTTACGATTTTGATTTGGCTCGTGGTTGTTGCTTATTGCTTAATTCTTTCTTGACAATTTTAAGTTCATCTTGACTCCTGTCAAAGATTTGATTGGACGAGATAATTTTTTTTTTTTTTTTTTTTTTTTATTTATCGCAAAAAAAGCTCTGGGGCTAGTGTTGTCGGATGATCGAAAGTAAATTTCTCCAAACAGTTCTCAAATTTCTTCAAGTTAAGGTGATATATATACGTTTTTTTTTTTTTTTTTTTTTCCAAAAGAAATTTCAAACTGTTTTTTTTTTTTTTTTTTTTTTTTAAGTTTAAAAATATTTACCAAATTTAAGCTCACATATATATTGAGTAAACAATAAATTTAATATAATTATGATTATTTTATTATTATCCTTTTTTGGATGTATCTATGTCGCAACATGAAGGTTAAAATCTCAGTTCTTGACATTTCAAATTCTACTATCTAAATCAGATTGACAATATTTTTTATGAAATTGTGGTTATTGGTGTTTTTGAATACGCTTACAAAGATGTACAATTAAAAATTTTCACTGCACACATCACACACTCAACTGCATTTTTACTTTCTTCTACATGTAATATAGAGAGAGTATTGGATTCGCGAAAATTTTCGACCTCCGTTTTTTGACGGATCTACACGTTTTGGGATGTCCTGAACACGAATTGATAGTTTTAAAAAAATGTCTGTCTGTCTGTCTGTGGTTTCTTGTTTTCCCCGTATCTCACGAACCAATGAATGAAATTCAACCAAACTTGGTATATAGTTGGACCCTGGCGGGGCATTGTGCTAATTAGATTTGGGAATCAATCGCCCAGCAGGTGGCGCTGTGATCGCAAAATTTCATATTTTTCACCGTATCTCACGAACCAATGAATGAAATTGGACCAAACTTGGTATATAGTTGGACCCTGACATGGAATGGTGCTGATTAGATTTGGGAATCAATCGCCCAGCAGATGGCGCTGTGATCGCATTTTATGTAAACTTTTAACATTTCAGTATAGGACAAAATTTCGTAAAAAGGAACATAATGAGTGTTATTTTAATTTTGTGGTTGTAAAATTAATATGAATTATTGATAACAGTAGTAGTTAACTAGGAAAAAAAAATTGTGCATGTGGGGGCAACGGTTCCCCTCCCGGGGAAGTAAATTTTCAAGATGGGTATCTTTCGAAAGGTCTCGTTCATAATAGTAACAGTTAACTAGGAAAAATATTTTGTGCATGTGGGGGCATCGGTTCCCCCCCAAGTGGGGGGGAAGTACCCTCTCGGGGGGGGGGGGGCAAAGTTTCAAGATGGGTATCTTTCGAAAGGTCTCGTCAATACCTTTAAAACGAATGGTTGAACCATAAATCTGTGATAATTTGAAACAAAGTTATCGATTTTTTTTTACTTTTAACAAAAAAAAACGTTTTTTTTTTTTTTTTTTTTTTTTTTTTTTTTAAACGAAATTTAACCAAACTTGGTATTTAGTTGGTCCCCGACATACACTGGTGCTGATTACATTTGGTGATCAATCGCTCAACAGGTGGCGCTGTGATCTCATGTTTTCTAAATTTTTAACATGGCAGTATAGGACAAAATTTCGTATATATGTACATAATGAGAGTTATTTTTGACTTGTGATTGTAAAATTAATATAATTTATTGATAATAGTAACAGTTAACTTGGAAAAAATTTCTGTGCGTGTGGAGGAAGCGGGGGGGGGGGGGGGGTAAATTTTGAAGATGGGTATCTTTCGAAAGATCTCGTCAATACCTTTAAAATGAATGATTGAACTATAAATCTGTGATAATTTAAAACAAAGTTATCGATTTTGTTTACTTTTAACAAAAAAAAAAAAAAAACTTAGAAAAAAAATTCGTTTTTTTTTTTTTTTTTTTTTTTTTTATATTGTTACTGATTGAATATGTATTACTTTTAACAAAAAAAAAAAAAAAAAAAAAACCCTTAGGGGAAAAAAAAAAAAAAAAAAAAAAAAAAAAAAAAAAAGTAATTTTTTTTTAAATATTGTTACTGATTAAATATGTATAGGAAAATATAGAAGAATGTCTTGTGGTGGCCACAACATACTAGTTTTTTTAATATTGTTACTGATTGAATATGTATAGGAAAATATAGAAGAAAGTCTTGTGGTGGCCACAACATACTAGTTTTCTTTAATTGTGACTGGGGAGTAAACATTTTTTAAGTTTTCCTGAATTTCTTTGTACAAGAAAATCAACTTGCACTGCAAAATATAGGAAATAAATATAGTTCAAATTTCTTCAAAACATGCTTTAAATCATCTATATACTTATAGTTGCAACTTTTGAAAAAGAAAAGGATTGAAAAGTGTGAATTGATTAAATAAAAAAAAACAACAAAAAAATACAGTTCTCACTCGGCTTTTTTTTTTTTTTTTTTTTTTTTAATGCCCTGTCTGTCAAAAGAAAGGAACAATTTGTACTTGTTTATGTTGATATAGAATGTTTTACATTCATTGCATGTATTGTAGCTAATGTTAATTAATAATAATAATAATAATAACTTGCACTATATTTTTAATCATACAGTGCATTGTTTTCAATCAATGTCCAATTCAATGCGCAATTGATTTCAATCATATGATGAAAATAATATTTTAAGTGCAATTATATTAAAGTAATAATGCATTAAACTGATTTTATTCCAGTAAATAATCTTAAAGCATTACATTAAAACTTGTTTTGCGGTACACCACCTTTTCACTAATGAAAACTAAGTTTTACATTACCCTCCTTTTCTTGCATTAAGTATAATTTAATGTAAGGTTTATTCACTTTTTTTTTTTTTTTTAACATGAATGTAAATAGAAACAAAATAAAGTCATTTTCGTTTATTAATATAATATTAATTATCTTATACTTGCTATTTAGTAATATTTGGAAAAGCTTTCATAAATATTACTGTTAAAATTTACCAAGTACATGAGGATTTTGTCAATTTTTACCTGAATTGCCTGAATTCAGATTCTCATAGATATATGAGGGGAGGGGGAGAAAAAGAAGAAACTATTTTCGTGCGTATGTTAAGAGGAAAAAAAAAAAAAAAAAAAAAAAAAAAAACTGAGTCCGAAATTGAAATTTATCGTAATTCTATTGAACCTAACCTGAATCTCTTCTCCGACCGTCCTATTAGCTCAGTGCATTTGCATTTATCTCCAAAAATAAGTAATAATAATTAAAAAAAAACGAAGTCCGAAATCGCAATCTATCGTATCTCCCCTTCTGCTTCCTATCCCTCCGTTTACGGTCTGTCTTACCTGCAAATTAAATAGAATGATCCACTTCGTAGGGATCGAGCTTAACATTGAAGCGCTAGTGACGACGAGTGCATATAGACGATAGCACCTCGTTCTGTGGACGACGAAAGTTCGCTGAAATGACGTTCTGTACAAGCTGCGTACTTTTAAGGGATCAAATCGGAAGTTATGTGTAATCCTCTTTTGACAAAAACTGTAAACTTTGACCGTTTAAATATGACTGTTCTAGTCGGCCGTTCAATACTAATTTAAACTATAATCATTGTAAATATTTGTATAAAGTTCTTTAATCTTCTATTAAATTTTAAGTGATTAATAAGAATTAGTTTTTATTGTTTAATGCCCACGAAAAACTGGCCATCCCACATATATATATTTATGTTTTGAGGGGGAGCGGGAGGCATAAGATGAAATAATGTTTTCATGCGAAAAATTAAAAAATATTAAATTTGCCCATGCATATAAAAAATACTTATTAAAACGAGTCGAAGAAGGAAGCGAAATATGTACTGGGTTATATTACGATAAATATGATATATAATACGTTATATTAGACCTATCGTCCTGGGTTAGTAGGTATTTTCGTTAAAAGAAATAGTTTGTTCGTTCGGTGCAACTTGCACGTTAGTCCCGTCAGGTACAACTTGCATATTAGTCCCGTCAGGTGCAACTTGCACAGTCCCCTTTAAATATAGTGTCCAGCAAAGCAGGCAAAGCATTCGTTGATTCACTACCGTAATTGGTTTCACATTCCGTCATTTTTGACGGGGTTATATACTAGTTAATAATGTTGTACAAAATTTCATGAAAACACATACCTTAGTCAGAGCATTGACATACAGACAAACCCACCTGTTAAAAATTTCTGTAAATTTAATGTAAATATTTATCCAGAGTCTCTGTAAATTTGCAGTAATTCTTAGTTAAAAGTGAATAATCGAGATTCTCAGTCTTTATTCTGTATTTTTACCTAATTTTATTATTTATTTTTTTAATTAAAATTAAAAATGATAGTTTCTACTTTAACTATAGAATTCCAAATCCGAACTATATTCTCACCAAGGATTAATTAAATTAATATTAGTTATAAAAATGAATGTATAAAATAAGTTTTTTAACATCTCCGTTTATTTTTCTCTGTAATTTTACGTAAGACTTAAGATAATAGATTACACAGAGTTTTGTGTTGAAATTTTTAACAGTGCACCGCAATAATTATTATAAATTTTGCTTAAAAGAGTTTTAAAACTATGTTTATTAATTTTATCAAGATTAATCATAATGTATTCAGTCCTGCTCATCAGTTTTAAACTTTTTAATTTAGATTTGTGAACAGTGTTCAGCTTTGATGTCAACAGTGATGTATAATATTTTTAAAGTGTATTTTGAATGGTGAAAAGCAAATGATAAAATAACTTAAGTATAGATAAAATAATGAAATTCCACTCTATGATATATATATGTATAACTATATATTTACTTATTTTAATTGATTAATTTATATTTATAAGGCCCTGCGTCCCTCTCCAGAGATCACATGTAACACAAATTCAAATTTTTAAATAGATCGTATCGTTTTTTTGACGCGATATTTTGTCCGGATCCCTATGTACTTAAATACAGTCCTATATTAATAACATATGGCAGAACCTGAAA
The DNA here is from genome assembly GCA_963930645.1 of Salticus scenicus. NCBI lineage: Eukaryota > Metazoa > Arthropoda > Arachnida > Araneae > Salticidae > Salticus > Salticus scenicus. Next base: position 209,776,233 of record OZ005662.1, read on the forward strand.
TGCACTTTCAGCAATTTCCTAGTAAAATATTCTACATTCTAGTTATTTTGGTTAGCCCATTAAACGAATGGTGAATGATTTTCATATCATATTCTAACTGAGACATATTTTTATTCAATCTCATTTGGTTTAGTGCAGTTGCAGTCTATAGATGTTGAACTGTACTTACCAAAAAATTCACCTATAGACATAATATAGTTGAATTCTCTTGGATGTCTCTGTACACGAAACATTGGCTCGATCTCAACGAAAAGTAGAATATAGTATCCCTGTGTGATATATAAGGTGTGCCCAAATGAAAAGGAGACCTTAGCTGTAACCAGGGTTGGCTTAATTTTGCCCGACCAGAAAAAACCCGGGTGCGTTTTTTCAATAAAACCCATTTGAAAAAACCCAAGATAAAACCTGAAGGAAAATGCGTGCTGGCTACAGGTTGTATTTGAACCAGGGACGTTTAGGTAGAGACGTACCTCTAGACAAAAGGTTAACTCATTGTCCATCTGTAAGTTAGGATTATCTACACTTGAATGGTGTTGATGGCGTCGCTACAGTAATGAAGGAAAATGCGTGCTGGCTACAGGTTGTATTTGAACCAGGGACATTTAGGTAGTAATCCAGAGACATGCCTCTAGACAAAAGGTTAACCCTTTGTCCATCGGTAAGTTAGGATTATCTAACACTTGAATGGCGTAGATGCTCTATAATTAACTTCACTCTTAACTCTCCTGAATTTCAATTACTTTTGTTAGGAAAAAAAAAAAAAAAAGAATTGTATGGCCCCCTTTTTTTTTTATTTAGTTGCGGGACTCCGATCGATTTCCTGTGCCCCTTGGGGCGCCCTGCTCACCTCTTAATTCCTTTTCGCCGTCCAGACTGTCTTCGTCAACGCACGTAACAGCCCTCTATTACACTTAGGTTTTTACTTTCCGAACACTATAGTGAGGAAAGTATTGTAATCATGTCAAAAATCCGAATTCGAGATTTTGATGTTTCTATACGTTTTGAGGTCCCCTGAGTCCGTTTTCACTATTTTTACGATGATGTATGTATGTGTGTATGTGTGTATGTGTGTATGTTTGTGAACACGCTAGCGTCTAAAGGCTTTGTTCGATTAACCTGAAAGTTGGTACGTATATTGTAAGTCACCATAGTACGAACCCTATAGATTTTGGTGAATCTAGCACTTATAGTTTTTTTACAGGGACACAAAGAAAAATTCTTTATCATTATGGCCTATGGGACCAAAATCTTAAAAGTGCGATAGCATCTAAACGCCTTATTCAATTGAGCAAAAATTTTATACCCATATTATAGGTCACAGATACTCAATCTGTATAGATTTTGGAGAATCTAGCACTTATAGTTTTTTTACAGGGACACAAAGAAAAATTCTTTATCATTAAGGCCAATGGGGCCAAATTTTTAAAAGTGTGATAGCGTCTAAACGCCTTATTAATCTGAGCAAAAAAATTGTACACATGTTATAGGTCGCATTTGCACCAACTGTATAGATTTTGGTGAATCTAGCACTACAGTTTTTTTACAGGGACACAAAGAAAAATTCTTTATCATTATGGCCTATGAGACCAAATTTTTAAAAGTGCGATAGCATCTAAACGCCTTATTCAATTGAGCTGAAAATTTGTATGAATATTATAAATCACTGTTGCACTAACTATAAGCATTTTGGTGAATCTAGCATCTATAGATTTTTACAGGGACAAAACGAAAAATTCTTTATCATTATGATCTAAGGGCTCAAAGTTCAGTAGCGTTAAATAAAACCTCGTGTGATATATGGAGAAAAAAACACTCTATTATGGTTTTCTCTCTTTTGTTTGTTTAGCAATTCCTCTTTCTTTATTTTATATACAAAACTGTTAGTTACTCAATGTTCGGAAAGTCGAGTGGAGTCACTCCAGATTTTTTTTCAAGGAGTTGTTTATTTATTTTTATTTTATTTTTTTATTTTTATTTTTATTACTTTCTTCTATATGTAATATAGAGAAAGTATTGGATTCGCGAAAATTTTCGACCTCCGTTATTTGACGGATCTACACGTTTTGGGATGTCCTGAACACGAATTGATAGTTTTTTTAAAATGTCTGTCTGTCTGTCTGTGTGTCTGTCTGTGGTTGCGTTTTTTTCACCGTATCTCACGAACCAATGAATGAAATTCAACCAAACTTGGTATATAGTTGGACCCTGGCGGGGCATTGTGCTGATTATATTTGGGGATCAATAGCCCAGCAGGTGGCGCTGTGATCGCATTTTATGTAAATTTTTAACATGGCAGTATAGGGCAAATGTTCGTATTTTTCACCGTATCTCACGAACCAATGAATGAAATTCAACCAAACTTGGTATATAGTTGGAACCTGACGGGGCATGGTGCTGATTAGATTTGGAGATCAATCGTCCAGCAGGTGGCACTGTGATCGCAAAATTTCGTATTTTTCACCGTATCTCACGAACCAATGAATGAAATTGAACCAAACTTGGTATATAGTTGGACCCTGACATGGAATGGTGCTGATTAGATTTTGGGATCAATCGCCCAGCAGATGGCGCTGTGATCGTATTTTATGTAAACTTTTAACATGGCAGTATAGGACAAAATTTCGTATAAATGTACATAATGAGCGTCATTTTAAACTTGTGATTGTAAAATTAATATGAATTATTGATAATAGTAGTAATTAACTACGAAAAAAATTTTGTGCATGTGGGGGCACCGGTTCCCCCCCTGGGGCCCCGGGGGTGGGGGGTAAATTTTCAAGATGGTTATCGTTCGAAAGATCTCGTCAATACCTTTAAAAGGAATGGGTGAACTATAAATCCGTGACAATTTGAAACAAAGTTATCGATTTTTTTACTTTTAACGAAAAAAAACTTAGAAAAAAAAATCGTATTTTTTTTTTTTTTTTTTTAACGAAATTTAACCAAACTTGGCATTTAGTTGGTCCCCGACATAAAGTGGTGCTGATTACATTTGTGGAATCAATAGCTCAACAGGTGGTGCTGTGATCGCATTTTTTCTAAATTTTTAACATGGCAGTATAGGACAAAATTTCGTATAAATGTACATAATGAGAGTTATTTTTAACTTGTGATTGTAAAATTAATATGAGTTATTGATAATAGTAATAGTTAACTAGGAAAAAACGTCTGTGCATGTGGGGGCATAGCTTCGCCCCCTGGGGGGGTAAATTTTCAAGATGGGTATCTTTCGAAAGATCTCGTCAATACCTTTAAAACGAATGGTTGAACTATAAATCTGTGATAATTTGAAACAAAGTTATCGATTTTTTTTACTTTTAACAAAAAAAAAAAAAAAAAAAAAAAAAACTTAGAAAAAAAATCGTTTTTTTTTTTTTTTTTTTTTTTTTTTTTTTTTTAATATTGTTACTGGTTGAATATATATTACTTTTAACAAAAAAAAAAAAACTTAGAAAAAAATCGTATTTTTTTTTTTTTTTTTTTTTTTTAATATTGTTACTGATTGAATATGTATATAGGAAAATATAGAAGAAAGTCTTGTGGTGGCCACAACATACTAGTTTTTTTGTATTTTTATTTTTTTTTTTAACTCCTGGTGCTTCACTCTGATTGGTCTCTGCTCACGCGGAGATTTATTCAGAGATCAAAATTCTACATCCATTTTGGCTTTTATTTATTTTATGGAAAATTATTTTTGTTTTTCTTATTTTTCGTTGGAGGTAAGCATTGGTTGCGACGGTTATATGGCAGATGCGTACATGACATTTGCGTACAAGCTGAAATAAGTGACACTTGCGTACAAGTCCAGGTGTTCCAAATGTTACAGATCTGTTTTCGAAAAATCAAGTGGCGTTTCCGTACAAAATTTGTTTCGCTGTATTTTTCGTTTGTAACATTGTGTATCCATATGTTAAACTTGAAGATAAATACTCTTATATAAATACGTGAATTTTCTCTTATGCATGTAGTCTTACGACTGACAAAGTTATGAGCTTAACCCTTTGCGGCGCAAGACAATTCGGATCATTTAAATTATACTGCCACTTGAATTCACGAACTAAATTAAACTAAAAGAAATTTTTAATTTTAAGGTTAAAAAAACCGGCCTTTTCTGCTATGTTATAAACGTAAACTTTTGCTAAAATATTTCCGGAATGAATTTTTGCAGCTGGATCTTAAATTTTGCGTCCTCGCAGCGAGGGCAGCGCGCGTTAAGGGCATATAAAAGTTGCAAGCTATAATAGCCGTAGTTATTTTCTGAAATGACATTCAATTATTTATTCACTGAGTCAAGATCAATAAAGGTCCTTATAAATGCTGTTAAGGTCTTTAAAAATATTTTTATTTCTTAAATATTTTTTTACTTTTTAACAAGTATGAATTTTTTTGTCTCCAATAAAGAAAAAAAAAAGTTAAAAAAAGATCTCTCTTCCTTATCAATAACGAATTGAATCATATTCCAATTCCTGAAATTATTTGTCGTTCACCTATATGCCTCTCTTTCTCTCCCCCCCCCCCCCCAAAAAAAAAAAAAAAAAAATTGTAACAATATGCTATGAGCGCTATTTCTGCCATATTTTAGACAACTAATCTTTTTATGGTTATATATATTTCCCATTAAACATATTTTTATTTATTAATTTAAATATTAATTTGAATTTTTCAAATATTTCTGTTCGACAGCGTGCAAGTGCAGTAACACACAGAGGCTCATTTGTTTGTATGATAAATTAGCACAATGATTATTATATAAAAAAATAAATAAATAGGTAAACATTATCGTGTTGCACAACTTTATTATGTTGCTCCACTGGCGGCTTTTGAATTTTTGTCGCCATATTAGCGATGTTTTTTTTTTTTTTTTTTTTTTCTATGAAAAGGGGAAGACTATTTTGCTAATAATTTTACCAGACTCTTTTTTGTTTATACATAAGAATCCTTCATATTCTGCTTATATTTTTAATGGTTTTTAGGTTTAAAATAGTGCTTGTTGAAATAAATTTCCTATCTTTAAAACTGCATTTGTTCTGTAAATTTTGTGTAAAAATAAATCATTTACGTTTTTATATATTTGATGCGCTACTTAGATTAAAATGGCTGTTGCTATATTAAACTTCTTGTCGAAAAACGTTCGGTGTACTTCAACACCAAAATTTAAAAAATCGCCCAGCAGGATCTGTTAATGAAACTGATAAAATAAAAATATGGTTCATAGAGTTTAAATAATCTATTTAAAAAAACTTTTAAAATCCAAATTATTAATGTATCGTATCACATATATAGATATAGTAATAATATATAGATTGATCATTGGGGAGAAAAAAGTGATTCCTTTTCACTCGGGAAAAGACGGCGATTTTACCAAAATATGGCAGTCTTTCCCCGAGTGAATACACACAGGAATACACACGAATATTTTAGCAAATAAAATTCAAGAATAATTTATTTACTAAAGGTGAATGAAAAGCTCCAGATATAGTTTCAAATTCATTCTTCTTTTTTTTTCCTTTTTTCCTTCAATACCACTTAATGGCTGATTCCAAAGCTTTTTTTTTCGGCATCAAAAATCTTTGCACGATAATATGGGGATGATAGATCTATATATATTATTATATCTATGATCACATAAATCTTTTTGAAGATAGAATAAAACTTAATTTGAAAAAAATAAATTTTTGTTTATTAACCAAAATAATTGATGAAAATTGAAATGCAAGTTGGTCTTGTGGGGTACAGGCTGTATATTATATTTTTGTGTTTGTGAGAGAAAATTTAAAAGAATTTGAAAACTGCAATTTTTAATCCCACTTAAAAATCATGTGACTTAATGTGAAGCAGATTTTTCATTTTTTTTTCTCCTAACGGTTTCCATACAATCTTCTGCTGTTGCCACCTAAAATTCATACTTTAGTTAATTTTAAAAAATATAATTGTCCGATTGATAAGCTGTTTAATGCATCGGATTTACAAAAATTTTCCCTTTCATTTGCTATCTTATTTGTAACGATGCGACTGATATTTCTAATTTATTTTCTAATCTTTCTGATTTATTTTCCTCATTTTAAATAAATGTACGTTTTTTTTTTTTGTTTTTTTTTTATTATTATTATTATTTTGTCGAAATTAGAAGGTTATTATTTTCACATTTTAATTAATTAAGAAAAAACTAATCATCCGATCGATAAACTGTTTAATGCATCGGATTTACAAAAATTTTCCCTTTCATTTGGTATCTTATTTGTAACAATGCGACTGATATTTCTAATTTATTTTCTAATCTTTCTGATTTATTTTCCTCATCTATATATATAAAAATGAATGTTTGTCTCTATGTTATTTATAAAATCGTAAACGGCTTGACCGATTTCGATCATTCTTTTTTTGTTTTTTTCCTTATAGGTCAGGGATGGTTTAGGAAAAAAAAAATTTAAAAAATCTTTAAAATTAATTAAAATATGAAAATAATAAACTTATTGACTTATATTGACTTAATATAAGCCATTTAAAATTTTAATTGTTGCCAAAAAAAGTTTACGAGATGTATTTATTTATTGTTTTCAGCATAAAATGAAATATGCTTTCACGCGAAAAATAAGAAATTACAAAATGTTAAATTGGTCGATGAGAAAATGACACATTATAATTTTAAAATAAAATAGTAATATTACAAATCTAACATATTTCTTCTGAATTTTATTTCACAGCATTTTTTTTATATACCTCAACTTCAGATTTTTTTTTTTTTTTTTTTTTTAGTATGGCGGATGAAACACGCTTGGCATAAAAGTTAATTCAGCATTATGGTAAAGGTATTTTCTTATTGATAATTCTTGACAATTTTTTATAATTTTGATGCTGAAGTAGATCAGACATTTTTCGCCAAGGAAAAGATAGAAAGAAATACATAAGCGAAGTGATGACGTCACTGGCCGTTCGTGGATGCAAGAAAAATATTTCCTATGTTAAACGCCCATTGGATTTTTTGTAGAAAATTATTAAAAATCGAGGAAAAATATTTCCCGATTTTAATCCGCATATTTAGGTATAGATATGTATTAGTTATCATGTCCATGCATTAGATTAAGTTATTTTTGTTGTAAAATTGACAAAATTTGAATTTTTAATTTCAAAACTCTAAAAGAAAAAAAAAATGGCAAACTTCCATATTCGATTGAAAACACAAACATTTAATTTCAAAGGATGATATTAACACAATAAATATCCAACTAATATACTGATTAAAAGGGAAATGATAAATATTCTATCATAATTTGAAGTCAAATTTGTTTTCAAATGTCTAAATAAAGTATCTGATATAAGATACTAATATGTTGTAGCGGAATAGATTTGATATCGGTCATCCTTGGTAGAAAAATAAAATATCGCCAAATTATTTGGCGAACATAATTTAATTCCTTTCAAAAATCATGGTTATTTTAACAACTTATTTTAAGACAGTAATGAATAATATGAAACAATATTTCGTACAATGCATATTACGAAAATATGCATCTGGCATGTATATTTTCGTATTACGTTTTTTATCACCAAATACAATAAGCGCCAAGAACGACAGAGTTTTGAAATTTAAAATTAAAATTTTGTCAATTTGACAGCAAAATAACTCAATCTAACACATGCACATGATAACTAATACATATGTGTACCCAAATATGGGGATTAAAATCGGGAAATAATTTTCTTCGATTTTTAATCATTTTTTACAAAAAATCCAATGGGCGATTGACATAGGAAATCATATTCTTGCATCCACGGACGGTCAGTGACGTCACACTTCGCTTGCGTATAGGAACAATAATCGCATAAATTATATTTTGGTCTAAAACGGCAACAAAAATTTAAAAGTCGCCAAGGGCATTAAGGCTGTACCATGATCAAGTTTACATACTAATTTATTTATTTTTCTATATACCAACTACTATTAACTAAGCATGAAGTATATATAACCACAAAATAATAATTGTCTCATGCGATAGAAGTTGCCGATCATAGCATATTGTAATATTATATGTGGCTTGAAATTGCTGTCATTCTATGGTTGATTGATTAAATCAAATAAATATAGGAAATAACTTGAGAGCAAATATTATGTACATCACATATAATGTTGTTCATATGTAACTGGGATTCAGATATAAAAGAGCTACTTCAAATTTTTCGATACTGTCCGTATCGAAACTGTTATGTATGATAAGCAACCAAATGGAAGCCCACGGGTAAGCTATTGTTGCAGGCAACAGGGACAGGCACCGGAGATTGCAAGGACGAACAAGGCACTGCCTAAGGCAGCGGAAACCCAAAGCAAGCTTTTGACCGATTTCAGTTTTTTTTTTTTTTTTTTTTTTTCATAAAGCATATAGAAAAGAGTTTGCCAGCGAAGCGGGCAAAGCCGCCCAAAATTGTTTAAGAACTAAAATATTATTCAACAATTCGCCGGGAAATGAAAAAAAAAAAAAAAAAAAAAACATTTATTTGTAAAAAAAAAATAAAAAATAAAAAATTTGAAACTCATAAATATTATATGAATTTCACCACATAGTTAAAATTTTAATTAACCAGTCACCAAATTATTATTAGAACCAGATTAATATTGTGCAATAGTGAACTAAAATCATACAAAGAAAGGTTTCGAAATAAAATTCATAATTGACGACCCAGTTTTTATACTTCCACAACGTAGTACTGTTTTAGTACAGAATCCCTATGGACGAATTTTAAATTTTTATCGCCATGTTGGCGATAACTTTTTATTTATTTATTTTGGCATTTTATTTTGGGTTTCAATGAGTTACAAATTTTTTTGAGTGTACTTTATCAGACTCTGTTTTGCACAGCACCACAATGATAAGGTTTCATTTCATTACATATTATGATCAAACCGTCAGTTCCCACACATACACATCAAAATTTCCACGTGAACGAAGTCGCCGGTAACAGCTAGTTTTAAATAAATGTACGTTTTTTTTTTTTTTTTTTTTTTTAATTATTATTATTTTGTCGAAAAAAAATTGGCAACAATTAAATTATGGATAAAATGTTAAAATTTAAATGGCTTATTTTCAGAAATTAGAAGGTTATTATTTTCACATTTTAATTAATTAAGAAAAAACCAATCAAAAATTCGAAAATTTGACTTCGATGTGCACAATGACCCTTCGGGGGGCACCTTTGTGTTAAATCTCGTGACTGTCCGAGCTACCGTTTTCGAGAACAGTGAAATAAACAAATATTGCTCACTTAATAGTATAAAATTAATTAAGAAAAAACTAATCATCCGATCGATAAGCTGTTTAATGCATCGGATTTACAAAAATTTTCCCTTTCATTTGGTATCTTATTTGTAACAATGCGACTGATATTTCTAATTTATTTTCTAATCTTTCTGATTTATTTTCCTCATTTTAAATAAATGTACGTTTTTTTTTTTTTTTTTTTTTTTTTTTTTTAATTATTACTATTTTGTCGAAAAAAAAATTGGCAACAATTAAATTATGGATAAAATGTTAAAATTTAAATGGCTTATTTTTCAGAAATTAGAAGGTTATTATTTTCACATTTTAATTAATTAAGAAAAAACCAATCAAAAATTCGAAAATCTGACTTCGATGTGCACAATGACCCTTCGGGGGGCACCTTTGTGTTAAATCTCGTGACTGTCCGAGCTACCGTTTTCGAGAACAGTGAAATAAACAAATATTGCTCACTTAATAGTATAAAATTAATTAAGAAAAAACTAATCATCCGATCGATAAGCTGTTTAATGCATCGGATTTACAAAAATTTTCCCTTTCATTTGGTATCTTATTTGTAACAATGCGACTGATATTTCTAATTTATTTTCTAATCTTTCTGATTTATTTTCCTCATTTTAAATAAATGTACGTTTTTTTTTTTTTTTTTTTTTTTTTTTAATTATTACTATTTTGTCGAAAAAAAAATTGGCAACAATTAAATTATGGATAAAATGTTAAAATTTAAATGGCTTATTTTTCAGAAATTAGAAGGTTATTATTTTCACATTTTAATTAATTAAGAAAAAACCAATCAAAAATTCGAAAATCTGACTTCGATGTGCACAATGACCCTTCGGGGGGCACCTTTGTGTTAAATCTCGTGACTGTCCGAGCTACCGTTTTCGAGAACAGTGAAATATACAAATATTGCTCACTTAATAGTATAAGATTAAGGGACTAGAAGAATGCAAAATATAAATAAATAAAAATCAAATTTTGAAAAATTTCTGAAAACTTTAACAGTGCAACACTGTTAAGTAATGTATAAGGAACATTAATTAAAATTATTTTATGGAAATCTATTCAGTACAAAATAATAATAATAATAATGAAGCAACACTAAATAATTATTAAAATCCAGTTTTTGCTGTAAAGGATAGATAAACAGAATTTTAGATAATTAAAGTACAACTGTTTAATTTAAAAAGAATTCTTAAACTTAATCATAAAAAGGCTAGAAATTTTAAAATTAAATTTTTAAAATTTTGACTTTAATGAATAATTAAAATTTATTTTTCTAAATTGTCCTATTATGAATGATATATTAATGTTTAAAAACGGCAAGAAAGAAAATATTCTTGAAAACTCTGATAAAACCCGAAAATACTCTGAAAAAACCTGATAAAACACAAAAAATCCAGGTTAAACCCAATACCCCCCCCCCCCCCCCCCAAAAAAAAAAAATAAATAAATAAATAAATAAATAACTGATAAAACCCAGATTTTTTCTAACCCTGGCTGTAGCGGCGTTATATCAAAACCCAGTGAGTTAATGTGTTGGCCGATGTATGACATGGTGGTATGATGGTATTGCTACATTAACGGCTTCGCATCAATATCCTCAATGCTGGAGAGTCATTTCCGCAGTTCGTTGCATGATGGATTCCTTCAGAGCAGCACAAAAAGATCGGTTGTGGATGAGCTCATACGGCAGTATCGCCTGATCATCACACGTGAAATTGCTGTCAAACTGTCGATAAACAAAGGAACTGTGCATCACATAATCACAAAAAGCTTGGTTATGGCAAAGTTTGTGCACAATGGGTGCCCAAGCATCTGTCAGAGAATCAGAAGACGGAGAGAATGGATGTTTGCCTGACCCATCTGTTGAGCCATCCACTCCCTTCCTCCGCGCTGGGATCAGTGTATCAAATGACAATTATTTATAGTTGTACTATACCACATGAACTGTAATTATAATATTGTTATTAAAATTTCTTCACATGTAACTTTAGTCTCCTTTTCATTTGGGCACACCTTTTGTGCTGATCTGGAGGAATCCATCATGCAACGAACTGCGGAAATGACTCTCCAGCAATGTGGTATTGATGCGAAGCCGTTAACTACGCATGTGCATGTAGCAATATCACCATGCCATATATCGGCCAACACATTAACTCAAACTCACTGGGATTTGATATAACGCCGCTACAGCTATGGTCTCCTTTTCATTTGGGCACAACTTATATATTATTTAGAATAGCGAGTTTGCATTTCCTGCTAATATTTGTTATTGGGCTACGCTGGTAACAGGTAACAAATACACAGGGACACCTGCCGCTAAAAACCCGATTTTCGGATTCAAGGGGCCTTAAAACGTGTAAATATAACAAAACAAAAACTCAATTTCGGAAATTTTCTCCAAAAAACAATATTTTTCTACCATATGTATGGGCAAAGTAAAAAAATAAATGAAAGGTGATTCTGAGAATAGAAATGCAACTATAAAGATACACAAGTCTGCAGATCTTAGAATTATTTTTCGTTTATTCAATTTCTTTGCCATAACGCATTTTACAAAAATATAATTATCAATTTGTAAAGAACGAAAATTCCTAGAATAATGAAAAAATCCCTATAAGTAATTTTATAAATCCCTACAAGTAATTTTATAAAGAACATCTTATCATCCAAAAATCTTTAACACATCCTCATCCCCTTATGCATTATATATTGTATAAAAAAAACCTTCTTTTAAAAATCCTGTTTTTTTTTTTTTTTTTTTTTTTGGTCATTGTGTTTAGAATTGAAATGGTACTTTAATGTTATCCATACTTAATTTTGTTTTTCAAGCATCCAAAAGTATTTGCAGATATTTACAGATAAATCAGAAGCTCTGTTTTAAATGTAATAATAATAATAATGTAGTTTTAAAAAATTAAAGAACACGCTTTTATAGAAATGTGAACTAAAAAGCACAAAATATCTTAGTATTAAAATGCAGGGTAAGAGAAAATCGTGTGAGTGACACACCATAATATTTACATACATTTAAATCTTTAATTAAAATAATTTAGAATTAAACAAAAACCATTTTTAAAAAATATCCCCTGACTGGGATCGACCGCTAGACCTTTAGGTTCGTAGCGCGGAGCTTTACCTCACAGCCACGGCGTTCACGCAGGGAAAGTCTTTTCTTACAATATAGATTTTTTTGTTTGCTCCCAGAGCGGTTACAAACATACATACAGGTGAGGCTAATAAAAGCGTGTTAAAAAGCGTCTTTCACATAAAAGCTTATATTTCCATTTAATATTTATAGATTGAACTATATTAGGTTTAATAAAATATGCAGCCATTCTTATGGTTATATATATATATAGATCTGAATCTGTTGGAGGAAGCGAGCAATTCATTTTAAAATAAATGCTCCTAGTTAACAACGCATGCACGAGAGAGCGCCTCCAGCCATTACTAGCGCAGTTAAAAACAACTACTACTCAACTCTCACTACTGAACTGTAACTGTTTACTCCAGAGAGAAATGGGCTCTTCCCAGCGTCGTCTGCTCAATCACGTGATAGAGGAAAACGAATAATCGAATTCAGAGAATCGAATTCAATTAAATATTGTTCTTAAGAACAAAAATTTTAATATTTAACGTAAAATAAAATAAAAGTAATATTGTGCATTTGTAAACAGTAGAATAATTGTATTTGTAAATTTAATAATTTTTAAAAAACATTTTATGTGTTTATTTATTTTTACCTATAAGAATCGATTTTTGTATAATGTAGTGTAACTGTAACATTAACTGATCTAGCAATAAATAATAGCTTCTTGTGGAATGTTTATGGGTTATAATTTGAAATTTCAAAATGTTTTCATTAAATTTAATTGCATAAAAGTGTTACAACAAGTTAATTAACTTAGTTACTGGTCTAAATGGATTTACGCCGTACGATATTGCACTGTCACTGATTTAAGTACCAAAAATCAGAGTATTTAAACATGTCTTCATGAACATCAATAACAGGTATAAACTAAATGATGATTGTAAATGTATACGGCAAACAAAAGATGATGAATAATGATATAAAATGGATTAAAAATGATGATGTATAAAAAATAACACAGATTAAATACGATTGATCAAAATTAAGAATAGAAAATATGTTATTTCAGCAATCGCTCTAGATAAGCAAGACTTCGTCTGCTATTTGTTTTTCCTCTATCATGTGACCTCTGACGTCAGGTGGGAAGAGCCCATTAGTTTTGGTTCTTGTTTTGTTGTAAACCGCTCATTCACGCAACGCAACCCACTACAAGAGACAAATTTTTTTAGAAATTTACAAACCGTGTAATTTCAATTTACATCCTCATACAGAGTGTCCTAAAAGTTCCAGTACTGACGCTGATGTATTTTTTATTTACAAAACAACAAACCTTAAAACGATTATTTTTATGCTAATGATAAAAGGCATATTTAAAATAACGGTGGAAAAAATACAGAACTTACATTTATAATAAATGTTCGAAATGTCCACCTTTTTCTAGGAGGCAACGCTGAACTCGTTTGCGCATGCGTTTAGAAACGCGTTTTAACATGCTGGGAGTGACTTCTTGTAGAGAAACCTGTACACACCTGCACAGAACCTGTATTACGAAATTGTCGAACGAGCTGATATAGAATATTTTTACTCGGTATTGCATAATCTGGATATTTATATCGCCAAACACCTTTGCATCTTTCATACGATTTACATTCAAAATAAGCTTCAAACAGCGTAATTCTCTGAATGCGTGACAAACACATTTCACTATGAAGAACAAAATAACATAAAATTTTATTCTCACATAACTTGAGCGAGAAAAGAAACTATAAAAATTAAAGATTTGATGCAATAATAAGCAGACGATAAAATTTAATATTAAAAAAAAATCATGGACACAATGAGTTCTTTAAGTTGCAGTTTTTAGGACACAGTGTATAATGGGTATTAAAATATTCGCATAACTTGCATGAACTAAGAAAAGTATTGAATTTTTAATTTTCCGACTGAGTGAAAATAATGCCTGGACCGGGAGTCGAACCCCAGATCTTTGACTTACACGGTCAAGGCTCTACCAATTGAGCTATCCAAGCCGACAATCGGTGGACATTACTCACTCAGACAACCTTAAGACAGAAACATATGGTCTATCTGGTCAACCTTAAGTCAAAGATCTGGGGTTCGACTCCCGGTCCAGGCATTATTTTCACTCAGTCGGAAAATTAAAAATTCAATAAAAAATGATTTTCTTCCCAATCAGTTGATTGTGTGATTTTGATATCTTGTATTTCTTTCTCCCATTGTTTAATGGTGTTTTCCTTTACCCGCGGCTTATTTCTGTCGAGCTATCTACATGATAGACCAGATGTTTCTGCCTTAAGGTTGTCTGAGTGAGTAATGTCCACCGGTTGTCGGACTGGATAGCTCATTTGGTAGAGCCTTGACCTTGTAAGTCAAAGATCTGGGGTACGACTCCCGGTCCAGTTATTATTTTCACTCAGTCGAAAAATTAAAAATTCAATAAAAATGATTTTCTTCCCAATCAGTTGATTGTGTGATTTTAATATATTCTAAAAAAGTATGTTTAAAAAAAAAAATCTGATGCAAGAATAAAGATGTAAATAAAATCAAACCTCTATTCAAAACTTGCAAAGTTGCATTAATTATATTCAATATCTGTTGATCTGCGAATTGAATAACGCCAGTACATATTCACATAATTTGTACGCACTATGAAAAACTAATACAAGAACAAATATTTGGAATCAAACCTTTAATTAAAGAATTTACATCAATGATATGAAATACGCATTCTTCTGGTAATATAACTGATTACATAAGCGCTTACGAAATCCTATTCAAAATTATATGAACGGAAATTATTATTTCTACGAACTATTTATATTAAACACAAAAATAATACTGCGAAGCAACCATTCAGCGTGAAATAAATTAAAAAAAAAAAAAAAAAAAAAAAACTAGTAAATACAGGAAGAAGTTATTATTTTAACAAATCATTATAACAACTTCCGCATAAGCAAATTTTAAAAGTATTGTAAGGTGATTTACTATTTAAGGAAAAAAAAATGGATTGTAATTCAAACAATTTCTGTCAAGTATATTGAAAACACTACTCCATCTACACAAATAAACATCTTTTGCATATGAAGTAGAATAATAATATAAAGACCCATAAGACTAATTAAATTTAAGATGACAATCAATAAAACACACACACACAAATAATAATAATAATAATAATAATACATAAAACAAAATAAATAAATAAATAATAACAAAACATGAACAATATTACCTTGAAATAATAAAAAAAAAAAAAAAAAAGAGAAAGAAAGAGAGAGAGAGAGAACGGGGAAAAAGAATAAGAATAATAGAAAGAGAAATAAATAAGAGCTACTTAGAAAAAGAAAATAGTTTGTAACAATCAGGGTTGGAAAAAACCCAGTTCGGGTTTTATTGGGTTTAATCAGAGTTTTTTTGGGGTTTTATCAGGGTTTTTTCAGAGTACTTTCGGGTTTTATCAGAGTTTTCAAGAATATTTTCTTTCTTGCCGTTTTTAAACATTAATATATCATTGATAGTACGACAATTTAAAAAAATAAATTTTAATTATTCATTAGAATCAAAATTTAAAAAATTTAATTTTAAAATGTCTAGTCTTTTTATGATTAAGTTAAAGATTTCTTTTTTTAATTAAGCAATTGCACTTTAATTATCTAGAATTCAGTTTATCTGCCCTTTACAACAAAAACTGGATTTTAATAATTATTTAGTGTTGCTTCATTAATTTTTTTTGTACTGAATAGATTTCCATAAAATAATTTTAATTATTGTTCCTTATACATTACTTAACAGTGTTGCCCTGTTAAAGTTTACAGAATTTTTTTTAAATTTGATTTTTATTTATTTATATTTTCCATTCCTCAAGTCCCCTAATTTTCTTTATATTGACAAACAACTCTTTTTTCTTGCTCTTATATTTTATGTATAATTTCTTATTGTATTTTAATTTTTTTTTTTTTCATGTGGAATTTTTCAAGGTTTTTATTTTTTATTTTATTTTATTTTTTATTTTTTTTTAATAAAGCAGTTTGAGCACTTCCAGTATTTCAGAAAATTCTTTGTTCATGTTCTAATTTCTAATAATGTATATAATATTTCTTTTATATTTATGTTTATTGTAAGTTAGATAAAAGTGCAATTTTAAAAAAGGATTTTGAAAAAATCTTGGTTTTTTTCAAGTGGGTTTTATAGAAAAAACCCACCCGGGTTATTATTGTTTGGTTTTTATTGGTCAGTTGGTGTTTATTGACGAGAGAGGCTTATTTCATTTATCCAAAACAGACCAAATGTAAATATTTTCCTCTTGGCATCAAGTTAGAAAAACCCGTGTGTCAAGCTGGCTGGATCACATATCACAAAACGAAAAATACCAACCCCAAAAATTTAAGCGTTAAATTAGTGCTAATTCGTGACAGAACCTTCGAATTAGTGCTGTATATTTAAGCAAGTTATTAAGAATTTAATGTAGTCCGGCTATCTTGACGCCAAGCTAGCCGGTCACATATAGAAAAAATTACTTTTTTCAAAAAATGTTTACATAGAAAATTAGTGCTAGATTACGGTTGATTAGACACCAAATAACAGAAATCGTTCTGAATAATTAAAAAAAGTTATTAAACATTTAATGTGGTCCGGCTATCTTGACGCCAAGGTGGCCGGTCACATATAGAAAAAATTACTTAAATAAATAAATTAAAAAAAAAAAACATAGAAAAATAGTGCTAGATTCGTATTGATTAGGCAGGCACCAAATTACAGAATTCGTGCTCAATAATTAAAAAATTTATTTAGAATTTAATGTAGTCCGGGGCTATTTTGACGTCAAGCTGGCCGACCGCGGCCACATACGGAAAAAATTACTTTTTCCAAAAAACGTTTACATAGAAAATTAGTGCTGATTAAGCACCAAATTAGAGAATTCGTGCTCAATAACCAAAAAAGTTATTAAGAATTTAATGTGGTCCGGCTATCTTGACGTCAAGCTAGCCGACCACATATAGACAAAATTACTTTTTCCAAAAAACGTTTACATACAAAATTAGCGCTAAATTAGTGCTGATTTGACACCAAATTACTGAATTCGTGTTCAATAATTAAAAAGTTATTAAGGATTTAATGTGGCCCGACTATCTTGACGTCAAGTTGGCCGGCCACATATAGAAAAAAATTACTTTTTCCTAAAAAAGTTTGCGTAGTAGATTACCGCTGATTAGGCACCAAATTACGGAATTCGTGCTCAATAATTGAAAAAGTTATTAAGAATTTAATGTGATCCGGCTATCTTGACGTCAAGACAGCCGGACCACGTTAAATTCATAATATCTTTCTTAATTATTGAGCACAAATTCTGTAATTTGGTGTCTAATCAGCACTAACATAATACTAATTTTCTATGTAAACGTTTTTCGGAAAAAGTAATTTTTTTTATATGTGGCCGGCTGGCTTTTTTGACGTCAAGATAGTCGGACCACATTAAATTCTTAATAACTTGTTTAAATATACAGCACTCATTTGGAAGTTCTGTTCTGGTACTAATTAGCACTAATTAAACACTAACTTTTGGGTTGGTATTTTTCGTTTTGCGATATCTGACCAGCTAGCCACATATGTGACCACCGGCCACCTTGACACACGTTAGAAAAACAGTAAAAATGAAATTGACAGAAACATAAGAAATAAACTTAAAAAAAAAATAATATAGTAACCTTTGCTAAGGAAAACAAATTTATATATTAAGATGGAAAATCCGTTTTTATTTATATATTTATAGTTCAAGTTTTTCACCTTATTTAAACTACTAAAAGATAACAATTATATTAAGTTGTGTAATATAATTATATCAAACGACTGGAATCTGTCTTATTTGACATTATCTTAGAGAAACTTCATCGACGGATGAAAACCAATTTTGTAGCTATATGAAATTAATTTATATTAACTGAAAGCGTAATTTTTTTAAAATTTATCTTGGCTGATTTTTGGAAAAACTTTGAAGCGTAATATTTTATTATTATTTAATTTTTATTCTTTACTATCAGGCTTAGCCCTCTTTGCTGGTCACTAATATATTTTTTTTTTATTTTTATTTATTTATTTATTTATTTTTTTTAATTATTATTTGATAGTGCTGGGAGACTCAAGAATAAAAGGGCCACCGCCTGGCACATAAGGGGAATTCAGTAAAACGGGAAACCTATTTTCAAAAAGGTCATTATTTGCATCATTTGAGGGTCTTCTATGTTGTGATTTTTGTATCACAAAAGTAAATTACTAATTTTATGTGCACATATATATAGGCTAAATGTATTTGTTCTTCCAGGAATGCTGTAAAACTATTGCTAGAAAGTTGAAAAGTCAGGAATTATATCTAGTATCTAAAGGTATCTGAACATTTAAAACGTTAGAAAAGGCTACTTGATACCAAAAAGGGTCGCAGGGTGCTAAAATGGGTTCAAAAAAGGGCCGCAGAGTGCTAAAAAATTGTGTTTAAAAAAGGCAGCAGGGTGGATGATCCTGCCAAATTGGCCTAGAGTCAGCACTAATTGAATTACTGAAACGTTTAAATAAATGCATTTAGATTGGTGACTTTTTCAGCAAAATTACTAATTTTATGTGCACATATATATAGGCTAAATGTATTTGTTCTTCCAGGAATGCTGTAAAACTATTGCTAGAAAGTTGAAAAGTCAGGAATTATATCTAGTATCTAAAGGTATCTGAACATTTAAAACGTTAGAAAAGGCTACTTGATACCAAAAAGGGTCGCAGGGTGCTAAAATGGGTTCAAAAAAGGGCCGCAGAGTGCTAAAAAATTGTGTTTAAAAAAGGCAGCAGGGTGGATGATCCTGCCAAATTGGCCTAGAGTCAGCACTAATTGAATTACTGAAACGTTTAAATAAATGCATTTAGATTGGTGACTTTTTCAGCAAATCAAAACCATGGACAAGTGCTGTGATAGACAGCCATTGATGAAATGTAAATAACATTGAATTTTTGAGTTTCATTATGCTGATTAGAAGAAAGATTAATCTAAAATAATAAAAGAAAATGTCTGTCTAAGCACCTATACGCGTTCAGCCCCTATTGAACGTAGAAGTACAAAAATTGACATACGGATGCTCAATTAAAATGTCAACCTATGTCAATTAAAAAACAAGAACGAAAAATCATGCAGTACGCATTGATTATTAACACTTTCCAACTGCACGTATATGTTGTATCATATATCTTTCAATATCCTTTGCCTACGTTATCACACAACTGACAGACAGAAGCACTGAAAAGTATACAGATAGAATAACTGAATTTAAAATCACTTTTGGACATTGTTTGAAAGTGTTAAAAAGGCTTAACACAAAAGAAAATGCAGCCGTTAGGTTAGAATTGCAGCCCTTAATGTATCTGATTATTTTAGTGTAGCCTCGTAAATCAGAAGGTTAATCATATTACAAAATATTAAGTTACAATATTAACAGTAGATAATTTTTTTTTATCATGTTTACAGCAGAAAGTTATTTAAATGTGATTTTTAAAAATGTATCGCTAAAACGCAATGTATTGGAATTTTGTTTTGGTTGTCCCTGTACATAAACTAGTTGTACAGGACATATTAATGCCATTTTAAATAGGAAACATACCATAGTGAACTTGACTAATATATAATTTTTTTTTTAAATTCTGAAAATATTAACGGACGCTGGGGCGGGAGACAGACAGATAGAAAGGTAAACAATCGGACAGACAAATACACGAATTGAATCATTTTCACACTTAAAAATTGTTTGAAAGTGCTAAAAACGCTTAATCTAAATTCTAAACGAAAGCGCAATTCTAGCAAATTTGTATTAATATCTCTTAAAGGAACTAAATATTTTTGTGTGTCCCGGTAAATCTAATGCTCATTATGCAATATTCTATTGCAAGAATTCTTTTGTGCATATGAATAACATATTTCAATTTCATTAAGCTTTGTGAAAAGTAAAGTTATTAAAATTTCCTTTATAGAACTACTTCTCATAGAACGCAATGCTTTGGAATACTTTCGAGTGTACTTGTACACGAACCAGTGCTGGTATTTACGCCATTTTACATAAGAAACATTCGATAGCGAAATGGAATGACATATTTAAATTTTATTTAGGTTTGTCTACAGTTAAGATAGTAAAATATGGTTTGTAGAAATACCTTTCTCAGAACACAATGCTCTGGAAAACTTTCGGGTGTTCCTGTATACAAACCGGCAGAGGTATTCAAACCATTTTCAATAGGGAACATCCGGTAGTGAACTTGAATAACATATATCAGTTTCAAAAAATTCTATAAGTATTTAAGGGAGTTAGACCGTGGACAGACAGACGAACGGACAGACAGACACACAAATTGAAATCATATTCACACTTAAAATTTGTTAGAAAGTGTTAAAAATACTTAATATAAATGAAAGTGCAATTCCAGCAAACTTTTATTAATAATTCTTAAAGTAACTGATTATTTGTGTGTGGCCCTGTAAATTTAATGCTTATCATACTATTTTTCTATAGAAAGCAATCTTTTGTGCAAATGAATTACATATTTCAATTTCATTAAGCTTTGTGCAAAGTAAAGTTATTAAAATTTGGGTTATAGAAATACCTCTCATAGAATGCAAACCTTTGGAATACTTTCGGGTGTCCCTGTACACAAACCAGTGCTGGTATTTACTCCATTTTACATAAGAAGCATTCGATAGTCAACTCGAATAACATATTTCAATTTCATTAAGATTTGTGAACAGTAAAGGTATTAAAATATGCTTTATAGAAATACCTCCAATGGAACACGCAATGCTTTGGAAAACTTCCGGGTGTCCCTGTACATAAACCAGTAGAGGTACGCACTCCATTTTCAATAGGAAACATCCGATAGTGAACTTGAATAACATATATCAGATATATAACAGTTTCAGTTTCAGGAAATTTCATAAATATTTACGGGACAGGCCCGGACTGGCTCCTTTGGGGGCCCTCGGCAAGAAATCGAAAAGGGGCCCCTTGCTGAGGTATTTAGAGGAAACTATCAGGACGCTATATTTAAATGAAGTCACAAAATTATATACAACTAACTAATTCTAAAAATCTCGTAAAATGAAAAAATGTAATAAAAATTCGTTAATTCGTTGAAATCAGTTTTTTACCCTACATCGCTAAAGCGGGGGGGGGGGGGGGAGGATTTCGCAAATTTCATTATAATGTATATTGGGTACACATAACCAGCACACACACTGAAAAATCGTTTTTAATTTAGAGCAGAGTTACAGTTTGAAACATGTTTTTTACCCACCAGATTCCCATGGGTGAAAGAGGATCTTTCGTTAAATCCTCCTATAATGCGTGCTGTGTACATACACTGCCCCATTAAAAAAAAAAAAAGTATATATTTTGCCCCCCCCCCCAGCAAACAGGGAAGGGGGATATTTAACAAAATCCTTTTTTCGTGTGCATTACACTCACATCACCAACCCACACACCAAAATACAGATTTCCTATGATAATTCCTTTATAAGATGTGTTAGGTGCACACATCGCACACACACACCAAAAATCACCTTCCTGAGATAATTCGGAATAGAATTACGCTTGGATATGTGTTTTGTGCCCCCCCCCCCAACACTCGCTAAAAGGGAAAGGGGATATTTCGCAAAATGTATTTTTAGAGAGTATTTAGGCACATATAAGCAATCCATACACTCAGACATTGCCTTTCTGAGATAATTTAAATGAGGATTATAACTTGAAACGTATTTTTCGTGCTCATACAGCAAACCTACATACCAATATATTGTCGTCCTGAGATAATTTGGAACAGAATTACGCTTGCAATTTTTAATTAATTATTATTATTATTTTTTTATTATTATTATTTTTTTTTTGTCCCCTCACCACTCTTATGGAGAAATTTAGCAAAATCCCGTCACAGTTGATGTTTGATGAAAATATTGAACACGCATCAAAACTCGTAAACGTAGCTCCCATAGATTCCCCTAGGAAAATTTAATGCAAAAAGATTGCTCTTAAATTTGCCTCCCTTGTAAATCCCCCCCCCCTTCTCCCTTCCCAAATCAAAAATCGCAAAACACCCAAAATAGGTTTCTGGAAATATATACAGAAGACATGGTTGTTTTCTACTTCTACGTGCCATTTTTCGTATAGTTTTAATGGAAAATCTGAATTTTGCGAAATTCCCCCCCCCCCTTAAAATAAAGAATTTGAAAATCGAGATATATTTTTTCTTTTTTGTACTCAGGTCTAGTCTCTTCTGGTGCTGTTTCTTAATCGTGAAGTAATTTAGACCCGAGTTATGCTCGTAAACGGGATTTTGTCCCGCCTCCCTCCCCCTCAGGGTGGGAAAGGGAGAATTTTGCAAAAATCCGTCTTAGTGGGTGTTAGCTCTCTAGAACCAACTTTCACTGCAAAATTCGTAATCCAGTCTCGCACAAAATCGCCACGAAAGTGTTGAGTCAGTGGGTGGAAATTACGTTTTACCTCCCCCCCCCCCCCCCATCTTGAGCACTGAATTTATAAAATTCCAGAAATTGAGTTTTAGATATTTTGTTCGCCTTATTTTAAAATAAAAGTCTCAGGGATAGTTTTTTTTTTTAATAACTGTAGTATTATGTGTAATCAGGTTTTAAAATGTGAAACTACGTTTTGCTCCCTCCTCCCTCCTTTGGGGACTGAATTTCTAAAATTTCAGAAATTGGTTTCTGGATATCTGCGTTTGCTATATTTTAAAGCAAAAATCTTACGTATATCTGTCTTCTTGTTTGAGATCCTCCTTGAAGATCAAATTTCTAAAATTCTAGAAATATGTTTTCTTAGCTATATTTTAAAGCAAAATATGTTTATGTGTTTTTCTTAGCTATATTTTAAAGCAAAAATTTTACTGATATCTGTTTTTTTCATTGAGATATAGAGAATTTTATGAAATCACATTCTGTCCTCTTTGCCACCTTTGAGGGGGGGGGGAAGGGGGCGAGTTTTGTAAAATTGCTTCAGGGGTGCTTACACTATATGTTCTATAATCTGACTCAGTTTCGAGTCAGTGTTTTCAGTAGATTTTGCTGTGCGTTGATAAGTCAGTGAGTAAGTGAATGGAAGTACTCTTCTATATATAAATAGAATATTAAAACATATATTTTTTTGAAAATTAGGCTTACATGCCTAAAAACTACATTTAGCTTTCTTGCTACCACGAAAATAGTTCAGCAAAAATGTAAGCTTTTTTCTAATATCGTTTACTTATTTTCCCAATAAATAGTTACATAATTTTTACATACCATACCTAAACTAGTTCCATGCTAGAAAAAATAAGTATACTAATTAATTACGAGCGGTTAATTATTTAAAAATGAGGTTGTGAAATATTTTTATTTTTAGGCAATCAAATCACATTTTTGAAGAAACCATAATAATAATATAAATCCTACAGTAATACCTAAATAACTGTAAAAAGGGACACAACAGTAATAAATTACTAAGCATATTGGAAGAATATATATATATATATATATATCTTCTTTAATTGTGATTTAGTTGATAGTTGATACAAATTGTAAATTATATTTTATAACAAAAAGAAAAATGGTTCTGAAAGACCCTGGTACAAGTATAGTGAACTAAGCAATTCGCGCCAAGATCTTTACTTATGCAATTGTGACAGCCTCTTTAATTCATCCCCAAAATGACGACAAAAGTCACCAACGGGGATCTTATATTAAAGCTGTACAGAAATTTTTTTAAGAAACGAATATAATAACTGATGCTAAGGAACGAAACAAACTGCATACTTTTATATGGAATAATAGATTTAAAAAAAAAAAAAAAAAGTCATGTCGTATTAAATTTAATTCTGTTTCCTACAGAATTTTATAGGGGGGAAAAGGCTGTTAAATCGGCATTGTTCCGGCGTGAAATCTGTTGCTAAGGGCAGCGTGAACCCAAGTCGAGACTTTAATTGATTTCATAGTGTTTTTTTTTTTTTTTTTTTCCCTGGTGTATGTGATCTTAATATTGATAGCTGATACGTAATTTTAAATTTTAAGACCATTTAACTATGATGACCAGCGAATAGCAAAACAGGTAAAGCCTACTAAAACCACAGCAACGCGTGGTCAGGTACAGCTAGCTTTTAAATAAAATGTCTAATTTTCACCCAAAATTAAGAACCTCTAAATTTAAAAATTAAATAATAGAATTGTTTTGCAACTGATTTTTCTGATAGTTTCCCAAATTATTGAATATGTGGAAGGTAATTAAGTATTATTTTTATATAAAATCTCTAATTTTCATCTGAAATCCACAATGTCTAATTTTAAAAATTAATTTCATAAAATTAAATGATAGAATTGTTTTGCTTGAACTTTTAAGCTAATAAACTAATTCGAGTTACCTGTATTTAATGTACCATTTTCGTCCCTCAAAAGCCCACTTTGCGGCTTAGAAGTAAATTAATTAACGAAGTATTTAGATATTTGGAATTTTTTTCAACATCTAAAGATTTTCTCGTCTTTTCTTTTCGAAGCACCGCATTGATAGACGTGTTTCATGTTAGCACAGCTCTGGCACTGCTTTAACCCTTTAACGTTCACTACTTAATTTATTTTAAAAATTACTAAACTAATTTTAAAAATGGCTTTTAGACACATAGCTGATCATAAATATTTAA
The DNA here is from genome assembly GCA_963930645.1 of Salticus scenicus. Taxonomy (NCBI): domain Eukaryota; kingdom Metazoa; phylum Arthropoda; class Arachnida; order Araneae; family Salticidae; genus Salticus; species Salticus scenicus. Next base: position 209,801,325 of record OZ005662.1, read on the forward strand.
AAAATAAAAAATTAGCATTGTTCCTTTTCGAGAAATTTTCGTTTTGAAACATCTGTAAGTAAACCTTCTTAAATTCAAGTAATATTTAATTTAATAAATAAATCACTAAAAAGTAAACATTATCGACAACAAAAACTCGTAAAAGTTGCATAGATCCCAACATTTCAATTTATTCAGGAGTATTTTAACCCTTTGCGGCGCAAGGTAATTCGGATCATTTAAATTACACTGCCACCGGAATTTACGAACATAATTAAGATAGAAGAAATTTTAAATTTTCACGTTAAAAAAGGGGCTTTTCTGCTATGTTATAAATGTAAATTTTTGCTAAAAAATTTCCGGGATGAGTTTTTGTACTTGAGAATTAAAATTAGGTGTTCCATCAGCGGTAACACTGAGACTGAAAGGGTTAAATACAACCTTACTACGAGACTTATAGCGGGTGAGCATTGCGCAAAAGAAGTTAGTTATATTAGGTAAGAAAAAAAATTGAAGCTGCGAAGAGACGTAACTATCGCAATCTAGGCGCTACATTTAAAATTTCGTGGTTCTTTAAGATAGGAGAACAAACATACAAGATGAAGATGAAGCATGAAGCAGCATGCTCCATGAATGAAACATTCTCAACTTTACTTGTGCGCGCATCCTAGATTAAAATAATCAAGAAAGACAAGGTTTTCATCGCAAAGCTTCAATACTTGTTTGCATTTAAGTTCTTTGATCGCGAACTTGCCTGAAATTATAAACACTGCACAGTGCAGTCAAAATTATTTGTAAATTAGTAAAATTATAGGAAAATAGTCAAATTACTTTGATGTAACTATTTCTAAGTAGTATGTTTTGAGGGGTCTCCTGGGGCCCCTTTCAGCTGGGGGCCCTCGGCAATCGCCGACCAGCCGACCTGGCCAGTCCGGGCCTGTTACGGGAGTTAGAGCGCGAACAGACAGACAGACACACCGAAGTCATTAACACTTTTCAACCTTGTTGGAAATGCGGTACCAAATGAAAGGGGCGATTTTTCTGAACCCAGGAGTGCAAACAGAACTTCAACACGACAATTAGATTTTTTTAAATTAACTAAAGTATGAAATTTAGGTGGAAGCACTTCATTATTTCATTTTTCAATTATTGAGTGCTAGACATATTGGCAGACTATTCTTCCGGTCGGGAATAATTGCTTTTCGACCACGTGACAAAGTACTGGAAATAAAGAAAGCAGTTTTTGAATTTTTTCAATTTAAAATCGGTTTAGGCAGAAATTAGAAATCGTCCGTCATTACAGCTCAACTGTCTGCAGTTGAAAAACCTAAGGTATAGATTTAAAATTTAAAAAATTAGACATATTATATTTATTTAAATTCATTTTTATTTCATCTGTTAATGTAAAGAGACAAAAGTTACTTTTAACAGAATAAGAATGGTTTTTTTTTTTTCTATTTTTCTTTTCTGAACTCGGCTGTAAAAAAGCAGTTTTGGAATTTCTTAAATTTTAGACGGACTTCAACACAACTCGCTAATCGCCATCGATAGGTTAGCCATTTTGAGTCTAAAGTATACGAAAGATACTCATTATTATTATGCACAATACCTCATTCGAAAGATATTTTATTTTAAAGTACTTTTATTGCGGACTATTAAAGTGATATAAGTCGTTCAAATTCTGTACGAAACTTTCGAAGATATTTACGGAAAAACCAGAACGTTTTTATTGTTTTATATTTCAAATTTCAAGAGTTTCGAATTCCTATTTCCGCTCACATTCCGTACTAAGAATTTTCAACGGTATATAGCCAATGGCAACGATATAGCCCGGAGTTACGAAACACGGAGTTACTTTGCAGAAACCTAGATAGTCAGACACAAATCTTTTTATAAAAATGTTATTGGGTTGTTCGATAAAAAATGTCGTTTTTTTTTCCTGTTTTTCAAAGTGAATTTATGTATATTAACAACAAACATTAACAAATGATATATTGACCATTTTGTTAGATGACCTTTTGCCATCTTTCGGTAAGTTGAAAAATTCCACGTTCAAAGAAGCCTTGGTTTTTAGAAGCGAAGGTTTTAAAATACGACATTATTTATCGAACAACCCAATAATATTACCTTTATATCTCAGTTTCTAATTAACATGATTTCATAAGTAATATATCATTTTAAAACTTATTTGAATTGGAATTAAAGAGTAGCGATCGCAAATCTCTGCCACCAGATGACACTTTAATATTTTAAAATTTCAATATTTCCAATTCTAATTACGATTAAATTACTTTTAACACATCATTTGAAATACTATATTTTATTAAAGACTTTTAAACTGGTATAATCCCACCCCTACCTCCCCCCCTTTTTTTTAAATGTAACATGAAAACAAGTATGTTATTAATAAGATGGCAAAAATCAAACGTTTATTATTAAATAAAATAAAAAAGAAAAGGTGTTTATAATTTTTTTAAGGATTTTTTTTTTTTTTTTTTTTTTTTATAATAATAATAATTGTGCTTTAAATATTCTGAAATTCTTTTTTTCTGTCCTTTGCAACCAAAAAAAAAAAGAAAAAACTGGATTTAAATAATTATTTAGTGTTGCTTTAATATTTTTACTTCCTTTACCCGACTGACTACCGTAAGTAATGGAAGTATTGTATTCGATTCAAAAAGATTTCACCTGATTTACACGTTTTAAGGTGTCCTGAGTCCTGAGTCCAAAAAAGTAGTTTTTGGCAATTGGTCAGTGTGTGTGTATGTATTTAGGGAATCTTCTGGCTATCATATCTCCGAAATTAATAAAGATAGAACTACAAAACTTCAGAATTGAGACAGGTCTGGTCGTCTGGTGTACAGATGAATTTTCCAAGTTTTGGTGAAAATTGGAAAACCGGATTGGGGCATTGGAAATCGGAAGTGGGAAGTGGAACCACCTAAGTCCGTATCTCAAAAACGGCTCTAACGATTTTCCTCAAAGTTGCTATGTAAACACTCTATTAAATGTCCTTTCGAATGATATAGTTGGTTAGTTCAGGAAAGCTGATAGGCGTCCTGTATGAATAGCTCAATTTCAGGTATCGCATGTGCGTTCCTTTAAAAACGGTTGTACGGATTTTTTTTTTTTTTTTTTTTTTTTTTTTAACTAGCCCTTTTAAAAATTCTTGTGTGTGTAATTATCGTTTTCCGGTCAATAATTGAGTATGCGAAGTTTTAGTAAAAGTTGATATCTCAAAAACAGCTCTAATGATTTTCTTGAAAATTGTTACATAAATCCATTTTAGATATTCTTCCTCATGTATTACGTGGTTATTACGGGAAAATTAACAGTGATCCTGCTTAGGTAGGTCAGTTTTAGATCTCGGAAGTTGGTGTTTCAAAAAATAACTCTACCAATATATATTATATATATTCTTATTTTTTAACTCGCTGTGTAAACTTTGTTTTATATGTCTTCACCGGTATATCAAGTTTCGGTTTCTACTTCATTGGGTTAATTTTATGTCTTCTGATTACATTATCTCCAAAAAATGCTTACAAAACGTGTAATAGTGGTAATGGAAGTCGTGTGGTTGCTTCACACCAGATTTTTATTTTCATTTTGAATAAATTTTTATTATGAAATGTTTTGAATTATTGTCTCTCTATGAATTAGCCATTTTTTTCCTTTAAAGTTAACAAATATTTTTTTAAAGTTGCATTTTTGTTTCTTTATATTAACTGAGCCCCATAGTTTTCTTTATTGACAAACAACTCTGTATATTCTTGCTTTTATTTGTTTATATAAATTTTTTTATTATATTATGTTTTAATGAGATAGTAAAATATTATTTTTCATGGAGAATTTTTTCAAGATTTTGTTCTGTGGGCAAATTTAGCCCTCTAATATTTTTCAAAATTTTTTGTCCCAGTTAGAAGCATGTATATATTAATTAATATCTGTTATATATTCATATGTTTATTATAAATTAGATGAAAATTTTGAATAAAAAATTTTAAAAACCTACTTTTTTTTTTGGGGGGGGGGGGGTTAAGCTAACCCTTACCCCTTTAAAAAATACAAATTTAATAGTCATTCAAAAAATTTAATTTTACATAGGGGAAGTGCACCAGTGATTGACACTTTTAGAGCAATCTCTGATGTTTTTCATGTTCTAGCCGTCAGAAAATATTTTTAGAAATCTTAAGTTAATACATATGGCATAAAAGACATTCAGAATCACATATATGTTAAAATATATACATTTGATAACAATTATTTTTTTCTAATGAATTTTTATTTGAAACCCACTCAATGTTCCAGTAATTGACACTGCCAGTTTTTCCTTTTCTTATTAATTGGCACCCTATGTTCCAGTGTTTCACACTGCTATTCATTTTATCAGTTATTAGCACCCTATGCTCCAGTGTTTGACATAAAATATTAAAATTCTTATATGTAAAATATATGATTGTATTATTTTTCTTGTTTATTAATTATTTCGGGATAGATGTCAATTACTGGAGCATGCCAATCACTGGAGCACCTACCCTAATTTTTTTTTTACAAAAATTTTCCTTATTTTCATCAAAACATACGACATACATCAGTATGTGACTATGTATTAAAAAAAAAAAAAAAAAAAAAAAACTACACACATTGTCATATTCTCTTATAAACATTTGGAATTGAGAAGTGTTTCAAAATGATCGCCCAATTTTTTTACCTTTTGTATTAAAAAAAAAGAAAATTAGAGAAACTAAATATCAAAGCAGTTTTCATGTGTTATCCAAAACAATTAAAAAATATATGAAATATTAGATGATAAACGATCAGGAGAAAATCCCCCATGTGACACATTTTTAAGTGGGATTTTAAAAATTACAGTGAGATTATCGCGATCGCACCCTCTATTGTGAACCCTCCCTAGACATATGCAAAAATGTTTTGAATTGGAAAATATATGGGCATTAGTAAAATAAATACTGTACCCTTTCATAATCAATCAGTTATAAGTTAAAAACTCTTTTTCTTTAAATATTACTTATTTTCATTTATATTTATCATTATTATTTATTTTCATTTATAAATAATGCATTATAAATAGTCCAAATACTGCAGCACCATTGTCATATATGGCTACAGTATTCAGGGTTCTTACTCAATTTAAAAAATAAAATTCCGTGGCTTTTTTAGGTTTTTCAGTTCCATTTATATAAAATTCCAAGTCACAAAATTTGGTTTGCAACATAAAAGATGGTTCGCGACTTCGCGACATTAAAAAAAAAAAAGTTCACGACATAAAATATAACATAATACGTTTCAAACCGCATACTCAAAAAATCATTTTCCATGTTTAAATAATCTTTTTTTTTTTTTAGGTTTATGGGGAATATTTGTAATTTTTCCTGACTTTTCTAGGTTTTTCAGATTCTCCTTGACCCGTGGGAGCCCTAAGTATTTGTGGCTACTTAAAACCATAGCCAAGAGACAAAGAGCTAATGGGGTTTAAGCGCCCTCCGAAATTTTTAAAGACTCTCGGAAATTTTTGAATTACACTTCATCTATATATATAAAAGAGTACTTCCTGAGTGAGTGAGGGGGTGATATATCAACGCCTAGACCAAACCCCTGGACCTAGAAGCATGAAATTTTGCGACAATGTTCTTTCTATGACGTAGGCATCCACTAAGAAGCGATTTTACAAAATTCGCCCCCCAAGGGGGGCAGGGGGGCAAAACATGATTTCACAAAATCCTTCATATCTCAAACAAAAAAACAGATATCCGTAAAATTTTTGCTTTAAAATATAGCTAATACAAATGCCTAAAAACCAATTTCTGGAATTTTCAAAATTCGGTCCCCAAGGGGGGCGGGGGGGCAAAACGTGATTTCACATGCGTAAAACGTGATTTCGCATAATCCTAAATATCTGAAACAAAAAAATAGATATACGTGAAATTTTTGCTCTAAAATATAGCTAATGCAAATATCTAAAAACCGATTTCTGGAATTTTAGAAATTCAGCCCCCAGGTGGGGCAGCAGGGGGGGGGGCGGGGGGCTATGGGGCAAAAACAAATAGAAATACAGTTATGGCGTTCAAAATTGATACATATAGGTTTTAGAGGCCTGCAAGTCAAATGAGGATATTTTCGATTGTGTAAAGTTATTAGGAGGGGCAGGAAGGGGAGGGGAGAGGGGGAGGGGGGGCAAAAAATAAAATAAGAGTTAGATCGTTCAAAATTGATATATAGAGGTTTTCGATACCTACAAATCGGTTTCGGATATTTTCGATTTTGTAAAATTATTAGGAGGGGCGGGAAGGGGGGGGGGTATGGGCAAAAACAAATAGAAATACAGTTAGGCCGTTCAAAATTGGTACAGATAGGTTTTAGATGCCTGCAAGTCGAATGGGGATATTTTCGAAAGTGTAAAGTTATTAGGAGGGCCGGGAAAGGAGGAGGGGAGAGGGGGGAGCAAAAAAATAAAAATAGAGTTAGACCGTTCAAAATTGGTATAAAGAGGTTTTCGATACCTACAAATCGATTGCGGATATTTTCGAATTTGTAAAATTGTTAGGAGGGGCGGGAAGGGGGTGGGGCGGGAAGGGGGGGCTATGGGCAAAAACAAATAGAAATACAGTTAGGCCGTTCAAAATTGGTACAGATAAGTTTTAGAGGCCTGCAAGTCGAATGGGGATATTTTCGAAAGTGTAAAGTTATTAGGAGGGCCGGGAAGGGGGGGGCAGAGGGGCAAAAAAAATAAAATAGAGTTAGATCATTCAAAATTGGTACATAGAGGTTTCCAATACCTACAAATCGATTGCGGATATTTTCGAATTTTTAAAATTATTGGGAAGGCGGGAAGGGGGGGGGGAGTAGAGCGAAAAAAAAATAAAAATAGAGATATATCGTTCAAAACTGGTACATAGAGGTTTTTGATACTTACAAATCGATTGCGGATATTTTCAAATTTGTAAAATTGTTAGGATAGACAGGAGGGGGGGGGGGCGAAGTGAAAAAATAGTAGAAATAAGGGTTAGAGCATTTTGGGAATTTTTTCCGAAGGCAGTGAGAACCCGGTGCGACATTTTTCCTACTCAGATTTTGTTTCTCTTTTTTTTCACGTGATAAAAATTAATGCAATTTTGAGAATTCATTATAGTGATTCATTTAAAAATAGGGACCAGCGAAGCGGGCGTTGCCTGCTAGTTTTTAGTATATTTTTTCAGCAGAGAAATCATCGCTAACAACTTTGAAGACTGTAGTTTGTGTGAAGTAAATAGTAATATTAAAAAACAAAATAATAATAATAAAATTTCGTGGATAAAGCTACAAACGATAGGCTTTTCCAGCAAGTTTGTTGTTTTGACTCTTCGAAGAAAACTTTTAATAATCCAATTATACGTTTTGCGACTTGCTCTTCTTCTAACCATTGTGTATTTCCAAGAATATAATACATTTTCGTAGATCTGGGCTATTCTCTACTGTAATCCCCCCCCCCCCCAAAAAAAAAAAAAAAAAAAAAAAAAAAAAATTTTTTTTTTCGTCTACGGCCTTGGGGTCGAAAACGAAAGAAAAAATAAACTCTGAAAATGTGCAAGGAGGCGGATTTTGCTGCATGTAATATGTAGTTACCATACTATTTATTAATTAAAATGTGCTCTTTTCGCTCTTGCTTCATTTCTACTACTATTTGGTTATTTCATTCTGAATTGCTCAGGTTTCAAGGACGGTCTGACCCATTGTGTTAATTCTGACTTTCTGCGTTTTACTTCCGTAATCTGCTGCTCTTCCTTGTCCATTTGAAAAACGCCCAGTTCAAAAATTTTTTATGAGTGGCATTAAGATGATTCTATGCAGAAGAAGTAGCCTGGTATGGCAGTTATATCATTTCTTCTTATCCAACATTTAAAAAGAATTTTTTACTGACTGCCCTACATTTATATTTAAACCTTACAATGCAGGTGAAAGGTATTGTATTGGTAGCTTTCTTAGCCATGGGGTATAATTTACTAAAGCACTCGCATAAATTCCATTACATAACAAGTGTAAAGCGAGCTTTATATATATATATATATATATATATAAAGAAAGAAAAAAGAAAAGAAAATCTCCGGCCTTGAATTTAACTGAATATTATTTTTATATAAAATATGTAATTTTCAGCTGGAAAAACGTTCTCACTCTAACTGCAAAATGCCGACTTATAACTAGCATTCAATTTAACAGAGTAGCTAGTGTGTATTGAATCTTTTTCAAATTTCTGGACTTTTTCCTGGCCATTTTTTGGCATTTTCTCTCACTTTTGCTGTTTCTTTCCCACAAAAATCTCACAACATTATGCGAAGAATTTACTGATTTACAATAATGAGATTCCAAACATGGTTTATTTTCACAAAATTTGTTAAAATTTCTTGACTATTTCCTGAGTTTTTCCAGAGTCGCTTAAATTCCCTGTCATTTCCATCATTTCCTGACGAGTAACCCTAACCACCCTGTTTAATTTATTTATTTATTTATTTTTTTTTTTTTTACCAATAACAAACTGTAATTATCAATTAAGAGATTTTCGAACTGTGAGCTACAATCACTGTATAGTCCTTTTTAATATTTGTTAAAATCTGTCGAAAACTCCGAAATTAAAACAATAAATAAAAGTAAGTTCCTTTTAACTCTAACCTAAATATCCTGCGGCTTATCATTTTAGATTAGATATTGTTAGGTTTACAAATTTAAAACATTAGTATGTTCTTGACACTCAATGTTTTATTCAGTTTCACTCCCTCTTTAGTTTAACTATTTTTCCTTTTTTATTAAAACCGATGGTTATTAAAATCTAAGTAATTTATTTTCTATTTACTTTTATAATTTTAAGTTAATAAATATTTAAAAACTTATAGTTGATTTAAAATTCATTTTAGCATAAAATATTAATACGATAGCCGAAGCTATCCGTATGCAAATGACATAAGTCTACGTCATCTGCTTGAATTGAATAAGTAGTGTAGCAGAAAAGCAATCGTGTGGCTTTTTCCGTGTTGATGCCGATGTGAATCCCGGTAATAAAGAAGCTGGCATGAAACGTAGTTTGTATATTTCAGTTTAAATTTTTCCTTGATAACCTCGACAATATTAGCTTGTGTAGAAAGCTGTTGTTTTTCAGATGAGGTTTAAGTAAATATTTTTAGATTAATTCGAGGATAATAGTTATTTTAAAACTGCAAACTTTTAAGCTTCTTTCAGTAATAGTATAGGCTTCAGTAACTACTCTGTACTATTATATCTGCCCTGAAGAATATTAAACGAATCGTCTAAATGTATTATAATTTTTATTTTAGTTTGCCATATTTTTATTTCACTAGATAAATCAATCTAGTTTTTAAATAAATGATTTTATCTAAAAGAAAAACTTGTCATATTTCTTTTTACCTGCTCAATACAGTTTCCACTGGACTCTATTATTTCAACTCTGCTTAACTTTGAAGCTTTAAGACAATCATGTCAGGTTTATAAACCTGTCAGATATAAAAAGATTTACACCTCCTAAATTAAACAAAATGTTAACATATGACTGGCCTTGAATTTAGTTGGCGAAACGTCAATGAAGATTGAGGCTGTGGAAACTCAAAAAGATGTTAGCTTCCGTGTGTCTGCAGGGCCCGACTATGACTTGGAGGCCCTGGGCACATCTTTTATAAGAACCCCCCCCCCCCATGGATATACAGTTAAATATTATTTTTTTCTTTCGTATATTATATATCGTACGACTTTTATAATTAATAGATATTTCGAATGATATAAATAGAATGAAATTATTATGCATCGCTTGAAATGATTTTTTAATCGTAATCTCTGAGAAAAACAAAATTGAGGAATACTTAAACAAAATGTCGGATTTATCTTTATAATACTTTAAATATGCAGTGATAGGAGTAGGATGCATTTATATCCATCATAACATTGAAATCGGAATAAATGGGTGGTTTTAAGTAATGCATTTTGTGAATTTTCTAAAATACGGCAAGCAACATAGCACATTTCCAAAATTAAATAACAATTCTGAAAAACTCAAATTCTTTAACCCTTTCAGTCGCAGTGTTCCCGATGATGGAACACCTAATTTTAATTCTCAAGTGCAAAAACTCACCCCGTAAATTTTTTAGCAAAAATTTACATTTATAACATAGCAGAAAAGGCCCTTTTTTTTTAACGTGAAAATTTAAAATTTCTTCTATTTTAATTATGTTCGTAAATTCCGGTGGCAGTGTAATTTAAATGATCCGAATTACCTTGATCCGCAAAGGGTTAAAATACTCCGGAATAAATTGAAATGTTGGGATCTATGCAACTTTTACGAGTTTTTGTTGTCGATAATGTTTACTTATAAAGTGATTTATTTATTAAATTAAATATTATTTGAATTTAATAAGGTTTACTTACAGATGTTTCAAACCGAAAATTTCTCGAAAAGGAACAACGTTATTTTTTTATTTTTTAAATATTTATGATCAGCTATGTGTCTAAAAGCCATTTTTAAAATTAGTTTAGTAATTTTTAAAATAAATTAAGTAGTGAACGTTAAAGGGTTAAAAAAAGCACATGTTTAGTACATTCTTTGGACCCAGTATTCTGAAAGGAGGGGTGGGAGAGATGTTTGTTCTTATTTCTTACCCTATGTCAAAGAATAAGTTTCCAGAGTTAGCAAGATATCCTAACGAAATCTAGATAGTAATATAAACATGTGTGAAAAAAAGCTATTTTTTCTTTACCACTTCTCTTATTTTAAAAACTGCATGGTTATATTTACATTTTTCTATAGCACACAAAAAAGTAATGACAAATTTTAAAACTTCATTTACAGATTTGGTGCCCCGAAAATTTGGGGGCCCTGGGCACTCCGATTAAGCTCTGAAGCTAGGGGAAGCTCAGGCATCATTTCGGGGGCCCCTTTCATTTCGGAAAATCTTGTTTTCCTGTTACATATTCTAATATAAAAATGCTATAGACCAAAAAAAGTGTGCGTTTATTATTATTTTTTTTTCATACATCTGGGTGGTTTCTACACAGAACATTAAAATCATACAACTTTTTAATTAAGAACATTCAAATTTTTTAAGTTAAATAATAGATTTTTCCCGAAATAGTGAGTGTTTTGTCTTATTTTAGGTAAGCTTTCTCACAAAAAGTTCAATCTCAGTGTGAAAATATGAAACAAAAAATTCAAGACCATGTTTTTAATCCTTATGGGGCCCCCTCTTAAATTTTAGAGGGGAAGCTTGTGCTTCCTGAGCCTTTTGGATAATCAGGCCCTGCCAGTGCCCCATGTGCCCATGCCTTAATCTGGCTCTGTGCGTCTGTGTGTATCGCAATGGCGAAAGCGACCGCAAAAATCACCTTCGTATACAAGGTTACACTAAAGTTTTTCTTATTACGTTTTATGGACAGAATTTCTCTGTTAAAATTCTGCTTTGTAGTTCCCCGAGATACAGTTTGCACAAATTTTGTGTTACACACACACACACACACAGACATTTTCTAAAAATGATCAAATCCTATTCTAAAACCTTCAACACGTGTAAATCCTTCCTTTTATTGAATATAAAAGAAAGTAAAAAGGTATAATTTTAAATGTACAAAAATTATATATATACTAAACGCAATTTTTGGCAAATTTATGCTAACACAAAGAAGTTTCATCAAACATCAAATAAATTATGAAATATTATTATTAATATAGTAATATTTTCATCTTTTACTTTTTTACTTGCTTCTATATTCAATAAAAGAAAGTATTGGATTAGAAAGAAATTTCCTCTTCCGGTTTTTGAAAATGTCTCTCTGTCTGACTGCGTGTGTAACGATTTTATGCGAGCTCTAGCTCAAATGCTAATTCTCAGAATTTCATATACATTTATATGTAGTTGCACCTGAACATAAATCTGTATCTATCACAGGGTTGGCAAGTTTCTTCCAAGGCGGAAAAAACCGGCTGGAAGAAATAGGTTTCTGCCAAGTGGAAGAATGGAAGAAACTGTTTTTCTTAAAAATTTATCCTATAAGTTGCAGCTTTGTAAGATGCAATGGATAAACAATTTTAAGTAACCTTAATTATCATTTATACATATAAAAATTTGATTATTAATTATACGTATATGCTTCTTTAATAATTATGAGACTTTTACCCATGATCAGATCCACACTCCAAAATACTCAAAATCCATCAAAGACATCAATTTCAATTTAAACCAGGGTTGGCTTGATTTTGCCCGACCCGAAAAAACCTGGGTGGTTTTTTTCACTAAAACCCAAGTGGGTTTTTTCAAAATCTTATTTAAAATTACACTTTTATCTAACTTACAATAAACATATAAATCTGAAAAATTCCACATGGGAAAAAAAAAAAAAAAAAAAAAAGGCTCAAACTGCTTTCTTAAAAAAAAAAAAAAAAAAAAAAAAAAAAATTCCACATGAAAATAAATAAATAAATAAAAAATAATAATAATAAAATTTTATCTTATTAAAATACAATAAGAAATTATACATAAAAAATATAAGAGCAAGAAAAAAGAGTTGTTTGTCAATAAAAAGAAAATTTGGGGACTTGAGGAATGCAAAATATAAATAAATAAAAATCAAATTTTAAAAAATTTCTGAAAACTGTAACAGTGCAACCCTGTTAAGTAATGTATAAGGAACAATAATTAAAATTATTTTATGGAAATCTATTCAGTACAAAAAAAATTAATGAAGCAACGCTAAATAATTATTAAAATCCAGTTTTTGTTGTAAAGGGCAGATAAACAGAATTTTAGATAATTAAAGTGCAATTGCTTAATTGAAAAAAGAAATCTTTAACTTAATCATAAAAAGACTAGACATTTTAAAATTAAATTTTTTAAATTTTGATTTTAATGAATAGATAAAATTTATTTTTTTTAAATTGTCCTATTATGAATGATATATTAATGTTTAAAAACGACAAGAAAGAAAATATTCTTGAAAACTCTGATAAAACCCGAAAATACTCTGAAAAAACCCTGATAAAACCCCAAAAACCCTTATTAAACCCAATAAACCCCCCAAAAAACCTGATAAAACCCGAAAAAACCCATTGGGGAGAGTTTTTTCTGAAAAAACCCGAGTTTTTTCCAACCCTGATTTAAACAGTGTAAAATTTTATAATGTAAACAATTTTATTTCCTTAATTAGTAAATAGTTTTGATCACTTGCTTATACTTTCTGATAAAAGAGCTTTTAACTAACAGCCAATTGATTAAAAGAACCGGTATGCAATGCAATAATTACAAAATGTCATCAGAACCCATATTTTCCTTATTGCCATATACAGTATAACAAATGAAATGTTTTTTAACAGTTCAATACTGCAATTTATTTCTCAACTTAAAACAGATGAATACAAACTATGGATTTTTTTTTTCTTTTTAATCCTGGAAAACTTGCAGGAGAGTTTAAAAGTAGGTATTATATGTATTGATACAGTTCATTGGGTATCAGCTTAGAATTCATACAAAAAATTGTATTTTTAAAATAATAATAATAAGTAAACAAATATTATGGTTAAAAATTCCATAACCATTATCACTTATACTGCTTAGACTAGTATCCTATCCATGTAAAAAGTTCTAAAAATATTAATATTGAAATAGGAATGTTAGTATAAATTATAAAAAAAAATAATAGTTAATGTTTAATTAATATATATAGAGATATTTTTTTTATTCAATATGTTGCACAGTAATCGTTACATGTACAATTATGTATTTTTATAACGCTTAAAAAAACTAGTTGATTTTTTTTTTTTTTTTTTTTAACAGAAATGTAGAAATAGTAAAAACACTTCTTATCCCTAAAGTAGTAAAAATTCATCAGAAAAATAATATTTTTAACATTAATTGGTTTATAGTTTAAATTTGACACTGTATTACGCTTTGAGTTTATATAGTTAAGTTTTAATTTTGAGCATCTGTTTTGTCTTATTGTTGTCTTCTTCCGGTTTTTTCCGCTTTCTTCAACTGCCCTGGTTTTTTCTGGTCTATCAACTTTTTCTGGAAAACACCCAACAAGTGACGTTGTAAAACTATCGAAAACCTGAGGTCGAAAATTTTTACGAATACTTTCTTGTATTGAGTACAGTATAGAAGAAAGTAAAAATATTGTTATAAAATACAATAATAGTCCTATTGTAATTTTTTCTAACTAACCTACGGTAGTCGGGGAAGTTAAAAATTGTATGAAAAAAAGGCGGGGCTAAAAATGCTCCAGAATAAAGAAAATTGGCAACCAGAGTTTCCAACTTTTATAATTTATTCACGAGCATTTTTAGCCCCGCCTCTTTTTCATACCGGAAATTTTGAAAAATGATTTTCTTCTTATTTAATCGTTGTCACATATAAAAGAGAAATAATCTACAAAATTTCTGGTGCGAAAAGAAGGCGGGGCTAAAAATGCTCGTGAATCTATATATATAAAAGAGCAGAGTCTGTGTGTCTGTGTGTCCGCTATAGAATCCTAGGCCGTTTCACCGAGCGGGACCAAATTTGGCACGGTTAATGTTTACGACCCGAGAAAGACAACGCCGCAAGCGATTTTACAAAATTCGCCCCCCAAGGGGGGGAGGGGGGGCAAAACGTAATTTCACAAAATCCTTCCTATCTCAAACAAAAAAACAGATATCCGTAAAATTTTTGCTTTAAAATATAGCTAATACAAATGTCTAAAAATCGGTTTCTGGAATTTTTGAAATTCGGTCCCCAAGGGGGGCGGGGGGGGGGGGGGCAAAACGTGATTTCACATGCGTAAGGGGGGGGCTATGGGGCAAAAACAAATAGAAATACAGTTAGGCCGTTCAAAATTGGCACAGATAGGTTTAAGAGGCCTGTAAGTCGAATGGGGATATTTTCGATTGTGTAAATTTATTAGGAGGGGTGAGAAGGGGGGGGAGGGGGGGGCAAAAAAAATAAAAATAGTGTCAGATCGTTTAAAATTGGTACATAGAGGTTTCCGATACTTACAAATCGATTGCGGATATTTTTGAATTTGTAAAATTATTAGGAGGGGCGGGTAGGGAGGTGGGGCAGTAAGGGGGGGCTATGGGGCAAAAACAAATAGAAATACAATTAGGCCGTTCAAAATTGGTACAGATAGGTTTAAGAGGCCTGCAAGTCAAATGGGGATATTTTCGATTGTGTAAGGTTTTAGGAGGGGCGAGAAGGGGGGAGGTGAGGGGGGGGCAAAAAAATAAAAATAGTGTCAGATCGTTGAAAATTGGTACATAGAGGTTTCCGATACTTACAAATCGATTGCGGATGATTTTGAATTTGTAAAATTATTAGGAGGGGCGGTAAGGGGGGGCTATGGGGCAAAAACAAATAGAAATACAGTTAGGCCGTTTAAAATTGGTAGAGATAGCTTTAAGAGGCCTGCAAGTCGAATGGGGATATTTTCGATTGTGTAAAGTTATTAGGAGGGGCGAGAAGGGGGGAGGGGAGGGGTGGGCAAAAAAAATAAAAATAGTGTCAGATCGTTGAAAATTGGTACATAGAGGTTTCCGATACTTACAAATCGATTGCGGATGATTTTGAATTTGTAAAATTATTAGGAGGGGCGGTAAGGGGGGGCTATGGGGCAAAAACAAATAGAAATACAGTTAGGCCGTTCAAAATTGGTACAGATAGGTTTAAGAAGTCTGCAAGTCGAATGGGGATATTTTCGATTGTGTAAAGTTATTAGGAGGGGCGAGTAGGGGGGGAGGGGAGGGGGGGCAAAAAAATTAAGTCAGATCGTTCGAAATTGGTATATAGAGGTTTTCGATACTTACAAATCGATTGCGGATATATTCGAATTTGTAAAATTATTAGGGCGCTCATATATATGCATTCGCGCGTGCGCATCGCGCACGGGTCTACGCTGCCGAAGGCAGTGGGGACCCGGTGCGACATTTTTCCTGATCAGAGTTTTTTTTTCATTTTTTTTTTTTTTTTTTTTTCACATGATAAAAATTAACGCAATTTTGAGAATTCATTAATTATAATGATTCATTTTAAAAATAGTGACCAGCGAAGCGGGCGTAGCCTGCTAGTAAATTATAAAGTTGGGAACTCTGTTGGCAACTGCGTAAATGAGATAAACAATTCAATGCACAGATGTATTCAATTACAAAAAACGAGCAGTGAAAGAATTAAATACTTAAAATAATTTATAGTTAAGGGGTTAACACTTTAACTGTTGTTAAATCTCTAGTTTTTAAAATATTTAAGTAAATAAATATTCGAATACTTAAAAAAAAACAAAAAAAAAAACAGTTAGTTGAATTTATGCTTGTTTACAATACTTAGGTGACAATTTTAGTCACAGTAGTTGAAGGTTAAATGACAGCTAATATATTTGTTTCAATGTAAAGAGATTTAAAATGGTATACATATTAAATGCATGTCTTTATATTAAACATAAAATAAAGTGAATTATAAAACTGAAAGCTTTACTTACACGATATATTAATTATTATTATTATTAGTTTCAGGAAAATAAAGAGTAATTTCACAAAAATGTTTAAATTTTACAAAAATTATACAAAAAAAAAAAAAAAAAAAACCCAGAGCCTTGGAACTTTAAATGCCTTCCTGCAAAATATTTGAAAATGCCCTCTTTGAAAAATCAGGCATGTTTTGGTTTAGTATCGGGGACATTTAAATGATACGTCTATAGCCTTTATCGCTTTAGTGTAGAAAATCTGGAACATGGATTGACTCCTTTTATGTATGCATTTAAAATAAAACATCATCACTGTGTAAATAAAATAAATAAATGTTGACATTTGCGGTACATGTACTAGCAGCAGTTGTACCAGTTTGTGCACAGTAATTTTCATCGGTGGTTTCAAGTACTATAAATTTTTCTGACACAACAGAAATGTATGTTATATTTACTAGTCATAAAAACAAAGCATTATTAGTTCAGCACCACTATAAAACAATAGTTATTATAATTTGAAGTAAAATATTATTTACAAAAGCAAACACTTGTGTGATTGTAAATAGCATAGTGCAGTACAATTGTAATTGTAAGTAGTAAATAGTTTAATTTATTGTTTATCCATTAAAAGACTCCATTAACTGGAAGATAATTATAATACATTAAAAGAAATAGATACATGCGATAAACAGAAATAATTCTTTTTTTTTTTTCCCCTGTCTCTTGATAAACGAAAATTACTTTTTGAAATGAGTCGTTCTTACTTTATTTGAAAAAAAAAAAAAAAAAAAAAAATCTGTGACAGAATGTAGTTTAGTACGACAGGATTATTTATGGGCGTGGCCGTGGTGCACTGTGACATGTATGGACTATGACTCTACCATAATCTACCATAATCGTGGCCGTGGTGCACTGTGACATGCATGGACTATGACTCTACCATAATCGGTAAATCAATGAAAAATTTTTTAAGTCTGGAATGAAAGTGGGCGTGGCCAAACTACTCCATAAAATACATTGTAATAGCTCTAATAAATGACTTGGATATTTTAAGTCCAAAGTAAGATGGGCGTGGCTTAGGGGGCGTGGCGTATAAGCCCTATATTATTTGGGCTTATAGATCACTTCCCCTCAACCCCCCCTCCATGGTGATTGAATAAGAAATTAAATGGTGAAATTTTTTTCGGCAGGCATTTTGGCATTTTCGAAGTGGAACACTATTAATTGGTAACGACACAAACTGGCAGATTGAAAGAAATAGTCCTGTCGTACTAAAAATAATTAAATAGTAAGTAGTCTTAATAGCAGATATTATTCTAATAAGTTTTAATCGTTTATTTCTTGAATTATTTAATCTGAAAATTAATAATTGAATGATCAATAATAAACTGCATTTTCATTATTACCAACTGACCACCATGAATAATTGATTTTTAATTGCAAAATTTGCAAAAAACGATTGATTAATCGTCAATTGTAAAATTCGTGATTAACGACCGATTAATGCCAACTATCCAACCGATTGCATTTTGCCCAACACTGCCGTAAACTAGCCTTATATTTACTTGAATACTTTAATTTTACGGCATAGACGCCGTTTACGAATAAAGTTGTACATATGCCGTGTTTTTATATTTCATGTACTGTTTTTATGTAAAAATACTGTGTTTTTATCTCACAGGAAAAAAAAGGGACAAATACAGTATTTATGCTGTTATTTTACTTTTTTTAAGTGTTTTAAAAGAAAAAAAAAATGCTTACAACATTATTTTTGACAAACAAAACAATAGCTACTCTATTGCTAAAACTAAACAATTTTAATTGAACAATACATGATAACCAAAACGCTAAACAGATTTTAAATAAATATTAATCTTACCTCCAAAACAGCAACTACAGAGAATTTTAAATCCACTACAAAAGTAAAAGACGTTATACACACAACAAAATCTGGAGAACAAATTATACGCAACGTCATCGACGCCGGAAAACAACGGGAACGACGTAAATCAAAACACCGTAAAAATCATCTAAGACAAGAAATATTACTAACTACTAGCACACTACAACTAAGCAATGCAGAGGAGTGACAAAACCGAAATACAGGAAACAGAAAAAGCAACAGACGAAGCATTGGCTAAAATGCTCAAGTAAATCGTGTATATTTGGCGAATTCATCGCTAAAAAAGAAAATAATGAACCAAATGCGAGTAATAATAATGTGCTGCGACCCCCCTCATTTTTCCGCGAAATGAGTAAAATAGTAAAAATCACGTCATTCTAAACTAAAACGAGTTCTTGATAATGCGCCATTTTGTTGCGTGATATTGCGTTTTGAATGAATGCAGATCAACTATAGAAATTTAACACTTTTTAAGTCTTAAGTACTTTTCTTTTCTTTGTTGTTATCATTATTAAACTGAAAACGTTGTAATAATTCTATAATAATTATGGTTTGTGTAGAGAATAATAAAGAAGTATTTGAAGAAATCTAACTAAATGAAATTTATCGAAAATAACTTTTGTTTGCAAAAAACCTTTGAAAATTAAAACTCAAATTATAAATTGTAACTTTTTTCTTTTCTTTTATATACATAGGAAAAAATCTGGAGTGACTCCACTCGACTTTCCGAACTTTGAGTCATTAACAGTTTTGTAGGTAAAGTAAAGAAAGAGGAGTTGTTAAACAAACAAAAGAGAGAAAACCATAATAGAGTGTTTCAGTATTTTTCTCCATATATTACACGATGTTTTGTTTAAAGCTACTGAACTTTGAGCCCATAGATCATAATGATAAAGAATTTTTCGTTGTTTCCCTGTAAAAACCTATAAATGCTAGATTCACCAAAATGCTTATAGTTAGTGGAACAGTGATTTATAACATTCATATAAATTTTCAGCTCAATTGAATAAGGCGTTTAGATGCTATCGCACTTTTAAAAATTTGGTCCCATAGGCCATAATGATAAAAAATTTTTCTTTGTGTCCCTGTAAAAAAGCTGCATGTGCTAGATTCACCAAAATCTATACAGTTGGTGCAACTGTGACCTACAACACGTGTACAAATTTCTTGCTCAGATTAATAAGGCGTTTAGACGCTGTCACACTTAAAAATTTGGCCCCATAGGCCATAATGATAAAGAATTTTTCTTTGTGTCCCTGTTAAAAAACTATAAGTGCTATATTCTCCAAAATCTATAGAGATTGAGTATCTGTGACCTATAATATGCGTATAAATTTTTTGCTCAATTGGATACGGCGTTTAGATGCTATCGCACTTTTAAGATTTTGGTCCCATAGGCCATAACGATAAAGAATTTTTCTTTGTGTCCCTATAAAAAAAGCTATAAGTGCTAGATTCACCAAAATCTATAGGGTTCGTACTATGGTGACTTACAATATGCGTACCAACTTTCAGCTTGTTCGAACAAAGCGTTTAGACGCTAGCGTGTTCACTCACAGACATACACACACACACATACACACACATACATACATCATCGTAAAAATAGTGAAAACGGACTCAGGGGACCTTTAAACGTATAAAAACAACAAAATCTCAAATTCGGATTTTTGACATGAGTACAATACTTTCCTCACTATAGTGTTCGGAAAGTAAAAAGTGTTGTAAGCGTGAAAACTTTCGACTTCTATTTTGCAGTTAATTTACATGTTTTCATAGGTCATGAACATGGTTGAACCATTTTTAAAAAGTGTGCCAGACTCGATAAGTTATGTCTGATCTGATATACTGCACTGAATCATTTCGGGTGCATATCAGCCGATAGATGCGCGGCTGCTGTAATGCAGTTTTTCCCATATATTAGAAGACTAATAAGATAAAAACTTTGAACCCCCCCCATCTTATATTAATTACTTTCTTCTATTCATATAAGAAGAATGTATTGGGTTCATGAAAATTTTCGAATTCCGGTTTCCGACGTATTTACACGTTTTGGGATGTCCTGAACACGATTTGACTATATTTAGAAAATGTTTGTCTGTCTGTGTGAGTGTGTGTATCATAAATTTTGTGGACGCTAAATCTGACGAATTTAGTGAACGAAATTAAATCAAGTATGGTATTAAGTTGGACTTAACTTAAACTGATGCTGATTACATTTGAAGATTAGTCGTTCAACAGGTGGCACTATCATCCCATTTTTTTTTTTTTTTTTTTCACAATTTGTATATTTTCTTCTGTTGTCGGCACAAAATTGACTTTCTTCCGGCATTTAGTGTTATACAACTCTGAGATAAAAATCGTCTGTAATTCATCAATGAAAATAATTTTAATCAATAGTAATTTAACAAATAATTTGTACTGCGTGAATTTGTATAAGATAATATAGAAGAAAGTCTTGTGCTGGCCACAACATACTAGTTTATTTTTAAATATTTACCGTAATTTCTGGTAGATACCCCGCAGGTTATATAATCCAGTTTTGCACCAGAAATTTCAATTGATAAATAAGTTTATATTTGAACGAGCTCTTCCTTCGAAAAAGTATAAATTTCTCTATTAAATAAAATTTCTGGTAGAGAAATGACAAATCTTACCTGCGGGTTATCTACTAGAAATTACGGTAATTATTTATTTCACCAAAAACAAAATTCAAAACTGGTGTCTTGCTTTCGCCTCTAAGGCAGTAACACGTGTTCTTTTGCACCTGATGAAGAAATCTACGTCCTTTCGAAACCGGTTGTGCTGGCTTAAAATTTATGGTGTGTAAAGAAGTTTTATAATCTCTCTCTCTATATATATATATTTTTTTTTCTTTATATAATTCTTGTTACACCAGTATTTATTTTGACTTCCGGTTTTATTTATTTTAGCTTGTAAGTTGTCGCTTTGTTTTGCCGCACTGATCTTTGCTCACCTGACGAGAAGAATCTTGTTTTATTTAACACGTTCACACCGGCGCATTTTGTTTACATAGCCTTCTCAAAAGTATCCGAGCACTAGCCAATAATTCCGATGTCAAAAAAGTACACTTAAAACTGTTTTGTTCAATAAATCCTTGTCGAATCATGGTCTTAGACTGACTAAGAACATGACTCGACAAGGATTTATTTAACAAAGCAGTATTAAGTGTACTTTTTTTTTTTTTTGGCAGAGATCATTGCTAGTGCTCGGATACCTTTGCTGCCGACTGTAGCTGTGACCCACCGGTGAGTCACGCCGGCGTGAACGTATTAAATCCGAAATAGTTGTTGGGGGAAGTCTTTTTCAATCTATATTTTCACTTTCCGAACAATATAGTCAGGAAAGTATTGTAATCATGTCAAAAATCCAAATTTGAGATTTCGATGTTTCTATACGTTTCGAGGTTCCCTGAGTCCGTTTTCACTATTTTTACGATGATGTATGTATGTGTGTGTGTATGTCTGTGAGTGAACACGCTAGCGTCTAAACGCTTTGTTCGAACAAGCTGAAAGTTGATACGCATATTGTAAGTCACCATAGTACGAACCCTATAGATTTTGGTGAATCTAGCACTTATAGTTTTTTTACAGGGACACAGAGAAAAATTCTTTTTCATTATGGCCTATGGGACCAAAATCTTAAAAGTGCGATAGCATCTAAACGCCTTATTAAATTAAGCAAAAAATTTATACACATATTATAGGTCACAGATACTCAATCTGTATAGATTTTGGAGAATCTAGAACTTATAGTTTTTTTACAGGGACACCAAGAAAAATTCTTTATAATTATGGCCTATGGGGCCAAATTTTTAAAAGTGTGATAGGATCCAAACGCCTTATTAATCTGAGCAAAAAAATTGTACTCTTGTTATAGGTCACAGTTGCACCAACTGTATAGATTTTGGTGAATTTAGCACTTACAATTTTTTTACAGGGATACAAAGAATAATTCTTTATCATTATGGCCTATGGGACCCAATTTTTAAAAGTGCGATACTCAACGCCTTATTCAATTGAGCTGAAAATTTATATGAATATTATAAATCACTGTTGCACTAACTATAAGCCTTTTGGTGAATCTAGCATTGATAGGTTTTTACAGGGACACAACGAAAAATTCTTTATCTATGATCTATGGACTCAAAGTTCAGTAGCGTTAAATAAAACATCGTGTAATATATGGAGAGAAATACTCAAACACTCTATTATGGTTTTATCTCTTTTGTTTGTTTAACAACTCCTCTTTCTTTACTTTATCTACAAAACTGTTAATTACTTAGTGTTCGGAAAGTCGAGTGGAGTCACTCCAGATTTTTTTTTTTTTTTTTCAACATTTTTACCTTATTAATTTCCAACATCAGTCCACCGGTGTATTTGTAATTTGTACTATCTAGGAAAACTACATTTCAGTTTCTATAGTGTATGAAGCACCAAAATGGATATATATAGGATGGCTTTTATGAAAAAAAATATTTTTATGTAACTTAACTGTATATTGACTGATAGGTGGCGCTGTTACTCAGGCTTTTTCAAGTTTTACATAGTTTTCAGGCCAGTTCATATATTAGAATTGCATATGATAGTTTTGTCATGGACACAGCATACTAATTTCTTGAGTTATGAGTTATGGTGTTTGGAAGGATTTATAAAAAAAAATATTTTTTTGCAACTTACATGCCCTCAACCTTCTTTTAAACATTCCAATACATCTTAATAGCAAATATACCACATTCTAGTAAGATATAATGCATGGAATATGTGACTATTAATTTTAAATTTCGTTCAAGGTAAAATGATACACTATTTATTATATTAATAGGATTGATTATTTTGTAATTAATACGATTCACTTAGAAGAGATAATGGAAATATTTTTAATTTAATTTACATTGCAAATATTAGCTTGGTAAGTTTCTCCGCAAATTTGTTTCGAAGTTGCGGCCACTTGAGAATTTGTTATCACGATAACTTTTGAAATACTAAATTTATTCGAACCAAATTTAGACAGTGGACTTATCTTACAAAAATATCTTAGATTAGTTCTCTATGAGCTACTTGCTCCATCTTCTTAATCCAAGTGGAGGCCTCTTAATTTGCCAACAGGATAATTTTAGAAATTCTGAATTAACTCGAATTAAATATGTACAATAGACTTATCTCACAAATGCATTTGATATGTTTGCTTGCCAACTTGGCCTGCCATCTTATTTCCAAGTGAAAAGTGCCACTTGGAAACTTCAAATTCATATAAAAAGGTATTTATGAATCGATTTTCTTAAAACTTCATCTGTGCATCATAGTCCTTACCAATATTTGTACCAAGTCCATTAATGATTTGTAGCCGCCATTTTGTTTCAAAATGGCGGCTGCTTGATAAGAAAAAAAGAAATCAACCTACCCTTCCGACAGAGCCGGAAGGACTTGTTTTACCATTCTAAACGACAAATTCTGACCTACTGGTTGACATGCACACAAATATTTACTGTCAGAGCTTCTCAGATAAAAATTTTACAAACACAATATTGTGCAGTTTTCAGTTTTCGCCAAAAGGTGTTGGAACATAGCGTAAGCTGAGTCATAATAGCGCTACCTGTCCCATACACATTCATATTAACTCCGCATTATTTTTCAAAATGGCCATTTAACATACCAAGTTTAGGTGTATTTTTAAACAACAGAAACTGAGATATAGCCTCCTAGCTGATGGAGAAAATTACAGCACAATAACACCACCTGTCGGCTGATATGCATCCAAATTGAATTTATTATATTTTTTCATAAATTTAGTTTTTCACTTATCAAGTTTTGTGCAATTATACGTTACAGAAGCTGAGGTCTGTCGAAATTAATGTCTGCTGATTACATCTGTTTCCTACGCCTGGGTGAAATGTGCTCTGTGGAGATCTTTTAAACTGTCCTATCCTGTATTTCGCGAGCTTCGGAGAAAACCACAGAAAACTCTAAACGACTCGGCCGATGAGTGCGACGTGAGATCGAACTCGGCACTCCGGTCTACCAGCTTCGAGAGCAAAACGTCTCGACCATTTTTGGGATTCTTATAGAAGGTGGGATAACATTTATAAAAATTGGAAAAAAATCACAGCATAGATATGCATCTTTGGGTGGTATACATGAAAAACTGATATGCACCAGTTTATGTCCAAGAGCAACTAAATATAAATTTTTTTTAACTTATGTGCATTACGTGAGCGACCACAAAATTGTTGCCACATACGCACAGGCATTTAGACAGTCAGACATTTACTTAAAATGTTCAAACATTTAAAAAATGTAGATGAGTATTTTTATGTGACCCTGTACACCAATCTTTAACAGCGGATAATACCTAATTTCGCCGACAGCCGTGGCCCTTGTTGTTCTATGAAAAAATTTGTTTCCGTAATTATTCATTACCTAATATTTTTCAATTCTGTTTTCACATTCATAAGCGTTAAAGTAGTACTTATTTTCCAAAATAAGTAGATTATAAGATATTTTTAATTTTTAGTATTTCATTTTGCTGTTTAAAAATAAGAAAAATGCACTTCGTGAAAAATCGCATTTTTGTACTCAAAATTTAAAATTAAAAAATTTATATTAAAAAAAAAAAAAAATCAATTTTTTGAAATTGAGTACTAATTAAATGGTTTGTGAAAACAGAAAAAAAAAAATAAAAATACATTAAATACTGAGTAAATGTGGAAACAAATTTTCCCATAGAATAACATTGGCAACAGCTGTCCGCGGGATTAGGTATTGTCCCCTCTTAGCAGTGGCGGATCCAAGGGGGGGGGGCTAAAGACAACCCCCCCCACCAAAAAAAAAAAAAAAAAGCATTGACATTCACAAAACTTACAATTACAGGAAAACAATTCATATTGGAATTATTTAGTTACATTTTCAGTAAAATCATTTTAAATAATTATCTGTCATAGTTCAATAAACATCAGCAATCGGAAACCTCTCTAAAATTCCACCTCTGTTTAAGGGCCACCTCCTATAAGGGACAATTTTTCTAATCCTCCAAAGCCCATGTTATTTTATGGCGAAATTTGTTTATAGACTTGCACATTATCTAAATGTTATATTCAAACTCCGTTTTCATATTCTGAAAATACGCAACAGTTAAATGAGTACTCATTTTCCAAAATTTTATTATTTTTTTTAATTTTAATTTAAATTTTGAGCTTAAAAATGCGAATTTTCCCTAAATGCATTTTTCTTATTTTTTAGCCGTAAAATGAAATATTAAAATTAAAAAAATTCAATTTTTGGAAAACAGGTACTCATTCAATGGTCGTGAATTTTCTGAGTCTAAAAACGGAATTTAAAAATACCAATTAGGTAACGAGTAATTCTATAAACAAATTTCGCCATAGAGTTACATGGAATCTGGTGAACCGGGAAATTGTAAGAAGTAGTGAGCAGCATTGCAGGGCAATATTCATTGTTGATCTACCGGGCATTTGTTCAATGTCCATGTACAAATGCATATCTCTGTTAATTATTAAGTTTTGTGAGAGCAGGTAATATTGTTTAACTTATGTGAACTGATCACTTATCGTAAGTTACTCCAGTTACCAATACATCAGTCAGATAGCCCTTCCCATGTTATCCAATAGGATTTCCGCTGCTTCGTTTTATAAAAATATCTCATACAAAAATGAACTTTTTCGAATTCTGTTTTTTGAATATTACTCTTTGAACAACTCGTCTTTTAGCTTAGTGAGCAATTTTTCGAAAAAATAAATTTAAATATTTTACTTAGAGATCCAAACTTAGAGTCCATAATTTACTTATTGAAATAAAATACTTAAATTAAAGAAAAATTGCACACTAAGCTAAAAGGCGACCTGTTCAAAGAGTAGTATTCAAAAAACAGAATTCAAAAAAGTTCATTTTTCAATGAGATATTTTTATATAACGACAGAACGAAAATCCCATTGGATAACATGGGAAGGGAGAACCTCTTATTCAAGGCTGTAGCCAAAAAGAATTTCCAGGGGGAGGGGGTCGAATTTTACTACATAGTTTTTGAGTATTAAAAGGGAAGTTTAGTTCAAAAATTTTCAATAAATCTGCACATTTTTGGGGATTGTTTAACCCTGCCTCCCCTTCCCCTTGGCCACGGCCTTGATGTTATTGCTCTAAAATTTTGAAATTATAGCCGATATTTCCTATACTGTTAAAAATTTTTGTAAATTTAATGTAAATATTTATCCAGAGTCTCTGCAAATTTACAGTAATTGTTAGTTAAAAGGGAATAATGGAGATTCTCAATCTTTATTCTGTACTTTTACCTAATTTTATTATTTAATTTTTTAATTAAAATTAAAAAGGATTATTTCTACTCTAAAAAAAAGCATTCTAAGTCCGAAATATATTCTCACCAATAATTAATTAAATTAATATTAGTTAATAAAATGAATGTACAAAATAAGTTTTTGAACATCTCCGTTTATTTTTCTCTGTAATTTTGCAGAAGACTACGATAATAGATTACACCGAGTTTTCTGTTGAAATTTTTAACTGTGCATGAATATGTCGGTAGAGAATAGTGTGTTTAATAAGACTTTACAGTTTTGAATGTGTGTATTAGTGTATTGCAGTTGAAATTCAGGCTTGAATAAGTGCTTTTTTTTCTGTTTTATTCAGGTAATAATTGAAAAGGTTTTTAAGAGAGTAGCGTTTAATTTGAATAGCAAAATTGAAGTATTAAACATAGTTTAAATTAAAAATTACAAGCTAAAACATTTTTTTTTTTTTTTTTTTTACCAAGAATTTCCAGTGGGATTAATAAAGACCCCTTATTCATTCAGAAATGATGTTAAGTTTTATCTAGTATATAAAAGAGATTTCTTTCTAGTATATAAAGAATTTCTAGTATATAAAGAATTTTATTTAGTATGTAAAATAATTCTTAGAAACAAAATTATTGCAAAAATGCATTTAAAATTAAAACTAATATTAATGACTTATTACAAAGCAGTATAAACAAATAATGTAAATTTGAATAGTTGAATCCATTTCATTCATAATAATTTTTGCCTGAAGTATGATTTTCTGAACGACTTCTTGTAAAAGGCGAATTCTTTAAAGAGCCATTTTTTCCAGCATCGTAAGTGGCTTTCTTACGCAGGTTTCACCGCATTTTTTTTTTTTTTTTTTTAGGACTGAGGGCCTATTAGTCTCAGACAGGGATTTTTGCGTTGTCGCTTTCGATAGTTGCACAATTGTCGAAATCATTTTTCGATAGTTGGACATTTATCGAAATCTGAAATTTATCGAAAATATAATTGAATAATTTGAAAGCGATGTTATAATAGGGAAGGAAAAAAAAAAAAAAAAAAACTAATAGTCCTCCGTCCTAAACTAAATTCTGCTTTTACCAGAATTTCATCAAAACCTTTTTTTTTTTTTTTTTTTAAGAAAAAGAAAAGAAAATTAATAATAATCAGTATCGTTACAAGAGATATCGAAAACGTTTTTTTTTTTTTTTTTTTTAATAATTTTGAATTAGGAAATAAATAGTGCACGTGCAATAATATGAAATAAAAATAAATAAAAATATGAATTTAATGATTTGATTTTTATATAAAACACGATCGCGTGCTATCTTAAAAAGTAGATGTAAAATTTAAAGTTTAATTTTCTTGGCAACAATTATAAATTAAAATAAATAATTTAATGAAAGTTTGTTCTTTAGATATACGTCCGTGTAAGATGTCAAAAAATATACGACAAAGTATTATATCTCTTTATTCTTCTAATACTTCTTACAGTTTATAAAATTATTGAAATCTTAATCTCTTGAATTTTCATTCATTACGGATCAAGAGATAATCTATGGAATTTTGAATTCGGTTGTTTGATTTGTTATGAGGTTAGAAAAAGTTAGTTTTTATTATATTTGTTCATTCCTAAATGTTATTTTATCATTCCTAAATGTTATTTTTTTCAAAACACTTTCCAACAAAGTTGAAAAGTGTTTATGACTTCGGTTTGTCTGTCTGTCCGCGCTCTAAGCTGTAACTTCCCTAAATATACATGGAATTCTTTAAAACTGATATATGTTGTTCAAGTTTATTATGGAATGCTCCTTTCGAAAATCAGGTAAATACTGCCACTGGTTTGTTTACAGGGACAACAGAAATAATTCCAAAGCATTGAGTCCTGTGAGTCCTATGCGTTCGCGAGGTATTTCTATACATCATATTTCAACCCTTTGTATCCCACTGGGACTTTAAAGTCCCATCAAAAATTTCCTCAATATAGCCTAAATTTACTACAGGATTTCATTGGAACTTCAAAGTCCCTATAGTTAAGCTATAGTTTAAGCTATATTTAATATGAGATGTTTCTCATGCAGCAAAGAAATATAATAAAAAAGTTTCAAACTATTTTTCTAAAAATAAGGTAATTTGAGATATAAAGGGTTAAGTAAATTAACTGTATGAAATATTTTTTATTTTATTTTTTAATGTTTATAATTTGTATTTTAATTAATTATAATATGTATTTCTTCCAAAATTTTGATATTTGTATTTCTTGAAAAGTTATGATTTTTAATGGCATCAGTGGTTATAATAAACTTAAATAAACACATATTAGTTGCTTTGTTAGCTATATTAATTCGTACTCTGCTATTACTTCTATTTTAACCCTTTAGTAGTCGCTATAGACAGCGCCACCTATTACAGATTGCGCACTTTTTATTTAACTCTCACCAGTAATTTTAAGAAGTGATGTGATCGACGTTCCTTCGATTTTATTCGCGTTCTATGTATATCAAATGCTACTTCTAAAAATTTTTGGTAGCTATTGAATAAAAAATATGTAGCAACACTGAAGGATGGGCGGCAAATTGATCAACTAGCGACTACTAACGGGTTAAAAAAATATTTATATATATTACCTTTGAAATAAATTTATGACTAAATATAAGATTTATTGTTTTATGGAGTGAAAAAATTGGGAATGAAAGGGTTAACACTTTTATTTCGCGCAAATCATAATGAAATTGGCATTAATAATATATATGTGCACAAAAGAAGCTTTCTATAGAATGTACAATGAGATTAACATAAGATTTACAGAGCCACAAAAAATATTCAATTACATTAATGGCTGTTATATTGAAAATTTCTGGAATTGTATTTTCATTTGCATCAAAATTTTTTAACACTTTTTAACAACGTTTAAGAGTGATTATGATATACATTCGTTTATGTATCTGTCTTTCCGTCCGTCTGCCCGTGACCTCTCTAACTTTCATAAATATTCATAGACTTTCTTGAAACTGATATACGTTATTGAATTATGGGAACTATGGGATGTTCTCCATTTAAAATGGGGTAAATGCAATCACTGGTACAGGGTCACCCAAACCAATTCCATAACATTGCGTTCTATGAAAGCTATTTCTATAAATCATATTTTAATACTTTTATTTTGTGAAAATAATAATGATGTCTAATCATAAGTACGTAGAAATTTTGTGGGTAATCATTGTTGGATGTATATATTTCATGGAATTGTCGCTAAAAAAAAAAAAAAAAAAAAAAAAAAAAAAATGGTTATTACCTCTTCCCCTCAAAAACACCTCAGTTATATTTTATATTTTCAATTGCATTTCCCGTCAATATTTTACATACAAGCATGCGCGCAAGTATTGTTCAAAAATTTTTGGAAAAATCTTTCAAAAATTTTCCATTTAGTAATTGTAAATAAATTACTGCGCTGAAAAAAAAAAAAAAATCGAGCCCTGATACTATTCTTGCTGATTTTTATGTAAAATGACCCCCTTAATCCACATATGACCACCGTTTTGCCCAATGACCCATCGTTTTCGCGGGATGCCAGCCCGGCCCCTATTTTTATCACTATTCGGTAATTTTATGGTCATGAATTATATATTGAGGGTGGAAAAGGATTGTTTTAACACTTTATATATATATATAATAAATGATATAATAGTACGTTAATAAAATTAATAAATGTAATTTCTAATTTCAGAGGCTATTCTTCCCCCTAAATCCCCCCCCCCTTGCTATAAATGTTCATGTTTTAGAATTTTTCACCTCTGTAGCCCATCTGAAGATAATTAACAGTTAAAATAAACATCTCCTCTTTTCCAAATCAAATTCGTAGTTATAAAATTACTGAACAGTGATAAAAATAGTGGGGGGGGGGGGGGGGGGGAAGGGGGTACCACAAAAAAAAAAAAAAATAATAATAATAATAATGAGGCAAAAATGGGTGTCATATTTGGATTCAGGAGGTCATTTTATATAAGAATTTGCATGAACGGTACTAAGGCCGAATTTCGTCAGAGCAGTGTTTTTGCAACAATTTCTTAATGCAGTCTAACGTATCTGCGGAATGCACACTAATATTACGATTGTAAATTTTTCATTGATCTGGAATAACATCTTGAAAAATCTTAGATGCCCCCCCCCCCCCTCCACCAAAAAAAAAAAAAAAAAAAATTCTGGATGCGCCATTGCTTCTTAATACTTATCCTACCATTTTCGATAGCAAAAGCAAACAATCTTTTGGCATCTAGGTATGACTAACGTATATCAGTTTAGTGAGCATTAATAAAGAAATACCTTTGATTAGGGCATAGTTTAAATCTTTGAAACTTGATAGTAAATATTATATACCCTATTTTATATATCATAAATATTATGTTTTTTATAAGATTCCTCTCGAAAAAATTTTTATGCAATTTTTCTTTTAAAATTAAGCGGTAAAAAAATCATTTATTTATGTTTCTTCTTTGATTGTAATTTCTGATGACAGTTGCTATTAAATGAGCATAATTACTTTGCATTTCAAAAGGTTAAAAAGTCGAAAATCTTTAAATTTATCAAATTTGGCAGATGAAAATATTAAATTGTACTCCTTAACTCTTTAGAACATTGAGGTATGGAAATCAAAAAGATACTACATGTTCATGGTTTTCATTTTTGCTACCAATTGTTATTTCAAATCAAATGTTTGTATTTAAAAATTATACTGTATTTGAAAAATTATTGTTTTCTCTTCCCTTTATAAATATAAATAACTTTGTGAATAAAACAAAAATCTCTATTCTATACTAACAAGTTAAACCAAGAACAATTTGGAAACAAAATGGAGGCTATTAGAAACCATAGATAGCTTAGGATTACGATTTGAAATACTTCTATATTTTTAGAGTAATTACTTGGCTGTATTTTAGGGTTAATGTACCTCCAAACTTTGATTTCAAAGAAAATGGTGAAAAATTAAAGTAAATAAAAGAGAATTACTTCCAACCTCATTTATTCGTAATATAAAAACTTATGTAAATAAATACTCCAATATATTGCATATTATTATAAACATTTGCCTTCTTCATAAGGCATCAGCATTCACTTTATTATTAAATACTTAAAAAATGTATCTAATGAAATAACGCGTAATTATGTCTGGAGAATAAAAAATCACCATTTTTTTCCCCCTGCGTATAGAGCAATATTAATGTGCTTTGAAGAAATGATCTATTGCACAAAATGAAAATTATTTGCCTAGATTTATTTTTAATTATAATTTCTCCATTCTTGAATATTTCGGATAATTCAAAAAACTGGTTTTTGTTTGAAATTTTCAGAAAGCGGATTATTTTCTTCTTGTGCGGGAGCTTTTCTTCTTGTTACTTCTTTTATTTGAGCTTTTCTTTTCTTTAAACAAAGAATAATATATATATTCGGAATTTATCTAACAAAGAAAGAATTGTTGCTCTTCAAAAATTTAGGAAGTGGGTCTGGTAGGAATCTTCATAGGGGGTCTTTGGGTCTCTTTGAAGAATCTTAAGTCCACATCCACATTAGCAGGAATTTAGGAGTAAAACATGGAAAACTCCGCATGACTTTGCATCTGGTGGCGGAATGGTTAACACTCTGGCTTTCAGCTTTAGGGAGTGCTGCCAATTTTGCACTTTTGGTGCTAAAATCTAGTACTTTTTCGTCTCGTCAAGCACTGAAAATGAATTTTAGCAACATAGCACTTAAACTAACATCAAACACAGCTGACTGATTTTTTTTTTTTTTTTTAGGACTGAGGGCCTATTAGTCTCAATCTGGGATTTTTGCGTTGTCGTTTTCGATAGTTGGACATTTGTCGAAATCTAAAATTTATCGAAAATATAATTGAATAATTTGAAAGCGATGTTATAATTGGGAAGGAAAAAAAATTAATAGTCCTCCGTCCTAAACTAAATTCTGCTTTTGCCAGAATTTCATCAAAATCTTTTTTTTTTTTTTCTTTTTATAATTATTGAAAGAAAAAGAAAAGAAAATTAATAATAATCAGTATCGTTACAAGCGATATCGAAAAAGTTTTTTTTTAATAATTTTGAATTAGGAAATAAAAAGTGCGCGTGAAATAATATTTTATTTATTTATTTATTTATTTTTTTTAAAGAAAGGTAAAAAAAGAAAAAAAAAAAATCCAACAGGAAAAAATGCATTCCTTAAAGTCAATAATAATAAAGCTCTTAATATAAATTTCAGGTTGTTTCAACAGTTATTCAAACTAATTTAAATGATTTTTACATTAATAGCGAGTACCACTACACAATTATTGCTATATATACAAGAAAATTTTCTCAGTTGACAGTGAATTTTCACTCATTTGCCTGATAGAAATGCGCCCTTTCATCTTGAGTTAAATTCAGTAAATTGAATGAGTTAACATAATGCACTCAAATCTGAGTTATTTAATGTATGAGTAATTTATTTATTTTATTAATGATTTCAGTAAACTGGATCACTTTGCAATGGTGTTCCCCGTTGCACTCGCGTGCTACTGAAGAAATGCGTTGCAGTTGCAGCCAGTGATGCCAGATGGTCGAAAATTATTTCCCCAAACATGTCTTAAAATTTCCCCAAATCAGGATTTTTTTTCGAAAAAATCCCCAACTTGATTTCTACTAAAAAGGGAAGATAAAAAAATGTTCAAAAAAAAAAAAAATCAAACAGATTTTTCTGATTTGTGCTCAGATTTTTCCCCAAATGAAGGCAATTTTTGAAAAAAATCCCCAAATAACAATAAAGCTATTGAAAGTCTCTTGTCGTAGGGATAAATCATTACGTTGCCAACATTGACAGAAAGTTGAACTCCCCAGATTTGTCCCCCACAAACATCTGGTCCCCAAAATTGTCCCCAGAAGTCTCAAAAATTCCTAAATGGGGACAAAATCCCCAATCTCGCATGCAAGTTCACTATACCTACGTAGTTCGTCCATAATGATAAAATGATCCCGTGTGATTGGTCACGAGGAAGCAAAGGAGTAGCAAATAACGATTGGGTATCAGAATAGTTTTTTATTCCACACTTCATGTTCAAATTTAGAGAAAACATTTACAGATATTTTCAAAATACATTTTTAGTACTATTATAGATCATTTACGTAAATTAATTACAGTTTTATTTATTTTTTATTGTTTGGATTTAAGAGATTATATTATTATTATTAATAGTACTATTATTTCCCACAAACAAATTATTGATGTTTTTGAAACAAAATTTGTAGAAGTGAATATTTTTAAGATGAAAATATATGATTCACATGCATTTTTTTTTTTTTTCTTTTCTTTTCTTTTTTTTTTTTTTTAAATCTGTAAAATAGTAGGATATATGCTACTTTTAGTGTACGAGGGGTTAAAATGCGTAGATAAATTAATATTATAAATGTTTCAAATATGACTGTACAGTTTATTTTACTTACGATTACTTACTTTAAGATTGTTTTACTTACAGAACATTTTTTTTTTTTTCCTATTAAAATTCAGATGGGATAGAGAAACAAATTTAAATCTTTAAATTTTAACATTTGTGCATAAAACATTTGAGGTTGTAATGTGAAAATCTTTAACATGCATGCTTCGTCAGAGAAATTGCATTTAAAAAATGAACCTCATTTTCTGTTTATTTATAAAATCCGTACAATATCTCCCTTAAATAATATTTATTCGCACTTGAGATTTTTCTAAAGCACAAAATAAAAAAGTAAAGTAAAATAAAAATTAATATTATAATTAAAATTTGTAACGTCAAATTGTGTCATGCATGCATATAATACAGTTCATGCAACTTAAACACACACACACACACTCATATTATACATAATATTCAAGTGCTTTAGTGTAAAAAATTAATTTTAGTTTAGATATACATACGAAAATTTGGGGCATGCAGAAAATATATTATTATCAGTATTATTATTTTGAATAATTGTTTTCTATGTTCTCGTCACTAATTTACATTTTAATGACTTTTTTTTTTTTTTTTTTTTTTTTTAATGACATTCATTTACATATTTAATGCAATTGACATTCTATATAATTTATATATTTTTTATCTATATTCTCTGTTGTGCATTGTTACTTTCTTCCGAATACGCAAGAAGAAAGTATGGGATTCATGAAAACATTCCACCTCCGGTTTTCCATCGATTTACAAGATTTGAGATGTCCTGAACACGATTTGACCAGGTTTTGAAAATGTCTGTCGGTGTATATAAAAAATTTCGTGAACCAATGAACGAAATTTAACCACATTTGTTATTTAGTTGGAACTTGACATAAAATGGTGCTGGTTATATTTTCTTCAAAATAATATTTTCTTCTTATCTATGTAGAAGAAAGTAACAACAAAGTGGAAAAAAATGAGTCATTTCTACGAATCAGCTTTGAAAGTTGTTGAAGACAAATTTAGTCATTTTGGAAGTTTTTGAAAATGTAAAGAACGTCACAGAAATCTAAATGAGATAATGAAATAGAAAAAAAATAAAAATAAAAATAAAAATAAATAAATAAGGAAACCCAGCCTTAGGAAACCCAAAACAAAAATTGCTCCAAGACCGATCTGCTCAGTTACATACATGGCCAACACGTAAAGGGGAGGAGCTCGCCTGGCATTTAAAAAAATGCAATGCTGACTATATGTTACGCGAGTAGGTGTTGCCTAAAACTCTCTATGATATGATGATTCTTTATATTATGCCAGTACGGATTCTCTTATGACCTCATATTCTGACTTTTGACTTACTACCCAACTCACTCATTCCAAACCTGTTCTTTTTTGCAGATAAGTCAAATATCTATAGAGTCTGTTGGAATTGGAATGTATTTTGGGAAGGTCACCCCTTAAAACAGCTCAACACCGTCACGAAATGGAGTAATTATATTTTGCCGATTGTATGTCTCTGTGCAAATATAATTTAACAATAATAGAAACGAACTGAAAATTAGGAAAACGTGAGGATTTTCTGTCTACTGAAACAAAGACCATCATCTGAAAAGCGAGATTGCGTTCAATTGTTATCTTTACTGTCAATAAAATACAGTCAATAAAATTTGTATTTTATGCTTTGATTTTGCTCAAAAATAATAAAACTTCCGTCAACATTATATTCCTTCTACTTATTTACATATACCAGCAGGCTACGCCCGCTTCGCTGGTCACTATTTTTAAATTAATCTCTATATAATTAATAAATTCACAAAATTGCATTAATTTTTAACGTGAAAAAAAAAAAAAAAAAAAAAAAAAAAACTTTGACCGGGAAAAATGTCGCACCGGGTCCCCACTTCCTTCGGCAGCGCAGGCCAATTTGCGCTGCGCGTGCGCATTTATGTTCGACACTCTCAATGAATCACTATATTATCGTAAGGAAAAAACATAAATATGAAATACAAAAAAGATTCTTCTCTCATCGATGGAATATTCAGTCCAGGCTCCCACTGTCTGCGGCAGTGTATACGCGTAAGATGGCATAAATAATAATTATCCAGATTTTACGACTATGTCAATGAACAATGGTTGAACAATCCCAGAATTTCTCTATATTTATGGAATGTCGTGTAAGTGACACACCGCATTATTTTATATGCACAGAAGCATGCCTTCTGTTGATTATGGTATGGAAATCCTTCATCATTTGTGTCTACAGGGCTACCCAAAGTTTTTGGATATATTGGGGCTATACTTGGAAATTGCTAGAAGTGAATTTCATTTTGTGTTAGGTATTTTCATTAGGGGTGTGCCGATTAATCGATCAATGCTTAGTCCCGATCAATTTTTTTAATCGAGTTAATCGGATCGATTAATTCGATTAAAAATTTTCAAAATCCGATTAAAATTTTCAAACTACGAATTAAAGTAAAAATGCTGTTCTGCCTACAAAATATTTTTTAGCATATTTTGCTAAGAAACATTCATCAAATAATGAAAAAGAAAAAAAAAAGTAAATAAATAAAAATGAAACCTCTCAATAGAAGTTGTTGCACTTTTGTTGATAGAGAAAAGGGGGAGGACAGTTATTAAACAAAATGCCGCTTCATGTGCATGCTGGAGCAACACCACCTGTCTGTAGCCTTCTACAGAAAGTGTTGGCTAGGGTAATAGTATTCTCAGAAACAAGACGCTTTCAAAATAATGGAAATGCTAAAGATAAAAGAAAAGAAAAGAAAAGAAGGGATTGAGATTTCCACTATCCCTCTGATGGGGGAAATGTCAACAGAGTTTCACAATATCTTCAAGCGTTTATTGTATTGTATGTTCAGAATTGCTGATAGTAACTGTTGAAGTAGAAACAGAATCTAACATTCTGTGTTCTAGTCCGAAGTGACAAAGAAGAACTAAAATATAAGAATTTGAGATTTTTACGATAAGGATATGGAATTTTGAGAATTCATTTAAAAATAGTGACAAGCGAGGTGGACAAGGCCTGCAAATATAAAACTAAAATATGTGTAAATTCATTTAATGTTTCTTTCAAAATGAATTGAAAAAATAATATATTAAAAAAAAAAAAAAAAATTAAACAAGTGAAAATATTTATATAAAATTAACACCAATTACTATTCTGAAAATTGATTTAAATTTCAGCTATGAATATAATTGATTAGACAAAAATTTTTGATTTTTTTTTTCAGTCATAAACTTATGAATAATATGTATATATAATATACAATGTGAGAGTTTTATTCATCATTGAAATAAAATTATATAAAGAAAAATGAAAACCGATTAAAAGTCCGATTAATCGACCGATTAATCGATTAATGAACTACGATCAACCCAGTTAAAACTCCTAATCGATTCCCACCCCTAATTTTCATATAAAACTAAATTTAAGTACACAATGTGGTGTGCATATAGCTTATAGACAATATACGGGGCTACCCAAAATTAAGCTAAACGTTCTTTTCTGTTGAATGCAATTGATGGAAGTGCTTTGCTACATTTCACTAACATTAAATTTCATTTTTAAGTCGACGAACAGTGCTTAGAAAAGGAAATTAAACTTTTATACCCATAGCACGACCATATACCCATAACCACGAACATTGCTTAGGAAAGGAAATTAAATTTTTATACCCTTACTGTAAACAAATTATTTTTTCAAACACTGTTTTCAACTTTTTTTGTTGTTGTTATAAGATCACATGTTGAGGTGCCCAGAATGCGAAAGTCCAATTTTTAGCTGTTGATATGTATGTATGTATATCTGTTATCAGCATAAAACAAATAACTGCAGGAAATTCAAACTGCGTATTTTGAATTCGTATTAGGTTGACATTTGAAAAAAAATTATCAAAATTGGCAAGTTTGAAGGCAAATCAATAATAGCCTTGAGTTTATTAAAAAATAAAAAGTAAATGTAGGCATTATAATTGAACGAGTGGGTAGAAGGGACGTACTTGCCCATATAGAATTATACATTAAATAAAACTCTTCCTAAACCTATTTTGGATTATTTTTAAAGTATATTGAATTTATTATCTTACTTTATTGATTTTACGACTTAGTCTGCAATCTATCTTTATAATATTGAAGTGGAAGATAAGAGAAAGTTGTGCGAGTGACACACCAGATTGTTTTATTGTATAAATGTGACAACAAAGAACATTCCTGAGATTTTTAAACACCCCTTTTTTTGCAGGGCCTCATTACCCAAAAGGCTCGGGAAGCACAAGCTTCCCCTCTAAAATTTAAGAGGCCCCCCAAAATGACTAAAAACAGGGTCTTGAATTTTCTGTTTTATTTTTATCATACTGAGATTGAATTTTTCTGAGAAAATTCGCCTAAAGCAAAATAAAATACTCACTATTTCGGGAAAAATCTATTATTTAACCTCAAAAATCTGAATGTTCTTAATTAATTATAGGACTTTAATGTTGTGTGTAGAAACCACCCAAATATATGAGTGAAAAAAAAATAACTATAAACACACACTAATTTTTGGTCTATAGCATTTTTATATTACAATATGTAGCAGGAAAACAAGATTTTCTGAAATGAAAGAGGGACCCGAAATGATACTGAGCTTCCCCTAGCTTCAAAGCTTAATCGGGCACTGTTTTGTTTGCGATACTTATTACAGATTTACGCTAAAGGCACTTACGCTAAAAGCACGCCACCGAGGGGGGATAACATTGACGCTAAAGGCACGGTTTTATAAATTTACACTAAAGGTACTGTCGCTAAGGTCACGGCCCCGGTTTACATATTCGCTCTACTTAATAATATAAACTTGTTTAGAGCTAAAAAACAATTCCGATTGGACTCATTTCACTGATAAATTTCTTCTAAATTGCTTCTTCTAAAGCTGCATTGGACCACATGCCTGCACAGGAATTTACTGTGAAATTACATTTGATTAAAGCTCTTTCCAGTTAATCTGTTCCACTTCAATTACACAAGTCTACGAAATGGTACTTTTTAATTATTACTTTCCGAACATACATATGTAAGGAAAGTATTGTAATCATGTCAAACATCCGAATTTGAAATTTTGATGTTTCTATACGTTTTGAGGTCCCCCGAGTCTGTTTTCAATATTTTTATCATGATGTATGTATGTGTGTGTGTATGTCTGTGAGTGAACACGCTAGCGTCTAAAAGCGTCGTGTTGAAAGTTGATACGTATGTTTTAAATCACCGTAGCACGAACTCTATTGATTTTGGTGAAACTAGCACTTATAGTTTTTTTTACAGGAACACCAAGAAAAATTCTTTATCATTATGGCCTGTGAGACCAAATTTTTAAAAGTGCGATAGCGTCTAAACGCCTTATTCAATTGAGTAAAAAAATATACACATATTACTATTTGTCACAGTTTCACGATTTGTATAGGTTTTGGTGAATCTAGCACTTATAGTTTTTTTTACAGGGACACAACAAATAATTCTGTATCATTATGGCCTATAGTGTGAAATTATTTAAAGTGCGATAGCATCTAAATGCCTTATCAGAATGAGCTGAAAATTTATATGCATGTTTTTGTTTTAGGTCACCATGACACAAACTGTATAGATTTCGGTGACTCTAGCACTTACAGAATTCTACAGAGACACCAATAAAAACTGCTTATCATTATGGGTATGGCCTATAGGCTCAAATTATTTAAAGTGCGACAGTGACTAAATGCCTTATTCAAATGAACTGAAAATTTATATACATATTATAGATCACCATCATACTAACTTAAGGAACTTCAGAGAATCTAGCACTTATGGTTATTTTTAAAGGGACACAATGCATATTTCTTTATCATTGTGGCGTATGGGCTCAAACTTTAAAGTGCGATAGCGTCTAAATGCCTTATCATATGGAGCTGAAAAATTTTATAAATATTGTTGCGTACTTGGGGGTTCGTGAGTTGTCCGAGAATGAAAGGCCAAACGTACAAAAATTCAGTAATTTATTCACAGAAAGTTCCAGAAAAATACAGGTCTATAAACCAAGTATCAGCTTCAATTCGACCAGTAAACACAGCTTAAACAACAGCTGTCAATAGCAAATCCACAGTACAAACTGTATAGCAATAACACTTAAAGCAAGTCTCTTTCGAAGAGGCTCAATGCAAGCTAACCGACTCTGATCACAGACTGAACTGAACTTGCCTTGGCGACAAAGCACCCTTATATACCTCTGTAGAAAAGCGTGGAATGTTCCGGAAATTTCCGTATCTCATCAACCAATGAAATTAGAGCTTCCATATTTGGTATATCCGATATAAGGATTTTCTAGCCAAGGTCGCCAAAAAAATCGCCAAGGTGGGAAAAAGTCGCCAAATTTGGCACCAAATCCATTACCTGCCTTATTGGGCTTTTTAATGCGTTTTTAAGGGGAAATAAGGCTATTTCAACGCTAAAATGACTAGAAATGGACAAAATAGCACTTTATCAACTTACTAAGCCTCTTTGAAAGAATTTATACAAAAATAAACACAATTATTTACAATTTTGTAACACTGCCCCCTCCCAAGGACTGCACGTCCCGGGCAGTGCAACCCTTGGTCAAGAGGCGAAACTAACCAAATTTACACAATCTAAAATACAAAAACTAAGTTGCACATAACGATAACATAGAAATATAAATTAAGTGGGAAATATTTACAAAATTCACAAATATGTACAAATATTTATATACAAATATTTACAGTGCGCATGCGCAAATTTTACCAGTATTTACATTTTAAATTTTAATTTTACCGTTAATTGTGGTACTTGGCTAGCCGGTTATAGTGCACCACCTTCGGTTTTGATGAAGGTGTTTTAGTGATCCGCACTACTACATCATTCAGCCTTTTTAAGACTGTGTATGGTCCGTCCCAGTTGCACTGTAACTTGGGAGAGAGTCCTTTGCGGCGAACAGGATTCCACAACCAGACCTTCTCTCCTTCCTGGAACTCATGTTGTGTAGCCTTTAGATCGTACCTTGTCTTCATTTTCTCCGTTGCCATGTTAATCCGCTCCCGAGCAAAGTTGTGTACGTCCTCAAATCGTGCCTGGAGATCTTGGATGTACTCCTCGGGCGATGAAGGCCATCGGGTGGACAACCAAACAGGAGATCACAAGGGAGACGAAGCTCACGTCCAAACAGCATCTGGGCTGGAGTATAGCCGGTGGTTTCATGGACAGCACTTAGATAAGCCAGCAGGAACAATGGCAACTTCAAGTCCCAATCTTGCTGGTTCCTTGATACTAGAAGAGAGAGGTTATTCAAGATGGTACGATTGAACCTCTCGACCATGCCGTCCGACTGGGGATGTAAGGGTGTTGTCCGGGTTTTGTCTATGCCGAGCAGTTGACACAGTCCTTTGAAAACATCAGAGGTAAAGTTCCTACCTTGGTCGGTATGAAGTTGTAGGGGCGTGCCGTACTTTGACACCCATTGCTGCACTAGGACCTCTGCGACTGTGCATGCCTCTTGATTGGGAATGGGATATGCCTCAGGCCACTTGGTGAAATAGTCCATCACGACGAGGAGGTATTTATTTCCACTGGAGGTCCGT
Organism: Salticus scenicus; assembly: GCA_963930645.1. Taxonomy (NCBI): domain Eukaryota; kingdom Metazoa; phylum Arthropoda; class Arachnida; order Araneae; family Salticidae; genus Salticus; species Salticus scenicus. Next base: position 209,843,045 of record OZ005662.1, read on the forward strand.
GGCAAAGGACCCAAGATGTCGATTGCAATCCGTTCAAATGGTGCTCCCACGTTATACCGTTGCAGTCTTCCTCGACATCGTTTCTGCGGGCCTTTACGTGCCGCACAAGCATCACAGGATTTACCCATTTCTCCACATCCTCCTTTGCCTTGCACCAGTAGAAGCGTTCCCGAACTTTCTGCAGAGTCTTCATTACCCCAAAATGGCCTCCGGTAGAGCTACTATGCAGTTGTTCTAAAACAGCTGGAATTTTTGGTCTTGGTAATAAAATCTGCCATCTTTTCCCATCATCAGATTCCCACTTTCTGTATAATACGCCGTTTCTGATACGAAGAGAGTCCCAAAGTGCCCAATGACTTTTCGTAATGGGACTGAATCTGGAAATGTCCTGCCAGGTAGGTCTGTTGCTGGTCGTCTCCTTCAGCTGTAATATTGGCTTTATGTCAAGATCTTCCAACTGGGCTTGTCTAAGTTCTTCGTCACTCCAGGGATCGGGATCTTGTTCTGATGGTGTTGAGATAGTAACTTGGCAGGCAACCGGATTTATCGACAGGTATTTCTGTTCGGCTCTAGAGCAGTACTTGCAGCTTTCCAAGCAGGGCTTCCGTGACAAGGCATCTGTATTACCATGTAGAGTCCCTTTACGATGACGTATCTCGAAGTCATATTCCTGCAGGCGATGTATCTACCTGGCAATCTGTCCTTCCGGGTTCTTGAACTCGAGCAACCACGTTAAAGATGCATGGTCAGCCCGGAGCAGGAATCTTCTGCCATAGAGGTAATGATGGAAATGTTCTATGGCTTTTACGATGGCGAGTAGCTCTTTCCTAGTGGTACAGTAATTTCGTTCTGGTTTAGACAGGCATTTACTCCAATAGGCAATGAGATGTTCCTGACCATCAATTTCCTGCGGCAGAACAGCACCGACACTCTCATGGCTGGCATCTGTATCAAGTATGAACTGTCTGTGGGGCTGTGGATACGTCAAGATAGGCGATGATGTTAAAGCCTCTTTAAGTCGCTTGAACGCAGGAACTCCACAGGAACTTCTGTTTGGCTTCCGTCAGCTTGTGGAGTGGTCTGGCAATATTTGAGAAACCCTTGACAAACTTCCTGTAGTAAGTGCATAACCCCAGGAAACTTCGTAGTTGGTGTACATTTTCAGGGCGACTCCAGTTCTTGACTGCAGAGATCTTCTCAGGATCAGTTCTCACACCTTCGGCAGAGATGATATGGCCGAGGTAGCTCACTTCACGACGGAACAAGTTACACTTGCCTGGATTCAATATGAGGTTAACCATTCTGAGTTTCTCCAGCACCTTTCGGATATTTCGTAGATGGTCTTCAAAGGTGCGCCCCACAATGATAATATCATCTAAATACACCAGACAGGCTTCATAGGAAAGTCCTTTTAGCACTGTCTCCATCAGGCGTTCGAAGGTGGCAGGTGCATTACATAATCCGAATGGCATAACTTTAAATTGCCACAGTCCTTGTCCCGTGGTGAATGCAGTCTTCTCACGATCATCAGGATGTAATTCTACTTGCCAGTAACCGCTCTTCAGATCCAACGTCGAGAACCATTTATTACCAGCAAGTGTGTCTAATGTGTCGTCAATTCTGGGAACAGGGTAACTGTCTTTCTTCGTGATATTATCATTCAAACGACGATAATCCACGCAAAATCTTGTTGAACCATCCTTTTTCCGCACCAGTACTATGGGAGAGGCCCAAGGACTCGTTGATGGCTCGATGACATCATTGTGCTGCATTTCACTTAGAAGTTCAGTGACCTCTTCCTGTTTAGCAAATGGAAGTCTTCTTGGATGTTGTTTGATTGGAGGATGATTTCCTGTATCAATTTTGTGCTGGGTGATGTTCGTTCTCCCGACGTCTTCAGGTGTTCGAGAAAAAAGGTCTTTAAATTCTTGGAGTAACTTCTCCGCAGCACATCTCTGTTCCTTTCGTAACTCTGCATTCTTGAGTAATTCCGTCATTAATTGTTCGGAAGACTTGGATTCGGTTAATTGCGTGGGGCGGTTGATGCATGTGACAGGAGTGCAGGTTGCTAACACCTCATCCTTCTTCACTGTCCGGACCTTATCGCTGATGTTTGCGACTCTCACCGGAATAGTACTCTTTGAGAGATCAACTAGAGATGAAGCTACCAGAACTCCTCTTGGGCTATTGTCTCTATTCGGGTATTCAATCAGTCCATAGCGGAAGTATTGCTTTGTAGGTGGTGTTCCTGAAACTATTGTCTCTGTGTGTGGAGGGATGGAAATTTCAGACTTGGCTGTTATCTGGCAAATTGTCTGAATGTCTTGATTTTCAGTGTTGAACACAGCGATGTCTTCCGAACTCGAATGCAGTTCATTATTCTTGAAGTCCAATTGAAAGTTAAATTTTCTCAGGAAATCAATTCCAATGATTAAAGGATCTCTTATATCAGCCACATATGCCATATGATGGTAACTGGCATTCCCAAAAGTGATGGTCAAATTCATTTTCCCATATATTTTGATTTTGTCTCCGGTCACAGTCTGGAGTTTAACACAGGGCGGCGTCCAGATGATCTTCTCTTTTAGTTCTTGAGCCAGATCCGCTCTAATGATGGTCACGTTGGCTCCCGTGTCCAGAATCATCCGGCAGGCGGTGTTGTTAACTTGACCATAGACGTAAAGTCCATTATCACCGCCACTCATCGATGAAACATGAAATACTGTAAATTGGGGCTCTTTAATCTCAGGCAACCTCCACCCCGCGAGATGGCCTTCTCCTAGTTTCCCTGCAGTGATGGTGAAGACGGGTGATTTCCTATAGTTGGTCGTACAGGGCAGTTCCTCTTCACGTGACCATCCCCTCCACAGCCCCAGCACTTTATCTTCCGGTCCTTTATTTCCTTATTATTCTCCAGGCTGCGCAATCTCTTTAAGATCTCTTCGATACTTCTCTTCATTTCATTTTAACCAGCAGGCGTATCGTTTAATGAGGCTGCTCTTATGGTATGGCGGTCTTTACGGGAGGCTTGTTGGGCTGCCTCTATCCTAAGTGCATAGCCTAAAGCTGATTCTACGTCTCTGATGTTGAAGAGTCTCAGCGCTTTCTGAATTTCTGGATCACGAACAGCATCGATAAAGTACTGAAGAGCTAAGTCGTTTCGAGTGTCAGCATGGCAGTCTGAGAATGCTAGGTGTGACAGTCTCTGAATGTCCGCTGCCAGCTCTTGCAAACTTTCGCCCGTTTTCTGGTAACGAGATTTTAGCTGAAGGCGACTATAGTCCTTAGAACACTTCTCTCCGAACCATAGTTCCAGTGCTCTAGTCAGGGCCTCGAAGTCGTTCCTTTCTTCTTTAGAAACATTTCTCAGGATCTCGGCTGCATCTCCCCGTAATGCCGCTGCTAAGTGGACTGACTTGGCGGTAGAGTTTCAGCCGTTAGCTTCAGCAACGATGGAAAACTGCGTCTTATATACATGCCAGGATGAACTGCCATCGTAGGTAGATAGCTTAATAAATTCCTGATTCTGGATTCTTCTCTCTTTCTTTTCAGTTTCCTGGGGCATGGATTCTAACTTTTCTTCCACTTTTCTCTCCAGATCTTCTTCTATTCTCTTCAGTTTACCTTCTATCTCTGAAAACCTTCCTTTCAGTTCCTGATCAAAATTTTCTTTAACTTTCTCCTCGAAACTCCGTTCTATCCTCATAACACTCTCTTCAACCTTCATAACATTTTCTTCTATCTTCATAGCTTTCTCTTCAAAACTTTCTTCTATTTTCAAAACTTTCTCCTCAAAATTTTCTTCTATCTTTATAACTTTCTCTTCAAAATTTTCCTCTATCTTTATAAATTTCTCTTCTATTTCATCCATTCTATTTTCCATCACTGTTAATTTACCCTCGATTGATTCTTTCACCGTTGAAAGCTCTCTCTTCATCTCATCTTGGTTAGATTTAATTTCTTCGGTCAAACTGGCTTTCATCTTTTCCTGAACTGCTTTCATTTCCTTCATTTCTTCAGTCAAGCCGTCTTTCAATTATTTTGGTCCTTCTTTCATTTCTCTTTGTCCTGTTTCCATTTTCTCTATCAATCCAGATCTTAACTCATTCATCTGAGCAGTGAGTCCTTCTAAAAATTTCTTCATTTCTTGCTCCATAGCTCTCGTTATCACCATTCACAGACAACCCCGCTTCTGACACCAGAAATGTTGCGTACTTGGAGGTTCGTGAGTTGTCCGAGAATGAAAGGCCAAACGTACAAAAATTCAGTAATTTATTCACAGAAAGTTCCAGAAAAATACAGGTCTATAAACCAAGTATCAGCTTCAATTCGACCAGTAAGCACAGCTTAAACAACAGCTGTCAATAGCAAATCCACAGTACAAACTGTATAGCAATAACACTTAAAGCAAGTCTCTTTCAAAGAGGCTCAATGCAAGCTAACCGACTCTGATCACAGACTGAACTGAACTTGCCTTGGCGAGAAAGCACCCTTATATACCTCTGTAGAAAAGCGTGGAATGTTCCGGAAATTTCCGTATCACATCAACCAATGAGATTAGAGCTTCCATATTTGGTACATCCCATATAAGGATTTTCTCGCCAAGGTCGCCAAAAAAATCGCCAAGGTGGGAAAAAGTCGCCAAATTTGGCGCCAAATCCATTACCTGCCTTGTAGGGCTTTTTAATGCGTTTTTAAGTGGAAATAAGGCTATTTCAACGCTAAAATGACTAGAAATGGACAAAATAGCACTTTATCAACTTACTAAGCCTCTTTGAAAGAATTTATACAAAAATAAACACAATTATTTACAATTTTGTAACAATATTATAAGTCACAGTTGCGCTAACTATAAGCATCTTGGTGAATTTTGAATTTACAGGTTTTTACAGGGACATAACGAAAAATTCTTTATCATCACGATCTGTGGGCTCAAAGTACAATAGTGTTAAATTAATCTCGTGTACTATATGGAGAAAAATACTCAAACACCCTATTATAATTTTCTCGCTTTTGTTTATTTAACAGCTCCCCTTTATCTACAAAACCGTTGATTATTCAATGTTCGAAAAGTCGAGTGGAGTCACTCCAGTTTTTTTTTTTTTTTTTTTTTCACTTTGCTGTGTGTCTTTAATGCATTTCAATACACTGAATTCTGAAATGACTGTCTTTTCTTCCTATCACGTAAGGAATTTTCACAAAGTATGGATGAAGATCGGAAGAATTCATTTTGAAGCTGTATATAACAAATTCCAAACAATTTACGAATAAAATATTTCAAAATAGGCTATTATTTACACATTATCTTTTAAATGTGTTTTTTTTTTTTTTTTTTTTTTACATCGAAACTCTTTTTAGAGTATTTTACTTTGTGCGCGGTTTGAGGGCCTTGTGGTGGGAGATTTTCTACGCAGCATCCAACAATAATCTGCTAATAAGTTGACACTCCTCTGTCCCTGATACCTGCTTTCCATTTCTTTGATGTCTTGATGAAATATTGCTCCTTGTTCTTCACTCATGTCATCCAGATTTTCCGGGAAATAACTTAGATGAGAGTTGAAAAAGGGGAGCTTTAAGCTCAAACAATCCCGTTTTTTGTTAAAACGTGTCGTGATGGAATTTTTTGAATGGAATTTATGGAATCGTGATGGAATTTTTTGAATAGTTTTTCCTTAATCAACATCCAAAAACACATCACTTTGAAGAAAAAAAATTCATCGTCGACCTGTACTATCAAGGGAAATGTTCGGAAAACTATACTAATGCTGGTTTAGGTAGGATAACGTTGGAAAATCTTAACCAAAAAAAAAAAAAAAAGAAAGAAAGAATGAAAGAAAGAAACATCACCTCTTTCCCCCCCCCCCCCAAAAAAAAAATAAATAAATAAATAAATAAATAAATAAATAAATAAATAATAATAATAATAATAATAATAAGATTGATAATAAGATAAACTTTAACACTAGAATTAGTTTTTTAAAAAAAGGCAGAAAATCAGTAAATGCGCTTGTGGCTACAGATTACTGTATTGAAATGAACTTTTCACATAGATTGCCCAGTATATATCTAACGAGATATATAAAGTAGAGTGATAAATGGTAACCTTTGAGAAGGTCCAAGATGAGTCATGTGACGTGCTCTCCTTGCACCTGCGTATTCGATGGTTCCCTTGGTAACAGCTTATTTTCAGTAAATTTCTATGGCAATGGTTTGGAGATTGTTCTTCTCATAAGTCATAAACGCCAATGTTTTGTTTACTTACGTAGTTTAATATTCTTTTGTTCTAAATCATTGTGATTTTGATTTTACTTCTCTTTTATTTCGTGTAGTTGAACTTTAACCGACAAAATGCTTAAAAATAGTTGAAAAATTATTATTTTTTGTTAAATTTAGCTCTTTAAAAGTTTAAATTTTCTTTTATAAACACTTTTAAACTTTGTTGGGAAACGATGAAATAAAAGGTATTTTATTATTTATTGAAATGTGAAATATGTGTAAAATTATTTTAAAAACAATTTATTTCGGTCATAGGTTACCTAATAATAATGATAATGTGTCGAACTGATATTTTGAATGCCAAAATAGCGATAAAGGGCCAAACACAGCAACCTATTCGAGCATGTCACGTAATTCATCTTGAGCCACGGAAAGTTAATCCTTCATCCATTGAATCAGCACTCTAATTTACATATCTCGTTGCTCAAGAGTGGTAAAGATTGATTGACGGAGCGTTTGTTTGTAAACATGCCCTTTCCTTATAGTGGCGTATAGTGATGCTACATTATACAAATTACTGTGTCTATGGTTTTATTTGAGCAGTACTATGTGTACTTTTTTTAGACAGGGATTATTGCTAGTGCTCGGATACTTTTGCTGCCAACTGTAGCATACATATTTGTTCTTATTTAATTTGTTTTATTATTTGATATTTTTGTGGTGTACGTGTACTTGTGTTAAAATAGTAAGAGCGTGTAGTTAAGGGTTAAAGGGATGGTGGACGCTGAAAAATCATACTCTGAAATTACTGTCTTAGAGTTATGAAAGTTTGCATGTATGTCAACATAAAGTAGTATATTAAAATTTCTCGAACTCTATTTAAATTAAAAAAATCTGATGTGGGCACCACATGACTTCCTTATACACTTTTAGAAATATACACAATGATAAAAAACATTGTCACTGGACCCGAAACAGTTGGCTAAAAATATTTTAAAAAATAAATTATCACCGTGTGCCGTTCAGCTTTTCTGAAAGTTAGTTAAAAACCGATGCAAGATTTGTATTGGTAATGCTGACGAAGGCAGCAGGGACCCGAAAAAATTGACTAAAAGTATTTAAAAAAATGCATTTTCACCGTGTTCTGAACTATTCTGAAAGTTTCAAATGTCTAGCTAGTGGGGAAGTTAGTTAAATAAATTTTCTGTTGAACCATAGATACGCTGTCGAAGGCAGCAGTCGCCTGAAACAATTGGCTAAAAATATTTAAAAAATTCATTGTCACCGTGTTCTGAGTTTTTCCAGAAGTTTTAAATGTCTAGCTAGTCGGGAAGTTAGTTAAAAATAGATTGCAAGATTTGTACTGGTAACGCTGCCGAAGACAGCAGGGACCCTAAACAGTTGGCTAAAAGTATTAAAAAATGCATTTTCACCGTGTTCTGATCTAGTCTGAATGTTTCAAATGTCGAGCTAGTCGAGAAGTTAGTTAAATAAATTGTCTGTTGAATCACATAAACGCTGCTGAAGGCAGCAGGTATTAGAAACAGTTGGCTAAAAATATTTTTAAAAGTGTCAACGTGTACTGAACTTTTCTGAAAGTTTCAAATGTCTAGCTAGTCGGGAAGTCAGTTAAATTGCAAGATTTGTCCAAACCGTTTTTGAGTTATTACCGTTTTTTGATACAATTTGGCCATTATGAACCTAATTTTCCTAAATATCTCCAAAACGGAAAATCATACAAAGTCCAAAAAGGGAGGTGCACAACTAGATGTTATAACAAACCTATGTACCAATTCGCAACTTTCTACGTCCAACCGTTTTTGAGTTATGCGACATACTCACACACACACACACACACAGACACACATACATACAGACGTCACGAAAAATCGTGTATAGTCCCTTATATCTCTAAAACGAGAGCTCGTGTTAAGACGACACTTGCAGGTGTACAACTAGACATCATGACAGTCACACGTATAAATTGGCAACATTCAGCGATCATTCGTTTTCGAGCAATGTGAAATGAAAAATCCATTTCACAAATCGGGATTACTATACTTCCTTATACTTTGTATAAGGAAGTAAAAAGTAAAAAATTCAATATTTTAAGTTTTTTTGCTTCCTTTACCCTACTATTGTAGGCAATGGAAGTATTGCAGTTGGTCCGAAAATTCGATATCGAGTTTTCAACTGATTTACATGTTTTGATGTCTCCTGAGTCCATAAAAAATGATTTTTGATAATTGGTCAATATGTGTGTATGTATGTGGAGAATCTCCTGCCTATCATATCTTCGAAGCGAAACTTCAAAATGACGAAACTTCAAAAATGAGTTAAATCTGGTGCACAGATAATTTTTTTTTTACTTTTGGTGAGAACTGGAAAACAATCCCGTTTTTTCTCTAAACTGTACGTGATGGAACATTTAAAATAGTTTTTTGAAGTGAAAACTTCTTTAGGCGCGTTGAGCACTTTTTGGGTGAACAAAAATCATGGAACTCGCGTCATCGTCACCGAACGCTTTCCATGAGCTATATGTATACTGTGTATATATGTACATAGATATACCTCCGTGCGTTATTAGTATACATTATATAGGGGAGACCCGTGTACCTAGGGCCGCTTTTTTTCAATGCCCAAAAACAGAGCCCTTGACCTGTTTAAAATTATCAAACTGATATGTACATATCTTTAGGACTAATTACTTCCAAATAGGACTAATATAAATACCTAAAATAATAAATTCCAACAAATAGAAGGTTTTTAAAAAAACTTCACTCGTGGCCCTAGGTACAACACCCTCATTGTACCTGGGGCCAGACCTCATTGTACCTAGGGCCATTCTCTCAAATTTAGATTTCACTATGTAATCAATAAAAAATAAGAATATAAACATGTATTTTATAAAAGAAACAATATATGTAATATATTTATTTATCATATAATAGTTATCGTGTTGTTGCCTTAAGTTAAAACACGAAATTTTTCACTTTTTTTTTCCCCTTTGGGATATTCTAACAGAATGTTTTTTTTTTTTTTCTTTTTTTTTCAATTTATTTATTTATTTATTTATTTATTTTTTCTAGAGTGTCTCTTGGATCTCTTTGGTTTTCGGTCACATCTTTTCTTTGATGTGGGAGGTTTTGCTTTAGGTAAAGGTTTTGCTTAGGTTCGTACCTGTTAAAGCATAACACACGAAAAGATGTTAGATGCTGAAGGTTTCGAAATTTTAACAGGACTCGAAACAGAGACATCCAATTCTATCACTGTTGATTCTTCCTGGAAAATCTTTTTTATTATTATTATTATCTTTATTAATTTATGGAGGGGTCTTGTCTTTCAGTCACATTTCAACTTAAATATTCATCCTCAGTAAATGTGTTTTGATTTATTGGCTATATGCCGGATACACGAAAGCCTGATAGAATGTTTACAGGAGTAAAGACTGACGGATAGGACATGCCAACACTTTCAGGAACGTCATATATAGTGATTGGTTTACCAGGGTTTGCCAGCATCCAATTACTATAGGCTGTACAGTGTTTCTTAACATTTTATCGACCGCTGATGCAGATTCACATCATTTGAAAATATGAAACTCCACCAGTGGGCGTTTCCTTTACAATTTGTATGTTATTTGTTTTTAAAACATATACACAATATTCATATTTGTACAATCAGTATACTATGGATGCAAATATTTTAATTAGAGAGAGAGTATGATTATAATGCATATCCTATTGTAATATAAATGCGAATACGGAAAATTTTGTTTTGAAAAATTGTAACTTATGAGAAAAACGCCCACAGGCGGACCTTACTGTCAAAAAGACAAAAACATGCGGTAGCGAAAGTGTTAAATGGTCCAAACACACTGGCCCTAGGTACAAGGCAACTATGTGGCCCTAGGTACAAGTTTTGGTAACTCCATTCAAAAGGCCCTCCACTAAAAAATCCACATGCAGAGAGGACTAAGTAAATATCTCATTTATTACTCAATATAACAAACAACATTATACACTACAAATGAAAGAAAAATATTTGATTTTCCTTTGTAAAATAGCAAAAGAGATGAGCTGCAAAATTTTACTTCAAACCATTTAAATTCGTTTTCTACATGTAACTTCTCAAAACTTTCTCCTCAAAAGTTCCAAAGTAGTTGTAAAAGTAGCAAATGGTGGTGTTACTCGCCCAATTGAGTATTAAAACTTAAAATTAAATATTATTCAAATAAAGTGGGGTGGCCCTAGGTACATGATGGCCCTAGGTACACGGGTTTCCCTTATATACAGGGTGATCCAAAAGTCAGGACCAACTTTAAAATTGAATAATTCGAAAACGAATCAAGATACAAAGATACGGTTTGCACCAAACGGATGGAAAAAAAGCCGGTTTTTGTATGGCAAAGAAATAAAAAATAGTTCTGTTGGCGACCAACAGATGGTGCTATCGTATTTCTGATGTAGGATTATGCAAAGCAACAAACGATATAAAAAGGAAAAACTATAGCAGGTAATGGTATTAGAAGCTTATATGCATCGAAATATCGCATTCTCAGTCGCTACTTTAATCACGCATGGCCTCCAAGATCTCCCGATCTGACACCCTGTGACTTTTGGCTGTGGAGGTTCTTGGAAGTGAAAGGTGTACCGCGACCAACCGGCATCACTAGCAGCACTGAAAGATGCCATCCGCCAAAATGTGTCTGCCATAACGCAAGAAATGCTACTAAATGCTGTGAACGATGTGGTGAATCATCTCACAGCTGTACTTCTGAATGATGGACATTGAACAGTTAATGTAGTAATACTAATTAACTGTAATTAAGCTGACTTGTAAGCTGTCAGCATTTTTTTTTCATTTGTAAATCATCTTTTGGTGAAATAAAACACTATAGCGCCATCTGTTGGTCGCCAACAGAACTAATTTCTTTCCTTTGCCACACAAAACCCGGTTTCTTTTTCATCCGTTTGGTGCAAACCGTATCTTTGTATCTTGATTCGTTTTCGAATTATTCAATTTTAAAGTTGGTCCTGACTTTTGGATCACCCGGTATATACAAAGAGTATATCTCTCTACATATATATCTATATATGCAGCGCACGGCGCGGCATGCCTCATATACATTATATATATATGTATAAAATGTATACTGATACGACTAGTATACTGGCTACTGGCATCTGTCTCTTTCTAGTTCTATACTCTGTGTATGTATGTACTTTTTCCACGGTCTATACATAGTTCACAAAGTACAAACACGTGTTTTTATACAGACTGTTATATTCCTCTTTTTGCTTTCAATATAAATTTTCAAATAAATAATAAAAAAAAGGAAATTTTTTTAGTCATATTACAATATTTCTACCTAATATAAGGCTTAGTTCATTTAATTTGGGTAGCTACAAATATTGTGCCGAATAATATAATACTCCATACTTGTGCAAGAGAGTGTACACGCCACAAGGTCAGTACAATATAACCCAATTTCTTTTGATTCTTTTAATTTGAGTTGCTATTAATGTTATAACCAATTTAAACTTTAATCCTTGATCATAAAAACTTCTTTATAAACCAAAAATAATTCGAAAATAATAATCTAATAGCTCGACGATACAATTCACAATTTACTTAGTTTTCACTTCTATCGGCAGTACCTAAAGACTGCCCCGCATTATTTATGTGTATAAACTTTCAACTCAATCGAATAAGGCGTTTAGACGCTATAGCACTTTAATTTTTTTTTTTTTTTTTTTTTTTTGTTAATCAACATCCAAAAAATACACCAGAAAAACACATCATCTTGAAGAAAAAAATTTCGTCGTCGACCTGTATTATTCAGAAACTTTATAATTAAGACAGGTCTGGGGTACAGATGATTTTTCTAACATTTGTGAAAATTTAAAAAAAAAAAACAGAAATGGAATGTAAGTCCGTATCTCAAAAACGGCTCTATAGATTTTCTTCAGCGTTGCTATATAAACATCCTGTTAGATGTCCTTTCGTTTGTAATCGTCGGTTAGTTCATGAAAATTGATAGATGTTCAAGTTTCGTAAGTGCGTAAGGCTCCTATAATACGAACTGGCGCATCAGGTATTTTGTTGCCTTAGGGTGCCACATGTACCCAGCGCGTTTCTCTGATAAACAAACGACAAACATTTTTTTTTTTTTTTTTATCGTCTTACTTTACTTTAGAGTAACTTGTTTTATTATATTTCATAATTTTAGCTAAGTAAACTATGATATGGAAGTTTGTTTAGCGATAAACTGCTATAATCATTCAAGAAGTGAACATAAAGTGTTCACAGACCTTCTATTTCTGTGTATTTGATTTTTGGCAACATTTTGTAAAAGAAACAGAAACTGTCCTAGCAACACATCTTACCCCAGTATATCTATAGGATATCCTCAGAATAAAATAACATCCTGAGAATGTGCTGTGAAAAAAAAAAAAAAAAAAAAAAAAAATCTGTTTTTAGGAATATTATTGTTGCTTATTGCTCTTATCTTGTCCGGATTAGCTTCAGATCAAGTTTTCTTAAAATCATTAGGGAAGCGATAAGGACGTCAAGCGGGAATGCTGTCCTCTTCGGAAGCAAAAAAATGGCGGTGATACGCCGGCCTATTATTTTATTTAGGGGCTCTAGTAAGTGCGTTTCTTTAAAAACGGTGTATGATTTTTTTTTTCAAACTCGCCAAATTAAGTCTCTTTTAGATATCCTTTCGTATGCAATTGTTGTTATCTGGTCAATAATCGAGTTTGCCAAGTTTTGGTGAATGTCGGTATCACAAAAACGGCTCTAACGATTTTCTAGAACATTGCTACAGAAATCCCTGTTAAGATATCCTTTTGCAACTATTACGTGGTTATTACAAGAAAATTAACAGTCGTACTGATTAGGTAGGTCAGTTTTAGATCCAGGAAATGGGTATTTCAAAATGCTCCACCGATTTTATTTTTATTTTTTTTAACTCGCTGTGTAAACCATAGAATAATAATAAAGGAAGAAGGAGCGTACGTGTTTTGGTTTTGGTTTGTAAAATCCAGGAATGCCGGGTATATGATTGTAACAGTGCTTCCATCTGATTGGTTGGCGACTTTTTGGCGAGATTTTTGAATCGTCTCGTCTCTCTGTCAATCAGTCTGCGAGGCAGCACCCACAACAAACAGCGATAAATGCGCTGAGGATGGGTGCCCTACTCAGGGACCGATTTACTCACTTGAAGGCCCAGGGCACTCATGTACAATGGGCCCCTTTTCCTTGTACTTTAATATTACAACAAACAAAAGAAACCGTATATTTTTGATTCACGCATCTAAAAATTCTCTCCACTTTTCATTTTATTGGTAAGACTTGCTTGTCTATCGCTGATTAATATAAAAGCGCAGTAATATCTACATCCATTGATGAAAAAACAAAAAACAACGATCATTATAGCAAAATTTGGAAAATTTTCGTTTTAACTATTTTTTTTTTTTTTTTTTTTTTTTTAATGTATGATGGAATTTCTTGGAGGCCCTCTCAGTGCAAGGGCCCAGGGCACATGCCCCCGAATGCCCTGTCTTAAATCAGGCACTGGCTGTACTTCAAGGTTGAGAGGAGCAAAAGTAGCTTTCGCTGGCATTTCACTAGAAGGGGTTTGTAAGCATTAGAGTATAGGCGTGCTCCTTCTTCCTTTATTATTATTCTATGGTGTAAACTCTGTTTATATGTTTTGTACACGTGTATCAGTTTTCTCTCACAGGTAAATTGTTAGGTGTCTAATTTGTTAGGTCAATTTTATACCCTCCTGACCAAATTATATCCAAAAAGTGCCTAGGATGCACGTAATTGTGGTTAATGTAAGTCGTGTGGTTGTTACACACCAGATTATTTATTTATTTTTGTACTTATTTATTTATTTTTAAATGCTCCATGTTACATATTTTTACTTTCTTCTATATTCAATAGAAGAAAGTATTGGATTCGTAAAAATTTTCGACTTCCTGTTTTCGACGGATTTACAAGTTTTGAGAGGTCTAGAACACGATTTTACCATTTTTAGAAAATGTCTGTCTCTGTGTGTTTGACAAAAATTTTGTGGTAACTTTATCTCCGGAACTACTGTTCAGAATTGCACATAAATTTATATGCAGGTGTATCTTGACCTATATTAGTGCCTATCAACTTTTGGTGTAATCCGCTCAACAGGTGATGCTCTATACAACGATTTCCCCAATTTAAGAGGAGGCTATACCTCAGGTTCTATTGTGTATAATCAAACAAAACATGATATGTGAGAAGGCCATTATGAAACCTTATGCTGATTCAATTTAAATGCTTATCGGCCAACAGGTGGCGCTATTATGCAGCAATTTCCGCATTTTAAGGGAAGGAACTACTGCACAGAAGTGCATATAAATTTATATGTGGATGCACCTTGACATAAGTTAGTACTTATCAACTTTTGGTGTCAACCACTCAACAGGTGGCGCTGCTACACAGCAATTTCTGCAGTTTAAGGAACGGATAAATCTCAGGTTCTATTGCATATAAGCAAACAAAACTTGATATATGATAAGGCCATTATGAGACATTATGCTGATTCAAGTTCCAATAGGCCAATAGATGGCGCTGCTATACTGGAAATTTCCTCGATAATGGGAAGGCTATATCTCAACTTCTATGGCATATAACTTTAGGAAACTTGATATGTGAGATAACCATTATAAAAACGCATTTTTAAGATGTCACTTATACACAATAAAACTGCCTTTCTTTGGATACTTAATGTTAGTTTCTTCTAGAAGATGAAATTCGTTTGTATTGATCATGTTAGATAATTTTAATAAATAATAGTTTTAATAAATTATTTGCCCTTAGTGAATTTGTAGAGGAAAATATAGAAGAAAGTCTTGTGGTTGCCACAACATACTAGTTTAAATTCTTCTTGATTTTACATTGTTATTATTTATCAAAATATTTTATACATTTTTTTTTAATTATTATTATTATTATTATTATTATTATTATTATTTCGTGGTTTCATTAATCTATATTAATAAAATCAGAGTTTTGTCTGTAAATTTGTCGGAATCGAAAAATTTTGCGATATCTTCACGTTTCACACCCCATGAAAGCCGAAAATGACTTCAGAAAATTTTGCCTGTGTGTGTGTGTGTGTGTGTGTCTGTGTGTATGTCATCGTGTCCGAATGTCGCTTTTTTTGTCCGGGCATCACTCGGGAACGGCTGGACGGAATTCAACGACGCTTGGCAGTAATTTAGGTCTTCACCCAACTTAAAATTATATCTATCAACTTTTCGGAAATTCCCCCCCGTTCCCCCCCTAGGGGGTAAAAGACTAAAACACGTTTGTCCGGGCATCACTCGAGAACGGCTGGACGGAATTCAACGACGCTTGGCAGGAATTTAGGTCTTCACCCAACTTAAAATTATATCTATCAACTTTTCGGAAATTCCCCCCCGTTCCCCCCCTAGGGGGTAAAAGACTAAAACACGTTTGTCCGGGCATCACTCGAGAACGGCTGGACGGAATTCAACGACGCTTGGCAGGAATTTAGGTCTTCACCCAACTTAAAATTATATCTATCAACTTTTCGGAAATTTCCCCCCGTTCCCCCCTAGGGGGTAAAAGACTGAAACACGTTTGTCCGGGCATCACTCGAGAACGGCTGGACGGAATTCAATGGCGCTTGGCAGAAACTTAGGTCTTCACCCAACTTGAAATTATATCTATAGAAATTTTCAAAATTCTGATTAGTGTTTAAATTGTGGGTAAAAAACGCCTGCGCATGCGCCATAAATATTTTTTCACTAAAACGCTTTGAATGAAAAAATGAAATACAAAAATAAATTTTTAAGATAAAGACTTTTTTCATTCGCGTGAATCGCACTACAAATTATGAAAAGATTTAAATGAAGTTTTGCCATCTGAGTTTCATACTTTAGTTAATTTTAAAACATCTAATTGTCGTATCGAAAAACTGTTTACACCCCAGGATTCAGAAAAATCATCTCTTTAATTTGGTACTGAATTTGTAACGATAGGTCTGATACTTCTAATTTATTTTCCCCTTTTTCCGTTGCCACTTAAATTTCATACTTTAGTTATTTTTTTAATATCTAATTGTCGCATCGAAAAACTGTTTGCACCCCTGGATTCAGAAAAATCGCCTCTTTCATTTGGTACCAAATTTATAAATATAGGTCTGATATTTCTAATTTATTTTACCCTTTTTCCGTTTTCAACCCAGATTCGATATGGAACAGCTTTAGTATTGGATCCCTTTGGCAAAATTTGAAATTGGGCACCGAAGTAGCTCGGACGTTTCTCGCCAAGATCTTTGATTGCACAATTGAGATAGCTAATTCAGTTCATCGCAAAAATGGCTTAAAATATTTAAAGTCACCAAAGGGTTCCCATACTAAAGCTGTGCATTTTGTACTTATTTATTTATATTTTCTATTAAAGACTTCTGTGGTCACGAAATTTGGTGCGTAAATTGTTTGTTTGCATCCGGCACTTATTGTAACTGGAATTCACGAAATTCGAAATCTCCCCCCCCCCCACCTTCTCGGAGTCGGAGGGCAATAAACGGTATAACTTCTGTATAACCCCACAGCTGAATTTGGCGATTTTTCTTTGGCGTTGTTTTGAAGGATAACGATGTCGTTCTGGACTGTTTGCGATATAATATGGCAGCCTAATATTTTGTTTATTTTGGATTTATGATTTAGATTATGATTTTATCATTTATCATATATGATTTATGATTTTTAGATTTATGATTTAGCCATAATCGCCAACAAAAAAAATCGCCAAATATCGTTGTGGGTTTATGCTGAAGTCGTTCCCAATAAACATGTGTAAAAACATGTTTTTCCGTTTGAATTCGCTTTGAATTATCTTAGAATGGCGAATTGCGGATATTGATTAAGTGTACGCATTATGTACGTTAGTGGGATTTTGCAAAACTTCGAACTCACCCACTGACGAAGGGGAAGTAACAAGTGGGTAAGTTGTGCCTAAGGCAGTGGGGACCCAGACTGTATATTGATTAAGTGTACGCATTATGTACATTAGTGTGATTTTGCAAAACTTCGAACTCACCCGCTGAGGAAGGGGAAGTAAGAAGTGGGTAAGTTGTGCCGAAGACAGTGGAGACCTAGACTCCTCACTTTGCGAGCGAGAAAACCTCTACCAATCACAGCGAGAACTTGGGTTTTTAATAAAGATATGGGATTTTGACAACTTATTTAAGTTTAATGTCCAGCGAAGCGGGCAAAGCCTGCTAGTAAGTTAATAAGAAAGTAAAAAAATTGCTTGGTATTTCAGCATTCAAACACAAAAATATTTTTCAAATTAGCTTATCAGTTAATCCACAAAATAATACCCAAATATGTTTAGAATATATTGATAAACTATAATAATATAAAATCGTGAGGAAAATTTTAAATATTTAGAATTTAGAATTTATTTATTTGTTTTTTAATTTAAATAATCTTTTAGAAATTTTAATGTGCTTAATATTGATACAATTTCAGTTTATATGTATAACTTTCATAACTCTAAGACATTAATTTCGGAGACCAATTTTCAATGTCTACCTTCCCTTTAAGAAATGCTTTGGAGAATCATTAAACACGACGGAATTCTCAGAATGAAAATTTATGCGCTGTTGCATATTCATGATACTTATAGTAGAGCTGTCTTACGAGATTTCAAAACTTATCAAAACTCTAAATTTATCGCTAGTTTTACAAATGATGGAAAAAATAGCGTATACGCTTACGACTAATCAAACTATAGAAATGGACTGGAATTACAATAAAAGACGTAATTAGCCATTTAATCAATCGCACTCTTTCGTAAAACACAAATTTGATAATTTAAGGCTAACATTAATTATTTTTTTTATATATATTTCCTTGTTAAAATTCTCCTAAATTTCTTTTAAATTAGTTTAGGCCGCTTGGATTCATATCGAATTTATTACGAAATCAAATTTAATTAAATATGTTTTTAGTTTAATATCACCGCCTTCATTATTAAAAAATGTTCAATAATAATAATAATAATAATAATAATAATAATCTGGTGTGTCACTCACACATTTTTCTCTTACCCTGAAATTTAATACTATAAATACAGGTTGGAAATTAAGAGGTAACATAACGAGTACTGTTATGTAAACGTATGTTAAAATAATTCAATTTAGGCTTCGGAAAAGTTTTATATGATAATTATATCTGTATGAGGGAGGCTACCGCCCCCCTCAACCCCCCGTTTCATTACTGCACCTACATTTATATAGAATTTAAATGTGTTATTAAAATTAAAAGTTCACTTAAAATTATTCAGACAACTTTCACATGCAACATTCCTTGAAACTTATCAGTCTTGATCAAACTTTTCCAGCAACAAATTTATATTAATTTGAAAATACAATTTTTGGATCTCCTGAAATTATTCGTTTTTAAGTTACTCTAAGAGACACAGACAATAATCAAACTTTTAAAAACTTGACTTTGGTAATCAGGAAACCTCAAAATGTGTAAATACACACACACACACACACACAAAAAAAAAAAAAAAAAAAAAAAAAAAAAAAACAAGCGATGAATATTTAGCTTAAAAACATACATTATTTATCACATATCTATGAAGAATTCATTTCCATTCCTGAGCAGCTTTCCTGGGCATGGTAAAATATTACAGTAAAGCACTTCCACTAACAATAAAAAATAATGTTATCGCTTAAATATTTGCAACCCTTCATATCTTTTGAAGAATATGTACAAACCACATAGTGCACCAAAATACAATCCTAGAGTAATAATATACGACACAACCTGAAATGCACTTCCACCAATTTTCAGCTATTGTCGCACTATAATCTAGTTCTTTTGTGTAGCCCTGTAAATGAACAGTGAATGATTTCCTTGCCATATTTTACATGAGGCTTGTTTTTATGCATATAAAAAATATATATTCGTTTCATTTGGTTTAATGCAGTCTATAGATTTTAAACTCTACTTACCTGCAATTTCCCCCATAGGCGTAATGTATTTGAATAATCTTGAGTGTCCCTGTACACTAGGGTGGTTCGAAAAAATCGATTTTTTTATTTCAGAATCGCGTTACCTCTCAAAAGTTGTGGTTTGGTATCCTCAATTGGGGAAAAATAAAAAATAAATTCTAAGTTGACATCTTCAGTTCGTGCATGAGGCTGAGAGTTTGAAAAAATATGTTAAAAATTGAAATTTTCAAAAAATAATAAAATTAGATTTTTTTGTAATTTTTTATAATGCAACAGCCATAAATTGTTAGTATATAGCTTGGTTTCAACCTAAAAAAAAAAATTATAACTTTTAGATGATATATTCTATTCGCGCATGAGGCTTAAACTTTGGAAAAAAAAAAAAAAATGTCAAAAACTGTAACAGTACAGTAACTGACCGGCAAGCGCAAAGTTGGCGCCGCGCCGTCGCATTCTTATTTATTCCATTGCCGACTTGTCTAGAAACACTGCTAAAAAATTCTGTAACTGCGACATCTAGAATCTAAATTGTGGCTCTAGAAAAATAGTTCCAGTTCATCCTTATAAATTCTAGTCACCTTGAAAAGCGAGTTCTAGAAGCCCGTATTAGAATTCTAGAGCATTTGCCTATATTCTCGGGGGCAAAGTTATTTAAAAATCTCTGCAAATAAATGAGACTACAAGAGGCGGGTTTCAGCAACTATAATCTTGGTGTATGACCCAATTCTAAGAAATCAAGTGAAAATTTCATGCAATACAAAAGATTCTGAATATTCGGAGTATTCAGAATATTGTTTCACCATCTAGAAATGTGTAAACAAGAAATTCTTGACCATTTCGTCTATTCAGTTTATTGGCGTACCTTATGCGCATAGTTTCTCAGGACAAATTGGCAAGAAGTTAACTGACTGTGAAAAACTCCCTGTTGCTAATTTTGAAACGATTAATAGTGAGGAGATGTGACCAAAACTGACTTAAAGAAGGACGAACAGTATTTACTTAATATTTATCGAGCAGTCAAGACAGGAGAGTGTGCGCCAGATCTTGCTGTGAAAGATCCTGGTCCTCTTAGTAACACTAGGTGGTTAACTTGTGCAAATAGACTATATATTTCTAAAGTAAATCCTTCTGACGAAATTAAACTGCTGGTCAGCTATATTATGAAGATATACGCTCCAGTATGGTTTGGAATTAAAATGCATCCCTCTGTAAAGTTTGGAGCAGTTCACGTGTTTAAATTAGTACAGAAGACAAGACAGCTACCCGACAGGGTACGTAAAATAATTGATCCTGTCATCGAGAGGAATGCGTATTTTTGTCATCCCGAAAATCTTTTAATTTCAAGTGATGAGAGAGTGCACGTAAGACAGCTATAGCTTTTCGAAGATTGCTAAAAGCAAGAAAACAAGAACCAAAAGGGAAATCGGTGCGAACTTTTCAACCACCGACCATCAATTTTGCAGCTTCAAATTACATTGAAGTTATTGATTGGTCCAAGTGCAAACTTACACCTCCTCCAATAATGAGCAATGTGTCAACGCAAAGCCTAGAAGAACTTATTAACACATTCGCTGCCACTGACGCGCTGGCGCGTCAGCATGGCGCTACCTCCCATGCCGGTGACGCTCTGGGGCGTCAATCGAGTATGATAAGTAAACTGCTTTAGTTTTAGTTCGGATTTGGAGGTTGAACGATGAGGTTTTTGTGGCACGTTAGTGAAGCATTATTTTTATATTTTCAGTGCGTGGTTTTTAAATTTTGTGTTTAATTTTTTTTTTTTTTTTTGTGCAGCCAACGTTTTTAATCATTAAAACACTTTTTTTAAATTCGGCTTCTGAGGATGGATATATAAATTTTGGTGGCAGCGAATGTGTTAATACTAATGTTCTCCCAGAGTTCGAGCTAATTAAATTTCCTTGCCACACGCAAAATGTCGAAAGAATTGTAAAGCTCGTAACAGAATCTTGTACTAAAGTATGTGGAGAAGCGAACAGGGATTGTTTCATAAGGACAACTTTGCTCTCAAGGTCAACTATGCCATCATTTGACTATAAATCTCAATTAAAAACAATGCTCAACACATCTGAGGGATCTTAAAGACACAAAAAATAGGTAAAATCTCTATATCATTCTGTAATTAGCTAGGACATGCAATGTTATTATATACATATAAATGTGTGTGTAACTATACTTGTACGTATAATACTGTAATAAAAGGTTATATTCAACAAATTTAGAATTTTTAAAATACTTTTGAAACGTAAATATGCCATGTATGTATTATTGTAAATTAAACACGTAAATTTCAAATTTTAGAAGATTTTAGTCCAATTTAAGACGTATGCGCAAACTAAAGATATTATGTAAAAGCTATAAAATATTTTTTAGGTTCAAACTACGTTATATACTGACAATTTATGGCTGTTGCATTATAAAAAATTACAAAAAAAATAATTTTATTATTTTTTGAAAATTTTAATTTTTAACATATTTTTTCAAATTTTCAGCCTCATGCGCGAACTGAAGATGTCAACTTAGAATTTTTTTTGTTATTTTTCCCTAACTGAGGATACCAAACTACAACTTTTGAGATGTAACGCGATTCCGAAATAAAAAAATCGATTTTTTCGAACCACCCTACTGTACACGAACCATCTGCTTCATCTCAACGAAAAGCTTAGTGTAAGTATCCCTATGTGCTTCATCTCAACGAAAAGCTTAGTGTAAGTATCCCTATATGATACACATTTAAAATACCGAGTTTGGAATTTCTGCTACTATTTGTTCTTGAGATATGCTGATAACACACACACACAGACCAACCGCTGAAAACATGATTTTCGGATTCAGGGGCCCTCAAAACGTGTAAATGTAACAGAAACTCACGTTCGAAAATTTGACCCTAAAACAATACTCTCTCTACCTTATGGGTAAGAGAAAGTAAAAAACACTAAATGTTATTTTCAGCTGGGTAACGCTGAAGCTCTTACAACAGAAAGGAATATTTTCTTTTCAAAAATGGCCCTTATATTGTTAATACATTGAATCGGCCTCATAATCTATAAAAAGTTAAATAAACTCTAAATATACGGTTAGTTTAACAAATAATGCAAACCAGTAAAAACCAACGAGATATATAAATTAGTGTGCTGATTCAATGGATGAAGGATTAGCTTTCCGTGGTTCAAGATGAATCACGTGACATGAACCAATAGGTTGCTATGTTTGGCCCTTTATCGCTATTTTGGCATTTAAAATATCAGTTCGACAAATTATCATTATTATTAGGTAACATGACAGTCCTATGACCGAAATAAACTGTTTTTAAAATAATTTTACACATATTTCACATTTTAATAAATAATAAAATACCTTTTTTTTCATCGTTTCCCAACAAAGTTTAAAAGTGTTTATAAAAGAAAATTTAAACTTTTAAAGAGCTAAATTTAACAACAAATAATAATTTTTCAACTATTTTTAAGCATTTTGTCAGTTAAAGTTCAACTATACGAAATAAAAAAGAAGTAAAATCAAAATCAAAATGATTTAGAACAAAAGAATATTAAACTACGTAAGTAAACAAAAACATTGGCGGTTATGACTTATGCGAAGAACAATCTCCAAACCGTTGCCATAGAAATTTACCGAAAATAAGCTGTTACCAAGGGAACCACCGAATACGCAGGGGCAAGGAGAGCATGTCACATGACTCATCTTGGACCTTCTAAAGGGTTACCATTTATCACTCTACTTTATATATCTCATTGGTAAAAACCTAGGGAAGACTGGGGTAATGGGACAGACAGGTGAATTATCCTATCTCATAAATTAAGTTAGTTGAATGTTCAAAAATTTGTCAATAAATAGCAGTAGTGGCAATACCAAAGTACATGTACTGAGACTTTTATTTTCTTTTTTGTAGTAGCTTATTTGAAACGAAAAGGACAAGACATTTCTTTGGATGGAGGGGAGGATTTTTGTGCTATTCAATAAACACTTGTTTAAATTAACACCTAAGTCTATTTTTAACAGAGTTGCGTAGAATCATAAAGCTTTTTTTGCAATTTTGTTCATTTGCTATCATTATTTTGATTCGGTTGTAAGCAGTTAATTTGCATTAAGCCTAAATCCAATCCAAAACGGTATCTAGACTAATAAGACGTTTCAGTTGGGGGCTAATGGGACCAGTGTTGCCAGACTTCGTGAATTTTTTTATTCGATAGTCACCAATAATTTTGAAAAGTAATGTTTCATATATATTCGGTATCAAAAGTGTCCGAACACTAGCAAAAATTCCTATGTGAAAAAAGTACACTTCATACGGTTTTGTTAAATAAATCCTTATCGAATTATGTTCTTACACTGACTAAGAGCAGGATTCGACAATGATTTATCTAACAAAGCCCTATTAAGTGTACTCGTTTTACATAGGAATTTTTGCTAGTGTTCGGACACTTTTGTTACCGAATGTACATAATCCACGATTCCTCGATCCGATTTGCCTTTTACGTATCTCAATTACCATTTCTAAAAATTTTTGGTGGCTGTTTAATAAAAAAGTTGTACAATCTCGCAACACTGAATGGGACATGTTCCATTAGAATAAACAGTCTATTTGAAGTCAAGAATTTTATTAAAAGGGGCTTTCAAACTTAAGAATATAATTTCTGGATTTTCGTTGCTGAAATTTATTCATTAAATCGAAATAAATTTGGTGATGGGAATCTTCTGGTTTTATTTGTGATAGATTGTCCATATCCTGAATTCGAAATAAATGCATCTTCTACACTATCTCTAACTATTATCTTAAGCAATTTGAATCAGAAATGACCAATATCATCGTTAGAACATATTATTCCGAAAACAATTTGACCATATACAAATGACCCAGAAGAAAAATATCCACATTTGGTAGAGGTTGAGTGGGTTTTATGATGTCACATTAGTGCTTCACTCTGGGTGTCTGGGTAAGGCTTCTATATATGCGAGCTGGCGCATCCGGCATTTTGTTGCCTTAGGGTTGCCACATGTACCCAGCGCGTTTCTCTGATAAACAAACGACAAACATTTTTTTTTTTTTTTTTAATCGTCTTACGTTACTTTAGAGTAACTTGTTTTATTATATTTCATAATTTTAGCTAAGTAAACTATGATATGGAAGTTTATTTAGCGATAAACTGCTATAATCATTCAAGAAGTGAATATAAAGTGTTCACAGACCTTCTATTACTGTGCATTTGAGTTTGGCGACATTTTGTAAAAGAAATAGAAACCGCCCTAACAACACATCGTACATCCATAGAGTATCTTCAGAATAAAATGACATCCTGAGAATGTACAGCGAAAAAAATGTGTTTTTAGGAATATTATTGTTGCTTATTGCTCTTATCTTGACCGGATTAGCTTCAGATTAAGATTTCTTAAAATCATTAGGGAAGCGATAAGGACGCCAAGCGGGAATGCTGTCCTCTTCGGAGGCAAATGGCGGTGATGCGCCGGGCTATTATTTTATTTAGGGGCTCTAACTCTGGGTAATTGGCGGTACACATTTGGCAGAAAGCAAAGAAAATGCAGATTTCTCACGAGCACACCTGAAAAAAAAAAAAAAAAAAAAAGAAAATAGTTAAATGAAACATTTGGAAGATGATGAAGAAACTAGTAAGAATATTAAAACCAATGTAACATTTAAAATGAGATAAAGGATACAAAAATTTTAGAAACTTTAAAAATACATTTTAATTAAAGACATTAAAATACACGACAGACGTTTCGGCTAGAACACTAGCCCTCCTCTTTTTAATATAGTAAGAATATTACAAAAACAAAAAAAGCTGTGATAGTTGGTTGGTTGATTATGTTTTACGTCTTCTTTATGCTGCACTATCTGCAACTAGCGACGGTCTGGGACTCACCCTTAGAGATGGTCCGGAGACATGCCATCACAATTTAGCCTGTGGCGTGAACGTGTTAAGGGCCCTCTTCACTCACCGCCGCCCGAAGCCGAAACTAATGTTATTCTATGGGAAATTTTTCTTTACAAATAACTTATTAACTAATACATATTTTTAAATTCTGTTTTCACATTCTAAAAATCAGCTGTTAAATTGACGCACCTTTTTAAAAAATATATCTTTTTATTTTTTTTATATTTTATTTTGAAGCTGCAAAATACGAATTTTCAGTATGTGAATTTTTTTCATTTTGTAATTTCAAAATAAAATATTAAAAATTAAAAAAATACATTTTTAAAAAAGGTCCGTCAATTTAACAGTTGGGAATTTTCTGAATGTGAAAACCGAATTTAAAACTATGTATTAGTTAATAAGTTATTTGTAAAGAAAATTTCCCTGTAGAATAACATTGGCTCGGGTAACACATCCTACACGGGATGTGTTGGCTCGGGCTTCCGGCGACGGTAAGTGAAAGGGGCCGTTAAGCCAACACATCCTACACATCCTACTTGTAGGATGTGTTGGTTAAGCTCGGGAACAAGTTTTTTTTTTCCTCGTGAGGCGATAACGTTTAAGGCCTACCAGTCTTCTTTCTCTTCCCATTTCTATCTATCTTTCTGATATAGTTAAAAACTGTATTGGGGCTGATGTGCAGTATACCAGTAATCTCTAATCTGCCTAACACCTTTACCATTATTTTTGTAGATAACAATTTAGTATGTAGGCATTAAATGTAGGCATTCTGAAAAGAAAATAACAATGCAATTTTTAACAAAATACGTTATCCTCAACAAAAGCAGTTACAGAATAGTCTATATTTACTTTTTTACTCGTGCACAATCCACCAGATAAAGAATTGTTCTACTTTTTTTTACATTTTGGAAATCATAAATACTTAATTTTTCTAATCAGCATTAGCGGTAGCTATTACATTTTTACGTGAATTCAAGCAAAACTTTGTTAAACATATTGTGATGATTAGAAGAATGTAGATCATGAAGAGGCGATCCTTTTCCGAGAAAACTATTTATTTTCTCATTTACATACACATCACAAATAACATAAAAAAGAACGTAAATAAACTATGTAAACATTATTATTTTTAAATGGACATAATTTTCCAGTCCACCAAACAAAAATACGAGCGGTCCTCAAACCAGGCGTTTTTACACCTACATTGCATCATCCACTCTCTAAAAAACTAAGTCAAAGTCTCTCTTCAAATCGAAAGTTTTTTCGTCTGCGCTGGACAGACAGCGCCCTCTAGTCGGTCTAAAAGTCATTACAGACCTCCTCCCTTCAGGGGAGAAACTTTTCACTATTGTAGAGGGGAAAGTTTGGTTAAATAATGCATGATTAGGAAAAGTCTATATTCAAATAAAATAAAGTCACAATGTTCAACATATTGGTCCATTTTCTAGATATCGTAATCAATTTAAAACAAGTGATTAAAAAAAAAATACGAGCAAGCACCAATTCTATGCAGAAACAGTACCTGGTTATATTTAAATGCACCAGACTTATCCCTATTTCAGATTAAATACACCATTTAACTTATTTTAAAATATACAAAAATAGAAATACCAAATAGAAATTTAAATATTATTACACACAATATACCTGTGACACTAAATAGATATGCAAAGTAAAATATAGATAGTGAAAACAATTATATACCACATATGTATATATATAGCAATTATTAAACAAATATATGTAGCAATAATTAAACAAATACGATATATATAGCAATAATTGGACAAATACGATATATAGCAATAATTAAATAAATATATAAACACATTTTTTTTCTAAGGGATACGACTTAAACTATCAGCATTCTGATGTTGTTTTCCCTTTCGATGAACAATCTCATAATTAAATGACTGTAAACAGAGTGCCCATCGCAAAAGTCTGGGATTTGTTCCGGTATTTTTTTCTAACCATACTAGCGGATTATGGTCAGTTTGTATGTAAAACTTTTGGTGTCCATCCAAATAGCACTTTAATTTTTGGACGGCAAAGATAATAGCGGCACATTCCTTTTCAGTGGTACTGTATTTTTGTTCCGCAGGCGAAAACTTTTTACTCAGGAACATGATAAGATGTTCTTCTTCCTTGTCGCTTATTTGAGAAAGTACTACACCAATCCCAAGATTCGAAGCATCACATTGCATAATGAAGGGCTTTTCAAAATCAGGACTGTATAAAATAGGACTTTTAGACAGTTTTTCCTTTAGTTCTTCAAAGGCCCTTTGGCAAGAGCTATTCCAGTTAATAATTGCTTTTCGAGTTTGACCCTTTAGTAAGTCCGACAGAGGAGCTGCAATTACAGAGAAGTCAGGAATATACCTCCGATAATAGCCTGCTAATCCCAAGAAAGCTCTCACTTGAGTCTTGGTAGTAGGAGAAGGAAATTCCTTTACAGCTCGAACCTTTATTTCACCTGGTGTTCTTAAACCTTGACCCACAATGTGTCCCAGATATTTTACATAAGCTTGGGCAAATTGACATTTAGAAGGTTTAATATGTAATTTCGCCTGAGGAAAATGTCTCAGCCTGAGGAAAATGTCTTCTAAATGTTTTATATGATTTTTCCATGTTTTAGAAAAGATGGCGACGTCATCTAAATATGGCACGGCGTACTCTTCACAATCTTTGAATAAAGTTGCCATAAGCCGACTAAAATCGTATGGTGCATTTTTCAAACCAAAAGGAAGGCGCAATGGCCTAAAGGTACCAAAGGTAGTTACGAAGGCCGCATATCTTTGGGCATCTTTACTTAAGGGTATTTGCCAATAACCTCTGGTCAAGTCTAACACAGATATGAATTTAGCAGCCGACACTCTTTCTATTAATTCTTCTATATTTGGTAATGGAAAATATTGTGTTCGAGTGACCTTATTTAGACGTCGATAGTCAATACACGGTCTTGCTTCTCTGCCAGGCACTTCTACTAACATTAGAGGAGAGGTGAAATCTGACTCACCTGGTTCAATAACTTTTAACTTTAACATTTTTTCTACCTCTGTCTTTAGGAGTTTCAGTTGTCTTGGTGATAATCTATATGGTCTAGCACAAATGGGTTTTCGAACTCCAGTTCAATGTTGTGTTCTGTTAGATCCGTACATCCTGGTTCCATTGAAAAAGCACTTCGATATTTTTTATAAGTAGACTCAATTCATTTTTCTGACTGGAGGATAATTGAGTATTGAACTGTATTTCTTGCAGAATTTCCGTCAAATCGGAATCTTCCGATCCCAATTCCAACTTGGGGATTTCTTCTTCTTCACACAGATTTTCTTTCAATCCCAGTAAATTAACACTTTCCTCCCTCTGGAAGTACGGCTTCAACATATTTATGTGATAAACTTTGGTTTTATCACTTCCGGGAAATCGAATAACATAATTGGTCTCGGAAAGTTGTTTTACAACCGTTCCTGGTCCGACCCAATTAACTGATAATTTATTTGGTTTGGAGGGTGCTACAACCAGCACTAAATCATTTTCTTTAAATTCCCTTTTTTCAGCTTTAAGGTCATACCAGATTTTCTGTTTTTGTTTAGCTTCTTGCATGCTTTGTATAGCAAGCTCTTGGCATTGCTTCATTCTATTCAATAATTCAAAAACGTATGCAACCACACTGTTTTCTTCTTCAGCTTGATCGGTTAATTTTTCATATAATATCATCATCGGCGTACTCAAATTCCGACCATGAACTAATTCTGTTGGACTGAACCCAATGCTATCATGCGTAACTGTCCTCAAAGCAAAGAGTGCATGTGGCAAAATTTTCTCCCAATCCTCTCCAGATTCCAGATTTCTGTGCATTCGTTCAACGGGGTTGCTTTGGGGATGTCGAACAGAACTTCTTACGACTCTAATTCCAAATTTGTCCAAAAATTCTGTCGTAAGAACACTCATGAACGACGTTCCCTGGTCTGTTTGCAACTCTCTGGGAAACCCAAGTCGACTGAAAATCTGTAGCAAAGCGTCTACAATTGTTGTAGAATTGAGATTAGGAGTAGGAATTGCATCAGGATATTTAGACGCTAAACACATTACAGTTATAATATATTTATTCCCTGAAGTGCTGACAGGCAAGGGTCCACATGCGTCAACGTTCAACTTACAAGGAGAGGTCACGACATGGAAAATTCAGATCGTAATTGCGCAGGGTTGTAGTATACTATGAGGGTAACAACATATTAAAGCAGTAGGACCCACTATCCACAAAATTTCGAGAAAAAAGCATTTAAAGTTTCAGTAATCTTTAAATACAAGTTATTTCACAAGCGAGTAAGCGCCTCAGTGGCGTGATCCTAAAGCGCGAGTCTCACAACCAGGTGAGTTGGGTTCGAGGCTACATGCGGGACTACCTTTTTTTTTTTTTTTTTTCTTTAACTTTTTAAGTAATCTTAACTTTTTATTTATTTTACTTTATTTTACAATTCAATTCAAAATTTGAAAATTTTAATAAAAAATTATTTAATTTTCTTGAGTATAAAATAACTTTTTCTATTTTTAATATTTATAACTTAAAAATACAATAAATTTATATATATTTTTAGTTTTATTTTAACTGTAAAATAAGGTAAAACTAAAGAAACTGTTTTTAATTATTTATCTAAATATTTATTTTATTTTAGGTATATTTAATTTTTTTTTTTTAATTAAAAAAAAACAGAGAAATGATGATTTTAATTGCATATATAATTACTATCCAAATTAAATAATTACTTCAATAGTTTCTTAAAATTTATAGTATAGGATTGCGATGCTATTAAATTATCACAGGTAAAGAAATGTTATCTTTAAATGTAGATTTTAAATGTTAATGAACATCATTTCTTTTTCGATAACGACTTCCTTTTTTTTTTTTTTTTTTTTTTTTTTTTCTTCTGTGCACAAAATAAAATTCCACCTGCCGTTTATTATTAACAAGCTAGAAGTGTTTACGTAATTTATACACATTCAAACCAAATCAGGAAGCTCAAACCAAGATTTAAGTACACCTGCTAACTATTTTACACTTTATTTACAGCTTGCTTATTTTTTAATTATTTAAATATTTGTCTGTTTTTCTTTATGTTTCTTATTTAGGGTTTTGTAAAACTAAACTTTATTTTTTAAGTTATAGAAATTTATTGTATTTTAAGGTTATAAATATTAAAAATAGATAAAGTTATTTTATACTCAAGAAAATTAAATATTTTTTTATTAAAATTTTCAAATTTTGAATTGAATTGTAAAATAAAGTAAAATAAATAAAAAGTTAAGACTACATAAAAAGTTAAAGAAAAAAAAAAAAAAGTAGTCCCGCAGGTAGCCTCGAACCCGAGTCGCCTGGTTGGGAGACTCGCGCTTTAGGATCATACCACTGAGGCGCTTACTCGTTTGCGAAATAACTTGTATTTAAAGATTACTGAAACTTTAAATGCTTTTTTCTCGAAATTTTGTGGATAGTGGGTCCTACTGCTTTAATATGTTTTTACCCTCATAGTATACTACAATCCTGCGCAATTTCGTCCCGATCTGAATTTTCGATGTCGTGACCTCTCCTTGTTAGTAAATATTTCGGATATAACCGGGACAATTTTTAGCGGTGCCCTTTTCTTATCTCTGGGTTTTCCGACTCGTTGGCAGTAGTCACAAGTCTTGACAAACCTTTCGACATCATTGTAACAATTTGGCCAAAAGAAAGTCTTAAATAAAGCGTCCTTAGTTTTACTAGCACCTAGATGTGCTGCCGCACCTTCATGACAAAATTTTTGCAATTGTTCACGAAACTTCTCTGGGATAACTAGCAATTTCCTTTCAACTCCATTTTTGTCATTTTTCTTATAAAACAGCATATTTTTCTCTATGATGTATTTGTTCGTTTTCGGAGTTTCCTTTTTTGCTTCTGCAATAAGTGGCTTTAATTGTTCACTCTTCTGTTGTTCTTCAGCAAATTCTCCTGGAGAGATCTTGACGAGACTTCGCATCAAAAACTCTTTTACTTCCGGCAGGATTTCTTTACCTCCTTCAAATTTCTTTTCATCTTCAGACACATTCTCATTCAATTCTTCGTCCAGCAGTTCTACATCTTCACTCGGATCATTTTTTTCCATTTCTATAAGTTTCTTCTGAGCTCTTGTTTGTATGGCATTTAACATATGCACAGCACCTGTATATCTTTTTTTGTTTTACAATCTTTGAACAAAGCAGCAGTTTTGTTTCCCAATAAATACCTGCCCTGATCTAAGTTATCTCGTAGAACAGCTGCTTTAGTTATGATGTGTCCCATTTCGCAATCTAACTCTACCTCTGCAAGGGGTAAACATATCAGAGTCTCTTGTAATGGAGTTCTAATCCACACTTGTTCCTTTGTATACATATGAGGATTCACGTACTTGCTACAGATCAAGTCACATGTTGCACCAGTGCCTCGAAGAATCTTCATTTCTACACCATTCACTTTACCTACACTGGTATAAGGTGTCATTGAATCATCAAAACTTGCCTCAGTTATAACATGCGAGATAGATTCTTGAGTTTTCTTTAATTTGTCACACTGAGGTCTAAGATGATTACTAGAGCCGCACTCATAACAACGAGCAATTTTTCTTTTCTCGAATTCCTTATTTCTTTGATTTTCTGGGAATGTTTCGAGTTTGGCCTGAAATTTTGGCCTGACTTCTTTATTGTGGTCTTTCGTTTTATTACTAGGAAAGTTTCCACTTTGGTTACGGAAGCCTGAAAAGTTCTTTTTGGGCATATCCCTCCTTTTGAAACTTTCCCTAATTCTCTCAAACTCATCTAGTTTTTCAGCTAAGTCCATAGGTGTCATGAATGTAAGCCAGTTTTCTAAGAAATGATCTCTTACATCAGCAGGCACTCGAAACTTCAACTGCTCTGTCACTATTAGGTCTTTCAGCTGTTGGAAAATTCTCTATCTTTAATTCTGTAAGCCACTCCGTAAAATAACTAGAAAGCTCTTGAGCATAATTTCTCCAAGATTTTTCGGACGATTTGTGGTGCTTATAAAAACATTGTTTCAATTTTTCACTATTTAATTTATATCTTTTCATAATGATATTTTTAACAAAATTATAATTTGTCGCATCGGTTGGCGACTCTCTGGCCAACATATTGGAAAGTTCTGGCGGTAAAACTGCTAACAGGTAAGCCACCCAATCCTTTTTCGGAACTCGTGCCATCTCCGCTCTTCTTTCGAAATTTATTAAATATAAACCCATTTCATCATGTTTTTCATCAAATCTTGGGGTAATTTGCGTTAACTGAATTCTTGGAACCGATTCAGTCACCTTTTCTGGTTCTAATATTTTTTCAGGATTTTCTCTTGAAATTTCCAATTTTTTTAATTCAATTTCATATTGTTGAGTTTCTCGGGTCCTTCTTTCCTCTCTTTCTTCTTGTCTTAGTCTCTCTTCTTCTTGTAGTTTTTTATCTTCAAGAAGCCTTTCCAATATTAATTTTACTTCTTCCTCTTTATAGGACTTGCTAGATAAAATTAATTTCTTGATGTCAATAACTCTACTGGAAGTATCTACTTCGACACCGATTTCTTCACAAATGTGAATCAATTCATGTTTTCGAGCTTTAGCTAAAAATGCCATGTTTCAAAACCCCAAACAAAACCAGAATGCTCTCAAAACGATAATAAAATGTAAACAAATAAAATAATTAGAAAAATTATTATTATTTTTTTTTTTTTTTTACCCCCTTTTTTTTTTTTTTTTTCAAAAATCAATCAAACACACAAATAAAAAGGATACTAAGGGTAATTAATCTTTGCAATTAATTAAAAAATAATATCTAATACCGTTAATGGTATCTACTTATGAAAAATACCTTATTTTTCTCTATTTAAGAGAACGGTTTTTTTTTTTTTTAAATATATATATATTTTTTTTTTTCATAAAAAGAAACACTTTTCTTCTTAAAGAACAGAATACGTGAACATTTTTAATCACCCAAATTTCTTTTATTAAATAAATCATATATTCAAAAATAATATTCAAAATAATATTTTAAACCAAGTATGTTTTCATACTAAGTACTGCTTGTTTCCTACACAATCATTATTTCAATTCAAAACAGAAATAAATTAATTTATTTGCAAAACTATTTGATTCTTTTTGCACACATATTTCTCAGGAAACAGAATAATTAATATTTTTCTTCAAACCCCCCAAAAAAAACAATAGTTTCTTTCGAAACCGAAATTCTTTTCTTTATCAAAAAAAAAGGTAAGTTCCACAAAATTAGATTTAAGTAACATAAATTACCATAGTAATTAATATTAAGAAATAAAATGAAAATCTAATCGTTAAACACTTCATTTGAAACAGAAACTACTATTTTACTTCAAATCGAAACGAAAATATTTTGTTCCAAACACGAACAAATTCATTTTACATGAAATCGAAACTAATTTCTTTTTTATTTTTATCCTTCATTCAGTCTTTATTTACCCATTTATTTTTGTATTATTAAGCAAAGAAATACCAAATCAGTAAAAAGAGACAGAAAGAAAAACAAATCCAATAAAATATCAGAAATAAAAATGACCTGAAATGCACATTAATATGAATCATTCAACAGTTTTCTTTTTAATTCGATAATAAATACATTCTTTTTTATTTTTTATTTCTCAAAGCCCTAAAAAAGAATATCTATTCTTTATTTAGCTTTAATTACAGAACAGATACTTTATTTCAACTTGTTCTCAAATTTTGCAATTCCGTTTAAAACCGAAATTCTTTTCAAAATGTACGTATTCTACAGTAAGTTTTTATTATTATTATACCATTAAACAAAAGAAAAAACATATATATTAATTTATTTCTCACTGATTCATCAACTTTATTTTTTTTTCGAAATACATCGACAAAAAAAATTGAAAGATTTTCTTCTTTTTTTTTTTTTTTTTTTTTTTTTTTTTAACCAACGGATAAATCAGTTTAATATATATATATATTTTCTCTACAAATAATAATTTCAAATAATCTTTTTATCAAATAGATAGGGACAAGTGAGGTACCTCTGTGATATACTTACTTCTCTATTAAATACATAATGCGAATTTAAGTACTTTTAAAAAATATTTTCTCACGTCCTAATACAAGGACTGAGCTGATTTATTATATTATTTTTAAATCAAGGCACTGTTTCATACATAAAGGCCCCTTTAGTAGCGTGAATTCTTTGTAGCGTCGGACGTATGCCTTTAGCTGCCACCATAACAGTAGACTGTGATGATTAGAAGAATGTAGATCATGAAGAGGCGATCCTTTTCCGAGAAAACTATTTATTTTCTCATTTACATACACAACACATCACAAATAACATAAAAAAGAACGTAAATAAACTATGTAAACATTATTATTTTTAAATGGACATAATTTTCCAGTCCACCAAACAAAAATACGAGCGGTCCTCAAACCAGGCGTTTTTACACCTTCATTGCATCATCCACTCTCTAAAAAACTAAGTCAAAGTCTCTCTTCAAATCGAAAGTTTTTTCGTCTGCGCTGGACAGACAGCGCCCTCTAGTCGGTCTAAAAGTCATTACAATATCCTGCGTACGAATTTAATAGCGAGGGTAAAAATACAGAAACAATTTACAATAAATGACTGTCTTTCTGCTTTTTTTTACGCTGTGCCGGAGACTTATTTAGTTGTTTGCATGAAACAAATTCTGCTGTCTCAGAACACAGAGATCATGTGAATAAAAGACAATTAGCACTGAATTCCTTCCAAAACTGCTTTTTAATTCGTTTGGACCATTCGGATGCATCCATATTAATTGCGAAATCACATTTGATTAAATCACTTTCTAGTTAAATCACTTCCTTTTCAATTCTTAAGAAATGTTCGGAAAACCGGTAATCACTAATTTAAGCCATGTAATATTAAAATTTTCGAAAAAAAAAAAAAAAAAAAACGCGAAAAAGCGACTTAATAAAACTTGAGCTGATTCAGGAAATTTAAAAAGCTACTAAAAATTAGTTCGGATAGGTGGACTCTGCTCAGTTCTCCACCATATGTATGTTTTCATAAATTTTTAGTACGGAACATATTATATTCCTGCTAAGAGAAATGAATTTGACCATTCGCTCGACACAGTGTGTGATATAGATTATCACATATTATAAAAGTTATATTTTTCTCATTAAAGGATAGGTAAATTTCTCTAAATAAATAAAATTATAAATTAAATTCTTTAATCTAAATGAACTATTTAAAGTATAATGGAATAACTGTTTTTAACCTATAAATAAGAAATTTACAATATGCGTTTTCTAATTTTTATATCTTCCCTTTCATGTCTTTATCTATGTAACTGAAACAAAAATTTTGATCTGTTCCCAGTATTCACTTAACAAGCCTAACGTACTGAAAATTCTTTTCGCTCTGTAGATGATAATGTTTTGTCTTATTTCTATCCTTTTGTTTTGGGAAACCAGAAAATAATTAATTCTGTCTCTTTTAATCTTACATCGAAATGTAACTCCTGCAACCTCTTGTCACCAATTTTACATCAACGGTTAAATAGAATATTTGCTTAGCTAGTTATTTTTCCCAGGGTCTAAATCTTGGCAAAATCATGCCAACATTCCCTAACAACGGTCAATAAAGTACTCGTGGCTTTTTAAAAATATACATGTGAATATCCCTAACGAAAGGCAACCATTCTCTATCTTAGAACTTTGAACTTGGCGTATAATTCAACGCCAAAGGCATTGTCATTTGTTTTACTTCAGTTTAGGAGCGGTCACTTTTCTTTCTGATCTTCAAACATGTAACAACTCAAGAGCGATTCGGGCCTAGGGCCCGGCCTGATCCTCGGTGCTGTTTCCCCACTCCAGAATTTTTTCATAAAAAAACTTGTGTACTTTTAATTGACTGTGCTCACGTGAAGTGGAATACTTTTAATAAACTGGCATGGGAACCAAAATATGTCTCTGAGTTAATTCCGAGCCTGGACTTTTTTAATCGAAATTCAGTTTTAATAATGTTTACCTTAAAAATATGCTTTCTTTTACGACGGCCGCTCATCTTCTTCACACAGTGATAGAATGAAATCCTCACCTAGCAGGCTACCCGCCGTTCAATTCGATATATTTACCTTATTCTAATCTATTAATTTATTTTAATGTGGTCAGTTTCGTAGTTTAGTTTTCATACAATTCCATACCATTGTGATGTATCGTAGGCTTGAAATCATCAAGAGAAGATTGCTTTTCTTTAGAGAAATATTTTTTTTATTTCTCATTTACAAACACTATACGACACAAACACACATACATAAAAGGTAAACGAAAACACGTAACACATATTGCATAAAATGGTCGATAATCTTTGGACCAAAAATAATAAACATGAACGGCACTCAAGCCAGGCACCCGCTATTCTCGGCGTTGCATCATTCCCTTCTGAAAACCAAACTAAAACTAAGTCAAAGTCTCTCTTCGAATCGAAAGTCTTTTTCGTCTGCGCTGGACAGACAGCGCCCTCTAGTCGGTCTAGAAGTCATTACACCATACTATTTCCAATGTAACAATCCCCAAAAGGCGAATTTAAACAGAATATCGGCCGATTTTGCTATGTTCATAAAATTTTAAATTTCGAATAACTTACGCAATTTTTAAATTAGAATATTTGTAGTCAATGATGTTCAAACAAGTATCATAAATGTCATTTTAAAAATGGTCTGATATATTTATGATACAAATATCCCTCAAAATGGACGTTTATGTGAAATTTTGCGCTATTCTGACGTGTTAAGTAAATCGTAAATTTCGAATACCTTGCGAATTTTAAAATTAGAAAATTCATAGTCAAGGATGTTTATGCCAGTATGTTATATGATATTTTAAAAGTGGTCTGACATCTTTACGATGAAAATGTCCCTCAAAACGACGTTTATGCGAAATTTTGCCCTATTCTGCCATGTTAAGAAATTCGTAAATTCCCAATAACTTGCGCAATTTTCAAAGTAGCATGTTTATAGTTAATGTTGTTCTTCTCGTCTTTAAAACTGATATTTTAAAGCTGTTCTTACATCTTTACGATAAATATGTTTATTTTCATGAACGTTTAGGTGTAATTTTGCCCTATTCTCTCATGTTAAGAAAATAGTAAAATTTGAATAATTTCTGAAGTTTTTTAATTAGAATGTTGCGAATGAATAGGGTTCTTGCCAGCGTCATAAAAATATTTTAAAACTGGTCCGACCTCTCTGCGATAATTTGTTTGTAAGATTTCGTGTACACAGACTAACATACTAACGGACTAACACACTAATCGACTAACGAACTAACAGACACTCTACACACGGACACCATACCCATTTTGATATTTTCGGATTCCTCACACCTGAAAACGTGTAAAAAAGAAGGAAAAAAAAAAAAAAAGAGGTCGGAAATTTTCACGATTACCTAAGTTCCCCATACCTATAATATGATGGGGAACTAAAACAGTAAATATGCTTATGGGTAGCAATACCAATGCAATTGGATAAAAAAAAGAAGCTTTATATAATCGTTTACAAACTCACATTACTATTGTGAACCATTGAATTCATAAACTGGAGCAAAGAAATAAAACGCCCATCACCTGCTCGCTATGCTTCACTGATATTAGTAGTTATCTTCATTATATGTTTGGTTCTTGGGCAAGAAGTAAAGAACCTCTGTTTTTTCAGCAAATGCAATTCTCTTGTTTAACCCCTAATTAGAACGAGTTTTTGGAGTACTCTAAATTCTGACCTTTGACTATTTACTTATTTATATGTCTTTTTCCCAGAAATGGGAGGCTTTAAACGCCGCTGTTTTCATATGTCATGCATTATATTGTTGATTTGTCCAGTTTTTGATTATTTCTGTTCAGCTTAACTGATCTGTACGGATTATTATATCTTGAAGGGTTTTTTCTTATTTACTTTTAAAACGATTTATCTTTCAGTAACTCGCTCTTAATTTTTTGTTTAAGGTTTTTTAGTTCCCCATCATACTATAGCCTATAGGTATGGGGAAC
The DNA here is from genome assembly GCA_963930645.1 of Salticus scenicus. Classification (NCBI taxonomy): domain Eukaryota; kingdom Metazoa; phylum Arthropoda; class Arachnida; order Araneae; family Salticidae; genus Salticus; species Salticus scenicus. The sequence continues at coordinate 209,881,307 of OZ005662.1, forward strand.
TTAGGTAATTGTGAAAATTTTCGACCTCGGTTTTTTGACTTTTTTACGTGTTTTCAGGTGTGAGGATTCCGAAAATGACAAAATTTGTATGGTGTCCGTCTGTAGGGGTGTCTGTTAGTTTGTTAGTCCGTATGTCCGTTAGTTAGTTTGTTAGTCTGTGTACACGATATCTCAAGAACAAATTGTCGCAGAGAAGTCAGATCAGTCTTAAAATATTACTTTAGACACTGGCAAGAGCCCTATTCATCTGCAACATCCAAATTAAAAAGCTTCGTAAGTTATTATAAATTTACGAATTTCTTAAAATGGGAGAATAGGACAAAATTTCCCTTAGACGTACATTAAATGGAATATTTTTACTGTAAAAATGTCAGACCAGTTTTAAAATATCAGTTTAGATGCCGGAATAGACATCAGTAACTATAAACATGCTACTTTGAAAATTTCTTAAGTTAATAGACATTTACGAATTTCTTAACATGGCAGAACTGGGCAAAATGTCATACAAATGTCAATCTTGATGGATATTTTTGTCGTAAAGATGTCAGATCTCTTTTGAAATATTATTTAGGATACTGGCATGAATGCCATAGAGTATGAATTTTACGATTAAAAAAATACGTAAGTTATTTAGAATTTACGATTTATTTAAAATTGCAAAATAGGGCAAAATTGAGCATAAACGTCCATTTTAAGGATCATAAATGTATCAGACAACTTCAAAATGACATTCATGATACTTGTATGAACGTGATTGACTGCAGATATTCTAATAGGAAAATTTCGTAAGTTATTCGTAATTTAAGATTTTATCAACATAACAAAACTGAAAATTTTACATATAAATATGCATTTTGAGAATTGTTGCATTGGAAACTAAACTATGAAATTGACCCTAATAAAATAAATTAATAGATTAGAATAAGATAAATATATCGAAGTGAACGGTGGATAGCCTATTAGGCGGGGATATTATTCTGTCACTGTGTCAAGTGTTTGGTCAAATTCATTTCTCTTAACATGATAAACGTGTTAAGAGACTGTCCTTCACTAGAAATTTATGAGAACATAAATATGATGGAACTCCGCAGAGTCCACCTATGCCAACAAGTTTTATTTTTCTTGTTATTGATTTAATTGGTGTTGTGACAGATGCGTACGCAAATGTCATGTACGCATCTGCCATATAACCAAGAAAAAGATATTACTTTTCTGAATTCGAAAGAAACTTCAAAAGTTAACGAATAATGGAATTTGTAAACAATATTAATTAATTTCTGGTACATAATTAACTGTTTCTTCGATATAAGTAAATTAAACGCTTTCTAAGTTCCCGTGCACTTTCGTTAGAGGAAAATCATTACTATACCAAAAGTTCACGCTGTTCTTATAAATTTAAAATCTTTCCGTTTAAACCTCATGAATTATAGTAGTTTCAAAATAAGAACTAGAAATTGTCTTTTAATAATTAGAAAAAAAAAATCATTTCAAATCAAATTTGTATTTTATTACTGAACTTTGAAGAATTTGTTCCTCAAAATAGTTACGGAGATAAGTTATGGGGCGTGTTTAATTTGTAACTGTGCTGCAAGTGTAAAACCTTAAAAAATGAGCGATAACGCAGGATTTTGCTGTGCTTTAATTTCTATTTCTATTTAAAAAAAAAATAAAAAAATAAATAATCACAATGTAAATAAAAAAATTGTTTAGTGTGCATAAATGATATTTTTGGCTGCTGAGGAGATATTTTTGAGTTTATTAACCGGCGATGCTGATTTTATTAAGCGGCGGCTTTAAAAGTTGTTTGTATTGATTTGATTCCGGTCCTGGCGATTTGATCAGATTAAGCGGCTGATTTTATTAACCAGTGATTTTATTAAGCGGCGGTTACTGTATTCGTTTCATTTAGTTTAGTGCAGTCCAACGGAAAGCTTACTGTAACATTCCTATATGATATACATTTAGAATACCGAGTTTGGGATTTCTGCTACTATTTGTTCTTGAGATATGCTGATAACACAGACAGACAGACACACAGACCATTTGCAAAAACCTTATTTTCGTATTCAGGGGACCTCAGAACATGTAGATACAACAAAAACGCACGTTCAAAAATTTGACCCTAAAACAATACTTTCTCGACCCTATGGGTAAGAGAAAGTAAAAAGAAAAGAAAAAGGAAGAAAGAAAAAGATCATATGCATACAACCCCTTCATGCAATGATCCTCAAATAAAGCGAAAGAAATGTTGTACGGAAGTGCCACTAGATATTTTGAAAACACACCTGTAATATTTAAACCACCTGGACATGTACGCAAGTGCCACTGTTTTCAGCTGTAGGTGAATATGGAACACCATTCCATTTCTATTGGAACTCACCGTAATAAATTGGTATATTTTGGATTATTGTGGAGACGACTATTCTTTCGAAACTTTCAAGTGTTGGTAACGTGTTTTAACGATATTATGTTATAAAAAATCTGGTGTGAAACGACCACATGACTTCCATCTATTATTCGTATTATACGCATTTTTGGGAGATAATGTGATCAGAAAACATAAAAGTGACCTAAAGAAGTAGAAACCAAAAATTTTTCCGGTAAGAGAAACTTTATACACATATAAAGATATATAAAACGGAGCTTACATATAGCGAGGTAAAAAATAAGAGAAAAAAATGGTAGAGCTATTTTTTGAAACAACAATTTCCGAGATCTGAAGATGACCTACCTAACCAGAATGACTGTTAATTTTCCTCTAATAACCACATAATATATGAGAAAGAAATGGATTTTCAATTTTCAAGAAAATCGTTAGAGCCGTTTTTGAGATACAAACTTTTACAAAAAATCAATTATTGACTGTAAAACAATATTTGCATACAAAAGGATATCTAAAAGTGAGTTAATATGGCGAGTTTGAAAAAAAATCCTTACAGCCGTTTTTAAAGGAACGCACTTGTAAGACCTGAAATTGAGCTACTTATACAATACGCCTATGATTTTTCCTGAACTAACCAACTATATCATCCGAAAGGACATCTAATACAGTGTTTATATGGCAAATTTGAAGAAAATCGTTAGAGCCGTTTTTGAGATACGGACTTACGGTCCCATTTCTGGTTTCCGATGTCCCACTTCCGGTTTTTCAATTTTCACAAAAATTTGGAAAATTCATCTGTATACCAGACCTGTCTCAATTCTGAAGTTTTGTAGTTATATCTTCATTAGTTTCGGATATATGATAGTCTGAAGATTTCATACATACATACATACACACACACTGACCAATTGCCAAAAACCACTTTTTTAGACTCAGGTGACCTTAAAACGTGTAAATCAGGTAAAATATCGATATCGAATTTTTGGACCGAATACAATACTTCCATTACCTACGGTAATAGGGTAATGGAAGTAAAAAATAAAGTTTATGTGCAAAATTTTTAGTTACGAAAAGAAAAGTTTTTAGGGGGTGCACAGACAATCAGACTGACAGACAAACACTTTCTAAAAATGATCAAATTGCGTTCAGAATATCTCAAAACATATAAATCCATCGAAAAAATTGAGATCGATAATTTTCACGAATCCAGTACTTTCTTCTACTATATATAGAAGAAACTTCTAACATCTTGCGATATCTACTGGACCGTGAAATTAATCTTTTTCCATAAACAGCCTCCTGTAGCTAAAATGTGGTGGGCGGATTGTCACCAAATTTCATATCATGGGATCTGCTTGTTTCAGGTGATGCGCTAAGGAATTTTAAAAAAGTTTCAAAAGTATTTATTAGATGGCGCTTTGCATGGAAAAAAACAAATATTATAACAAAGTAAATGATTCACACAACATGGAAAAACAATTTTAACATATAATGATTAATTTTTAATTGCTTGCGTGGATCATTCCAGTTCTTAAATTTGTCATTTTTCAATATAAAGTGACATCTGATGGAGTTTTTCGAGTTAAAAAATCCTTTTTGATACCCTGGGCGCATCTTATGAATCGTTTATGTTAAATTTGGTGGTAATCTGCTCGATGGTTTTAGCGGCAATATGGTATATATAACTGATGTTTAATTATAATTACTCTGTATAAGAAAATATAATTTACAGTCGGTAGCAAATGTGTCCGAACACTAGAAAAATTCCTATGTAGAAAAAGTACACTTCATACGGTTTTGTTAAATAAATACTTATCAAATCATGTTCTTACACTGACTAAGAACAGGATTCGACAAGGATTTATTTAACAAAATCGTATGAAGTGTATTTTTTTACATAGGAATTTTTGCTAGTGTTCGGACACTTTTGTTACTGACTGTATTTTCATTTTTATTTAAATATCAATCAAAATAATATTATAGTTTAAAAAAATTAAAGAACACGCTGATATAGAAATGTGAACTAAAAATCACAAAATATCTATCTTAGTATTAAAATGCAGGGTAAGAGAAAATCGTGTGAGTGACACACCATAATATTTACATACATTTAAATCTTTAATGAAAATAATTTAGAATTAAACAAAAACCGTTTTTAAAAAATCTCCCCTGACTGGTCTCGAACGATAGATCTTTAGGTTCGTAGCGCGGAGCTTTACCTCATAGCTACAGCGTTCACGAAGGGAAAGTCTTTTTTTACAATATAGATTTTTTGTTTGCTCCCAGAACGGTTACAAACATACATACAAACATACATACAGGTGAAGCTAATAAAAGCGTATTATAAACAAGAGCAACTAGTATGTTGTGACTACTACAAGATTTTCTTCTATATTTTCCTACACAAATTCACACAGTACAAATTATTTATTAAAGTACTTCCCAGAATGAATGCAGACGAATTTCTCCTTAGAGATGTATAACACTAAATGCCGAAAAAAAGTCAATTTTGTGCCATCAACTGAAATAATACTTTTTTCTGTGAGTTTTTCTTTTTCTTTTTTGTTTCTTTCTTTTTCGTTAAAAAAAAAAAAAAAAGGCGAAATCGATAACTGTTTTAAATTACCTCAGATGTATAGTTAAACCATTCGTTTTAAAGATATTGACGAGTTCTTTTGAAAGATACTAATATTGAACATTTACTCAATAATTCATATTAATTTCACAATCATTCATTAAAAATAGCTCTTATTATGTGCATTTATGCGAAATTTCGTCCTAAACAAACTAATATTAAAAGTTATATATGAATGGTATAACGATGCCACCTGTTGAGCGATTAGTCCCCAAATATAATCGATTCTAGTTTAGGTTAAACAACAACTGAATAAGTTTAGTTAAAATTCATTCCTTGATTCGTGAGGAACAGCGTCGATAAAATTTCTGATACACACACAGACTCACAAACAGAGAGGCACACATTTTCTAAAAATGTTAAAATCGCGTTCTGGATATCTCAAAACGTGTAATTCAATTGAAAACCGTAGTTCGAAAATCATCATGGATCTAATACTATTTCATTTTACTCCTAAGTATAAAAAAAGAAGAGTTTTGCCCTCTTTCCTTCGGAAACAAGTTAATTATATAAAAAATTTCTTTTGTTTAACTTACGGCATCGTATGAGGATTTTTGTCTAACTATATATTTTTTTTTCTTTTCTTTCTTTCTTTTTTCTTTTTCTTTTTTTCTTTTTCTTTTTTTTTTTTTTTTGATTGGTGAAATAAAATTTCTGGGTTTTTCAAGCAAACAATGTACTTCCTTTGTCATTTTTTTTTTTTTTTTCCTTTTTAAAGTCAAAATGTGTCAGCTGTGGTTTTGGGGACAGCCGATAAACTTTTCATTTTAAAAAACCATTATTTAACATTAAATTAATGTACTATCTGTTGAAATATTTTACGCCAATTCGATTTTCACTGAATCGAATACAAATTATTGCTGTAATTTACTTTTTAATCTGAAGTGAAATGAATTAATTGAATTCCGGTATCCAATCCAGTCTACTCGTCTTCGACTTTTGAACTTCTCTTCTATTTCGCAATCTTGTGGCATGTGGCTTCAATTGACGATTAGAACGAGACACGCCCACCTACGTCACAACGACGTCACTGGCGTTTGTTTGTGGGCGCAGCGCGGGAAGTTTCGGTTTTGGATAGCTTGATGCTGCTCGTTGATCATTTGATTTTATAAAAAAAATTAAAAAAAAAAGACGATGGTGCAACATTGTGCTGTTCCACAATGCAGCAACAACGCTACATTAAAGGGAATTTCGTGTTTTTCATTCCCAAGGGATAGAAATATGCGAAAACAATGGCTTGTAAAAATTCCACGTGATGAACGAAAAAATGTAGAAGTTTCGGATACTATAAGGGAATGCTCAACACATTTTTTAGATACTGATTTTATTACTTCAAAAAATGGAAAACGAAGAAATATGCAGAAAGATGATGTGCCTTCAGTCTTTTCATTTACTTCTCCTAGAAAGTTGAAACTTCGTCGTTCCCTGATAAGAAAGGCATTTGACACTACAAGTGCTGCTTCCTCATCAAACGTAAGTTTATTCCTTTTAGCTTATCTGAGTTAATTCTAGAATGTTTTGCTTACATATGTCTTTCTTATAAGTATATACATGCAAATAAAAAATATGGGTCAAAGAAATAGTAGTAGACCAGTTTGATTTTACAGCAGGAATTATCGCTTTAGCATGCAAACTACACAATTTAATTTAAGTTACTATGTAAAAGTTATTTAACTGCGAGAACAGTTACTTAAATCGATAATTAGGCATTTAATTTCCACATATTAGACAGTGTTGTTTAATCAAATAACATATCCCTTTTATATATATATATTACCTTTATAGCAGTTCTTAATGTTAAATTCAGCACAAAAATTTCTACCTTATGGGGAAACATCAATGAGCATATGAACAGTCGATTTTGACATAATATTAAGTGCTATGTAGCGTTAGATTTCAAAATCTTCATTTGTAATAATTTTGTAAATATGCAATTGTTTTTTTTTTTTAAATGTATAGGTGTCAGCAGATGAAATTGATATGGAATCTTGTGTTTCTGAAGAAACAAATCTGGGAAATAAGTTAAGAGAGATGAAGGAGAAATTACAAGATACAGAAGAGATATTACAAGCCACTGAAAAAAAATTAGAAGCTACACAAGCAAAGTTAGAAGCTGCACACGTAATGAATGCGCAATTAGAATTTGAAATAAGTGAGTATTTTTAAATATTTTTTGAGAAATAATTCTGAGCATGTAATTATTGATGTGTGTTATAACACATAAATGCTTTCTGTAGATTGTTTTTTTTTTATTTCAATGTCATCAAACTACTTTTTACTTTTATAATTAACATATAGAATATAAGCACTGACACTAATGCCTGATTCATTGTACCTGATTTTTATTTATTTTTTTTTAATATAAAACTATGCACTTTCTTAATAAAAAAGTTTTGCTCTAAGACTGTAAACAAATCTCATTAGTGTAACTATATTATTTTTGTTTAAGAGCAGTACACATCCAGGATATCTTTGATCAGTTATTCTGTGTACTTTTCTTTATTTATATTATGAAGATATGAAAATGAGGTAGTATAATTGATTTTAGGACTTTAGTAACAATGTAAGTGAGGGCATAAGTGCTAACTACAACTCTTACTAGTATTTCTAATATATATATACACACATTCAGTTGTTATGTTATACATGTGTTTATTACAGTAATCATAAAATACATACAAAGTATATTCATGTTGTAATGGTGTCGTAGTGCTTTCAAATGAGAGAAAAAGTATCATTAGATGATGTAGAGGCATCTCCAGGTTACCAAGGAAATTTCTATCCATTTATAAAGTAGATGGAGAAAAAGAAGATATTTCAAGAAAATTTCTTTTTTTAGCATACTGTCATTTTATAATACATTGTGCTATAAAGAAGTTTTCTTAGACATTTAATGACAGAGGATTTTGCTTTCTTGGATACTTATAAGAATGAAGATTATCTACCGACTGATGCAGTTTCTGTTAATGCAGGCTTTGGTAAGTTCTTTAAAATTTTCAGATGCTTTGTTGATTAGGTAATTATTAAATTAAAAGTAATATTGTAGTATGACATTATATTGTTTCTTTTTGTGCATTAATTCTTTGGAAATTAGATGTTTATGATTTTGTTACTTTTCTTTATAATATTTAGAATGAGTTTAGGAATTTGTGTGAAAAAGGAGGGAGAAAAAAAGTACTGATGAAATATGTTGTCAATAAAGCGTTGAAAGTATAGAAAAATGTTAAGTGAATTTCTTTACAGCATAAGTTTATTTCAAAACAAACTATGCTAAGAAGAAGTTTTCTTAATACAATCTCTGGAAGAGCTGAATTGGATGAAAAAAGCATAAAAATATCTGAAATGAAGAAAATTTTCCTAACTTATAGCTCATACAATATCGAAAGCTTTCTGATACAGCAAGTTAACATAATGTAAGTAGTAACATTCACATTTTTTTTTCTTTATCATTTTATACTGAGTTTCTCTTAATCTGTAGAAGTATGATTCATTAACATAATGAAAGTTCTAAAACCTCCTTTTATTTTTATGAAATGTGATGTTATTCTTAATTAGATAGTAATTTCAATTTCTTCTAAAAGTTCTTTTTTTTTTTTTTTATTAATAATTGATTATTTCATGACTTGCTTTGTAGATCAGAGGGAGTCTTATGTACATATATTTAAAATAATTTTATAATTGTTTTAAACACATTCTCAATGTATTAAAATCACTCTTTGAAATCAGGGTTTAACAAGTACAGTTGCCAACAGTGACTTACATTTCCTAATTGGTGATCAGTAGACATGCATAATATACATAAACATTGTCCCCCCCCCCCCAAAAAAAAAAAAATATATATATATATATATTCTGCATAAAAATTAGTTTAACCTTTTTTTTTAACCAACAGTTAGAGTTGTGAGTTTCCCATCTTTCTAAAAAATGTTTTTAATAAACTTTTTTTTTTTTTTTTTTTTAATACTATATCTGATATTAATGTAATTATTATCTACACTGTGACTAAGAAAAGTTTAATATGTCTTGCAAAAAGTGAAATAAAAAAAATTACTTGTTTGGTTTTCAGAATTTTCTACCCCACATCACTACCAACAGTCAGTAAAGAAATACTGTGTAGCAGTGTATTTTCAACTATTTCATGCTTTAATTAGTGTAAAATTCCAATAGTAACCCTCCACCCAACTATATCTTGCTCTGTGATTTTCAGGTGTTTTCATTTTTCAAAAACCTTCCGTTCTCTTGGATGTTACAATCTGAAGTTTTTCCTAAATATTCAGCTTTTAAAAAATTTGCAATAATATCACACTTTCTAATTTTAACAATTTTTGTTTCTAAAAGTAACGGGGGTTAAAATCGGAATTTTACGGTATATATATTTGTCACTTTACAATTTGCTTACCTGTTGTAAATAAATAAAAATTCACAACACAATTGAGAGTATATTTTCCAGTATTTACAATGACCGCCTGCAATGTACCTAAATTCTTTTACAGGTCATTGTACACAAAATATTAACTTTTCTATATTTGCAAGATTTTGTTTTGAACCTCCATTAATTTTAAAGATTTTTTTTTTTTTTTCCTTTAAGAACTGGTTTATGATTTTACTGCATAGATAAGTATGAGGCTGAAACGTGTAAAATTGTTTTATAAAAAGATCAGATGAATTCAGTCTGTAGGAAGAAATATGCACAGTGTGCTTTTAGATTTTACTTAAATTATTATTACATTTGCATTACACTTTCAGACAAATTGTTCAAATAGTAAAATTATAATAGTCGTTACTACATTCTATTAATATAATTAAACAAAAATCCTTTAAAAATTTATATATCTGCCAACTTCTATGCTTTTTGACTACTGAAAACTTTAATAGTGCAAATAGCTTTATTGAAAATTTTAGCTGTAGTGAATTCCCGCTCGGTAGCACCTGCGGTGCTCTCTTCCTGTTTTAGTATCTGAAACAACCTGTTTGCTAACAACTATGCTATGAAAGTTATGATCTTTGGAAATCCTGACGCTAGCAAAGTCTCGCTCAGTGTCACCCGCGGTCCCTTATCCTCATTTTAGAAGTTATAACAGCTTGCTCGTTCATAATGCAAATAGCTTTGAAAATTTTAACTGTAGCAAATTTTCACACACTGATGGCTATGATACCCTTTTACGTTTAATGATTTGAAACAGCCTGTTTTCTCACCGTGTAAAAAAACATTGAAAATTCTAATTGTAGAAAATCCCAAACTGATGGAGCCAGTGGTCTCCTAATCTACTCCCATATAATTTAATCATAATTGGAGATATTGAATTATTAAAATATCAAAGCACCATCTTGCAACAGAGATTTGCAACGTGTACTCTTCAATTCCAATTCAAATAACTTTTTAAATGATATATTACTTATGAAATTATGTTAATTAGAAGCTGAGATACAAAATTAATATAAACATTCTTGTAAAAAGATTTGTGTCTGCCTTTTCTGTGGTTTTCTACAAAACTTGTGTAATTGTGTTCTAAATAATGTTAAAAAATCCTTAATAAGGAATGTAAGCAGAATGTGGGAATTCGAAAGTCTGTAAAATAAAAAATAATAAATGTGATCTAGGTTTTCCATGATTTTCTCTGAAACTCCTGTACTGAATTTAATGGCTTATATCAGATTAAAAGTTCGCAATAAAATTGATGTAAAATATATTTCAAATGATATATTATAAATAATTTAATTAGAATTAGAGATATTGGAATAAAGGCATTTTGTGTGATTCTTGTTTTGCACTGAAACTCCTGCACGGAATTGTACGGTTTATATCAGTTTAAAAGTAACAATAAAATGTATTTCAAATAATGCATTGTAAGTAATTTAATTATAATTAGAATTGAATTGGAGATATTGAAATTTTAAATATTAAAGTGCCATCTGGTGACAAAGATTTGTAATCTCTATTCTTTAATTCCAATTTAAATAAGTTTTAAATTGACATACTACTTATGAGATTATGTTAATTAGAAGCTGAGATAGAAAGGTAATATAAACATTTTATTAAAAAAAATTGTGTCTGACTTATGTGTGGTTTTCTCCGAAACTTGCATAATTGTGGGCTATATATACAGTTAAAAATCCTTTGTACAAAACATGAGTGGAAACCAGAATTCGAAATTCGTAAAATATAAAAAACATTCTGGATTTTCCATAGTTTTCTCCAAAAGTTTCATACTAAGTTTGAACGGCTTATATCCCTTATATAGCAATACAGCTTATATAGCGGCTCCCGGCTCATATAGAAATAGTGTGCAATAAAAGTACTTTAAAATATCTTTCAACTGATGTATTATGTACAATATTAATGAATATCTTTGATATATTTTAGACTCAAAATTGCTAATCTATCAAAGGCAAATTTTAAGAAAAAATATTCGTCTAAAATTTAAGAAAATCCAAATCTGCTTTTTTACAGCCCAGTTCAGAAGAAAAAGAGCATTATTATTCTGTTAAATATAACCTTTGTCTCTTTACATAAACAAATGAAATAAAAATGAATTTAAATAAATATAATGTCTATTTTTTTTAGTTTTTAACTTTGCTTTTTTAACCTTTTTTTTTTTTACTTTTTTTAAACTGCAGACAGTGAGTAATAACGTCAGGTGATTTCGAATTTCTGCTTAAATCGATTTAAAATTGAAAAAATTCAAAATCTGCTTTTTTATTTCTGGTACCTTCTCATATGGTTGAAAAGCAATTATATTCCCGACAGAATAGCCAGCTAATATGTTTGGCACTGAAAAATCGATAAATAAAATAATGAAGTGTTGCCATCTAAATTTCATATTTCAGTTAATAAAAAAAAATTTAATTGTCATGTTGAAACACTGTTTGCAGTCCTGGATTAAGAAAAATCACCCCTATCATTTGGTACCAAATTTTTAAAGATTGGATAGATATTTCAAATTAATTTACTTTTATGGTGCATTGAAAGCTTTATTTATTTTTTTTCACTTCCCAACACAGTTGAAAAATGTTTATCAGTTTAGTTTGTCTGTCTTCGCTCATGCTTTTATATGCAGGATTGCCACCACTCACATTTTTTCCACCATGATTTTTGTATAGAAATCTTTGCTTTTTTCAGTCATATAACCATACTACAAAAGATCACTGCTTATAAGTAATGACAAAAAAAAGTATGGCAATTCTGTGTACTCTTGAATAGCCATGAAATTGTAGTAAAATATGCTAAGAAAATTGACTACAAAATATTGGCAGCTGTAAAGGACTTGTTGGAAAGGGGGTGCTGACTGATGGCAACAAAGAATAATCAAATACAAATAACTGAAAACAGATTATTTGCAAGTAAAGTATATTTAACCTTACTATTGTAACTATGTCAACTGTAATATTGTAAAAGCTTTACAATTTTTACCATAGGTTTTAATTTAATAAATTTTTATTTTTATTAGCTATGCAAGCTTATAACTAACTAAACCACATTCAATCAAAATAAGTCATTCTCGCTTACTCTACCTAAATATGTTTTTGTTTATTTCAATTGCTCTGACCACAAGAACACACAAACAGCTTGCAATTGTCCAGGGCCAAGGGACTGGGAATAAAGGAGCTGTCAAACCAAAAATAAGTATAGAAAAAAGTAAGAAAAATGAAACTTTTAAAAAAGAGAGCACCCCCCCCCCCCACACACACACACACACACATACCTTTTTCCACCAAGCACCACAATTTCTTCCACCAAGTTCTGAAACTGCCCATGGGTCCGAAAACAAATAGAGTTTAGACTAAACAGAATGAGGGGAAAAAAAATAGTGAGAGAATCTCATAATGAATTTTAAGACAGTGGGACCTATACTTGAGTTCCATTATGACATATAATTTCTGTCACCTTAGTTTTAGAATTTATTGACACAAACCTAAAATATCACCTGTCTATTATTATACTACCTAAATTCAACAAGAAAAAAAAAAAAAATAATAATAAATAAGAGAAAATTGAAGAGAAAAAAATTAAATGCACCCAATATTTGGAAAAATAATTTCAACATTATATGTTACAGCTGAACATATTAGAAAAAATGTGTTTAGTGAAACACTTTTAACTAAAAGAATTTTATATTATAAAATTTATAAAAGTACAAGTCATAAGATATTATAATATAGGTGATACTGCACCGTCTATGAAGAATAAATAAAATAAATCACCTTCTTCCTTTTCGGGGCTCCATGCAGGCTAGATAACTTTCTTAAGATTCAAGATAACTTCTTTATAGCACAACATATGATAAAGTAACATCATGCTAATAAAAGAAGTTTTCTTAAAATATATTCGTTTTTCTTCTTCATATAACTCAAGACATCCATCAGAACTGCCAGTCGATTTCAGAATTTCTTTCTTTTCCCAAAATAACAGCAAATTAATCTTGGAATCTATAAGAATGAGAGGAGAAAATTTTGAAATCTCTGAAAATGGCACACATAATTAAGCATGTAATCTATAATAATAAAAGAAGATGTCTGTCTGTCTCTCTGAGCATCTATACGTTCAGCCCCTATTATATGAAAATGCTTAAAGTTTGAGCACACAGGTGTGCTTTTTTTTCACAAAATTAAAACTTTTGGAATGAAGTTTTAAAAATTAGATTTCAGAAAAAATTAACAGTGCATTTCTGTTTCAACAATCACCTTTTTGAATGCTTATCAGTGATAGAAACTGGGAAGGAAAGGGAAGGCATTATATGACGCCTGCTGCAAATATTTTAGGTGCCAAATTGAAATTTCTAGTTGCAATTTCAGAAATTCACTTTTAATATGACTAATCGAGCGATTCTGAGTAAAATAGTATTTTCTGGGGTGGAATGTGTTTGTTACATAGGTTATTTATACGCATGTGTGGTGAGAGGGTTGCAAATTGCAGTTTTAAGAAAAGATTAAAAGGGATTAAGGAAAACTTTTTCTTTTTTATCTCTGTAAAGGGAGGGATGTAATATGCCCCAATTACGCAGATGTTTAAACAACATATTCCTTGCACAGCAGGGGAAAAATATACAATACAATCATGGAGCTTTCAAAGTTAAACAAAAATAAGTCTTTAAAAAAAGCTAGGTGCCAAATTTGATGACTAGAAAAAATTTTATAGTCGTTAAATGCAATAATTTAGTCATACTTGACAACTAACGACGGCTAATTTCGAACACTGATCCTTATCATTATATTAAATAAGGTGCAAGAATAAAATACTTTGTAATTATTTGAAATATTATGTAAAGTATCAATATTTAAATTAATATGAAATAAATAAAAATGATCTGCTCAGTAATATGTAATGTAAGTGGGATGTTCAAGCTTCTGACCTACAAAACCATTAATATAAATTCTACATAATGCTGTATACATTGGTTTTTGATTCATCACATCAAATATAATAACTTGATAATAATAAACATTTCTTAGTAATTTTTTGGTGCAACATTTCGATTATTAAAAAATAAAGAAATAATTAAATAAAATTACATATATGATAGCAAAATTTTAAATGATCCATATACAATACATTGTATTACATACATACCTGTACAGAGAATAAAGTGTCAAGAACTGAATGTTACTAACATAAACAAAGTTGGTTTACTCCAATTTTCGCCATAAATACATAATCAGATTAATAGTTATTAAACATGCAATCGATTAAAACATGCAAAAAGTTACGTTAAATAAAAATAAACATTACTTTGCTTTCAAAAATACAGAATTTTCCGATGAAGCTGTCCACACGTCCTTCACATAGGATGACACAAACAAACTATAACCTTCTCTAAGTAATCGCTGGCTGCCGCAGCCTTCAATAAATTTTGTTATATGTAAATTTTGGAAGGTTTTAAGATTTTTTAATGATTTTCCCCATGTTAATCCAACGTAATTCGAGCAAGACGCCATTATTATATTAATTCCCGCGTGTATAGCTATGTGGGCAAAAGACTCTTGTTGTTGTTGTTGTTGTTTTGGAGGGAGACCCTCAGAGCATGGGGTTTGTAGCTGCAAGGCTTTACACCCCTATTAATCCTAAACAAGTTCGATGAAGACCTCAAATGTGAGGAAACGCATCGTCAGATAAGAACGTGTTGGTAAGACGAAGAAGCCAAAGTCAGAATCTGTCAGTCTTGAGAATAAAAGACACCAACTGGCGAGCTTGAGTAACTCCGGAGACAGCTAGATCGCATAAATCACTGAAAGAAGGCGAAGAACCAAGGAGATTGAGATTACTATACAGATCGTGCCGAGCTGAGGCGTAGCGGCGACAAGCTAGGAGGTAATGGTCACAAGTTTCTGGAACCTGACAGGTTGGACAGAGAGGAGAGTCACTCATATGAAGTTTGTACAGGAGAGCCCGGGTAGGGAGGGTTCGAGTCCGCAGGCGGCTGAGGAGGACTTCACTTTTCCTGGGCAGACAAAGTTTACGATGCTCCCAGCTTCTTTTGGTGAGGTGGGGAAAATCCACACTGTATTTCCCTAAGAGCCACTCTTGGACGTCATCTCTTTTATGAATGGTGTAGAGGTATCGACAGATGTCCTCTGGAGACACCTTGCTGAACGAGATCGGTGCAGAGACGGTGGACCGAGCAAGCATGTCGGCCATTTCATTCCCATAGATACCCATATGGCCAGGCACCCAAACCACCTGAACCTTGTCCAAACGGCTGGCTACCATGGCCAGCTTGCAGTAAGCCCAAGTAATTACCACTGGCGAGCGATAGTTGATAGCCTGGAGGCTGGCGATCACAGTCTTGCTGTCGGAGAAGATGATAAGCTTACCCTGAAGAGGGGCATGGTCCAAGGCCAAACCAATCGCAAGCGTTTCAGCCGTAAAGATAGAATTTATATTGTCTACTTGCTTTGAATGTCCACAGCGCAAAGACATGTCCCAAACAGCGATGCCAGTGCAAGAGCTAGTTTTGGAGGCATCAGTAGCCATTTGATGCCACTCGCTATGTAGAGAAGCATATTCGGCGAAAGTCTGCTGAACCAGCTCCGGATGGAGAGACCTGCTCTGGAAGTCTAAGGTATCGATTAGAAGAGAAATGTTGTCACACAAAGGATAGGGGGGCTGGATCCAAAGCAATAAATCCTGAGACCTCAAACCAAACTGACTGAGAATATCCCTCACGAGGGAACCAGGAGAGCCAGAGTCAAAGTTGGAAGGATCCACCAAGGAATGAATGGGTGAGCACGTACCTAAACCAAAGTGGCGAGTGAAAAAACGTTCCCTATGGAGGTCCTGAAGGCTAGCCACAGTAAGCGAGTTAGCTTCCCGGCGAAGAACGGGGATAGGCGTCCACCGAGGGAGGCCCGTAGCCACCCTAAGCACAGCATTCAAAAGGGGCTCTAACCTCTTCCTAGTGGAGGGACAAGCAAAGGAATAGACATTACTCCCAAAATACAGGGAGCTGACAACAGTAGCATGAGCGATTCTGAGAAGGTTTTTGGTGCCCACACCCCGGGAAGTGTGACTAATGCTCTTCAGAAGGTTAAGTTTCTTCAAAGTCTTCTCACGGAGTCGAGAGACGTGATTGCCCCACGTTAAGCTCCGATCGAACAACAGGCCAAGGATACGAAGGGAGACTACCCAAGGAATTTCTTCCCCCTGCAGCCGAAGGTTAGAATCAGGCGAGATTTTCCTTCTGGAGAAGACAATCGCAGCACTTTTATGAGGGCTGAGACTCAACTTCCAGTAGTTGCACCAGCGAACCAGATTATGAAGGGTGTCCTGAATATCATGCATAATGTCTTCCAGGCAGGGCCCAGACGCGTAAAGGAAGGTATCATCCGCGTATACAACAGCATTAACTCGAGGTCCAATTGCCTCAAAGATATCACTCATATAGAAGGAGAAGAGTAAAGGAGACAAGACAGCCCCTTGCGGGACCCCCACGAAGGACGAGACTGGGGCAGATAAAGTTCCCAACCACCTAACCTGGATAGCACGTTGCATGAACGAATGGCACCATTTCGTGAGATGGCCGTCAACGCCCGCTGACAGCATCTTAAAAGCCAGACCGTCCGGCCATACAGAGTCGTAAGCAGAGGCAATATCCACCGAAACCAGAACACTAAACCACTTCTGCCGCCGAGCAGACGCCAGATCTGCATAGATTTTCGTCAAAGCAGGTGCGCAGTCCCTAAAAGGAATAAACCCGTAGTGGTTCACATGGAAAACATCATTCTTGAGCACCCAAGGAATCATCCGCCGAAGAACCATCCGCTCAAAAACCTTCGAGAGAACAGAGGTGAGGGAGATTGGGCGATAGGAAGACGAGGAACTGGAATTTTTGCCCGGCTTCAAGATAGGAACGACAATGGCTTCCTTCCAGGACTTGGGAACTCGACCATCCAACCAGAGATTATTAAAGCAGTCGAGCAGTCTGAGCAGACTGCTATTGTCGAGGCACTTGAGAAGTCGGAGGGAAATACCATCATTTCCAGGGGTGCGATGGGAAGACTTGTGCAAGGCGTGTTGAAGATCCGAGAGAGCAAAAGGCTTCCTAATGTTGCTATTCACGTTGGCACTGAAGTCCAGCGGGATGTAGCAGTCGATAGGGGGGCGGGCAAACGTGTGAGCAAAAGTATTAGCAGCAGCCAACCTACTGTCATTTGAGGTGCTAATGTAGTTATAGGACTCCTGGGGAGGGTTCTTCCGGTTTTGGAGAGCTTTGAGAAGTTTGAAGATATCACCAGACTTCCCACTCCTTTTGCAGACCTCGGACCAGTACATACGTTTAGCGTCCTTGATTTCTTTCTTGAGACGAGCAGCAAATTGCTTGTGTTGCATCCAGTAAGCCGAGCTTAGGTGCTTTCTTGCCAAGCGAAGGAACTTGCGTTTCTGCCCAAGAAGGTAACTGCAGCGGCTATCCCACCAGGGAGTGCCAACACGATCCAAGATCCTAATCTTTCGACTACTAACCGCAACCGACCTTTGACAAATGTTCACCACGTCTGCATAGGACGGAGAGGTACACTCCTGTAAGTCCTTGTTAAGCTTAACGGTAGCGGACCCCCAGTCACACCTTAACCTAACACTATGACACGGACTAGAGCCGGGCAGCCTATCGAAAGTAAGTTTGATTGGGCAGTGGTCACTATCAAACGTATCAGAGTGGACCTGGACACAGGTATTCGAAAACAGGTCAGGTGAAACAAGAGAGAGATCAATTAAAGTGGAAGATCCCCCCGGAGAAACATGGGTAGGAACGGAGGTGTTAACAAGACAGATATTGTTGTTTATGATCCAGTCGATGACCCTCGAGCCCTGAGGAGAATCCCGACGGCCACCAAAACTCGTATGATAACTGTTGAAATCACCAACTATTACGAAAGAACTATTGCAAAGGTAAAGAACCTGGTTAAACCAGTCATAGTCAAACCTGCCGGGAGGAGAATAAACGTTAAGAATTTGAAGCCTGAAACTAGATGACAGCTTAACTTCAACACCCAGGACCTCGTTGCCATGGGAAGAGCTAGGAAGTGAAAGAAGACGAGAGGAAAATTTACGATTGACGGCAGTAATGAGACCACCACCGTGTTGAAGGTGCCTATCAGCCCGATAGACAACCTTCCCAGGAAGAGAAAAATCATGTGAAGAGCTCAGGAACGTTTCCTGGAGGCAAATAAAATCTGAACGAGAAAAGAACGAATGGTGGAGCCAAGCAGAGTTTGCTCGGACTCCGCGAATATTCCAGTGGATTAAGGAGACTCCCATTAAAAAACAAGAATAACGGAAAAGAAAAAAGGCCTCCGGCCAAAAAGTTTTTTTTTTTTTTTTTTTACCCAGGCGTTTGACCAAATGACGGTATCTCGCTGGGAGGAGGAGTTCTTATTTGGCTATTATCTGTAGGTGGAACCGAAGTATCCATCAGAGTGGCATTTAGAGTAGGTGAATGCAGGGCGAGTTCTAGTTTTTTCTTTTTTAGTAACCTCTTTGCTTGAGATTCCGAACTGTCTGTTTCTGTAGATGAAGGGGTAACACCGTGAGCTGACGGACGGAGGGATAAAGCTAGGGTCTGGGTTAGGGATCCCAGCATTTGTTGAAACGTTTGAAGTTGGGAAGCCATAAGTTGTTGCACCAGTTCTATCATAGACGATGTCAGAGCTTTCAAGGAAGCTTCTAGATCCGACTTAGTGACAAGGTCTGGCAATGGTGGAGTACTAGTTGCAACTTTAGCATAAGTTTGGGTTTTGACTCCCTCAGTCTCAGAAAACTTTCTTCTGGCCTCAGCTATAGTCAAGTGATTAACGCTGCGGAACTTTTGAATTTTGACTTCACGTAAATACAACGGGCAAGTTTTATCAAGAGCTTCGTGCCCCCCTTTACAATTTACGCATCTCAATGACGTCGCGGTACAGACTCCAGAGTGACTCTCGCTACATTTTACACAGACCGGCGACTGTTTACACGACTGTGTACTGTGATTAAATTTGTAACAATTCCGGCATGGCCGTGGGTTGTCCCAAAATAGAGAGATTCTATGATTCTGGTACCATAACTTGACATGACTAGGCAGCTGAGTTCCCAACTTTGTGACTAGCACTGTAGTCAAAGGTATTTGACCGTCGTTACTTTTTTTAATGAACCGTCTAATTTCAAGAGGGATTATTTCCTGCAATTCCAATTCCTCCGCAATGTCCTGGCATGAAATGGTTATGTCTATATTGTGCAAGAGGAACCTCGTGGATATCGTTTCTTTAATAATATACGGCTCAACAACAATGTCAAAAAGTGTTTTTGTTTGCAAAAATTTTTGAGCCGCTTCCACTGACTTCGTAATCACTAGAGCTTTACCCTGACGGGTCATTTTTAGCGTTTCTATTACATTCGTTTTTCCGACTATTTTTAAAAATTCAGCTTTCAGTTTCTTGGGGTTGGATGCAGGCAGCGAACCCTCTTTAGCAGCAATTAAAATGGCAATTTCATCCACTCCATCATTTACTGCTGCTTGTAAACAGTCAGGAAGATTATTATTATCATAGAAATTAGGATTCAAAGCCATACCTTGTGAAGTGTCCATGTTTTGAGCCATATCCAGTCCTTGTTGACTTACATTTCCATTATTCGCAATTTTCGGCGTTGGAATTACCGCCAGCTTCAGTAGTTTTAAACAAACTGACCTTTCCGCAAAGGTCAACAAACAAGTTCAGTCCTTATTCGACGATAGAAAGAAAAAAAACACTCTTTCAGCACCACGTGTAGGGCGGTTCACACAACTCGTAAAACGAATACAAACTTCCTTTAATTAAACTGTCAATAAACAAACTTGTTCACAAACCAATATCTTTGTAAATAAACTAAAATTACTCTACCCGAGTTTCAAAAACTAAATATAAACTAAATATAAACTTGAAAACACTTAGCGATATAATGTCACACAGCCGGCACCGCTAGCCACGCAACACCCCATGTCCGGCAAAAGACTCTCGTGCCCACAAACAAAGATCATATGTTTACCATATGTGCTAAGCCACGCCCCGTTCTAGTCGTCAATTGAATTGATTTTATTTGGATTTTCCGTTTATTTAATTTTTTAGTGCTTTATGTTACAAAGTTAATTAGGTGAGTTGATTCAAATATTCGATCTTGTTTTTGTTTGTTGATTTTATTTAATATGCTGAATGATATTGTATTATATACAAGACCGTGGTCAATGGGGGTTGGGGGTCTTCTATATTCATATTGGGGGTTCAATCCCGCTCCCCACGAAATTTTGCAAATTTATCCAAAATTTTAGAGTTGTACGTCATTTTGAACACTCAACATTATGCACTAAAGCTTGAGCCCCTCTGAAATTTTTTTCTGGGTACGGGGTACGGTCTTGATTATCTATATAAATAAAGAGAAGTGTGTGTGTCTGTCTGCGCTCTGGTGCTCACACTACTGATCACAGACCTATGAAATTTGGCAGATGGGTACCTGGGATCCTGTGTCCCTGTAGGTGTGGTTTCGAAATTTTTCGAATTTGAATTATTTTATTTTATTTTATTTATTTATTTATTTTTTCAATTTAAAATATTGGTTTTTATGTTTCATTTTTCATGAATTTATTCTTCTTTTGTAATCGTCTGCGTATCTTTGCAACGGTTATTACGCAATTTATTTTTAATTTAATACATTTATTTGAAGGCGAAATCTTTTTTTTTTTTTTTTTTATTTATTTTTTTTTTTTTTTTATTATTATTATTATATTTGTTGAAAATAAAATAGTTATGCAGTAGAAAAAATTAAGTACTATATTAAATTTAAAAACGTATTTATAACAGTTATGTTTATGTATAATTTTTGTAGTATAACAACATTTGTTTTTAATTTTATAATTTAATTTCTTTAAAAGAATTTTTTTTTTTTTTTTTTATTTATTTATAGTATTTGTCGGGAAAAAATGGTAGTATGTAGTAGAAAGGATTAAACTGATTGAAATGTATTTGTGTTTTTATGTATTTACGAGTAATTCCTTTTAAAGGAAAATCTACTTTTTATTTTATTTCATTATATTGGTCGGAATCAAATTCTAATATAGTGTAAATAGCATGAGCTATTAAAATACATGGTCTAAAAACTAAAATATTTAATAGATGCTGAGATACAGTTATCTTTAAAATCGTAGTTCGTAAATAATAGTAGACCCACCTGTCGTCAATATATACCCGTATTGAAATGTCTAGGAAAGAGATTTCTGCAGGCAGTGGGAACCTGAACTCGATGCAGTGCGGGCAGACAAGAGCTGCCGTAGGCAACGGGTACCCGAAGCGAAGTTTAGAGCGATTTCAATGTAATTATTTTAGTTTTTATTTATAATGTGATGTAAAAAATAAATACTGATCCAATTCTTTTGAAAATTATTTAAATATAGTGACCAGCGAAGCGGGCGTCGCCTGTTAGTATTTAATAACATACCGTATATTGAATTCTTCTTAATTTTCGCGCAAAGTTTTGCTTTTTTAAGTCGGCTTCGGATTTTTAAACGGCTATTATTTTTAAATAAATATGTGCGTAATATTATTAATACTTTCTTCTGTATTCTTAAGTATTGTATTCGTGAAAATTTTCAACTTCCGGTTTTCGATGGATTTACACGTTTTGAGATGTTTTAACCCTACGCACGATTTGAACTGTTTTAGAAAGTGTGTGGGTGTTAGTACCAATATTTTTCAACGCAGTATCTCAAGAACCGATGAACAGAATATAACCATATTTGATATATAGTTGGATTTTGACATAGATTGTTACTGATTAACTTTTGGAATATACTGCCTAACAGAAGGCGTTGTTATGCAGAAATTTCTCCAATTTAAAGGAAGGTTATACCTCAGTTTCAAAAATATTATATAAATGCGATAAAATTGGAATGTTAAATGGATGTTATGTAAAACTATGATGATTAAATTTGGGTGCTATTGGTTAGCAACTAACGCTGCTAATTCATCAATCTAATCCCAATTCTATTTACGGGAAGGCAATATCTCATCTTCTATGTAATGTAAATGCACAAAACTTGATAGGTCAGATATATATTACGGAAAATTATGCTGATTCAATATGCATGTGTATATCGGCCGAAAGGTGGCACTGCTATTATTTTCTGCGATTTTCCAGGTTGTTATATCTCAGCATCGATTCCAGAAAATTGTAGTTAAGAATTAATTTTAAACTTTTGTTTGTATAACAGTAAAACGATTGATTATTGAACAAAGATTTTTATTTTTCAGAACTATATTGTTGCATACAATTTGTTCAAAATGAAAAAAAAAAAAAAAAAAAATGTTATACTCAATTATTTCTTCAAAAGAAAAAAAATTACTGAATTTCGTCATCTCAGAAGTGATTAGGCAAAAAAAAAAAAAAAATAGTTAGATTGAACTAAAATTAACAAATAATTGTATGTAGTTTCTAATTTATTTCTTAATTTAATCTATCATGAAAATGGTGTCGTGCCCTTAGCGACCGTGCCCTTAGCGGAACGTGTCCTTAGCGGAATGGGGTCAAAGGGAAGAAGAAGGAATAGAAGAAGCCGTGCCCTTAGCGGCAATAAGAAGTTATGTTCCTTATCGAACTGATATATGTTCATTATCGAGTGTTCTTTATGGAAAATGGAGTAAATATTGTTATTGATTTGTGTACAGGAACAGGCGAAAGTATTCCAAAGCATTTCGTTCTAAGAGAGGTATTTCTACAAACCAAATTTTAATAACTTAGCACTTGTGTGTGTGTGTGGGGGGGGGGATTTTGTGGCAACTGTATCTTTGGAACTACTGCTCAGAATTACATAAAAATTTAGATGTAGATGAGCTATATTAGTGCTTGTCAACTTTTGATGCCAACCACTCAAATGGTTGCTCTGATATACAGTGATTTCCACAATTTAAGGGGAAGCTACATCTCAGGTTCTATTGTTTATAACCAATCAAAACTTGATATAAGAGAAGGCCATTGTAAGACATTATGCTGATTCAACTTGATTGCTTATGGACTGACAGGTGGCTCTGCTATACAGATATTTCTGCAATTTAAGGAACAGCTTTATCTCAGGAACAGCTGCATTGAATTGCATATAAATTTATACACTGATGCACTCTAAACTAAATGAGTGTGTATAAACTTTTAGTGTCAACCTCTCAACAGGTGGCGCTGCTATACAGCGATTTCCGCAATTTAAGGGGAAGGTATACCTCAGGTTCTATTGCGTATAATCAAACAAAACGTGATATATGTAAAGGCCATTATGAGACATTATGCTGATTCAATTTGGATGCTTATCGGTCAATAGGTGGCTCTGCTATACTGCAAATTTTCTCGATAACGAGAAAGTTATATCTGAACTTCAATTGCGTATAACTGTACGAAACTTGATATGCGAGATAACTATTATAAAAATGCATTTTTTAAGATGTCATTTATAGGCAATAAATCTGTCTTTCTTTGGATATTTAGTGTTAGTTTTCTCTAAGATAAAAATTGATTATTTGCACTTAGTGAATTTGTATAGGAAAATATAGAAGAAAGTTTTGTGGTGGCCACAACATACTAGTTTTTTTTTTTTTATGATATGTGTTATTCAAATTCATTATTGATTTTTCCCTACTTAAAATGGCTCTAATAGAACCTATGCCACTGGTTTGTGTACAGGGACATCCAAAATATGCCAATGCTTAGTGCTTTAGGGGAGACATTTTTATAAATCACACTTAAATAACTTCATCAAAAAATCATAAAGAATGTCGCATTTATTGTTTATATGTTAAGAAAATGTTTTGTATAAACTATAATACGCTTAAAATCCAGATTTACAGGGCTACGTAAAAATGTTTCGATACATTAAAGGGTGCAAATAGGAAATTAAGAGCAGCATATCTGTTTATGTTAAGAATTTTTAACACTTTCCAATAATATTTCAGAGTGATTATGAATTCAATTAGTCTATATTTAAGTCTTTCTGTCTGTCCATTGTGTTATAATATAGACAAAGAATGATACGATACAACGAATACACACAGTTGGAAAGTGTTGATAATCAATGTGTACCTCATGATTTTTCATTTTTGTTTTAGTTTTAAAAAGTGTAATGCTTAATTATATTTTCAAAAACTTAAATAAAATCATAAAATGGCAATAATGTACGTTTTCGTATGGAGTACTGTACTGAGATTCATTAAACTTTATATGGTTACATATCACCGTTCCCTCAAATAACGGATATTCTACAGTAACAGTACGCATATTTATTTTTCCGACAGGTTACTTCTGAAGCAAAATATAGTCAGTGCTAAATGTGGATAAAGTGTAGAGAAAAATTGAAGAGCTCATTTTTTATTTATTAATTTATTTTTTAATTTATTATACATTTCCGCTAAAGGCACGTATACTAAAAGCACGCCACCGAGAGGAGATAACATTTCCGCTAAGGACACGGGTTTATAGATTTCCGCTAAAGGCACGGTCGCTAAGGGCACGGCCCCTAAACTAAACGGTGTCGTGCCCTTAGCGACCGTGCCCTTAGCGGAACGTGCCCTTAGCGGAATGGGGTAAAAGGAAAGAAAGAGGAATAGAAGAAGCCGTGCCCTTAGCGGAAATAAGAAGGTGTGCGTGTGGCAGATTGAAATATGTTATTCAAATGCACAAAAGAATGCTTCCTACAGAATGTAGTATGATTAGCATTAGATTTACAGAGACAAACAAAAATATTCAGTTGACACTGAGTGTTATTATTGGAAATTTGCTGAATTGCCTTTTCGTTTACATTAAGCGTTTATTCTACCATTTTTACTTTCCGAACACTATAGTGAGGAAAGTATTGTAATCATGTCAAAAATCCGAATTCGAGATTTTGATGTTTCTATACGTTTTGAGGTCCCCTGAGTCCGTTTTCACTATTTTTACGATGATGTATGTGTGTGTGTATATGTGTATGTATGTGTGTATGTCTGTGAGTGAACACGCTAGCGTCTAAACGCTTTGTTCGATTAACCTGAAAGTTGGTACGCATATTGTAAGTCACCATAGTACGAACCCTATAGATTTTGGTGAATCTAGCACTTATAGTTTTTTTACAGGGACACAAAGAAAAATTCTTTATCATTATGGCCTATGGGAGCAAAATCTTAAAAGTGCGATAGCATCTAAACGCCTTATTCAATTGAGCAAAAAATTTATACACATATACATGTCACAAATACTCAATCTGTATAGATTTTGGAGAATCTAGCACTTCTGGTTTTTTTACAGGGACACAAAGAAAAATTCTTTATCATTATGCCTATGGGGCCAAATTCTTAAAAGTGTGATAGCGTCTAAACGCCTTATTAATCTGAGCAAAAAATTTTTACACATGTTATAGATCACAGTTGAACTAACTGTATAGATTTTGGTGAATCTAGCACTTACAGTTTTTTTACAGGGACACAAAGAAAAATTCT
The DNA here is from genome assembly GCA_963930645.1 of Salticus scenicus. Lineage (NCBI taxonomy): Eukaryota > Metazoa > Arthropoda > Arachnida > Araneae > Salticidae > Salticus > Salticus scenicus. The sequence goes on from OZ005662.1 coordinate 209,907,277, forward strand.
TTATCATTATGGCCTATGGGACTAAATTTTTAAAAGTACGATGGCATCTAAACGCCTTATTAAATTGAGCTGAAAATTTATATGAGTATGATAAATCACTGTTGCACTAACTATAAGCATTTTGGTGAATCTAGCATTTATAGGTTTTTACAGGGACACAACGAAAAATTCTTTATCATTATGATCTATGGGCTCAAAGTTCAGTAGCTTTAAATAAAACATCGTGTAATAGATGGAGAAAAATACTCAAACACTCTATTATGGTTTTCTCTCTTTTGTTTGTTTAACAACTCCTCTTTCTTTACTTTATCTACAAAACTGTTAATTACTCAATGTTCGGAAAGTCGAGTGGAGTCACTCCAGATTTTTTAAAACGTGAATATGATTTGAATTAGAGTATTTGTCTACTCTACTGTCCGTTCGTCCGCCTCCAGCGTTCTTAAATATTTTATGAATTTTTTATTTTTACTTTCTTCTATATTCAATAGAAGAAAGTATTAGATTCGTAAAAATTTTCGACTTCCGGTTTTCGACAGATTTACACGTTTTGAAAAGTCTAGAACACGATTTGACCATTTTTAGAAAATGTCTGTCTGTCTGTCTCTCTCTCTCTCTGTGTGTGTGTGTGTGTGTGACAAAAATTTTGTGGCAACTGTATCTCCGGAACTACTACTCAGAATTAGATATAAATTTACATGTAGATGCACCTTGAGCTAAATTAGTGCCTACCAACTTTTGGTGCCAACCGCTCAACAGGTGGCGCTGCTATATAGCGGTTTCCACAATTTAAGGGGAGGCTATATCTCAGGTTCTATTGCGTATAATCAAACAAAACTTGATATAAGAGAAGACCATTATGAGACATTATGCTAATTCAATTTGAATGCTTATGGGCGACAGGTGACGCTGCTATACAGCGATTTCTGCAATTTAAGGGAAAGCTATATCTCAGGAACTACTGCACAGAATTGAATATAAATTTATATGTTGATGCACCCTAACCTATATGAGTGTCTATAAACTTTTGGTGTCAACTGCTCCACAGATGGCGCTGCTATGCAGTGTTATCTGCAATTTAAGAGGAGGCTATATTTCAGGTTCTATTGCGTATAATCAAACAAAACATGATTATATGTGAAGGCCATTATGAGACATTATGCTGTTTCAATTTGGTTGCTTATTGGTTAATAGGTGGCGCTGCTATACTGCAAATTTCCTGGATAACGGGAAAGCTATATCTCAACTTCTGTAGCATATAAATGTACGAAACGTGATATATGAGATAACTATTATAAAAATGCATTTTTTAAGATGTCATTTATTGCTAATAAAACTGTCTTTCTTTGGATATTTAGTGTTAGTTTTCTCTAAGATGAAAATTGGTTATTTGCACTTAGTGAATTTGTATAGGAAAGTAAAGTCTTGTGGTGGCCACAACATACTAGTTCTTATTTTATTTTATTTTATTAATGATATGTGTTATTCAAATTCTTTATTGAATTTCCCTACTTAAAATGGCTCTAATAGAACCTATGCCACTGGTTTGTGTACATGATGGACCTCATGTACACAAAATGCGAATGCATTGCGCTTTAGGGGAGACATTTTTATAAATCACATTTAAACAACTTCATCAAAAAATCATTAAGAAATTCGCATTTATTGTTTATATGCTAAAAAAATGTTTTGTATAAACTATAATATGCTTAACTTCCAGATTTACAGGGCTAAACAAAAGGTTTCGAAATATTAAGGGGCGCAAATAAGAAATTAAGAGCAGCATTTCTGTTTGTGTTAAGCCTTTTTTAACACTTTCCAACAATGTTTCAGGCTGATTATGAATTCAATTAGTCTATATGTCTGTCTTTTTGTCCGTCCATTGTGTGATAATGTAGACAAAGAACATAGAATGCTATACGATACAAGGAGTACTTACAGTTGGAAAGTGTTGATAATCAATGTGTACCTCCTGATTTTTCGTTTTCGTTTTAGTTTTGAAACGTGTAATGCTTAATTATATTTCCAAAAACTTAAATAAATTAATAAAATGGCAATAATGTACGTTTTTGTATTGAGTACTGTGATTCATTAAACTTTATATGGTTACATAACACCGTTACCTCAAATAACGGATATTCTACAGTACACATACCTATTTTTGCGGCAGGTTTTACTTCTGAAGCAAAATATAGTCAGTGCTAAATGTGGATAAAGTGTGGAGGAAAATTGAACAGTTCATTTTTGTATTTATTAATTTATTATACATTTCCGCTAAAGGCACGTATGCTAAAAGCACCCCACAGAGGGGGGATAACATTTCCGCTAAGGACACAGGTTTATAGATTTCCGCTAAGGGCACGGTCGCTAAGGGCACGGCCCCGTTTAAACAAATGAAAGTAAGAGAAATCTGAAATTAATCAACTCAATCGAATAATGCGTTTAACGTTATTGCACTTCAAATAATTTGTACCCATAGGCCAGTGATGAAGGAATTTTTTTATGTGTGTGTCCCTGTAAAAAGAGATGAGCATTCATTAAAAGATATACAGTTCGTGCTACGGTGACCTATACCATACGCATCAACTTTCAGCTCAAACAAAACGTTTAGAAGCTATCGTGTTCGCCCACAGACATGCATACACATACGTACATCCCAAAAAATCGTGTAAAATCGTAGATACCTGCAAAAGGGAAGCTCGTATCAAGACCGAATTTGAAAGTGTACAACTAGACATGATGACAATTTTTTATTAAAATCACACAATCAACTGATTGGAAGAAAATCATATTTATTGAAATTTTATTTTTCCGATTGAGTGAAAATAATGCCTGGACCGAGAGTCGAACCCCGGATCTTTGACTTACATGGTCAAGGCTCTACCAATTGAGCTATCCAGGCCGACAACCGGTCGGCATTACTCACTCAGACAACCTTTAGGCAGAAACGTCTGGTCTATCATGTAGATAGCTCGACAGAAATAAGCCACAGGTAATGGAAAACACCATTAAACAATGGGAGAAAGAAATACAATTTTTTATTAAAATCACACCATCAATTTCAATAAATATGATTTTCTTCCAATCAGTTGATTGTATAATTTTAATAAAAAATTGTATTTCTTTCTCCCATTGTTTAATGGTGTTTTCCATTACCTGCGGTTTATTTCTGTCGAACTATCTACATGATAGACCAGACGTTTCTGCCTAAAGGTTGTCTGAGTGAGTAATGCCGACCGGTTGTCGGCCTGGATAGCTCAATTGGTAGAGCCTTGACCTTGTAAGTCAAAGATCCGGGATTCGACTCCCGGTCCAGGCATTATTTTCACTCAGTCGGAAAAATAAAATTTCAATAAATAGACATCATGACAGCCACAAATATAAATTTGCAACGTTCTAAGACCATTTGTTTTTGAGCTAGGCGAGATACAAAATTCATCTCGCAGATCGGGATTATTATAGTTTTCTTACATATATTCGGAAAGTGATAACAATAATAAGTGATTAGTGTAAATTGGATTTACTTATTATAAAAAAACACTACAGAGCCGGCGTTTAAAAGTAATAAGTACTAAATTCCGTAAAATGCAAGAACTCTCAACATTTGTTTCAGATCAAAAGAAAATACTACTCTTCGTCATCCGAACAAAGTAGACACGAGTGCTGTGTTGCCGCTTTGCAGCACTCGTGCCTACTTTGTCCCCATAAAGAAGGACCGTGTTCTCTTTTGACCCGAAGCAATTGTTGCGAGTTCTTGCACTTTATGATGTTTATTCAAAGTTTTTTAGAAAAGAAAATCGCTAGACATTGAAACCTTCAAACATAAAAAATATTTTCAGGATCCTTTGTTGGAAGGGTCCTGATTATAAAATCCAACTATGACGTCTTTAATAATTCACCTTCGGTTATTTATAATGTACCGAACTGTAAATTAGTTTAAGAAATAAATTGGAATTATATTAGGAAAGTTTTTATAATTTGTCATACTAAACACTAATTTAGTATGAAAACTTAAAATCTAGTTTGTATAGACGGACTCTGCTCAGTTCCCTATCATATGTACACTGAGAAAAAGTTCTGTAACATCTAGAATCTAAATTGTGGCTCTAGAAAAAATAGTTTCATGTCATCCTTATAAATTCTAGTCCCCTTGGAAAGCGAATTCTAGAAGCCCCTATTAGAATTCTAGAGCGTTTGCCTATATTCTCGAGGGCAAAGTTATTTAAATATCTCTGCAAGTAAATGAGACTACAAGAGGCGGGCTTCAGCAACTATAATATTGGCTTATTACCCAATTCTAGAAAATCAAGCGGGAATTTCTCGCAACGCAATGCAAAAGATTCAGAATATTGTTTCACCATCTGGAAATGTGTAAACTAGAAATTCTCGATCATTTCGTCTATTCAGTTTATTGGCGTACCTTATGCGCATAGCTCGAAAATCTATATTTCAAGTTAAGGGATTTAGAAAATGGTCACTTATTCATTCTAGAGGAAGGCGGTATATTTTTTTCTCAGCGTATATGTTCTCATAAATTTCTAGTACAGAACGTAAGATACTAATGTTAAGAGAAATGAATTTGACCGATCTCTGGCACGTTGACAGACTGAAATGTCCCTCCACCCTAGAAAGCTACTCACCGTTCAGCTCGATACACCTACCGTATCTTAATTTGTTAATTTATTTTATTGTGATCAATTTCGTAGTTTAATTTTCATACAATACCATACCGTTTCCAATACAACGAACGCTCCCCATAATGCAAATTTGTAAGAAATATTGCTCTATTCTGCTATGTTAAGAAAATCTTAAATTTCGAATAATTTTCAAATTAGAATATTTGTAGTCAATGATGTTCAAGTTAGTATTATAAAAGATATTTTAAAAGTGGTCTGACATCTTTACGATGAATGTATCTCTTAACAATCTGACCACCGTTGACGGATATATTCGGTATATATGCTGCTGTTTTTTCCACAGTACACTTATAATATAAAATTATATTGTTATAAATTTTTAGCTTGTTTTTCAAGTCTAAAGGTCTTAAATAATAGCCATAAGGATAATATCCATATGAATAATTAGATTTTTAATCTCAAGTCTAACAAGCATTATGTACATTTAAAAAACTGTGCAGAAAAAACAACATTACCATTTTACCCTTTTCAAAGTCTGCCAGAGGGTTAAAAAGAACGTTTAAGCGAAATTTTGCTCTGTTCTGCCATGCTAAGAAATTCGTCAGCTTCAAATAACTTACGAAGTTTCAAAGTTCAGTTTTCATAGTTAATGATGCTTATGGCCATAACTGATATTTTAATATCAAAGTAAAAATGTTATTGTTCGTTATATTTTTAGAAAGAGAGAGAGAGAGAGAGAGGAACTAGTATGTTGTGACTTGTGACCTCGCAAAATATAGTGCAGCCACATTTTCTAAAACTACCAGCGACGACGCGTCCAAAATGTTGGAGGGGTGCCAGCTTGACCGGCAGGTTCTGATTTGGAAAACATCCAATAATTCGTGCTCTGTTATCATTCATTTTCTCTGAGCCGGATGACTGTCACCCCTATTTTAACAGTGGACTCGTTGAATTAGCGCTTGCGCAGAGGCTTCCATGGTTTCATGAAATGTGGTCGAAGAATATTTTTCTATATTTTTCTTCACAAATTATTTATTAGAATTTATTTTCTATTATGAATGGATTCGTTTCAGAAAAGTATAACACTAAATATCGACAGTCAATTTTGTGCCTAACAGACGGCATCTGAGAAAATGTACTTTTCCAAAATGAATATTATTTAATCATTTTATTATTATTATTATTAATTAATGATGAAAAAGATCGATAACTTTATTGCAGATTATCTCATATCTATCGTCATTTTAAAAGTATTCATGAGTTTTTTTTTTTTTTTTAAATATATATATAATTCTCATATTAGTTAATATGAGAATTTTAAAATTTCGAACTGGGCTCGTTACACGCAACAGGGCAGAAGCGATGGTCCTAGATAAAAAAAAAAAAAAAAAAAAAAAAAAAACTTTTTTTTTTTCTTGGTTGATTCTTACTATTATATATTTATTTTTACTTTGAAATGCTTTTCTTGTTAAGTTTTTGTTTAAAAGTTTGTTCCTTGTTAAAAGGATAAAGTCTTTCGTTGTTCGAAAGTTAAAACAAAATTGATAATCGACTTTTTGAGATGAGGCTGTTAAATTTGCTAGTTTGTTTAATATTAAATTTGTTTAGTGACCTTTTAGGTCACATTTGTTCAAGTTTGAAAATTGTTTTTTTGAGTCAAAATTTCTACTTAAAGCTGCTGATATACAATAGTGATTTAACTGAGTTGTAGAGTTCGTTAAATATAATGGTGATTTCAATGTTCAAGTTATAATATGCAAATCTTCAGTTACGTATTCTTGCTTCTGTGATCAACTTAGTGTTCAGTGGAAGTGTAGTTTTTTATCCTCTTTCCCGCTGATCAACATGGCGATCGCGGAGGCTCTGTTATAGTTCAAGTGTATTGTGCCAGATGCTTAATTATGGCTTGTTCGTCAAATATAGAATGAGGTGACTGTTAAATTTATTATATTTTGAAAATGTTTTTTTGATAATTTTTTTATATGTTTTATTAAATAAAGTTTGTTGTTGTTAAAAACTTTTGTATTTAATGTGTCATCTAGTTTTAACACACTGGTCGGGTCATTACAATTGAAACCCTTAAAAACCTAATTAAGTTTCTACTGCATAGCATATTATCTGCTTAATAAAATTGATTAATAGATAGACCTTTAGTCTATGTCAGAACCCAAAGGACTTGCCTGCAGAATTTCATTACGGAATGAAGGTCGCCGTATTCAATGGTTTAAAGCTTAAAATTAAAAAAATTATAACTCATTCAGTGTTTGAAAAAATCTCTCAATCTTTTGAGAAGTGAATTGTGACACCGAGATGCATATACAAAAAAAAAAAAAAAAAAAAAAAAAAAGATTTATTTCTAAACGATTTTGAGTTATAAAATATTTTGTGAAAAAATCGATGTTTCGTAAAATCTAAAAATATGGATCGCTAATCCGTATTTTGTTAAAATGTTTATATGGTTCGAAAGAGGATTAAATGACCTTTCCAAATATACAAGTTGTTAAGTAATGGGTCTGTTATTCTTTCGTACAGTTCGATTCAAAAATGACGATCGAGAAAAAGAGAAATTTTCGACTCTTTTTAAAGTTTTTTTTTTTAAATATAAAAAATTCGTATTTAAAAAAAAAAAAAATTGTACCGTAAGAATCGGAGATAAATGCTCTTTCTCGTGGTACAGGTGTATTTTCCACATATCGAACCGTTTACGTAGGATCGCTTTACAAAAACCAATGAAATTTTCTCTCTTTGCTTTTTCTTTTGGGGTACGCGGTTCCGGATGAAACTGACGGTCGCCTGCCAGTTTGAATTGTTTTTTCGTTGGACATGGGTCGACGTTTTAATTAATATCTCCGCTAATTAGGTCGCATCGTTTAGCAAATTAGATAATGTACATCTGCGATAGATTCTCCGTCCGACAGTACCTGTCCGAAGTCCGTGCTTCCATTAAAATCTGTGCGTGTCTGTCTGTCTGTGATAAACGGCTTGAAACAGCTAAGGCTCCGCCGCTAATGGTAGCACGGACTTCGGCCAGGTACCGTCGGACGGAGAATTTATCGCAGATGTACGTTATCTAATTTTCTAAACGATGCGAACCTAATTAGCCGAGATATTAATTAAAATGTCGACCCATGTCAAATCAAAAAACGATTCAAAATCGGAGGCGACCGCCATTTCGTTATAGAACAGCCTACCTCAAAAGAAAAAGCAAAGAGAGAAAATTTCGTGGGTTTTTGTAAAGTGATCCTGCTCGAACGGTTCCAGATATCGAAATCAGGGCCCGGGATATATATCAATCGATATATATCATGGATATATATCATGATATATATCCGATATTTATTTTAAAAATATCGGGATTTTCGATATTTTTGATATTTTCATTTATGTGAAGTATTTTGAAAATAGCATTATTCATCAAATTTATATTTTTGATGATAAAATATTAGAACTAATAATTAGAACTAAAAAAATTCTAAAAATTAAAACTTTAAATTTTCAATTGCTATTCAAAATTTTATTTTAAATGAAATGCTAAAAAAAAATCCCCCTTTCCGAACTTTATGTTTGAAGACTATTTCTTAGCTGTAGAGCCATTGATTTGATGGGATAATATTAAAATTTAACAGCCACTAAAAGAAAAAATTTCTAAGTTAGTTTATCAATTGTTTATTGCTTCACCAACAACAGCATCCTTAGAGAGAATTTTCTCTAGCTTTGGTTTTGTTCATTCTAAATTGCGCAATAGGCTAAGCACTGAAAAAGCATAAAAACTTACATTTTTGTTTAAATTTTTGAGCATAAATAAATAAATTTCATTTTATACTTAGTTTTGTAACAGAAATAAAACATTCTTGAGATTTGAGATAGTTTTATAATTTGAGTTTTGAAAGAGAAATTGTTTAACTTAAAATTTTATTGGTATTTAAAAAAAAGAAAAAATATATATATTATTTATAATTATATATATAAAAAGTACTATTTTATATTAGAATAATGTTTTGTATTAGTTTTTATATAATGTGCAATATGTATATGTGTTTAAGTTGCATTAATCTGAAAATAAGTATCTGAAAATAAGTTAAAAAATCTGAAAATATCTATCATAAGTTGACAATTTTGAAAATATCGGATATATATCAAAAATATCAGATATATATCAAAATATTGGATATTTTTGATATTTTCGAAAATATGATATTTACGAAACCTGATAAGCATTTTGGTGAACCTAGCATTTATAGGTTTTTACAGGGACACAACGAAAAATTCTTTAACATTATGATCTATGGGCTCAAAGTTCAGTAGCGTTAAATAAAGCATCGTGTAATATATGGAGAAAAATACTCAAACACTCTATTATGGTTTTCTCTCTTTTGTTTCTTTAACAACTCCTCTTTCTTTACTTTATCTACAAAACTGTTAATTACTCAATGTTCGGAAAGTCGAGTGGAGTCACTCTAGATTTTATAATTTATTTTCCTCATTTTAAGTAAATGTACTTTTTTTTTTATCTGTCGAAAAAAATGGCAACAATTAAATTATGGATAAAATTTAAATGGCTAATTTATCAGAAATTAGAAGGTTATTATTTTCACATTTGTAGTACCTTTGAAATAGTAAACGCTCATTAAATTAAATTTAGGTATCTGTTGTGCATCAACCCTCACATTCATGTTAAAATGTTATAGTTTCAAAATTTCAATCTCCTCTGGTATCCGCGGAAAGCTTTACGTGCTGTTCCCGCCTCGAGACGTAGGCTCGGGAACAGAGGGGGAGAATGTAGCGCTAAATTCAAACTCTTGCGAAAATATTAAATAGCGTAATTACTATTGAGCCATCTTCCCTATCATTTAAAACAATATAGACGGCGCTGTCGCCATTCTCGGCAAAATATCTACGATCATAAAAGTGAAGTGAAATCATTTTGTTTTCAGAAGTCAGTCAGAAGCACGGAGTAATATTAATAGGAGTTGAAGGTCCAATGGGAGAAAGCTACGAAACTGTAATGTAAATTTTTGGTGAATATTGAGGGCGCCACTTGTCATTACTCCCTACCTCGGCGCGGATATAGTGTTGTTTTCAATAGAATTTTGATGGAGTACATTTTAATTTTTTTATTTTAAGCAATTTAATTTGTTTGTAAGTTCTTAAAACTGCATAATTAAGATGTTTCAAATAAATGCTTCGTTCCTAGTTGTAAAACAGGCTATGATAGTGGTAAGAAAAAAAAAAGAAAAAGCCCCAGGAGAGAAATAATGTCCGAGTTCGTGTTCTCTGCACCTAAAGTAAGTTTATTTTTTTTCTTTAAAAAATTTCATCCATTCTCCTTCCTCTCAATTGTTTGTTTTAGCTAGCTTCGGTTCATAAGGATCGACATTTTTTAAAAGGTCTCTTTCAAAGTAAAATTAGTATAAAATGGCTCTTAAAAAAAAACATGTTGGTTAGAATACTCTATTTAATGAAATTTGCTTTCAATTGAACATTTTTCAGCTTGATATTATTTAAAAAAAAAAATAATTAAAACGAGGCATTTCCCCATTGAATAACATTGTGGAAGCTGGAGAGAAGGAAGTATTGTACGCTGGCGCCATCTGTAAACATTATAAAACAACATCACAAAATTTCAGCGTTACCTTCTTCTCCTGTCTTTTTACTCCGTGGCGTCCGTGGTCAGAAGTAGGACTGGATGATACATCGATACATCGCGAAACATCGATTTAATGCATGCAATTTGAAACCGATAACGGAATCTTTCAGTTGGCGATATATCGCAACCGCTGCGATTATCAGGAACTCAGCTGTGAATGTATTGCGAGCGACCATATCTAACTTTTGATCCCGTGCCGTGACAGCCGGTAATCGTTGATACGAAGGAGAAGGATGATACTCGTATAACGCATGCGTGATATTTGACATCTTTTCATCCCGAGCCGTGATAGCCGGTAATCGTTGATACGAAGGAGAGGGGATGATACTCGCATAACGCATGCGTGATATTTGACATTGGGCTCCTCTGAAATCGCTGCTCACGGCTACGATATGAATATTCGTTATCGCCTTTAATGATCATGATCTTATTTTATTAGGAACCGATTATCAGCTGAGCAATAACGCATGCGTGATATTCATCCGTTCTCCTTACTCCCTGCTACGATATGAATATTCGTTGATATTCAGAAATAACTGAATAAAATTTCACTATTTATTTACATCCATATTTGTTTTTTTTTTTTAAATCTTCTGTTTTTTTTTTTTTTTTTTAACTTTTATTTCTATTTAAATAGAATTTTAAAAGTTTTTTCGTCAATTTATACTGAATATGTTTTTTAATATTTTAACAGTTATTTAATTTCTTTCAAATATTTTATTATTTCTGATCAATTTAGGGAAAATTTGGTATTATTTATTTTTATAGTTTCGTTTCGTTAAACCAACCGAAGCAATTTCTTTACTCAAGGTGCTGATTATTTTCTACGGAGAATCTAATTTCAAAGGCGGGGTGAAGGAAGCGCTAATAACCTTTATTTTGGAAATCTTATTATTCTATAGTACAATAAAATATATTATTTTTTTTATGTAATCGTTCACTTATTTACTTTTTTGTGTTTATGTAATTTTAGTTTTAATGCTTTTATTGATTTTTTTTTCTTTGCAAAAGACGAAAATATATTGGGTTCATGAGAATTTTCGATTACCAGTTTTCTATGAATATTTACCCATTTTCAGGTGTCGTAACACTGGATTCGACCATTTTTAGAAAACGTTTTTCGTGCGTCAGCACAATTTTGTAAATACTGTATCTCATTAACCAAAGGACAGAATTCAACAAAACTTTATACTCTGTTCAACCTTCACTTAAATTGCTATTGATTAGATTTTTGAATATACCGCCCAAAAGCATTATACTGCAATTTCGGCCATGTAACATAAGGCTATATATCACAGTTTCTATAGTGTATCAATGCATGAAACATGATATGAATGAGAGTCTTGACGAAAAGCTAGGTTAATTCAATCAGTGTGCGTATTGGCTGAGAAATGATGCTGCTATGTTGCAATGTAACCCTGTTTACGGGAAAGCAATGTATCAACTTCTATGATATATAAATCACCAAACTTATAATGTAAAATGGATATTTTCATAAACTATGCTATGATAATTTGATAGTTTGCAGCGGTCGCCAAGAAAGAAAACCTGTAAATCTCTAATTGGTGGTCCTTACATAGAATTACATCTAATCATTTAAATTGTTTTTTATTCTCGAGTTATTTGTTTTATATCGCAGGTAAAATTTATATATCTCAAAACATTATTGCAATTTTTTTTCTGTAGAGTCATCCTTCTTCAGTTATCTTATACAGCCCTCCAAACCAAGAATAAAAATTTATTTTCTTTATTCTTGCAGCTATGACGTAAGTTTCAGCGTTACCTCGGAAAAACTTGTGCTTTTTTTTTATTAAGAAGATTTTGAAAAGTTTATTGTGTTAGTTATGTATTTTAGAAAAAAAAATAATTAACAGTAAAATTAATAGCTGAGACAGCTGAATGTGTTTAAATTATATAATACTGCTACGTAAAAACTTAGTAATATATGAATTAAGTGTCTGTATGTGTTTCCATCATCCGTTTTTCTATATTAGTGTTGATATAGTGTTGCATTAATAAGAAATTTTACATATAAAAGAAGTTAGTGTATTATGTATATGTTATAATATAACGCGTCTGCTTCATTCAAATCAAAACTTTTTTATATCCAGACTTGACATTTAAATTAACATTATGAAAGAGATTCGAAAATATTTAAGTCCAATATCGTGATACATCGCAGTATCGCGATTGTGCCTTGACAATATATCGTGATATTGAATTAGTGACATCGCCCACTCCTAGTCAGAAGCTTGTTAGCTCTCGCTGAAAGATGTAGCTGTTTTCGTGTACGACGCCGCTGTGGCCAGGGGCCGCAGGCAGCGGCCTGTAAGAATATTCGTTCTTATGTAACCTAAGTTCTGTTTACTGCGCGCGTTGTATATAGTTTTGTATATAGTTTTGTAATTGTGCTTTATTATAATTAAACATATTAAGTAACGGAATGCCCGAGTTCGTTCTTTCAATGTTCTAAGGTGTCATTCCGTCACACATTTTAATTAATTAAAACAAACTAATCAAAAATTTGAAAATCGGGTTTCGAGGTGCATCAGGAGAGGTCATTACGAACCTCCATGCAAATGTGTGTAGCTCTGCGATCAGCCGTTTTTTAAAAAAGCTTTGGATATGCAGACGCTGTGATACACAAACACACAAACATCTTATTTTATTGTATGTAAAGATTAAATAGAAAAAGATTTTTATTTTAAAGGAATTAATTTTAAATAAACTAGTATGTTGTGGGCACCACAAGACTTTCTATATTTCCCTATACAAATTCACTCGGTAACAAAAAAAAACAAAAAAAAAAAAAAAAAAAAAAATGCAATTTTTTATTCTTTTGTTAAAAGTAAAAAAAAAAACGATAACTTTGTTTTAAATTATCACATATTGAGAGGTTCAACCATTCGTTTTAAAGGCATTGACGAGACCTTTCGAAAGATACCCATCTGGAAAATTTATCCCCCCGGGAGGAAGGGGGGAGGAGCGATGCCCCCACATGCACAAAATTTTTCCTAGTTAACTACTACTATTATCAATAATTCATATTAATTTTACAATCACAAGTTTAAAATAACTCTCATTATGCACATTTATACGAAATTTTGTCCTACACTGCCACGTTAAAAGTTTACAAAAAATGCGATCACAGTGCCACCTGTTGAGCGATTGATCCCCAAATCTAAACAGCACCAGTTTATGTCAGGGTGCAACAAATACCAAGTTTGGTTAAATTTCATTCATCGGTTCGTGATACAGTGTCCACAAAAATCGTGCTACACACAGACAGACACATTTTCTAAAAACTATCATTTCGTGTTCAGGACATCCCAAAACGTGTAAATCCATCAAAAAATGGAGGTCGAAAATTTTCACGAATCCAATACTTTCTCTATATTACATACAGAAGAAAGTAAAAATAAAAAGTTGTTATACTATAAAAATTATACATAAACATAATAATTTATTTCTATTGCATTACCATTTGATTTTCAATAAATATAATAAAGAAGAAAAAAAAAGGGATTTTGCCTTTAAATGAATGTATGTATTAAATAAAAAAATAAATTGTGTAATAGCCGTTGCTCAGATAGGCAGACGATTACAATGTAAGAATAAATTCATGAAAGGTGAAACATAAGAACCAACTAATAAAAAAGCACCACAAAACTGCAAAATAATACTTACAAAACTTTGAATAAACACCATAAAATGCAAAAATCTCACAAGTATTGTTTCGGGTTGAAAGAGCACACGACCCTTCGTCAGGCGAATAAAGTAAGCAAGAGTACAGCAGTCAAAGCGGTAACGTACGCTTTCTACCTAATACTTTAACCCTTTGTATCCCACCGGGACTTTAAAGTCTCATCAAAACTAGTATGTTGTGGCCACCACAAGACTTTCTTCTATATTTTCCTATACATATTCAATCAGTAACCATATATAAAAAAAAAAAAATTCTAATTTTTTTTTTGTTAAAAGTAAAAAAAATCGATAACTTTGTTTGATTTATAGTTCAACCATTCGCTTTAAAGGTACTGACGAGATCTTTCGAAAGATACCCATCTTGAAAATTTAGGGGGGAAGCGATGCCCCCCCATGCACAAATTTTTTTCCCTAGTTACGTACTACTATTACCAATAATTCATATTAATTTTACCATCACAAGTGTAAAATAACTCTTATTACGCACATTTATACAAATTTTTGTCCTATACTGCCATGTTAAAAATTTAGATAAAATGCTATCACAGCGCCACCTGTTCACCTATTGATCCCCAAATATAATCAGCACCACTTTATGTCGGGGACCAACTAAATACCAAGTTTGGTAAAATTTCGTTTAAAAAAAAAAAAAAAAAGATTTTTTTTTTCTAAGTTTTTTTTCGTTAAAAGTAAAAAAAATCGATAACTTTGTTTTAAATTATCACAGGTTTATGGTTCAACCATTCGGTTTAAAGGTATTGACGAGACCTTTCGAAAGATACCCATCTTGAAACTTTGCCCCCCGGTGAGGGGGAACCGATGCCCCCACATGCACAAAAATTTTTTCCTAGTTAACTACTACTATTATCAACGAGATCTTTCGAAAGATACCCATTGTGAAAATTAACCCCCCCCCTGGGGGGGGGGGGTATTCCCCCCTACGGGGGAGAAGCGATGCCCCCCCATGCACACAATTTTTTTCCTAGTTACATACTACTATTATCAATAATTCATATTAATTTCACCATCACAAGTTTAAAATAACTCTTATTATGCACATTTATACGAATTTTTGTCCTATACTGCCATGTTAAAAATTTAGATAAAATGCTATCACAGCGCCACCTGTTGAGCTATTGATCCCCAAATATAATCAGCACCAGTTTATGTCGGGGACCAACTAAATACCAAGTTTGGTAAAATTTCGTTTAAAAAAAAGAAAGATTTTTTTTTGTAAGTTTTTTTTTTCGTTAAAAGTAAAAAAAATCGATAACTTTGTTTTAAATTATCACAGATTTATGGTTCAACCATTCGTTTTAAAGGTATTGACGAGATCTTTCGAATGATACCCATCTTTAAAATTTACCCCCCGGGGGGGTACTTCCCCCTCAGGGGGGAAGCGATGCCCCCCCCCATGCACAAAATTTTTTTCCTAGTTAACTACTACTATTATCAATAATTCATATTAATTTTGCAATCACAAGTTTAAAATAACTCTCATTATGCACATTTATACGGAATTTTGTCGTATGCTGCCATGTTAAAAATTTGCATAAAATGCGATTACAGCGCCACCTGTTGAGCTATTGATCCCCAAATCTAAACAGCACCAGTTTATGTCAGGGTGCAACAAATACCAAGTTTGGTTAAATTTCATTCATCGGTTCGTGATACAGTGTCCACAAAAATCGTGCTACACACAGACAGACACATTTTCTAAAAACTATCAATTCGTGTTCAGGACATCCCAAAACGTGTATATCTGTCAAAAAACGGAGGTCGAAAGTTTTCGCGAATCCAATACTTTCTCTATATTACATATAGAAGAAAGTAAAAAATTCCTCAATATAGCCTAAATTTACTACAGGATAAGAATGTGTAACAATTTTCTTATTTTTAAATCGATCGACAAGATAATTCTTAATCTTAATATTATTATTACTTTTTTTTACTTTCCTCTATATGTAATATAGAGAAAGTATTGGATTCGCGAAAATTTTCGAAGTCCATTTTTTGATGGATTTACATGTTTTGAAATGTCTAGATTACGAATTAATAGTTTATAGAAAATGTCTGCCTGTCTGTCTGTCTGTCTGTATCATTTTTCTGTGGATGCTGTATCTCACGACCCAATGAATGAAATTTAACCAAACTTGGTATTTAGTTGCACCCTGACATGAACTGGTGCTGATTAAATTTGGGGATCAATAGCTCAACAGGTGGCGCTGTGATCGCATTTTATGCAAATTTTTATCATGGCAGCATAGGACAAAATTCCGTATAAATGGGCATAATGAGAGTTACTTTAAACTTGTGATTGTAAAATTAATATGAATTATTGATAATAGTAGTAGTTAACTAGGAAAAAAATTTTGTGCATGTGGGGGCATCGGTCCCCCCCCTGGGGGGGGGAAGTACCCCCCGGGGAAGTAAATTTTCAAGATGGGTATCTTTCGAAAGGCCTCGTTGATAATAGTAATAGTTAACTGGGAAAAATTTTTTGTGCATGTGGGGGCATCGGTTCCCCCCCACCGGGGGGAAAGTACCTACCCGGGGGGGCAAAGTTTTAAGATGGGTATCTTTCGAAAGGTCTCGTCAATACCTTTAAAACGAATGGTTGAACCATATATATGTGATAAGTTAAAACAAAGTTATCGATTTTTTTTACTTCTAACGAAAAAAAAACTTAGAAAAAAAATCGTATTATTATTTTTTATTATTTTTTTTTAACGAAATTTTACTAAACTTGGTATTTAGTTGGTCCCCGACATAAACTGGTGCTGATTATATTTGGGGATCAATAGCTCAACAGGTGGCTCTGTGATACCATTTTATATAAATTTTTAACATGGCAGTATAGGACAAAAATCCGTATAAATGTGCATAATAAGAGTTATTTTACACTTGTAATTGTAAAATTAATATGTATTATTGATAATAGTAGTATGTAACTAGGAAAAAAATTTTGTGCATGGGGGGACATCGCTTCCCCCCCTAGGGGGGGGTAAACTTTCACAATGGGTATCTTTCGAAAGATCTCGTTGATAATAGTAGTAGTTAACTAGGAAAAAATTTTTGTGCATGTGGGGGCATCGGTCCCCCCCCCGGGGGGGCAAAGTTTCAGGATGGGTATCGTTCGAAAGGTCTCGTCAATACCTTTAAAACGAATGGTTGAACCATAAATCTGTGATAATTTAAAACAAAGTTATCGATTTTTTTTTTTTACTTTTAACGAAAAAAAAAACAGTTTTTTTTTTTTTTTTTTTTTTTTTTTAAACGAAATTTTACCAAACTTGGTATTTAGTTGGTCCCCGACATAAACTAGTGCTGATTATATTTGGGGATCAACAGCTCAACAGGTAGCGCTGTGATACCATTTTATCTAAGTTTTTAACATGGCAGTATAGGACAAAAATTCGTATAAATGTGCATAATAAGAGTTATTTTACACTTGTGATTGTAAAATTAATATGAATTATTGATAATAGTAGTACGTAACTAGGAAAAAAGTTTTGTCCATGGGGAGGCATCGCTTCCCCCCCTGGAGGGGGGGGGTAAATTTTGAAGATGGGTATCATTCGAAAGATCTCGTCAATACCTTTAAAACGAATGGTTGAACTATAAATCCGTGATAATTTAAAACAAAGTTATCGATTTTTTTTACTTTTAACAAAAAAAAAAAAAAAAATTCGAAATTTTTTTTTTTTTTTTTTTTTTTTTTAGATATTGTTACTGATTGAATATGTATTACTTTTAACAAAAAAAAAAAAAAAAAAAGAAAAGAAAAAAAATCGTATTTTTTTTTTTTTTTTTTAATATTGTTACTGATTGAATATGTATAGGAAAATATAGAAGAAAGTCTTGTGGTGGCCACAACATACTAGTTTTATATGTAGCATTTATATTTTGTATTCCTATTAAATAAGGCTTTTCCTTTCTTAACTCTCGCGTAAAAAATATTTATATATATGTATATATATATATATATATATATATAATTGAGAAAAATCGCGCAAATTTGAATTTTGTCACCGAAGTAGCTGAGAAGTTTCTCGCCAAATGCTTTGCTTGCGAAATTCGAAAGTCATTTCAACTCAGCCACAAAGTGGCAACAAAATTTGAAGGTCGCCAAGGAAATCTTCTATTAAAGCTGTAATAAAGAGATTTACTAGTCGCTGTTAAGAAACACAACACAGTTATCGTACGAATTTATATGGAAGAATGGACTGAAAATAGTCCTGTCATTACTAAACTTAATTCTGTTTTGTACACAATTTTACATTCATTACCAAGGTTTAACCTGGCAAGAAAATGACTTTAGCATTATAGCGAAAATAGGCAAGCACTATTTTAACTTTTTCGAAAGTTAATTCTTTGGAAACCAATTTCTTTTACTTAGCTTTGTTATCCTCTGTTTTATTTTCTATTCTTTTATTCATTGATGATTTTAACCAAGCATCCATATGTGTGGCTTTAAAAATATGAATCAGGGAAACTATGTTTTGATTTTAACAATAGAAAAAGAGGTACTCATATCATATGTGCAAAATGAAAAAGCAATTGAAAAATTAAGTAAAGTGTAGTGGTAGATAATCGTGAAATACTAGTGCTAAGAATGCTTCTATGAATCAAATTCTGAATTCTGACATACTTTTAAATATTTTTGCATTTAAATTCAATCATTAAAAATTAAAAATAAATCCAAATTACTATATAAATAATCATTCCCAAAAATTTAAGTCCTTTCGTAGTTTTTGCCTGCAAAAAAAAAAAAAAAAAAAAAAAAAAAAATCCGAGTTATTATATAGAGATATTTTATCCAGTTATCCAGTTTTAGCTTTTTCGTGAAATTCTGACCAACATGTTTTAGCAAAATGCTAAAAAAACTAATGGCAGTTTAAACCCTGTTCATTACACAGAAAACAAATTAAGCCTTTAAAAATGAAATAATAATAATAATAATCAAACTTTTACGATACCCCCTCGTAAATGGCATCAAAAATTTTTCTCCAACTATGGAGTAGCACAAGCTGTAATACTTTGTGCTCCACTGAGTTTGTTTTGCTAACACAAACTCCTTTTCTCTAAATTTTTAACATGGCAGTATAGGACAAAAATTCGTATAAATGTGCATAATAAGAGTTATTTTACACTTGTGATTGTAAAATTAATATGAATTATTGATAATAGTAGTACGTAACTAGGAAAAAAATTTTGTCCATGGGGAGGCATCGCTTCCCCCCCTGGAGGGGGGGGGGGTAAATTTTGAAGATGGGTATCACTCGAAAGATCTCGTCAATACCTTTAAAACGAATGGTTGAACTATAAATCCGTGATAATTTAAAACAAAGTTATCGATTTTTTTTACTTTTAACAAAAAAAAAAAAAAAAAAAAAAAGAAAAAAAAATCGTATTTTTTTTTTTTTTTTTTTTTTAATATTGTTACTGATTGAATATGTATAGGAAAATATAGAAGAAAGTCTTGTGGTGGCCACAACATACTAGTAGCATTATATGTAGCATTTATATTTTGTATTCCTATTAAATAAGGCCTTTCCTTTTTTAACTCTCGCGTAAATATATATATATATATATATATATATATATATAATTGAGAAAAATCGGGCAAATTTGAATTTTGTCACCGAAGTAGCTGAGAAGTTTCTCGCCAAATGCTTTGCTGCGCAATTCGAAAGTCATTTCAACTCAGCCAACAAAATTTGAAGGTCGCCAAGGAAATCTTCTATTAAAGCTGTAATAAAGAGATTTACTAGCCGCTGTTAAGAAACACAGCACAGTTATCGTACGAATTTATATGGAAGAATGGACTGAAAATAGTCCTGTCATTACTAAACTTAATTCTGTTTTGTACACAATTTTACATTCATTACCAAGGTTTAACCCGGCAAGAAAATGACTTTAGCATTATAGCGAAAATAGGCAAGCACTATTTTAACTTTTTCGAAAGTTAATTCTTTGGAAACCAATTTCTTTTACTTAGCTTTGTTATCCTCTGTTTTATTTTCTATTCTTTTATTCATTGATGATTTTAACCAAGCATCCATATGTGTGGCTTTAAAAATATGAATCAGGGAAACTACGTTTTGATTTTATCAATAGAAAAAGAGGTTCTCATATCATATGTGCAAAATGAAAAAGCAATTGAAAAATTAAGTAAAGTGTAGTGGTAGATAATCGTGAAATACTAGTGCTAAGAATGCTTCTATGAATCAAATTCTGAATTCTGACATACTTTTAAATATTTTTGCATTTAAATTCAATCATTAAAAATTAAAAATAAATCCAAATTACTATATAAATAATCATTCTCAAAAATTTAAGTCCTTTAGTAGTTTTGCCTGCAAAAAAAAAAAAAAAAAAAAAAAAAATCCGAGTTATTATATAGAGATATTTTATCCAGTTATCCAGTTTTAGCTTTTTAGTGAAATTCTGACCAACATGTTTTAGCAAAATGCTAAAAAAACTAATGGCAGTTTAAACCCTGTTCATTACACAGAAAACAAATTAAGCCTTTAAAAATGAAATAATAATAATAATAATCAAACTTTTACGATACCCCCTCGTAAATGGCATCAAAATTTTTTCTCCAACTATGGAGTAGCACAAGCTGTAATACTTTGTGCTCCACTGAGTTTGTTTTGCTAACACAAACTCCTTTTCTCTCAGCAACATAAACTTCGGGGTCCCACCTGAGATATTTCATCTGACAGATTACTGGAAACCATAAAAAAAATTTCCCAAATCAATGTGTTGAGCGAAGTTGTTTTAATTTTGAGTTAATTCAAGGTTTCAGATTTTTTTTTTTTTTTTTTCGAGCACAATTAGATCGACCGAGCCCCTTACTTTGAAAAAAAAAAAAAAAAAAAAAAAGAAAGTAAGAAATACATGTTTTAAGACGGATTTTTTTTTTTTTTTTTTTTTTTTTTTTTTTTTTTTCGGTGAACATGATTTAGTGAAGAAAAAAGTGTTTTTTGCTTACTTTTTGAAATTTTTGAATTTATATCACCTGTAGCTCCTAAGGAATTCTGAGGCCCGCAGGTAATACCTCATCTAAAAAATTATTTTAATGAAAGAAACTTTTTAAATCGATGTTATCAGCGAAATTGCTTTCTTTTTAATATATTCGTGGTTTCCAGACTTTTATTCGAACATAGTAATTCAGGGATTAATCCAGCTTTTTAAAAATGGTACCCCATTTGTGAATTTATAAAATAATTTGTGAAAATATCAAGTAAGTTTGTGAAAATTAATGACACTTCAGATCAATTAACTAAAATATGTAAAGCAGTTTTTTTAAATTTTAAAATACATTTAAAAAATAAAATGAAACAGTTGTAAAATAAATATATATATGGGCGAGTTAAGTTGTTTCTTATATGTAAGATAAGTAGGTGTTTACTTAGATATTTGTCATTGTCTCCAGTAAATATTCAAATTGAGGGTATTTTTCTGTGTTCGATGCAGTGAAGCCTATAAAATATTTTAGTGTGCAGTTATATTGCTGAGAATTGACTTTGCGAAGGTACCTCTTTGCTAAAGACTTTGTGAAAGCGCCTCAATGCGGCACTAAATTTGTTTTGGATTAACCTCTGCAATTGGGCCTCTTCTTTGAAAAATGGGAAAAGAAAATCTGTGCATCCTTCTTTAAAATAGATTTATTTCCACTTAGCAAGATTCTGCACGAAACTTTTAAAATCAATGTGTTCAGCGAAATTGCTTTTCTTTCGTGATACTTTTGTATATTCTGATTTTTGAAACACCCTGTAAATAAAAGTAATTTTTAAAACTGTTTTCATAATGTGTGAATTATTTACTATGTATATATATATATATTTGACAGATAACTAATTTTTTTCTCTCTTTTTCTTTCTTAATTTTCATGTAGTGCAGTTGGACTTTTCAAGTTGAATCACGTCTTGTCAGGCAGAATAAACTGAACCTACTTAATCTGTTTCTATTGACAAGATTGTATCATGAACATGGATATTGTTTCTGAAAATACTCCAAAGGAAAACTCGACTGATCAAATACTAGATTTATTGAAAAATAGACAAGTTCCAAGAAAGATGAAATGCTTAGAACTTGATGAAATGTGCAAAACTCGTGGTAATAGCGATAAACATCTTGCTGCATATTTTGATGGGAAAAGAAACCAATTTAATAGTAAGGAACAAATAAATGCTCAAGAACTTTCTTCACCTAATTTCATTTTAACTAATTTTAGAAGCAAAGAAAACTACTTTATTAATTCTGAAATTCGATCATTTTATGACAAACATCAAAATTTTATTGCATCATCTTCTTCACCTAAGGATTCTCCGCAAGTCGCCAATCTTCCTTCTGAAATTCGATCTTTTTATGACAAACATAAAAATTTGATTGCATCATCTTCTTCACCTAAGGATTCTCCGCAAGTCGCCAATCTTCCTTCTGAAATTCGATCTTTTTATGACAAACATAAAAATTGTATTGCATCATCTTCTTCACCTAAGGATTCTCCGCAAGTCGCCAATCTTCCTTCTGAAATTCGATCTTTTTATGATAAACATCAAAAATTGATTGCATCATCTTCTTCACCTAAGGATTCTCCGCAAGTCGCCAATCTTCCTTCTGAAATTCGATCTTTTTATGACAAACATCAAAATTTCATTGCATCATCTTCACCTAAGGATTCTCCGCAAGTCGCCAATCTTCCTTCTGAAATTCGATCTTTTTATGACAAACATCAAAATTTGATTGCATCATCTTCTTCACCTAAGGATTCTCCGCAAGTCGCCAATCTTCCTTCTGAAATTCGATCTTTTTATGACAAACATCAGAATTTGATTGCATCATCTTCACCTAAGGATTCTCCGCAAGTCGCCAATCTTCCTTCTGAAATTCGATCTTTTTATGAAAAACATCAAAATTTGATTGCATCATCTTCTTCACCTAAGGATTCTCCGCAAGTCGCCAATCTTCCTTCTGAAATTCGATCTTTTTATGACAAACATCAAAATTTTATTGCATCATCTTCTTCACCTAAGGATTCTCCGCAAGTCGCCAATCTTCCTTCTGAAATTCGATCTTTTTATGACAAACATAAAAATTTGATTGCATCATCTTCTTCACCTAAGGATTCTCCGCAAGTCGCCAATCTTCCTTCTGAAATTCGATCTTTTTATGACAAACATAAAAATTGTATTGCATCATCTTCTTCACCTAAGGATTCTCCGCAAGTCGCCAATCTTCCTTCTGAAATTCGATCTTTTTATGACAAACATCAAAATTTGATTGCATCAACTTCACCTAAGGATTCTCCGCAAGTCGCCAATCTTCCTTCTGAAATTCGATCTTTTTATGACAAACGTCAAAATTTGATTGCATCATCTTCTTCACCTAAGGATTCTCCGCAAGTCGCCAATCTTCCTTCTGAAATTCGATCTTTTTATGACAAACATCAAAATTTGATCGCCAATCTTCCTGAGGATGTTTTAACGACAATTTATACCTTCCCTTTTTCTGAGAAGCTCTTATCATCTGAACCTGAGGAAAGTTTGATTGATTCGATACTTTCGAGTGATTCGACGTCTTCAATTGGTGATTATAATTCTACTTCAAAGTCTCCAACTTCAGAGCAGTTAGCAGATACTATCAAAATCTCGAACTTCAGTTTCTTATCGGAAACATCTGAAATTTCATATCCGTCTTCTAATTTTGCATTGGTTACAGAATCTTCAGAATCTACTTTGAGACCATTGGGTTTTGCAAAAGAAATCTTTCAAGAAGCTAGTAACCTTCTTAATACTTTATTGGATTTTTTTTATGATATTTCTGAAATTGGTGCAACTAGTTGGCTTAAAAGTCATTATAATCTATGGATTGATTTTCTTATCCATAAAAGACGAAACTGGGATGCTCAAGAAATAGAGAATTATTTGCTTCAACATCACGCAAGAGAACAGCATATCCGAATTTATTGGAATCTTTATGAAGCTAAAGAACATGTAAATATAAATCTATCCAATATTGGAACCCAGACTGAAGATACACCCGTGCAACTTCCCAACACTGCAGCTCCATCTTCTCTTTCAGAAAAAGAACCTCTAGGATCAACTAGCACAACACAGCAGTTCCAAGCTTTATCAGAAATCTCATCAATTCCACAAGCACTAGAAGAGATAATAACTAAGTTAAATGTGATAGATCTCCAAAGAGAAAAAAAAGAAAAGGACATGATAGAGAAAGTACAATTAATGCCTTTGAAAAACATTACAAAGGAATTCAAAGACTTATATGTTGAAATATCTAGCATTGTTCATAATTTCTGCGAAAATCTAAATCAATTGTTCTTATTTGTGGATGAAAAAATAAAAAATAAGGAAAATTCCCTTGATGATGTCAAAAAGATCGTAAAAGACGCAGTAAAAGAAGCAAATGAAAAAGGTTTCATAGCAATCAATGAGAAAGGTCGCAGTGATTTGAAAAATGTCATAACAGAAGCATTAACTGAAGTCGATTTAAAAGTAGAAAATTTGATAATCAACGAAAACTTTATTTTAAGCATAAAAAATATCGTAAAACAACTGATAAAAGAAAATAACGAAGAGATTAAAGAACTAATGGTTAGCGAAAACCTTTGTGCGCATACTTACATTAAAAATACCATAAAAGAGACAATAGATGAAATTCAAAACAAGATCAAATTGCCAGAAAAAACATCACCATCAAGATCGAGTGAAGATGAAGAATTTAAAAAACCCAAAATGTCGTTACCATTTGTAGCTAAACTCACACCTGTCATAAGTAATCAAAGTGATATGCCCTTAGAATACCATCTCAAAAAGGAAGCATCTGAGCTAAAACAATTCCTTTATCCACAAGATGTGATAAAAACACGAAATAATGAATTGATTTTGAAATTCTCTGATAAAGAAAAACTCTACAATTTAGCGGATTTATTCAAAAACTCAAAGAATTTGAAAAAGGTTGCAACTTTGAAAATATCTACATTAGGAACTGTGAAAACATGTTTATTAAATATCCCGTCATATATTACAGAAGAAGAATTGTATCAAGAGCTGAAAAATAATGAAAAATTGGAAGGTCTTCACATATATTTAAAAACTTCGATTCCCTCCCAAACTGGTCGTAATAATCACTGGATTTTGAATACTGATGTGGAGACAGCCGATCAACTTCTGAATATAGATTTTTTGTGTATAGCTTTCATTAAAACAAGAATAGTACCCTATCAGCACGTCATTCATTGTTTCTTCTGCGAAGGATTTGACCATAATTCCAGTATCCGTGCTTCACAGGAACAGTATTGTGTTTATTGCGGCGACAACCTTGAAGTAGAAATTGCTCCTTAAAGGCCCGCCGCCGGAAGCCGAAGCTAATGTTATTCTATGGGAAAATTTTCTTTACAAATAACTTATTACCTAATACACATTTTAAAATTCTGTTTTCACATTCTGAAATTTCCCAGCTGTTAAATTGACGGACCTTTTTTAAAAAATTATATTTTTAATTTTTTATATTTTATTTTGAAGATGCAAAATACGAATTTTCAATATGTGAATTTTTTTTCATTTTGCAATTTCAAAATAAAATATTAAAAATTAAAAAAATACATTTTTAAAAAAGGTCCGTCAATTTAACAGTTGGGAATTTTCTGAATGTGAAAACAGAATTTAAATTAAAAAATATGTATTAGTTAATAAGTTATTTGTAAAGAAAATTTCCCCATAGAATAACATTGGCTCGGGCTTCCGGTTAAGAGCAAAAGTGCATTGTAAAAGTTACACGCAGAATAACCGCACATCAGATTCTAAAAAGTATCCAGTTTATAAAAACTATAAAAACATTATTATTTAAATCACTTTATAACCCTTTGGTTTGGGGTACACTACCAGTAAAACATTGGTATTTAATAGATTTTGAAATTTATGGACACTTTATTTAACAATTGTTCTTATAATTAACATTGAATGCTTAAAATTAAATGTATTTCAGTTGATTTTTAATTGTGAATTTATCCAAATTGTTTTTGAATTATTCCAGAATTTCATGTAGTTTTGAGATATTTTTTTTACAATAAAGATTTTCTTAAAGGTTTTTCTTAAATATTCTGTTATCGTTTACTCTAGTTTAATGATCCAGAATTGTTTTACTAGTTTTTTTTTTTTTTTTGCTTTCTGCAGCCAAATCCTTTATTATTCTATGGATATATATATTTTTTTGTTTTTTAAATTACTCATTACCTGATGTTTCTTTTTAAATTTTTTTTTCTCATTTAGAAATTCACAATTGTTAATTTTGTTCTTGTTTTCCAAAATGGAATTTTTAAAACTTTTAATATTTTATTTTAACCCTTTAACGTTCATTAATTTCGTAATGAAATAAAAGTAAACATTTAGCATTTTTTCATGGAAAAAGTTTACCTTTTTTTACTTAAATTTTAAAGTTTTGTTCTTTCTTTGTTCAGTAGATAGCAGCACTGCTCCAAAATGTAACAAATGATGTTTCACAGGGAGCTAAATGCAGAAGTCACTTTAAATTTCTTAGTGGGCACACGTGCATTTTCCTGTATTGATGACGCATTCGTGCCAAATTTTTTCACCTGACAAAGGGTCGTGTTTCTATTTTGACCTGAAACACCTGTTGCGAGTTTTTTTAATTTATAGTGTTTTCTTACAAATACAAAGTTATTTGTTAATTAAATTAATTATTATTTGAATTTAATCAGGTTAACATATAGGTGTTTCATAACGAATATTACTCAAAAAAATAAAATTAGTATCTCGTAGACATTTTTGAAATTAGTTCAACAGTTTAAAAAAAAAAAAAAAAAAAAAAAAAAAAAGTGGATTTAATTCCTTTTTCGCCTTTTTTAGTTTTAAAATGAAATATAAGAAATTAAAAAGATATAATAATTTTTTGAAAAACTAAAATTTTTTGAATGTGGAAAAGGAGTTTAAAAATATACATTAATTGTAATTTTGTTCAGAAATTTCCCCATACATTAACGTGAGAATTGGACGCCGGCGGCGTATCTCCATTATGTTGGCGCGTACAGCTCAATTCGGCGAATTTTCGTAGCTAGCGCCAAAAACTCTCTCCCGCGTTTCAACCCTTCTTTCTACTTCATTCACGATTCGTAAAGGATTCGAACAATCTTTTTTTTTTTTTTTTTTTCCTGAGAGAATAAACTATTAAAAATGTGTCAATGGGGTCTTAGTATTGTAATTTTTAAATACGCGCCCCGTCTAATACAAAGAAAAAGAAAAAAAGCATGCATTCCGACGAAAAAAAATTAAGTAACTGCTTTTGAGAATAGCCACTCAATAAAATATCCATTAACAGAACTACTGATCTTTTAGAAGACAATATGGACAGAAATTCATTATTACGAACGACAGAAGGCGCACAAACAGGCAGAAAGTCAAATCGAAAATATTTGTATTCATCAAACAATATTCGATGTTATTAAAGATAGTATGTAGTACTAAAAATCTTCTTTTATCTGTTTCTATGTATATCCGTAATGCATATGAAACTTTTTATGCGTTTCTTTTATGTCATGGTGCACCTACCTATAAATTTATAGGCAATTCTGTGCAGCAGTTCCTGAGATACAATTGGAACAAAATTTTTGTCACAGTCAGTCATTTTCTAAAAATGATCAAATCGTGTTCTGTATCTTTCAGAATATGCAAATCCATCGAAAACCAAAAGTCTTAAATTTTACGAATCCGAAACTCTTTTATTGAATATAGAAGAAAATAAAAAGAGGGATATCTTTATATCTATAAATGGTTAAGAGATTTCCTTGGACTCTGTTGCTCTGCGTGTTGACGCAAGTTGCCACCAGATTTTCATACTTTAGTTAATTTAAGAAGTCTAATTGTCTGATCGATAAGTTAAGTAATCCGACGGATTCAGAAAAATTTCCTCTTTCAATTGATACCTTATTTGTAACGAAATTTTCATTAGATTTTTTAAAATTAATTAAATTATGAAAATAATAACCTTGTAAAAGCTTTTAAAATGGACATATAAATTTTTAATTGTTGCCGGAAAAAAAAAAAAAAAAAAAAAAGAATCCCTCCCCCCCCCCCCAGCATAAAATGAATAGATATAGTATTTTATATAGATCTATCATCCCCATGTTATCGTGCAAAGATTTTTGATGCCGAAAAATGTTTTGGCATCAGACAATAGGGAGTATAAAACTCGGAAATAGTAATAGAGTAGAATGTGTAATGAATTTTTTAAATGCTGAAATATTGCATGGCTTTTAAGTGTTATAATAAATATATGAAAAGAAACGGGATAAGTTTTCATAAATAAGTTATATTCAAGTAATTTATGAAAAATATAATTTTTATAATCAGTTCTTTGTTATTATTATGAAACAATTACTGTCTTCATATTTAATGAAATACTCTCTTTAAATTTTAATATTTTGTATTAGTAAGTAATATGAAATTTTCAAAATTCTTTTAAATGTAGTTAGCATCCGCGGAAATTTTAATGCATAATTAATATGTTGTGGCCACCACAAGACTTTCTTCTATATATATAATCTTATACAAATTTACGTAATACAAATTATTTATTAATTATAATTTATTAAAGTTATTTTCCATGATGAATGCAGACGATTTTTATCTCAAAGAAGTATAATAATAAATGCCGATAGAAAGTCAATGGGTATCTAGAGTTTTTCATTCTCTTTTACTACATAAATTATTCGTAAGTTTTTTAGCTAAATTATCTGTGTGTATTCCCGTGTATATTAACTTGAGGAAAAATATCCATAAGAAAGTAAAATGGACGACCTTTCCCAAATGAAAAGGAATCACTTTTTCACCCTCGATGATCAATCTATGTCTTATTACTTTATCTATGATAAAATGAAATATGCTTTCACGTGAAAAAAAAAAAAAAAACATTAAATAATAAATTTGCTCATGCATATGTAAACATGACGTTTTTAAAATTAAATAATAATAATAATTTTAAAGGTTACAAAGAAATAAAGTGCGAAAAATTCGCACGGGCTTGCTAGGTAATAATAAGTGTTGTTAGCCTTTGTGAATGTGTGTGCCACTATAACTCCCAAAGGAACATAATAAGATTTTGACGCGTTATTTTTATTTTATTTTTATAAGAACGTTGATTTAATTGAGGTGTTTCATAAGCTATGTTTAATGAAAATCTGTTTTTAGGACGGAGGACTATTAGTCTTAATCTACGAATAAAACGTTGTCGCTAGTTTTAAGATGGTTGGACATTTATCGAAATCGAAACTATAATTGAATAATTTGAAAACAATGTTATAATTTGAAAAAAAAAAAAAAAAAAAAAAAAAACCTAATAGTCCTAAACTAAATTCTGCTTTTGCCAGAATTTCATCAAAGTCTTTTTTTTTTTTTTTTTTTTTGAAAGAAAAAAATTAATAATAATCAGTTTCGAAACGGACACTATCTAAAAAGTTGAAATCTTTAAACTTTGTTTCAAGTTAGAGATTTTAAAGAAAATAATATTTAATTACAATGCCAGCCATATGTAGACATTTTATAATTTGCCAAATAGTGTCTTTTAATTAAAATCTTTTAATATTCTTATAATTAAAACTTACAGATTAAAAAAAATATATATATTTAATTGAATTTAAGGTAAGTTATTTACTTATTTTATAAAACTATCATTTGCACTCGTATTTAATGCAAACCGCATCATTTTTTCCTTGTTATTTAAGAGGATTTAATCGCTTTATTTGAATGGGCTTGGAAATAAAATCTCAAGTATCTCCGGACATCTTTTAATGTCTTAACTCATTTAGGTCATAAACGCATATATGTGCGCATTTTTCCTGGCAATTATCACCAGAGCGCATGTGTGCGTGCATTTCACTTAGGCTCTTACCACCAAAGCGCTTATTATACCCGTGCATATTGGACTCGCAGTGAAAAGTGGTGATCGGAAATAGTTTTATGGTAAAAGTAGTATGTTGTGGCCACCACAAGACTTTCTTCTATATTCTCCTATACAAATTCACTAAGGATAAATAGTTTATTAAAACTATTATTTATCAAAATAATCTAATATGATGAATGTAAATGATTTTCATCTTAAAGAAAACTAACACTAAATATCCAAAGAAAGACAGTTTTATTGTCTGTAAATAGCATCTTAAAAAACGCGTTTTTATAATCGTTATCTCATAGATCAATTTTCGTACAGTTAGTTATATGCTTATATATATGCCATACGAGTTGCGATGCAACCTTCCCGTAATTGAAGAAACTTCCAGTATAGCATCGCCATCTATTGGCCTATAAGCATCCAACTTGAATCAGCATAATGTCTCATAATAGCCTTCTCACATATCAAGTTTTGTTTGATTATACGCAATAGAACCTGAGATATAGCCTTTCCTTAAATTGCAGAAATCTCTTTGTAGCAGCGCCATGTGTTGAGCAGTTGACAGATACTAATTTATTTCAAGGTGCATCTAGGTGTAAATTTATATGCAGTTCTGTGCAGCAGATCCTGAGATATAGTCTTCCCTTAAATTACGGAAATCGCTGTATAGCAGCGCCACCTGTTGACCGATAAGCATTCAAATAGAATCGGCATAATGTCTCATAATGACCTTCTTATATATCAAGTTTTGTTTGATTATATTCATAACAACCTGAGATATAGCCTCCCCTTAGATTGCGGAAATCGTTGTATAGCAGTGCCACCTGTTAAGCAGTTGACACCAAAAGTTGATTGGCACTTAATTTAGGTCAAGGAGCATCTACATACAAATTTATATATGATTCTAAGCAGTAGTTCAAAAGATACAGTCGCCACAAAATTTTTGTCACACACACATACAGAGACAGGCATTTCCTAGGGATCATCCATTAATTACGTGAGGTGTTCAGGGGGGAGGGGGGTCGAGCCAAATATCACCCAATCTCACGTGGGGGAGAGGGGGGTCTCGGCAAATATCACGTAATTTATTTTCCCTCTAAAAACAGTGTAAAATTGAGAGCAAATTGAGTTAAATTCAAGCAAAACATGTTTCTATTGGGCTTAGAAAGCAGAGCACGCAAATTATAATGCATATTGATGAGTCCATATTAAAACGAAACACTTTTAATTAGACGAACACTCACATCACATAGTTACATATAGAGAAACAAATATTCAACAAGGTACAGGTAAAAGATGCGCCGTACGAAAAACAGTCCAAGTGGTGGCGCGCCAGTCGTTATTGGAATGATCTATTATACAGTGAAGGAGGGTAAATACAAGAGGCATTGGTAATGGAAAATAAATGTAACCTAACACCCCCCCACAATGTCGACGTATTTACCCAAATAACAATGTTACATCTTCCAATCCCATAATTTTACAACAGTTGTAATGTTTTGATGATGTTAATGCTTTTGTAAGAATATCAGCCCCCATATTTTCAGTAGACACAAAATTTAAATCAATAATTCCATTTTTCAGTGCATCCCTTGTGAAATGATGCCTAATATCTATATGCTTAGTGCGCTTATGAAAGATCGGATTTTCAGCTAATTTAATAGATCCTAAGTTATCTGTAAATATACTCACTTTTTCAATTTTGCCATCAGATAACTCATTTAGTAATTTACATAAATATATCCCTGCCTTAGTGGCATCGGATAAAGCCATATATTTGGCTTCCGTTGATGAGAGAGCTACGGTACACTGTTTACGGCTTTCCCATGTAATTGCACTCCCGCAAAATACAAAACAGTAACCTGTATATGATCTACGGTCATCGAGGCAATTCCCCCAATCCGCGTCAGTGTAACCGAACAAAGGCTCATTACTTTTTCTAAATACAAGTCCAAAATTTATTGTTCTCTTTAAGTATCGTAAAACTCGTTTAGCGGCAGTCCAATGAGTTTTATCAAAACAAGTTAGAAATTGACTTAATTGACTGACGGAATTTGCAATGTCCGGCCTGGTGGAAGTTGCAACACACATCAAACTTCCAACTAATTCACGGTAGGGATATTCGTTTTCACAACATTTTTCGGCCTTTTTTAATCGAATGCTAGTATCCATAGGACAAGCTACGGGCTTGGCTTCTGTCATGCCAAAACGCTCTAAGAGCTCTCTAATATAACTATGTTAACTTATTGTTATAAGGCCATTTTCTAACTGAAAATTTATCCCTAGACAATATTTAACTATGCCTGAATATTTAACATCTAGTTTTTTATTAAGATGAATTTTGAAGTTTTCTAACATATCAGGGTCCTGTGACATAAACAATATGTCATCAACGTAAATCATTATAAGAGTCAACCCTTTATCACTTTTAATATAATATAAACATGGATCTGCATTTGTTTGTTTTGCTCCGAAATCATTCAAAATTTTATTTAACTTAGTGTTCCAACATCTCCCGGCCTGCTTGAGGCCATAGAGCGATCTTTTTAACAAAAGAACTTTATTCCCTACATTTAGATATTTAAGAATCTCGGCTGCTTTATCAGATATGTCCCTATCGCAATTTTCATTTATAATTATTTGAAGGATTTCTTTGAAGCAATCGGGAACTTCCATAAAAATTTCCTCATCTAATTTTCCATTCAAATATGCTGACGTTATGTCAAATTGATGTATTTTTATTCCTAATTTAGCAGCATAACCTGCTAAGATTCTAATAGATCCCATTTTTGCTACCGGAGAAAAAGTTTCACGAAAATCTATACCAAATTTTTGACTAAATCCGCGAGCTACTAATCTCGCTTTATATTTCAAAAGAGATCCATTTTGATCATATTTATTTGTAAGGACAAATCTACCTTTTATGCATTGTTTCTGGGGCCTTTCTACTACTTCGAATGTATCATTTTTTAATATTACTTTTATTTCGTCAGTCATTGCTTTATACCAATTCGAACCCTCCGGACCTTTCAAGGCATTATTTATTTATATTTCCGAATTAAAACTATAAACAGCATTCGCAATTGATTCCGGCTCCCTAATTATTTCGCGATTACGCAATGACAATATGTTTTTCTCTTCTGAATCCGATGGCGCAGAAACAAGGTCACGTGACAGTTCATCTTTTTCATTTTTTATTTGAGGAGGAGAAATTTTTTCTGACTGCTGCATGTGTGAGTCATTTTGCGATTCGCTTAATTGTATTTCTCTTTCAAAAACATCTGGATACAATTGACCTATTTTTGAAACATCATTAGATTTCGCTTCAAAAAATTTTACGCTACGGGATATAATTACTGTATTTGATTCAGGAAGATAAATACGAAATGCTTTAGAATTTTCTGAATAACCCACAAATATCCCTTTTTTAGACCTTGGGGAAAATTTGTGTTTAGGGTGGTTATTGAAATAATAAGAAGTGCAACCAAAAGATTTAAAATAGCTAACGTTAGGTGTTATATTATTCCATAATTCATATGGGGTTTTTCCATTTAAAGCTTTTGTTGGGCATCTATTTCTTATATAATTAGAAGTATTAATAGCTTCTGCCCATAAATTTAAGGGTAATTTTGATTGTGATAATAGACAACGGGCCATTTCGACGAGAGTTCTATTTTTCCTTTCACAAACACCTGATTGCTCCGGGCAATAAGGGGTTGTTAATCTATGCTGAATACCATTTTCTTTCAAGAAATTTTCAAATTCAGTCCCAATAAATTCGCCCCCATTATCATTCATGAATTTTTTTATTTTTATAGATTTTTCATTTTCCCAAAGAAGTTTGATTTCTTTAAAAGCATTCAATGCCTCATCTTTAGTTTTTAAGAATTTTACTGCACAATAACGAGAATAATCATCAATAAAAGTAATAAAATAAAGGGACTTACCTATTGAGGGAACCCTAATAGGCCCACAAAGATCCGAATGAACTATTTCTAACATTTTTGTAACACGATCTGAGTGCTTAGGAAAAGGAGCACGGGTCATTTTATTTAACGCGCAAACTTCACAATTGAAGTCGGATACCTTTTAATATTTAACCCCCTAATATGACCTTTTAAATTTGAATCAATCAAATCTTTTACATTTAGATGACCCATTCTACAATGCCATTTTTCCACATCGGCAAAAATATTTTTAGAACTATCGATTGATTCACTCGAAAAATTAACTGCATTATTTATATTTGCATTATTATCCCGCAGATAATAAAGTTCATTTTTTCTGTCCGCAATTAGAGTCACATTTTTTTGTCTGTTATTTATAATAGCACATTTGTCTTTAAAAGTTACAGTGAAACCTTTGTCGCACATTTGTGACACGGACAATAAGTTCGTTTTCAATTCTGGAACCAATAGAGCATCATTTATCTCTACATTTTGAAGTTTTGAATTGACTTTTGTTTTAATTAATATTTTACCGACACCGGACACATCAGTTGTTTCATTATTCGCTAAATTTACAGATTTTATATCCGTATCCTTTAAATCGTGAAAATTGGAGTCATCCTTCCCCATATGTCGAGTACAGCCGCTGTCAACACACTAAAGATTCTCGGATTCTTCTTTGAATAATATGTTCGTATTCGTTGAATTTGTGCTGGCCAGTAGTCCTAAACTGTTTTGTCGATATTTAAATGATTTATCTTTTTCACACTGATTTGCACGGTGACCGATACGTTTACATTTCCAGCAAGTAATTTTTGAATTATCTCTTTCGTTCTGAGTGTACTGTTCAGTAATCTTAGGATTCCTTTTATTTTTATTCCACGGAGCAGGTTTCTTTCGGAAATTCCCAGTCATGAACGCTCCATCGTTCGGTCTGTCATCATGGCGTCTAGCGTCGTTTTCTTCTACTATTTTTATTCGTAGTACTTCTGGTTTCGGTAGCTCATCCCTGGATTCTATTGCGCACCGGAAATTTTCATAACTGGATGGTAGGCTGTATAACAACATCACAGTTAACAAGTCATCATCTATTCTAATGTCCATTTCAGATAGTTTATCGACTATGTCAAAAAACTTTCGAAGATGATCTCGAATGCTCACAGAAGAGGAATCTGCCATTTTATGTTGAATAAGCGATTTTAACAGTGACGCTTTTCTAGCGGGGCCTTTAGATTGATATATCTCTTCTAATTTTTTCCATATATCCAAGGATGTTTCACAGTTTTTTATTTGTTTCAGTTCAGAAGGTGATATACACAAAATTATGTCGGCTTTGGCCTTTTCATCCATATCAGTCCATTTATCGAACGCTTCTTTTGATGTCGCATCACTTGCCACGAGCTCTGGCTTTGGTTTAGAGCCAGATACATAAATCCAGGATTCATTTTTTATTAAGAGTGCCTTCATTTGTATCTTCCATGTCTCGTAATTATCTTTGTTTAGCGTTTCAATACGTAGTGTTCCATAAGACGCCACTTTTAAACGTGGTCGTCTATCTAACAGATAAAAGTCTATTTATCGTAAATAAAAATTAATTTGCTCTGGGCCCATAACCTATTGGGCTTAGAAAGCAGAGCACGCAAATTATAATGCATATTGATGAGTCCATATTAAAACGAAACACTTTTAATTAGACGAACACTCACATCACATAGTTACATATAGAGAAACAAATATTCAACAAGGTACAGGTAAAAGATGCGCCGTACGAAAAACAGTCCAAGTGGTGGCGCGCCAGTCGTTATTGGAATGATCTATTATACAGTGAAGGAGGGTAAATACAAGAGGCATTGGTAATGGAAAATAAATGTAACCTAACAGTTTCTTGACTCAGATATGGCAAAATCTGACACGATAATATTTATCGCGGCTATCAGAACGCCGCGAAGCAGCACAGTAGCCTTTCAATTGTTTTAGGCGCCATCGGCCCGCCACACGCGCACGACTCGACGAACGTTGCAGCGTATGAGCCAAGATACGAATTTTGAAAAATCTCACGAGTGAGATTAGGGGAGTGGGTCGAGCCAAATCTCACGAAATCTCACCAGGGGGTAGGAGAGGGTCAAAAAATCGTCAAAACCGCCTTACGTAATTAATGGACTCTCCCCTAAAATTGCTGAAATCTTGTTCTAGATCTCTCAAAACGTGTAAATGTGTCGAAAACCGGAAATCGAAAATTTTTACGAATCCAATACTTTCTTCTATTGAATGTAAAAGAAAGTAATAACAGTAAAAAGTGGAAAAAATGAACGACTGTGTTTCCGACAGCAGTAAAAAGGTAATTACCGTATTTTCTGGTAGATAACCCGCAGGTAAGATGTATCATTTTTCCACTAGAAATTTTATTTAATAGAGAAATCTATACTTTTTCGAAGGAAGAGCTCGTACAAATATAAATTTATTTATCAATTGAAATTTCAGGTGTAAAACTGGATTATATAACCTCAGGGGTATCTACCAGAAATTACGGTAATTAGACCTACAAAGCGCAGACGTTTTACTGTGGTTTCTTTTGATAGTAGTGATAGTAACCAAAATGCGAGTGATTTTGAGTGGGAGGGGGAAAAATGATAAACCTAAAGTGCATAAATTTATATCTATTAGTGGTGTAAATAATAAGGTAACAAAACAAATTTTACTGGATAGAACGTTTACGAACTGTTTTTGACAAAGGAAATTCTTAAACATATCTTATACTATTAAGTGAGCAATATTTGTATGTATATTTCACTGTTCTCAAAAACGGTAGCTCGGACAGTCACGAGATTTAACACAAAGGTGCCCCCCGAAGGATCATTGCGCACATCGAAGTCAGAATTTCGAATTTCTGCTTAGTTTTCTTTTAATTAATAAAAATATGAAAATAATAAGCTAATAATAGCAAAAAATTAGCCATTTAAATTTAATCCATAATTTAACTGTTGCCAAAAAAAAAAAAAAAAAAATATATATATATATATATATATATATATATATATATATACGAGTTTTTTTTTTTTTCAAACAGGAAAATAAATACATTTATCTAAACATGAACAATACTAACACACTACTGATCGCAGAGCTTCCAAATTTTGCATATAGGTACCTGGGACCCTACAGGTGTGCACCTCATCGAGATTTTTTCGAATTTCCAATTTGAATTTTTTAAATTAATGTTTTTTCGATTTTAAACATTCGCTTTTATGTTTCATTTTTCTTGAATTTATTCTTCGATTGTAATCGTCTGCGTATCTTAGCAACGGGTATATTATGCAATTTATTTTTTATTTAATACATTTATTTGAGGGCGAATCTTTTTTCTCTTTTTAATTTATTATATTTATTGAAAATAAAATGGTAATGCAGTAGAAAAAATTAAATATATTAAATTTAAAATTTAAAAACGTATTTATAACAGTTATGTTTATGTATAATTTTTGTAGTATAACAACAATTATTTTTCATTTGTTAATTTAATTTCTTTAAAAGTTTTTTTTTTTTTTTTTTTTTTTTTTTTTTTCTAATTTATAGTATTTGTGAGGAAATTAATGGTAGTATATAGTAGAAAGGATTAAACTGATTGGAATTTATTTGTTTTTTATGTATTTAATTCCTTCTAAAAGAAAATCTACTTTTTATTTTATTTCATTACATTGGTCAGAATAAAATTGTAATACAGTGTAAATAGCATGAGAAATAAAATACTTGGTTCAAAGACTAAAATATTTAATAGACGCTGAGATACAGTTATCTTTAAAATCGTAGTTCTTAAATAATGGCAGACCCACCTATCGTCAATAAATACCCATATTGAAATACATAGGAAAGAGATTTCTGCAGGCAGTGGGAACCTGCTCCCGATACAGTGCGGGCATCGGGAGCAGGTTCCCACTGCCTGCAGAGCTTCCGTAGTCAGCGAGTACCCGATGCGAGGTCTAGAGCGATTCCAATGTAATTATTTTAGTTTTTATTTATAATGTGATGTGAAAAATAAATAATGATCCAATTCTTTTGGAGATTCATTTAAATATAGTGGCCAGCGAAGCGGGCATAGCCTGCTAGTTGTAACTGAAACTAATCGATTTTTTAAAAAGGATCCAAGTTTCAAAAAAAATTCTGTAGAGGAATTGCAAGTTTATTTTGGACTCATTATATTGATGTCTATGGTGCAAAAACCTACACTGCAAAGTTATTGGAGTACGGACAAGAGCATTGAAACGCCATTCTTCAAAACAGTGATGTCCCGAAATAGGTTCATGGCAATTTAAAAAAAATTGGACTTTGCTAATAATGAGCGTTTGAAGCGTGATGTAAAAGTAGACCAATAATGGACACGATCAAGAAAAGATTCAAAGAAGTATTTCACGCCCACCCCTTATCGAAACAACTTCATCCAAGAAAGCTCGCAAACGTTGTGTAGTTTGTTCATTAGAAAAAAAAAATTCTGATGTGGGCACCACATGACTTCCTTATACACCTTTAGAAATATATACATAATGTTAAAAAGCATTGTCATTGGACCCGAGACAGTTGACTAAAAATATTTTAAAAATGCATTATCGCAGTGTTCTGAACTTTTCTGAAAGTTTCAAATGTCTAGCTAGTCGGGAAGTTACTTAAATATCGATTGCAAGCTTTGTACTGATAACGCTGCCGAAGACTGCAGGGACCCGAAGCAGTTGGCTAAAAGTATTAAAGAAATGCATTTTCATCGTGTTCTGAACTATTCTGAAAGTTTCAAATGTCTTGATAGTCGAGAAGTTAGTTAAATAAATTTTCTGTTGAATCATATAAACGCTGCTGAAGGGAGCAGATATCCGAAACAGTTGGCTAAAAATAATTAAAAAAAAATGCATTGTCAACGTGTTCTGACCTTTTCTGAAAGTTTAAAATGTTTAAGTCGGGAATTCAGTTAAAAATTGGTTCCAAGATTTGTACTGGTGACGTTGCCCAAGGCAGTAGGGACCCGAAACAGATGGCTAAAAGTATTTTAAAAATACATTTTCACCGTGTTCTGAGCTATTCTGAAAGTTTCAAATGTCTAACTAGTCGGGAAGTTAGTTAAATAAATTTTCTGTTGGAACCTGGCTGCCGAAGGCAGCAATGACCCGAAACAATTTGCTAAAAATATTTTAAAAATGCATTATCACCGTGTTCTGAGCTTTTCTGAAAGTTTCAAATGTCTAGCTAATCGGGAAGTTAGTTAAAAATCGATTTCAAGAATTGTACAGGTAATGCTGCCGAAGGCATCAGGGATCCGAAACAATTGGCTAAAGGTATTTAAAAAACGCATTTTCACCGTGTTCTGAACTATTCTGAAAGTGTCAAATGTCTAGCTAGCCGGGAAGTTAGTTAAATAGTTTTTCTGTTGAATCATATAAACGCTGCTGAAGGCAGCAGGTATCCGAAACAGTTTGCTAAAAATATTTAAAAAATGCATTGTCAACGTGTTCTGGGCTTTTCTGAAAGTTTCAAATGTCTAGCTAGTCGGGAAGTTAGTTAAAAATCGATTGCAAGATTTGTCTAAACAGTTTTTGAGTTATTGTTTTTTGATACATTATGGCCAAAACCTTTGTATTTTTGGTCATTATGAACCTAATTTTCCTAAATATCTCCAAAACAGAAAATCATACAAAGTCCAAAAAGGGCGGTGCACAACTAGATGTTATAGCAAACCTATGTGCCAATTTGCAACTTTCTACTTCCAACCGTTTTTGAGTTATGCGACATACACATACATCACATCCACACATACATACAGACGTCACGAAAAATCGTGTAAAGTCGCTTATATCTCTAAAACGAGAGCTCATGTTAAGACGACACTTGCAGGTGTATACTTTGTATAAGGAAGTAAAAAAAAAAAGATACATTTTATAAATGTGATAATTGCCATGTGACATTATGCATTGACTATATTTCAAGTCTTATGTTGTGCAAAATAATTAAATTCCATTCCTTTTATTATTATTAATTTATAATGAAATAAAAATCTTTTAAAATTCTTTATTTATGCAATATTGATTTTATATTTCAAATTTGGAAACATTTTCATTTAAATACAATTAAAAGAATTTTTGGTGATAAAGAACAAATTTTCCATTTTTTCCGTGTGATGCAAATGGGTTAAATAAAGCCACCTGATATAGCAATAAAAATATGGAATACATTAGTTTTCTGCAAAATGAGTAAATCCATAAAGGGCGAAAAGAAAAGAAAAAAAGATTTTATTAATCGCCTCCTCACGTCAATGAATTTTTCTTGGAATATAACATATCAGTTGTAATCGAAAAGCAAGTATATTTCATAATACACTGAGAAAAATTTCTGTAACTGACATCTAGAATCTAAACTGTGGCACTAGAAAAAATAATTTCATGTCATCTCTATAAATTCTAGTCCCATTTGAAAGCGAGTTCTAGAAATCCCTACTAGAATTCTAGAGCGTTTGCCTGTATTATCGTGGTCAGACTTATTTAAAAATCTCTGCAAATAAATGTAAGCACAAGAGGCGAGTTTTAGCAACTGTAATTTTGACGTATGACCCGATTCTAAGAAAGTGAGAATTTCTCGCCTAAGTGAGAATTTCTCGCAATACAAATGAATAATAATACACTCTATAACAAAAAAAGCGACTCACCAAGAAGGAGTAATGCAAACTGGACACAAATTGACATGCATACAGATTTCGATGTAAAATGAAAAATTTTAAAGTTTGGCTGCCATGGAATGAGCATGTGACGTAGCAACGCATCTTAACTGCGCAATTGGCAGAATATTAAAAATGAGAAATTTTGATTCCAGGTAATAAATTCTTCGAGGATTTAATTCCGGCATAGTTCGGAAATTTATATTTCTAGTTTAGGGATTTAGAAATTTACCACTTATTCGTTCTAGATGAAGGCGGTATATATATATATTTTTTTTCTCAGTGTAGAGGAAAGTACTGGATTTTAAAAATTTTTACTTTCGATTTTCCCATGGATTTATACGTTTTGAGAGGTACAGAACACGATTTGACAATTTTTTAGAATATGTCTGCCTGTGTGTGTACGTATGTTTGACAAAAATATTTTGAAATTATATCTCAGAAACTATTTCACAGAATTCCATATAAATTTATATGTAGTTACACCTAGACATAAGTTAGTGACTATCAACTTTTGGTACAAATCGCACATTAGGCGGCTCTGCTGTAATGCGATTTCTCCCATTTTATGAAAAGCTCTATCTCGGGTTCTATTGTTATTGTAGGAGATTGGTGTGTGTTAATTGATATATGATAACCTTCAGTTATTTTTCATATTTTTTAATCGACGACACAGTACAAAACAACACACACTACACATATTTAACGTAAAAAATAGAAGGGGACAAAGCCCGCAGTTATAATGTGGGGATAAACCCGCTTATACATACTTTTGGGGATAAAACCCGCGGTTACAAAATGGGGATACACCCGCTAGGCAATCCGACTTCTATATCAGTCGAAAGCCAAACAACAACTGAATTCTTGATATGGTCACATGACCACGAAAGCCCCGCGGTGCTCGTTCGACATGCGCAGATGTCCGAACATGCCGCCCCGCGTTGCAATGTGCACAGCACATTCAAAGTTCGAGTTAGATGAAGCAATATAATAATAAATGTTACACAATGCAATATAATAATAAACGAAAATTGAAATACAAAAATACAATTATGCAGAAGAATATTATAAAGGCACATCATACAGTAATACTAAATGTAATATAATAAGGTACACACAAGAAAAAAAAAATGTATATGTATTTTTTAATCATTAATTGGCAAAATAGCTAATTTGGAAATAGCTCTTTTCAGTATTCCATTTTTTGTTCGAATATCTACTACTCTAACAATATTATCCCTTCCAATATAGGTTTTAGTAATGCGCCCTAGTAACCATTTTAGAGGGGGCAAATTATCCTCCTTTATGACGACCATATCGCCTACCTTTACATTTTGTTTTTCAAAGTACCACTTAGTCCTTTGCTGTAGATTATTTAAGTAATTGTTAGACCAAAATTTCCAAAATGTTTAAGTTAATTTACAAGTTTGTTGCCACAAATTTAATTTATTGGTTTGAATGTTGGTCAGTGAGGGTTCGGGGATGGCCGTTAACGATCGACCGATAAGAAAATGACCAGGGGTCAAAATTTCCAAATCCTCTATGTCGGCCGAAAGAGGGGTTAATGGCCGTGAATTCAACATGGATTCAATTTGAATCATGATGGTTTGAAAGGCTTCGTACGTCAGTTTAGCATCACCTATAATACGCTTGTAATAATACTTGAAAGATTTAATCCCGGCTTCCCATAAGCCACCAAAATTTGGTGCCCTGGGAGGTATAAATTTCCATTCTATTTTCTCATTTGAGGAGAACCTTGCCAAATTTTCATCTTGTTGGGTAACTAATTAAAAAAATTCCTTTAAGTCTTTATTAGCTCGAACAAGATTACTCCCATTGTCCGAAAAGATTTTAGCACACTTACCTCGTCTGCCGATAAAACGTTTCAAGGCAGCAATTAGTGACTCTGAAGTTAAGTCAGAGACGATTTCTAGGTGTATTGCCTTAGTCGTAAGGCAAACGAAAAGAGCAACATAAATTTTAATGGGGGCCCCTTTTCTTTGATGCTTATTTTTTATAAAAAAGGGGCCACAAAGATCTATGCCTGTACTATTGAATGCGAATACAGGATTTATCCTCTCTTTAGGCAGATCACCCATTTTTTGAGAGCATAACTTAGGGTTAGCTCTAAAACATCTGACACAATTATGGATAATTTTACAACATGCATTTCGACCATTTAAAGGCCAATATTCTTGCCTAATGTTATAAAGTAATGTCTGAGGACCTGAATGGTGAAATTTCTCATGAAAATGTTTAATAACTATCTCACTGAACTTACCCTTTGGCAATATTATAGGATGTTTTCTCCTATAATTCAAATCTGAATTATGTAACCTACCTCCAATTCTTAATAAACCATCTGAGTCTGTTATCGGTGCCAGGGGGCGAAGCCTGCTGCTAGGAGAAATACAGTTATTAAATTTTATACCTGTTAGCTCATTCCCAAATTCTCCCTCCTGTATTTTCTTTAGTATAAAATTTAGTGCACCCCTCTTTTCTTCTGGACTTAGGTATCCAGTTTTTCTTTCCCCTGGATGTCTTATATTGTTGATGAACCTGAAAATAAACGCTAAAACATGCACAATTTTAGTAAAACTATTACTAATGGTTAAAATGTCCTCAACAAAATTGAAAGGTGGGGTAGTTACATAAAGGGAAAAATTAAGTTCAGGGTCATTAAGACCTTTTTTAGCTTCAGAAAAATAGTCACTTTTTGTCACACTTATAAGGTCCTTGTCTGAGGGTTGAAAGTCCGGATCAGTCAAGAAAGGTGGGCCGTGCCACCACATGGAACTGTTTAAAAGTGAATCTGCACTAGTACCTCGGGTTAGCAAATCTGCAGGATTGTCCTTTCCGGAGCA
The DNA here is from genome assembly GCA_963930645.1 of Salticus scenicus. Taxonomy (NCBI): domain Eukaryota; kingdom Metazoa; phylum Arthropoda; class Arachnida; order Araneae; family Salticidae; genus Salticus; species Salticus scenicus. Next base: position 209,950,701 of record OZ005662.1, read on the forward strand.
ATGGTGCCAGGAATTCGGATTACTTAAGTTTGTATTTCTGTTACGCGATTCGCCACAAATTGTTTCCAACGTTTGGCCGAGCCCTTTATCCAGTACAATGTTATCTTGGAGTCAGACCAGTAGTAAACTGTGGACACTGTTTTTTGATCGATGATAGGTTTTATCTTGTGGGTCAGTCTTGCACTTAATAGGGCACCAAGCAACTCTAATCTAGGTAAGGAAATTTCTTTTAAGGGAGCAACACGACTCTTAGATGTTATGAGGTTGACATCTATATTATTTTCTGTCTGTATACGCAGATAAATAGCAGTGCCATACGCTGCCTTACTGGCATCGGAAAATGCGTGTATTTCCACTGCAAGTACCTGGTTCGAGCAACTTAGGATTTTTCTAGGAATTTTTACTTCAGACAATCTAGGAAGCTCTTCACACCATTTTTCCCATTTTCCTTGGACATCGGCTAGCAACTGTCCATCCCAGGGTATTTTCTTCATCCATAATTCTTGAAATAGGCACTTGACTCTAATGGTGAAAGGCGTGAGCAGACCCAGAGGGTCAAATATCTTCCCAACTGCTTGCAAAAGGAGACGTTTTGAACTTTTCTTAGAGGACAAAAATTCCAATAAACTCTTTACTTCTAAAGTTAGACAATCCTCTTCTGTCTTCCAGGCCATGCCTAAGACCTTTGCTAGATTACTTCCTAAGCTGATTGTAGAGTGCTCTAATTGCGTATTTAAGCCTTTTTTATGCCAGAATTTCATTAACGCATCATCGTTTGTAATCCACTTTCTTAAACTCATTCCTGCCTGAGACATAATTTCTTTAGCCTCAAGAGAAATTTCAAGAGCTTTTTCCACAGTATCTTCGCCAGAGATGAAGTCGTCAACGTAAATATAATTATCGAGAAGATGGACAGTTTTTGGATATCGATCACTAAATTGAGATATATGTTTTTTAATAGTAGCTGACAAGAGAAATGGGGATGCATTAACACCAAAAAGAACACGCTTAAATCGTAATGTTTTCAAATTTTCAAGAGATCTAAAATCCTTTTCAAACCATAAAAACCGCACAACATCACGATCCTTCTCTGCAAGGGATATCTGTAAAAATGCTTTCTCGATGTCTGCAGAGAAGGCTATTTCGTTAAGTCGGAAATGAATTAAAATATCAAAGAGAAGTGGGTTTAAATTGTTACCAGGCCACAAGCAGTCATTTAAAGAAAATTGATTGGTATCATGGGAGCTTGCATCAAAAACTATGCGAACTTTCGTAGTAAGCTTGTCTTCCTTACAGACAGCATGATGGGGTAAGTAATAAATTCCCTTATCTAATATTGGCTCACTACTTTCAACTTGCTCAATAATACCTTCATTTAAATATTCATTTATAATTTTTGAATAATTTTGAAAGAGTTCAGGATCCCGATAAAATTTCCTTTGTAAAAATTCTAGTCGCTTTTTCGCTACAGTAAAGTTATTGTGCAGCTGTTTCGGATCCGTTTTCCAAGGCAACTGCACTTCAAACCTATCGTTCACAAACCTGGCAGCTTTGTCAAAAATTTGTTGGGCTTGATCTTTCTCTACTGGTTTTAAATCATCGGGCTGAATTCCAATGGATTCCAATTGCCAGAATCGGCTTAAGTTATTGATTTCATCAAACTTTGTTATAAAATAACATTGATTCTCATTACTATTTAATGGAACCGTTTCTTCTAAAGCTCCAGTAGGAATCCAGCCAAACACAGAATCTTGTAAAAATAATTTATCACTAATTTGTACTAAATTAGGTTTTAAAATTCTATAAAACAGTTCACTACCTATAATGCCGTGTATTTTTCCAGGTTGGAAAAACATGGGATCAGCAAAATCTACTAAATTTGGTAAATTAATTTTTGATATATCTAATTTATTTGTTGGGATATAATCTGTGATTTTGGGAACAATTAAAAAGTCTATGTTTTCCCTAAAACTCTCATCTACGTTGGAAATAATACTACTAATTTTTCTCTTAACGTTGTAAGAAGAATTATTTATTCCAGTAATAGGCGTGTTTATAACCTTTGATTTCAATCCTAATATATTAGCACAATCGGCAATTAATATATTCGCATTACAAGCAGAGTCCAGAAGAAAACGCATCTTCACTCTCTTTTCATATTTATCTTTAACAAAAACAAAACACGTACTCAGTAATACAGATTTTTTCTCTCTTTCCCAATTGGAAAATAGACGGAGAGGTTCATTCCCGGACACCTGTGTTAGGTGGGTATCAATCGCGTCTGAAGGGGGGGGGGGGTAGAATTATTCCCACTCTTTTGGTCTTGATCACGGTGACGTGCCCTTAGCGACCGTGCCCTTAGCGGAACGTGCCCTTAGCGGAATGGGATGAAAGGGAAGAAGGAGGAATAGAAGAAGCCGTGCCCTTAGCGGAAATAAGAAGATGTGTGAGTAGCATATTGAAATATGTTATACAGATGCACAAAAGAATGCTTCTATAGAATGTAGTGTGATTAGCATTAGATTTATAGAGTCACACAAAAATATTCAGTTACACTGAGGGTTATTATTGGAAATTTTCTGAATTGCATTCTCGTTTACATTAAGCGTGTTCAATGTGAATTCAGTTAGTCCATTTGTCTGTCTTTCTGTCTGTCCATTGTGTAATAATATAGTTAGACACACAACATAGAACGTTATACTACGATACAACGAGTACGTACAGTTCGAAAGCGTTGATAATCAAAATCTACCTCATGATTTTTCGTTTTTGTTTTAGTTTTAAACGGTGTAAAACTTAATTAGATTTTCAATAACTTAAATAAAATTATAAAATGACAAGAATGTGCGTTTTCGTTTGGAGTACTGTGATTCATTAAACTTTATATTGTTACAGATATTGTTCCCTCAAATAACGGATATTCTACAGTAAGCATACCTATTTTTGCGACAGGTTACTTCTGAAGCAAAATATAGCCAGTGCTAAATGTGGATAAAGTGTGGAGGAAAATTGAAGAGTTAATTATTTTATTTATTAATTTAATTTTAAAATTATTATACATTTCCGCTAAAGGCACGTGTGGTCAAAGCATGCCACCGAGGGGGGATAACATTTCCGCTAAGGACACGGGTTTATGGATTTCCGCTAAGGGCACTGTCGCTAAGGGCACGGCCCCTTGATCACTACTATTTTCTTTTTGTTTATGCAATAAAGAATGATGATTCATTCCACATCTGCTACATTTAAACTTCGATAAACAAGAGGATGATAAATGAAATTTATTAAAGCAGTTGATGCAAAGTTTGTTACGTTTTACGAAATCGAATCTTTCAGATATATTCATTTTTAGAAACTCGGGACATTTGTTTAAATTGTGCAAATTTTTACACAGAATACAATTTTTTACCTTTGAATTACATGCAGAATTAAGCATAAAGGTTTTCGTTTTGGGACGAAAAGTGTTCTTATTTTCGATTCTTTCAACAGAATTTCTAGATACGCTTTCCAGAGTGGCACTTCGACTTTCCAAAAATGACATTAATTCTTCAAATTTTGGATATTCTGTTTTTTTTGATTGAATATTCAAACAATTTCCTTGTTTCTTTGTCTACCTTTAATAATATAATATTAATGAGCATTGCATCCGATAAATTATTTCTCTTATAATCTAAAACACTTAGTGCTCTAATATTTTTATTTATACAATCAATAAGCGATCTCAGTTCGTTAAAGGATTCCCGATGGATTTTTTCATAATGCATTATTGCTGATAGATGAGTGTCAATTAAAATTCGGTGGTTTTCGAATCGTTCTATAAGTGCATTAAATAGTGAGGTAAATGTATCATCAGGACTTTCTAGTTTTTTCGCATCAACAGTTAAGGATGCACGAAGATAAAACAGTTTCTGAGCATCATTTAATTTAGTATTACTGGAAATTAAGTTATTAAATTGTAATTTAAATAGGGAAAAATCTTCAATTTTACCATTAAAAATAGGTAAAGGGATGTCCGGCAGCCGGACATTAACTTCATCAGAACTTTTAAATTCTAAACTTTCATTTTTATTAGAATTGTTCTCAGAAAGTTTAACAGATTTAAGAAGTAAATTGAGTCTTACCTCAATTCTTTCAAGGCGATCTTCAAGTTCATCTATTTCATTTTCGATTGCAGGTAAGTCCTTTATGTCCGGAATATCATAATATTGGATCCGGATATCACTCAGTTTGCCTTGCAACTCAGATAACTTTCTAAGTTTTATTTCAAGCTCAGTTGTGGAACAAGAAATATTTTCAGAGTTCAAATCAACGAAGGATTCAATTTTTGTTATTGCACCTTTTACGGCGCTTTTCATTCGTTTTAGCTTTTCCATATTAATTTATTTGCTGGATAGCTGCGACAATGACGAACCACTAATGTAGGAGATTGGTGTGTGTTAATTGATATATGATAACCTTCAGTTATTTTTCATATTTTTTAATCGACGACACAGTACAAAACAACACACACTACACATATTTAACGTAAAAAATAGAAGGGGACAAAGCCCGCAGTTATAATGTGGGGGCAAACCCGCTTATACATACTTTTGGGGATAAAACCCGCGGTTACAAAATGGGGATACACCCGCTAGGCAATCCGACTTCTATATCAGTCGAAAGCCAAACAACAACTGAATTCTTGATATGGTCACATGACCACGAAAGCCCCGCGGTGCTCGTTCGACATGCGCAGATGTCCGAACAGTTATCATTATTATTTTTCAATTTGCATTTCCCAGCAAAACTTACTTTTAACGCAATTTATGCTGCAAAATTCTCTAGTTGTCAAAGATAGTCGCGGAAAAGAATACATACACAATAATTTAATGAACAAAAGATTTCTGAGGATGATGCTATCCTAAAAAAATATGAAGCTGTTTAATATACGCATCATTGAGGAGTATATAAACCGTTCATTGTCTTTGTAAACAGCCACACTATTCGAATATATCATATCCTTTGATTGATAATTTTTAAAATCTGTTCAAAAAGTGTGTTTTTGTGTATTTATTTTTTTAGTGCTAGAGGCTCGATACAGCGTTGTCGAATTTTTATAATACACTCTTAATAGTGCTAACGGCCTATTTCAGTCGGTTTATTGAATGGGGATTTATTGAATGTAGTCCCCCCAAGGCACAACTTTGACATGAGTCCCCCCCCAAGGTACAACTTTGACATGAGTCTCTCCAAGGTACAACTTTGACATGAGTCCCCTCCCCCCAAGGCACACCTCTGACATGAGTCCCCCCCAAGGCACACCTTTGACATGAGTCCCCCCCAAGGTACACCTCCCCCTCATTGGGAAAAAGAAAAAAAACGTTGTTTTGCGGCTATAAGACAGTTTGGACTTCCAACGTTATTTGTTACAATATCTGCAGCTGAAACACATTGGTTTGATTTAATGAAAACTTTATCATGGAATTTAGATCGTCACGAATTAACTAAAGAAGAATTTGTCGATATTAACAAGTTTAGCAGTAGGCCTCTGGCACTAAATTAAAATCTGTCAATGTCAGATTTTCATGTTTTAAATAATGAAATAATGTCGTGTCTGTATAATTTTATTTTATTTATTTATTTATTATTATTTTTTTTTTTTTTTTGGGGGGGGGGCTGAATAAAATGTTATTTTATTATATGCTATGTATTACTGTGTATTATATGCTATGCATTATTATATGCTATATACTATGATTCTTATATATATATGTATAAAACTATACATATTTAATGTATAACTTAAAAAAATCTGTGGGAACAAAAATCCCTATAGCCACGCGGTTTGGGACCCACAGTGAGAGACCAATGTAAACAATGCTCAACTGTTGAAGATATTGAAAATACGCCTGTACCACGAGAAAGAGCATTTATTACCGATTTTTACGGTACAAATTTTTTTGAAAAATACGGATTTTTTATATTTTTTAAAAAAGTTTTAAAAAGGGTCCAAAATTTCTCTTTTTCTTGATCGTATTTTTTGAAACGCCCTGTACGAAAGAGTAATAGTCCCATTTCTTAACAACCTGTATATTTTGAAAGGACATTTAATCCTCTTTCGAACCATATAAACATTTTAACAAAATACGGATTAGTGATCCGTATTTTTAGATTTTACGAAACATCGATTTTTTCACAAAGCATTTTATAACTCAAAATCTTTTAGAGATAAATCCTTTCTTTCTTTCTTTCTTTTTTTTTTTTTTTTTTTTTTTTGTATATAGACCTCGATTAGACGAATCACATCTCAAAAAGATTGAGTCATTATTTCAAAAGCTGAATCAATTATAAATTTTTTCATTTTACGCATTAGGCCATAGACTTTAATGAAATTCTCGATGCAAGCATTCCGCGTTTGCCTTTGGTTGGATTACCATAGCAACTCCCGATATCTCGAAAGCGGGGCGAAAGGCTTTTTACTTCCTGCTTTACAGATTCGGGTCACGTGTTTTTTTACTGTGATTAAAAATTGCAAATTTCAGAATTCTTCAGTATTTTCCATTGTCGCACACAAAACTTACTATACAGAGTTTTCATAACAAGACAAAGTTGTAGTTTAAATTTCATCGATTTCGGAGAATAAACAAAAAATTTACATTTTAATTGCAAATTCAATTTTATTCTAATACGCGTATTTTAAATTCTGTTTATGATTAAATTATTTTTAATGTATCATTCGAAAGATATTTTAAAGTACTTTTCACCTGATTTACACGTTTTAAGGTGACCTGATTAGGTTTTCTTTTGTATCTCAGCTACTAATTAAAATAATTTCATAAGTAAAACATCATTTGAAAGCTTTGTTGATTTGGAATTGAACAGTAGATTACAGAAATTTCTACCTCCAGATGGCGCTGTAATATTTTAAATTTTCAATATTTCTAATTACGATTAAATTATTTTTAATACACCATTCGAAAGATATAGTTTTTTTTATATCATCGAAAGTGGAATTCGAGATTTCACCCGATTTACACGTTTTAAGGTGTCTCGATTAGGTTTTCTTTATCTCAGCTACTAATATATCTATAATAATAAAAGAAGATGTCTGTCTGTCGGTCTGTGCATCTATACAGTCGCTAACAAAAGTGTCCAAACACTAGCAAAAATTCCTATGTAAAAAAAGTACACTTCATACGGTTTTGTTAAATAAATCCTTGTCGAATCCTGTTCTTAGTAAGTGTAAGAACATGATTCGATAAGGATTCATTTAACAAAACCGTATGAAGTGTACATTTTTTACATAGGAACTTTTGCTAGTGTTCGGACACTTTTGTTACCGACTGTACGTTCAGCCCCTACCGAACGTAGAAGTACAAAATTTGACATACGGGTGCTCAGAAGCCTTCCCGGGTGCATAGTGCAAAAAGAATTTAAAATTTTTAATTAGATTCGGAGATAACGTCAACCTATGTCTAATCAGAAAACGATTCAAAAAGCCAGGCGACCGTAATTTTTCCCCTGAACCACGTTCCTCAAAAGAAAAATCAGAGAGAGAAAATTTCGCGGATTTTTGTAAAGCCATCCCAGCTTAACGGTTGCAGATATAGAAAATACGCCTGTACCATGAGAAAGAGTACTTATTACCGATTCTTACAGTACAATTTAAAAAAAAAAAAAAAAAAAAAAAAAATACGGATTTTTTATATTTTTTAAAAAGTTTTAAAAATCTCGATCGTCTTTTTTTAAACGCCCTGTACGAAAAAGTAAAAGTCCCATTTCTTAACAACTGATATATTTTGAAAGGTCATTTAATCGTCTTTCGAACCATATAAAAATTTTAACAAAATACGGATTAGCGATTCATATTTTTAGATTTTACGAAACATCGATTTTTTCACAAAACTTTTTATGACTCAAAATCTTTTAGAGATAAATCATTTTTTTTTTTTTTTTTTTTTAAATATGGATGCCGATTAGACGAATCAGATCTCAAAAGATTGAGAGTTTGTTTATTTCAAAAACTGAATCAGTTATAAATTTTTTAATTTTCTGCATCCGTGTGCTTTTTCATAAGATTCTGAATCGCGTTTTTGGGACGAACAATACTTGGTATATTGGTTACCATGGAAACTATCTTTTAATTTCGCAGACGATATTTCGAAAGTAAAGCAAAAGAAAAATATCTTTTACTGATTGAGGTCACGCGTTTTTTGACTACGATTAAAAATTGCAAATTTCAAAATTCTTCAATTTTCCTTTGTCGCACACAAAACTTACTATACAGCAATCACATCACAAGACAAACTTGCAGTTCAAATTTTATCGATTTCGGTCTATAAACAAAAAAATTACAATTTAATTGGCGCTGTAATATTTTAAAATTTCAATATTTCGAATTCTAATTATGATTAAATTATTTTTAATACATCATTCGAAAGACATTTTAAAGTACTTTTATATAATTGAAAGTGGGATTCGATATTTCCCCTGATTTACGAATAGTTGTAGAAATAAATAATTATTTGTCTACAAATAAACTTCTTAAAACATTCTAAAAGATAGTTTTAATAAAAATAATTCGTTAAATTGTCAAAACGCTTCTTGCGTAAGTAAGTACATAACCTAAATACGAGACTAGCGCACCAAACGGAGAAGAGAGAACTATGCCCTGTACGGTGTTTCTATTATCCAAGTTTGCGTCTGGACAGCCGCTATTGTATCGCAATAAGCCATGAGTAGATAGCATGAATAACATATGCAAAATGTGTATTAGTGTCCCAGGAAATCACACATCTTACTGAGGTACTCATATTTGTTTCATTCTGGCAAGGCAACCCATTTTTCGTGGCTGTTTGGAAATGCTCCAAGGAGCATCTTTTTAATTTTTAATTTTCTTATTTTTCGATGTGGCGATATCCGTACCATTTTGCATGAAAATAAATGCACACTGTCTCTACTAAATATGTACTTAGTTTCATTTCTTCAGTCAATGCCTATTATTAATTATTCCGAAAAATATAGCTGTTCCTTAGCAATTGTCAAGCAGTGTATGAATGATGAGCTCGTCTCTTGTTTGATTTAATTCTATGCTTAATGGCTATTGGTGGATTCCTAATTTTAAATTGTACAAATTAACCATTTCCATATTTTAAAAAGAAAAAAATATTATTAAAAAAGAGAAAAAAAAAAAAAGAAGAAGAAAAAGGTTTGGAATTGCTTAATTATAACATGTGTGCATTTGGGATTATTGCTTGCGACTAAGACATTGTACATCATAATATTTATTGTTATTAATAAACATTAAAATTAAAAATTTATTATCTCAGGTTTAAATTTAAAGAATTTAATTTAAAAAAAAAAAAAAAAACTTCCCTAATAACACAAATGATAATTCAATATAGGTTTGAGTTAATAATTTATTTCATTTCTCTTTTAATTTGGTTTTGTCACAAGATAGGAACATGAGCTGTATTTTTGGCTTGAATTAGCTATCCGCGATTGTAATGAAATGCTCGCCCTCTGGTGGGCTAAGGTGAAATTATCACACCACTGATAGCTTTCATGCTGAAACAATGATAGAACAACAAGAAAGAACAATAATATATACACGTGGCTATTATATTTACTAACAATTGCAGTTGAGAAAGCATCATCTATCGATCATTACAAACGCGGATAAAGTCATTGTGCTTAAATGCGACGTGATTTTTGGTAAGTTTATCGCATTTAGGAAACTTATGACATTTTAGTAAACAAATAATTATGAAAAGAAAGAAAAAATGGTTGAATATTATACTCATAGTTCTAAACTAGTATTTTGTGTCATTTTTTTTTTCAAGAAATTAAAAAAATATCAGTAATTTATGAAAATATATACCAGCGTCGCATTTAGGAAATTTTTGTCGCATTTAAGGTATTATATCCTAAATGCGATGTTCAAACTCCCTAAATGCGATAATGCATTTAATGCATGGGAGTTACTTTAATGTTATTAACACTTTCCAAAGAAGGTTGAAAACTGTTATTAACACTTTCCAACAAGGTTGAAAAGTGTTTATGACTTCGGTTTGTCTGTCTGTCTGTCCGTCTATCTGTCTGTCCGTCCGTCTGTCTGTCTGTCCGTCCGTCTGTCTGTCCGCGCTCTAACTCCCGTAAATATTTATGGAATTTCTTCAAAGTGATATATGTTATTCAAGTTCACTATCGGATGTTCCCCATTTAAAATGGAGTTTATACCTCTACTGGTTTGTGTACAGGGACACCCGGAAGTATTTCAAAGCATTGTGTTCTATGAGAGGATATTTCTATTGGTTTTACTGTAGACATATCTCAATTAAATTGAAATATGTTATTCAAATTCACTACTGGTTGTTTCCTGTATAAAATGGCGGAAATACCACCACCGATTTATGTACAGGGACACTTAAAAGTATTCCAAAGCATTGCGTTCTATGAGAGATATTTCTATAAATCAAATTTTAATAACTTTACTTTCCACGAAGTTTTAGGAAATTGAAATATGTTATTTATATGCACAAAAAAAAAAAAAAAAAAAAAAAAAAAAAAATGCTTTGCATAGAATATAGCATGATTAGCATTAGGTTTACACGGTGACACAAAAATATCCATTTATATTAAGAGCTATTGATAAAACAATTCTAGAATTGCCCTTTCGTTTACATTAAGCGTTTTTAACACTTTCTCACATTTTTAAGTGTGAATATGATTTCAGTTTGTGTATCTGTCCATCTGTCTGTCCGTCTGTCTGCCCGCGCTCTAACTCCTGTAAATATTTATGGAATTTCTCGAAACTGATATATTTTATTGATGTTCACTATCGGAGGTTCCATATTGAAAATGGAGTGAATATCTCTTCAGGTTTGTGTACAAGGACACCCAAAAGCATTGTGTTCTATGAGTGTTATTTTTATAAATATTTTCCCTACAGAATGTTCCCCATTTAATATGATATTAATAGGGGGGATTATACAGGGATTATTAAAAAAAAAAAAAAAAAATCCACTGAATTACGTTTTAGGACAGAATGTTTTGAAAGTTATATTTAAAAGTTTTTCTACTGTAAAAATCATAAAATTATTGAAATGTATTGTTAGTATTCTAAAATAATATTTTGTATAGGATATGATATGATTAACTCTCTGATATATAGGGCTACACTAAAATATTCAGAGAGATCAAAAGCTGCAATTATAATCTAATGGCTGCATTTTATTTTGCGTTAAGCCTTTTTAACTCTCTGCAAAACGCCTAAGAGTAATTTAAAAATCAATTAATCTATCTGTACATTTTTCAGTCCTTCTGTCTGTTGTGTGTTAACGTAGGCAAAGAATATTATAAGTTATTCGATACAACAATTACGTATAGTTGGAAAGTGTTACTAATCAATGCGTACTGCATGGTTTTTCTTTCTTGTTGACTTAGGATTGGGTCTGTCGGTCTGTCCATCCGTATGTCTGTCTGTGTGTCCATGCACTAACTCCCGAAAATATTCATGGAACTTCTTGAAACTGATATATATCATTGAAGTTCCTTATAACATGTTCCCTATTGAAAATGGAGTATGTACCTCTACTGGCTCGTATACAGGGACACTCGAAGGTATTCCAAAGCATTGTGTTCTATGGAAGGTACTTTCATAAACCATATTTTACTACCGTTACTTTACACATATCTTGATGAAATTGAAATATGTTATTCAACATTACTATCGAATGTTCCCCATTGAAAATGGAGTAAGTACCATCACTAGTCTGAATACAGGAAAACTCGAAATTATTCCCTAAAGCATTGCGTTCTAATGGAGGTATCTCTATAAACCAAACTGTAAAAACTTAATGATATCAAATCTTAATTATATTAAAATATGTTAGTCATATGCACTGAAGAATGCTTTCCATAGAACACAGTATGATTAGCGTTAGATTTACAGGGCTAAACAAAAAAATTCAGTTATACTAAGGGCTATTGAAAATTTGTTGGAATTGCAGTTTCGTTTACATTAAACGTTTTTATTACTTTCTAAATGTTTTTAACACTTTCCAACGAGTTTGAAAGTTTTTAATATCTTCGGTTTGTCAGTCTGTCCGTTTGTCTGCTGTCTGTGCGTTCGTCTGTTCGCACTATAATTCCCGTTATTATTTATGTAATTTCTTGAAACTGATACATATTATTAAAGTTTAGTATAGGATGTTCCCTACTGAAAATGAAGTGTGTACTTCCACTAGTTAGTACTCAGTGGCACCCGAAAATACTCCAAAGCATTGTGTTCTGTGAGAGGTATTTTTGTAAACTATATTTTATTATCGTTACTTTACACATACCTTAATGAAATTGAAATTTTATTCAAGTTCACTATCGGATTTTTCCTATTGAAAAAAGAGTAAATACCCTCACAGGTTTGTATAAAGGGACACCCGAAAGTACCTCAAAGCATTGCGTTTGATGAGAGGTATTACTATGAACTAAATTTTGATTCCTATATTTTACCAAATTTTAATGAAATTGAAATATGTTATTCTTATGCATAAAAGAGTGCTATCTACAGAATGTAGTATGATTAGCATTAGATTTACAGGGACACACAAAAATATCCAGCTACATTAAATGTTTTTATTGGAAATTTGCTGGAATTGTATTTTCGTTTACATTGAGCGATATAACAGTTTTTAACATTTTTAACACTTTCCAACAAGGTTGAAAAGTGTTAATGACTTCGGTTTGTCTGTCTGTCTGTCCGCGCTCTAACTCCCGTAAATATTTATGGAATTTCTTGAAATTAATATACGTTATTCAAGTTTACTATCGTTCTCTATTGAAAATGGAGTTTATACCTCTACTGGTTTGTGTACAGGAACACCCAAAAGCATTTCAAAGCATTGTGTTCTATGAGAGGTATTTCTATAAACAATATTTTCGTACCTTTACTGTAGAACAGGGCCCGAAATTTCAACTTAGATTACACTCGCTGAAATAAAAAAGTTACTCGCCACAAAATATGATTAACTTACTCTATTTTTTACGTATAAAGTGACCAGAATTTTTTATTGGAAAAAGAGGAGAAATTATTCATTGTCTTTTATTTTGTACGAAAATGGAAGACATTCAATTTTGTAAAAGATGTCATTTTAGAGGACACAAAATTGAATGAAAATGGTTATAAAAACCGGTTCAAAAGCTATTTTACACAAGTAGTGGAAACATTTTTATCTCAAATAATGAATTTGGATAGTGCGCCTTAATTTAAATTAATAATATACGGATACGAGAGGAAAAATCCCTAATTTTTATAGGTGTCACTAGACAATATAGATTATTATTATTATTATTTTCTTTTTTTTGTGGTACATTCATGCAGTTACATAAAATGTTAGTAGACACTTTTTTTATTAAAATTATAATCATAAATGAAAAAATAAATTTGGCAAATGGGAAAAATAATATTTATATTCGGCAGATGAAACGATTTGTTTTAACGAACAGTCATTCTTTATCAACAATTTCTAAACGTTCTCACATGTATAACCTAAATTAGTCTTAGTAGTTAATTAGATTTTAAAGTAGGTTTATAAAGTTGATTTTTTTCACATATCTTTATTTTGTTAATTAAACAGTCGCTTTGTGGGAGCGTTTTTGCCAGGAGGACATAAAATGAATTCAACTAACTTTTGCATATTTTTGTGGGGTGGTGGCAGTATTATCATTAAGGCCAATTGTTTGCACTAAGGCTCTAGGCCTGAGTAATAGAGTCCTCTGTGGGGTCTTTCTAAGAAGTTTTAGCCCATATTTACGCTAGTTTCGGTGATAACCACGGGAAACGCCTAACGGTTAACCCAACGAGATCGACCGGGTATCGAACCCAGCGCCTCACGTATACCAGTTTCGAGGACAGAACCTCTCGATTACTGGTGGGCCTATTTTTATGAGGAATATTATTCATGAAAAAGTGAGAACACGCGTCAACCCACCGCGTACCAACCGGAGCACCACTTTCTCAATGATTTCATGAAAATTCAATAGTGATTCCGTGATCTGGATCAAAGAACCATACAAATATAGGGAATATTTTTATTTTTTTTCTGATTCGAGTAATCTGAATAGACATAAACCATAATACACTTTGGCAAGTTTAATAGAAAGTTGTTCTTTTGCTAACCTAACGCAGAAAAAAGTTTGTGTTCACCGTTCGTCACAGCCAACAATCGACTGAGCTTCCCAGTTTTGTCAAATTTTTTAAATTAAGGACTAAATCTTTTTCATTTGAAAAAGAAGATAGAGGACGAAAAACATAAAAAAAGAGGACTTTTTAGTCCTTTAATGTTTTTTCCATTTAAGATGGCAGAGCGTTGAAAAAGAAGACTCTCCTCTTAAAATAAGGATGTCTGGTCACCATTCCTAAGATTAGTATTTTTTTTTACGTTTTTAAATCGATTTTTTTTTTTTTTGAAGCACCGTATACTGTAAGAATTCCATGTACATTTAGACCGAAATTTTACTCGCCACAGTAAAATTTCCACTCGCCAATGGCGAGCTAGCTAGCGGAAATTTCGCGCCCTGCTGTAGACATATCTTAATGAAATTGAAATATGTTATTCAAATTCCCTATTAGATGTTTCCTGTATAAAATGGAGGAAATACCACCACCGATTTATATACAGGGACACTCAAAAGTATTCCAAAGCATTGCGTTCTATTAGAGATATTTCTCTAAATAATTTTAATAACTTTACTTTCCACGAAGTTTTAGGAAATTGAAATATGTTATTTATATCCACAAAAAAATGCTTTGCATAGAATATAGCATAATTAGCATTAGATTTACAGGGTGACACAAAAATATCCATTTATATTAAGAGCTATTAGTAAAAAAATACTAAAATTGTACTTTCGTTTACACTAAGCGTTTTTAACACTTTCTAACATTTTTAAGACTGAATATGATTTCAGTTTGTGTATCTATCCATCTGTCTGTCCGTCTGTCTGTCCGCGCTCTAACTCCTGTAAATATTTATGGAATTTCTCGAAACTGATATATTTTATTGATGTTCACTATCGGATGTTCCATATTGAAAATGAAGTGAATATCTCTTCTGGTTTGTGTACAGGGACACCCAAAAGCATTCGAAAGCATTGTGTTCTATGAGTGTTATTTTTATAAATATTATCCCTATAGAATGTTCCCCATTTAAAATGACATTAATAGGTCCTGTGCAACTAGTTTGTTTACAGGGACAACAACAACAACAACAACAACAACAAAAAATGCCAATGCATTACGGTTTAGGACAGAATTTTTTGAAAGTTATATTTAAAAGCCTTTCTACTGTAAAAATCATAAAAATATTGAAATGTATTGTTAATATTCTAAAATAATGTTTTTTATAGAATATGATATGATTAACTTTCTGATTTAAAGGGCTACACTGAAATATTCAGAGAGATCAAAAGCTGTAATTATAATTTAATGGCTGCATTTTATTTTGCGTTATGCCTTTTTAACTCTTTCCAAAATGCCTAAGAGTAATTTTAAAATCAATTAGTCTATCTGTATATTTTTCAGTCCTTCTGTCTGTTGTGTGATAACGTAGGCAAAGAATATTAAAAGTTATTCGATACAACAATTACGTACAGTTGGAAAGTGTTACTAATCAATGGTACTGCATGATTTTTCTTTCTTGTTTAAGTCTTAACGTGTTTTCAATTTCTGTATCCATGTGCCCGAATCTCCATTTGTCTATTTGTCCGTGTACCGCACTTAGCGTCCGGAAATATTTTCTGAATTTTTAAAATATATATATACTAGCAGACCCGGCCACGCGTTGCTGTGACTAAGTTATACGTTGAATTATATGGCTGTAAACTATTTAGTACAGTCAAATTATTATTTACGAACAAAGACGAAAACGTTGTAGCCGATGTAAAAACCCACAGGGTTGAGATTTGAAACTTAGGTCAAAATTTGGAAGCGATTGATAAAAATTTTCGTAGTGTTGATATTAAGCACAAATTAATTTTATTGTAGGGTCCTATAAATTTTAATGGAGAAGTGATATATATTATTTCTGATGCTACTTTGGATAAAATTGCTAAAATGACTAATATATAAATTAAATTCTATTAAAATTCTATTAAAATAAAAGTATAAAAGAAACAGACGAATTTAAAATCAATTTTTATGGAGGAGTGAAATATAATATGTGCTATAATGGATAATTTTACTATAAAATGACATCATCATTTTAAATATTTTAAAGAGGGCAACAGCTGTAGTTATAAAAAGGAAAACAATAAGCACGGAGTAATATTAATAGGAGTTGAAGGTCCAATGGAAGAAAGCTACGAAACTGTGATCTAAATTTTTGGTAAATATTGGGGGCGCCACTTGTCATTCCTCCCTACTTCGGCGCGGATATACTGTTGTTTTCAATAGAATTTTGCTGAAGTACATTTAAATTTTTTTATTTTAAGCAATTTAATTTGTTTGTAAGTTCTTAAAACTGCATAATTCAGATGTTTCAAATAAATGCTTCGTTCCTAGTTGTAAAACAGGCTATGATAGTGATAAGAAAAACAAAAAAAAAGCCCTAGGAGAAAAATAAAGTCCGAGTTCGTGTTTTCTGCACCTAAAGTAAGTTTATTTTTTTTCTTTACAAAATTTCATCCATTCTCCTTCCTCCCAATTGTCTGTTTTAGCTAGCTTCGGTTCATAAGAATCGTCATTTTTTAAAAGCTTTTTTTCAAAGTAAAATTAGTATAAAATGGCTCTTAAAAAAAACATGTTGGTTAGAACACTCTATTTAATGAAATTTGCTTTCAATCGAAATTTTTTCAGCTTGATATTATTTTTAAAAAAATAATTAAAACGAGACATTTCCCCATTGAATAGCATTGCGGAAGCTGGAGAGAAGGAAGGATTGCACGCTGGCGCCATCTGTAAACATTAGAAAACAACATCACAAAATTTCAGCGTTACCTTCTTCTCCTGTCTTTTTACTCCGTGACAATAAGGCTAAACCAGAAAAATAAGTAAATTTAATAAATATTTTAAAACTTTAAAATTGGAAATCTTGTGAAATATTGGACATTTAAAGTAAATACATGTATCATTTTAAATAGAAAAATATTTTGGAAAAGTTTAGTGTATTTTAACGAAGTGATGAGAAGTTTTTGAGTATGTTAAAATTTTAATAGTAAATTCAAGTTAATAAAGATGGGAAACATTGAGGATTAAGATAAAAATAATTATAAGATAAAAAAAAAAAAAAAAAAAAAAAAACTTTTTATATACCATGTTTTTAAATTTTAATATACTAATAATATACTAATTAAAAGGAAAATGATAAATATTCTATCATAGTTTGAAGTCAAATTTGTTTTCAAATGTCTAAATAAAATATCTGATGTAAGATACTAATATTTTGCAGCGGAATAGATTTCATTTCTGTCATCCTTGGCGGAAAAAAATGAATATCGCCAAATTATCTGGCGAAAATATTTAATTCCTTTCAAAAATCATGGTTATTTTAACAACTTATATTAAAAGAGTAATGAATAATATGAAACAATATTTCGTACAATACATATTACATGTCATACATACGTACAATGAATAATACATATTACTTTCGTACAATGCATACATCTGGCATGTATATTTTCGTGTTACGCTTTTGATCGCCAAATAATAATAATAATAATAATAAAAAGCCAAGGGCGACAGAGTTTTGAAATTTAAAATTAAAATTTTGTCAATTTGACAGCAAAATAATTCAATCTAACACTCGCGATAACTAATACATATCTATACCCAAATATAAGGATTAAAATCGGGAAATAAATTTCCTCGATTTTTAATAATTTCTCACAAAAAATCCAGTGGGCAATTAACATAGGAAATCTTTTTCTTGGCTGCACAGACGGTCAGTGAGTCACACTTCGCTTGCGTATAGAACTCATAGATATAGTATAGCATATATAGAATAGAGTGATCATTGGGGAGAAAAAAGTTATTCCTTTTCATTTGGGAAAAGAAGACGTTTTTACCAAAATATGGCCGTCTTTCCCCGAGTGAATACACACGGGAATACATACTAATATTTTAGCAAATAAAATTTATGAATAATTTATTTGCTAAAGGGGAATGGAAAACTCCAGATACAGTTTCAAATTCATATTTCTTTCTTTCTTTTCTTTTTTTTTTTTTTTTTTTTTTCTTCAATACCACTTAATGGCTGTTTCCAAAGCTTTTATTTAGTTTTTTTTTTTCGGCATCAAAAATCTTTGTACGATAACATGGGGATGAGAGATCTATATATATTACTATATCTATGATAGAACTACATTAGCATTTTATCAATGTGTATAAAATCTTTAAATTGATTATGACGTCAATTTTCGTGAGATGCATAATTTAACTTTTTATAATTTTTTAACGTTCACGTTTGATTAAATGTATTTATTTTTATGTCGAAAGAAAATGAACTCGTATTTTTTTTTTTTTTTTTTTTTTTTTGGCAACAATTAAATTAATGGAACTCACAGATATTTTGGAGCAACTTTAATAAAGGTCTATAATTAACAAATAATTGCAATAAAACAATATTGTGACAGTAAATTGAGATAAAAACTATCCTATCTCTCAAGTTGGACCAAACTGCACACAGTGTGCAAAATTTCATTAAAATCGGTTCCTTAGTTTAGGAGTTTACCCCGGACAAACATCGTGACACGTAATTTATATATATATACAGATATATGTTGTTCATATTCACTATTGAATGTTCCCAAATTAAAAGGGCATTAATAGGTACTGTGCAACATGTTTATGTACAGGAACGCGCAAAAAATGCCAATGCGTTGCATTTTAGGACATACATTTTAATAATTTACATTTAAAGAACTTTCATACTGTACTTTCAACTGTAAAATCATAAAGAAATTGGCATTTACTAAAATTTGCTAAAATAATGTTTTGTATAAAATATGATTTTGTTAACCTTCAAATTTACAGGGCGACACTGAAATTTTCAGATAGATTAAGGGCTGGAATTACAATCGAAGGGCGACGGTTTCTTTTGTGTTAAGCATTTTTAACACTTTCAAACAATGTTTAAGAATGATTAGAAATTCAATTAGTCTGTCTGTATGCCTTTCAGAACTACTGTTTGTTTGTTGTGTGATAACGTAGGTACAGAACTTTCAAAGTTACAAGACACAACAATTACGTGCAGTTGGAAAGTGTTAATAATCATTGCGTAATGCATGATTTTTCGTTCTTTTTTTATAGTTTATAAAATACTTAATACCACATAACTATTTCAAGATAAAATGTTGTGTAACTCTATGTGAAACTCTGCCTTTAACAGTGTATGTAATTCTTCCTTTTTTTTAACAGTGTGTGGAACTTTGTGTGTAACACTGCTGTTTGTTAACAGTGTGTAACTCTTTTTTTTTTTTAACAGTGTGTGTGTGTAATTCTGTGTGTATTGCTGAACTTTTCTAACAGTGTACGTAACGCTATGTGAAACTGACACTGTGTGTGCAACCCTGTATGCAATTAACAGTGTGTGTGTAGCTCTTCTTTCTTATTAACAGTGTGTGTAACTCCATGTGTAATTTTGTTTTTTATTAACAGTTTTTTTTTAACATCGTGTGTGTAACACTGTGTGTATCGCTGATTTTTAGCAAACAGCGTGTGTAATTTTACTTATGTGTAACTAACAGTGTGTGTAACCCTGTATATAATTAACAGTGCGTGTGTAACTCACTGTGTAACTATGCCTTCTTTTTAACTGCGTGTGTGTGTAAGCCCGCCTTCTTATTAACAGTGTATGTAACTCTGTATAATTCCGCATTTTTATTAACAGTGTGTGTAACTCCGTATGTAAATCTCTTTTTTTTTTTTTGACAATGTGTGTAACTCTGTGTGTACCGCTGATTTTTTGCTAACAGTGTGTATGTAGCTCTGTGTGTAACTCTGAATTTTTATTAACAGTTTGTATGTAATTGTGTGTGTAACTTTGCCTTTTTATAACAGAGTGTGTAACTCCGTGTTTAACTCTTCTTTTCTGAACTGTGTATGTGTAACTCTGATTCCATGAATATTTACGCGGGAGAGAGAGCACGGACAGACAGTCAGACAAACCTAAGTCATTAACACTTTTCAACTTTGTTGGAAAGTGTTAAAAACATTTAGAAAGTGATAAAAACGCTTATTGTAAACGGAAATGCAATTCAAGCAATTTTCCAACAATACCTCTTAATGTATCTGAATATTTTTGTATGGCCCTGTAAACATAATACTAATAATATTGTATCTTATGAAAGGCATTCTTTTGTGCATATGAATAATATATATATATATATATTTTTTTTACGACTTGTGCAAAGTAAAATCAATAAAATTTGGTGCTTAGAAATACCTTCCATAGAACGCAATGCTTTTAAATACGTTCGGATGTCTCTGTATACAAACCAGTGATGGTATTTACTTCAATTTACATGGGGAACATCCGGCAGTGGACTTAAGTGATATATTTCAATTTCATTAAGATTTGTTTAAAGTAAACATATCAAAATACGGTTTATAGAAATATCTATCATGGAACACAGTGCTTTGGAAAATTTTGGGTGTCCCTGTAGACAAATCAGAAGAGGAATCCCCTCCATTTTTAATAGGGGACATCCGATATTGAATTTGAATACGATATATCAGCTTCAAGAAATTTCATGAAAATTTACAGGAGTTCGACTGCGGACAGACAGACACACCGAAGTCATTGACACTTTTCAACCTTGCTGGAAAGTGTTAAAAAAAGAACAAAAAATCATGCAGTACGCACTGGTTATTAATACTCTCCAATTGTACGTGCTTGTTGTATCGTATAACTTTCAATATTCTTTGCCTGCATTATCAAACGAAGGAGAGAAGCATAGAAAAATATACAGATTGACTAATTCAATTTAAAACCGCTCTCAGACATCGTTGAAGAGCGTTAAATAGGCTTAATGCAAAAGAAAATCCAGCCGTTAGATTATAACTGCTGCCCTTAATGTATTTGAATGTTTTAGTGTAGTCCCGTAAATCTGAAGGTTGATCATATCATATTCTATACAAAACATTATTTTAGAATATTAAAATACATTTCAATTTATTTATGATTTTTACAGTAGAAAGTTATTTAGATGTGATTTATAAAAATGTCTGTCCTAAAACGCATAGCATTGGAAGTTCCCTGTACACAAACACGTTGTGTAGGACATATTAATGGCATTTTAAATAGGAAACATTCCATAGTGAACTTTAATAACATATATCAATTTTTCAAAATTCTGAAAATATTTAAGAACTCTCGGGACGAGAGCCAGATAGAAAGACAGACAATCGGACAGAAAGATAACCAAATTAAAATCATATTCACGCTTAAAAATTGTTAGAAAGTGTTAAAAATGCTTCTTGTAAAAGGAAATGCAATTACAGCAAATTTTTATTAATAGCTCATAATGTAACTTAATATTTTTATGTGGCCCTGTAAGATTAATACTAAGCATACTGTATTTATAAAAAGCATTCCTTTTTGCATATGAATAACATATTTCAATTTCATTAAGATTTGTGCAAAGTAAAGTTATTAAAATTTCGTTTGCAGAAATACCTCTCATACAACGCAATACTTGCAAGTCTCCCTGTATACAAACCAGTGGTAATATTTTCTCCATTTCACATAGGAAACATCCGATAGCGAACTTGAATAACATATTTCAATTTCATTGAGCTTTGTGTAAAGTAACGGTATTAAAATATGGTTTATAGAAATGCATCTAATAGAAAAAAAAAATAGTTTGCAGTACTTTCCGATGCCCCTGTACACAAACCAGTTGAGGTATTCACTCCATTTTTAATAGGGGACATCCGATAGTGAACTTGAAAAACATATATTAGTTTCAAGATATTCCATAAATATTTACCGGAGTTAGAGTGGCGAAAGACAGACAAATGGACAGATACACAGATACACAAATTAAAATTATATTCACACTTAAAAATTGTTAGAAAATGTTAAAAACGCTTAATGTAAACGAAAGTGCAATTCCAGCAAATATTTATTAATAGCTTTTTATGTATCTGAATATTTTTGTGTTGCTCTGTAAATCTAATACTAAACATACTATATTCTATAGAAAGCAGTCTTCTGTGCATATGAATAACACATTTCAGTTTCATTAATCCTTGTGGAAAGTAAAGTTATCAAAATTTGGTTTATAGAAATACTTCTCATATAACGCAATGCTTTGGTATGCTTTCAAGTGTCTCTGTGCCCAAACCAGTGGTGGTATTTACTCCATTTAATATATAAAACATCCGATAGTGAACTTGAATGGCATTTCTCAATTTCATTAAGGTTTGTGTACAGTAAAGGTATTAAAATATGGTTTATAGAAATATCTCTCATAGAACACAATGCTTTGTAAAAGGTTTGGGTGCCTTTGTACGCAAACCAGAGAGATAGTAACTCCTTTTTCAATAGGGAACATCCGATAGTGAACTTAAATAACATATATCAGTTTCAAGAAATTACATAAATATTTACTGGAGTTAGAGCGCGGACTGACGAACAGACAGATACTTAAATTGAAATCATATTCACAGAGGAAAATTGTTAGACAATGTTAAAAACGCTTAATGTAAACGAAATTGCAATTCTAGCAAATTTTTATTAACAGCTCTTAATGTAACTGAATATTTTTTTATGGCCCTGTAAATCTAATGCTAATCATGCTATATTCTATGCAAAGCATTCTTTTGTGCATATGAATAACATATTTCAATTTCATTAAACTTTGTGGAAAGTAAAGTTATTAAAATTTGGTTTATAGAAATACCTCTCGTTGAACGCAATGCTTTGGAGTACTTTCGAGTGTCCCTGTGTACAAACTAGTGGTGGTATTTATTCCATTTTATATATGAAACATCCGATAGTGAACTTGAATAACATGATTCAATTTCACTAAGATTTGTATACAGTTAAGGTATTAAATATGGCTTACAGCAATACCTCTCATAGAACACAGTGCTGGAATACTTTCGGGTGTCCCTACAGGAGTTAGAGCGCGGACAGACAGACGGATAGAGGGACAGACAAGCCTAAGTCACTTTTAAATCTTGTTGGAAAGTGTTAAAAAGGAAAAAATGCTTAAACTTCCCTTAATATATCAACTGTAAAACTCTCCGCATTTAAGGGATAAAATTTGTCGCATTTAGGAAAATGGTGTAAACAGACCCTTAAATGCGATAAAAATTTTAAGCCCCTCTTTTAAAAAAAATGTAGTATTTTTTTAAATTTTCTTCTGGTAGGTATAAAGGGTATTCAAGCACATGACGTAACAGTGGTTATTTGACCTTGAAAGATGAAAGGATAAAAATTACAGTTACTATTTGAAAATATTTCATCGCAATGAGGAAAAGATGGGGGAAAGCCATAATGAACAATGTTTATAGCAAATGAAAATTCTACTATAAAAAACGTTTAAAATTTAATGAAAAGTTTCGCGAACCATTCTTGAAATGTGTATGTTCCATTATGATTTATAAGTTTGTTATTTAAGCATTTAGATTTTCAGTAGAAGAACTTTGTCGCATTTATGGGTTATCGCATTTAGGCAAATCGACCTTAAATGAATAATTTGTAGAAAAGTGAAGGTTTAAAGCTTCGCATTTCCTTTTGTTTCATAAAAATTCAGTATTAAAAATAGTTTTTAGCTGAAAGTAAAATAATAAACAAGTTTTATTATTTTACTTTTTGCTAAAAGCAATTAAAAAGTCGAAGATCCCATACAAACTGTACGTAACGTTCGATTTGATATTTTATGCCACTAGAATTTAAAAAGTTGAATGCACAAGTAACATTTTTTTCGCCATAACGATTAATAGATAGAATTTTTGATAAATTTACACTTTTTTTAGCCAAAACAGCTAAAAATTTGCATTTTTGCTTGACGCTTGCCATTTCAAATATCGGAAAATAAAATGATATCAAAGATCGTCATATAAGGTGAGCGACCGTCCTCGAATCATGAGGACAGTACTCGAATTTCGACCTATGTCCTCATCAAGTTGAAAATCATTTGAGGACAAATGTTCCCAAATTTACACATTTGTCCTTAAATATCCTCAAATTTAAGCATAATTTAGCTCTTTTCTCTTATGGCTTTTCAATTTGAGGACGCTCAATTTGTCCTCAAATTGGGTTTCAAAAATTTGGTCGCCTTAATCATAAAAAAAAAAAAAAATCAAAAATTTAAAAGCAAACATTCATATATCCGCGTTTGTAATGATCGATAGATGGCGCTCTCTGAACACTGCAGTTGTTAGTAAATATAACAGCCACGTGTAATTACTATTCTTTCTCCGCCATTTCATCATGGAAAGTCGATTGCATAATATGAGGATATGCAGTGGTGTGATAATTTCACCTTAGCCCACCAGAGGGCGAGCATTTCATTACAATCGCGGATTAGCACTTCCACATGTATCATTCAATTTGAGGACGCCCAATTTGTCCTCGAATGGGCTCTTCCCAGCATCGTCTGCTCAATCACGTGATAGAGGAAAACGAATAAACGAATTCTGAGAATCGAATTCAATTAAATATTGTTCTTAAGAACAAAAATTTTAATATTTAATATAAAATAAAATAAAAGTAATATTGTGCATTTGTAAACAGTAGAATAATTGTATTTGTAAATTTAATAATTTTTAAAAAACATTTTATGTGTTTATTTATTTTTACTTATAAGAATCGATTTTTGTATATTGTAGTGTAACTGTGACATTAACTGATCTAGCAATAAATAATAGCTTGTTCTTGTGGAATGTTTACGGATTATAAAATGTTTTCATTTAATTGAATTGCATAAAGGTGTTACAACAAGTTAATTAACTTAGTTACTGGTCTAAATGGATTTACGTAGTACGATATTGCACTGTCACTGATTTAAGTACCAAAAATCAGAGTATTTAAACATGGTCCTCATGAACATCAATAACAGGTATAAACTAAATGATGATTGTAAATGTATACAGCAAACGAAAGATGATGAATAATGATATAAAATGGATTAAAAATGATGATGTATAAAAAATAACACAGTTTAAATACGATTGATCAAAAATAAGAATAGAAAATATGTTATTTTAGCAATCGCTCTAGATTAACAAGACTTCGTCTGCTATTTGTTTTTCATCTATCATGTGACCTCTGACGTCAGGTGGGAAGAGCCCATTGGGTTTCAAAAATTTGGTCGCTTTAATCATACAAAAAAATCTAAAATTTAAAAGCAAGCATTCATATGTTTGAAAAGCAAACATTCATATAGCACTTCCACATGTATCCTGAATGCTATGGGCGTGTTCAGTAGAGCGCCCGATCCACGACCGGTCGAAAGATTCCGAGCCAAAGCGTTCAGTGGTGTCGACCGATCGAGAGCGATCCAGAGTCACATCGTTCAGTGGAATGGACCGATCTCGACCGGTCGTGGATCAGAAAGCCCAGAAAAATTTCTTGATCCATTGGGTCACGTGATGGATCAAATGCGCAATAGGTTGAAAATCAGGCTCTGATTGACATTACGCAGTGAAAACCTGAACAATGAACACCTGTTTTTGACAATGATTGTTTATTTGTTTGATTAGCTGAGAATTAATACAGATGTACCTATTTATATGCATTGTTTGTGCTGTAGAAAATAAGGTAAGTAATTCCATAAAATGCTAAACTATATTATGTTTATTTATTTATTGTGTAAAAAAGATTTTTTACGTAATAACGATTTTCGATACGTAATTTTTTTTATTGATGAACGTAACATTCAAACATAAAATTAAAACAAAAATTTACACAATTTTAATTGAAACAAAAAAAAATATATATATATTTTTTTTTAATTCGGACGCTATCATATTTTGTTAATTTAATATATAAAAATAAGCTGGGAAGAATTATATTTCTTTTTTTTTTTCAGACAAAGCTTTTCATTCATGCGATTGTTTTTTGTTTACAAATAGAAAAGTTTGTAAACGATTGTATTTTTTACCTTTAAAACAATAAGTTAACTATAAGTAAATAAATTAAAATCCTTCCACATATTTTTAATTTAGGTAAAAATAAGTTTAAGATGTCAATTATTAAATTTAATAAACCAAACAGACTGTAAAAAAAGTAGCTATAAAATTATGCAGTGTTGTTTGCATTGCTAGTTTATTTTAATATTCAGTCGGTAATAAGAGAAAAAGCTCTTTATATTGATTCATAAATCGAAGAAGAAAGTAAGATTATTTTTTATTTAAATCCATTACTGAACAGCATATTTCATATTTTATATAATTTATTATTTTTTTTTTTTTCAAAAACGTTTTTGTTGTACATTTCTGTTCATAATAAAATTCGAAGAGAAAGAAAGGTGTTTTAAGTGCTCATTTAAGATAAATCTACTCTGCTCCTTTAAAAATAAATGTAACGTAACATTCTTAACATTTTCATGATTAAAATTTATACGTGAATTTAGAGAAATCATAACCAAAGTAATGTATATTAGTAATTTGTCAGTACAATCAATTAATAGCTTCTTATTTTTTGTTAGCAGAGTACAGAATTCTACATTAATAAGAAAGAAGTAAAACTGTTATTACATAAAGGGAGGCATACTATTGTAACAATCGCAGCTATCGTAGATCACAAGTCGGATCGTAGTCGTAATTTTGATACAAATGTAACGCCATCGGCCATATTGGATCGTAAAGTTGTGATTGTTGACATAAAAATTTGCGACTGCCTGCGCTCTCCCGTAAGCTCTCACAAGCCTCTCACAAGTAAGATGGAGGATATTAAGGTTGATCAATGAGAAATAAAATATTTATTTATTTATTTATTTTTGTGTGTGGAGTGTTATTATTGATACAGAAAGTGAAATTAAAACCTTTGTATAATTTTTAAATGACAAGATTTACTTCATTAAACGTGATATCGCACAAACAAGAAAACGTCCAATATTGTTCATTTATGATTCATTATTTAAAAAATCGAAGTAAATTGTATAATAATGTGAGATGAACAGCATATTTCTGATTTTTTATAATAATAATAATAATAATTACTATTATTATTAACTGTATGTATATTATTTTGTATCGTTTGTTCCTTGTTAAAAAAGTCAAACTATATTTTTACACTAATGGTACTGAATGCGTTAAGTACTCCTTAAATATCATTCACAGGTATAAATGAATTCTTTTAGTAATACATATATGATAGACTTATTAATAAGTCTTTCCTAGCCATTCTTTCTGCAGACAAGTAGGAAGTTTTAGTGATTTTGCATGTTAAGTAGTTTGACCCCTAATTTATCACAGAAGTCATTAAATAATATATAGCAGCTTGATACAACTACAAACCTAAATTCTAAATTGATTTTCATCAAAATTATTTAAATTGTAGAGTTAAAATTCTTATTATGAAAAAGAAAAACTCTATACGTGGGGAATTAATTTTGTATCTAAAAGTAGATTATGAGAGAGTTACTTTCTAGAACTTTTAAGCTGTTGATGAAATGCTAAAATTCATTAATGTAATTTTTTTTATTCACAAAATTTATATACAGTCTCTTATTTATAAGATTATTGTAACTCCTACATTCTGAGATATTTTAACTCCTACAATATTTTAAGCATTAAAATTCAGAAATATTCTTTAAAGTTTCAACTTTCGAAATTTAGGTATATACTATACATTATGTTTACTTTAATTTTTATATTGAATTGAAACATTTATGTTTAATAGTTTCAATGTAAGTAATGATTTAAAAGCATGGGATAATTTGGGTACACATTGCATTTTATTAATTAGGGAATGAAAAATAATCATTTTATACTCCTGCATCATCGTTACCTAAGGTTGTATATGCTGAAAATATGCTTGCAATACTGATATTGACAGGAGTTTTCTTTTCTAACGATAGCAATGTAAACATATCCATATATTATTAATTTAAATTACGGTATACTGATTCAAATTCATCATTTGAGATAAAAATGTTTCCACCACTTGTGCAAAGTAGCTTTTGAATTGGTTTTTATAATCATTTTCATTCAATTTTGTGTCCTCTAAAATGACCTCTTTTTCAAAATTGAATGTTTTGAATAAAAGACATTGCATATTTTCTCCTCTCTTACCAATAAAAAATTCTGGTTACCTTATACGTAAAAAATAGAGTAAGATAATCATATTTTGTGGCGAGTAGTTTTTTTTTTTTCAATGAGTATAATATAAGTTGAAATTTTGGGCTCTGATACTGCTATCCCACTTAAATTTTAAAACACTTTATTATGAAAGGTGCTACATTGAGTAAGAAAATGTTACATAATTTTTTTTTTTTTCTAATTAAATGTTCATGTAATGCAGAGTTAAATAAATGCTTTGCTTAGTAGGGGATCTAATAATATCTTATGTGTTTAAATTTTGAGTTATTTTTGAAATAGTTCTGGGTTATTCTTTTATAGATAAAATAATTTATTGTGCTTTAAGTTACATTGAAATTAAAAGGTTTGTAATCCAGCTATCTCACTGTTTGAATTAATTAATAAATTGCTTAATTTAAGATTTTAAATAGTGTTTTTTTTTTTATGATTTAAGGAGAGGTGGGGGGGGGGGGGGAGAGATGAATTTTCTTGCTGTTAATTTAGATTTTTTATTTTTTTTTTTACTTGTTGCATTGGAATTTTAAAAGACAACTTGTTGTTACAATACACTTTTAAAGCAAAAAAAAAAAAAAAAAAAGTCAAATAAATTTGGGTTTTGCTTTGTATAGAGGGCACGCATAATTTTGATTTACTTATTGGTGAATTGATTCACAAGAGTTGTTTTTCACTTTTAACATTTTGAACTTTGTGTGTAAAATGATTTTTTTTTTTTTTTTTTTGGGGGGGGGGGACACTGCTCTGCAAAAAGAAAAAAAAATTCGAGATCTGATACCATTCTTGCTCAACTTATGTGAAATGATCTCCTGAATTCGAATGTGACTCCCATTTTGCCTAGTCACCCACCGTTTTCTAGATACACCACCTCCTCTCTGAATTTTTTTCCCTGTTTGATAATTGTATGACCATGAATTTGATTTGAAGAATTAAAAATAATTTAACACCTAAAAGCAAAAAAATATAAAGTTTAATAACAGATTAAAAAAATATACGATATGTAATGCATAATTTCAGTTTCCTCCCCAAAATTTTTCCCTTGTCGCAAATGTCAATGTTTTAGAATTTTCCAACTCTGTAACCCCTCAGAAGGCATTTAATGGTTAAAATAATCCTCTCCCCTCCTAGAAATCAAATTCATAGCCATAAAATCACTAAAAAATGATAAATAATAGGGGGCCATTCCTAAAAAACGGTGGGTGATAGGGCAAAATGGGCATCATATTCGGATTCAGGAGGTCATTTTATATAAGAATATACTGAAATGGTGTCAGAGGCAACTTTCATGCTGATCAGTTTAATGGAACTAGCTGTTTTTGTTTAAAAATGCATCCAATTTTAAAAGAGTCTTTTTCTGCATCACAATCACATCTTTTGCACCATAATATTTGCATATTTTAGAATCCAAGTGGCTTCAAGAATGACACATAATCCTTTAATTTAAGTGTTATAATTGCCATTTGGTACTTTCATATTAATCGCATGCTGTTGCTGGCAATTTATACTTTAGTATTAACTTGGCTCGTGAAATACGGTCACCTGGTTACCATAGCCAACCAGTATATTTTAACTGGCAACATGGTTTTCAACTTTGAAACTTAATTACAAAAAAAAAAAAAAAAAAAAATTGATGAAAAAATTGGTTTTAGATTCGGGCTCTGATTCCACTCACGATATAAGCAAACTCTCAGCGTTTTCATTCTCACTTCTCTTACCACATTTTGAGACACCGTGTTAAATCAATACACTATTAGGAAAGTTACACCACTTTTCTCCATATATATTTCACAACTTGGTGTTAAATTGCTGAGCCATTTTAGGGAATTGGTCTAGACAGCTCCTCGTTTGCATGTGCTTTGCAACCAGGAGCTGAATCGTTGTGCTGGTGTAATGATATATTGATAGTGATAGTGTATTAATTTAGTGAAATTATTAAAACTGTTATTTGTATAACTTAAATAGTTATATTACTGTTATTAATAAACTCATTATTTAAATGTATTTCAAGTTAAAACGTCTAATAAAATTTACGACATATCACTTTAAAAAATTTTTTTGGAAAAATGCTTACAAATAGAAATACTATATATGACATCACTTTCTACAATGTACTGTCAGTGTGACGTCAAACTGACTCCAAAAAAACAAGCTATCTTTATTTTCTATATCGTTTAATACTTGGACTACATGTTATCTGACCCGCCCGGGCCCATGATAATAACCTTAAATTTGTATGGTATCTTTAACTCTATTTTGTTTGAATTTCTATTTTTAAATAAAAGCATCACGAAAAAAATAATCATCTGTAACAAAAAAATTATCTCAAACCGAACGGAACAAGGGCTCGTAAACCCGATGCCTGCAGCAGCTTATACGTGGGCTGCTAATAACATGAAAAATTCTCAAAAATTAACCTTGAACCGAATGAGCCTCTGACTCGTGTTTCCGCTGCCTGTGGCTGTGGCAGTGTATAGCTGGCATGCTATGCACACGCTGCAAAATCCACTTTTCTCCACCAGGGGCCGCAATAAAACAAACCACCAATCTCCACAAACCACCAATTGCCTTGAATTTCCAAGACCTTTCAAATAAGGTGTCACATGATGTTATCAACTGCAAAATCTTTTAGTTGCACTTTCCACCGCCAGGGGGCACAATCTGTTCTGTATGAACATCACCAATGGTCAGAAAATATCAAGACCTTTAAAATAAGGTGTAACATGATAGGGTTTACTACGAAATCATTTAGTTCCACTGTTCACCACCAGGGGCACACTATATTGTATATAAACATCTCCAATCAACATGAAATTTCAAGACCTTTGTCACCAATCTCCTTCAATTTCCAAGACCTTTCAAATAAGGTGTCAAGTACAAAATCCTTTAGTTGCACTTTCCACCGCCAGAGGGTACAGTGTGTTCTCTATGAACATCACCAACAGTCAGGAAATACCAAGACCTTTAAAATAAGGTGTAACATGACAGGACCTACTACAAAATCACCTAGTTCCATTTTTCACCACCAGGAGGCACACTATATTGTATTCAAACATATCCAATCAACATGAAATTTCAAGAGCTTTAAAATGAAGTGCTACAAGTGTGGGTCTAGACCGGATTTTCCTCTCAAACTAATCCCCCCCCCCCCGGAAAATTTATATTTTTTATTCGAGTCTAGTCCCCCCCTATGTACAATTTCTTCACCGTGAAGTAATTTGGAACTGAGTTAACTCACAAACATGCTTTTAACCTCTGCCCCCCCCAGGGGGTGACCATTCGACTTTTTATATATTTCTCTTTTAATGATATATCTACAGACCAAGACATTTTTTTAGACTCCTCAACCAAATTTTTACACCTAGCCATTCTCTCAATTTAGTGGATACAGATAAAACACGTTACAAATTAATATATAGATAATTGAAATTTCATTTAGAAAGATTGGAGTGTAAGGCTGATTTTTTATACAAACTATGTAAAAAATACCGGAGCCGGGAATCAAGCCCGGGTTATCTGCTTCCAGTGAGCTACCCAGGCTGATAACCAGCTCGGCATTTCTCACATAATATCCATTGGCAAGGTCACCGAGTCTGCAAACACAGATATAACAAGTGAAAATATTTTTCATAGCACAACTCCATTAAACCACAAATTTTCCAATTAGAAATTACTAGCTGGAACCCATCGAATTCAAAAGTTATTTTATTGACTGTAATGTTTCAAACATTGTTGCATCATTATTTAAATGTATTTCAAGTTAAAACATCTAAGTTATGACATTTCACTTACAAAAAGAAATTTGGAAAAATTCTTATAAATAGAAATGAACCTTAAATATGTATGATTTCATATCTTTAACTCGATTTTATTCAAATTTCTGTTTTTAAATGAAAGCATCACGAAAAAATAATCAGCTGTAACAAAAAAATTACCTCAAAGCGAACAATACTCTGCCTTGTGACCCAGGTGCCAGCAGCAGTGCACACACGGGCCGTTACTAACATAAAAAATTCCCAAAAATTAACCTGGAACTGAACGAACCCACCCGGCGTTGACCAGGCCCATGATAATAACCTTAAATTTCTATGATTTCATATGTTTAACTCGATTTTGTTTGAATTTCTATCTTTAAATGAAAGCATCGCGAAAAAAATAATCATCTGTAACAAAAAAAATTACCTCAAACCGAACACAACTTGGGACCATGGTGCCTGCGGCAGCGTATATGCAAGCCGCTAATAACATGAAAAAATTCTCAAAAATTAACCTTGAACTGAACGAACCTTTGACTCATGTTTCCGCTACCAGTGGCTGCAAAATGCTATGCAAAATTCACTTTCTTCCACCAGGGGGCGTAGTATGTTGTATACGAACATCACCAGTTGCCTTAAATTTCCAAGACCTTCCGAATAAGGTGTAACATGGTGGTGTCAACTGCAAAATCCTTTAGTTGAGCTTTCCACCGCCAGAGGGCACAGTGTGTTCTGTACGAACATCACCAATGGTCAGGAAATACTAAGACCTTTAAAATAAGGTGTAACATATTGTGGTCTACTACAAAATCACCCAGTTCCATTTTTCACCACCAGGGGGCACACTATATTGTATACAAACATCCCCAATCTACCCGAAATTTCAAGTCCTTTAAAATGTGGGGCTACATGTGTGTCTAAAAGGGATTTCCCTCTTAAACTAATTCCCCCCCCCCCCAAAATCTACTTTTCCTCTTTAAAATCGAAAATTCCAAAATCACAGAAATTGATTTTATAGTATTCGAGTCTAGTCCCCCCATGTACAACTTCTTCACCGTGAAGTAATTTGGAGCTGAGTTAAGCTCGCAAACATGTTTTTATCTCCTGCCCCCAGGGTGGAGAACCATTCAACTTTTTTTATTTTTCTCTTTTAATGACACATCTACAGACCAAGATCTTTTTTAGACACCTCAGCCAAATTTTTACACCAAGCTGTTCTCTCGATTTAGTGGATACAGACAAAACACGTGTCAAATTAATATATAGATATTCAATAATACATCAACCATGAAATTTCATTTACAAATATTGTAGTGGAAGACTGATTTTTTTTTTACCAACTACGTGAAAAATCAACCTTACACTCCAATCTTTCTAAATGAAGTTTCTAATTTTACAGTAAATTCAGAAAACTTTCTACGAATTATTTTCACACATTTATCTTAATTTATAGAAAACTGGCCCTTCAGAGAGGTGGCCTTTTAAAAAAGGTTTGTCCTATGGCACAATTTCCCAGTGTTCTAAAAATTACTACCAAATCAATATCTGACTTGCACTCGACTATAAAAATGTAATCTGACAAATAAAACACAGAGTTAAGTTATAATGAAACTGTTCATTCTTATCCAGCAAACATTAAATAAAACCTAAGAAAAAGTACTAAATACTGTGTCTATATTTATCAAACAGGTCAAAAGGTTTCATCTTTCTAACGAGTTAATATTTTAGATGTTTGCCAGATAACTTAGTTGGTATAGGGGATTAGAATCTGTGAATAATTCTGATTTAGAATCAATTAATAAAATAACTGATTTAAATAAATATGTGATGAGTGAGAAAGAAATTAAAAATTGTTAAATATTTTTTTATTTAAAATTTTGTAGTAAGGAAGAAAAAAAAAGCGAGGGGAGATGTGTTATTTTCTTCACTGGCAACAAAACAAAACAAAAAAAAAAAGTTTTAAAATGATAATTACAATTTTTTAGCCATCTGTAAATGTAATATGGTTAAAAAGAAAAAAAAAAAAAAATTAATACTGCATTTGTATTTACATAAAGAAAAGAAAAATCTATTTCATGCGAATGCTACGGTAAACTCAAATATTGAATGAGAAGATCCCTTTGCGGAACAAGTTGCACAGCAAACTTACTCCAAATATTTGAACTGTAAGTTCACTTTCCAACGTTGGTTTAAATCAGCCTAGTATTTCAAAAGTTATCATGATGGCATATTTTCAAGTGACTGCAACTTGAAAACAAAATGGCAGAGCAAGTTGTCCAGTGAACTTATCATCAAAACATTTATATAAGTTCACTACCCAACTTTGGCTTGAATTGATTGATTAATTCAGTGTTTTAATAATTATTGTAATAATAAATTTTCAATTAGCCCTAATTAATTTCAGGTATCCGGGTTTTTTTTTTCGTAAGAAAAGAGCGGATAAATTTCATTAATAAACTTGGTTGAGACACTTAAATGGCCTATGTATATATCAAAATTCAAGCAAATCCAACCTTAAATATACTTTTCACAATGTGGATTTGTAATTTTCAAGTGAACTCTTGAAAATAAAATTATAGCACAGCAACCATCGTTAATGAACTCATCCTAGATATTTGTAAGATAAGTTCGCTGTCCAATTTTGGTTCGATTTGGAGTATTATTTTGGAAGTTACTGTGATGACAAAATTTCTATTATATATAGATTAAAAAAAAAGTGATTGTAATTTCTAAAGAAATCAACCTAAAACTGATTTACGTACATAGGTGCTGGCAGAAAAGGAAATCTAAATGTATTTAATACTATTTATTTAATGTTTTGCAAAAAAAAAAAAAAGAAAAAATCAAGTTTTTTTCCCCTTAGCTTAATTCAGGATAATTTTTTAAATATAAAGTTTTTAAATTATAATATTTAATATAAATAAAGCTTAAAGCTTTTAAATTTTCTTTTAGGCTCTTTCGGTAGATTTTACCAATTGCCCACTGCATAGCTCTGCTAGACTAATATGTAATGTCACAGTGTAAAGTAAAAGAAAAGAAAAACAGCACTCGCTGTTGATTTCATTCTGCCATCATCTATGTTTACATAAATCTTTAAATAATATAGATAATTTTTGGATGTAATATGAACTAAAATGGACATGTCTATATTATGTTCACATGTTTATTTATTTTGGCTTAAAGACACTTATTACATAGAAATACACTTCAATATAATATCTACAAGATCTGGTGAAAAATCTAAATCTAGCTGTAATATGGACATATCACATTATGTACTTTGACCTAATTTACATGAATTTGTGTTGACTGGGTTCTTTCTTTAATAATAATGTTCTATATACTTTTTAAAAACCAACTTCAAACTAAAAAATAACTTTTTGAAACACTAATCAGTAGAATAATAGTTGTAGTGATTATATAATTATATATATATATTAGATAACAGATGTATAAAGACATTAATTAGATTCAAATTTTCAAAAGCTGCTTTTTGATGTTAGAAAATGAAAGATTACAAGGAAATATTTTTAAATATCTTGCTTTTAAACAACTTCAAAATTACTTTTTGACACTTTGTTTATATTGAAAAAATTAGACTAACGACTCTATTTCCCATTTTGTGTAGGACTTTTACAAAATACATAAATAAAAGAGAAAATATTTTATAAATAAAACACTCTTAAATGAACTTTTTATTACGAAAATAGGAAAAGTACTATATGTGTAAGTTTAACTAGGATGTTAATATATAGTTTTATTTTATATTTTTTTTTCTCTACTTATACATCACACAAAAGACACTTTTCACTGAAAAATGAAATTAAAATTAAAATGAAAATGTAATCAATCACTTCATTCGTATTTAAAAATTGGTAAACATATCATAATTTTTCTTTTTTTTCAAATGTTTGTAAATATAAACATTGTATTGCACACGGCACACCGGACACACCTACATATTAGCCAATCAGTGAAGCCAATCGTTAAAATAATCGAATTGCTAGTTACCGGAAATCACAAATTTGCGATCGAAGGGTTGCCATATGTGATAGTTACAATAGTATCATAATTTGTGAGCCGATCGCAATTTCCAGGACTTGTGATCTACGATTACGATAGCTGCGACTGTTACAATAGTATGCCTCCCAAAAGATCTTTCTTTCTTTTTTTTTTTTTTTTTTTTTTACTTTTTTTAAGAAAAAACGTAATATAGTTTAGCATTTTATGGAATCCGCGATTGTAATGAAATGCTCGCCCTCTGGTGGGCTAAGGTGAAATTACAATAAACGTGGTTTAATTCGAATTCCATACATCCGCCATTGCTTGCCGATATTTAGTTTCACATATATTTATTGAATAAATACGGTAAAAAAGATAACACATACTGTTGTGCGCTACAATCTAACTCCAAAGGATCAAGAAATCCAGAATTGAGCTTCCATTTATTTCCAAATGACAAATTTAAAATTTCAGTTGCTTCGGCTAATGGAAGTAAAGAATTAATCAGATGATTTGAAACTAATATTTGTTCAACTTCAGTTAAAAATCTACTTCCGATCGAACTTTGAATAAACTGAAGTATTTTTTCCAAAAGCAATCAATTTTCCATGATGTAATGGCGGAGAAATTATAGTACGAATATTAAGTAGAATAACAAAGAACACTAATGGAACACACGTGTCTATAATGTTTACTAACAACTGCAGTGTTGAGAAAGCGCCATCTATCGATCATTACAATCGCGGATTACGTATTAAAAGTCCAGACAAAATAAACAGAAATACAATAACTTGCTAATTGCTAATACAGGTCAAATTAGATAGATGGCGCTGCTCCTATCACGTCAAAATTTTTCCAAAGCGTTCAGTAGATTCCTGGCCCGATCCAAGACCGGTCCAGGATCAGTGACGTCATCGCCCGGTCGAATTGATCCATCTCGGGCGCTCTACTGAACACGCTCTATGAATGTGATGTAAGATTCGAATCAAATTCATGAATGGAACAGCAGCACTTCTGTTAAATTTTAGGTAAAAATGAAGAATGCTGAAAACATTAGGCTATGTGTCTTTTTCAAGGGAATTGAGGACAACTGGACAACACTCAAAAAATGAAGGCTATCCTCAGCAAATGAGAATGACTGGTCACCCTATTGTTGCAGCGCAATCTAAAGCTAAAGAATAAACTCCTTGGTCTGTTTGGTTACAGTACACGTATTGCACATTCAGATGGCATCAAACAATACATAAACTCTTTAATAATAAATCGACAGTGCTGGAACTAGAGGAGAAAAAAAAGCTATGTTTATGTGTTGTGTGAAGTGACATTTACACAATATTATTTATACATTTTTATTTATTCGTATATTGTTACATTTAGATATCAAAAATGTTTTTAACAAGGGACATTTTATCTCCGCTTCAACTGAAACGGATTAGTGATCATAAGTACAGTTCATCTGGTCGTACTTTGATGGACCCAATTGTCCAGCCTTTTTGGAATTGGCTTGTGCAAAAGCTACCATTATGGTTAGCCCCTAATTTAATGACTGTCATGGGTCTCTTTATTAATATTTTAACATCAATCATACTGATATGTTATAGCCCTGATGCTACTCAAGAGGTAATGTACAAAAGTCTGATTGTTTTGTTTTTATGATGACATGACATGGAACAACTTCAGTATAACCCCACAGCGATATTTGGCGATTTTTTTGTTGGCGATTATGGCTAAATCATAAATCATAAGCGATAAAATCATAATCTAAATCATAAATCCAAAATAAACAACATATAGGCTGCCATATTATTTCGCAAACAGTCCAGAACGACATCGTTATCGTTCAAAACGGCGCCAAAGAAAAATCGCCAAATTCAGCTGTGAGGTTTTACTGAAGTTATACCCATGACATTATTAATAAAATCTAAAGTTATCTTCAATAAAATAACAAAGCTTGTTTTTCTTTCTTTTTTTTTTTTTTTTTTTTTGAGAAACCAGTAAAAAAATTAACAATCTGCGGACCAACGCGCCAGTTATACAAACCTAATTATTTTAAAGTCTGA
The DNA here is from genome assembly GCA_963930645.1 of Salticus scenicus. Lineage (NCBI taxonomy): Eukaryota > Metazoa > Arthropoda > Arachnida > Araneae > Salticidae > Salticus > Salticus scenicus. The sequence continues at coordinate 209,988,758 of OZ005662.1, forward strand.
TCATTTGTTTTCTTTGAAAAATTGGCATAGATGTTATTTATTTATTTGCAGACAAGAAGATGTTGATTACATTATTTGGAAAAAATACAAACATTGATGACACATCAGCTTTTGAACTATTTCAAGCAAAGGAAACTATCTCAAGAAAATTCACAAAATGTTATGTTTATGAAATAAAACTATTATCTGTACAAAAAATATTGGTTGCCATTTTGATGTTTAAAACAAATAATCAGACAAATATAATAATAACTTGAGAAGTAAATAAAAATTTATTCATTTTTTCACATACTAATTTTAAACTTAATAAAAATGGATGAAATGTTAAGTACAGCAAATTATAAAAATGTTATTAAATTATGAATAATTTATGCAACAGTGAATGGAAATATAGAGTATCCCCCCCCCCCCTTCTCTATGATATATTTGTTACTAATTCCATTTTTTTTTTTTATTTAAAGAAGAAATAAATTTTTCACTGATTGCACTCTTCTTGAAATAGTCCAAACATTAGTTTCTTCTTCGTTTTTATTTTTTCTATAATTTCTCTCTTTTAAAATATGATTAGTACAGAATAGATATATTGCCTTATACTGTAGACTACCCATTTTCCAAAGAATGATATAGTGGCTAAAAAAGGAGAAAAATTCACTTAGAGAAAATGCCCAGTTTTAACTCAAAACATAATTTTTTTAAGAAATCATTTTTTTTTTTTTTTTTTTTTTAAACGAGTACTAATTTAACAGTTAAATTTTCAGAATGTGAAAGTGGTATTTAAACAACACTTAGGTGTTGAGTAATTGTGAAAACAAATTTTCCGCGACAAATTTTGGCTTTGGTTGTTGACAATCCCTTCTTAATTCCCATCAGTTTTACTCAAAAAGCATTTCTTTTTAACACGCTTTTATTAGCTTCACCTGTGTGTATGTTTGTAACCGCTCTGGGAGCAAAAAAAAAATATATCTATATTGTAAAAAAAGACTATCCCTACGTGAACGCTGTGGCTGTGAGGTAAGGCTCCGTGCTACGAACCTAAAGGTCTAGCGTCCGAGCCCAGTCAGGGGAGATTGAAAAAAAATGGTTTTTGTTTAATTCTAAATTATTTTAATTAAAGATTTAAATGTATGTAAATATTATGGTGTGTCGCTCACACGATTTTCTTTTACCCTGCATTTTAATACTAAGATAGATATTTTGTGCTTTTTAGTTCACATTTCTATAAAAGCATGTTCTTTAATTTTTTAAAACTATAATATTATTTAAATCTTATTTCAATATAGGAGACTTTTGGTCTTTGCAGAGCATATAATAGGAACTTTTCTTGCCTAATTTAAATAAATTTGAAGTGTAAATATGCTATTACTGTCAGATATTGTATAATTATTTATCTCAATTTTTTGTATTTGTGTATATTTGTATTTATTTTATTCTTTATTTTATATATATATATATAGGCTCCTCGTTGGGCTTTTGTACTTTGTGCTGTTGGGTTGTTTGTATATCAGACATTAGATGCCTGTGATGGGAAACAAGCTAGGAGAACTGGTACTAGTTCACCTTTGGGTGAGCTCTTTGATCACGGCTGTGATTCTCTTTCTACAGGTTTGTATGCCATTCCATTTATTTTCCATAATTTGTCAAATTGTTTTTCCCATTTTTTGTATCTTTCAAAACTTGTTTTGTGATTAGTGTTTTTTTTTTTTTTTTTTTTTTTTTTTAACTGTATAATCTCTGAAAAAATAATTTTACCCAATACAAAATTGTGCAGTTTTTTGCTATAGGGAGTTAGAACTACTGAAAATTTAAGTTACTGGCTAGTAAATAGTAGATCCTTTTTAACTTACTGTAAGTAACTGGAGTGGAATTCTGGATAGTTCTAGATAGTGTTTTTTTGCCTTTTCAGAAGTTGATACTTCAAAGATAACATGAATACTCATATTATATTATTGATGGTTGTTATGGACATTCATACTAGAAGATGTTATGTTACATTAACTTAATTAGAAAAGGATATGATAACATTAACTTAACTTTATACCTAACAAATTATCTCTTTATAGTTGCACTTACTTTAAAATTCAAATATATTTCGAGCGCACACGCGCTCATCATCAGTGCTTTCTAGTGGATTCATCTTCTCTGTTTACGTCGTTCTTCATCTCGGGATCCTCGGTTCCCTTCACTTCAGCAGTGGTGTTTCTTTTAATTGCTTGTTGCCAGATAGGAGGAATTATGCTATGTTCGCAATCGTTAATGGATGAGTGGTTAGTGATTATTTCTATTGCTTCTCTTTTAAGGGCATAGTGGTGGTTATTATATGGAGCTATTTTATGAGTTTTAGCAGTATTAAAATTAATGGGATTATTTTTATGGGTTATGGTGAGGGCAGTATTGGATCTATTGTATATTATGTCGGCGAAGTGCTCTTTTTCGCGATCGTTAATGTATCTTTTAGTCATTCCAATATAGCATCCTTTATCTTCATTTTCAAATTTAAAATCAATGGTCAAATGAGAAATATGATTCACTAAGGAGAAAGTTGTTTGTGCGGATAAGAGTTTCGCTGATTTTATTATTCCCATAAATGTCGGTAATTTTTTGATTGATATGATTGGTGATTTCTGGAATGTCTATTGATGGGTAAAGATCCTTCACATCAAAGCTAACTAAAGAGTCATGGTTATTGATATTCGTATTGTGGAGGTTTTTGATGAATATTTCATTAGAGTTTATGGAGTTTTCGGAAGGGGGAAGGAGCGAGAGGTAAATATGTTTCATGTATTTTTCTAGACAATATGTCGGGCCTTCAGATTTATTAACGATTGGTCTAAGAGTCGGTGGGTTTTTGTGGTCTTTATATTTACCAAATAACTTGGGAATGATAGAAGCGTGATTATTAAAAATGGGGGGAGTATTATTTGGCCAAGTTGTTTTTATAATATCTTTGGTTTTACTTATTAATTTTTTGAGTGGTGTGTGAGTAATTTTAACGACATTTAATTTTTTAATTGTATTTAGCATCATTTCATTATATTGAGTTCTATTCATTAGGGTGATTTTGTTGGTTTTATCTGACATTAGGTATGTGATATCGCGATTGTTTTTTAGGGTTTTTAGGCATCGGATGTCTTCGGAGTCGTGTTGATTTTTACGGTTTGAGAGAGATTTAAATGCGGAATTACGAATGGTATGTTGTTTTTGGGAGGGAACATATTCAAGGGCTGTTTCAATGTGGGCTATAGCATCCTTAAGGTCTGTCTTTTCATTTAGAATAAACTTCGGTCCTAATTTTAGAATTGAGTCCTGGTGAGTGTTTGGTTTAAAGCTGGATATATTGATATAGGAATAAGTGGTAGGTTGTTGTAAAAGGTTTAAGTTACCTTTTTCTCTTTTTAGCCAATAGCTTAATTTTTTAGTATGCTGTTTTTGTAAATGGTTCCGGTCAATTTCAATGAAGTGATTAATCTTACTGATGGATTTATTGAAATCGTTGGTCTGTGTAATAGATTCGAGTTCTGATTTTAAAGAATTATATTTCTGTTTAAGTTTATATATCCAAATAGATTTTTGCTTAATAATCTTTTTAAGTACTGAAGTTTCTAGGTTTTTAGCTAAATGTTTATAATGTTTGGTGATATATGGAGTTTTTATTTTTATGAATTTGAGGGTAATCTTAAAGTGAAGGCAATCCTCTAGAAAAGCTTTATGGGAGGTTTCACGATTCAATTTCTTTGCGGTATTTTTAAGATTTTTATAAGTGGTTTTAACGTCCATAATCCAAAGTGAAGAGAAACGCAAGTTAAAGGAGGAAAACACTAAATGCAATAGAATTATGGGGATTAAACGCTTAAATATAATTTATATACACATTAAAAACCTTCCCAAAACTTTAAAAATGTTAAAAACAAAAGAGAATTTAGATAAAAACAAAAGGTTAAAATTATAAAAAGATTATACAACATTCATTCAATTAAAGTCTTAAGACCATTAGTACATGTAAATAGTGTTAATATTATTTGTAATTACAATACCATTTATTCTTGTGGGCATAGCGTTGCTTAAAGGTATAATCCAATCTTGAAGTAAACAGAAGATATATCATCACCACAGTGAGCTCCGTTATGGAGAAAAAGTCCGGTATAGACTTTAATATACATTAACTTAATTAGAAAAGGATATGATAACATTAATTGATTTTAAATTTGAAAATGAAGATAAAGGATGCTATATTGGAATGACTAAAAGATACATTAACGATCGCGAAAAAGAGCACTTCGCCGACATAAAATACAATAGATCCAATACTGCCCTCTCCATAACCCATAAAAATAACCCCATTAATTTTAATACTGCTAAAACTCATAAAATAGCTCCATATAATAACCACCACTATGCCCTTAAAAGAGAAGCAATAGAAATAATCACTAACCACTCATCCATTAACGATCGCGAACATAGCATAATTCCTCCTATCTGGCAACAAGCAATTAAAAGAAACACCACTGCTGAAGTGAAGGGAACCAAGGATCCCGAGATGAAGAACGACGTAAACAGAGAAGATGAATCCACTAGAAAGCACTGATAATGAGCGCGTGTGCACTCGAAATATATTTGAATTTTAAAGTAAGTGCAACTATAAAAGGATAATTTGTTAGGTATAAAGTTAAGTTGATGTTATATTATTTAACAGAAAAAGCTTTGTGTATATAGTAAACTTTCGATTATTCTTGGTTGTGAAAAACAAGCAAGATAAAAAAAAAAAAAAAAAAAAGTAAAAACTACATAGCTGTCTCAAGTTTCCTGCTTTTTCAATGCTACTTATTTTTGCTTCCATTACCCTACTACCATAGGTAATGGAAGTACCTATTGTATTTGGTCCAAAAATTCGATATTGAGTTTTCACCTGATTTACATGTTTTTAAGGCCTTCTGAGTAGAGATGTAATAGGGTGGCGACAATCAGGGAAATCATGGAAAAATCAGGGTACTTTATCAACCTGGAAATATCAGGGAAAAATCAGGGAATTTTGTAAAAACATTCAAGAATCATTGGAATTTTCGTTTTTGCCAAGCAAGCATGACAAAAAGATCACCGAAAAAATGTTATCTTAACCGTGATTGCACAGGATTAGCTGCATTCTGGTTAAATCTCACCAAGTTAACATAAAATGATAATAATAATCAAATACTTTTAGTGCAACAACTTGAGGAATAATTTTATGTCTTGATGTTAATATGTTGTGCAGTTAAAATGAGTCATATTTTAGGTAGATTCCTTACAGGAGATCTACCTATTGCAATGGTTCTCATGACACGACTTCTGAAAATTTCTTCATATCTTCATCGATCATGACCCCTAGAACCCAAAACCACCCTCCGTTCAAAAGTTTATATATATATATATAGGTATATATATATATATGTAGAATCTTGGCTGGGCGTCTAGGGGTGGGGCAATGAAGAGGTGCGATTAAGATAACTAAAAACATTTATTACGTACACAACACAGTTTACACAAAGATAAAATGATAATATTAGCAGGGTTTCCATCAATAACATTTGCTGGTTTCGAGGCCTAATACACATAACAAGCTCTCTTCATTACTAGGACTAACAGAAAGTAACATATATGAGCACTGACTCGCTCTACAATTCACATTAGTACCTACGCGTACTATTTCTAATAAGTGAGATTATGGTATAGAGCTCTCCATGGCTCTACACACTTATACAGAGCACAACAAGCTCTAATTAGCAGAAAAATGAGCCTGTCAGCCTACGCGCTGAAGGTCTCAACCGATCTCCACTGCAGCCAGATCTCAACTCCTCCGTTTGTCATCTCGTTCAAAGATAGGCATCCGAGGCAGCGCCATCTGTAGGCTGTGCACGGAACTTCCCACAACGCTCTGCCATTCTGATGTTGCGGTGACCTCACCGTAAACCAACCTGGGATACTAAAGGATATCTGCAAAATACAATTAAAAGAAAAAAAAAACAAAAAAGAGAAACAGACATTAAAAAAAATTATGTACATAAAAATTCACAGTTAACTTTTTTTTTGTAAAGTTTATCAGTCCATTTAGTTCAGTCTATTTAGTTTGTGGACCATAATTTCATATGGTCTGCAGAAGTACTAGTATGTATAGGTCCTTCGTGATCGCCTATCTTCTCGACTTCATATCTGTCTTTGTTCTTTACTCGCACAACTTTATAAGGACCTAAGAATTTTGGTCTTAGTTTCATGCCGGTTCCAAACTGAGTTCGCTGGATGGCAACTAGATCATTAATTTTATATACATGGGCTTTCTTTCTCTTCTTGTTGTAACATCGGCGATTTTCTTCTTGAATCTTAAGAATATTTTTTCTTGCTTCTTCACGAATGGTGTTAAGATTATCAAGCATGGAATTTATCCTTTCCTCTTCGAGAAGTTCTAGTATTCTCTTATCTTCTTTCCTTCTCATTGTTACTCCAGTGAGTAGTTCAAAAGGAGTTCTTTTGGTACTTCTCGATGTGGTGGAATTAATAGTTCTCTGAACAGCCTCAACAAACTTGTACCACTTGTTAGGGTCATTTATACATAACTTGGATAATACAGGAATGATTGTTCGATGAAGTCTCTCAATTTGACCATTCCCTCTTGGGATTCCGGTTGTGATGGTGTCATGTTCGATTCCCTCTGATTTACAGTAATCTGCAAATTCCTTAGATATGAACGCAGGTCCACGATCAGATATTATTCTTGCGGGATTACCAAAAATAGCAGCTTGCTGTTTTAATTTTTGCAAGGCGTCTGCTGAAGAAGTTGATTTGACTGGATATAGCCACGAAAATTTACTAAATCCATCGATTACGGTGAAAATGTGATTGTAGTTTTTGTTAGTTGTTGGTAATGGACCCACAAAATCGATGTGATACGTGGATAATGGTATATCCCCTTTAGGGATTGGGTTCAAAAAACCTTCTCCTTTTCCCTGTTTCTTATTTACGAGAATACATTCTACGACACTTTTTACAACGTTATCTACGCATTTTTTCATATTAGAAAAATAGTAGTCTCTTTTTACTAACTCTTCAGTTTTATTAGCCGAAAAATGTCCTAAGGCATGACATTTCTTTACGACCTCAAGTTGCATGATCTCTGGGACAATTAGTACATCCCTATCATTTAACACTTTATATAAAATATTATTTTTTAACACATATTCGTCATTTTGGTTTTGTTGTAAAAGAGATTTCATAGTATTGATAAACTCATCATTTTCTTGAGCAGTAGCAATACGATGAGTAAGGGTATCAGTATTTACAGCCATTACAGGGTGTCGGCTAAGAGCGTCAACATGCTGCATTTGTTTACCAGGTCGATGTTCTACTTCGTAGTCGAATTCCTGTAGCAGGAAAGACCACCTGGCTACCTTAGGTGTCAATTCACGTTTATCTAAAGTTTTAGTGAACGCTTGACAGTCAGTATAAATTTTAAATTTACTACCTAATAAATAGTTCCTAAATTTTTTAAGGGCTTCTACTATCGCTAACACTTCTAACTCATAACTACAGTATTTTTCTTCTTGTACAGAGGTCTTTTTACTCATATAATGGATTGGATAGTACTGTCCATCGTCATCTTGTTGTAATAGGATTGCACCGAATCCTAATTTAGATGCATCTGTATGAACTTCTAACTTATAGCCTTGCTTAAAAAGATGTAAGACAGGTGCATTAGATAAAATGTCTTTAAGCTTTTGAAAAGCTAATTTCTGCTCTTGCTCGAATTTAAATGGAGTGGAAGCACGTAATAAGTCACTGAGTGGTCTTGCTATGTTGGCATATGAACGAATAAATTTTCTAAAGTAACCCGTTAAACCTAAGAAACTCTGCACTTCCCTAGCATTACGGGGTTCTGGGAAATTTTGTACTGCGAGAGTTTTTTCTACTGAGGGTTTAATCGTGCCATTCTCAATTATGTGACCTAAGAAATCGATCTTACGTTTCAAAAACTGACATTTCTTTAAATTTAACTCTAGACCAAATTTTGATGCCGTTTCTAACACACGTTTTAATTTATCTAACCCTTCATTCTCATCTTTAGATGGAATAATTATATCATCTAAATAAATAATTACAGTACCATCTTTTAATAGGTCTTTAAACACATAATTTACATATCTTTGAAATATTAAGGGACTATTACATAATCCATAGGGAACTTTTAGAAACTCATACTGGGCATTATCGGTCACAAAAGCTGTATATTTCCTACTTTTTTCCTCTACATCAACTTGTAAAAACGCATTCTTTAAATCTAGTGTCGAAAAAACTTTACCCTCCCCTAATCTATCAAATAAATCTTCAATATTTGGCAACGGGTATTTATCTTTAATTATTTTCTTATTTAAAGCACGATAATCACAGCATAATCTTATTCCTCCATCTTTTTTCCTACACACCACTATTGGCGAAGAATAATTTGACGTACTTTCTCTAATTATACCATATTTTAACCACTGGTCAATTTGTCTGTCCACCTCTGATTTCTCTACAAATGATAATCTGCGAGAGCGTGAGCACACTGGTATATCATCAGATAAAATAATGGACATTTTTAAATCAGTACTTTTTGTTTTAACTGGCTTATAACTTTTTATTAATTCGCTTAATTTCTCTTTTAACGACTTATCTAAAATATAACTGACATCGAATTTTTCTTCTTCTGAAAAATTGCACATACTTGAAAAAAAAGAACCTATCTCATTTTCCTTTCGATCGAATACAGGAAAAGAACACCCACCTGCTTCATCGAAATTGCTTCCCCCCGAACGCGAAAAATTTTCTTTCCCCCCTGCTACGTCGCTGGAATTCGAAACATGTGTTTCCTCTTTATTTTGTTGTTTCAAAATATGAAAGATATTATTAGGCAGAATTACGTCGCATGTCAAATTGTTGCATAAAGCACCGATTATGTTTATTGAATCATGATTAGGTAAAGATATTTTAAATTCAGTCAGATTTGCATCTTTCTTTTCATTAAAGCAGCTAACTAGAGTGGTTGAAGAAATAACATTTTTAGTCTGTGGAATGCTATTTTTATTTACAATTAGAATCGAAGAACCAGAATCTTTTAACCCTTTAAGTGGAATATCATCCACTAAAATATCAACATATTCGAGCTCATTAACAATTAGGTTAATCGGACTTGTTTCGGATTGAACTACTGAATTCGTTGGAAGATTTTCACGGAATTCTTTTTTCTCTGAACTACGTTTAGGACACATTCTAGCGAAATGAAATGTTTTCCCTTTTGCACCACAAATATAACACATTCTTTCATGCTTTTCGTGAGTTTGATTAGATACCGAATTACGTACTATGGGATCTTTATTATTATAATGTGTCTTTCTAAAAGGAGTTTTGTTTACAAACCGCTTATTCTCTGAACTTTCGTTTCGCGTATTATTATTAGTTTCAATTAACGATTTGCCTCTAGAAGAGTAGAATAAATCACACTCCCGACCTAATTCGTTGGGTTTAAACCAATTTTGACCTTCTCGAACACTAATATGTTCCTTAGTTCTAGAATCCAACGTTTCATATAATTTATCAGAAACTATAAGATCACACAATTGCTTAACGTCGTTAACCCCTCTCAATCTACAATAGTAATCAAAAGAAGCGCTTAGACGTGAAGCGAATTGGACATGAGATTCTGAAGGATTACGGAACGCATTTTAAAAATTACTTAAACATTCACGCGGCGTTGGTTGAAACTGTCTTAAAATTAATTCCTTAACTTTTTCATAATCGTTAATTTCTTCGGTGGTTACGTACGCAAGAACCTGATTACATTTATCTCCCAATAAATTAATCAATATTTCCGATTTAAATTTAGACGGTACATTTTTGGAAACGAATGCTTTTTCAAGGGATTGAAAAAATAAGTGCAAAGCTTCCGGTTTCTCAGGTACTGAAATGGTTAAAGTTCGAATACTTCTAATTAAATTTTCTAATGATTGTGAAGTAGTTTCTGAATTTGATTGCTCAACATTATTACTAGAATTATTTGCTGCAGCCTGTAACTTTAAATTCTGTAACTCTATTTCTTTTTCTAACTGGGATAATTTAATTCTTTCTATCTCAATTTTGGTTTGTTCTTCTACAGATTTCAACTTTTGTTCTTCTACTAACATTTTAATAACACCTCTAACAAATTCTAAATCATTTTTATAAATATCAGAACTCTCAATTAAAGTTTTGATTTCAAGTACCTTAGCTTCCGCCGGAACAGTTAGGCCTAATTCTTCAGCAATTGTTCTTAAATCGGCTTTTCTAATACCTTGTAACACGTTTTGGGCCATTATAACTCTAAATAATTACTTATACCAAAAAATATTTCAATATTTCTACCAGATTAATATCATACTTAAATAGGAACAAAATAATATGAGAACATATTTCTTAAAAATGATTCTATGCTTTTTGTTCTCAAATCAAAATTATCATGATTTTTAAATAAACACATTCAGAACAATTTATACCATTTAATAGAATATTTAGAACAACTTATATATTTCTTAATTATTGCTATATACACATATTTCATATAATATCACCATTATCATTATTCTTTCTTTAATTATTGTTTTCACTTTCGTTTTAAAATAATATTGTTATAATATTGTTAAAATATTATTGCAAACAGTAATAAGCAAAATTATAAAAGATTACTCAGAATATTTTTTCAATCATAATTCTTATTTCTATTCATTCTTCTCAAGTAATATATTTATTTAATTTCATCACACAGTGAAACCAAAAGTGTTCTCAAATATTTCACCATTAATTTCTAATTCAAAATAGTAACTCAAACTCTTTTTCTCAATGCATTAATCATTATTATGTATTATCAAACACAATGATAAATATATAACAATAACAGTTACCTTTTTTAACTTGTTGGTGGTAATATCGCGGCAGAGTCCCCACTTGTAGAATCTTGGCTGGGCGTCTAGGGGTGGGGCAATGAAGAGGTGCGATTAAGATAACTAAAAACATTTATTACGTACACAACACAGTTTACACAAAGATAAAATGATAATATTAGCAGGGTTTCCATCAATAACATTTGCTGGTTTCGAGGCCTAATACACATAACAAGCTCTCTTCATTACTAGGACTAACAGAAAGTAACATATATGAGCACTGACTCGCTCTACAATTCACATTAGTACCTACGCGTACTATTTCTAATAAGTGAGATTATGGTATAGAGCTCTCCATGGCTCTACACACTTATACAGAGCACAACAAGCTCTAATTAGCAGAAAAATGAGCCTGTCAGCCTACGCGCTGAAGGTCTCAACCGATCTCCACTGCAGCCAGATCTCAACTCCTCCGTTTGTCATCTCGTTCAAAGATACGCATCCGAGGCCGCGCCATCTGTAGGCTGTGCACGGAACTTCCCACATATATGTATAACGCTTTTTCCCATGTTAAGTTGTGAACACGATAACTGGAGTAATTTTTTTTTAAATTTAACCAGCTCGGGATATGTTGTCAGGACAGTAAAAATCTCGGTCGAGTTCGTAGATTGGGTATCCTGCTCAAAGAGGGTGGAAATGGTGGGGGTGGAAATTTTCATTTGCCCATAATTTCTTTAATATTGAAAATAGGAAAATACTTCAAATCAGGCGAATTACTGCCTTACCCTAAAGAACAACTTTTGTATTTAAACTTTTTCGATAGCTTCAATTGCTTAAAAGTTACAAGTTAAAAAGTGATTTTTCTTGTGATGAAGCCGACATTTTCTATAGCTTTCACTGTAAAAATTTATAATCTGATGCTTATGTCACGTGCAAATGATAATAAAAAAGATCACTGAAAATATAATAAAATTTTAATCATGTTTTTAAACAATATAATAATCTGATTTAAAAAAAAAAAAAAAAGTTTAATTTAACAGAAAATATGACGTCACAATTACAACAATGTACTGAGAAAAATGAAATTAAATTTTATCCGTGATTTTAAAAAAATAAAATAAAAGTTAATAAAAAAATAAGTAAATTAAACCAACATATCTTAGGGCTAAGCAGATTTAGACTTAGCTTTATGACATAGATGCTATAATGTAAAAGATAAATGCCATCGTTTAAAAAAAAAAAATCTTGTAAATCGATGCTAAACGAATTAAACTGGCATGGTAGAAAAGGTAATAAATTTGGGGACATTTAGGTATCCCTTTAACAAATGAACTAGGGACAATTTTAATGAATTTTCCGTTGAAATTTATTTTCATGAAAATTTAAATTAAAGTGTTTCATTACTCGGATTCCCTTATTTTGATAAATAAAATTATAGGGGAGAAGGGGGTACATTGGGACACGGGGCACATTGGGACAAAGGCTTTTATCCCTTTATAAATACAAATTAAAATTTGTAAAAAATCACACTGGATGACACTTAGTAGTACATCTTCATATTTATGATTTCAACTCATTCATTCAAGTCTGCTGCCTGTGAACAAGGTTAATTTATTTTATCATATGAAAAGTAATTTTTTTCAAGTAAATTAATGTTGATTTTTTAGGTAATAGGAAATAATTATTTTAATTTTTAAAAGTACCATGTGTTTTTATAAACATTAAGCTTTCATTTCCACTATAGATCATTAGCCCATGTGCTCTAGAAAATTAGACCTAAATATTTGTTTTGAAAATGACCTGATGGGGTACATTGGGACACCAATGCATGGGGAACATTGGGACTGCTCCAATGGTCCATTCATTTCTAACACCAATATATTTTTATTTATTTACTTATTTTTTGCACATATAAGCTAACTGTATTCATTTTTTTCTAGGTATTCTTTAAATAAATAGAAAATTATTAGAAATTATAAGCCAAAAACTGAAAGAACTAAAATTTCAGAAGAAAATATAGAAAAGGCAATAAATGACATAATCAAAGATAAACTTTCTGTGAGGGAAGTTGCAATTAAATATTATATACCAAAATCTACATTATTTAATAGATTGAAAAAAGTGAGAGAAAATAAGATTGAGTGTGTACTACAAATATAAATTATAAGTTTCAATCCAAATATACATCTCAACAAATATTCACAGCTGAACAAGAACTCTTGTTGAAAGATTATTTAATATCATGTTCTCAACTTAACTATGCCATCAACACGATCCTACATAACATTAAAGTTTTGTGTAGACTTGCAGGGTTTTGATGTGCGTTAAGATATGAATATGGACTAATGCTTCATAACAATTTCATTTTTTCATAATTACCTACTTTATTATTATTTGTTATTGTATCAAATTCATTGTTTTGAAAGCCTTTCATTTACTTTAGCAAAATATTTTGCAATATTGTAATTAGATAAATAAAAAGATGGTTGTCCCAAAGTGCCCTATCATTAAATCACTGTTGTCCCAATCTGCCCCTGCACGGGGAACATTGGGACACTTTTGCATAAGATATGTTTTAATTATTTCTGTTTGTAAAACACATTAAACAATGCTCATTACATTTTTAATAAAGAAGCATCACAAAACTGGCGTTGTAAAAATTATTACTTACAAACTTTGAATAAACACCATAAAATGCAATAAACTCGCAACAATTGTTTCGGGTCGAAAAAACACACGACCCTTCATCAGGCGAACAAAGTAAGCACGAGTGCTGCAGTCAAAGCGGCAACGCACAAAATCGTTTAAAATGAAAAGAAAAAGTTTATAAAGTAGAAACTAAATATAGCTACTGGTGTGAGTAGAATTGTACAAATAAACAAGAAAATAAATAAATGAGTGAGATTAAACATATAACAATCTAAGGATAACAAAAATTAAACTAAAATCTAAGTTACGTGAGTAATTTCCAAGCATCAGAGAAGAAAGGAGTGGAAGAAATATCATTAACAAGATTTTTCGAATTTTTAAATATGTAAAATGCTTCATGAATATCCAAATGGGAGAAGCAGACAGGAGATGAAATTATGTTAGTTTTGGAAAAATCAAAACGATGACCTTGAGACCAGCAGTGGGAAGCAATAGAAGATTTGGTAATCTCTTCATTACGAACATTCCGACGGTGCTCATTTATTCTGTATTTCAAACGCCTCCTAGTTTGACCAATATAACCTAAGTTGCAGGACGAACACGGAATTAAATAAATTCCAGAACGGTTTTCGGTGGGAATGGGATCCTTAAGAGAAGATAACTTTATTTTATTGACGGGTTTGTAAATAACTTTGAAACCAAACGGTGAAAGAATTTTAGAGATTTTAAAAGAGAGTGAAGAATAAAAAGGTAAAACAACTGGGATGAGACTGTGATCGTTTAATTTGGGAGCAGAACGTTTAGGATTCTTAAATTTATATAGAGCTTTATCGATGATAGATGGGTTATAGCCACGAGAGAGGGCAAGAGATTTTAAATAATTAATTTCTTTCGAAAGATTAGACGGATCAGAACAAATGTGTAAGGCACGGTAAACATAAGTGTAAAAAGCAGACATTTTTTGTTGAGGGGCGTGGTTAGAGAGAGCATGCGGCGGCAAAGAGACTGAGAATGGTTTTCTAAAAACAGTAGTTGAGAAACAATCCTTTTCTTTATTCACAAGAACGTCAAGGAAGGGCAAAGAGCAATCCTGTTCAACCTCAAAAGTGAATTGAATGCATGGGTCAATCGAATTGACCAAAGAAAGTAAATTGGACAAATCGACGTCAGGGGAGACAAGAACGAAAGTGTCATCCACATATCTAAACCAGTGAGGAAATTTATATACACCGAAGAGTTTTTCTTCAAAATAGTGCATATAGATGTCGCAAAGTAAAGGAGAGAGAGGACTACCCATAGCCATACCATCATTTTGGGAATAATAAGTACCATTAAAAATGAAGGCAGTTTGCCTGATACACAAATGAACTAAATTTACAAGCTCCTCAATTTCAATAGAAGAATAATGGAATTCACGTAGTCTTCTCTCTAAACAAACCAGAGCACCTTGAACCGGAACATTTGTAAAAAGCGACTTTACATCTAAAGAAATCATAGTATAATTAGACGGGGAGATGCATTTAATTTTGTCCACAAAATCATACGAGTTTTTTACAGTATGAAGATTAGTAGAAGTTAGATGAGAAAAAGAGTTTGAAAGAAATCGAGCAAGATTATAAGAAGCCGTACTAATATTAGATACAATAGGTCGAAAGCAGAGAGTGGGTTTATGAATTTTCGGAAGTGCATAGAAACGAGCACAATTAGCAGCAGAAGGAATTACCATGCGTTTGGTATAATCATTAAGAATAACGGAATTTTTAACGTGGTGTTTGACTTGATCAAGATGATCATTAGAAGGATCTTTTTTAAGTTTCAAATATGGACCTGAGGTAAGCAAGGACTCAACATGGGAAATATAATCCGATTTGTTGAGTAGAACAGTTTGTCCCCCTTTATCAGATCTTGTGTTTTAAGTTTCGAATATGGACCTGAGGTAAGCAAGGACTCAACATGGGAAATATAATCCGATTTGTTGAGTAGAATATATATTATTATATTTCCCATGTTGAGTCCTTGCTTACCTCAGGTCCATATTCGAAACTTAAAAAAGATCCTTCTAATGATCATCTTGATCAAGTCAAACACCACGTTAAAAATTCCGTTATTCTTAATGATTATACCAAATGCATGGTAATTCCTTCTGCTGCTAATTGTGCTCGTTTCTATGCACTTCCGAAAATTCATAAACCCACTCTCTGCTTTCGACCTATTGTATCTAATATTGGTACGGCTTCTTATAATCTTGCTCGATTTCTTTCAAACTCTCTTTCTCATCTAACTTCTACTAATCTTCATACTGTAAAAAACTCGTATGATTTTGTGGACAAAATTAAATGCATCTCCCCGTCTAATTATACTATGATTTCTTTAGATGTAAAGTCACTTTTTACAAATGTTCCGGTTCAAGGTGCTCTGGTTTGTTTAGAGAGAAGACTACGTGAATTCCATTATTCTTCTATTGAAATTGAGGAGCTTGTAAATTTAGTTCATTTGTGTATCAGGCAAACTGCCTTCATTTTTAATGGTACTTATTATTCCCAAAATGATGGTATGGCCATGGGTAGTCCTCTCTCTCCTTTACTTTGCGACATCTATATGCACTATTTTGAAGAAAAACTCTTCGGTGTATATAAATTTCCTCACTGGTTTAGATATGTGGATGACACTTTCGTTCTTGTCTCCCCTGACGTCGATTTGTCCAATTTACTTTCTTTGGTCAATTCGATTGACCCATGCATTCAATTCACTTTTGAGGTTGAACAGGATTGCTCTTTGCCCTTCCTTGACGTTCTTGTGAATAAAGAAAAGGATTGTTTCTCAACTACTGTTTTTAGAAAACCATTCTCAGTCTCTTTGCCGCCGCATGCTCTCTCTAACCACGCCCCTCAACAAAAAATGTCTGCTTTTTACACTTATGTTTACCGTGCCTTACACATTTGTTCTGATCCGTCTAATCTTTCGAAAGAAATTAATTATTTAAAATCTCTTGCCCTCTCTCGTGGCTATAACCCATCTATCATCGATAAAGCTCTATATAAATTTAAGAATCCTAAACGTTCTGCTCCCAAATTAAACGATCACAGTCTCATCCCAGTTGTTTTACCTTTTTATTCTTCACTCTCTTTTAAAATCTCTAAAATTCTTTCACCGTTTGGTTTCAAAGTTATTTACAAACCCGTCAATAAAATAAAGTTATCTTCTCTTAAGGATCCCATTCCCACCGAAAACCGTTCTGGAATTTATTTAATTCCGTGTTCGTCCTGCAACTTAGGTTATATTGGTCAAACTAGGAGGCGTTTGAAATACAGAATAAATGAGCACCGTCGGAATGTTCGTAATGAAGAGATTACCAAATCTTCTATTGCTTCCCACTGCTGGTCTCAAGGTCATCGTTTTGATTTTTCCAAAACTAACATAATTTCATCTCCTGTCTGCTCCTCCCATTTGGATATTCATGAAGCATTTTACATATTTAAAAATTCGAAAAATCTTGTTAATGATATTTCTTCCACTCCTTTCTTCTCTGATGCTTGGAAATTACTCACGTAACTTAGATTTTAGTTTAATTTTTGTTATCCTTAGATTGTTATATGTTTAATCTCACTCATTTATTTATTTTCTTGTTTATTTGTACAATTCTACTCACACCAGTAGCTATATTTAGTTTCTACTTTATAAACTTTTTCTTTTCATTTTAAACGATTTTGTGCGTTGCCGCTTTGACTGCAGCACTTGTGCTTACTTTGTTCGCCTGATGAAGGGTCGTGTGTTTTTTCGACCCAAAACAATTGTTGCGACTTTATTGCATTTTATGGTGTTTATTCAAAGTTTGTAAGTAATAATGCTCATTACACATTTAAAAGGTGACCAATAACACAAATATTTAAATAAAAATGCACAAAAGCATTAAAACTTTTATAAATTGGAAAATAATATGCTTTTATAAAAAGTGTCCCAATGTCCCCCCTCTTCCCCTACCATTTAAAAAAAAAAAAAAAAAAAAACACTCTTTTGTTGAAAAATGAACTAATAAAGGTTTTAGAAAACTATTACATACTTTTAAATCCTTATTAAAAAAAAAAAAATTAATTGTTGCCACTCGACATTATACAAATACATCCAAATCCTGTGTCACATATGATAGTTTTGCATAAGTATAGATTTTTTGTTTGCCCTTGGAACTTGCCCCTGATGGGAAAAGTGCCTGGAAACACTTGTATCTAGTATTGTCATTGATTATGAAGTAGTGTTGACTCTAGAACAAAAGGGCCGCTGGGGGGAACTCGATAAAAGGGCACTTTAACACTCTCAAAAGGGGCACTATAATACTCTCAAAAGGGGCACTATAATATTCTCAATAATTCAAAAAGGGCACTATAACATCTTCATAATATATCACTTACAAAATGTAACCCCCCCCCCCCCCCCCCAAAAAAAAAAAAAAAAAAAAAGAAAAAAACTTAACTATTTTTTTTTTTTTTTATAGCAGCAATGTATCCAAGGTATAAATAAATAAACAAAATAATGAAATTTTAAAATAAAAGAAAAACCAGATAATAATAATAATAAAAAAAAAAAAAAAAAAAAAAAGCTTGTACAAATAATATTATATCATAGAATGCACAAAGACAAAATCAGATTTTTATGAGAAACAAATTTGAAAATTTTTTACATTTTTGAATGAAATATATCACTTACAAAATGTAGCCCCGAATTTTTAGTTACTATTTGGTATACTGAATATTCATTATTCAGTAATAATCAAACATTTAGTGCATGCCTATTCAAAAGAAACTTGTTTAATTACAAGAACAAGACAGTTGATGTGAAAAAAAATTTCAATGCTATACTTTAAACAGATACAAAAATTGAATTTTTTTAAACACAATCTTAAATTTTTGGAGTAATTATAAAGTCAAAATAATGGACAATTTTAATAGTTTGGATATTAGAAAATGTAATAAAACTGAATCTACAATAAAATAATTGAAATTGTACAACATTAAATTCAATTTTAGTGCAAACTAACAGCCATGAACTTTTCTGAAACTTTTCTTTCTTTCTTTCTTTCTTAAGATTATTGCTAAATATACCTCAAAAATCGAGAGTTTCTCGTAGAGGAGAGGGGGGGGGGAGGTAGAATTACGTTTTTACCATTAATTAAATAAATATGCTATTTTTCCCGTATTTGACAGAATTCCCAATATTTTTACGACCGATTGCTGAAATTTTTAATTATTTCACTGCAAATTTACAAAATCTACTTTTAATAGCAAATAATTGCTAATAATATACTATAATTTTGAAACTAATTGATAAAATTCACTCTTCTTTCAACGATGATTCCTAAAATTCGCGATATTTTTGCGGTTAATTATATCGAAAATGGGGTTAATTATTAACGAAATATACAATTATCTGGCTGCTAATCGATGAAATTTGAGCCCTTTTTAAAGCTACATCCCCAAAATACCAAACTTTGCTGTTAATCGATGAAATACGCACTTTTTTTCAAAACCTAATCCAGAAATATGTGAAAATTTACAGATGAATTAAAAAACACCGGATTATTTCACAGCTAATTGTCAAAAATTACGTTTACTCGGAACTAAATTATTTTTTTCTCCTAATAGGTAAAAAATTGCGCATTTTTTTTCAAAGCAGATTTCTGAAATACGCGATTATTATGCGGCCGATTGTCGAAACACGCTATTATTTAGCTACTATCTATGAAAAATGCGTTCTTCTGAAAGCTGAATCTTAAATACTCAACTATTTTGCCACTAATCAATGAAATTTGCATTTATTATTATTATTATTTTTTTCTAAGCGGAATCTCGGAAATCGGGAATAATTTTGAAGTAGATTTCGCAAATACGGGATACCCACTAATAATAATAAAAAAATTACGTTTTATATGCTATCATTTGGCTGCTAGCCAATAGTTTTTTTTTTTTTTTCCCTCTAGTTGATTTCAGTAAATCGCGATACATTAGTAACCGATAACGGAAACACGCAATCATTTCGCCGCTAATTAACAAAATTTATGTTTAATCGCAATTAATCGCTGAAAAAGGCTTTTGATGCTAATCGATGAATTTCTTGCTTTATTCAAACATGATTTGCATTATACGTATAATTTTGTGGCTTTTTATAGAAATACGGAATTATTTTACAGCTAATTTTTAAAATTACGTAATCGTAAACTAATTGCTAAAATAGATGTTATTTGACAAATCCATTTTAAATCTGACGATTTTTGTGAAAGTCCCATTTTCTGATATGAAAATTTCTTAGAATCACCCACGCACTATAAAAACTAAGTTATCGCGTATTCAGTTATCCCAACAAAAAGCACAGAAAATATTCTTTTTCTTTCTCCAACGGTAGATACTTGGTACGATAAAGTTTGAAATTTTCCATGATTTTCTCAGAAACTTTGTATATTAAAACACTTAAGAAAGTTTCCTATTACAGAGGTCAATTCCTCCGTTAAAGTCTGACTAAATACTATTTTCTCCAAAACTCGCGTGATTACGGCCTAAGACACTTTAGAAAGTCTCCCTCGGAAGATAGCTCTTCCTGGCCTTAGATTCCTTGCGTTGTCAATCGTACTTAAAGTTCAGTAGCTTTGAATCCATTATTTTTATCAATAAATAATTAAACAAATTTTTTCCTTAGAAAGTATTATTTTTAAGCAACTTATTAAGCATTAAGATAACCCATGAAGATAATCAATCGTAGCATTCCGTTTCTTTCTTCCCCCCTTCCAGCTTGCAGTTTTAATTAAGCACACTCTCAGCTAATGTAAACAAAATACTTGTTCCCGTTCTGAGTCAGCAATATTTCGATTACGCAATGCCTAGCACTAGAATTTTTTTTTTTTTTCTTTACTATTTATTTATGAGTATTGTACGATGTACGATGAAGCGTGTGGTTCTTCAGCTAGATTGTAAAAGTTAGTTTTGTTGCTTTTTTTTTTTTTTTTTAATTCTTTTTTTCAAAAGGAGTTGAAGGCGAAGGGCTTTCATAGATAAAAAATAAAATTAAAAGAATAATGTTTATGCGGCAGCTGTTGGAAATACAAAATTAAAAGTTGATAAGGATTGGATCGCGATATGTGTGCAAGGCAAAAAAGAAAAGAAAAAAGAATAGTAGTTTTTTTTTTTTTTTTTTTTTTTTTCAGTGTCTGCCACTATTCAGTTTTTTGTATTCAATAAAATGGTGTTGTGACAGATGCGTACAAGACACTTCCGTACGAGCTGAAAATAGTGGCACTTCCGTACATGTCTAGGTGGTTTAAATAGGTCCAGGTGTGTTTTCAAAAAATCTAGTGGCACTTGCGTACAACATTTCTTTCGCTTTATTTAAGGATTATTGCATTAAGGGGTTGTATCCATATAATACAAACATTAAGACTTTCTTCTTTCTTTTCATTCTGTAAAATCCATCGTGACCGCAATGTCCTCCATGTTCCCATCAAAATTATACCTCTGGGGGGTCATCGAAGTTGGGGGAGACATCGCCATCCTCTCCATGGGGGATCAAAATTGTGATGGTATGTCTCCGGACCATTCCTAGGGAGTGCGTTCTAGACCGTCGCCAGTTACCGATAGCGCAGTACTAGGGCGACGTTAAACCCAACCTACCTTCTTTCTTTATCGTTTTTTTTTCTTTTTCTTTCTTTTTTTCTTTTTTTTTTTGAGGGGGGGGGGACATATAGGTGAACGGCAAATAGTTTCAGAAATTGCAGTATGACTCACCATCTCATTAATAAAGAAGAGAGGTCGTTTTATCTAGTTACTTTTGTTGGTAATTTGTTTTTTTTTTTAAACTGTTTTTTGAATTTTCTGACAAAAAAAATCATACTTGTTAAAAAATAAATAAGTTTTTAAGAAATAAAAATATTTTTAAAGACCTTAATAGCATTTAAAAGGACCATTATTGATCTTGACTCAGTGAACAAATAATTGTATGTCATTTCCAGAGAAAATTCACGTATATATATATATGAGTATTTCTCTTTAAGTTTATCATATGGATACAACCCCTTAGTGTTACAAGCCAAAAATACAGCGAGACAAATTTTGTACGGAAGTGCCACTATATTTTTCGAAAACACATCTGTAATGTTTGAAACACTCGGACTTGTACGTAAGTGTCACTAATTTCAACTTGTACGGAAGTGTCTTGTACGCATCTGCCATATAACCAATAAAATATATTTAGCTAGGTGGTCAAGGCTGAATTTGCGGCGCATAAAAAATAACTCGCGGAGTTTTTAAATTTTTTCATTTTTTTTGGAGAAACTTCGCAGAAATCGGAGCAGTTGGGAACCCTGTGAAAAATACAAATAAGGGCCGCCGGGCGCTAAAAATGAGTTAGTAACGGCCGCGGGGCGCTAGAAATAAGTTAGTAAGGGCCGCGGGGCGCAAAAATGTGTTAGTAATGGGCCGCCGGGCGCTGCGCCCTGCTAAATCGGCCTAGAGTCAACACTATGAAGTCGTGTGCAAAATTTTCAGGACGACAAGAAGTTGCTGAAAATTGAATTGGAAAATTCCGTTACATACATTAATAGTTGCATCATATCAAGTTAATAAAAGTGTGTTAATTAAAAACCTTGTTAAACTCTTTAATTAATCATTTAAAAATATAAAATTTAAATAATACGTCAATCTTAATACAAATATCGTTTGTGGTGAATAGTTTAGAACGTCAAATTTGGCAAGAATTTAAAATTTACGATTGAGAGTAATACGTTACAGCTTCCTTTGACTTTTTATCTTGTCGAACCAAGATATTGGTCTGTGAAGAGATATGAGGTTTTCGCGTGGAAAGAAAATATAATGACGCCAAAGCTGCCTTTCTCCATCTCCAAGCTCGCCAAATTTTGTCGCCAAGTCAAAAATTTCATCGTCAACTATCAACTTTTGCCGCCAAATCACAAATTTCATTGCTAAGTCGCAAGTTTTGTCACCAAAATCTCGCCAAATCATACAATTAACTAAATTCATAACAATTAACATTGAAATTCAGCGGTGCCAAATGGTCAAATGTTAACTAATGTTAATGTTCCACCTTATGTGAACCAAAACAATTTCACTTTACAATATTTACTCATCTGACAATAAGAATCACAAAAACACAATACAAAACTTTCAATAATTCAATAAAAATTAAAATGAAATAACTATCCAAAAACCGCTACCACTTATCTGTATTTGACTTGACCATAGCAACGCCAGGCTTACCAGAACTAGTAAGATCACAAGTGCATTTTCACGTTTCTATTACTTTTTCTTTTAAAAGAAAGATATTGAACAACAGTTATATGGATTTTAAATAAAAAATATAATTTTGATTAAGCTTGGGTGGCGAGGGGGGGTGTAGCCCAATAGCCCCCTCCGGGATTCACCATTGCCGGTATTGTATATCTTTAAGGCTTTTATTTGTTGAATGATTATGAGCTTGAATTTTAAAAAATTGAAACATTTACAAATCAATAAATTTAGCCTAAAATTTTTAGTAGAATGAATAAAACCCTTTTGTAGTTGAAAATTAAATTTCTTGAAAACAGAATAGTGACGTAAATAATGCAATGTGTGGGAACAAAGCCATTGGCTAGGTATTAATCCATACGTAAAATTTCTTTACAATTGTATCATTAACGTAAAGGAATCTACCTTTGCCTTTAAACTTGCCGAAAAGGGATTTTTTATAATTTTGTTAATTTCTCCAAAATATGAATTTTTTTATATTATTTTCCTTTTTGTAAGTGAACAAAGAAGAAAAATAAAAAGATTGAGATATTTTTGTCCATCAGTATAGTCTTTTGAATTGCAGTGGTTTAGCGAGCATGTTACACAAGAGTGTGATTTATACAAAATTATGGAATGTATAGGTAACAGAAATCATGGAAATTTGTCAAAATTAGTCATGGAAATCATGGATCAGGGAACATATTTTTGAATTTCTGTAGCCACCCTGTGTAAAATTTCTGGGAATTTTGAGGTAGTGGAAAAAAAATGGGAAAAATTGAATTTTTACAGATAAAAATAGGGCTTCTTAATTGTTATAATAACTTAAAAAATATAAAAGTGTTAAACATTTAAAGAGCACATGCAATTCATAATATTTTTTCCTAGCAGAAATGTATAATAAGCTTTTACTATTAAAACAAAAACAGCTGTTCTGTTTCTTAACTACCAGTACTTTTCCTTGTACAAAACACCAAAAACTAGTCAAATCACCATTCACCCATTAATTTTGAGTGGGGTGTGCATTCCTATAGAATGTTCATTTCCCAGCAGCATTGATACAATGAATTACAGAATCAAACTGACAAATATTTTTTTTTTTTTTTTAATCAACCTGATTTCTTTCTATCCAAAACCTAAAAACTAAAGGAAATTTAATGATTCATCTGAAAATCAGGCAAAACTTTTTAAAGTTATAAAATAAAATAAATTTTTCATTGTCATAGTTAGTAAATCATTTAATTTTTTTTTTAAAATAGAATTACCGACACACTAAGTTAAATATTTAAAAATCTGAAAAAGGGAACCATTTATGTGTGTTGTGTACTTTAAACGTACAAAAATATGCTTTAAGTTTATTATATATAATATATATATTTGTGTTTTCTTTGTTTATTTCCTTTCTGTGATAGGTGTATAATAATTTGTGTATATGTGTATATTTAATCACAGGAATGTGTTAATATGTTTATAATTATATTATATCAAACAAAATTCTGCTTATTATGATCAATTTTTTTTAAAGATGTTCTCAAGTTGAACGGACTTGTTGAAAACTACAGGAAAAAAAATTCAGTCAACCTAATCCAAAACTGATGCAGAAGAAAAATAAATCAGTCAACCAAGCTCCCAGGAAAATATATTCAGTCAGCCTGACCCATAATAAAAGTAACACAGTCAATGCAAACCGAACCTCACAGCAAGAGAAAAAATTTAGTCAATCAGACCCAAACCTGATTGCAGGTCAGGCTTGGGTAAAATTGGGTTACCAGACCTGATACTGGACTCTAATTCAGATTCTGACTTAGAATGAAGTTTTTCACAAAGCTAAAATAAAAGTTTAATTTAAAGTTAATTGAACTTCAAAATTTTAAAACATTTTATTACTGATAAATTATTATTATTTTTTATAATGTAAAAGTTAAAAACTCAGATGTAAATGAAATAAATCAAATAGGATTTTGCATATAGTATAATTATTGTAAACTGTGAAATAATTTTTTTAACAGAAAGTAGTAGTATTTATTTATTTCGTTACATGCATTTATTTATACATAACTATATATGTGTGTGTGTATAATATATATCCACACACATTAAAATAATACAGTTAGATAAGTCTTAGGATATATGTTCAAGAAAAAAGACTGAAGTATAAAGGAACTTGAAAAGAGAAAGTAATTTCAAATGAATGTGATGGGAGGGAGGTCATTATAATGCTTAAATATTTCAGGATTACCATTAGATTATATGGTTAAAACTTTATTTTTAAAATATAAGCATTATAAGAATCAGTGTTTTCATGTAAGATACTCAACAGGAAAAAATAAGTATTTCAAGAAAAAACATCAGAATGTAAATATCATAAATTTCTAAGTACGTTATTTTATGCTAGAGATTTCAGAATTTTCAATTTTTCTGGATGAAAATAATAAAGATAAAATAACCTCATCGGAAAAATTGAAAAAAAAAAAAAAAACTGTTTTTATTCCCCCAAAATTTCCGGTTTTTTTCCGGATCATTCTCACTCTACTCCCGAGTCCAAAAATGTAGTTTTTGGCAATTTGTCAGTGTGCGTGTATGTATGTGTGGAATCTTCTGGCTGTCATATCTCCGAAACTAATAAAGATAGAACTATGAAACTTCAGAATTGATACAGGTCTGGTGTTCAGATGAATTTCCCAAATTTTGGTGAAAATTGGAAAACCGGAAGTGGGACTTTAAGTCTGTATCTTGAAAACGGCTCTAATGATTTTCTTTAAAATTGTTATATAAACACTCTATTAGATGTCTTTTCAAATGGTATTGTTGGTTACTTCAGAAAATTGATAGGCGTCCTGTATAAATAGCTCAATTTCAGGTCTCACAAGTGCATTCTTTTAAAAATGGCTGTACAGGTCTTTTTCAAACTCGCCATATTAACTCCCTTTTAAATATCCTTTTGTATGTAGTTATTGTTTTCAAGTCAGTAATTAAGTATACCATGTTTTAGTAAAAGGTGGTGTCTCAAAAACGGCTCTACAATTTTCTTGAAAATTGTTACGTAAATCCATTTTAGATACCCTTTTTCATGTAATATGTGGTTATTGGTTATTACAGAAAAATTAACTGTCATTCTGATTAGATAGTTCAGTTTTAGATCTCGGAAGTTGGTGTTTAAAAAAAATAACTCTATCATAATTTTTTTTCTTATTTTTTAACTTGCTGTGTGAACTTTGTTTTACATGTTTTTACACGTGTATCAAGTTTCTTTTACTGGAAAATTAAAAAAAAATGCATATAATACGTGTAATAGTGGGTAATGAAAGTTGTGTGGTTGTTTTACACCAGATTTTTAAATAGTTAACTTAGTGTTATTTAATTGCAGCATTTGAGCTTTAAATGAACCAGAATGTTTTATAAAGAAATAATGGTATGCAAAAGTGGTTGATTTGGCAGCTACAGAATTATGTTATTCTTGTTTTATTTTTTCTACAATTCAATATGGTACTGTTTAATTTAATATAAAATTGCTGACAAATTACTACAGTAGAGCGCCGATTATCCGAACTCCAATTAACCGAACTTCCAATTATCGAAACAGCTTATTTCACTATTTATTTTTCTTTATTCGAACTTCCAATTATCCGAACAGCCTATTTCTCCCCCTAAAAAAATTCCTAACCGAACTTCCAATTATCCTAATTCCTGATTCCCTTATCCTAATTCCGTTCCCAACATACGAAAACTAATTTGAAAGATTGTTGCATTATGGCTGCTGATTCTTGGAATCTAGAAAAATCTTCAACATTAAAAAAGGCTTGGAATACAATTTTAAATAAAGAAAAAAAATGATAGTGGATTAGAAGAATCTAGTAAAGAAAATGAGGAATGTAAAACAATAAAGGAGATGGGAAGAATCCTATGTTATGAAGAAAATGAAATTAACGAATGGTTAAATAGTGACGTTCATGACCCTGGATAACAGATTTTAAATGATGAGATTGTGGATAAGATTCAAGGTGAAAAAGAAAATGAAAACGAATGCTTTGAAAATGACCCAGGACCATCACATCATCTTTGAATGTTTGGAAACAACTATGAAATGGTTTGAACGGCAGAATGACACAGATCCTCTTCAATTAACCTGTCTAAGAAGAATTCGAGATGTGGCAGCATTGAAAGAATGTCTTCTTTGAAGCAAGCAGCAATCAAAAGCTTTTTTGTTTGAATTATAATATCTAGAGTTAAAAAAAAAAAATAAATAAATAAATACGCCAGCACAAATTGGTGCTGTCAGTCCTAAGCCTGGATAAAGTGTGATGGTTTTTCTATTGTCACAATATCCCTTAAATTGTCTGTCCAATTATCCGAACTTTTGCTTATCCGAACTAGGGTCTGTCCCGACGTGTTCGGATAATTGGCACTCTACTGTACTTTATTTTCCTCATAAGCACACTTTTTTGTTTATTGTCTTTTAGGTCTTTTAGTACATAAAATACGAATGTTTTTATTAAACCCTGAATATTTTTTTTTTTTTTTTTTTTTTTTTTTTTTGTTATACGCTATATGTAATACAATCAAGTTTTTGAATTAGAATACTTATCTCATTTGTCCCGTATTTTTAACCTTTTTGCAGGTGAACTACAGATAATCAGGAAATTACTTAAGATGTATATTTTTAATTGAATGTAAAGTTCATTTTTCAAAAAAAAAAAAAAAAAAAAAAAATAATAATAATAATTATGTGTGTCATGTGTCAGGGTGTTTCTTTTAAAATTTAATCTAATAATCACCTTTTAAACATTTTCCAGCAATGTTGAAAAGTTTTAATGACTTTGGTTTGCCTGTTTGTCCATTCTCTAACTCCTGTAAATATTAATGGACTTTTTTGAAACTGATATATGTTATTCAAGTTCACTATCAGATGTTCCCTATTGAAAATGGAGTGAATACCTCTGCTGGTTTGTGAACAGGGTTACCCAAAAGTATTTTAAAATATTGCATTCTATGAAAGGTATTTCTATAAACCAAACTTTAATAACTTTACTTTGCACAAATCATAATGAAATTTAAATATGTTATTCATAGTCTTAAAACAATACCTTCTATAGTATAATTAACATTAGATTTACAAGGTTATACAAAAATATTGAGTTACAATAAGGCTATTATTGGATATTTGCTGGAATTATATTTTATGTTAAGCGCTTTTAAGACTTTCTAACAACTTTTAAGTGTTAATGTAGTTTCAATTTTTGTATTTGTCTGTCCAACTCCCTTATGTCTTTCTGTCCGTCTGTCTGCCCCTAGTGTCCGAAAATATTTTCATAATTTTTAAAAAATGATATGTGTAAAAATGGCATTAAAAATTCCTGTAAGACTAGTTTGTATACAGGGATACTCTGAAAAATGCCAATTTATTGTGTTTGGACAGAAATTTTTATTAATCACATTTAAATAACTTTCTGCTGTGAAAATCATAAAGAAATTGACATTTATTGTTAATATGTTAATGTTTTGTATAAAATATGATAATGTTAACTTTGAGATTTACTGAGCTACACTAAAATAGAGATTCATTAAGGGCTACAATAAGAATATAAGGGCTGCATTTTCTTTTCTGTATAGTGTTTTTAACAATTTCTAACAATGTTTAATAGTGATTATGAATTCAGTTAGTCTGTCTGTATGCCTTTCAGTCCTTCTGTCTGTCCGTTGTGTGATAATGTATGCAAAGTACAATAAATATAAAAAAAGTATAAAATCACTTTTAAAAACACGTATATAAAAATTTCTTTATTAAAACCAGACACAAGGCTTTTTGCTATTATAAAAATAGCATCATTAGGTGTTCTTAAGTAACATAGTAGCCAGCAATATATAATTGAAAAGTTCAATACGGTTATAGTTAAAAAAAAAAAAATCAGTCCACAAAAGGTCGCACAGGAACTACATGGCAAAAAAAAAAAAAGGATTTCAATACAATTTTCAATAATCTTACCAGCACAACGTGTGCCATATTTTATGAAGAGATGCAACATCCTTAGAGTTAATAACATTATTGCACTTGATAATATTTATTGCTTCTGTCATTAGAAGGTCTTGAAAGTAACGAGGGGCTGAAATTACTTCTGTCTGGGCCCACAGAGGAATAGCTTCAGGGTGCTCGTAAAGAAATTCAACTAGAATAGAGCTTTTTCTCTCTTTAACATTTCAAATATGTTCATTAATTCTTGCTTTAAGCGTGCATCGTGTTTGCCCAATGTAGTAAAAAAGTTCATCATTATATTTAATAGGGATTTTATAAACCCCACCAGTAGGTTTGTTGATATCACGGTCATTAACAACTAAGTTTTTAATAGTACAGGGGAAGGAGAAAGGAATGAGTAGATTAAATTTATGTAGAATAAAGTGCTTAAAATTTTTAAATTCATTACGGAAAGGTAAACTATTGGTATATTTAATTTTAGGAATTTGGTTAATACTAGTATTATTAAAGATTTTATTTTTGATATATATATATATATACTAGCTGACCCGACAAACGTTGTTTTGTCATATAAATTATTTCTAGAGAATATTTTGCTAGAAAAAAATAACTAACTTATTGAAAGTGTGTAAGGATGTGGTATATAAGTGGAAGATGTATGGAGCGCTGTGAACGGTGAAAGAATATAAAAATAACAAAACACCAATCATTTATTTTTTTAATTTATTAAAATTGATTCTTTAAAATTATATACATATCGCTACTTATAACAATATTACTAAAAAACAATATCAATCCCTTAATGCAACAGAGTGTACAATATTTTTTGTTATCCCATATTTCGCCAATACAAACAAACTGGATGGTTTGCCCACTCGAGAGCCACGTATAATTGTCCGTGTGAAAAACATGATGTGCTCAAATCTAAGCCACAGACAGACATCGTTTGGCCCTGAGACTTATTGATAGTCATTGCAAAAATGCCAATTTTATTGGAAATTGAGGGCGTTTAAATTGAATTGGCACATCTGTAGGTATAATAGGGATTCGCAGTAGTAATATATTTTCACCTCGGAATTTGTCATTTAAAATGATGGCTTCGATAACATTTTTCATTAATTTTTTTATGACTAATCGCGTGCCGTTGCACAACCGTGGTGGGTTCAAATTACGAAGCAAAATAACCGGAGATCCAACCTTCAGTTGTAAAATATGCGTTGGCATGCCTGGTAAATCCAATGAGTTTAAAAACTTTGTTGGATAATTTACAGCTTCGGTGACATCGCAAACTGTATCATTAGATTTGCATGACACCAAGTCTCCTGGTAACAAATGTTGTATCTTGAGATTCAATTCGTTGACGTCCACATTTTTTGCTGTTAAAATTGCTCTTTCTGCCAGCCACTCATGATATGTGTATCGTCTGTGTACATCGGGAAATATCTGGTCAATAAGAGCATCTTGAGAATCAATGATTGTGCAGAAATCAGTCGGTAATTTTATGCATCCAGTTTCATCTGTAGTAACTTTTCCATCGCCGATATCTAACAATTGTTTTGAGAATGTTTCAGCGGATGGATCTTGAAGCTTTTGAACGCACAAATTTACTTTCAGTTGTACTTTTTCAACATTACGCCACAATGACGATGATTTTAAGAACGCGTTGATCTCATCAGCGTATGTTGAACGCGGAATAACGGGAAGTGCTTGTCTGAAATCACCTGAAAAGAGTAACAGAGTGCCGCCAAATAGTTTGTCGTTGTTTTTTATATCTTTCAATGTCCTGTTCGACGCCTCAATCGAATGTTTATGTGCCATAGTGCATTCATCCCAGATAAGAATTTTACACTATTTCAGACTGTGGCCATGGACGATTGTTTTTTTATGTGGCACACTGCGTCTGGGTTATTTTGAATATTTAGTGGCAGTTTAAATAATGAATGAACTGTTCTGCCTCCATCCAATAAAGTTGCCGCAATGCCAGATGATGCAACAGCCAATGCGATGCCATTATTTGATCGTATTTCGGCGAGAATTAGCGAAATAAGGAATGTTTTGCTAGTTCCACCTGGTGCACCCAAAAAAAAAAGAATCCACCTTGTCCTGCCAAAACTGCGAGCATGATACGGTCGTAAATGGTTCTTTGTTCTTCATTCATTAGTGGGACATTGCGAGCAACAATCGCTGCCATTTCTACAGTATTGTATTGTAGTTCACGATTCAATTCAGTGCTTATTAAATCAGATGCATTTCCATTTGTTAAATGCGTACCGAAATGACTGAGTGATAAGTTGGTAATGATTATGCAAAGATCTTCAATAGCAATCAATGCTTCATTGTACATAGCGTCACTGAATACTATCGTTAGATCGTTGCACCGTGAACGATGTTGATGCAATATATCATCAGTCATTGAATCTTTGTGATTATCCCATAATGTCTCTGCTCGGGCCGGGAAACATGTAGTCAACACTATAGCGAATAGTAGACGAATTTGTTTTGCTGTACAGTTCAGACCTACTTCAGCAAGCATACACTCCCACTGGTTGTCGTCTTCCAGCAAGCCGAGTGCAAGGCATGCATCTTTATACGTTGGATACTGTTGTCCATTCACTTTACGTAAATCTTGAAATGACAAAGGGCCGATGACATTAACCAATAACAGTCGAAGATAAAAGCACTCGGTCTGCCTTGGATTGACTGTAAATACTCGTCCCAAGGTGTTTGATTTGAATAAACCGGGACATGCATCAATCGGCGTGCCTTGCTTGCGGGGCATCCATTTTTTTGTTGGAGCCCATGTGAAATAGCATGGTACTTCTGAATAGAGTAATGTCCGTGCAAAAGCACCAAAAGCATCCGCACGATTACACAACTCAAAAAATTCGGTGAGTGTAGTTTTTGGTGGATTTATAGCACGATCATTCGCTGTCTCGCTCGTGAAATATACGCGCTGGCCATTTTCAAGATGGACGGCTAAATGAAGAACTGCTGGATCCCGTTCATGAATTGGGAAACCAAAGATACGCCAAAAAGCTTCATTGGAGCTGACGTACCGGCCAATTTGGTAAAGTGTTATTTCATCGTTGTTATTCACCGGAGGAGCATTCACATTGGTATTTTCAACTCGAAATACAGCCATATCACTGCCTTTATTCACATACTTGCAAATGTATTTGATGCTCTTCACTGAACTGCAGAACTGAGCATTAATATGAGCATTGAATGTTTTGCTCAGCAGAGGCGAATATGGGACCACCCAATGGTTATCAATGTCAATATCTATGTTGTTGACATAGATGACCGCCATAGATGATAAGATTGTCCGCCATTATCGGGATTTCTTCGACGATATATTGGTTATCCGTCAACATTTGTGATCATGAAATATTTCGGAAAACTTTAGTACATTTTCCATCAGCACAAATAATAATGGCCTAAAAATTCATTTTTCATTTTAACATAAAATAACTCCGTCGGATATTGACGAATTTTTTAAAAGAATATACCATTTTAACTAATTTTAACATTTTAACAATATTAACGTTGAAAAAATATTTTAAACACTTACGGTTAAAAATTCATTTTTCATTTCAACATTAAATAAATTCTGACATCGTGTTTACGATTCTAAAATATTAACTTTGAAAAAATATTTTAAACACTTCGTAAGATACGGTCAAAAATTCATTTTTCATTTCAACATTAAATAAATTCTGACATCGTGTTTACGACAACTCACGCCATCTAGGTGGAAAAGTTGTTGAAAGAGTTGGTTAAAAATTAATTAAGAAAGAACTAATTAAGTTACAACTTTCATTTGTAAATCTAAACCATTCTCGAATCCACCTGAAGACACACAAAAAATTTCATTAAACTCAGTCCAGCCGTTTAGGAGGAGTTCAGTGACATACACACGCACAAAAGAAATATATATATAAAGATATATTTATATATGTGTTTTTAAAAGTGATTTTATACTTTTTTATATAATATGTGTACACCTGAAACATTTTCTAATTTTAAACTTTCAGTAGTTTTAATTTTAACTAAAGTACAATAAAGTTATACAATACAACATGTACATACAGTTGGAAAGTGTTAATAATCAATATGTACCACATGATTTTTTGTTCTTGTTATTTTCTTTTCCTGGAGCGGAAAAGTTTTAATGCAAAGTATATATATTACTGTTTTCAAAATTACTGTTTTTATTTTTTCTTTTTCTTCTTTTTAGTATTTGTAGCACTAGGAGTTTGCATTGCAGTTCAACTTGGCACATATCCATCTTGGATGTTTTTCCAGTGTTTTGTTGCCGTCACACTTTTCTATATTGCTCATTGGCAAACATATGTGTCTGGTACATTACGCTTTGGAAGGTATACATATTTTTTTGTCTTAATTATCAATAATTTTTTTACAAAATAGTTTGTGACAGAGTTGACCACTTTTTGACAAAGTTAAAAAAAAAAAAAAGTTACCACTGGCAAAAATTGCTAATACAGTAGAACTTGGATAATTCGAAGTTGAAGGGACCAGAGAAAAATTAGAAATATTGAAAAATTTGAATTACATATGCTATTTTTTCCAAAAAAAGAAATATATTAAAAAATTTAAACTCTACGATCAAAGATTTAACACATAAACTTTATACCTAAGAATACTGCTACATCCCCCCCCCCCTCCGCTTAAATCAATATTTTTTACGAGCTTAATTATTCAACACTTTTTAAAAAAATAGATATTTTTTATTTCTTCTTTAAGTACAACCTTTGTGTCATAGCATATGACTTATACAAAAATAGAATCTACTACATTAGACATGACTTTCGATAATAATTTAAAAAAAAACCTCGGAGTTCATGTATATTCACCATATCTTCTGATGCACTAGCTAGGGGCTTCTCTTGTATTTCCTTATCCTTCATTTGAAAGACTGTTAAGATATACCAATGCCCTTTAGCTGAGAAAAATCTCAGGAACAAATTTTACTGAAATATTTTAAAGGTAATCGTATGAAAAATTCGAATTATCCACTATTTTTTAACATTATTTTAATATAAAATTCAAGGACCAAGTAAAAAATTCGAATTATCCAGAATTTCGAATTATTCAAGTTTCACTGTATTTTTTTTTTTTTTTTTTTTTTTTAAGGATTTTAAAGATTTTGGTTACATGATTTCAGTGTTTAAATCATATTCAGGATTACAGTGTTTAATTTTAACAGATTAAAATCACTGATTTGAATTACAATCTTAATCAACTGATTTTTTTTTTTTTTTTTTTTTTGTAATAATCAAAATTAATACATTCCAAAATTTCTGTTATGAAATTTTTAACATCAGCAACTAATGTAATTTTGTTTGACTTCTAAAAATTTTTAAACCATCTTCTAAAAAATATATTTAAAAATATTTTTTGATATAAAAGAGATGCTTGCATTAATTATAGCAAATTTATGTGGTATAAAAACATTTAAATAAATATGTAAAATGTATGTTTTATATTCCATTGTATTTTATATGATTTAGTCATATATTTATTACAACTGAAATAAGAGAAGAAAACTGAATTATGAACAAAAGGAAAAAGTTGAAAAACGGTTGCAAGAAATAGCTCTTGACTACCTACGCATCATACCACTTTCTCTATAAAATTTGATATGAAAAAAAATGTCTTTTTGCAAATGTATTTTATAGCTAATGTTGTTGAGTCAGTTATGGCTTACAGATAGTGGGAAAGTATTTCATCTGCTTGTGACATATCAAAGAATTTTTGCAGACTAATACTCATTTGCAAATAACTTGTTACTTGAGTTCTGCTGTTATCGAAAAAAAATTTCTTTTATTTATTCAGATATAAAAAACAAACTCTTTCTGGTAATGCCCCCAAAACTGTTATTGTGCTATGCAGTGTTAAAAAAAAAAAAAAAAAAAAAAAAAACCATGAAAAAATTTTCTATTTTGTTTGATGTTCAAAAATGTTTTGTGCTAGATTTTTTACTTTAATAATAATGTAATTTTTGTAATTTTATTTTTATGGCTATGTGATTTATTATTAATTAGACAGTTCATTGTAAAAGTGGTGTAACTCCATAATTTTTAAATATATATAGTATAGAAATTTTTATTCATGAATTCATCAACCGTGAATATTCATTTTAAGTAAGTTGGAGTGTAAAGGTTGATATTTTTTTATTTACCAACTATGTGAAAAATACCAGAGCCGGGAATCGAACCCGGGCACCTCCACTTAACGCACGGATGCTCTACCACTGAGCTACCCTGGCTGACAACCAGTTAGGCATTTCTCACATAATTTGTTGGCAAAGTCACCGAGTCTGCAGACGCAGATATATCAGGTGTGACAATAATAATCGTAGCGCAACTCCATAGACCATGGAATTTCAATTTAGAAATTTTTACATTCCAACTTACTTAAAATGAATATTCACGGTTGATGAATTCATGAATAAAAATTTCTAAATTAAAATTTCGTGGTCTATGGAGTTGTGCTACGATTATTATTGTCTCACCTGATATATCTGCATTTGCAGACTCAGTGACTTTGCCAACGAATTATGTGAGAAATGCCTAGCTGGTTGTCAGCCAAGGTAGCTCAGTGGTAGAGCATCTGTGCGTTAAGCGGAGGTGCCCGGGTTCAATTCCCGGCTCTGGTATTTTTCACATAGTTGGTAAATAAAAAAATATCAACCTTTACCACCCCAACTTACTTAAAATGTATATATAGTATATTTTTGCTTAGTTGTATCACATTTAATCACATCTTTCATTATAAAAGTGAAAAAACTCCAATAATTGCATTAAAATCCCATAAATGGCATTATTATTATTTTTTTTTTCCAGAAAACTAAAACTTTTAAATATTCCTTATAAAAACGAAGTTTTTAAGTTACTTCAAATAATTTTTTTTATAATTTATAAATTCTTATAACTCTGATTTATATTAAACGCTAAAAATCGACTAAACACTTAATGAATCTGGACTTTTTTCCTGCACATAAATTTGCAAAAAGCTTGTTATTTCAAAATCCATTTACAAGGAGATAATTCACTTTTACAATGAGCCACTCAATTATTATTACTTTTTTAGTTAAAGAAATTCAGAAACATTTTTCATTAAGGTGTAAAGGGCGAACATTGAAGTGGATTGTGCCATGCTAATTGTATTTTTCCACTTTTCCTCTTTTTGTTGCCACTGATAAAATCCAACCCTGGTCTGTAAATATCTTTTCATTAAACTTGAGACAAATGTTCTTTATACTAAATATAGAAATAAACCGAAATGTTGTAGTTAAAACTTAAATTGTTCTACTAAGCTTAAAAATCCATACATATAATAAAATAAGATGTTTGTGTGTGTGTGTCATTGTGTATGTATATCCAGAGCTTTCTAGGAAAACGGCTGATGGCTGAGCTACACAAATTTGCATAGAGGTTCGTAATGGCCTCTTTTGATGCACCTTGAAGCCAAATTTTCGAATTTCTTATTAGTTTTCTTTTAATTAATTAAAATGTAAAAATAATAACCTTCTAATTTCTGATAAATTAGCCATTTAAATTTTATCCATAATTTAATTGTTGCCAATATTTTTTTTTTTTTTTTGACAGAATAAAAAAAAGTACATTTATTTAAAATGAGGAAAGTAAATTAGAAATATCAGTTGTTGTTGATAGCCACAAATTTATGCTGAGATGTAACTAATCTGTATGAAATTCTGTGCAGGGTTGGGTTTCTTCCGGAAGAAACTAGTTTCTTCCAGGACAGTGGAAGAAACTGGAAAAAAACGGAAGAAACTGGAAGAAACCGGAAGAAATGGAAGAAACTAACCAGAAGACAAAACAGATGTTCGAAATTAAAATTTATGAACTATATAAACTCAAAGCATAAATATAATGCCAAATCTAAACTATAATCCAATTAATATTAAAAATATTGTTAGAAAAATAAGTTATTTTATAACAAACACTAAATATATATAGGTGATGGGTTTCTACTTTTCAATGTTGATATTTTTAGAACTTTTTGCATATATACTATCTCATATTAGTATACATTCAGACAGTACAAGTGATAATAATTACGGAATTAACCATAATATTTGCACTTTTTTTTTTTTTGAAGGATACAATTTTTTGTATAAACTCGAAGCTGGTAAACTGTATCAATAAGTAATATACCTACTTTTAAACTCTCCTGCAAGTTCTCTAGGATTTAAAAAAAAAAAAAAAGCATAGTTTGTATTTATAAGTTGAAAAATAAAGTGCAGTATTGAACTACTCTAAAAAACATTTCATTTGTTTTACAGTTTTTAACTCCCTCTAACTCTCAAAAATTTTGTCTAGAGGTTGTGCGGATTATAGGAATTTGTAGATTAGAGATCATTGCCTTTGTTTACAGTTTTCTTTTGCAGATACAGAGTCAGTTATTATTAATTCATGAGAATAGACATCAGAATGGAAAGACGATTTCTAATAAATTTCAGAATAAAGTATTTCTTCAATATTAATAAAAGTAATCGATCACATTCATATATGATAAATAATTTAAGCATGTATTCAAATAATAGGTACCTATAAAATGTAAACAAACGTATTTAAAAATTATGACACTAAATATTTTTGAAAGTTCGGAAATAATATTCATCACTGATTAATTTTGTTAAACATTGATGTAATAGTGATTTGTTTTAAGCACTAGTCTGTATGAATCGCAGGATAATAAATACAAGAATGTTACCCCCCCCCCCTCCCAAGTTGAGTTTCAAAGCAAGGATTAAGCTAAAAATTTGATTTAAAAAAAAGTAAAAATGTGAGAAATGTGAATTTATTTGAAATATGAGATGTAAATTTCTTTTTCACTGTACTGTATTAGGAAAATGAAGTTTTTGATGACATTTTGTAATACAGTAATTATTGAATACTGGCTCTTTTAATTAACTGAATGTTGGTTAAGAGCTGTTTTATCAGAAAGTATAAGCAAGTGATACAAACTATTATTTATTACCAGTTAAAGAAATAAAATTGTCTAAATAATAAATTATAAAACTTTACGCTTTTTAAATTGAAATTGATTTTTTTACTGGATTTTGAGTATTTTGGAACGTGATTATCAGATACCGAAGATCATTTCGGTAAAAATCTCATAATTATTAATTAAATATGTAATTAAATTTTCATAGGTATAATTAAAGTTACTTAAAGTTGTTTATAAGACAAATGCATCCATAATATCTTACAAATCTGCAATTTATAGGATAAATTTTTAAGAAAAACAGTTTCTTCCATTTCTTCCACTTGGAAGAAACCTATTTCTTCCGGCCGGTTTTTTCCATGGTTTTTTCCGCGGTTTTTTCCGCCTTGGAAGAAACTTGCCAACCCTGATTCTGTGTAATAGTTTCCAAGCTACAGTTGCCACAAAATTTTATCAGACATGCATGCAGATAGACATCTTCTTCTAAAAATGGTAAAATCATGTTCTAGACCTTGCGAAATATGTAAATCCATTAAAAACCCAAGGTTGAACATTTTTACAAATCCAATATTTTCTTCTATTGAATATAGAAAAAAATAAAAAATACAATAAATTTTTAATTTTTAATTTTTTTTTTTTTTTTTTTTAACTTTTAAACTGCCAAAGTGATTTTAATCTTAGAAATTTTAATTTTTATGTTTAAGTAAACTCTGAATAATGTGTTATATTTACATTTCTTTTGTTTCATTTCTCACTTAAATGTCTTTTGCATATTGGTGGTAAAAAATAAAACATCTAATGATTTTTTTGTTTTCCTTCAACTTCTAGGTTTGATGTAACAGAAGCTCAGTACACAGTTATGATTATTCACTTGATATCAGCAATCTTTGGACCATCAGTGTGGTCTTCAAGGGTAAGACATTTAAAGAATATTATTATCATAATTTTAAGACCCTTTTATTTCTTCTCTTTGCATTATATTTTTTGTCAAATATTTTTACTCAAGGGAAAAAAAAAAAAAAAAATCTTAAGGCTTTCTATCAGTGAGCATCAAGGTCATCCATTTTCTATCGATAAAATGTTCCCTATTATCTATAGAATAATGCCGATTTTTAAATTTCGCTTTCACATTCAGAAAATTCATGACTGTTAAATTATGTCTGGTTTCCCCAAAAATAATATAGTATATATATATATTTTTTGTTATTCAAATTTATTTTTAAGTTGTAAGATGTAAAATTTCACTTTGTAAAATTTTCGTATTTTACAACTTTAAAATAAAATATAAATTACTTAAATAAATTACCTTAAATAAAATCCTTTAAAGAACTTAGCATGTAATTATTTCGGGTACTCCGTACCCATCTTCGGTGCCAAGTGCAAAAACGTCATTCCTTTGTTGATTGTCAAATTTGTGGTGTCGTGGTGTACATGTTTTCACTTCACTTCACTTCACTTTCCTGTCGGTTCGATTTCTTGTAGGAACTGCTGCCATACAGCCGGAATGATGCAGTGCTCTCGGTCATTGACGGCTTGATTGTTAGTTATTATTTCAAGCCGTCAACGACCGAGAGCACTGCATCATTCCGGCTGTATGGCAGCAGTTCCTACAAGAAAACGAACCGACTGGAAAGTGAAGTGAAGTGAAAACACGTACACCACGACACCATGAATTTGACAATCAACAAAGGAACGACATTTTTGCACTTGGCACCGAAGATGGGTACGGAGCACCCAAAATAATTATATGCTAAGTTCTTTAAAGTATTTTATTTAAGGTAATTTAAGTAATATAAAAATAATCCTTTCTTAATAAAGTTTAATTAAATAAAATATAAAATTTTAAAAAATTACTTTTTGAAAAACTAGACATAATTTGACACTGAGGAATTTTCTGAATGTCAAATAGAATTTAAAAATATGCATTATTTAATGAATAATAATAGGGATCAATTTTATCTATAGGTTAACATGGGAATTGGATGACAATGACGTTCATTGATAATCAGCCTTAAGACCGGACAATACCTAATCTCACCCATAGCTGGGGCCCATGTTATTCTGCAGGAAAATTTGTTTTGATAATTACTCACTACTTAATGTATGTTTTTTAACTGTTTTCATATTCTGAAAATTCACAGTCATTAAATTAGTATTAAGTTTCCAAAAATTGATATTTTAAAATTTTAGTATTTTATTTCATGACTAAAAAATGAGAAAGGGAAAATTTAGGGAAAAATTCATCACATTATTGAACTCAAGGGAAAAAAAAAAAAATCAATTTTTTTAAAACAAGTACTAATTTAATGGTCATGAATTTTCAGAATGTGAAAATGAAATTGAAAAAAAAATAGGTAATGAATTATTGTGGAAATAAATTTTCCCATAGAATAACATGAGCCTTAGTTGTTGATGGGTTTAGGTCAGCGATTCTCAACCACTGTGCCACGGCACTTTTGTGTGCCGTCAAATTCTTAAAGTGTGACACCAAATTTTAGAAATGTATATAGTAAAAATTATAATGCCTTTTTTTTTTTTTGTTACGAGTAAAGTTTGTTTAAGTTAAAGAAAAGTACACTGTAAAAGAAACTGTTGTTTTTTACAGTTAAATAGCATATTTTTAACTGTTTTTATCTTTGATAACTGTGACTTTCATAAAGTGAAATATTTGCCCCAAATGAAATGTGTGCCGCCACATTTTGAAATCATTAAAAGTGTACCGCGACAAAAAAAAGGCTGAGAATCACTGATTTAGGTATTGTCTTCTCTCAAGGGAATAATGTAACTTTATTAAGCTTTGTTGATTTTCCAGGGGTAGATACATGTCCGAATATTCATGAAAACTTCAAAAAGTCCTGAAATGCCCTTATGATAAGTTGTTATAATTTTCTGATATTTTGAGTTATTTTGCTATATATTGACATTTAAACAACTTGAAATATTCAATCAAATCTCAAAGTTGTGTTGTACTTTTTAAACAAACACCACACATTGCAAAAAACTTACCATATTTGTTTTGGTTAGCAAAATCCCTTCATCAGGCAAAAAAGTACGCACAAGTGTGGCGTTAAAGTGACAACACTTTGATGCTGCTTTCTTAAAAAATATGTGCATTTTGATTTGGAGATGATTAAAAAAAAATACTAATAAATAAAATATAATAAATAAAGCTAAGAAAGTTTTTGGAATGAGTGCAGTTTATGAAAACTTGTTTTTGCAGAGTTTCAGTTGCTCCAATTAAAGTTACATTTTTTACTAATTCCAAAATAGTGAGTCAAATGTTCTATTTCTATGTCAATTTAAATTTGCCTGTATTTGTAATATAGTTTAATCATATGTTCAACAGTAAAAATAATCTGAAATAAACACATTCTTTTGTACTACACAAGCACATTCAAATTATTAGATATTTTTTTCTAACAAGGAAACATTCAAAAGGTGTCGTCTTCAAAAAATATTGAAAAAAATATATGTGATTCTACTCTTCCTAAAACACCAGAAAGTGAAAAAATTATCGGCTAAAATGAATTACAGCGACCACAAAAAATTATCAAAATTAAGCATAGTTGGCGATTTCACATTGTTAGGCGAATGATTTTGAGTACTTGGCTGAGAAACAAAACACGGTTCTGTTCATACACGAAAATCTCGGTGCTAGCAAACTGAAGGCCTAACAGCGCTAAATCGCCAAATATGCTTAATTTTGATAATTTTTTGTGGTCGCTATAATTCATTTCAGCCGATAATTTTTTCACTTCCTGGTGTTTTATGAAGAGTAGAATCACATATATTTTTTTCAATATTTTTTGAAGACGACACCTTTTGAATGTTTCCTTGTAAGTAAGCTAGCTCTATTTGTCTCTTCACAATTAATTTAAAGTGTTTTGCTTTCATGAATAGACTAATAACTTTGTCCTGGACATTCAAAAATTGTGTATGTCCTGAAATTTTACTTTTTGCTTCTACTATCTGTGTTTTTTCATTTTCTTTTTACTGCTGGTGCTTCTTTGTGTTTGAATTGTGCTTCTGCCCAATGTCATAAGTTTGAATTTAACCCCATTTTGCTCATCTTTTTCTGAAAATTTATTTTTATGATTTTAAATATTTTCATTGGAGATAAGTAGTAGTAACAACCAGGGTTAACAGTTAAAAATGTAAAACTCAGGCATCAATGGCATTTAATTATCATTATTATTTTATGCACTAATAGGGAATAATCAGGGTTAATTTAAAATTATTTATTGTGATCATATTCATAATACTGTAGAAATTAACGCTATCCATGAATACGCAGGGTGGCGACAATCAGGGAAATCATGGAAAAATCAGGGTACTTTATCAATCTGGAAATATCAGGGAAAAATCAGGGAATTTTGTAAAAACACCTTAAAATCATGGAAATTTTTATTTTTGCCCAGTAAGCATGACTGAAGGATCACCAAACAGGTGTTAACTTTAACATGATTGCACAAGACTGGCTGCTTTCTTGTTGAATCTCACCAAGTTAACATTTAAAAAAAAAAAAAAAAAAAAATGGGCAAGAACTTAAGGAATAATTTTATATCTTGATCTTAGCATGTTATGCAATTAAAATGAGTTATATTTTCATAATTTTGTTAATTTCTCCAAAATTTGGAATTTTTCATTTTATTTTCCTTTTTTGTAAGTGAACAAAGAAGAAGGAAAAAAAAAAAAAAATATATATATATATTGAGATATTTTTGCCCATCAGTATAGTTTCTTGAATTGCAGTGGTTTAGCGAGCATGTTACACAAGAGTGTGATTTACACAAAATTATGAAATCAGGGAAAACCTGAAATACTCAGAGAATTCAGTTGTTAAAAAAAAAAAAAAAAAAAATCAGGAAAAAAAAAAAAAAAAAAAAAAATTCGTTGAAGAAATGAATATTTTCTTTCTCTCATAATATATTTTTCTTGTTTAGCTTCATATCGAGATTCTAATGATTAAGTATTGTGAAAATACACATGTGAGCAATGATTTCTATGTGGATTTCTATCATGATCAGCAGTAATATGACTACAATCGAAGTAGACGTATTTTCTCCTCTCTAGAGGAGTGTTTCTTGTAATATGTTACTAATACTTTCTTGAAAATTGTCTGGAAAACTCAGGGAAATTTTCCCCCGTATTTGCGTATGAACCCTGGGAATGTATACAATAGGTAATGGAAATCGTGGAAATTTGTCAAAATTAGTCATGGAAAAATCAGGGAACATTTTTTCTGTATTTCTGTAGCCACCCTGATATGCAAATAGATTAAAAAATTTTCTGCTATGTTTGAATAATATAAACATAAATAAATACAGGCACACACACACACACACCAAAATATTTAAAAAAAAAATTAAATAAAAACATAAACAATTGAAATTATTAAAAATTTATCTATGAATTTATTTATATAAATTAAATTTATGTTAAAAAATATTTTAAAAAATTAAAAACTTACTTTAAAATCTGGTGTGTAACAACCACACGACTTTCATTGTCCATGCTACTATATACACATTAAATACTCTTTTTGGAAATAGTACGGTCAGAAGACAATTGGCATAACAAATCAGACCCCTAACATTTTCTCTATAGAACAAACTAATACATATGTCATGAAGACATTTAAAACAAAGTTCGCATAGCAAGTAAAAAAAAAAAAATGTCTTTTAAACTGCTTAAACTTTTAATCTGTTTTCAAGATCTAAAACTCACCTCCTAATCAAGGCAATTGTAAATTTTCTTGTAGTAACTAAGTAATACATGCAAAAATGCATCTAAGAAGGGGTTTAAGGCTGTATATCAGTCAGGTCCCTTTCTCCCTTCCCATGTTATCCAATGGGATTTTTGTTGCTTCGTTTTATAAAAATATCTCATTCAAAAATGAAGTGTTTCAAATTCTGTTTTTTTGAATAGTACTCTTTGAACAGGTCGCCTTTTAGCTTAGTGAGCAATTTTTCGAAAAAAATTAATTTAAATATTTTATTTCAATAAGTAAATTAGGGACTCTATGTGTGGATCTCTAAGTAAAATATTTAAATTTATTTTTTCGAAAAATTGCTCACTAAGCTAAAAGATGATCTGTTCAAAGAGTAATATTCAAAAAACAGAATTCGAAAAAGTTCATTTTTGAATGAGATATTTTTATAAAACGACGTGACAAAATCCCATTGGATAACAGAGGAAGGAAGAAAGGGAGATCTGACTGATGTACAGCCTTAAGTAGCAATTTTGAAGAAAATTGTTAAAACCATTTTTGAGATATGCACTTCCTGATTTTTATCAAAACTTAGCAAACTCATCTGTTCACCAAAAACTAACAATTATATAAGAAAGGATATCTAAAGGGAATTAATGATGAGACCGAAGAAAATCTGTAGAGTGGTTTTTAAAAGAACACTCTTGAGAAACATCAAATTGACTTGCTTATAGAGGATGCCAATAAATTTTCCTGATCAAATGACAAATTTTTGAAGATATGGACTTCCTGATTTTAACCAAAACTTGCCAAACTCATCTGTTCACTGGAAACCAACAGTTATATATAAAACTAGTTGGCATAGGTGGACTCTGCTCAGTTCCCCATCATATTTATGTTCTCATAAATTTCTAGTGTGAGACATATTATAATCATGTTAAAAGAAATGAATTTGACGAAAGCTTGATACTGTGACAGAATGAAATCCCCGCCTAATAGGCTATCCACCGTTCACTACGATATATTTATCTTATTCTAATCTATTAATTTATTTTATTAGGGTCAATTCCGTTGTGAATTTTTGTCCTATTCTCCCATGTTAAGAAAATCGTAAATTTCTAATAACTT
This sequence comes from Salticus scenicus, assembly GCA_963930645.1. NCBI lineage: Eukaryota > Metazoa > Arthropoda > Arachnida > Araneae > Salticidae > Salticus > Salticus scenicus. The sequence goes on from OZ005662.1 coordinate 210,033,383, forward strand.
AGGAAGTTTTTTAATTCGAATGTTGCAAATGAATAGGGTTCTTGCCAGTGTCGAAAGTAATATTTTAAAACTGATCTGACCTCTTTGCGACAATTTGTTCTTGAGATATTGTGTACACAGACTAACAAACTAACGGATTAACAGACACCCTACAGACAGACACCATACAAATTTTGTCATTTTCGGATTTCTCACACCTGAAAATGTGTAAAAAGGTCAAAAAACCGAGGTTGAAAATTTTCACAATTACCTAAGTTCCCCATACCTATAGTATGATGAGGAACTAAAAAGATGTCTAAAAAGGAATAATTGGTGAGATTGAAGAAAATCCATAGAGCTTTTTTTAAAAGGAACACACTTGAGAGACCTCAAATTGAACTGCTTATAGAAGATGCCTATCAATTTTCTTGGAACTAACCAACTAATGCATACGGAAGGATACCTAATAGGGTGTTTATATAGCAATTTTGAAGAAAATCTTTAGAGCTGCTTTTGTGATACAAACTGATGAACTCACTTTTGTTTTTCCAGTTTTCACCAAAAGTTACAAAAATTATCCGTGTGCTAGACCTGTTAATTCCGAAGTTTCGCCATTCTCTCTTTATTCATTTTGAAGATATGATAAAAGATTCTTTACACACTGACCAATTGGCAAAAAACAATTTTGAATTTAGGAGACCTTAAAACATAAATATCAGGTGGAAACTCAGTATCAAAATTTTTGACCTAAAACGATACTTCCATTACCTACAGAAATAAATGGAATCAAAAAAAGAATAAACAGCAGAAAAAATTAAATTCTTTCATATCACAGTTTGGTGAATATCAAAGAAATCATGAAAAAATCAGGGGATTTTGTAAAAGCACCGAAAAATCAAGGAAATTTCCATTTCCCAACATGATTGAAAGATAGCAAAACAGGCATATCTTAGGCATAATTGCACAGAATTGGCTGCTTTCTAGTTGAATCTTGCCAATTAATATTAAAAAAAAAAAAAACCCAAAAAAATCATTCTTAATGCAACAACTTGAGCAATAATATTATGTTCTGTTGTTAATATGTTGTGCGATTAAAATGATTAATATTTTTATAATTTTGTTAATTACTCAAAAATTTGGAATTTTTCATTTTATTTTCCTTTTTGTGTATGTTAACAAAGTCAACTAAGAAAAAAGATTAAAAATTGAGGTATTTTTGCCCATCAGTATAGTTTTTTGAATTGCAATGGTTTGGCAAGCAAGAGTGTGATATACACAAAATTGTAGGATGCATGTAATAAATAACAGAAATTATGGAAATCCATCAAAATTAGTCAGGGAAATCAGGGAACCTTTTTCTGAATTTTTGTTGCCACCCTGTACCAATTTGTTAATCTATTTTTAAAATCCGTTGACAAAATCAGTCTTTAAACAAATATTTATCAGAATAAACAAAAAGGATACTCACAAAAGGAATAAACAAAAGGATAGTCTTTTTTTAAAATTTATTATTAGTTTATACTTTTAGGATTTATAAAGGGGAGATGGAGGGGGAAACAAAATATTTGAACATTTCTTTGCATTTAGAAAATTTTCTTCAAACGGTATCCATATGGCTGGTTTCTATTGAGTATGCATATATGTTGAAACTGACAATGCAGTTATTTTATAAATATAGTTAAAAATAAGCATCTTGTAAATTGAAAAAATATATAGCAAAGTTTATTTTTTTAAACCTGTCAATAATTAGCTGCCAAAAAGATGATAGAGTGTATTTTTATGGTTATTAACAACTCAAATTTTTAAGTGCAAAATATGATTAATGATCACTAATTTTGAACTCTGGTTAGTATGGCACTTAGAAGTACTCGATGTTAACAAGAACAGCGCTTCCGACAAAAAAGAAATTTGAAATAATAGTGTGCTAATAATCTTAGAAACACTACAACTTAGATAATATTTTTCTTTTGTAATTTTTTTAGTAACCTTTTGAATTTATTTTAAATATAACACTGCTTGTTGTTATTTATTTATTTATTTTTAAGTATTATATGTTTTGTAGTTTTTTTTTTTTTTTTTTTAATAATCATTTTGTATTTTATAATTTAAAAATTTCAATGTTATTTTCTGTTGTGCAAGGGCTTGTTTGAAAGTTTCCTCGTGTGTAACCTTTTTTTTTTTGGTTATTTTAAAATACATCTTTAATTTTTGCATGTGCTTTTTATGTTATTTACATTGTTTCTTTCTTGAATATTATTTTTATGCTTGTAAGTAGAAAAAAAAGTGCCTGTTTCTTTTGTATTAGAAATAAAATTCCTCGTAAAGTTTCTTGACTTTAAGATTTTCGGCGTTGGCTGGGATCCCAACCATTATCAGAAGCCTTTTGGTGAGTTCTGTCTTCTTGCTATCTTGATTTCTATTGCTGCAAATAGTGCCATCTATGATCTAAGCTTTTACTGGGCTTCACATCATTACAAAAATTCTTATTAATATTGTTACACACTGGTTTACTAGTAACATTTTTTTTAATTAAAATTTCCTGACGTATACATAGTTAAAAATTAGTAACATCTGTTTCATTAAAATTTCCCTACGGGATACATCGTTAAAATAATTAAAATAGTCAAGATACATAATTATGGATAATAAGCTAGCATAAAATTTGATTACTCTTGAGATACTACATTACAAAATAATTTGCATAATTTAATTAAGAGACTATGATCGCTCAAAATTGTAATAAAGCAAATTTTACTTCAATAGCACGATTCAATCTTAACCATTTTTTAATATTTTCTTTCAGTTTTAAATTTTAAAATAAAATATGATCGGTGGGTATCTCGGCAATAACAACGATATAGGAGTAATCTACAGACCCTTAGCTTTAAAATGAGATATTCCCCATCCATATACGTTGAAAATATCGCGATCCAACTTCAAAATTTTAATACAACAATATTGCCTATTTTAAATACACGCGCCACTGTTTTTTTCACTTTCACTGGTCAGCCATTTTCTCTCATTGCTTCTTCACATTTTCCCGCCCGATAAGAGGGGAGGCAGGCAGGGAATTCCTTCTAGAATCTTGGAGAAAATTCTGGAACTTTGATCAGGAAGTAGCGATGCACTTGACTTCCGGTGATTTCGCGAAGCTGATTGGTGGAAGACGGCGCATGCTTTCGAATTTCGCCGGCGAAAAAGTTCGGTTGAGCAGATTCAGTAGAGAGCAAGCAGGGAGGTGGTCGTGAGGCTAAGAGCCCGGCAGTTTTATGCCGTGGACTCAGAGCCGAAGCCAGAGTCAAATTTGCCGTTGAAGATTTATGTTCAGCAGATCTTGTTTACAGCTTTTTCTTTGCAATTCCACTCCTGTCGTGGATTAGGGAGTGGAATACAACTTATTCGACAAATGCCTAATACATTTTCAAGATTGATGTCAATAAATTACTCCAGTGAAAGATTGATGAATTTTATATCTACGTAGTGCTCATTTTAATCTATGATCCGTCAAGTGACACCAGGCGCCATTTTGAGTTGCCGATCGTGATACAACATATTGCTGTGTTGAATATTAGTCATCTATTAGTACCACAGGAAAGTGTCTTGCGCTCATTATTACCGGAAAATGTCTTGCACCATTTCATTTTGTTGAATAGCAGTCATCTATTATTATCACAGGAAAGTGCCTTGCGCATATACCACCGGAAGCTGTCTTGCGCCATTTTGTTCTGTCAAATACCAGTCATGCAGTATTATCACCGGGAAGTGCTTTCAAATATTGAGCGGATTCTCGATTGATTCTCGATGGATTTCATATTCAGAAACTGAACTTATGACTGAAATAACTGAAACGTGACTATAGTGTAAAACAAAGATACAATCACCGAAATGTGTAATGAGTTTTCACTTTTGGGAAGAAAACATAAATAAGATCGTCAAATTATTTAAGGCAATCATGACCCATTAACTTAGGTCAACAAATGTATCTACCACGTTTATTTAAGTCTTTGAATATCCAATGCTGGCCAGCATTTTAATATTTATGTGTGTTTATGCAAAATAAAAAGTGAATAATTGTGGTAAAGAATTTTTTGTCTTCTTTCAAGTCTGGTAGTGTGTGAGTCATTTTGTTTTAAATTTTATTTCAGCTCAAGTGTTTTCTTAAGTCGTCATCGGATCTTGTATACAACCAACGCAATTACCACTACGGCCATTAAATATAATCTTATTTAATTGTAGATTTATTTACAAATGAATTTTTAGGATTTAAGAAAGTAATCGTTTGAGTGTTAAAGCTCTCATATTTCCTAATTTTAATTTGATTGAATTTATACTATTACATTTAAATTTAATATCTTAATGTTTCACAATTTAAAGTATTTACATCTGGAAGTTTCACAATTTTAGCAATTTCCTAAAATTAAAGTTTTACAAATATGTACAAATCTTGGAATGAACACCATAAAATGCAAGGATTCACAAATATTGTTTCTGGTCGAAAGATATCATGATCCTAAAAACATCCAAAAATTATCCTCTTACAATATTCATAGATGTGCTGTTAACCATGAAGGCATCCTAGACAATAAAAGTTCTTGAAATAATGTGGTGTCCAGTAAAAGCTTAGATCATAGATGACGCTTTTTACTGCAAAAGAAATGTAGAAAGAAAGAAGACAGTACTCAGTAGGATTCTGGCGATGGTTGAAAATCCGAACCCCAAAGGGCCCGCTTCACTCACCGCCGCCGGAAGCCGAAGCTAATGTTATTTTATGGGAAATTTTTCTTTACAAATAACTTATTAACTAATACATATTTTTAAATTCTGTTTTCACATTCTGAAAATTCCCAGCTGTTAAATTGACGGAACTTAAAAAAAAAAAAAAAAAAAAAATTAATTTTATTTTGAAGCTGCAAAATACAAATTTTCAATATGTGAATTTTTTTCATTTTGCAATCTCAAAATAAAATATTAAAAATTAAAAAAAACACATTTTTAAAAAAGATCCGTCAATTTAACAGTTGAGAATTTTTTGAATGTGAAAACAGAATTTAAAAATATGTATTAGTTAATAAGTTATTTGTAAAGAAAATTTCCCCATAGAATAACATTGGCTCGGGCTTCCGGCGACAGTAAGTGAAGAGAGCCATTAAGGCTGTACATCATTAAGATTCCCTCTTTTTTTCTTCTCACGTTATCCAATGGAATTTTTGTTGCTTCGTTTTATAAAAATATCTTATTCAAAAATGAAATTTTTTGAATTCTGTTTTTTAAATATTACTCTTTAAATATGTCGTCTTTTAGCTTAGTGAGCAATTTTTTGAAAAAATAAATTTACATACTTCATTTAGAGATCCAAACTAGAGTCCTAAATTTACTTTATGAAATAAAACATTTCAGTTATATTTTTTCAAAAAATTGTTCACCAAGTTAAAAGGTGACATATTCAAAGAATAATATTCAGAAAACAGAATTTGAAAAACTTCATTATTGAATGAGATAGCCGTATAAAATGAAGCAACAAAAATCCCTTAGGATAACAGGGGAAGGGAGAAAGGGAGTTATCTGACTGATGTACAGCCCTAAAGTAAAGAAACTTTGCAAGGTATTTTATTTCTAATGCATTAAACAAGTTTTTTTTTTTTTTTTTTTTTTTTTTAAGTTCTTTAAATGTGCCTGTTTTTATTTTATCTTTCTTGCCTCCAGATACCATCCATTTATGTTCAAATAAAGTTTCTTCCTGTTTTTGCTGGAATAATTGCAGGTTCATTTGCTTTTTATTCTAATTTTACAATGATTTTTACTGGAGGAGCTGGAAAAAATGGATCAACTGTAGCAGTAAGTGTATTAAACAGCAGTAAAACTAATATTTAACTAATTTTTGCAGCTTATGTGCTTGTACCACTCTTGGGCTATGGCAGAGGAATTGCTTAAGTTTACTTATATAGATTGCTTCCTGCCTTGAAAAGAACAATAATGTCCTTTAATCATGCTTTATGCTAATGATTTTAAAACTTGAAATTTTGCTTTTTGTCAAAAGTATTAAATTCACTCACACACGCCGAACACACTCATATTCAAAGACAACAACAACAAAAAAGGAATAGGAGGGCAAACCCTGTTACTATTATGTTAACATTTTAAAGTATCTATAATTTATATTTTAAGCTTTACTGTAATTTTTATTATAAAATTTTACACCAAAGGCTATGGATTATTTAAAATTTAATAAAACAAGAATTTAAATTTAAATACCTTATATTTATCCTTCATAAAAACAAATATATTTCAGCATGCTTATCGCAGCCCTCTTCAGCGTTTGAATGACGACTTCATATTGCCGGCACCTTCAAAGTAAACATTCTTGACTTGCTGTCGCTCCACCTTCACTTCATTTCTTGATTTTTAATATATGTTGCCAATCTTCAGGAATTAAGCTGTGTTCACGGTCGTTAACAGAAGAGGGAGTGGTTAGGATTTCTATGGCTTCACGCTTTAAAGCAAACTTGTGATTGTTATAAGGGGCTATTTTATGAACATTAATGGCGTTAAGGTTAATGGGATTATTGTTGTGGGTGGTAGAAAGTGTGGTAGAAAATTTATTAAGCTTAAGATCTGACATATGTTCTTTTTCGCATTCTTTTATGGGTCTTTAGGTCATTCCTATGTAGCAAGCTTGTGAGTTGTCCTCAAAATTAAAATCTATTTTGTAAATGCCAGAGGTGTCTTTAAACGGTATGGGGTCTTTTTCATTCCTGAGATGTTGGAAAAGATTTTGATTTTGAGGACAACTCACAAGCTTGCTACATAGGAATGACTAAAAGACCCACAAAAGAACGTGAAAAAAAAACATATCTCAGATCTTAAGCTTAATAAATTTTCTACCGCACTTTCTACCACCCACAACAATAATCCCATTAACCTTAACACCATTAATGTTCATAAAATAGCCTTGCTTTAAAACGCGAAGCCATAGAAATCCTAACCACTCCCTCTTCTGTTAACAACCGTGAACACAGCTTAATTCCTGAAGATTGGCAACAGATATTAAAAATCAAGAAATGAAGTGAAGGTGGAACGACAGCAAGTAGAGAATGTTTACTTTGAAGGTGCCGGCAATATGAAGTCTTCATTCAAACGCTGAAGAGGGCTGCGATAAGCATGCCAAAATATATTCGTTTTTATGAAGGATAAATATAAGGTATTTAAATTTAAATTATAAACGATAATCTTTTAGTATTATACCAATTTAATAAAACAGTTTGAGATGTATTCTGTAATAGTAAAACTGTGTTTAATTCTTGAAACCAGAGGCAATGGGTAAGGCTGCTGTCTAATTTTTGTCTTTTTTGTTTATGTCAAAGAATTTTAAAGTTTTAACTATATTTAAATATAAAGATGGAAATATCTTATAAAATATATTTCATACATTTTACAGGAAGCGGATTTAGAGCTTGACTTATATCACTTCTTCATTGATCTAGATATTGTCTGGATTATGTAAAATCATATTCAATATTTTCTAAGCCATTCATTAAGAACACACAATTTGTCATTCATTGATTATATCATACTGATTCTGCATGTTTTCTTCCATCAAGTTTTTATAATAATGATTAATAAAACAATCCTCTAACTTCTTATTCTCTAATACTTGTTTCTTTTAACTTTTCTATTAATATTCCTTTCTCAGCTACCTGGTATGCATGTAGAGCTACGACTTCTCCCTATCACTGTAGCCTTATTAGTTAGCCTGTTGCTATGCTATAGCTACTCAACTGTTATTCTTTCTGGTGGTATTGGGAAAAATGGGTCATCTGTTGCTGTAAGTTTTTAGAAAAATGTGTACTTGCATTCACTTTTTTAATTATTTTTTCTTGCAACGAGCTTGAATCTACAGTATAGTCTCAATAGTTTGATATTTAAACACAGCATAAAATAATTGCTTGCACTACTGGTTCGAAAGGAGGTGGCCTTTCTTCTTCAAGTGAAAAAAACACATGTAACTTGAAGGCAAAAGCAAGATTATTGGCAATTATTTTATGGTGTATGAAGAAAAGTTTTCGAGGTTACATTTCTGTACTGATAAGTTTTAAGGATTTAAGTCCAAAAATGTCAATTTGAGTTAAGCACATTGTCAGGCTCAGAAAAAAAATCTTGATCGATTGGTATAAAGGATTTAAATCAATGTCATTTGGTCTTCGAGAAAATCCATTGGTAAAAAAAGATTCAAGTCATGAATTTAGCATTAATCTTTGGTATAAAATATTTAATTCATTTTTTTTCCTTTATTAAATGAAGATTGACAATCACTGAATAGTATAAAGGGTATAAATCAACATAATCCCTTTTTCCTAAATGATTCTTTTGATTAGCTTTTAGGTGCTTTAACTTTATTTTTCACCTCCTTAAAAATCAAGAATATGGACTTAAATCCTTTATACTTATCAGTACAGATTTATTGTACTTAAGTTCTGTAATTTATATTTCAATAGGTTGAGCTTCCTCATAATTCTGAGGTAGTAAAAAAAACCGAATATCTGTATTTATTCTTTTAAATATATATAATCTTCTTTTTAATAGCAAGAGAAGCTATACTATTCATAGATATTTTTGACTTCTGGTTTTTCATGGATGTAAAATTTTTAGAGATCCAGCAGAACATGATTTGACAACTTTTTAGAAAATGTCTGTCTGTCTCTCTGTGTGTGTGACCTAAATTTTGTAGAGGCTGTATCTCACAAACTGATAATTCAAATATAAGTTTATATTTAGTTGAACCTTGACTTAGGGTTGCCAGATTTATCTCCCAAAGCTGCCAACCTAATCCGGTAAATTGTTAACGCCTACTGAAAAACGCCCCTTTTTCTACACCACTTAATTTTTAGAGCAATTCTCTTCAAATGTATCTATGATGAATTAAGTAGAAAAATACTCTAAAAATTAAGTGGTGTAGAAAAAGGGGCGGTACTAACAATTTGCCGGATTAGGTTGGCAGCTCTGATCTCCAGATTTATGTTGCAGGGAAAGAGGTTTTGCTCCAATGAAGAAGTTATATTGAAAACTGAAACTTTTTTTGAAGGTGAAAACAAACCATTCTACAAAAAAAAGCATTGAAATGTTAGAAAACTGTTGGATTGAATGCATCACTCTTGAAGGAGACTATGTCGATGAATAAAGTTGAATTTTGTAAAAAAAAAGTTGTTTCCTAATGGTTAATTTTGGTATTTTTTGACCGATGTTTTAAGTTTTTCCTAGTTTGTTAACACAATCAACATCTTTTATTTTCCAGTTAGTGCTTTTATATAAATATTTTTAATGTGAGGGAAAATTACAGGAAAATTTCAATAAGTTCAGCCTGTTAACTTAAAAAAAAGAAAAAAATTGCCATCTCAATTGTAATTTTTTTCTTCTGCATAATATGCATGCATATAATATTTATGTGGCAAAAAGTACCTAAAAAAAGTAAATTTTTTAAAATCTTGAAAAATACTAACACAATTACTACAAGTTTGATAAGTGAAAGAAAACAGAAGAAATCATTATGTGGGAACAATTTAAAGGTATAATATAAAATAAGTCTGAAAAACATACAATTTACGCAAAAAAACTTATAGTCTGGTAACTGATTTTAACTTAAGTTTGTACTCAGTGGCATCGGCAGAAAAAATTTCGAGGGGGGGGGGGGGGGGCAGCACAACCTGAATTTTTTTTTTTTTTTTTTTTTAATGAAATTCTGATAGCATAGTTTTAAATTTAAAGAAAAAATGCTTGCCCCCCCCCCCCCCCCCCTCCTTGCCCCATTCTGCCGACGCTCATGTTTGTACTAATAAGCTTTTGAGATATATTGCCTAACAGGTGGCATTGTCCTCCAATTTTTTTCATGATTTATAATATGGCAGTATAGGTAGGGCAAAATTTCGTATAAATGTGAACATCGAGAATTGTTTTTAATAAATCATGACAAAATTAAAAAAGAATTAAGTGATAGTTAATTAGGAAAAAAAAATTGGAAATGTAGGAGTGTTACTTCTAGGTACCCCCCTTTCCCAGAGGTGTGTGTGTGTGAGAAAAGAATTTTCAATATGAGTTTTTTTTTTTTTTTTTTTTCAAAAGAACTTGTCAGTACATTTAAAATAAATGATTGAACCATAGGTCTGTGATAATTTAAAACAAAGTTATCAATTTTTTCCTATAAAAAGAAGAAAGTTCTGTCTTTTTTTTGACATTTAGCTTTATATTTCTCTAAAATGAAAATAATTTTAATGTGTAACTTATTTTTAAAAAGTTTGTATTGTGTGAATTTATACTGTTAAATTGTTGAAGAAAGTTCTATAATGGCCACAACATACTAATTTTTGTTCATTGAAGTAGTATATTAGGTTCGATATTACAACATTTAAACTGGCTGTTAGTTACCGACCATTCTTAAGCTTGATTTAAAATTTAATTTAAGAATAACCAATAACAAATCAAATATTTTAAATTAATGAAATTGATGACTTTTTTTTAATCATCATTATTGAAATATGCAATTTTCTTATTAATATTTTTCAAGAAACTTTAAAATTGCCTGATATTCTCTGAAAGATTTGTTTTAAATTTGCCTATTTTCATAAAAGATCTGTTTCAAGGTTGTCAATTTAAAAAATAACTAGTATGTTGTGGCCACCACAAGACTTTCTTCTATATTTTCCTATACATATTCAATCAGTAACAATATTAAAAAAAAAAAAAAAAAATACGATTTTTTTTTCTAAGTTTTTTTTTTTTGTTAAAAGTAAAAAAAATCGATAACTTTGTTTTAAATTATCACAGATTTATGGTTCAACCATTCGTTTTAAAGGTATTGACGAGATCTTTCGAATGATACCCATCTTCAAAATTTAACCCCCCTGGGGGGGTACTTCCCCCCCAGGGGGAGAACCGATGCCCCCCCATGCACAATTTTTTTTTCCTAGTTAACTACTACTATTATCAATAATTCATATTAATTTTACAATCACAAGTTTAAAATAACTCTCATTATGCCCATTTATACGGAATTTTGTCCTATAAAATGCGATCACAGCGCCACCTGTTGAGCTATTGATCCCCAAATCTAATGGGCACCAGTTCATGTCAGGGTGCAACTAAATACCAAGTTTGGTTAAATTTCATTCATTGGTTCGTGAGATACAGCGTCCACAAAAAAATGATACAGACAGACAGACAGACAGACAGACACACAGACAGACAGACAGACAGATATTTTTTAAAAACTATCAATTCGTGTTCAGGACATCCCAAAACGTGTAGATCCGTCAAAAAACGGAGGTCGAAAATTTTCGCGAATCCAATACTTTCTCTATATTACATATAGAAGAAAGTAAAAAGTGTTGATTGTAGCAATTTTTTCAAGTCTTAATCACCATTTAGCAAGTGATGGTATTTTCATACCTGCCTACTTTTCATTATTTCAACGGAGATTCCGTTATTTTGGGACTGCCTTTCACTCTCCGTTATATCTCAAACATTTCTCCATTATTCTGAAGATTTTAAAGTTATACCTGTAATTTATTCAAAGCTTCAACAAACCTTCAATTTTTTTTAAGCAAGATTTTGCTTTTGATGAAAAAAATTATCACTATTCTCTCTATATATTACTATTTTTAATTAATAATTACTTGATTTTTAATTAATAAATACTTAATTTTTATTTAATAATTAAATTAAACTTACCCATATAACTTTTTGATAATTTAAGCCATGGATTAAGCTATTAAAATACTGACATATATCAAAAACACATCAATGTCTTCTAGGCCTGAAAATGCCGCTTATAAAATCTGTTATTTTGATTCTTCAATGTTGGCAGGTATGCATTTTGCTTGAGATAGTTCCAGTGCTATTTAGTCTGAACTATTGAGACTGTACTGTATTTCTTTTATATAAAAAAAAGTCTTCTGAGCATTTTATGCATAATGTATGTGTGTAAATGTAGTTTCTAGTGACTATTAAACAGAGACAGAATAATGATAATAATGAAAAAAAAAAAAAAAAAGTATTTGGTCATTTTTCTTTGTTTATTGAATAATTTATTTGAATAACAATGCAAATATCAGAATCAAAATTACTTAAAAACATTCATATTCATGATGTTAAAAGCTACTGCATGCAGAAGTATATTTAGCTCTTTATGAAACAGACAAAAAATGTATTTGAAAAAAAAAACAAAAAAACAGTATATATATATATATGATTTGATGTGTTACTTTATTGATTCGTTTGTTTTGCAGGCTGTTAATTAATAAATCTGGTTTCTTTAAATTAGTGTATTTCATCCACTGATATTTTTTTTTTTCATTTTTTGAAAGAAATCTTTAATCTTATTGGTCATTGGTGTTTCAGTGATCTTGTATCTGTTGCTTGGCTTCTACTATGCTTAATAGATCATCATTATTATATATATATATAGAGAGAGAGATGCCAACATTGTAGGACAATTTTCAGTAGTAGACAAGCAAATTTTCAGTAGTTTTGAGTATTTGTCAGTAGTCTGGTATCTTAACTGACATAAATTTAAGTTAAAAAAAAAAAAAAAAAATCTTAAATGTTTTACACTCAAAAATGATTTATTTTTATACATTAAACTAATAAGTTCGTTTTGTTATTTACTTTTTAAAATTATAAATAAAATTTGACTTTTTTTTTTTTTTTTTTTTTTTTTTTTTAAATAAATGAAGAAATTAATTATGAATTATTCAAGCACTGAATTTTATGCTACACAACTTAAAACTTTGTTATTATATTAAAGTCTGCATAAAGTATCAGAATTGTAAAATTGCTAGAATCACTCAAAATAATTTATTGATATACTCAAAACAAATTTGGTTATCTTATACCTGCAATATCTGTTTACTGTAAATAGACATTCATTGATCACTAGCAGGCAGTCAAAAAATAGATGTTTGAGAAATGAAACAATTCTACTCCTTTGTAGGTTCAAGAACCTAATAAAACAATTTAAAAATTAATATTGACATTCATATTGCTGATTGAGAAAGACTGGGAAACAAAAGGCTTCTGCAGAGCTTTTAATCAACTATCGCTAGTAGTTTGATATAAGAAAAGAGGAGGGGAGGGGGGAATTACATAAGCGAGAAATAAGAAAAAATTCTATTTATTCATAGTTCCTAGAATCTTATAAAGCAAATTTAAAGTGAATATTGACATTTACGTTGTGAATGCAAAAATATTGGAAATCAGAAGGCTTCCATTGTATATTTGATCGTCGATCGTAAAGAGGGTTTCTTTTTCTTTCTTTTTTTTTTTAATGAACAATATTCACAACTTATTTTATAAGGTATAATCCGTAATTTTTGTATGTTGTCCATAAGGCCGTAATTACTGCCATAATTCCGTAAAAACTTCAGACAAACCGTCGTAGTTGGCATCTCTGTATATATGTCATGTTAAAATGGACATCCTTACATTAAAATAAATAAGTGCAGTCATTAGCTTGGCTTAACCCCTTCGCTCTCAACATATCTAATTTGATACACTAGTGAAGTTCCTCTGATTCCCGTGCCCAACGTATCTCTGTTGAGACACTCACTTCACAGCCCAGAGTATCTTTTTTGATGCTTTCAAAAGGAACGTTTAATTTGTTTAAATGCCAAAAGACGACATTAGAATCTAGTGAAGATGATTTGGAGAGAATGTTTCTGGCATTGACCTTCAGTGCATGAGCCTGAATTTCTCTTCTGAAGCATACATAGGGGAAGGGGGGGGGGGAGTGTTTACGTAAATAAATGCATATGATTTGGGCTCTTTAAAAATGCAGAATGATTTAAATGTATCTTTTTGTCATGCGCTTTTTGTTTTTCTTATTTTTTTAAATTAGATGGCTGGATATTTTAGAGCTTGTTGAAAGAGACTCTTACTTATAAAGTGCTATCGGGTAATAGCTATTTTCTGTCATATAAGATTCTGATTTTCTTGGATAAAGTCATGGCTAAGAGAAAAAAGTATTTAACTGAACAGGAGATTCACGAATTAGTGAATCAGTCTGAAAGTGAATTAAGTGATATGTAAAAACTACGGTATTTATATAAATAATGATTTTATATGAATTTTTATTTAAAATTAGGCTTAATATTAAAAAGTGCGTGGATACAACGTGTCGCTCTATGATACCTGGCTACAGACGTAGCAGAGGGATTGTTTCCGCTTCTGAAAGGAACGAAGGGGTTAAAATGTTTTTTTAATCAGTTCAGGGGGTTTACACTGCATATTTAGAAGATGAGCCTTTCAAAATACAAAACAAAACTATCTTAAGTCATTCTTGCCGCTGCTAGTTACATTCAACAACTGTACGACAGGCTAGTTACATTTCTGCGGCTAGTTACATTTCCTAGTTACATTATCGCGGCTAGTTACATTTAGAATTAGCTGGGGTCACGTGATCATGAACACTCTGATTGGCTTAGGGGAGTCATACCATACACAGGAGGGAGGAGACTGAATATTCTGGATTAAATTTACCTTTGCATTGCACAATAATAAATAACGGTTTTGTTTCATCGGAAAATAAAATAAAATAAGTTTGAGAATTGAGAACAAGTTAATGAATTTGTAATTAATGAAAATATTTAGAAAATAAATTAATAAAGAATTAATTAGGGCGCTATCAGTGGATTAGTGGGAGGTCGAATCATTTAAGTTTGATAAAATGAAGCTTTAATTTTAACGGAGGCTTTTAATTATATTTCATATATGTATTCAGTTACTCAAGAGTATTTTTTAAACGTATGGGCAATAAAATTTATGCATATCACCTAATTATAGTAATTAATGAGGATTTAATATGGTGGTATTTTAGCACACCATTGATACATAAAGGTCGAAAAAGGTATTAAAACTTTAAAAAAGTGTAAAAAAAAAAAAGTATTAACTTTTTATGTTTTGTGTATTTTTTCTCAGATTAATGATATAATAAATATGGGAATTAATTATAAGACATGTGAAGATCATGAAAAATGTCAAGAAAAAACAGCAAGAGCTCTCGATAAAATTCTTTCTCAAACGTAAATGATTACATGTGGCGTCTAAAACCCATGCAGTGAGATTAATGTGAGGTACATTTTTCTGTTCTTATAAATACCTTTGACATTTCTTCCACAATTTTAATTTTATGTGCTTTTTAAAACTAATGGAACTTTAAAGTATCATCAATAGATGAAGGGTTAAATTAAAATAATATTAGACAATAGTTTAAATGCCAAAACCTATCAGCCAAATTTCTGAAAAATCTGTACAGTTCTTCTGACTGCAATTATTTTGATTACTTGCCTTTGACTTCAGTTAAGAACTGAGTTTGGATATTTTGTATTCAATCAATACTTATACACATTTAAATATAGTTTTTAAAACACTCTGTAAACCCCAGTGGCAGAAACATGGCGACATAGTCGCGGACACAGAAAAACAGCTTGTGGACAGTTTTTGTTTGCACCGATAAAAAAATTTGTCCGCAACTTTCTGATAACAATTCACTTATAAAAATTTTTGTATCAAAACTAAAACATTTATTATTTATAATTATTTATATTGTGTTGTGTCAAACATTGCTATAAAATATTTAATTGAATGATATGAATTGAATGAATACACACACAATTGTTTATACTATATTCTTATGTAGTAAAATTGTATTTGTGTATTGTTGGACGAGATCACCGCTGATGTCAAGCCCCCCCCCCCCCCCCCCCATCAGTTTTCAGGCTTTTTTGAGTGTAAGCCATTTTCTCTCCTGATTACATGCAAATTTTGCAGACAGATTATGAAATTTTAAAAGCCTGTCTCAGACAGCTACAAAACTTTCTGCCACTGGGCTGTAAACTAGTAAATGCAAAAAATAACACACATAAGAACTTCAGCAAAATCAACAGAAAAAGGTTCAAGAGATGTTAAAATAGTTGAATTTTAGGTTTAATGTCAAAATGTATTATGGAATTGTAATGTTAAAGACTGAAGTCGTTAACTGAAAAAGCTTGTGTCTAGCAAGTGCTTTCACTTGCTAGACAATATAAAATATTTATATGTATATTAAAACACAATGTAATGTCTAAAATATTTTTATGTATAGTTTATGTTTTATGTTGTATACAACATATTTTGCTTATTTTATTCAATTTCTCTTTTCGATAGTTTCATTTATTTATTTAAATAACTGGCTGTTTAATTTCTTTCAAATAATTAAAATCTGTTTGCATGTCATTAGTGGTTGTAAACTTTTGGAATTCTATGTCTTTGAGATTCAAACTTTAAAAAGAACCTGTCTTTTTTTTTTTTTTTATGTCACAAATTTAGGATATTTGAAATATTTCCCATAAAATTGCATTGAAATATTTCTTTACATTAAGGGCCCTCTTCACTCACCGCCGCTGGAAGCCAAAGCTAATGTTGTTCTGTGGGAAATATTTCTTTACAAATAACTTATTAACTAATACATATTTTTAAATTCTGTTTTCACATTCTGAAAATTCCTAGCTGTTAAATTGACAGACCTTTTTTAAAAAATTATTTTTTTAATTTTTTATATTTCATTTTGAAGCTGCAAAATACGAATTTTCAATATGTGAAATTTTTTCATTTTGCAATTTGAAAAATAAAATATTAAAAGTTAAAAAAATACATTTTTGAAAAAGGTCCATCAATTTAACAGTTGGGAATTTTCTGAATGTGAAAACAGAATTTAATAATATGTATTAGTTAATAAGTTATTTGTAAAGAAAATTTCCCCAAAGAATAACATTGGCTGGGGCTTCCGGTGACGGTAAGTGAAGAGGGCCGTTAAAGCAAAAAAATTATGAATCCTGAAGATGCCAGAAATTTCTTTTTAATATCACTAATTATATATTGTGTTATTAATGCATATTAGTAAATCCATTTATTGTATATTTTATCTGTATGTTTATATTTTTGTTTTATAAATGTTATTTTTTTTTCTCATTTTGCCAGTTTTCTGACAGAAGTAACAAACTTTTTCAGGGTACCAGCATATTATCTCCTTTTATTCCCTTGATCCTTGTCATTGTCCCAGCATTCATCATTTATCAGAAGTCTGTGACGAATATATACGAAAATCATCCGTGCTTATATATTTTAGCATTCGGAATGGTTTCTTCAAAAATTACAAATAAACTTGTTGTAAGTTTTTAATTGTCACATTTAAGATGGTTTTTAATCTAATATAAATTGTAATAGTGTGAATTTGTTACTTTTTCTTAAATTTGAGTGTTTAGATTTATATAATGTGAATAGAATAAAAAAGATTTAATTTTTTAAATGAATATCCTGTTCAAAATTATGGCTCAGAAATAATTATTCCTGCAGCTTAACATTTATTTATTTCATACTGATAAAGAAAGGTCTTGAATAATTCAGGAAAAATCTTGAAAAGTCAAGGAATTTAAAATTAGTGAAAAAAATCAGGAAAATGTCAGAAAAATTGAAAAGATCACCCCAAAACCTGTAAAAATGATGTTGTAAACTTGGAAAATGCTTTCTCAGTGTACTCTGTTTGAACTTATTGCCATAACCATTCAGGTTTTCTGTGATTTTCTCTGAAACTTCCATGAATATGAGCTGGAATATTAGAAAGAGATGCCCTAAATATAGCCTTATAATAACCCTGATAAAGAAATTTCAACTCTTAAACAACAACAACAAAAAAAGAAAAAAGATAGCAAAGATTGCTTTTTCTCGTATTTCACAAAGCAAATGTTCCTATAATGAAAATATTTTTTTCCTTCTTTACTTAAATTAAACTTAAATTTGGATTCAGTTAACATAAGAATTGTGATGTTGAATATCACATATCCCTTTTTAAAATAAAATTATAATAATAATAATCTAAATTACATTTTATTTATTGATTTAAAATGCAAGCAAACATTATATTTCCTATTCTGAAAGAATCTAATGTATTTTAGTTCCATTCGCTTAATCTATTTTATTTCTTTTTCATTAATCTGTAATTTCGTATAATTTAATGTTCTAATATTCAAAACCCAACTCTTCTATGCTTTACTCTCAACAAGTAATCATTAAGTAAATAAAATATCAAAGAAAAAAAAACCCATTTATTTGTATCAGTCTGCGGTTTTAACATCCAGTCTCCAATCAGATGAAAAAAAATTCCATTGAATCATAAAATAGCTGAAAATAATTTTTAATGTTTTTATCGATAGATTTTGCGAGGTCAGCTTAGTTCTGGATACTTGACAATTTTTAATGATATCATATGACGTAATTTAATTATTGACCAATCTTGTATCTCTCCTTTAGGTTTATAATACAAAAAATTTATAATGTGTTCAGCCAAATTAATTTTTGATGCCAAGGAGATTTGGTGAAATAAATTAATTAGCTTGCTGGCTGTCATTCTGTAAAGATGTTATTTTTTTTATCATTGTATCTAAAAAGTATTCTTTTAAAAAAAGGGATATCAGGATGGCTTCCATTATTCTTTTGATGTCTGTCTCGAAACAATAAACTGGAATTCTTCGTCATGAATGGTTTCTAACCTACTCATTCCACTTTGTTCAAAAATGCTTATTGACATATGTTTGGTTGAAAATCAAATCTTCAAAATGGATGATTCCATGCTATCTCATACTACGGTCTTCACAGCGCCGATCAAGCCTTGGGTCTCTATACCGTCATGGCTAGTTCCTTTAGATGTCTTCATCCCATTTCGTCATCATAAGAATAACATATAACAGTCAATAAACATAAGAATAACATATAATTTTTAAATGAAATTGAATGTGTACTTTCTGAGATATTGAAGGTCAGTGGTCAAAATGTTTGACCTTAAATTGAAAAAATAAAAAAAATGTGTATGTGATATATCATTTTAAGGGCCTGTATTTTATACTTTTTAATAATACCAAACTTATGCCTCTAAGTTTATTATGTAAAAAAATATGGGCACATTTGTAATACAAGAATTTTGAAAATTTGCATTTTTTACCCATTTTTGCAGCCCTGTGTATCAAAAACTAAAAAAAGATAAGAACTTATTAATTGGCATACATTCATTTTTCTATAGAACAAATAAATGAGCCCAATTTCATAAAAATTTGAGGGAGGTCAGATTAAAAATGTTGCTTTTTACTTTCTTCTATATGTAATATAGAGAAAGTATTGAATTCGCGAAAATTTTCGACCTCCGTTTTTTGACGGATCTACACATTTTGGGATGTCCTGAACACGAATTGATAGTTTTTAAAAAATGTCTGTCTGTGTGTCTGTCTGTCTGTCTGTCTGTGGTTTAGTGTTTTCACCGTATCTCACGAACCAATGAATGAAATTCAACCAAACTTGGTATATAGTTGGACCCTGGCGGGGCATTGTGCTGATTAGATTTGGGGATCAATAGCCCATCAGGTGGCACTGTGATAGCATTTTATGTAAATTTTTAACATGGCAGTATAGGACAAATTTTCGTATTTTTCACCATATCTCACTAACCAATGAATGAAATTCAACCAAACTTGGTATATAGTTGGAACCTGACGGGGCATGGTGCTGATTAGATTTGGGGATCAATCGTCCAGCAGGTGGCGCTGTGATCGCAAAATTTCGTATGTTACACCGTATCTCACGAACCGATGAATGAAATTGAACCAAACTTGGTGTATAGTTGGACCCTGACATGGAAAGGGTCTGATTAGATTTTGGGATCAATCGCCCAGCAGATGGCGCTGTGATCGCATTTTATGTAAACTTTTAACATGGCAGCATAGGACAAAATTTCGTATAAATGTACATAATGAGCATTATTTTAAACTTGTGATTGTAAAATTAATATGAATTATTGATAATAGCAGTAGTTAACTACGAAAAAAATTTTGTGCATGTGGGGGCACCGGTTCCCCCCCTGGGGGGGGTAAATTTTCAAGATGGGTATCTTTCGAAAGATCTCGTCAATACCTTTTAAACGAATGGTTGAACTATGAATCTGTGATAATTTAAAATAAAGTTATCGATTTTTTTTTTTACTTTTAACAAAAAAAAAAAAAAACTTACAAAAAAAATCGTATTTTTTTTTCTTTTCTTTTTTTTTTTTTTTAAATATTGTTACTGTTTGAATATGTATTATTTTTACCAAAAAAAAAATTTAGAAAAAAAAAACGTAATTTTTTTTTTTTTTTTTTTTAAATATTGTTACTGATTGAATATGTATATAGGAAAATATAGAAGAAAGTCTTGTGGTGGCCACAACATACTAGTTTGTATTGATATGACATAAAATGACCCTAGAATGGATGTTAAGGTCATAGACACTAAAAATAACTTGTAAAATATTTATAAATATCTGATGAAAATGACTTATCTTTAATACATTAGAGCACCGATTATCTGCGGAATTGGGTGGCAAGGGCATCGCAGATAGTGAAAATCACAGATAACCCGAAAAACAAAGTAAAATGGGGTACAAACATGAAAAAAGTACACGGTAGAACAATATAACCCCTATTTCTATAGTGAAAACAGTGGTGGATTTAAGGGGGAGGAGGGGGCTAGGTGGCGGAAGCCCCCCCCCCCCCCTAAAAAAAAAACAAAAAAAAAAAAAAAAAAAAACAGTGACATTTACAATTGAATATTGCAATTGTAAATAATAAAATAATTGAAATTGTTTCTTTTTTTTTTTTCAAAACCAGTATTTCTACAGTTTCAAAGATTTTTAATAGCAGTAACTTCTGACATATGTTTTCTCCCCTTTTTGTTGTAATAGTTGCAACGGCCGTGCTAAGCTTTTATGAAAAAAGTTGCATCTGCTGTACAGTGAAATTTGCTATTAAATTCAAGGCTTATCAGAATAATTTAAGTCATAATTTGGATCATTCAATATTCTGACATTCTGATCACTGGAATAATCGAGTTTAGTATCAGACAAATTCTCATATGCTATTAAATCCAAGGCTTCTAATGCACTTATTCCTATAAAATATCATAAAAACATATAACAACTGTATCTGTTTATTTCTTTAAGTATTAAAACTTATTTGAAAAAAAAAAAAGATTTAAGGAAGGAAAAACGTTTTAATCATACTTAAAAAAAACTCCAATGATACAAAAGATAAATTAAGATCCAATATTCATTTTTATAGCTATTTCAAATACAAGCTGATCCAACAAATACTTCATCTTTTACTTTAATTATTATTTATATTTAAAGATAATAGATTGAAATTATTTACAGGGGTCTGTTTAGAGGCAAACCTGGGTCCATTAACGGACCTCTCACAAAATTTTATATCTTAAAAAAGGACCCTTCACAAAATTATTTATCCCAAAACAGGACCCTTCACAAAATTTTTATCATAAAACAGGAACCTTCACAAAATTTTTCTCCTTAGACCTTTGATGTATCTCTCATTTTCAAATTTAATCTTCAGTGGAATGAACGTAGACTGCCTGAATAATCGGACGTTTTAGTTGTATTTCTCCCGAAAAGCTGATATTCAATTTCTAATTTATAAAGGACTTCTATGCATATGTGTAAGTTTAGTTCTATAAAACTGAACTGTCATTGTCAAAAATGAAACCTTAATTGTAAATTTATGTTACAAAACTACATTTTTCACAATTTCACAAAAAGAGGACCCTAGCCGAAAAGTTTGGAAGAACTTTATTTTCACACTAAATTTACATTCCCAACATTACGCATAGAAATTTTCACAATTTCACAAAAACAGTACCCTTTGTTAAAAGTCTGGACAGACCCCCAATTTATTAAATTATGAACCTCATTAATTACTTTTTTAAATATTAATTCATAAATACCTTTACTGAAGTTCAAGCAGAAGCTTCTCAGCTAAGGCCCTAGTTATCTTTGATGCTTACATGATGTCGAAGTGTGGTGGCTATTTTCTCTCTTGTTCAATTTCTCAGTTTTAGCATGCAATGCCATTTTTCGTCTAGGTTTTTATACTAACCAATGTTGAAAATTACATCTGTACAATAAATCAAGGAACAAAAAAAATTTGTCCAACAAGCAGAGTTGCAATAGTATTGAGCCCAACTGAAACATGGGCTCTTAACACTAGGTTTACTGGCATTGTCTTTAAAGATATCATGAAATTGACGAATACAAGAGACATGGTATTTTTTTATGAAAAAATAAAATTGGGTATAAATTCGTCCCATTACACCAATAATTATTAGCATTTATTGGAAAGTATAATAATAATGGTTTTTGAAATTTTACGCAATACATCAAAATGTCGTGTTCTGTAAACCTCGTGTTAAACATATTGAAATAATGTAAAAATAAAAATTTATCAAGATAGAAAGTATTACAATTTAACTTGAACATTTTACGATAATGTGAAAAAATTAGCAGCCATTGCTAGATTCTGAGTGCTGAAAGTTAATTTTCTAATCATTCATTACAATTTTGAATTAGTTTTAGTTTGCTACTATGAAATAAATCTAATGTAATGCAACAGAAATAAATGTTACAACATCCATTGTAATATATATATATATATTATCTTGAGAGGTTAAAAATCATTTCATTCTTTTTATAAAAACAGAATAAAAAAAAAAAAAAAAAAAAAAAAAAGTTTTTTCTAGAACGTAATCTAAAGGAATGCTATAGGATTTTGGCTAATACTGTTTGTCTAATAATTTTTAATTTTGGTTCATTTGTTGGCTTATGTAGAATTCCAACTGTGGCAGGGTTGCTATGGCACCTGGAAAACTCAGGGAATTTGAAAATCTATTAAAAAACAGGGAAAACTCAGGAAATTTTCAAAATTTATTGCAAAAAAAGGGAAAATTCAGGGAATTTTGAAATTTTTTGGAAAAACATAGGAAAATTTTTTCATAATCAAATATTTTTAAAATTTTAGTGCTTTATAATGAACCAATTATGGTTTTTTCCCCTAACTATAGTAAGTTAATAAAATTAATACACCCTAAATATGTTCAATTAGCTTGTAAACATGTTAGATTCTAATGCTGCAGGATTGCGTGTCATCTATTTTACTTCTAAAAAGGACAGGAAAAACTCAGGGAATTTTTTCTCCTGATTTGTGTAGCAACCCTGTGTGGGTACTGCATCATTCTAAATTTTGAATTTTAAATTTGATGTTTATTATTATCATTTATAAAGAATTATCATTTGTTAATCTTTATTTCCAAATGTACTGTCATTTATTAAGTTGTGTAACCAATGCTTATTTGATTGCAGGTGGCTCATATGACGAAAAGTGAAATTGATTACTTGGATTCTGTTTTGGTTGGTCCAGGAATGCTTTTTCTAAATCAATATTTTAATACATTTTTCAATGAATACATGGTCCTTTGGCTGTGTTTAGTAAGTTTAACCTATATTATTCGAATTTAGAACTCTGAAATTTTATTGTTTTTTAATTATTTCATTCTTCTTCAATTGTATTTTTTACATGAATATATTTTATATTGAAATTTCATGCTTTTGTATCGCATAATCTAAAAATGTCTCCTGTATTTATACTTGTTTATGATTATAGGCGTATTCAGCTGCAAATTTGCTGCACTATAGTTTCATAGTTTGTCGACAGATTTGTTCACATCTGCACATCAGTCTTTTCACCATAGTTCCTCAAAATATATCTAAGAGTGAAGAGGGGTCACTGAATCACTTAGCTACATCTCCACTGCTTCAAAGTGTCTCAAATGGTACGATGTGGTTTCATTCATCTTTTCATAGACGGGGATAAATATTAACTGAAATTGCATTTATGTGTGCCAAGCTAATTTCTAAAAAAATTAAAAAATTCTTTGTTGATTGCAGCAAAAAAAAAAAAAAAGATATTATTCTAATTATTTTTAATTACATGAATGAATTTATTTAAACAAACAAACAAAATAATTGGATGATGTTTTCTCTGGTATTGGAAGATTTTAGATTCTAATACAGATAATTTTTTTTAGAGTGTTTAGTTTCATGTTTTTAGAAAATATATGCTGTTGCTTCTTAAATGACATTGATATGTCAAACTAATTTTCTAAAATTTTTAAAAGAAATTCTTGTTGATTGCAGCAAAATCTTTCTAAAATGATAGTCTATTAATAAAAAATATTTTTTATCAATCAGCCAATTTAAAACAAAATAAATAAATAATTTATTAATTTTTTTTCCCTCACCCTTTTAGATTTCAATTTCTAATTCTAGTAACTACTTCTGACTGTTTAGAATTTTTAAAAATGCATATTAATGTTTTATTGTAAATCTTATTTTCTTCCTTTAAACTTTCAAAACTTCAAAAATTTGTATATTAAATTTTATAAATGATAATATGTTGAGTGAAATCTATATTTAGTAAATTTTTAAATTTTAAGTATGGGGCTGGCTAATATACAAAACTGCTAATCTTGTGAAAACATAGATGCTCTTCAGTTAGCCAAGTGCAAGTGATGAATAGCCAAATATCACATGTTTTTAATTTTTTAGTTTAAATTCCGTAAACTTATTTAAAAAAAAAAAAAAATTTTTTTGATGATTTTATGAAATTGAGTTTTGTTTTGTTTTAAAATTGTCTATATTGATGATTTGTTGTTTCATCACCGAAATAAAAAATCTGATTTTAGTGAAATTTGCATTTGACTAATGTGAAAATACCAAAACATACAACAGAAAAAGTACTAGAATTTACTAAATAATTTACATATAAATCTAACTATGAAGAGAAAGAGCAGCACTTTAACCTTTTAACTTACTTTTTGACAAATTTAAATGCAATTTTAATGCAAAAACTGGCTTGAAGTGTTTTTTTTAACCTAAAAAAAATAGAAGAAAAGATGAAGTTCTGAGACAGAAATATTTTTAAAAATCATAACTTTAGTTATAGCTTTAAGTTACAACTCTTTTTTTTTTTTTTAACCTTTGCATTGAGATTTTGAAAAAAGCTGGTTTTTAAATATTCCAATTTTTGGGTGGCCCAATGCTGTATAAACCAAGAAATTTTAAAACTTTTTCTAAAGCTAAATAACAAAGGTCAGCTGCTATACAGGTTTTAAATTTTTTTAAATTTTTGTAGAAAAAATACATGCTCTGCTTATGCACAAATCGGCTAATGTTCGGAAATACACAGAAGGTACTTACAAATATAACATTTGTTTTATGTATTTGGAGCAATCTTAAGTACATAATATTTTAAAGGAATGTTTTTATTAGATAGGTTTTGCTGCATGCAAATTTCTAATGTTTATAATGAATTTGTGAATTGATAATGACTAAAATTATTGGATTTTTTAAAATAAAATTTGATTTTGATTATTGATAAATTTCTGAAAATTTATTGATAAATTTCTGAAAATTTTCTATTGCTTATATTGCCAAGAATTTTAAATAATGAAAAACTTCATGCAGTTTAAATTTTTCATGCCAAAAT
The DNA here is from genome assembly GCA_963930645.1 of Salticus scenicus. Taxonomy (NCBI): domain Eukaryota; kingdom Metazoa; phylum Arthropoda; class Arachnida; order Araneae; family Salticidae; genus Salticus; species Salticus scenicus. Next base: position 210,058,795 of record OZ005662.1, read on the forward strand.
AAAATATCAGTGTAAAAAAAAAAAAAAAATCTGATCTGCCAAAGTGATTTATATTTACAAATATTATAAAAATAAGTATGGTTCTGGTGTATTTTAAAGCAACTTTACTAGATAATTAACTCACTTACTTATATGTTTTGCTCAAATAATGTTAATTCAGGAGATATAATTAAAATTATGATATTATACAAAATTAAAATTCTCCAAGAGCATGTTTTTAAAATATATTTATTAACATAAAAATTATGTTAATTGCTTGAAAAAAATATTTTTATTTCTATGTAAAGTTTTCAGAAAATTACACTCATGATTATATGTAACTAATACTTGCAGTATTTTAGGTTGTTATTCATAACATTTATTAGTATTTCATTTTCAAAATTGCAATATTTGTTGCCATTAGAAAACTTAAACTGTAAAGATCAAAAGTTTTAATTTTTGTATATATATATTTCTTATTTTGATCTGTTTTTATATGAAATAGTTTATTCTTTTTTTTTTTTTTTTTTTTTTTTCACTTTTGAATTCTATGTAATTTTTTTGTATTGTTGAAATATTTTGTTGTATTGCACAAATGTGGTCTTCCTTACAAAGCAAATTGCAATATTTTGATTGGGTTGTTAGCCATTTTATTTTATTAAAAATTATTTGATATATATGTTTTAAAACCAGAGTTTCCCCCAGACAGTTTCAGGAGGGTGCTGCACCCTGTTTGCTTTTCAAGTTTAAAATTATCCTCCCTTTTGATCTTTATTCAAATAATATTATAGTTTTAAAAAAATAAAGAACACACTTTTATAGAAATGTGCACTATAAAGCACAAAATATGTATCGTACTATTAAAATGCTGGGTAAGAGAAAATCGTGTGAGTGACACACCATAATATTTACATACATTTAAATCTTTAATTAAAATAATTTAGAATTAAACAAAAACCATTTAAAAAAAATCTCCCCTGACTGGGCTCGAACGCTAGACCTTTAGATTCGTAGTGTGGTGCTTTACCTCACAACCACGGCATTCACGTAGGGAAAGTCTTTTTTTACAATATATATTTTTTGTTTGCTCCCAGAGCGGTTACAAACATATATACAAACATACATACAGGTGAAGCTAATAAAAGCGTGTTAAAAATTAGCATCCTTCTTGTCTCTCATCCAAAAAATTAGTGTCCTACTTGCCCCTTATCTCCCCTACCCCCACCCTGAAAAAAAAAGAGAGAGAAACTTCCTTACTGCATTTGTATTACTGAATTTCCTGCTGAATGTATGTATGGTAGTTTTTACACCAAACACAACTATTTAACTTTCTAATGTATTCTTACATTTTAAATTCTTTATAAGCAAGTTTTTTTTTTTTTTTTTTTTTTTGCTTTTGCCTCACATTGTGATAAAAAAAACTACCTATCACTATATTAATTTATCAAATGAATTATTATTTTATTTATTTATTTATTTATTTATTTATTTATTTTTATTTTTTTTTTGCGTGGGAATTTTAGCATGTCCTTACTTAATGAACAGCTATTAAAAATAGCATTAGAATTGCTTATTATAACTATGATTTATTTGAAAGCTATGGTTCAAAGAAAATATTTCTCTCTATGTGAAAATTTTCTGAGGGACTTAACACATATAAGTTTCAGAAAAAAACCTGTAAAATGAGCAATAATAATATATTGGAGAAAAATTATATCCATTTAAATGAAATTATTGTGTATAACCATCAACATTGAATTATACATTAGTAAAAAACAAAAGTAAAGAAAGTTAAGAAATAAAAATATTTATCGCACACATGCTAATTACCAAATCTTGAAATGGGAATTCAGATTTTAAATCTGTTCTGATAAGTATAAAGGATTTAAGTCCATATTCTTGATTTTTCAGGAGAGGAAAAATAAAGTTAAACTAACTAAAAACTAATCAGAAGAATCGATTAGGAAAAAGGGATTAGGTTGATTTATACCCTTTATACCATTCAGTGATTACCATTCTTCATTTAATAAAGGGAAAAAATTGAATTAAATATTTTATACTAAAATTTCTGACTTCAATCTTTTTTTACGAATGGATTTTCTCAAAGACTAAATGACATGGATTTAAATCTTTTATACCAATCGATAGAGAATATTTTTCTGAGTCTGACTATGTACTTAACTCAAAATCGACATTTTTGGACTTAAATCCTTTATACTTATCAGTACAGAAATATGCCCTAAGAATTCAAAACTGTCCTTAAGAATCTAAAATGTGCCATTTATGTCATTAGCAGGGCCATACCTATTTTAAACCTAGGGGAAACTCTTTTTAACCCTGCTGCTGTGTTATTTTCTAATGGATGAAATGAACATTTATTTTTAAATGTACCAAATGGACCCAATGTTTTAAATTTCAATATGACTTTTCAGGGACTATTCCTGAATTTAGAGTTTTTAAAAGTTTTGCTGTCTCTCAATTTTATATTTTTGTATTTTATAGAAATTTCTCATTTTGAATATTTATTTTGCCTTATAATGTATTATTCTTTAAGCACATTTCTTGCGACCATGGAAGCCTCTGCGCAAGTGCAGATTGAACGAGTCCAGTGTTAAAATAGGGGTGACTGAGAGAAAACAAGCGATAAGGGAACACCAAATAACTGGATGTTTGCCAAATAACTATCTTTTGGCCAATTTTGCATCCCTCCAAACTTTTGGACTCAGCTTCACTGCTAGTCGTAGGAAACGTGGTCGCACTATAAGAGCTTTTAAAATATCACTTATAGCTGTAAACAAAGTATATCATTAATGAGCCTTCTATTGCCATTCATTCTGCAATGCAAGTAGTAATTTTCAGGGTTTTTGCATGTTAGATAGTTTCATCCCTGAATATGTAAACATACTTTTATTTTTTAATTAAATTTATCTAACAATTCCTATTGTTTTTTTTTTTGCAAAAAGTATTCAACATAAAAATATGAATTTTTATGTATGCCAATTTTAGGTCAAAATGGACTTGAACAAAGCAGCAGGGTTAAGTTACTGCTACCTTAATAATTGTTGTATATATTGTTCGTTTTTAGAAATATTAATTTTATTTGACTACTGTGAACCGTGTTAATAAATTTTCTTTTTAAATATTAATGTAGTTAAATATTTTACTTATATATTTTTTCATAAGAGTATTTTCCTGTTTACTAGATATTAGCTTTAATGTAATTGATAAATTTGGAATGATATATCAGGGTTGTCATCAGGAGTAAAAACTGGATGAGAATTTCTCACCCTTACTCAGAAGCAAAGTGAGATTTCTAAAAAGAATGTGAGAATGTCTAATTTTATATCTCATTGGTATAATTTGAGTTTAATCACATTTAATTGCTTAAATATGTCGATTTTTATTTTTCACTGCTGATCATTGAAATAGCAGCTATTTCACTGCAAATCGAAGAAACTTACAATATAAATATATATATAATCTTCAATATAAGATTATTTATGTAAAGATAAAAAAATTCTGTTTTTGTGGTGTTTCGTTGTAGAAACATAATGTATAATATAATGTGTTTTTGCAGCTGATCAAAACATCATTTTGCAGCTGACTTCAATAAGAAAATATGTAATTTTCTTATTGAAGTTTTCAAAAAACTTTTTTAAATCATTCAACCTTCCAGAAGGGTCTATTTAAATTTGCTGATTTTTGTAAAAGGTTTTTCTTTCAAAATTGTTTATTTTTATGAACGACCTGTTTTCGGACAAAAATTTTTAATATATTGGCGCCAGATGAGTTCACAAATTTGTCTCAATGTTAAAAATTTTATGTGAGAAAATAAAAAAACATGCGAGATTTTTGAGATCTTGCACTCTAATGGAAACCCTGTATATATTAAGTGATAAATACTGTGATAAGTTATCTAATTTTAAACATTTTTTTTTTAATTAAATGCAGAACTGACATTAAGGGGATGCTTCATCAAATGTTGCAGGCAGCCAATCCCCGTATTCTTGTATGGGGAAATTTGTCATCAGTATTACCCATTAACTAATATTTTTAAAATTTTGTTTTCACATTAATAATAATGATCATCTTCTGTCTGGAACGATTCCGGTTTAGACTGTTTCAAAACAGAGACTTTTGGTAGCCATTTTGTTTTCCCTTAGAAATGCTATGTATTTTTATTTATTTATTTTTTTATTAATCTGCATAAATGTATGTTACATCATTAGAAAGATCTTTCAAAACTGAACATTTTTGTGCTTGCACTTTTCCCTTAATCTCAATATGTGAAAAGATTTCAACGAAAGTTTATAACTACCACTGCAATTCTAAAATACCCATGGAGGATAAAATTAAAATGTAATATAAAATTCAATCATAACAATTATGGGCTAATAGTTATTACATCATGTTCTTGCAATCATGATAATGTACTTATCTGATATAAACAAACAGTTGATTGTGATGTCATATTTATCAAATTAGTTAAAATAAATAAGGTTACAAATAAGGTTCCTAAGGTTACTTCGTTACAAATATGGTACCTTTCATTTGGTAATGCCGTTCAGCATATCTTTGAAAGACCTCCCACAGTGGGCACACTGTTCTAATCTAGAACTCTCACATAATTGATTAGCCTTAAATGTACTACCACAAAATTTATTAAATATATATATATATATATATATATATATATATGTTTCATATTGAAGCTCTAAAAAATGAAAAATGATCTGACTGTATTTTTTTGCATTTTGCTTCAAAATAAAATATTAAAAATATAAGTTTTGGAAAAGAAGATAATTTAATAGTGAGGAATTTTTTGATTGGGAAAAAGAAGAAAAAAAAAAAAAACTAGGTAATAAGTAATTTTGTTTAAAAAATTTCCCCTTATAGTATCATGGTGTTTGGCTGCCTCAGCAATGTTAAGTGATTCTTCCCTATAATAAACTGACTTGTCGTATTGAAGCACAATCTATCATGACAATTTTAAAGACTGAAGCATGCTAATTTTTTTTTTTTTTTAATCTGCACAGTTAAGAACAAAAATCAGGGATGAAACTTTTTGAGGGCTACGCTAGAATTCAAGGTTTTTGAAAATTTTGTGGCTTCTGAATTTATTTTATTATTATTATTATTTAATTTTTAATTTTGCTATATAATGTATTAAGAATCCAAATATCACTTGTAATATGTATACTTATTTTTTGATATTAGCCCATATAATATCTGATTAATAAAATTTCTTGTCCATTTATTTTGCTTGCAAGTAGCAGTGTTTCATGATTTTTGCATGTTGGATAGTTTCACCCCTGAAAAGTGTTGCAGATTATTTTTGCGGTTTGTTGATATTATTTTTTCTTCTAGTATAATATATTTATATCAAACTTAGAAGTTAATGTCATTCTATTTGTTAAGTTAATATTATTATTCTCATTCAAGTTACAGTTAATTTCATTATTCTCATTTTGAAGTTATAAATGAAATAATAAATCCCTTACAAATACATTCATTAAAACAAACTTTTCTAATAAATATTTTTGCTGCAATTGATTCAGTTATTATAGTGTCCAAAAATATAGCATACAATTGCTGAAAACGATTTTTAATCATTTATTGGAAAAATTATATTGATTAAAATTTTCTGTGATTAATTTTATAACTGGCATTATAATATAAATATTTTCTATATATGTACTTAATCATTAAATTGTTTATATCTTAAAATATATGTGAAATTTTAAAGATTTATGGATTAAATAATAGCAGATCTTCAGAACATTGATTGTATGTTCATTTATGAGTTTTATTAATCAGTATAGATAATAATTCTTGAAGAATGTGTTTTAACCACTATATAAATTAAAAAAAAAGACCTTTAGTTGAATTAATTTCCCTTTTTCGAGTACAAAAATTATATTTTATTGAAGCTAGTTTCTTTTTTCATAGAAATAAAATTTTCTTTTTCTTGCTTCCTTTTTAATTTGGGAAACAAATAAATAACTTGGTGTGTTTTAAGAATTACATTTTTTTGTAATTATGTTATATTAATTTGTTCTTCCTTATAGCCAAGAAATTACAACTCTTCATATATTATTAAATGAATTGCATTTCGTATGCCTCACAAAAAAAAAAAAAAAAAGTCATTTAGCCACTTTTACTGTTTGAAATTTCAGTATGTGGTAGATTATTTCAATGACACACATTTGTGAATAATTCTGTACTGATAAATATAAAGGATTTAAGTCCATATTCTTGATTTTTAAGGAGACGAAAAATAAAGTTAAACTAACTAAAAACTAATCAGAAGAATCGATTAGGAAAAAAGGGATTATGTTGGTTTATACGCTTTATACCATTCAGTGATTGTCAACCTTCATTTAATAAAGGGAAAAAATTGAATTAAATATTTTATACTAAAGATTAAAGCTAAATTTCTGACTTGAATCTTTTTTTACCTATGGATTTTCTCAAAGACTAAATGACATGGATTTAAATCCTTTGTACCAATCGATAGAGAATTTTTTTCTGAGTCTGACTATGTACTTAACTCAAAATTGGCATTTTTGGACTTAAATCCTTTATACTTATCAGTACAGAATTTATGGATGATTTTATTACGATTGTAAAACAGGAATCTTCACTAATTTCATTTTCATAAAAATATTAATATTTTTAAACTTGTTTCATCCTTTTTTTTTTTTTTTAATTTTTTTCATTCTTTATTGCATATGTTATCTCTTATTTTTCAAATTGTGATAAGAAATGTATTTATCATAAAGTTTATTTAATAGAGTATTAGAAGTTGTTTCACTTTAAAAGAATTATTTTTGTATCTTTTATATTTATTTTTAGAGTTGATTTTAAAATTTAACATTTTAAAACAGCAAATTTTTTTAATATAGAGTGTCAATTTTTTGCCAAAGAATTGTAACATGAAACTATTTCAGGTGAGAGTTTAATATTTTCTCTTAAATTAAAAAACTTTTAAAGAGTTTATGTATAACTAGTTGCCATTAATTAGCAACTAGCTGGCTTGAAAACTCAGGGCCTGATTACCCAAAATGCTCGGGAAGCACAAGCTTCCCCTCTAAAATTTAAGAGGGGGCCCCAAAATGACTAAAAATAGGGTCTTTTATTTTCTGTTTCATATTTTCACACTGAAATTGAATTTTTTCTGAGAAAGTTCGCCTAAAGCAAGATAAAATACTCGCTATTTCAGGAAAAATCTTTTATTTAACCTTGAAAATCTGAATGTTCTTAATTATTTATACGATTTTATTGTTGTGTGTAGAAACCACCCAAATATAAGAATGAAAAAAAAAACTATAACGACACTAATTTTTGGTCTACAGCATTTTTATATTACAATATGTAACAGGAAAACAAGATTTTCCAAAAAGAAATGGGGCCCCGAAATGATACTGAGCTTCCCCTAGCTTCAAAGCTTAATCAGTCCCTGTGAAAACTCTGAAACTACTACTCAGTGGTATCTGCATTGCTCTCAATTTGATGTGTTGGTTACATAACTTGCTGGCTATACCCGAGCTGAGCTCTGGCAGTGGGATAATTTTCACTGTATACGCTGTCTTTCACGAATTGTTATGCGCTTTTTAATCATTTTGAGCGCATATTTCAGTTTCTGGCTGCTAGATGGCAGCATTATAGAGTTGTTTTAGGTTGCGGGAACAGGGATCTACTGTCTGAATTGCAACATTGGATTTTGTACAGTGGTGGGTTTTTGCATTTATTATACACAAGCAAATTCTTATACATAATATCATTTATGTTATATAAATATATTGGATATAAATAAAATGGTAATTTAGTATTAAATCCAGTTATTGCTGTAGTTATTTTTAGTTAGTCTGAATTACAACAAAACTTAGTGATTCTCGCCTTACAAAAATGTTACATGCAAATGATATTATGTATGTCTATAAAAGCCTTAAAAAAAAAAAAAAAAATTCACTTTCAAACGTGGGATAAATTGAGCCAGCAATGTGTTAAACAATTTTGGCTGCAGCCCCAGGAGCAGAGTGCTTAAAACTGCGACGCATGTCGCAGAACAATTGAGGCTTTTGCAGAACATTTCATCTATCCCCTAACTGGATGATGTTGATACAGCTAACATTCTAAAATTAATAAAACCTAGATATGTTCAACTGACCTGTAAATCTGTTAGCATACTAGAAAATTGCTGGAAACAGTCATTATTTCAATGTATAGTCAAAATTTATAAACATTTTGTAAGTAGTATATCCACATTATTGTGACAATATTAATGCCAAAAGCCATTCAAAAAATTGCAAATTCTGGGTGTATTCTTCAGTTTTAGATTATAAAAAATTTAAATCATGCTTTATTATAATGTGTAATAATATTTTACTAATAAGTATTATTTTTATGCTTATTTTGCATTTTACTGTGCTTTGACAAATTTGGACGAAATACCTGCTGAACATCTGCAAATTTTAACGTCTCGTTGCAGAACATCGGATATAATTCTGCTCCTGGGGCTGCAGCAAACACTATCTGAATTAAAATATTAGTAAAAATATATTATTTATTGCCACTAAAGTTTCTCCCATCTGGTAGCTGAATGTTTAATAATTCAAGTAAAGGTATTTGTTATTTTGCAAATGCTTTATATTTTTAAAAATTGATGGAGTAAAAAAAAAAAAAAAAAATTGCAGATTTCTAATGATTAAATTTTCCATCTGAAAGATTTTAGAAATTTAATTTATTATTCAGTCAAAAGAGCTTAAAATTTGTATGAATTCATGAGCGCTTTTATTGATGCATTTTTCTAAATTGATTTTATCATTAAGAAAAAAATATTAATTAAAAAAAAAAAATACTGTTGTATAAATTTAAATTGACATTGAAAAAAAAATGATCTTTTATAAAAAGGAATGTTTTATTTAAGTTATCAAAAGCACAGTGCATTTTTGTAAATATTTTATGTTTAGTATCATACATCTGTATTATATATGCATTTCATCTTATTACATGATTTATATGTGATATTTTGTACTAAATTCTTATATATGTTTTTAGAACTTAAAACTGTCTGAGGGTGGATCAAAAAATAAAAATAGGGGAAGGGGCTTACAATGGTTTATTAACAACTAGCAAAGCGCTGGTTCGGGAACGAACCGAATTCCGAATGTGGGAAAAATTTCAAAATCAAACTCGAAATGTACAAAACTTGGCCTGATGCTGCCTGATAGATCAAAGTTTGTTAACAAAACTATTTTTTAATTCATGAAATCAGTGAAGGTAGTGAATCAACGAAGGCTTTTCTCGCTTCGCTGGTTACTATATTTAAAGGAAACTCTTTTCTATATCGCTTTACAAACAAAAAATAAAATTTAAAGAAATCATGAAATTGCTTTAAAGCCCGATTTGGTTTCCCATTAGTTTATGATATTATTTTTTTTTGTTTCTTTCTTTTCTTTTCGTTTTCCTTTCCATATTTACTGAATTTGATTCATTGTTTTTCAATATAACGTGATTGAGCAGACGACTATTTTATTTATTTAACGTTCATTTATATTTCCATTATTTTTGGCACTCTTGTGCAACTTTATCTAAATTGTTTTTTTACTCCATTTTTAATTTTCATTTTTTCATGTGCATGAGTAAAATATTTTGTAATTTTTTATTTTTCGCGTGAAAGCATATTTCATTTTATGTTTGAAAAAAAAAAAAAAAAAAAAAACTATTTTTTTTTCCTTTTTAGCAACAATTAAAATTTTAAATGTCCACATTTAGAGCTTTTACCAGGTTATTATTTTCACATTTTAATTAATTTTAAAAAATCTAATCAAAATTTCGTTACAAATAAGGTACCAAATGAAAGGTGCATTTTTTCTGAATCTGCCAGTTTAATTAAATTATCGATTGGACAATTAGATTTTTTAAAATTAACTAAAGTATGAAAAGCTGGTGGCAACAACACACAAACAAACAGAAGAAAATCTCTCTTAGCTAATCAACTTGCGTCCAGCCACAGACTTACAGGAAAAAACTCTCTTAGCCATTTATATATAGAGACATAGACAGAAAGTACAAAAAACGAATTAAGAGGTATACTTGCCAATAACTTCCACACAATCACCAAATCTATTTATATATCTGAACGCTGGACCCTCTTGTTTCACTTGTCTTCTTAGAAATCACATACTTGCTGATTGAGTGTGTGTGGTTTTATATTGCAATGGTGTTTTTATATTGCTTTCTGACAAGAACCTGATGTGAGATAAATGTTTCTTCAATTTCAGCAAAAGGACTAAGTCCAAATCTAGGTAATTTAGAGGGTGAACCAAGATAGCCATTCAGACATTTTCAGCCATTGTTCGGTTTGGTGCGCAATATGCCTTGCATTGTCAGGCAAGCAAAAGAATGGTACCTCCACTCAACATGTGGGCACATTCTTTGCTTATAAGAAATGAATCTCATCTCACACCTCTAAGTGAGTATGCAGTTCAGTTTTTGCAATTTTAAGCTGCCAGATAAAATATTAAAAGTTTAAAATATTTATTTTTATTAAACAAGAAAAAATTAATCATTGTGAATTTTCTGAATATGAAAATTAGAAAAATACTAAAAAATACATTAGATAGCAAGTATTTCTGTTGACAAGTAGACAACAAATATGGGCTTTCTCTGCTGTCAATGATCGGTAGAAAATCCCTGTAAATGAGTAGTATTTTTTTTTATGCCAATACACTTTATTTTTAGTTGATACATAAAAAATTAAAAAGATTTTTTTTAGGTTGAAAATTTTATGCATTTTCAATATATGTGTGGTAAAAATAATTTTCTACAATATTTAAAATGGGAATTATATAAAATTCTTCTAAAGGTTTTTTTGATAATTGTATTTTAAATGTTAAGTTTTTTGATCCTTGAAATTTCATCTTTATACTTTTTCCCCGCAAAAATGCTATGTGCTTTTGTTGAAACATATTTCTACAGTCTTGAATAATTCTTCTTATTTCAGTTTTACAGTGCTATTTGACCTTTTGATGAGGATTTTCTTGCTGTATAAAGTTGCAATATAGTTGTCAGTTAATAAATCTGTAGCAGTATTATTTAAAAATGATTTTAAATAAATTATTTATTCTAGTTTTCTTACCTGTATTGTTATTATTAGTTATTATAGCGATCAGTATTGTATATGTTATTTTAGCCTTGTTGAATCTAATAATAGCATAAAGATTAACAGAGTGTTGATGCAGTTTCTTTTGTTTGGGGCCTTACTTTATGTAAACTAACTTTTAAAAATACTATAATATTTTTCTGTCCCCTTCCCCCTTTAATCCGGATAATGTAACTCTGGGGGTCACCAAAACGGCCTATCCATCCCCTCTGCAGAGGATAAAAATTGTGATGGCATGTCTCCGAATCATCCTTAGGGGTGTATCCCAAACTGTTGCCAATTAGGCTTACTAGTGCAACGTTAAATCCAACCAACCTGATAATGTCAGTAAGTTGTTACAATGCTTAAAATAAATAAATAAATAAAATACATATATGGAATTTTGTGATTCTAATTGTATGATATAAAATTTTGATAATAGGACTACATTGGGCCCCAATGTAGTCCTATTAGCCATAGTCCTATTAGCCATAGTCCTATTAGCCATGCCATAGAATCTATATGGCATGTCTCCGAATCATCCTTAGGGGTGTATCCCAAACTGTTGCCAATTAGGCTTACTAGTGCAACGTTAAATCCAACCAACCTGATAATGTCAGTAAGTTGTTACAATGCTTAAAATAAATAAATAAATAAAATACATATATGGAATTTTGTGATTCTAATTGTATGATATAAAATTTTGATAATAGGACTACATTGGGCCCCAATTTTGATCTGGATCAACTTCTGATTAATGAGTACAAAATAATGTCTTATAAAGACATTATCTTCCCTTAGTAGATGTGTAATATGGTTTTACTGACGTGAATAATAAGCACAGTTTTCTTAATTGAATTTTGCACAATATGTTGTGAAAAAAATTTCTTGGATTTACTTTTATAATTAGTCTTGGACATTAACCCTATTGTATAAATTTTATCCTTTGCACTATAATTGTTTTGCTAGTTTGCTTTCGGCTAAGTCTGATTTAGTTTTTCTCGTTTTGATGTCACATGTTAGGTATGAAGTAATTGCTTGCAGTTTTTAAAGTTTAATGTTTTATTAATAAAACAATTGTTCATAAAGAATGTGTAATGTTAAGATGTGAACATTTAATTTATTGTTATTTATATATTTTTTAAAGTATGTTACTTTTTAAATCAATCTTACATGTAAAAATGTCTTTCTGCTATGAGTTTCATAAAAGTAGACTGTCTTCTGCCTTCCACCTTCGATTTTTCAATTTGAACACGCTAAGCAGTCATTATCAGACAATTTAGAATCTATATAGATAAGTTTTATGTGCAATACAATACGATTGCATTTGAATGTTTGATAAGGAACACTAATATTATTATGTGGAGAAATGTATAATGTGAGATGACACATACAAGACTGCAAATAATTTCAAAAAATTTTTTGAATAAAATTGTTTCTAATTTGTTTTATTAACTGTATGAATTGTCACACCAGAGGTGACTTAAGAATTTTAAGGAAGAATAATTTTGTCATGCCAGAAGTGAACTCATAGTGCAAAGGGTTAAAATTGTGTTTCATTTGTCATTTACATTTTTATCTATTATAAGGTTGTGTATCATGTGTAGTTGAAATTTCTTTGCAAGTTTGTAATGACATATTTTAAGTGTTTTGATAAAGAATTAAGCTTTTAAGAGCTGTAAGAGTTTATAATTTTTTTTTTTTTTTGTATTATATATTTAATTGATTGAATAATAATAATAAAAAAAAAATAATAATAATAAATAAAAATAAAAATGTAAATATCTTATTAACACTTATAAAATATTGTATAATATTTATTAATCTCAACAATTTTTATTATAAAAACAGAAAATTTAAATTTAATACTTCAGGAAATTGGAAGTAATCTGAAAATTATTATTTGCCGTTATTTCTCCATCTTTTTAATCAATATATCAAGTATTTCATGATAATAAGTGTTACATTTTGACTCATGTATATTTAAATGTCATATTTTTTAGATGCAGAATTTATCAACTCAGCTCTTGGAAAAAAAAAAAAAAAAAAGTATATTACCTTAGTTTAATTACCTTGTATTCTAAACAAATAGCAAAGCCATTTTACTGTATATTTCTACTTTTATTTATTTACTCTCTGTAATGATGAGTGTGACATATTCAGACCATGACCTTTCACTAGCATCTATATGCAGGGATGGGGAAAAAATTCTTACCAGCCAAGAATATATTAATAACAGCTATAAAGATAATAAAATCTTAAGTATTTGCCTATTCGAACACTGTGCGTGTTCTCGGGAGGAATTTTTAGCAGTTTTACATAGCTACACTTCTGTTGTACCCAGTTTTTTGTCTGTTCTATTACATTGCATAATAACCAAAAAAAAAGTTGAATATCGGCAGCAGAACTGTCTGACTTAACGGCCCTCTTCACTTACCGTCGCCGGAAGCCCAAACCAATGTTATTCTGTGGGGAAAGTTTCTTTACAAATAACTTATTAACTAATACACATTTTTAAATTCTGTTTTCACATTCAGAAAATTCCCAATTGTTAAATTGACGGACCTTTTTTAAAAAATTTTTAATATTTTATTTTGAAATTGCAAAATAAAAAAATTTCACATATTTAAAATTTGTATTTTGCAGTTTCAAAATAAAATATAAAAAATTAAAAAAATATTTTTTTTTAAAAAGTCCGTCAATTTAACAGCTGGGAATTTTCAGAATGTGAAAACAGAATTTAAAAATATGTATTAGTTAATAAGTTATTTGTAAAGAAAAATTTCCCATGGCTTCGGCTTCCAGCGGTGGTGAGTGAAGCGGGCCCTTAAAACCAGTTCACCACATTCAAAAAAATTTCTTGGCAGTAGTGAGCAAATTGAGCATTTCCCCATCCCTGTCTATATGTGTGAAAATTCCTCTGAACGTATAATGATAAACGCTTCATTTTTTCATAGTTGAAACAGATTTTGTTAAGCAAAATACTATTGTTTACAAAATGTATTTCAGTTATTAAAACTTGTGATATTGTGCAGGTTATATGTATGTATAATTAGACATTTAAGTAATGAAACCAAATTTAAGATTGATAATGCATTGGTATATTATCTAATAGATTTAATTTGGAACTTTTCAAGAATAATCAAAGGTTTAAAATATATAATATGCTATTATATGTGGATTGAACTTTTTTGATGATTACAGATCGATTTCTATGTGTTAGGCCTTTTTTTTTTTTTTTTTTTCTGGTCAATGCTAGTAATGGTCATTTACATATATGTATTCAAAAGTAATCTCTCTCTCTCTCTCTTTTTTCACTATTTTCCAAATTTTTTTAAATATTAGAGGTCAAATTTCTATAATTGCGTTATTGTAACAAAGAATATTTTTCTGAATTCATATTTTATGTAGAATTAGTTTTAATTTAATGTATAACAAGTTATGCAACAAATATGAAAATCCCCTGTCCTTCATATCCACTTTTACATCGAAGAAAAAAATGTATGCATAAACATTCAAACTGTGTTTTCTCAAAAAAAAAAAAAAAAGAGTCAGTGATTTTTCTTTAAACTTAGCATAAAAATAGTATGTGTATATATCTTCCTAGACATGTCTACATATATTCCTTATATAGTAATACATCTAAACAAACAATAATTAGGTTTTTAAGTTTAGTTATTTTTTAATTTACTACTAGTATTTGATTTTGAAAAATTTTGTCTGAAGGAGAAAACACGGTATGGATGTCTGCTTCTCATATAATTTTTTTGGTTTCATACTCAATTTATTGCACTAATTGTAAACATGTTAGAAATTTATGCACATCTGTATCCAAACTTATAACAATTTAATTTGTTATATATTTCTAAAATATTGTGTTATTTGTAAATTTCATGTTTTATATACATTTGTAAAGGTATATAAAATTTTTATTAGGCCTGTTAAATACAATATATTATTGACACTTTTTTTTCATTTGCTTTTACTGAAATTAATATTTTTTGGATTTAATAACAATTTCATTTAACCCTTTGCGGTGCAAGGTAATTTGGATCATTTCAATTACACTGCCATTGGAATTCACAAACAGATTAAAAGAGATTTTAAATTTTAAGGTTTAAAAAAATGGCCTTTTTTACTATGTTATAAACTTAAACTTTTGCTAAAAAATTTCTGGGATGAGTTTTTGCAGCTGGAGCTTAAAAATTGCGTCCTTGCAGTGAGGACAGAGTAACACAAAGGGTTAAGATATTTATTGTTTCTTATTTAAAATTCTTCATACTATATGAAAGTATTATTATTATTATTATTATTATTTTTGTACATTGTAAAATTCATTTCTTTTCAGACTTGCATATATACCAGTGACTTATTTAATTCCAATAATATCAAACTTCTTGCATTTTTTTTTTTTTTTTTCTAATGTGAAATATTTTATGTAGCATTATTTATGTATTTAGTTTAAGAAAGAGTTAAAGAAAAATGTGAAAGAACAATTGCATAGAAAATGTATATAGATTTTAGCTGAGAAATAGCTAATACAGAGAGAACAGCTACAGTATTTTACTTTTATTAATTTATTGTTTTTGTTTTTTTAAATGTGTTTGAAATAATTTTGAATTTCATTTGGATCTTAATACATTAAAAAAAAAAAAAAAAAAAAAAAAAGTATTTTTCTTTATTTTATATTAGTTGTTATTGTTTTGTTCATAAAGAATTACATCAGTATTATGTTTTTTATTGAAAAGAATAATGGTATGTATATTGTGATTTGTGCAAATTTATATTGTGATTTAAATGTTATGAACTTGTGAAGTTACTTGTAGAATCAGCTGTAACAGTAAAGATTGCTTATATTTTACCAAAATTTTTTCAAATATTTAAAACTGCTAACTTTTAGCATTAAGATGTTTGTAATTTAGCTGCAAAAATGTTTGCCGCAATTGATGTAAGGAATACTTGTAAATGTATAACTACTTTTACGTCTTTTGTTTCTATGATGTTCCCTCCACCCACTTTGTTAATTGTTTAGAGTTATATAATTAAAGTATAATGTAATGAAACTTGTGAAAACTAAATTGTGCATAGAATTGGAAAATATTTTCTTCTTTTTAACAGTTATTTTAGCGGGTTGATATAAAGTAAGTAGGACAGTTGATGACTACAATTCTTATTTTAAATATCACGCCTTTTTCTTTTTAATGTGTTTGCAATTTGGCACATATTTTCCCCGAGTTTTATTTATTTGAAATAAATAAAGTGATGTACTTTTCAGTATCTTATTGTAAAAAAGGATTGTTTATTTATTTATATATATATCTATGTTAACTCCTAATATTTGTTTGTATATTTTAAAATGATTATATATTTTTTTTAAATAGGTGATTTTTATTTTTCTGTTTATTTAATAAAAAAGGGATTGTTCATATATATCTATATATACGTATATATATTAACTCCTGATATTTGATTGTATATTTTTAAATGGGTTTATTATGTATATTTTTAATTAGATATATTGTATCAGTATGGCACATTTTAACATGTAGCACAATGATATGTACTATATGAGATGTAAGTTTATTCAGTGATATATTGTGATAATAAAAAAAAAATACCCATATTTATATTGTGTTTTTTATGAATTAGCATTAATCTTGCATTTTAAGTGCATTGTTTCTTCAAAACAGTTTTGCTTTGCCACAGTATGAAAGTCTTAAATGTTTGTGAGAAAAGGCGTGAATGCAATCTGTGAAAAAAATATTGTAATGGACCAGAAATGTTAGTTATATACTCTTAATAAAATGAATTTAAATAACTAATATTCCATTTAACATTCTGAAATGGAGTGCTAATTTTTTATTGGGTTATTCTAATGTGTGTGTGGGGAAAACTCGGAAATTGATGAGATTTTATAAAAACTACTTTAAATGAAGTTATAATTCATATTTAAAATTAAATTAAATACCTTTATTTAAACTTCATGCTTGGCAGAAAGCTTTTTCGGTAGGGGATCCCCTCCGTCAATGGTGCCGACTGCTCTTTGTGGTTGGCGGCTGCCCAAGTCCTGATCTTCTCCTTTATACTCATACAGGTGACGCCACACTTTGTCTGTTACGATCACGAATCAGCAGAAATAGACAAAGTGTGGCGTCACCTGTATGAGTGTAAAGGAGAAGATCAGGACTTGGGCAGCCGCCAACCACAAAGAGCAGTCGACACCGTTGACAGAGGGGATCCCATACCGAAAAAGCTTTCTGCCAAGCATGAAGTTTAAATAAAGGTATTTAATTTTACTTTAAATATTGATGAGATATATTAAAAAAATATTTGCAGTTTTATTTGTTGTGAGTCACCTTAAGTTTGGTAAGAAAAATTTTGAATTTATTCTCTGTCACTTATTTTAAAAATAAATTTTTACACTTGAAAATGTTGTTTAAGATGGATAAGCAACCTAGAAGATCCAAAATCGTAAGAAAATTAAGGAATTTCCCAATAAAGGAAAAATGAGGAAATTTGATTGAAATCTGTGTATTTAGGAAATTCTGACTAAGTCTTTAGAGAGGAAGGGGAAATGAAACACTGACTAAATTTCAGAATAAAAATATGTTGATTCATTCATAAAATAGGAAGGGTCATTATTCATAGCAGAAGTTCCAATTAAAATCCAGCTTGCATGAAAATGGAAGAAAATAATATAGAAAAGAGAGACAGAAAAATTTATTTTTACCTGTCCTGAAAAATTAGAGAAAACCAAAAAAAATCAAATGCTAATCACTTTGTTTCTGTCAATGTTGATTTATCGAGCTGTTACTTTTAACCCTTTGAACTGCAATTTATTTTCAGTCAGTACTGCTCATGCAGACAATTTAATTTTCTTAGTTTTAAGAGGAGGGATTGATATAGAAACTTAGGTTTTGTTGCTCAAATAATTTGTTATTATTAAAAATAATATTTGTTTTTAGCATTTATATGAATGTTTATTGTTATATATACATATAAGAACATAATTAGTGTCGGGAAATTCATGACGAGCTGGACTCGTCATTTCAGTTCAAGGGGTTAATAAGGGTGCTACATCCTGGCTTATTGAATGCTTTAACCCGTTGAAGTTTATTCTTTTAACAATGAAACCAAACATTTGACATTTATGCAACAGATTTTGAATTTTTCTCCAGATTTTAATCGGTTTTAAAATTTTTGTTTCTTTTCTGTTTGTTAAATGGCAGCACTACTCTGTAAGTTAACAAATGATATTTCTGAAGAAGCCATATGTAGAGTCTTTTTTTATAGCATAGAATTGCAGGAAATAAAAATTAATTTTTAGGTATTATCTTAATATTTTCTAAAGGTTTCTGCTATTTGTAGGAATATAAATATATTTATTATGAAATTAACATGAATTGTTGGCCCATCAAAATTGGTTAGTTAAAATAGTGTCAGTTAGCCCAATGGTATATTTTTGTGTCCTCATCAGTATTTTATTTTTTTTGGCTGGCCATCTGTAAGTAACGGCATTATGAATGCAACAATACTTCATTTCTTAAATTTGTGTATAATGGCTATTTCTAAATATAATTTAAAACAGAATGTATAATTTTATTATTTAAATAATGTCAAGTGCGTCATTTTTTTTTTCCTTGGGGAAGGGGGGGGGGGGTAAAGTAATAAAACTAGCAAATAACTACAAAAATGTAATTTTCGATTTAAAATGCATCGTGTGGTTCACAGGTTTGCCGAGGGTTGG
The DNA here is from genome assembly GCA_963930645.1 of Salticus scenicus. NCBI lineage: Eukaryota > Metazoa > Arthropoda > Arachnida > Araneae > Salticidae > Salticus > Salticus scenicus. The sequence goes on from OZ005662.1 coordinate 210,077,667, forward strand.
GCCATCCAATCAGCCAACAGCAAAAATGAGCCCAGTAATAACAGTAGTTATCTCATTGTTCGCCCATATAAATTTTGTTTGTAGGGATATTTTTCAAATGTATTTTAGCTTGATTTATTCTTGTAAAAAGGGTGAAGGTAGAATTGTCAATATTGTCAAATATGTTTTTCCAACTTTAATTGCATAATGTTACTCTCATGTTGCATTTAGTTATTTTATTAAGGGGGGAAAAAAAAGTAAAAAGCTGTCATTTTTATGTATACACATTAAAAAAAATCGTAAGCTTATTACTTTTGGACATTGGTGTTAAATATAGGGTAGGTTATATGTATTTTATTTACTTATTTATTCATTTTAAAAATCTCAACATTTATTTTTAATCTATGCAATTTTTTTTGCTAAGAAAAACTTGCACAGTTAATTTAACTTTTTAGTTCTATGGTCAGGATTAAGAATTATCCTCATAATTTATTATTCTTAATGTAAATACCTAGAGATTATTTTTATAAATCTCCTGACTTACCAAGTAAGACAAGATCAGGTATTTACTCTAAGCAGTAAAAATGGAAGAATAAAAGTTAGACCAAAAGTTTATCAAAACTTTTGGAATTAAGGCTGTTGAACCTTACTGAAACTTTAGCATTCCAAAAGCTTATCAAAACTTTTGGAACACTAAAAAAGATCTAGAATTATTTCTTTATATAAAAAATAATTAATAAATTAGCAGTTGCATTACAGTTATACATAAGCATCTACCTCAAACAGCAACAGCTTTTGTTTTTATAGTGAATATTTGTTTTGATGTTTGAACAAGCACTTAATCATATTTCTGTATATTTTGTACTCCCACTTTTTAACACATTCATACTTATTGTAAAATTTTTGTTGTATTACAATGGCATGAGTTTATTTTTTTTACAGAGGTCTTGTCTTACATAAAAACTCACTCATCTCCTTTGTTTTTTATACTTATGAGTATGAATTTTTTTCTCTTTGCTATTTCTAAGTTGCAGTGTTTCACTACAGCATTGGAAATATCTCTAGAAAATGCACGGGAGGAAATAAAAACAAGACAATCAGAAAAAATTACATAAAATAGATTCATACCAATAAAATTATGCAGAGAATTAGGATAAGGTAAATGTATCGAAAAGTGGAAAGGGTTATTAATAGATGAGACATGTCAATCACTGCATTAGTTTGACTGCTTCTCTACCAATGAATGAAAATTATAATGAATAGGGTTCTCACGGGTCAGGAAAAACTTGGAAAAGTCCGGGAATTCGAAATTAATGAAAAAAGTCAGGGAAATGTCAGGGAAAATTGCAAATATTGCTCCAAAACCTGGAAAAATGATTATATAAACATGGAAAATGCTTTTTGAGTGTGCAATTTATGTTGCGAGTCTTGTTATTATGTTGTCTTTTATGTCATGGGCTATGTTATGTTTTATGCCATGGGCTATTTTTTATGCCACATTTCAAATTTTATGACTGGGATTTTCTAAAAATAGACCTGGAAAAGTCGGGAAATTTTATATTTGAAATTGAGTGGGAACCTTGAATTAAGAGTTGTTAATTTATTAAGAAAAAGTATTTCTGTTAATATTTTGTCAACAAGTTTAGAAATATATCTTATTTGCAACCTCTATGATATTAAACAAAATAAAATTTATATTTAATTAATTTTTTAAAGGGTGATCTTTAGTTTTTTTGTATCACCCAAATCTGTAATATATGCAGCCAGACTTTCAACACCATAACTAATTTAATATGTCTATATTTTATGTGAGGATATTGTTTGTTTCACTTTTTAAATGAGAAAACTAGTTTTTTAATATAAATTCGCGGGAATATCATTATTAATTTTTAATCTGAATCTTCATTTCCAAATATAAAAGTTAAAATTGATGAAAGAAGCAGATGATATTTCAATTCATATGTGCAGAATTGGATTAAAAATTAATAACCATTTCAGAAAAATATGGAGTGGAAGGCTGATTTTTTTTTTACCAACTATGTGAAAAATACCAGAGCTGGGAATCAATTCTGGGCCTTCCACTTTACGTGCGGATGCTCAAACCATCCAGCTACCCTGGCTGATTACCAGATAGGCATATCTCACATAACATTCGTTGGCAAAGCCACCGAGTGAACCACCGAGTGACTTTGCCAACGAATGTTATTTGAGAAATGCCTAGCTGGTGATCAGCCAGGGTAGCTCGATGGTTTGAGCAGCCGCACGTAAAGTGGAAGGCCCGGGTTCGATTCCCAGCTCTGGTATTTTTCACATAGTTAGTATAAAAAATCAGCCTTCCACTCCATAATTTTCTGAAATGAACTTTCAGGCTTGATGAATACATTTCTAAATTAAATTAATAACCATGTTCAGAAGAATTTATATTTATTTTTTTCATTTAGAAAGTGAAATAAATAAGTTGTAATGTTGATTTTTTTTTTTTTTTTTTTTTTAACATACATTAGAGATGCAGGTAACACAAAAAACAATGGGGTACTCTATTAAATTAATCACCATGTATATTTTCGCAATTGCTTTTAGTTAGTATGTTAGGATGATGGGATGGATGTTGATAGGATTTGATTAAATTCTTTCTCTTCTGGTTTTAGATGCCTCATCTGAAACTTCAGACGTAATCTTAAATGTCCAGTCTCCATCCTATCAGCATTCATTCCTGGAGGATTCTTCTTCGCTCAGTGAATCTAAACTGGATGATGACATCCCTTGAGACACAGAGTTGGTCAATCATCATTTTGTATATATATATTTTTTAATTTAGTTGTATGCCATGTTCAATCAATCAATCACTCATTTGTTTGTGTACAGATATATATATATTAAGTATGACTTATTGCTATTTATTCGTTAAATAGCAAAACTTGATGATGACAAATTTTAATTTTTGCCTAATAAGCTTTTTAAATGATGAGTAAAATCTTTGTAAGCAGGTACAAGGTGGCTAACATAAAAGAGGCCTTGTGTAATACAAGGCATGGCTAGAGTAATACAAGTACAATTGGCTTTTATAATGGCTATGCCTTGTGTTATTTACACAAGACCTCTTTTATGTTGGCCACCTTGGGCCATAAATTACAAAAATACAAAACACTTGTTTCAGGTTGAAATAATTTAATACAATTTTTCGTCAGCTTTAAAAAAGTAGGTATGGATGTACTAAGGATTTGCTCAATTGTTATAGGTGCTTTTCTGTCATGGATGTTGGAACATTAGAGCAAGGTGAGGCACTTGCTCGTTTCTAAATTCTTTTAATCATTAAAAAAAATATTTATCTTATTTAAAGATTCAAAAATATGCTAAAAAAGTGTCGATAATTATCTGACTTATTTGCCAAATGAAATTTATGTCATAAAGCCAGTTAGAGCAATACCAGCACCTATGGATCACGTTAGTTTCAATTTCTTTCTGACAATAGAGTTAAGGCTGGTTGACTGTTTTTTTTTTTGTACATTTCTGTCATTGGGGTCAGCATTTCAAAAAAAATTCGAAGCATAGAGGTAATTGTAAAAAAAATTGAATAAAAGTCCAGGAATAAAAAAAAATAATTAAATAGCAAATATTCGAAAAATTGGAAATTTTCAATGGAAATTAAACAACTTTCCAAAAAAAAAAAAAAAAAAGAAAGAAATTAATGAAACATTATAAATTAAAATGACGTAGAAGCATAGAAGCCTAAAACAATACATATTATTATTTTAAAATGTCTGAAAACATCTGTATTCTAGGATACTGCAGCCACCTAAGAAATTCATTATCCATTATAAATATTCTAATGGTATTAACTTAGCAGAACAATACTCTGGTAAAGCAAATAGGAAGTTGGTTTATAAAAAAAGCTGAATAATTTTTGTCAATAAAATTTCTTGTCTTACATTTCATACATAAAAATTTATTGTAGCAGTTGCCTAGTGCACAAGCTTACTTAATCATTTCAGTAAATTAACCAAACAATCATGTGACTAAAATTCTAAAGTATTCCGAAACTTTTCCAATTTTACTTTTCTGTTGATGTTGTTGATTGCTGCTTTCAAACTACACTCATGCCTACTTTTTTATGTCTGATGAAGAGTTCTTTTTACTTATTTTGTCTCTAAAGAGACATGTGTTTTTGCAATATGGTATTTGTTTACAGAGTTTTTAGTTATTGTTTAACACCAGCGTTTTGGTACATCTTACTGCAAGCCTTTAAAAAGCAATCATTTTCTGTGAACAAGCAACTTTTTGCTGTAAGTAGTTGTTAGTGATATAGTTCTAATTTTCATATGTGCACAGATTTTCAAAAATATTTACACTTTTTAAAAATTGATTTTTGCAAATTGCACTTTGTTTTTAAATACTTTTCAATTTTGAGATTATTGAGTATTTGTCTGATAAAATTAGCATTACTTTGAGGACAAAGCAATACACACTAAAAGTGTATATTTGATGTTATTTACAGTATTCATAGATTAATTAGTTAAACTTCACTGATTATTTTCCGCATACTTGCAAAGATGGAAATACTGTCAGAGAGAGAGGAAAAAAAAAGCAAACATTGTATGCTAAATTTGCCACAAATAGGTATAGAAAAATAGTAATCAGACATTGGATTTTCATTTAATAGGAGAAATATGTATTAAAATGAACATTTCATTTTTTCTGATACCCAGAAATTTTTAAAGAAAACTTGTATTTCTTACAATTTAAGTACAAACTTTCTCATTGTTTTTAAGATGAGTTTAACGCATTTTTATTTATTTTATAATGAATGATTTTAAAAGTTTTCTAGGAAATAAAATCCAGCTTTTGCATCAATTAATAACATTTTTCTATATCCTGCCTTAATTTTGCATTATCATGGTTTTTGAAAATATAATTTCAAAAACTCCTTTTAGGAAATAGTTAAAATTTTTATGTATGAGTGCAGGAATCATTTGTCAATTCAAGAGGTAAAAATTTATAGTTTTTAGGAGCTCGTTCACAGAATTTTACAGCAGGAAAAGGTCCTTTCAAGCAATTCCACAGCAGTTAAAAAAAAAAAAAAAAAAAAAAAAAAAAAAGGCGGTATCATGAAATTTTGTATTATTAAAAATTTTCCATGCCTGAGCCTGAATACAGTTATCAGTATTATATCAAATTACATACTAATTCAGCAGTAAAAGATAGGGTTCTGGCATGAGTCAAATAAAAAAATATTTAAATGTTTAACAAGGTGCAACAAAATAAAGCTCTTAAAGTGATTTTTTTATTGCTATATAATAATGAATATTTATGTATTTTAAAGTATTAAGAAACATTAGTTCTAAACCTAAGTAATCCATAAATGGGTATCGAAACAGTTACTAAATTTAGTCAAAAACGGAACTAATAACTAATTTGGCAGGAGAAATGCATGATTCACTGTGATAACACAATTACATGTATTTATGAAAAATATTTCATCCCAACATTATTAGTTTCATATTAAACATAAAATACAGTGACTGCTAAAGATTTGCACACACACACACAAATAGTTATTTTTCATAAGAATAGCCTTCAACAATTAAAACCAGCATTGGCACCTGGAATTTGATAGATAAAATGCAATGCCTGATAAGTTATCTATTCATATACTGTTTTAAATATTAATTTTATAAATATTTTAATAATATTTAATTTATAATATTTTATAATTATTTTTTTATTTTAAAGTTATGGAAGTAAAAATGGGATTATTTATATTTGGATCAGTAGCATGCTTCCAAAATATTCAGCAAAATACAGTTCTAAAAAATTTTAACGAAGATTAAAGAGTAATCTAGCATTAAAAGACTAAGCATTCAAATTGATTCTAAAATTAACTAGGATGACCCAGAAATGCCTAGTTATATAAAACTGAAAATTCTAAAAAATTAAATTAATGCAAATTTGATAGAAAAAAGATATGCAATGAAGTCATCATTTATTTAATTAATATAGGAAGAAGCAAATGAACATAAATTTTAGTACAAAAATAACTTTCTTCGTGAAGCTTGCTAATATAATTTAAAAGAGTTAAAACCTTACTTTAGAACTCATCCTAAGTCCTTTCACCAGGGGCCCCTGACATCCTCAAAGTAGCATTTCTGAATATCACTTGCTTCTCAGGAATGCTAGCACTGAAGTTATCTTTGAGGATGCTTGGTGCCTCCGGTGAAAGGACTTAGGATGAGGCCTAAAGTAAGGTTTTAACTCTTTTAAATAAATTTTAGCATTGGCTTGCTATTATTTGTATGATACAAATAATACTAGTTGGCATCAAAATCCTCTGTGTAAAAGTAATGATAATTTTTGACAAATTTGAAAATACTAAGCCCAATTATGACAATTATGTACTTCTGTTCTATTCCTGTTGGAAGCAACAAAACTGTTGAAAAGATTAGAACTTTTATGAATGTGCTAAACAATTCTCTCATACCTATATTGTGTGGCAGAGGAGGCTGAGGCAATTGACGGGCAGTGCACACAGAGATTTGTCACTCCACGAAGCGAAACAGATGTGGTTAAAAATGAGGTTATTGACTAAGATCAACAAGATTTGTCGTTTTAAAATCGATAAAACAAATTTTGATGCCACAGTATACTTTAAGAATTTCATCTATGACTAGACCAAATTTTTACTCACCACAGTAAAAATTCCACTCGCCAGTGGCGAGCTGGTGAGCAGAAATTTCGTGCCCTGATCTAGGGTATATAATAAAATTAATATATCCTAGATATGTCAGTTGACTTGTAAATGTGTTAGATTCTAATGCTGCATTATTATGTGTCATCTATTTTATTTTCTTAAAGAGACAGGGAAAATTTTGTGAATTTTCCCTTCTGATTTATGTAGCAACCCTGATTGTTAAGGAATACATTATTTTGCATTTAATGCTGTAAGTTTTCTCTTTTATATATTGTCTCTCTTAAAAATGACTATATATAAAAATGAAAACTTACTGTATTAAATGGGAAACAAAATTTATTCTTTAACAATTCTACAAAGATATAAAAACAGGAAAAATAAACAATTTTCATTACACTGTTTCAGAAATAAAATCTGTCATGGAAAAGTCATTTTGTTGACATTTGTCTTTTGAGGCTACACATGAGTGAATTTAGATCATAGACCTACAAAGGAGGGTACACAATTTTTTCTGAAAATTATAGAAATTATTTTTGATAAAAAATGGAAAAAAAAAAAAGAAAATAAGAAATAAGGTATAGCACACTGACTACACTAATGCTTCAGCAAAAACTATTTTATCCCCCCCCCACACACACACCTCCCATCTGAAAAAAATTGGTATGTAATGGAGCAATTGCAATGCCACATTTGTAATTAGAAATGTCAAATTCATACACACGGTTCACCCATTTTTTTTTTTTTTTTTTTTTTTTTTTTACAGGGAGGATTTTTTTTTTTTTTTTTTTTTTTTTTTTTTTTTTTGTCAACTAGTGTAATTAATACCAATATAGTATTTAAAAAAAAAAAATACATAACAAATTTATGGTGCGGAATGATTTGATCAATGTGTTTTGTTTTTCATCTGTTCATGGACAAATTACACTATACAAATTTATCATTATTTGTACAGAACTCAATTGTTGCTGAGAACCTTATATTATAAATAGGTTTATAAAAATCTCCCTAGCTTTTTCTGAAACTCGTTAACTAATATCACCAAAATCACAAACATAGGTGAAAAATTTACTGCCTAAAATATTTTCATAAAATTATTTCTTCTATTTCCCATTTATATTAAAGTAAAAGTATGGAAGGAAATATATTTTTCTGATTAAAAAAATGTCATCATCAAAAATTGCTTTCAAAAAGGAAAATTTAAATATTTAAAAAAGCGCCATACTCCAATTTTCCTTTTGTTTTGGAAACATTGTTGACAGCTCAATAATTCACTTCTTCATCACATGTGGTATCATTACAATCATTATATTGTGGTTGATGTTACTTGTTGAAGGGATTGTTAAGATGATCTTCTGTAGGTGTTGATTTCCATAAATTTAAATCATTACCATTATCTTTTCACAAAACAAAAACTTCAAAATCTTTGCAGAAATTTAAAATAATAATAATAAAAAGTCTATATTAGTTTATTTATAAAGTTACATTAGTTTATTTATACATTTAATTGTTGTATTTATTGTTTTTGTTTTTGTTCAAACTGTACTTTATTAAGTTTTGTCTACCCTCCCCCCTCATCTTATTTGTATTTTTCCCTTTTAACTATGTCTATTTTTTTTTTTTTTTTTAGTAATATTGTTTAAAGTACGGTGAGGGGGTATTCCATTATCTTAAATTGATTTCCCTAGGATCAAATCAACTGTAGACACTATGTACAGTAGTAATTATCATTTCATATGCTATCAGGGTTGCTACGATACCTGAAAAACAGGGAAAACCTGGAAAACTCAGGGAATTTGATAATCTATTAAAAAACAGGGAATTTCAAAATTTATTGCAAAAGCAGGGAAAATAAAGGGAATTTTGAAATTTTTGGGGAAAATATTGGAAAATATTTTCATAATCAAGTGTTTTTTAAAATTTTAGTGCATTATAATGAATCAATTATGTTTTTTCCCCAACTATAATAAGTTAATAAAATTAATATATACTAGTTATGTTCAGTTGACATGTAAACATGTTAGATTCCAATGCTGCGTGATTGTGTGTCATCCATATTACATTTAAAAGAGACAGAGAAAACTCAGGGAATTTTTTCTCCTGATTTGTGTAGCAACCCTGGCTGTGTAACCAGTGTTAAAACTTGGAGTTTTAAAGCTATTTTCTATATATCCCCACAATAAAATGAAGCTTTCTTAAAAGTAAATAATAAAATACTTATTTACTTTATGTAGAAAATCTTTAAATTTTATTTGTTATGTAAAAAAAATATATATATATATATATTTAATTTAAAATAATAATAGTTATATATCTAGAGATTTTAAGTACACCGCAAAAATTTGATACAAAATTACTAAAAGGGCATCAACTTTTAAAATCCCTATCAGTGCCCTGAATAATAATCTTCGGTATTCGTTTCATATTGCATTTATTTATATATTCTGCTTCTACTCTTCACTTATGTACTAAGTTGGGGAAAAAAATGTTCATATGGTGGTTTTGTAAAGCTGAGTACTTCATTCATTTATTTCATAATATTTTAAAGATTTTTTATTTTTAAGTGATCTGTAATTCATACTTTTTAAAGTATAAGAATCATACATTTTCTTGGATTTCTTCCAATTAATTTTGATATTTGAACAATTGTTGTTTTCAACTTTTTAAAGTAATTGGTTGTATGTTTCATATCAGCACAGTGTTAATAGATTTTTATGATTTTTTATTTCTATTTCATTCAAGCATATTAACCTGTCATTATTATAAATTGTTAGTTGCATTTATTTTTTTTTCTTTTATTTATCTAACTCATGCTTAATTTTTATTCTAATTTTAGTGAAATGGAAAATTTCACCATGTAGAAATATTGAGTTTATTATCAGTTTCAATTTATTTTTTTATATATGCATAGGGATTGGCTTATTTGTATAAACTGTCTCTAGGCACTTACTTTTAGTGATAATTCAATTTGTTTTTTAATCATAGAAAATAAGGATTAAAGGAAAAAAAAATATATATATGTATTTTTTTAACAGGTCTTTCCATTGATATTTACCAACTCTGAAATCCTGCGTTAACTAATAGGAAATTTTTTTTTTAAGTCATTGAGATTAAAAAATACTTAAAATTTAGAAAAACTTTTTTTGAATTCATAATTAATCAGCAATAGAAATAACCTTTTTAATGGAGAAAGGATTATGTTGGTAATTGTCAGATTTATAAACCTGACATGATTATCTTAAAGTTTCAAAGTTAAGCAGAGTTGAAATAACAGAGTCCAGTGGAAACTGTATTGAGCAGGTAAAAAGAAATATGACAAGTTTTTCTTTTAAATAAAATCATTTATTTAAAAACTAGATTGATTTATCTAGTGAAATAAAATATGGCAAATGAAAATAAAAATTATAACACATTTAGACGATTCATTTAATATTCTTCAGGGCAGATAGATTAATACAGATTAGTTACTGAAGCTTATACTATTAATGAATGTAGCTTAAAAGTTTGCAGTTTTAAAATGACTATTATCCTCGAATTAAATATTTTAAACCTCATCTGAAAAACAACAGCTTTCTACACAAGCTTTAATACTGTCGAGGTTATCAAGGAAACTTAAACTAAAATACACAAACTGCGTTTCATGCCAGCCTCTTTATTACCGGGATTCACCTCGGCACTAACATCGGAAAAGCCACCCGATTGCTTTTCTGCTACGCTACTTATTCAATTCAAGCAGATGACATAGACTTATGTCATTTGCATATGGATAGCTTCGGCTAACGTATTAAGATATTTTATTGTAAAATGAATTTTAAATTAACTATAAGTTTTTAAATATTTATTAATTTAAAATTATAAAAGTAAATAGAAAATAAATTACTTAGATTTTAATAACCATCGGTTTTAATAAAAAAGAAAAGATAGTTAAACTAAAGAGGGAGTGAAACTGAATAAAATATTGAGTGTCAAGAACACATGAAAATATTTTAAATTTCTAAACTTAAAAATAATTAGTAAAGTAATTAGTAAGTATCTGCTTAAATTACCACATACAATAACATGAGATCTTTAGTTTTTGCAACGAGAAAAAGATATTTTGTTAGAAAGATCTCCTGATATAAAGGTGCCTCTAGACCTAGAAAATCTCTATGCCTAGTCTGCTTAAGTCTAGAGTCTGTTATCCTTTATGAACATTTACTTTATTATCATGGTGATCTTATTAATTAATACGGGTTTTTATTTACAAATATTATATCTGATAGGATTAACCATTTACCATGTTTGTTCTGTACAGTATTAGAGTGATGCTGAGAAAAAGATAATATGATTGGTAGGGTACTGCTGAAATTGAAAATTAAATTTGATATTTCCTGGGGATAATGCTGCCCAATCAATACTTTTTGTTACAATGAGAAAATGTTTAAAAATTTAATTATTTCCATACCCTTTATTTCTCAAAAGTTAATAATAAGTTATGAAGTATTTTTTTTTTTTATGAATTATTTAATGATTGTAAACAGTGTTAATTAAGCTTTCTATTTTTTTTTTTTTTTTTTTTTTAATTTAATCTAGTATTAAAAGGAAAATCCTATTTTAGGAAATTTTGTAGTGGAAGGATGATTTTTTTATACCAACAATGTGAAAAATTCCAGAGCTGGGAATCGAACCCAGGCCTTACGCTTAACGCGCGGATGCTCTACCACCAGCTACCCTGGGTGATAACCAGATAGGCATTTCTCACATAAAATTCATTGGCAAGGTCACCGAGTCTGCAAACACAGCTATATCAAGTGACATAATTAATCGTGGCACAACTCCAATAGACCACGGAATTTTTTTAATTTAGAAAGTTTTTATTTATCAACCTTAATTAATTATCAACCTTAATTATGTGAGAAATGCCTAGCCTAGCTGGTTATCACCCAGGGTAGCTCAGTGGTGGAGCATCCACGCGTTAAGCGGAAGGCCCGGGTTCGATTCCCGGCTCTGGAATTTTTCACATAGTTGGTATATATATATATATATAAAAAAAAAAAATCATCCTTCCACTCCAAAATTTCCTAAAATTAATTAAGGTTGATAAATAAAAACTTTCTAAATTAGGAAAATCCTATTTTAAATTTTATTTATCGTATGTTTATGTTTATTCTTTATATTGTTTAGCATTTAGTTGAATATGAAACTCATCTTTATTTTTTACAGCTCATTGTGTTATTCTGATTTTAAGAATGTTTTAAATCATGTTTGTATTGAAAACATAAGTTTTCTACTTCGTTTTACTGTTGCATTTAATATAAAAATATTGTATTATAAAAATATTTTAATCAAATTGAGATTATAAAATCACACATTTACAAGTTGTTCATTGAAGAACATTTCATGCTGTCTTTAAACTGATTATTAAGTGTAATATTTATTTTAAAGATCATTATCACATTTTTTTTGTTTGTGTATGATTTATACTTAGTGGGTACATACACACATGCAGATATACACCCCGTGACAAAAAGATAGGTACAAAGGGTTTTTTCTTTGATTTTTCATAAAATAGCATTATCTAAATTGTGCTCATCATTTATTATTATCATAAAATAACACTATTCCCAAACTAATTTTTGTTTTAAGACTAATTTAGAAAAATTTTAAAACTAAAATTTTTTTTTATTTAAGACTACACGCTGCGACAAAAAGATAGGAACAAAGGTTTTTTTTTTAATTTTTGAATATGATTATTTTGAATATGATTCAAATATTTAATATGTTTTTGATAAGGTAATATTTTGTTATGATAATAAATGATCAGCACAATTTAGATAATGATATTTTATGAAAAATTTAAAAAATACCCTTTGTTCCTATCTTTTTGTTGCGGAGTTAGTCTTAATTTAGAAAAATTTTAACCTTAAAACTTCTCTAAATTAGTCTTAAAACAGAAAATAGTCCGGGAATAGTGTTATTTTATTATAATAATAAGTGATAAGCACAATTTAGATAATGTTATTTTGAGAAAAGTCAAAGAAAAAACCCTTTGTTTCTATCTTTTTGTCGCGGAGTGTATATGGAAGTAAGTGTGAAGTGTATGAAAATCAAATGTTTACGGGTTTTGTTTATTACTTGTCATAAATAAATATCATATATTGTAATTTAAGAAATATGCATCCATACACATATATACACAAACTGTATATCAGGTATCAGAAGTATTACAATGGCAGGTTCACACAGAAGATTCATAAAACTAAAATATAATTTTTTTAATAAAAATTTCAGTTGAAGAAAAGTATTAAGATAATAATAATAATAATAAAAAAAAAAAAAAAAAAAAAAAGAAAAGAAAACTTTTAATTAATTTATTTTTATTTTTTAAATATTTTAAGCACCATCAGTGCATTAACTATATTTCACCTTTCTAATGTTAAGTTTAATATGAATTCATGCTTTGCTTCAGTGTTCTGTGGTTCATTTGTTTCCTTGTGACATGATTACTGTGCTAACTAATAGTGCAGACATGTCAATTTATAAGAAATTTATACCCTTTTTTTTATTGTTATGTTTATTAGTTATTAGAAGTCTGCTTTAAAATGTGGATGTTCCAGACTACTAATAACCAACTTTACAATCATCATGGGCAATAGATTATACAACTCCATAACCTAAAATTTAATCGAGCCGGCCAAAGACCGTCGTGTACACTAATGGTGGCTGGTGCACGTAAAATATGTCGTGGCTGCAATGTCCTCCATGTTCCCATCAAAAAATTATACCTCTGGGGGTCACCAAAGCGGGAGAACCATCCCTTCCTTGGAGGATCAAAATTGTGATGGCATGTCTCCGGACCACCTCTAGGAGTGTCTCCCAGACCGTCGCCAATTGCCCATCTGCACAGCACTAGTGCAATGCAAAACCCAACCATCCATCCTAAAATTTAATTGATTATTTATCAAACTAATATAACAAATTCTGTTTATTTTCTGTTTGTTGAAAATTACTGAAAATCTGTTTTAAAGGATTTATGTTCCAGTTTGCTTTACCTTCTTATAACTGTCATTTGTAAGAACAATTTTACAAACTGAAAGCCAAATTATAAAAAAGCACGACAGAAATGACGTTTAAAAGTAATAAGTACAAAACTTTGAATAAACACCATGAAATGCAAGAACTAGCAACAATTGTTTCAGGTCAAAAGAAGACATGACCCTTCGTCAGGCGAACAAAGTAGGCACAAGTGCTGCAAACAAAGCAGCAACATTGCCACTTTGTTTGCAGCACTCACGCTTACTTTGTTCACCTGACGAAAGGTCATGTCTTCTTTCGGCCTGAAACAATTATTGTGAGTTCTTGCATTTTATGGTGTTCATTCAAAGTTTTGTACATATTACTGAAAGCCAAATAATTAACCAAGGTAGTTTTTTTTCCCCTTGATGTTCATTGTTATTAAAAATCTTCTTGATGAGCCTGTTTAATCTTCTTGCAATTGTCATGTTCAAAAGGTATTTCTACAACAAAACAGCTAAATAATCAACTGACTAGTTACCAAAGTAACAAATTGATCTTTATGTTCTAAATTATTAGAAATCTGCTTTAAAGTATTGATATCACAATCTATCTGATCTCCTTAGCAATTGTCGTATGCAATAGATAATTTTACAACTGTACAACCAATTAATCAACCTACTGTTTACCAAAGTAACTACAAAAGATTTTTTTTGTGACTTTGGTGTTCATAAATATTAAAAATCTGTTTTAAAGCATTGATATCTTGGTCTATTTAACCTTCGTAAGAATTGTCATGTGCAGAAGGTATTTCTTCAGTCCCACAGCTAAATAATCAATCAACTATTTACAAAAGTAACAAATTGATCTTTAAGGTCTAAATTATTACAAATCTGCTTTAAAGTATTGATGTTACTATCTATCTGACTATAAAAACTGTCATGTACAGTAGATAATTTTCAACTCTACAGTGAAATAAACAACCAACTGTTTATCAAGTAACTAAAGTAGTTGCCAAATCCAAAGTCTTTTTTGTTACTTTAGTGTTCATAATTATTGAAAATGTGCTTGAAATTATTGATGGTCTAGTTTACTTACCCTACTTAATTAACTGTATTGTCTAGAAGATAATCTTATAACCCTACAGTTAAATAATCAACCAACTATTCACCAAAGCAAGATTCTTTTTGTCTATTTAACCGCTTAACCGTTTGACTGCTGAAGCATTTTCTGAAATACACCCTTAAACTGCTATCGCTATTTCAGGTCTCAATAAAAGTTTTTCCGGTGTGAATATTTAATTTTAGTTTTCTAAATAATTCGAAACCCGATCATGCCAACTGGAAAACCACGCCTTGCAGCAAAAATTTTAAAAAATCCAAGTAAGCAGAAAATGAAAGGAAATGTATAAATGTGTATTTTTATGCCTAAATTATTTACCCTCGATAGCTCTTTCTACAAAAATAAAATATGAAATTTTCTAATGATCTATAAAAACACACCTTATTAATGAAAGCCACGCCTTACTGTAGCGTTTGTAAAAGGCCAATTTAAGTATCATTAAAGGATGAATAAAAACAAAAAACGTGTTTTACCATTAATAATTGTTCACACACAATGTTTTACGAAAATTTTGGATCAGTGAAAAAATCCAATTTTGTTTTGCAAATATGCAATTCAGCGTAATGAAGGGGGTATTTTGATAAAATTTTATCGAGACTCCGCCCATTCTTATTTTTTTCCAACTTATTTCACAAATATAATTATATATATTTTGAAAATGATGAAACGAGCGTCGTAATATTGTATGCTTCAAAAATCATGTTAGATAGTTCTCTTTCGAAAGAAATACATTTAATTGATTTCAGTGATTAGAGTATTGACGTTGTTTTCTGGTAATATTTTTTGAGCATTAAGAAAAATAAAAAAATAAAATAAAACATAATCACTCATACAATTGTCAGTTAATTTATTAATTCTTTTTATGTTTTACAAATAAATAATGAAATAAAGAACTTTATTAAATAAATAAACACACATATATATATATATATATATACAGAGCTGCCAACCTAATCCGGGTAATTGTTAGTACCGCCCATTTTTCTACACCACTTAATTTTTAGAGTATTTGTTTTCGTAATCATCGTAAATATATTTGAAGAAAATTACCCTATTTAAGTGGTGTAGAAAAATGGGCGGTACTAACAATTTGCCAGATTAGGGTAGCAGCTCGGTATAATATATAAAAAAAAAATTTACTTCTTGTAAAAGAGAATAATGAAGAGATAATGATTACCAACTGTGTTTTGGTTCTGAATGGTTGATTTTATTTACGTAAAAAAATTAAATTAAAATTCCGGTGATATCTGATTTGTACCTCTCGCAGCGCGATAGCGCTGCTTAGCAGTTTTCGAGACAGAACATTGCAGCGCTATCGTGCTGCTTAGCAGTTTAACGGTTAAGGAATAACTATGAATACTAAAGTTAAAAGATTTTATTATTTTGGTAAATAGTTGTTTGATTACTTGGATGCAGGCTTGCAGAAATATCTTCTGCAGAAATATCTTTTGCAGATGACAGTTGTTATAGAAGTTAAACAAAATGGGACAATAATACTTTAAAGCAAATTTCCAATACTTATAAACACCAAAACAGAAGAAAGGATTTTCCGCTTTGATAAAAACTTGGTTGATTATTTCATTGGGTGTAAAATTATTTTTTAGGCAAAAGTTGAATCGGTTAATACGTACAAACCTTTGAATAAACACCATAAAATGCTGGAACTCGCAACAATTGTTTCGGGTCGAAAGAAGACACAACCCTTCGTCAGGCGAACAAAGTAGGCACAAGTGCTGCAATCAAAACGGCTGTGCACCAATATTATTATCAATTTCAAAAAACGAAAAAAAAAAGGAGGAAAAAGAAAAAAAATAGGGTAAAATAATTAAAAAACAAACATTAAAATAAAATTTTTGAAATGAAAAGCAAAAAAAAAAAAAAAGGGGGAATTTAACAAATCAAACAATAAAAAGAAAACAAACACTCCTAAAACTACTTATTTGGTGCAAGAAGCTCAAATCAGCAACAAAAATTATAAAAAGCACCACAGAACTGGCGTTTTAAAGTAATAAGTACAAAACTTTGAATAAACACCATAAAATGCTAGAAATCTCAAGAATTGTTTTGGGTCAAAAAAGACACGACCTTGTATCAAGCGAACAAAGTAAGCATGAGTGTTGCAATCAAAACGGCAATGTGTCATTCAAAAGAACATGTTAGTAGCCTTTAAAACGAATGGTTGAACCATAGATCTTTGATAATTTAAAACAATGTTATCATCCCCCCCCCCCCCCCAATTTTTAATGGGGAAAAAAAAACCCTTAGAAAATCTTATTTTTTCTGATCTTGCCACAAAATTAACTTTCTTTCAGCATTTAGAGTAATAATTCTGTGATATAAAAATCAATTGCATTCATCATGGAAAATAACTGTAATAAA
Organism: Salticus scenicus; assembly: GCA_963930645.1. Taxonomy (NCBI): domain Eukaryota; kingdom Metazoa; phylum Arthropoda; class Arachnida; order Araneae; family Salticidae; genus Salticus; species Salticus scenicus. Next base: position 210,094,822 of record OZ005662.1, read on the forward strand.
TAATGTGTACTGCCTGAAATTGTGTAAAATTATATCGAAGAAAGTTTTGTGATGGCCACAACATACTAGTTTGTATTTACATTTCTGTTTGATTTTAAATGTCTTGCTGCTTTTGAATCTTATTGTGTATTTTTTATTTTATTGTATTAATCGTTATGTTTGTTTTTTGTGAAGTTTATTTATTTTGATCTTGTGACAGTTTGCTTTTGATATTTTGTGCAATCTCTTTTATAAAACATCAGTACTTAAAAATCAAAGGAGCTAACACAAGCAAATTTGTAAGAAATGTATAAAGATGTATTATTTTCAGCCATAGTATTCAGTGATTTTTTGTATTGTAAAATGAAATTGAAAAGGTAAAATAATAAACTTTTTTACTACAATTGTATGTATTTTTCTTCCACTTGTTGGCTTCATTTATGTTGCTTAAGAGGGGACAATACCTAATCTTGCCGTCAGCCTTCGCCCATGTTATTCTATGGGAAAATTTGTTGCTACAATTACACATTACCTAATGAATATTTTTAAATTCTGTTTTCGCAGTCAGAAAATTCATAACCATTAAATGAGTACTCATTTTTGAAAAATTCATTTTTTTTATTTTTTACATTTTAATTTAATTTTGAGTTCAAAAATGCGATTTTTCACAAAATGCCTTTTTCTCATTTTCTAATCGCAAAATGAAATACTAAAATTAAAAAAAATCAATTTTTGGAAAACAAGTACTAATTTAATGCTTATGAATTTTCTAAATGTGAAAACAGAATTGAAAAATATTCATTAGGTAATGAGTAATTATGTAAACAAATTTTCCCATAGAATAACATGGGCCAAGGCTGCCGGCGAGATTAGGTATTGTCCACTCTTAAGGTTGCTGTATACCCATCATCTTGAATATTTACGGTACCATGTTAACCTATGGGGAAATGTTGTCCTTTAATAATTAATACAAAAATACTTAAAAGTGAATAAAAGTGGTATGACACCAAATAAAAAAAAATTTGTACATCCTGGTAGAGTTTTTCTTTTTAGATTTTCCTCACTGAAATAAAGTTATTGATGTTTAAAGTAAAACGTATGCAAATTTTTTCAAAATAAATTTAATTTAAATGTATTAAAAAATAAATAAATAAATAAATAAAAATAAATAGATAAACAAAACTGTAGAAAGGTATGAAAAGTTGTCCTCTATAATACTGACAAATATTTTGTAAAACTATTGTTTTTTGTATTAATTATTAAAGGACAAAATTTTCCCTTAGGTTAACATGGAACCTTGAATATTCTAGAAGGCGGGTACACAGCAACCTTAAGAGCAGATAATACGTAATCTCGCGGACAGCCGTGGCTCATGTTATTTTATGGAAAAATTTGTTTCCATAATTGCTCATTGCTAAATGAATTTTTTTTTAATTCCGTTTTTACATTCAGAAAATTCATAATTTTAAAATTAATACTTATTTTCAAAAAATTGATTTTTAAAATTTTTAGCATTTCATTTTGCAGCTAAAAAATGAGAAAAAAGCACTTAGTTAAAATTTGCATTTCTGAACTAAAAATTAAAATTTAAAAATAAAAAAAAAATCAATTTTTCGAGAATGAGTACCAATTTGACGGTTTTAATTTTCTGAATGCGAAAGCAGAATAAAAAAAAAAAAAGCTTTAAGTAATAAGTAATTGTGGAAACAAATTTTTCTATAGAATAACGTGGGCCTTGGCTGTCCACAGGAATAGATATTGTCCCCTCTTAAGGGTCGTTGGTAGACAGATATCTTTCTCTCTCCTTCCCCATGTAATCCAATAGAACTTTTATTGCTTTCTATTATCAGGATATCTCGTTCAAAAATAAAGTTTTTTGAATTCTGTTTTTTGAGTTTCGCTTTTCGAACTTGTTGCCCAACAAGCTTAAAGGTTTAATTTTTAATGTCAAAGAGAAATATTTAACTTATTTAAAAAAAAAAAATTGCTTCCTAAGATAAGATGACATGTTCAAAAAACAGAATTCAGGGGTGAAATTTTTCAGGGACTGCCCCTGAATTCAGGGTTTTTGAAATTTTTACGGTCTTTGAATTTCATGTTAGAATATTTTGTTTTTGTGGAAATTTCTCATTTTGAATGTTTAATTTGCCTTATAATGTATAATGAAGTCTGGAAATATCACTTAATATAGGTAGCCTTATAACATATCATTAATAAATCCCCCCTATCTGCATGCAAGAAACAGTTTTCAGGGCTTTTGTAAGCTAGGTAGTTTCACCCCTGAGAATTCGAAAAACTTTATTTTTGAACAAGATATCCTTATAATACAAAGCAACAAAAATCCCATTAGATTATATGGGGAAGGAAAAGTGGGGGGTATCTGACTACCAAGGACACTTAAGGGGACTTATCATCACCAGATGCCAAAGCCATTGTTATTCTAAGGGGAATATTGATCTATTATAACTAATTGATTATTATATTTTTGAATTTCATTTTGATATTCAGAAAACACACAACTGTTAAATTTGTTATTTTTTTCTCAAAACTAATTTTTTTAAGTGCTTTATTTTAAAGATGTAAAATGCAAAATTTCACTTAATTAAGAATAAATAAATAAAACTAAAAATAGAAAACTATAATTAATTTAATAGCCGCAAATTTTATGAATATGAAAACTGTATTTAAAAATATGTATTACTTAATGAATTATAATGGAGCAAAATTTCAAATAGAATGACATTCATTTTGGCTTCTGGCAACTATATGTAGAGAGTCCCCTTAAATCGTTAATGCAGGATAAAATAACGATTAACTGTTTTTAAGAACTTTGGTATTAAACATAATAAAATCCAGTTACATAGACTTTTTTGTGCAGACATATGTAAATTCTGTAATTTTTTTTTTTTTTTTTTTTTTTAAGCTGTAAAATACAAAATTTCCCTTAGCGAAAACTTATATTTCACGGCTTATAAATAAATAAATAAATAAATAAATAAAAAATAAATGAATAAAATAAATAAATAAATAAAAATAAAAAATCAATTTTTAGAAAACAGTAATGAGTTTAACAGTTGTGAATTTTATGAAGGTTGAAAACTGTATTTAAAATAAATATATATTAGCTAATGAGTTGTAATGGGGATTATTTTCCTGTAGAATAATATTGGCTTTGGCTTCTGGAAATGATAACTGTAAATAATATAATATATATCATGATCATCATCAATTTCAATCTTTATCAATCCACTGTATTATGAAGGCTTCTGCTAGGTAATTTTAAACTGCCCTGTTTTCTGCAATTCTTCTCTATTCTGTTCTCCCAAACTTCACAATTTCATTTCTCCAACGATGCAGTGGTCTCTTTCTTGGTATTTTCTTACCTCTTGGTATCTAAAATAGGGCTTTGGGGGATTGTCTACCATCATTTCTTCTCACAAGGTGCCACAGCCCAACTCCATTTTAACTTCTTGACTTTAGAAATAACATCAGTAATTTTGGTTTGCTTCCTTATCCAAGTGTTTCACTTTCTGTCTTTTTGGGCGAATCCTAACATGCATCTCTCCATGCTTCTCTGGGTTGTTTGATGTTTTTGTATAGCTTTACATGTTAATGTCCTGAAGCATAAGTTAAAACAGACAAAATGCACTGATCAAAAACTTTTCTTTTCAAACAAATTGGGAGGTTGCTTTTGAATATAGCACTATTTCTTCCAAATGCTCCCCATGCAAGTTTAACTTGATTGTTAATTTTTTCCATCATGTTCCCGTTCATCATAAGGACTTGTCCCAGATAAGTATAACTACGTACCGTTTCTAATTCATCCATATCTACAATTAGTAGTATCAGATGCTCTAACTTCACAAAGAGTTATCAGTGATATAATTTCAACAGGTAAAAAAGTTGTAACTCATTTCAATCATTTATCACTTCACTGTTCTAGATTATCAGAAATTCAAGAAAGTGATCTTAAAAAAAAAAAAAAAAAAAAAGATATTAATTCAAGATGTAGCAACCCGTTGGAACAGTACATTCTACATGCTACAGCAGTTAGATGAGCAAAAGAAAAGCATTTCCTTGTATGCCACACAATTTGGAGGAATCACTAATTTTAATTCAAATCAATTGGTGCTCTTAGAGAAGTGCTTAAGATTATTAGAACCTTTTGAACAAGTTACAGTAAAAATTAGTTCAACAAAATCACTGATTTCAGAAGTTATTCCAATGGTACAAACTCTCAAACTTTTTCTGTCAAAGCCTGGAAATGAATTCTCAGGTGTGAACATTTAAAGACTGCCTGGCTCAAAACATCAATACACACTTTGAACATATTCACGATAATGAACATTTTTGTGTTTCAATTTTGCTGGACCCTAGGTTTAAACTTGCATTTTTTGATAACACCGAAGAAAATGATCTCAAGTTGAAATCGCGACTGATTCAACTTATGGCTGCTATCTCAAACAATGAGATTCTTGAAACAAATGCAAATGAGACAAGACAGAATAAGCACAGATGCACATAATGAGTCAAAGACTACATTTTGGGATTGCTTCATGGAGATTTCATCTACATAAATGAAAAAGCTGACAATTTACAGCCACCTACAAATGATGAGTGTGAAATTAGCAGTTATTTTGATAAATCGCTCTTAGAAATAAATGGTCCACTAAACTGGTGGAAAGCAAATGCTATTGAATTTCCAAAGTTATCTCAATTAGCCAGGAAATATTTATCAGCTCCTGCCAGCAGCATTTATAGTGAACGCTTGTTCTCGGAGGTAGGTATCATATATGAAAAAAAAGTGCAATCGACTTAAGCCTGAAAATGCAGAAATGTTACTTTTGCATCACAACATAAAATTATTTTGTAAATAAATTATGTATGTATACTTTTTTTAAATAACTTCACTAATATTCCATAAACTGAATAAATATTTAAATTGCTTTAATCTTTAATGTGTATTACATAAGCATAATTAAATAATTTTTGTAAATATAAAATTCAAATTAATAAATTTACTTGAAATTTTTAGTAGTGCTATTTATTATATATTTTTTTTATGTATTGCCTGTTAAGGAAACTGAAATGATTATTACGTTTATATTTATTTATAAAATTAGAATTTAATTTAATTAAAAATAAATTTACATTTAATATTTGAAATAAAATTTTACTATAAATTTAATAAACATTTAAATTTTCTTAATGTGTTATATATTATATAAATATAATCCTATAGTTGTGTTATTTAAAATATATCAATTGATATTATAAATCTAAATGATAATAAAACAGTCAATTCTCAGTTAAGAAGTATTTAAAGAGCATTAAAGGACAATAAAAAAAAAAAATAATAAAAAAAATTAGAAATATTGCTTTAATTTTTTTCAAATTTGGTACCAAATGAGAGGGGCGATTTTACTGAATCCAGATGTGCAACTTCCTTATAGATGTGACAATTAGAATTTTTACTTCCATTACCCGACTACCTTAGGTAATGGAAATGGAAGCATTGTATTTGATCCAAAAATTCAATATCGAGATTTCACATGATTTACATGTTTTAAGGTCTCCTGAGTCAAAAAAAGTGGTTTTTGGCAATTGGTCAGTGTGTGTGTGTGTATGTATGTGTGTGGGGAATCTTCTGACATCTTCGAAACTAATAAAGATACAGCTACGAAACTTCAGAATTGAGACAGAACTTGTGTACAGATGGATTTTCCAAATTTTGGTGAGAATTGGAAAACCGGAAGTGGGACATTGGAAACAGGAAGTGCAACCGTAAGTCCGTATCTCAAACACGCCTCTAACGATTTTCTTCAAATTTGCTACATAAACACTCTATTAGATATCCTTTCGAATGATATAGTTGATTAGTTCAGGAAAATTGATAGGCGCCCTATATAAATAGCTCAACTTCAGGTCTCGCAAGTGCGTTTTTTTTTTAAACTGCTGTACGGAATTTTTTCATACTCGCCATATTAACTCTTTTTAAAATATCCTTTTGTATGTAATTATTGTTTTCTGGTCAATAATTGAGTATGCCTAGTTTCTGTAAAAGCTGGTATTTAAAAAACGATTTTCTTGAAAATTGTTACATAAATCCATTTTAGATATCCTTTCACGTACAGACGGTAACAAAAGTATCCGAACACTAACAAAAATTCTTATATAAAAAAAGTAGAGTTAATACTGGTTTGTTAAATAAATCCTTGTCGAATGTCGAATCATGTTCTTAGTCAGTCTAAGAACTTGATTCGACAAGGATTTATTTAACAAACCAGTATTAACTCTACTTTTTTTATATAAGAATTTTTGTTAGTGTTCGGATACTTTTGTTACCGACCGTATATTATGTGGTTATTACAGGAAAGTTAACAGTCATCCTGCTTAGGTAGGTCAGTTTTAGATCTTGGAAATTGGTGTTTCAAAAAATAATTCTACCTTTTTTTTGTTTTCCTAATTTTTTTAACTCGCTATGTAAACTCTGTTTTACATGTCTACATATGTCTGCTTTCATATATATATTAGCTTATATATATATATATCAGCCTTCTCTTATAGGAAATTTGTTAGGTGTCTACTTCGTTAGATCAATTTTATGTCTTCTGATCAATTTTATGTTTTCTGATTTTTAAAAATTGAATATAATACGTGAAATAGTGGGTAATGGAAGTCGTGTGGTTGCTTCACATGAGATTTTTTTAATTAATTAAAATATGAAATGTTAATGGCAACATTTAATTTCTAATTTTATCACACTAGATAGTGCGAAACATTTTGGCAGATCCAGTTGAAAATAATTGCTTTTCAATTTTCTATTTACCATGTGGCTACTGGAGATAAAAATAGCAATTTTTGATTTTTTTCCAATTTTAAACCAAAATAAGCAGAAACTAGTAATCGCCCATGATTACTATTTATCTGTTATCAGTTCAAAAATCTAAGACATAACTTAAAAATCAAGAAATAATATTTATTTAAATTTATTTTTCTTTCATCTGTTTATTTTAAGAGAGAGCAAAGCCACAGCTAGAAAAAAACTTCAGAGGAAGGTTCAACTTTATTACATAATGTTCAGTGTTAAAAGTGATGTAAAACTGAAATTTTTTCAACAAATCTGCATAATTTCGGAGAGTGCTTGACCCCATCGAAAGAGAGAAAAATTCCTTTTAAAGGGAAAATACTGTTTTTTTTTTTTTCTTTTCTGAGCTATGCTGTTAAAAAGAGCTGATGAAGATTTTTTAAATTTTTTAATTTGCCTATGCTAAGAATATATATATATTTTAATATGATTTATAATCGGCAATATACACACAGATTTAATAAAAATGGTGTAAGAAGTGCGAAACCGTGAATAAACACTATAAAGGGCAAGAACTCGCAACAGTTGTTTCGGGTCGAAAGAACTCACGACCCTTCGTCAAGCGAACAACAAGGTAGGCATGAGCGCTGTTAACAAAGTGGCAACGCACAAAACCGATTTCTTAAAACGTTTTTGTGTGTTGCTGCTTTGTTTTCAGCACTCGTGCCTATTTTGTTCGTGTGACGAACGGTTATGTCTTCATTTGCTTCTCTCCAGGGGAGGGAGGGAAGCAATGCTCGCACATATGTAATTTTTTTTTCTCTTGATGGCTATTACTATTATAAATAATCGATATAATATTTCTCTAACGTGGACCAATTACGATTACATTTTGTTGAAACGATACAATAACGATGTACTGTAATTTCGCGTATATAACCCGCGGCGGAAGGTAGCCCGCAGCATAAAAAATTCAATTAAAAATAATTATAACCGAAAGATACCCCGCACTAGAAGATACCCCGCACTTCCAAAATCACATGGTCGGCAATCGCTATTTATAATCTCAATACTAATTGCTATTATTTTAATAATAAGTAGGAAAAGATACAAATAATAAACAAATGTACAACTAAGTATAAACAATAAACAAATATACAACTAAATATAAAAAATAAACAAATAAATTTACTTATCTATAATGAAGAAGCAAATAATCATAACATAGTATTAATCTTTCTCTCTATATAAATTACTATGAACTGGAGTAAATTCTAATGATTAACACCTTTATTCAATTTATAAGAAAGTTATAGATTAATAATAAATTTATTTGCAAAATTCATTCAAATCCATCGAAATCGGATTCTTCCGTATCAGAATTAAAATGTTGCAATATTGTTTGGAACAGTTCGTCTTCATCATCCGTATTATCCTCCTCATCAAAATCTTTTTCACTGTCCTCGATTTCATCGTTATTATACGTTAATGATCGAGACTTCCGAAACAAAAATGAGACTGGTGTTGATTTTCTCGTTGCTCGCGATAGATACCCCGCACCGGATGATAGACCGCAGGACATACAAAGTCAGATTTTTTTTATAGATTACCCGCGGGTTATATACACGAAATTACGGTAATTAATAAAATGCGCAAGGATAAAAAAATAATATTTATAAATGGACAATATTTAAGCACGTGGTTTCAGCTTAATGTTCTAATAAGAGAAAATGACATTTATCTTATGAGACTATTTTATGGGAAAATGCTTTTTTAAAAGTTGCTTCTTCAGAATCTTTGGAAGCGTCGTTTTAAACCTAGCGAAACTTTAAAGATACAATACAGAATAGGAATTATTATCATAAATTGACTAAAAAACGCGTTCATAAAAAGTATAATCAAAAAAAGGAATTAGATTTTTTTTTTTTTTTTTTTTTTTTTAACGAAAAATTATGTCTAAACAAATAAATAAAATGTCCTCGCCAATATGACGACAATAATTTAAAAGGAGTCATGGAGGCCCCTACTAAAACTGTACTGCTTGCAGAAGTATGAAAACTTGGTCGTCAACCATGAATATTATTTTGAAACCTTTCTTTGAATGATTTTGGTTTCACTATTGCACAATATTAATTTGATTCTAATAATAATTTGGCTTCTGGTAATTTAAAATTTCAATTAGGTGGTGAAATTAGCATAATATTTACGAGTTTCAAATTTTAAAAGTAAATAAGTAAAGAAATAAAGTGCGAAAATTTCGCACGGGTTTGCTAGTTATTTTTAATTTCATAATGAATACGTTAAAAATAATTCTGCTTTTGCACATTTATACGAAATTTTGCCCGTCAGTCTAAGAACATGATTCGAGAGGGATTTATTTAACAAAATAGTATTAAGTGTATTTTATATATATATATAGGAATCATTGCTAACACACGAATCATTTTGCTGCCAACTGTAGAACGACAAAACTTCAGAATTCAGACAGATCTAATGTACAGTTGATTTTTCTAACTTTCGGTAAAAATTAGAAAACCAGAAACGGGACTGTAGGTTTGTATCCAAAAAATGGTTTAAACGACTTTTTTCAAAGTTGCTGTATATACACCCTTTTAGATATCCTTTCGTATGTATTAGTTGGCTAATTGAGAAAAACTGATAGACGTCCTGTATACAGGCATGAGATTCTTCCGCGGATCCGCGATTTTCTGCTTTTATGTGATTTCCGTTAATTCCGCATTTTTTTTTTTTTTTTTTTTTTTTTTTTTTTTGTTTAAGTCAAACTCCAATAACGATTAGTGTTCAAACGCTCCAAGAAAGACTTTAGATTCTCAATCTTTCTCCATCCAAAATATAAATGTCAATATTCATTTTAAACGGGCTTTATCAGATTCTACAACATATAAAAGAACAGAATTATTCAATATTTCTCACTCATGTAATTTTTTGTCCCGCTCCTTCTCTCTCCCCCCCCCCCTTTTTTTTTTTCATCTCTAACCATCGCCGATCAAACATTCTGTAGGAAGTCTTTTATTTTTGAATATTAATCAATCCACAACAAAAATGTCAATTTAAAACTTACTTTATGATATTCTAGAACCCATAAAGAAGTAGAATTGTATGTAATATTTCTCACTCATGAACTACTTTTTATCCCCCCCCCCCCACTTCCCATTTTCCACCACCAATCAATGATTAAATGTTGATTGCTAGCTAATGTTTTTTTTTTTTTTTTTTTTTACACACGTTTTATTGTGTTGATGTGCATTATTCTTTTAGTTTAATTTGTCAATTTTAAAATATTTTTTATAGTTTTTCCCTGTGCGCATTATTTTTCATTTGAAATTAATTTTATGAACACGCGTGTTTCCTCTTTTTACTTTCTTCTATATGTAATATAGAGAAAGTATTGGATTCGCGAAAATTTTCGACCTCCGTTTTTTGACGGATCTACACGTTTTGGGATGTCCTGAACACGAATTGATAGTTTTTAAAAAATGTCTGTCTGTCTGTCTGTATCATTTTTTTGTGGACGCTGTATCTCACGAACCAATGAATGAAATTTAACCAAATTTGGTATTTGGTTGCACCCTGACATGAACTGGTGCCCATTAGATTTGGGGATCAATAGCTCAACAGGTGGCGCTGTGATCGCATTTTATGCAAATTTTTAACATGGCAGCATAGGACAAAATTCCGTATAAATGGGCATAATGAGAGTTATATTAAACTTTTGATTGTAAAATTAATATGAATTATTGATAATAGTAGTAGTTAACTAGGGAAAAAAAATGTGCATGGGGGGGCATCGGTTCCCCCCCTGGGGGGGAAGTACCCCCCGGGGGCGTTAAATTTTGAAGATGGGTATAATTCGAAAGATCTCGTCAATACCTTTAAAACGAATGGTTGAACCATAAATCTGTGATAATTTAAAACAAAGTTATCGATTTTTTTTACTTTTAACAAAAAAAAAAACTTAGAAAAAAAATCGTATTCTTTTTTTTTTTTTTTAACGAAATTTTACCAAACTTGGTATTTAGTTGGTCCCTGACATAAACTGGTGCTGATTATATTTGGGGATCAATAGCTCAACAGGAGGCGCTGTGATAGCATTTTATCTAAATTTTTAACATGGCAAAAATTCGTATAAATGTGCATAATAAGAGTTATTTTACGCTTGTGATTGTAAAATTAATATGAATTATTGATAATAGTAGTACGTAACTAGGAAAAAAATTTTGTGCATGGGGGGGCATCGCTTCCCCCCTGGGGGGGAAGTACCCCCCCGTGGAGGGTAAATTTTGAAGATGGATATCATTTGAAAGATCTCGTCAATACCTTTAAAACGAATGGTTGAACTATAAATCTGTGATAATTTAAAACAAAGTTATCGATTTTTTTTACTTTTAACCAAAAGAAAAAAATTCGCATTTTTTTTTTTTTAAATATTGTTACTGATTGAATATGTATAGGAAAATATAGAAGAAAGTCTTGTGGTGGCCACAACATACTAGTTTTAATTATCTGCACTCTCATGCCTGTGTATAAATAGGTCAATTTTAGGTCTCGCAAATGAAAAAACGGCTCTATGGATTTTCTTCAAATTTGCCCTAATAACTCTTTTTTAGATATTTTTCGTATGTAATTGTTAGTTTTCTATGAACAGAAGAGTTTACCAATTTTCGGTGAAAATCAGCAGTGGGACCGAAATTCAATATCTCAAAAACGGTTCGAGCGATTTTCTTTAAATTTGCTACATAAATCACTTTTTTAGATGCCCTTTAGCATGTATTACTTGCCTACTACAGGAAATATAACAGGCGTCTTGATTAGGGAAGGTTAGTTGTAGATCTCGAAATAGGTGTTTAAAAAAATGGCTCTAGCGATTTTTTTAAATTATTTATATAAACTCTCTTTTGCCTGTCTGTTTGATGTATGTATCAGTTTACTCTTATAGGAAAATTGTTACGTGTCTAATCTGTTAAATCGATTTTGCCTTCTGACCACGCTATTTCCAAAATGAGTATAAAATATGTGTTGTAGTGAGTGATGGAAGTCGTGCGTTTGTTACGGTGTCGTGCCCTTAGCGGAATGGGGTCAAAGAGAAGAAGGAGAAATAGAAGAAGCTGTGCCCTTAGCGGAAATAAGAAGGTATGTTCATTCTTGAACTGATATATGTTCATTATGGAGTGTTCCCTATGGAAAATGGAGTAAATATTGTTATTGGTTTATGCACAGGAATAGCCGAAAGTATTCCAAAGCATTTCGTTCTATGAGAGGTATTTCTACAAACCAAATTTTAATAACTTAGTACTTGTGTGTGTGTGTGTGTGGGGGGGGGGATTTTGTGGCAACTGTATCTCCGGAACTACTGCTTATAATTGCATAACAATTTACGTGTAGATGCACCTTGAGCTATATTAGTGCCTGTCAACTTTTGATGCGAACCGCTCAACAGGTGGCTCTGATGTCTGATATACAGCAGTTTCCACAATTTAAGGGGAAGCTACATCTCAGGTTCTATTGTGTATAATCAATCAAAACTTGATATAAGAGAAGGCCATTGTGAGACATTATGCTGATTCAATTTGAATGCTTATGGACTGACAGGTGGCGCTGCTATACAGATATTTCTGCAATTTAAGGGAAAGCTATATCTCAGGAACTACTGCATTGAATTTCATATAAGTTTATATATTGATGCATTCTATTCTAAATGAGTGTCTAAACTTTTAGTGTCAACCGCTCAACAGGTGGCAGTGCTATACAGCGATTTCCGCAATTTAAGGGGTGGCTATATCTCAGGTTCTATTGCTTATAATCGAACAAAACGTGATATATGTGAAGGCCATTATGAAACATTTTGCTGATTCAATTTGGATGCTTATCGGCCAATAGGTGGCTTTGCTGTACTGCAAATTTCCTCGATAACGACAAAGTTATTTCTCAACTTCAATGGCATATAACTGTGCGAAACTTGATATGTGAGAAACTATTATAAACATGTATTTTTTAAGATGTCATTTATAGACAATAAATCTGTCTTTCTTTGGATATTTAGTGTTAGTTTTCTCTAAGATAAAAATTGATTATTTGCACTTAGTGAATTTGTATAGGACAATATAGAAGAAAATCTTGTGGTGGCCACAGCATACTAGCTTTTTTTTTTTTTTTTTTTTTTTTTTAAATTTATTTTATTTTTATTTATTTATTTTTTAGTTATATGTGTTATTCAAATTCATTATTGATTATTCCCTACTTAAAATGTGTCTAATAGAACCTATGCCACTGGTTTGTTTGTGTACAGGGACATCCAAAAATACCAATGCCTTGCGCTTTAGGGGAGACATTTTAAATAACTTCATCAAAAAGTCATAAAGAATTTCGCATTTATTGTTTATATGCTAAGAAAATGTTTTGTATAAACTATAATATGCTTAACCTCCGGATTTACAGGACTACGCAAAAATGTTTCGATACATTAAGGGATGCAAATCGGAAATTAAGAGCAGCATATCTGTTTGTGTTAGGCATTTTTAACACTTTCCAACAATGTTTCAGAGTGATTATGAATTCAGTTAGTCTATATGTCTGTATTTCTGTTTGTCCATTGTGTGATAATATAGACAAAGAACATAGAATGTTATACGATACAACGAATACGTACAGTTGGAAAGTGTTGATAATCAACGTATACCTCATGATTTTTCATTTTTGTTTTAGTTTTGTGTAATGCTTAATTATATTTTCTCAGAAACTTAAATAAAATCATAAAATGGCAATAATGTTCGTTTTCGTATGGAGTACTGCGATTCATTAAGCTTTATATGGTTAAAGATCACCATTCGCTCAAATAACGGATATTCTACAGTACCAGGGTTTAATCCAGCTTTTTAAAAATGGTACCCCATTTGTGAATTTATAAAATAATTTGTGAAAAAATCAAGTAAGTTTGTGAAAATAATGCTTCAGAACAATTAACCAAAATGCGCAAAGACAAAGAGTTTTTAATTTTAAATTACATTTAAAAACTAAAATGGAACAGTTGTAAAATAAATATATATGTTGGCCAGTTATTTCTTATGCGTAAGATAAGGTGTTTACTTAGATATTTACCATTTTCTTCAGTAAATATTAAAACTGAGGGTATTTTTATACGTTTGATGCAGCGAAGCTTATAAAAATATTGCTGAGAATTGCCTTTGTGAAGGTGCTGCTTTGCTGAAAGTTGATTTTGTGAAGGTGTCTCTGCTGAAAATTGATTTTGTGAAGGTACCTCATTGCCAAAAGTTGACTTTGTGAAGGTACCTCATTGCCAAAATTTGACTTTGTGAAGGTACCTCATTGCCAAAAGTTGACTTTGTGAAGGTACCTCATTGCCAAAAGTTGACTTTGTGAAAGTGCCTCAATGGGGTACTAAATTTGTTCTGGATTAACCTCTGACAGTACGCATACCTATTTTTGCGACGGGTTACTTCTGAAGCAAAATATAGCCTGTGCTAAATGTGGATAAATTGTAGAAGAAAATTGAAGATCTCATTTTTTATTTATTAATTTATTTTTAAATTTATTATACATTTCCGCTAAAGGCACGTATGCTGAAAGCACGCCACCGAGGGGAGATAACATTTCCGCTAAGGACACGGATTTATAGATTTCCGCTAAGGGCACGGCCCCTTTGTTACACACTATATATCATACCATTAAAATTCGAGTGTATGTCTGTCTGGCTATCTCATCACAATCCAAAAGCGGCGGAACAACCCAAGGATTAAAAATTGATTATTAAAATTAAATTATTTCAATTAGCTAAAATGGTATCAACTAAAAACCCAAAGCGAGTACAAGATAAGCGACACAATGCACTGCTAAAAATAAATGTCCACCTACAGCAACGCAAACTGCATGAAGCGGTTGGGCGGTGAAATACAACCCGCGGTAGCGGGATAGTTTAGAGAAATCTTCATGTCCAAATTTACATGTAATCGCCTGAAACGAGGTTTTGTGAAATTTCAATGGAATTCTTCTTAGTTGTTATTTACAGAGTGATATAAAAATCTGGAGTGACTTCATTGGACTTTCCGTGCATTTGGTAATTAATAGGCGTTTAAATAAATTTAAATAAGAGAAATTATTAAATGAACAAAAGGAAAAAAAAAAAAATCATAACTAGTTGGCGTAGGTGGACTCTGCTCAGTTCCCCATCATATTTATGTTCTCATAAATTTCTAGTGCGAGACATATTATAATCATGTTAAAAGAAATGAATTTGACCAAAGCTTGATATAGTGACAGAATGAAATCCCCGCCTAATAGGCTATCCACCGTTCACTTCGATATATATATCTTATTCTAATCTATTAATTTATTTTATCACGGTCAATTCCGTTGTTTAGTTTTCATGCTATTATTTCCAATGCAATAATCCTCAAAATCCATATTTATATGAAAAATTTACAATTTCGTTATGTTGATAAAATCGTAAATTGCGAATGATTTACGAAATTTTCCTATCAGAATATTTGTATTCAATCATGTTCAAACAGATATCATAAATGTAATTTTGAAGTTGTCTAATGTATTTATGATCCTCAAAATGGAGATTTATGCTCAATTTTGCCTTATTCTGACATGTTAAGTAAATCGTAAATTCCAAATAACTTACGAATTTTTTAAATTGGAAAAATCATAGTCTATGATATTCATGCCAGTATCCTATATAATATTTCGAAAGTGGTTTGCTATCTTTACGATGAAAATATCCCTCAAGATTGACGTTTATGTGAAATTTGGCTCTATGCTGCCATGTTAAGAAATTTGTAATTTTCCAATAACTTACGAAATTTTTATATTGGAAAATTCATAGTCATTAATATTCATGCCAGTGTTCTAAATAATATTTCAAAAGTAGTCTGACATCTTTACGATGAAAATATCTCTCAAAATTGACGTTTATGTGAAATTTTGCCCTATACTGCCATGTTAAGAAATTCGTAAATTTCCAATAACTTGCGAAATTTTCAAAGTAGCACATTTATAGTTACTAATGTTCATTCCGGCATCAAACCTGATATTTTAAAACTGGTCTGACATTTTTACAGTAAAAAGTTTCCATTTAATGCACGTTTAAGTGAATTTTTGTCCTATTCTCCCATGTTAAGAAAATCGTAAATTTCTCATAACTTACGAAGTTTTTTAATTCGAATGTTGCAAAAGAATAGGGTTCTTGTCGAAAGTAATATTTTAAAACTGATCTGACCTCGCTGCTATCATTTTTTCGTGAGATATCCTGTTAACAGACTAACAAACAAACGGACTAACACACTGACACACTAACGGACTGACACACTGACACACTAACAGACACCCTACAGACAGACACCAAAGAAATTTTATCATTTTTGGATTCCTCACACCTGAAAACATGTAGAAAAGTAAAAAAAACCGAGGTCGAAGATTTTCACGATTACATAAGTTCCCCATACCTATAGTATGATGGGGAACTAATATGTGTTTGAGTATATATTTTTTCTTTTGGCGGGGATTTCGTTCTGTCACTGTGTCAAGCGTTTGGTCAAATTCATTTCTCTTAACATGAATATAATATGTCCTGTACAAGAAATTTATGAGAACATACATATGATGGGGAACTGAACAGAGTCCACCTATGCCAACTAGTTTTACATAGGAATTTTTGCTAGTGTTCGGACACTTTTTTTACCAACTGTACAGTTATCGCGATGATAACCTATAACATTCCTATCAATTTAACTCCTAATTGAATATAGTCTAGACACTAGCGCATTTTAAATAATTCAAGTCTTACAACCCGTGATGACAAGTAATTGTTTTTATGTTGCGTTTTTCTAAAAGACCTGTACAGTGGCGGATCCAGAACTTGACTTTTGGGGGGGGGCTAAGATTTTTCAAAGTGTTATTCTAGACCAATAAAAAATTTACAATTGCAAAATTCAATTAGGAATGACAGTGTTTTGGGGGGGGGCTTCAGCCCCCTAGCCCCCCCCCTTAAATCCGCCACTGGACCTGTAAGTTCTACACTCATTAAAATCTCTACAAATCGTACGACGGTGATTTAGATGCTATCGCACTTCAAACCTGCAAAGTGCTATCGCACTTTGAATCCATAAGCCATAATGATAAAGATTTTTTCTTTATGAGAAACAACTTGCACATCAAAATATATATAGCTCGTCCATCGGAGACATATAACATATCTACCAATTTTCAGCTCAATTGAATAAGGTGTTTGAGCGAAGTTCCACTTTAAAGTGTCCTGTAAAAAATATAAGCAGTACATCTATCAAAATCTATTGAGTTCCGATGACCTATAACATACCTATAAACTTTTAGTTCAGGGAAACAAAGCATTTAGACATTACCCTGTTCACACTTATGCGCGCACACACACACATACAGTCGGCAGTAAAAGTATCCGAGCACTAGCAATAAACCATGTTTAAAAAATGTACACTTAATATTTCTTTGTTAATTAAATCCTTGTCGAGTCATGTTCTTAGTCAAAGAACATGATTCGACAAGGATTTATTGAACAAAACAGTTTTAAGTGTACTTTTTTGATAGCGAAATTATTGGCTAGTGCTCGGGTACTTTTGCTGCTGGCTGTACATACAGTCGGTAACAAAAGTCTCCGAACACTAGCAAAAATTCCTATATAAAAAAAGTACACTTAATACAGTTTTCTTAAATAAATCCTTGTCGAATACTAGTTTTAGACTGACTAAGAACAGGATTCGACAAGGATTAATTTAACAAAACTGTATTAAGTGTATTTTTTTTACATAGGAATTTTTGCTAGTGTTCGGAGATTTTTGTTACCAACTGTACATCACCGAAAAAAAAAAAGAGCAAAAATGAATGCAGGGGACCTCAAAACCTATAGATACACCAAAATCTTATAGTCAAATTTTTTCATGATAACAATAATTTACTTGCATAATGTATGTTTGGAAAGTAAAAATTAGTCACTGATTATTACTTTATTTTTCTCGAAAATTCGTTTAAATTTAATGGCTAGAAGCAGGCAAATCCTGCTTGTATATTTATGTAATGCCTCATATTC
The DNA here is from genome assembly GCA_963930645.1 of Salticus scenicus. Classification (NCBI taxonomy): domain Eukaryota; kingdom Metazoa; phylum Arthropoda; class Arachnida; order Araneae; family Salticidae; genus Salticus; species Salticus scenicus. The sequence goes on from OZ005662.1 coordinate 210,112,710, forward strand.
GTGTTTCACAGAAAAGAATTACAAAAAACGAGAAGAGGAAAATTAAACTTAAGTGATAAAATATGCAAAAGTAATTTAGTGTGTGACTATTGCTGATGCGTTTCGTATAAAAGGCTTTATATTTTAAATCACGCAGTTTCATTGTTATTTTACAAATGTATATACGTGAAACACGATGAAAAACTTTTTCACTCAAGGCTAAACCTGATTCAATGCTCCGGAGTGAATTAAACAATTAAGAAAAGTACGTTTTTTATTCGCGAAAAATTATAAAAACTGAGTGAAAGAAACAAAAATTTCTTTTATTATGTAAAATTGCTCGTAGAAAGCAATTTTAGTGTCATATTAATGCGACAATGTTAGCTAGCTCTCTGTTTGTTGTAAGTAGAAATTTCTGTTTCCTTTGTGTGTATCAAATGAATATAGTCGCGTGGTCACCATTAGTCCAAAATATGATCGAGTGCTATAGAATATTAAACTACTTAACTTATGCTTCATTAGAAAGGAAATTTATATTTTATGATCCGTTTTATAGAAAATATATTGCTCAAAATTATTCAATTAAATTAGAATATCTATATAATATTTCTCTAACGTGGACCAGTTTCAATTACTTTTTGTCGAAACGATACGATACGCGAGGATAAAAAAATAATATTTATACATAAACAATATTTAAGCACGCGGACTTAGCTCAATGGACTGATAAGAAAGAATGACGATATTTGTCTGATGAGATTATTTTATGAAAAAAATGAATTTTTAACAGTTGTTTCTTCAGAATTTTTGCAAGCGTCATTTTTAACCTAGAATATTTTAAAGATATATACAGAATATGAACCTTTATGTCATAAATTGACTAAAAAACACAATCATACAAAATATAATGAAAATAGGAATTATTTTATTTTATTTATTTATTTATTAAAAAAAATGTACCAAAATTAATAAAAAGTCATCGCCAAAAGGCGTCGTGGGAGTCCTACATTAAAATTGTGCTGTCTGTGGAAGTATGAAAATTGGGTCGTGAACCATGGATTTTATTTGGAAACCTTTCTTTAAATGATTTTGATTTCACTGTTGTACAATATTAATTTGGTTTTATTAATAATTTGGCTTCTGTTAAATCAGAATTTTAATTAGGTGGTGAAATTGGTATAACATTTATGAGTTTCAAATTTTAAAGGTAAATAATAAAATAAATAAAATGTAAATAATAAAATAAAAAATATTTCGCACGGGTTTGCTAGTTTTAAATATATGCATTATTATACTTCTATGCAATGAAAGAATTCATATTAGATTTGTAAAAATGCTTGACTGCCCGGTTTCAATGGATTTAATTGGTCTTAAATTCAATTTGAATATTTTTAGAAAATGCATATAATTTAATTTAATTTAATTTATTATTTATTTTTTTACTTTCTTATACAATGTATAAGAAAGTATTGTAATCCCGATTTGCGAAATAGATTTTGTATCTTGCATAGCGCAGAAACGAATGTTCGTAGAATGTTGCAAAATTATATTTGTGACTGTCATGATGCCTAGTTGTACACCTATAACTTTGGTCTCAATACGAGCTTCTGTTTAAAGATATCTGATATCTAAAACTTCCTACGACTATTACAAGAATTTTCGTGACGTCTGTATGTACGTATATGTGTGTGTACATATGTGTGTATGCATCTCGTATAACTTAAAAAAGGTTGGATGTAGAACGTAGCAAATTGGTATGTAGGCTTGCTATAACATCTAGTTGTGCACTTTCCTTTTTGGTCATTCTGTGACTTTCCATTTTGGAGATATTTACGAAAATTATATTCACAATGACCAAATATACACAAAGGTTTTGGTCATTATATATGACCTACCATCGAAGAGAGATTAAAAGAAGCTAATAATAAAGCCTGTAATGATATTATTATGAAAGTTGTTCACATTTTTTGCGTGTAGAAAGCAATTCTTAAAGACACAAGCAGGTTCTAGTCGACGAATGCATTTTATTTAGTGAATATTCAGCCCGTAGATAGAGCCCGCAATGATATTATTATGAAAATTGTCCACAGTTTTGAATGTAGAATGTGCTGCCTAAAGACATAAGCAGGTTTTAGTTGACGAATGCACTTTATTTAATGAATATTCAGCTCGTAGATAAAGCCTGTAAATGATATTGTTATAAAAGTTGTCGACATTTTTGCGTGCAGAAAGTAATTCTTGAAGACATAAGCAAGTTCTAGTCGGTGAACAGACTTTATTTAATGAATATTCAGTCCGTAGATAGAGCCCGCAAAAATATTGTTATGAAAGTTATCTACATTTTTTCGTGTAGAAAGTCATTCTTAAAGACATAAGCAGGTTCTATTCGACGGATTCACTTTATTAAATAAAAGTTCAGGAAATAGTTGAATAAAACTCTTTTTTGTTGTATCCCATACTCTGGATACTGGAACTTATTTAGATTTTAATCAAAGTCATTTATTTAAATCAGTCCTGAAGTGGAAAAAGCGAAATTATTTTAAATTATTCATGTTGAGTGATGGTAAGTAAAATGTTCTATTGCACTATTTAGACACAGTACGTATGCTACCATTAAAATATTGAAAACAAAACTAAGCGCAAGCCATGCTGGCAGTATCAGCTTTAAAATTCTGAAAATAATAATTTTACACTAGTATTTTAACGGCCCTCTTTACTTACCGTCGCCGGAAGCCCGAGCCATTGTTAGTCTATGGGGAAATTTTCTTTACAAAAAATTTATTAACTAATACATATTTTTAAATTCTGTTTTCACATTCAGAAAATTCCCAACTGTTAAATTGACGGACCTTTTTTACTCTCTTTTATATGTAATATAGAGAAAGTATTGGATTCGCGAAAATTTTTGACCTCCGTTTTTTGATGGATTTACACGTTTTGGGATGGCCAGAACACGAATTGATAGTTTTTAAAAAAATGTCTGTCTGTCTGTCTGTATCACGATTTTTGTGGACACTGTAGCTCACGAACCAATGGATGAAATTTAACCAAACTTGGTATTTAGTTGCAGCCTGACATAAACTGGTGCTGATTAGATTTGGGGATCAATCGCTCAACAGGTGGCGCTGTGATCGCATTTTTTCTAAATTTTTAACATGGCAGAGTATTAGGACAAAATTTCGTATAAATGTACATAATGAGAGTTATTTTAAACTCGTGATTGTAAAATTAATATGAACTATTGTTAATAGTAGTAGTTAACTAGAAAAAAAAAATGTGCATGTGGGGCATCGTTTCCCCCCCCCCCCTGGGCGGTACGGGTAAATTTTCAAGATGGGTATCTTTCGAAAGGTCTCGTCAATACCTTTAAAACGAATGGTTGAACTATAAATCTGTGATAATTTAAAACAAAGTTATGGATTTTTTTTACTTTTAACATTTTTTTTTTTTTTTTTTTTTTTCAATGTTGTTACTGAGTGAATTTGTATAGGAAAATATAGAAGAAAGTCTTGTGGTGGCCAAAACATACTAGTTAAAAATGTACTTTTTTAATTTTTAATATTTTATTTTGAAATTGCAAAATGAAAAAATTTCACATATTGAAAATTCGTATTTTGCAGCTTCAAAATAAAATAAAAAAATACATTTTTAAAAAAGGTCCGTCAATTTAATAGTTGTTAATTTTCTGAATGTGAAAACAGAATTTAAAAATATGTATTAGTTAATAAGTTATTTGTAAAGAAAATTTCCCCATAGAATAACATTGGTTCGTGCTTCTGGCGATGGTAAGTAAAGAGATCCGTTAAAATACTAGTGTAAAATTATTATTTTCACTATTTTAAAGCTGATAGTAGTACCAGCATGGCTTGAGCTTAGTTTTGTTTTCGATATTTTAATGGTAGCATACGTACTGTCTATAAATAGTGCAATAGAACATTTTACTTACCATCACTCAACATGAATAATTTAAAATAATTTCGCTTTTTCCACTTCAGGACTGATTTATATAAATGACCTTGATTAAAATCTAAATAAATTCCAGTATCCAGAGTATAGTAAAAAAAAAAGTTTTTTATGTTAATTAAATTTCCGCTTAAGAGGTAATTAACAGATTAATACTTAGAAATTTAAAAAAAAAAAAAATGGAAAAAAAAAAAAATAATAATAATCATTGCAAACGTAGATCAGATTCATATGAATTTAGAAACAATGAAAGATAACATTTTTTTTTTTTCTTTCCTATAAAGTACAATTTCGAAAAAAAAAAAAAAAAAAAAAATATTATACAGACACGACATTATTTCATTATTTAAAACATGAAAATCTGACATTGACAGATTTTAATTTAGTGCCAGAGGCCTACTGCTAAACTTGTTAATATCGACAAATTCTTCTTTAGTTAATTCGTGACGAACTAAATTCCCTGATAAAGTTTTCATTGAATCAAACCAATGTGTTTCAGCTGCAGATATTGTAAAAAATAACGTTGGAAGTCCAAACTGTCTTATAGCCGCAAAACAACGTTTTTTCTCTTTCTCCCAATGAGGGGGAGGTGTGCCTTGGGGGGGACTCATATCAAAGGTGTGCCTTGGGGGGGGACTCATGTCAAAGTTGTACCTTGGGGGGGGGACTCATGTCAAAGTTGGGCCTTGGGGGGACTCATGTCAAAGTTGGGCCTGGGGGGAGACTCATGTCAAAGTTGGGCCTTGGGGGGACTCATGTCAAAGTTGTACCTTGGGGGGGACTCATGTCAAAGTTGGGCCTGGGGGGGACTTCATTCAATAAATCCCCATTCAATAAACCGACTGAAATAGGCCCTTAGCACTATTAAGAGTGTATTATAAAAATTCGACAACGCTGTGCCGACTGAAATAGGGGTACCTTGGGGGGGGACTCATGTCAAAGCTGTGCCTTGGGGGGACTTCATTCAATAAATCCCCATTCAATAAACCGACTGAAATAGGCCCTTAGCACTATTAAGAGTGTATTATAAAAATTCGACAACGCTGTACCGAATGAAATAGGGGTACCTTGGGGGGGGGGGACTCATGTCAAAGTTGTGCCTTGGGGGGACTTCATTCAATAAATCCCCATTCAATAAACCGACTGAAATAGGCCTCTAGCACTAATTAAGAGTGCATTATAAAAATTCGACAACGCTGTACCGACTGAAATAGGGGTACCTTGGGGGGGACTCATGTCAAAGTTGGGCCTGGGGGGGACTTCATTCAATAAATCCCCATTCAATAAACCGACTGAAATAGGCCCTTAGCACTATTAAGAGTGTATTATAAAAATTCGACAATGCTGTACCGACTGAAATAGGGGTACCTTCGGGGGGGACTCATGTCAAAGTTGTGCCTTGGGGGACTTCATTCAATAAATCCCCATTCAATAAACCGACTGAAATAGGCCCTTAGCACTATTAAGAGTGTATTATAAAAATTCGACAACGCTGTGCTGACTGAAATAGGGGTACCTTGGGGGGGGACTCATGTCAAAGTTGTGCCTTGGGGGGACTTCATTCAATAAATCCCCATTCAATAAACCGACTTTTTGTCGAAACGATACGATTCGCGAGGATAAAAAAATAATATTTATACATAAACAATATTTAAGCACGCGGACTTAGCTCAATGGACTGATAAGAAAGAATGACGATATTTGTCTGATGAGATTATTTTATGAAAAAAATGAATTTTTAACAGTTGTTTCTTCAGAATCTTTGCAAGCGTCATTTTTAACCTAGCAATATTTTAAAGATATATACAGAATATGAACCTTTGTGTCATAAATTGGCTAAAAAACACAATCATAAAAAATATAATCAAAATAGGAATTATTTTATTTTATTTATTTATTTATTAAAAAAAATGTACCAAAATTAATAAAAAGTCATCGCCAAAAGGCGTCGTGGGAGTCCTACATTAAAATTGTGCTGTCTGTGGAAGTATGAAAATTGGGTCGTGAACCATGGATTTTATTTGGAAACCTATCTTTAAATGATTTTAACTTCACTGTTGTACAATATTAATTTGGTTTTATTAATAATTTGGCTTCTGGTAAATTAGAATTTTAATTAGGTGGTGAAATTGGTATAACATTTATGAGTTTCAAATTTTAAAGGTAAATAATAAAATAAATAAAATGTAAATAATAAAATAAAAAATATTTCGCACGGGTTTGCTAGTTTTAAATATATGCATTATTATACTTCTATGCAATGAAAGAATTCATATTAGATTTGTAAAAATGCTTGACTGCCCGGTTTCAATGGATTTAATTGGTCTTAAATTCAATTTGAATATTTTTAGAAAATGCATATAATTTAATTTAATTTAATTTATTATTTATTTTTTTACTTTCTTATACAATGTATAAGAAAGTATTGTAATCCCGATTTGCGAAATATATTTTGTATCTTGTATAGCGCAGAAACGAATGATCGTAGAATGTTGCAAAATTATATTTGTGACTGTCATAGTTGTACAGTCGGTAACAAAAGTGTCCGAATACTAGCAAAAATTCCTGTGTAAAAAAAGTACACTTCATACGGTTTTGTTAAACAAATCCTTATCCAATCATGTTCTTACACTGACTCAGAACAGGATTCGATAAGGATTTATTTAACAAAACCGTATGAAATGTACTTTTTTTACATAGGAATTTTTGCTAGTGTTCGGACACTTTTGTTACCGACTGTACACCTGCAACTTTGGGCTCAATACGAGCTTCTGTTTTAGAGATATCTGATATCTAAGACTTTCTACGACTATTACACGAATTTTCGTGACGTCTGTATGCACGTATGTGTGTGTGTGTGTATGTATGCATCTCGTATAACTCAAAAAAGGTTGGACGTAGAACGTTGCAAACTGGTATATAGGTCTGCTATAACATCTAGTTGTGCACTTTCCTTTTTGGTCATTCTGTGACTTTCCGTTTTGGAGATATTTACGAAAATTATATTCACAGTGACTAAATATACAAAGGTTTTGGCCATTATATATGACCTACCATCATAGAGATATCAAAAGAAGCTAATAATAAAGCCCGTAATGATATTATTATGAAAGTTGTTCGCATTTTTGCGTGTAGAAAGCAATTCTTAAAAACATAAGCAGGTACTAGTCGACGAATGCATTTTATTTAGTGAATGTTCAGCCCGTAGACAGAGCCCGCAATGATATTATTATAAAAATTGTCCACAGTTTTGCATGTTGAATGTGATCCCTAAAGACATAAGTAGATTCTATTAGATCGATTCATAAATAATTTCCGATACAGTTTAGTTAAAATTTACACCAGAAACATTATACAATGAATATAAAGCTTGAAAGATAGGCTCCTCCCCTGCATTCATCACGTAGTGTGTTTGGGCGTTACTTGCATTAAACTAATGGTCAAAGCATGCATACTGCAAATATTAATAAAATTCTTCGAAGGTGTGTAATTTTGCATATTATGTTCATTTTTAACCAATCAGAATAACGATCCCTTTTTATTTTAATGAAATTATGCAAATATTTGGAATCATTAGCTTTCAGCCGTCACTGGCATTACTGTACTCATTGGTCTGATTTCATTGGGCGTGTGTCATGTGTCTTAGTATGTAATCTGTGGTTCAATTATTCTTCTAACAATCGTTTTGTCTGGGGTATGTTTGATTAAACTGTTACTCCAATTCCTAAAATGGCGAATGAAAAAGTGCATATTCGTCATGAATTCAGACAAGGGGGAATTCAGACAAGAACATGGGAATTCAGACAAGGCAATAGTGCTAAAGCGACAGCTGAAAAAATATGCAGTGTATACGGTGAAGAACTAACAACTGTTCCGACAGTTAGAGATTGGTTTACAAAATTCCGTCTGGAAATACGACTTTAAAGGACGAACTGAAGACGGGACGTACTTCCGATTTTGATGACAAACTTTTAAAGGCTATATTGGAACAAAACCCACGCCAATCAACTAGAGACATAGCAAAAAGTTTGAAAAAGTCAAATTTAGCAATTACTGCACACATATATGTTCAGCAACTGCAAAGAGTGAAAGAGAAACTTCAGGAAAAACGTCCTAAACTCGCCAATAGCAAAAACGCCTTTATTTTACATGATAATGCAAGAGCACATACAGCAAGGGTGATTCATGAAAAAATTCTAGAGCTCGAGTGGTCTGTTTTACCGCACCCACTTTACTCCCCGCACCTTGCCCCGACAGATTTTCACCTTTTCTGTTCCTTACAAAACATTAAAATCTGAAGAACAAGTCACGCAGACTGTTGAAAATTTCTTCCAATCGAAACCAACCACATTTTACAAGGAAGGAATATACAAACTGCCAAGAAAATGGAAAACGTCATACATAATAAATTGATATAATTTTGTAACTAAATGAAAGCAAAATAAAAGCGTGGACAAAAGGAAGTTAAAAACAAAAGAAGTTATTTAAGACTCCACCTACAAAGACGTAACATGATAAATGTGGGAGGGGCTTATTCTCGGGCAGGAAATAATACTTAATATACATTATTATATTCGTTGTATAATGTTATTGCTGTGTATTCTATTTTAACTGCATCGGAAATTATTTATGAATCAACCTAATAGTTGACGAATGCACTTTATTTAATGAATATTCAGCTCGTATGATAAAGCCTGTAAATGACATTGTTATAAAAGTTGTCGACATTTTTGCGTGTAGAAAGTAATTCTTAAAGGCAGCAAGTTCTAGTCGATGAAAGGAGTTTATTTACTGAATATTAAAAAAAAAAAAAAAAAAAAAAAAAAATTAATGTTAATTAAATTTTCGTTTAAGAGGTAATTAGCAGATTAATACTTAGAAATATATATATATATAAAAAAAAAAAATCATTGCTAACATAGATCAGATTAATATTAATTTAAAAACAATGAAAGATAAAGAAAGTTTGTTTTTCTTTCCTATAAAGTACAATTTTGAAAAAAAAAAAAAAAAAACAATAATAAGATAAAATCGTATCTTTACAATTTAGAAAAAAGAATATATACCGTTCGTGAATTTAATTTTTATGGCATAAATTTTAAGGGGGACATCTCTCGTCAAACACGTTTTTCCCAAATTCTTATGTACTTACTGTCATTCACTACAGTATGTGTGTGAATCTCAACCAAATAAAAAATGCGCTTCTATTTTAAGGTAAATACAAGCTTTATCATTTGTTTCTCCGTTGCTCAGGTGGTTAGAGCGCCATGTTGGTAATCGGTGGTCCCACGTTCGATACCCTGAATTTCCGGAGAGTTGATTTTTGCAGACAATTAGTAGAAAAGATGCCAATTGATAAAAGAAAATTTATCGTTGACTACACAGTATCCTAAGAATTTTTGAAGAGATTTTTAAGAAGCCTTTTTCTTACATCTCTGTTTAGAGCAAAAAAGAGTTTTTTGTGGACTACAAGCGCCCTCTATTGGGCGGAATATTCACTAAAATGTCAATCAAATAATTAACAATACAGAATAAAAATGATTAGGAAAAACACATAAACATTAACCAAATCAGTAAAATGTTAAGTTATATTATAAAAAAATAATAATAAACTAAACTAATAATAAAAAGGTGCCTCAAACTAATCATTAAATTGCAGATATTGGCCCTTAACACGGCCTTACTAGATCACTCCTTGGCGCCAACGTCGTAAGCGGCCGTAACAAAGCTGGAAAGATCAATGCATGCCGCGGAATAAAGTAGATTGCGCTCGCTGCCAACCCTGAAAATCAGTTTGTGTTATCGATTCCAATTGTAAACAAACGTGAAAATAAGCATTGTATCTTGTAAAATGGTGTACTATTGTTCACCTTGCTATTCATCAAGAAGGGGTAGGGGATATGTCTCCTCTTAATTTTTTTTTTCCTTCAAAGAAATTCTTAAATGATTGTTTTTTTTTTTTTTTTTTTCTTTCTTTCTAGTCTTTCTTTCATTTCTTTCATGCAAAACAAAAATTTGAAGAAGAGTATATTTTATTTAGGAGGAAACGACTAATATCATTTATTATTTTTCAATGAATTGGTGTTTAAAATTATTGCTACAATTATTTTTCTGATTCATATATTTTTGCGTATCGGAAGACTGTATTTTAATTTAATTAAATCAATTTAAATGCTCTGCAAACGGAAAAAACTTATGCAGCTTCATACGCAAAACTAAGTTAGTTCTGCCGTGGCGGCGCTGTGCGCCGACCCTAACTTCCAACGCATTTGATTCCGGAAAAATCGTCGATTGTTACGGCCACTTTCACGACGTTGGCGCGTTGACGCCGACGGAGGAGTGATCTAGTAGAGCCGTGCCCTTAATCAGAAAATGAAATCACAAAACTTATAGGCAATCGTGTGGTGCTGCCATCTGTTGTGAATTTTAAGAAATAATTTCTGTTTCTTTAACACAGTTCAAATTTCCCCAATTTTGGTTAATAAACAAAAAAGTTACATTTTTTTCTGCAAATTAAATTTTATTCTAACTTCGAAAAGATTTATATGATACGCTATAATAAGAATTTGGGTTTTAAAAGTTTTTTAAAATAGATTATTGAAGTGAAAACTTCTTTAGGCGCGTTGAGCACTTTTGGGTGAACAAAAATCTTTGTATTCCCGTCATCGTCAGCTGACGCTTTCCATTTGAAGTGAAAACTTTTGGGTGAACAAAAATCATTGAACTCACGTCATCGTCAGCCGACGCTTTCCATCCTTGTATGATACGAATAATGTATCATACAATTAACTTGCTAATGCGAAATGTTAATAATTATATACTGTATATTGTTTTAAAATCTGGTGCGGCTCTACACGACTTTTCTCATCTCCGGGCACTGTCTCTATTGCAGTTAGACCTCACAAAACCGAGAAAAAGGCCAAAGCCGCCATTTTTCTCATGTTTTTACAATCTGGCGCGGCTCTACACGACTTCTCTCATCTCCGGACACTGTCTCTTAAAGATTGCAGCCGGAAACGTTGCAGTTAGACCTCACAAAACAGTGAGAAAGGCCAAAGCCGCCATTTTTCTCACGTTTTTACAATCTGGTGCGTCTCTACACGACTTCTCTCATCTCCGGGCACTGTCTCTATTGCAGTTAGACCTCACAAAACCGTGAGAAAGGCCAAAGCCGCCATTTTTCTCACGTTTTTACAATATGGTGCGGCTCTACACGACTTCTCTCATCTCCGGACACTGTCTCTTTCAGATTGCAGACGGAAACGTTTCAGTTAGACCTCACTGAACAGTGAGAAAGGCCAAAGCCGCCATTTTTCTCATGTTTTTACAATCTGGTGCGGCTCTACACGACTTCTCTCATCTCCGAACACTGTCTCTATTGCAGTTAGACCTCACAAAACCGTGGGAAAGGCCAAAGCCGCCCTTTTTCTCACGTTTTTACAATCTGGTGCGGCTCTACACGACTTCTCTCATCTCCGGACACTGTCTCTTAAAGATTGCAACCGGAATAGTTGCAGTTAGACTTCCCAGAACCGTGAGAAAGGCCAAAGCCGCCATTTTTCTCGCGTTTTTACAATCTGGTGCGGCTCTACACGACTTCTCTCATATCCGGACACTGTCTCTTAAAGATTGCAGCCGGCAACATCGCAGGTAGACCTCACAAAACAGTGAGAAAGGCCAAAGCCGCCATTTTTCTCACGTTTTTACAATCTGGTGCGGCTCTACATGACTTCTCTCATCTCCGGACAATGTCTCTTAAAGATTGCAGCCGGAAACGTTGCAGTTAGACCTCACAAAACAGTGAGAAAGGCCAAAGCCGCCATTTTTCTCACGTTTTTACAATCTGGTGCGGCTGTACACGACTTCTCTCATCTCCGGACACTGTCTCTATTGCCGTTAGCGCATTAAATGAAATTGTAATATAATTTTTGTAGTAGTAGTTTATATTAATGAATAAAAAAACACTTCATTTAAAAGTATTTCCTGCACAATAAAATATTTCCTGACGATTCAAGAAATGCACACGTAATTGTTCACGTTTTCACTACTGTCGGCACTCCCGGAGTGCAAATGCTTTATTTTATTTTATTTTTTTTATATGATTTGGACCGCTCCAATGGCAATTCTGAGAACTTTGACCTCCTTCACAAGCAATCTGGCCCCAAACAGCTGGGAAGACTTTCGAATAGAGACCTGCAACCCAACCCGAACCTGACCCGAAACCCGACCCGAAATCCGAATACTAAGTGAAAATCACTTATTCATCTAAAAGTCATACAAAACTTTTTTAAATTATAAAATAAGGTAAATTTGCATTGTCACACAGTTGGTAAATTACTTTAAAAAGAATTTTAACTGTAATTACTAAATGTTTAAGTTAAAAATTTAAAAATCTGAAAAATAGATCAATAATAATTTTTACCCATTTATGTGAGTTGTGAACTTCAAGAGTTAACTAGTATGTTGTGACCACCACAAGATTTTCTTCTATATTTTCCTACATTTTGCTAAGTGCAAATAATTTATTAAAAATACTATTTTTTAAAATGATCTAACAGGATGAATGCAAACGATTTTCATCTTAGAGAAAACTAACACTAAATATCCAAAGTAAGACAATTTTATTGCCTTTAAATAGCATCTTAAAAAAATGCGAGTTATCTCACAAATCGGGTTTCGTGCAATTATATGCCATAGAAGTTGAGATATAGCCTTCCCATTATCGAAAGAAATTGTAGTATAGCAGCTCCACCTATTGGCCGAATAGCATCCAAATTGATTCAGCATAATGTCTCATAATGGCTTTCTCACATATTAAGTTTTGTTTGATTTTATGCAACAGAACCTGAGATATAGCCTTCTCTTAAATTGGAAAAATCACTGAATAGCAGCGACACCTGTTGCACGTTTGAAACCAAAAGTTGATAGACACTAATTTAGGTCATGATGCATCTACATATAAATTTATATGGAATTTTATGCTGTAGTTCCTGAGATATAGCCTTCTCATGAACTGTGGAAATCGCTGTATAGCAGCGCCACCTACTGGTCAATAAGAATTCAAATTGAATCAGCAATGTTTCATAATGATTTTCTCACATATGAAGTTTTGTTTGATTATACACAATAGAATCTGAGATATAGCCTCCTCTTAAATTGCAGAAATCGCTCTATAGCAGCGCCTATGTTGATCGGTTGACACCAAAAGTTTTATAGAATGCGAGATTTTCCACAATATGCTCTACTGAAAAAAGCTGTTGTAACCTAATATTCTCTGTATTATTCTATTTCAGAAAATTTTTGTCAGCGTATTTTTTGCATAACATGCGGATATACTATTTGGCAATATTTCTACCAGGAATTTTTTGTAGTATAACAGGAATTTTCATTTATTTACTTTTACAGTGTATAATTGAGTTTTTAATTACTATTATTATTTTTTATCTGATGAAGTGTCCTACTTATTTAGCTGAACCCGAAAAAGTTGCTGTTATTTTATGGTATTGGCTTGCAAAATTTTATTCGTTATTTATAAGATCGACAGAATTACTGCTTTCATACAAAAAAAAAAAAAAAAAGAAAGAAAAAGAGGTTTTTTTTTCCCCCAACAAGTTAAAAGAGTTTACAAATTAAAATTGAGAAAAAAACGTGCGAAAGAAATTTTAAGAAGAAATGAATATATTAACGTTGCTAACAAGTGCAAACTGAAATAGGCTTCGAATTCTTTCTTTTCGATAGAATATTTTTACAAAATTAATAATAATAATAATGAAATGTAAAATAACTTAAACCTTGAATTGAAAATTTTACTTACTTACTTATTTATTTATTTTTTCTATTCATTTGTTTTAGGTTCTTTTCTTTGGTGGAGTACTTATGAATGGTTGTTTAGCTCCTCCACCCTCTCCCCTACCTCCGGTAGCAAATCTACCAACAGTTCCTCCACCAATTCCACCAGGTTCTGGTGGCATGGGGATTGGAGGCACGACTGGAGTAAGAGGCAATGTGGATTTAGGTCACTTTTCGACATACGGAGCTGGAGCAGGAGGTTATCAACCTGGTACAAATGGAGGAAATGCCGGTGCCGGTATATTTGCATTTATGATTTACTTTGAATGTGTACTTGAAATACATATAAATATAAAAGAAAAAGCTTCCTTTTTTTTACGTAATAAATATAAAAATCTGTATAAAACAGAATTTAATATATGACAATAGGATTTTTTAAAAGTCTGCTCTTCCATATATAAAAAGCATGGAGTAACTGTGTTGAGTTCTTTAGCAATGGTTATATTTATTCGTTAATATTTCTATTACACGACTTTTCTCAATTTAATTTGAAATATATATATATCGAGTGATCCAAAAGTGACAGGGAAAAAAAATAAATAAATAAATAAAAAATAAACAAATGTAAAAAGCATTGACATAACATGATGCAGTTTTTACTGAAGTGCGCAGAAAAGCGCGGGATTTGTTTTATATATAAGAAAAAGAAAAAGATTTCCGATGTTAGATAATATTTAAACAAAATATTTATTAGTACGGAGGTCAGTCTCAATCTACGTATAAAACGTTGTCGCCAGTTTTACGATGGTTGGACATTTATCGAAAATATAATTGAATAATTTGAAAGCGATATTACAATAATAATAAAACAAAAAACTAATAGTCCTCCGTACTAAACTAAATTCTGCTTTTGCCAAAATTACATTAATTTTTTTTTTCTTTTTAAAGAAAAGCAAAGAAAAGAAAATTAATAATAATCAGTATCGGAACGGACAATATTGAAAAAGTTGAAGAAGCCCTTTTTTAGACAAAAATACACAATTTATTTTAATTTTTAATTGTTGCCAAAGAAAGTTCACGAGTTAATTAATTTTTTTTTTTTTTTTTTTTTTTTGAAATGAAAAGAAATTCTCGCGTAAATATTAAAATTGATATAAAAATTTGTGAAAGGTTTAATTTGCATGGTAAAATTGACGTCATTATAGCTCTAAAGGCATTTTTTGTTTATTACTGATGTTAATCATTCTAAAATGAAAATCATGATATTGTTAAGAGATTAAGTATCGTTAGTTGAATCACTGCGTGCAGAAAGGGCTTTAAAAACAATTTAAAAAAAAAAAAAAAAGCTTATGGTCTAGTGCATAAGAAAATTTTCTGAGATCTTTTAAATTTAAACTAATTTGTGCAAAATTTAAATCATACAGAAATTAATTAAGGTCCTGGACTTAAGACCCCTTTCTGCATGCATTTAGTCAAGATATGGATTTCTCTCCATTTTCTGTTACACAGGTCTGCGAAATCAGATTTTTTTTCTTTATTCACTGCGTAGGGTGTCTGTAATGTGTTTTGATACACTAAATTCAGAAATGCTTGTCTTTTCTTCTTATCTCGTGAGGGTTTTTTACAAAGTAAAGATGAAGATCAGAAAAGTTCATACTGAGGTTAGAACAAATTCGAAACTATTTATGCATGAAATACGAGGGCTGTCCGTAAAGTATCCGGATTTTTATAACTGAAAAAATATAATGGATATACATACTTCAGTTTGATCCCCTTCAAAGTATCGTCCTTGAGAAGCAACACACTTAGCCCAACGTTGTTGCCACTATTGGAAGCAGGATTGGAAGTCGTTCTTTGGAATGGCCAACAGCTGTTCGATTGATTTTTGTTTGATGGTCGTCACCTCCTCAAACCGTCGTCCTTTAATCGTTTTCTTTAGCTTTTGAAATGCGAAATTTTTTAATCAAACATGGCACCGTTCAAATTGCCAAAGTTTGGCACTAAACACGGCACCGTTCAAATTGCTTAAAGGATGCCGGTTTGAGGATGTGACGAACATCAAACAAAAAGCGGTCGAACAGTTGTTGGCCATTCCAAAGAACGACTTCCAATCCTGCTTCCAAGAATGGCAACAACGTTGGGCTAAGTGTGTTGCTTCTCAAGGACGATACTTTGAAGGGGATTAAACTGAAGTATGTATATCCATTATATTTTTTTAGTTATAAATTAAATCCGGACACTTTACGGACAGCCCTCGTACTTTAAAACATTCTAATATTTACACATTATCTTTTAAATGTGTTTCTTTACATCGAAGCTCCATTTAGAGCTTTTTCTCTTGTGCATAGCTTGAGGGCCTTGACGGGGAAGGAGGGGGGGGGGGGAGTGAGGGAGGGGGAATTCTCTATGCAGCATCTAACAATAATCTGCTAAGATGTTAACACTCCATCGTATTAAAAAGAAGAAAAAAAAAAGGATGCCAAAAATAAATAAATAAGTAAGTAAATGTATTTCTTTTTATGTCGAAAAAAAAAAGTGCAAACGTATTTTTAAAATAATTAAAATAAAATTAAGAAAAATCGTGCTAATGAAATGGAACAGCTTTAATATAGAACCTCTTAGCAAATTTGAAATTTATCACCGAAGTATCAAAATCTTTACTTTCGCAACTGCGATAGCCATTTTAACTCATCAACAACATGACAACAAAAATTTAAAAGCCTACAAGGGGCTCCTATGTTAAAACTGTAAGAAATCTTAAGAAATGAATATATAATAACCGATACTAGGGAATGAAACATGGTAACTGCACTCTTTATATGGAAGAATCGATTAAAATCCTGTCGTACTAAATTAAATTATATATATATATATATATATGTAGGATCCGAGTCATGTGGGCCTTCAAAACAATAACTACTAATTCGATTAATTACTAATTATTTAAAATTTAATAAAGAAAGTTAAATTATAATACATTATTTACAGAAAACGTTAATGAATTAGAATTAAAGTTGCTGATCGAATGTTCATTGCATAGTTCAGTTAAAACAACTTGCGGTACAGACATGTCACTTATTACTTCGCTTTTCAATTACGTCGAAACACAAAGTTCGTAAAAAGTACCGAGCTCTGGCACTCGTAAACATCGTCTAAACAAGTATTCGTCAAAATGTGCGTGCCTTCTCAACCGGCCGTCAACTGCACTCTGAACTCCTCTCTTCGAAAGCTCTTAGCAGCTGTGTCTTTCCGGAAGCTGCGGTCGCTTACGTCACATTCGCATCTTTCCGCCAGTATTCTGCACTCTTCTTCGAAGCTCAGCCGTCCAGGATTCCAGGTACGGCAAACAGAAACTAAGTAGCTTTAGATTGCAATGTTAGGGGAGGCAGGATGCCGGTTACCACACTCGACCATCCTGCGTCGTCTGGTCCTCCAAGCGGCCACACTGAAAAAAAAAAAAAAAAAAAAAAAAGCAACACAAAATAATAACATACTTATTTACAATTCATGTAAAAATTTTCATATTTTTGCCTTTGCTTTTTTTTTTTTTTAGACCATCCACTGCTTGAGAAATTCAACATGAGTGGATGTGCAATGGGGGCCTTCATGGCATCCTTCCTTAACTACATTATAGGTGTTACCACCTTTCATTTTTACGATTTTATAGGGACCAAAGTATTTTGATTTTAATTTCAGGTTAGGACCGAATTGCGTTCGTTTGATGGCAACTAAATCGCCTACTTTGTAAGTTTTGGGTTGTTTTCTCCGTAAGTTATAATTTTTCCTATTCTCTTCCTGAACTTTGAGAATTTGTCTCTTTGCATGTTTGCGCAGATCTTCTCTCTGGGACTCAAAATCAGCCTGGAACTCGAACTCGAGTATCTCTTTTATTCTATCACTTCCCTTGGTGTTTATTTTAGTACCGAACAATAGTTCAAAGGGCGTCATGCCGATGCTTCTTTGGTATGTCGAGTTTATTGTGTGTTGCAATTCGGTCACATGTTTGTACCATTCAGCAGGATTTTTTAGTGATAATTTTGAAAGTACTGATATGATGACCCTGTTGATTCGTTCGACCTGGCCATTGGCCCTTGGCAAACCGGTAGTAGTGAAATGATGCTTAATGCCTTCACTTGAACAGTAATCAGCAAATTCTTTAGAGGTAAAGGCAGGGCCGCGGTCAGTAATTATTTGTGATGGGTTGCCAAAAACAGTCTTCTGAATTTCTAATTTAGCTAACACTTCTGAAGTCGTCGTGCTTTTGGTCGGATATATCCACACCACGGAGTAATATTTAATAGGAGAAGAAGGTCCAATGGGAGAAAGCTTCGAAACTGTGATCTAAATTTTTGGTAAATATTGAGGGCGCCACTTGTCATTACTCCCTATCTCTGCGTGGCTATACTGTTGTTTTCAATAGAATTTCGCTGGAGTACATTTTAAATTTTAAATTTTAAGCAATTTAATGTTTTTGTAAGTGCTTAAAACTGCATAATTCAGATGTTTCAAATAAATGCTTCGTTCCTAGTTGTAAAACAGGCTATGATAGTGATAAGAAAAAAAAAAAAAAAAAAAAGCCCTAGAAGAGAAATAATGCCCGAGTTGTTTATTTTTTTTTTCTTTACAAAATTTCATCAGTAAAATCTTTGAACTTTATGCATGTAATGCCTGCTTTTCACAGGATAAAATAATGTTGTTCACAATAATAAAGGTTACAACACTGACATAATTTTTTTCATTATTGAGTGCTATATCGATTGCAGGCCATCCTGTCGTGTATGATAAAAATGAATGACGTTTTTAATTAAATTTTGGTAATTTTTCATTAATTTACAAGATGCAATCTAATGTGGTGCAGCATTTAAAGTATAAAAAATGATTTACTCAGATATGTATTAAGTATTATATAAAAGTAGAATTTAAAAACTAACATTGCAAGATGACATTGACCCGCTAATCTTAAATTACTTTTATGCTATTTTAGTACTTTATAACTTATATATCAAATTACGAGAATGTAATATTTAAACTTTCTCTTTTCACTACAACTATGCAGTTCCCTTCT
Source organism: Salticus scenicus (assembly GCA_963930645.1). NCBI lineage: Eukaryota > Metazoa > Arthropoda > Arachnida > Araneae > Salticidae > Salticus > Salticus scenicus. Next base: position 210,131,506 of record OZ005662.1, read on the forward strand.
TCCATATATCTGAAAACTTTTTATGCATTTCTTTATTTTATGTCATGAGTGACTTCATAAAATTTTTACTGAATTTAATTTGAATGAAGTTTTTAGTGTGCACTAAACATAAATATTAGAATTTAATGACCCCCCCCCCTCAAAACTAGTATGTTGTGGCCACCACAAGACTTTCTTCTATATTTTCCTATACATATTCAATCAGTAACAATATTAAAAAAAAAAAAAAGCGATTTTTTTTTTCTAAGTTATTATTATTATTTTATTATTATTATTTTGTTAAAAGTAAAAAAAAAATCGTTAACTTTGTTTTAAATTATCACAGATTTATAGTTCAACCATTCGTTTTAAAGGTATTGACGTGACCTTTCGAAAGATACCCATCTTCAAAATTTACCCCCTACCCATGGAGGGAAGCGATGCCCCCACATGCACAGAAATTTTTTCCTAGTTAACTACTACTATTATCAATAATTCATATTAATTTTACAATCACAAGTATAAAATAACTCTCATTATGTACATTTATACGAAACTTTTTCCTATACTGCCATGTTAAAAATTTAGAAAAAATGAGATCACAGCGCCACCTATTGAGCGATTGATACCCAAATGTAATCAGCACCAGTTTATGTCAGGGGCCAACTAAATACCAAGTTTGGTTAAATTTCATTTAAAAAAAAAAGTTTTTTTTTTTTTTTCTAAGTTTTTTTTTCGTTAAAAGTAAAAAAAACCGATAACTTTGTTTTAAATTATCACAGATTTATAGTTCAACCATTCGTTTTAAAGGTATTAACGAGACCTTTCGAAAGATACCCATCTTAAAAATTTACTCCCCTCGAGGGGGGACTTCCCCCCCAGGGGGGGTGGCGAGGCTCCTACACATACAAAATTTTTTCCCCAGTTGACTATCTCTATTATAAATAATTCTTGTAAATTTCATAATGATTACTAAAAAATAATTCTCTTTATGCACATTTAAACAAAATTTTGTCCTATATCACCATGTTAAAAATTTAGAAAAAGCGGGATGGCAACGCAACCTGGCAACAAAACCGGGATGGCAACGCAAAAGACAATTTTTACCAAAAGTTGATAGGCACTAATTTATGTGAAGGTGCAACTACATACCAATTTGTATGAAATTCTGTGCAGTAGTTCCTGAGAAACAGTTGCCACAAAATTTTGTCACACACACACACACACAGACAGACAGACAGACATTTTCTAAAAATGGTCAAATCATGTTCTACAGCTCTCAAAACGTGTAAATCCATCAAAATCCCGAGGTCGAAAATTTTTACGAATCCAATACTTACTTCTATTGAATATAGAAGAAAGTAAAAAAGTACATTTAATACTGTTTTGTTAAATAAATCTTTGTCGAATCATGTTCTTAGACTCTAAGTGTACTTTTTTCATATAGGAATTATTGCCAATGCTCGGATAATTTTGCTGACGACTGTACATTTCCCTATCTGACAGAGTGCCCCTCTCAAAATTCAATATTTTCTCAATAATTATTAAATTAATCTGACAAATACACATGAAATGAACTCTACAAAACATCTTAGTATGCAGATTTTGAATACAACTTCAGACTTTTGATATTTGTAGAAATTCTGTATGTTGGACACGTGTATCCAGGGTGTTTTACACTTGTCCCAAACACGTTAACTACATCACTTACATTTTTACTTTCTTATATATATATATATATATACAAGATTGAAAGTATTAAATTTGTGAAAATCTTCGAACTCTAGTTTTCGATGTATTGACAGTTTTGAGATGTCCTGAACGCAGGGTTGGCTTGATTTTGCCCGACCCGAAAAAAAACCAGGTGGGTTTTTTCAATAAAACCCACTTAAATCCCCCCCTCCCCCCCTCCCCCCCCCCAAAAAAAAGGTTTTTTTTTTAAATTATTATTATTATTTAAAATTCCACTTTTATCTAACTTGCAATAAATATATAAATATAAAATATATAAATATATACATATATATATAATTATAAAATATATATATAAATATATATATATATAAAATAAATGTTATATACAGTCGGTAACAAAAGTCTCCGAACACTAGCAAAAATTCCTATGTAAAAAATGTACACTTAATAAAGTTTTGTTAAATAAATCCTTGTCGAATCCTGTTCTTAGTCAGTCTAAAAACAGGATTTAACAAGAATTTATTTAATAAAACTGTATTAAGTGTACTTTTTTTGCATAGGAATTTTTGCTAGTGTTCGGAGACTTTTGTTACCGACTGTACATTATTAAAACATGAACAAAGAATTTTCAGAAATATTGTAGGTTCTCAAACTGCTCTGTAGAAAAAAAAATCCTGAAAAATCCCCCATGGAAAAAATTATACTTATCTTATTAAAATTGAATAAAAAATATTATATATATATATAAGCAAAATCAGAGTTGTTTATTAATTCAAAGAAAACTGTGGGACTCAAGGAATGTAAAATATAAATAAAAATCGAATTTAAGAAAAAAAAAAAAAAAAAAAAAAAAAAAAAAAAAAAATGCTGAAAACTTTAACAGTGCAACACTGTTAATTAATGTAGAGGGACAATAATTAAAAATATTTTATGAGAATCTAATGATTATGAAAAATTTTATAAAGCAACACAAAATGATTATTAAAATCCAGTTTTTTGTTGTAAAGGGCAGATAAACAGAATTTTAGAGTATTTAAAGAACAACTAGTAATTATAAAAATACTTAAAAAAAAAAAAAAAAAAAAAAAAAAAACTTAAAACTTAAAACTTTTTTAATTAAACTTTTAAACTTTTGAATTTAATGAATAATTAATATTTAATTTTTTAAATTATTTTATTATAAATAATATACGTAATGTAAAAAAAAGAAGGAAGAAAAATTTCCTTGAAACTCTGATAAAACCCGAAAATATTTTGAAAAAACCCTGATAAAACCCCAAAAACCCCGATAAAACCCGAAAAAAAAAAAAAAACACTATTCCGTAGTGTAACCTATATTCCGTAGTGTTTAGTCCCGCCCTTTTTCTCACACCAGTAAATTTATAGAGTAATATTCTGCAAATGCAATTACGATAAATAAAACAAAAAATGGTCTAAAAAAATTCTGGTGTAAAAAAGAAGGTGGGGCTAACGATAGAATGGAATATTAATTAGGATGTTGATAAGTATGTACTAAATATATCGTTGAGTCTTCATCAGAGTTAACTCTGATGAAGACTCAACGATAACAAGTTTAAAGTTAAGAAGAAATATACGAGTATAGCTAGTTGAAAGGCTTTAATGTACAGGGTGGGCAAAAAGTCCGTAAATACTTTAAAAATTCATAAAACCCGAAAAAATAACCGAAATAAAAGACGGTTTGCAGGTCAGCATTGAGAGGTCACGGGATTTTTTTTTTTTTAAATAAAGGAAAAAATAATAATAATTAAGTAATAATAATAATACTTAAAAAACAGCCGACAGATGGCGCTGATACGAACGACTTCGTTGGAAATATGCAAAAGTGACAAGCTATTATGAATACTTTTGGCTATGGGGATATTTTAAATCCCGGATGTATCGATTCCGTCCATCCAGCCTGTCGGAAATGAAAAATGCAATCTGCCGAGAGCTGTCATGTATACTGCCGGACATACTGCACTCTGCCGTTGCTGGATTTGTGACACGCCTGCAATGTGTTATCACCTGTGGTGGTGGACATGTGAAACACATATTGTTATAATAAGTGATTTGGTAACATTATTTTTGTTATTCACATGTCTTTTTTTTCACTTGTGTACGAAACGCCCCCTATCGGCTTTTTTTTTTAAACTTTTTTTTTTCTTATCTTAAAAAAAAAAAAAAAAAAAAAAAAATCCCGTGACTTATCGATAAAAACCGATGAAAACCTGAAAACCGTTTTTTATTTTGGTTATTTTTTCGGGTTTTATGAATTTTTAAAGTATTTACGGACTTTTTGCCACCCTGTAAAAACTGAGAATGTTTTTGTGAAACTTTTTAGACTTTATAATTTACAGTATCCGGGCACTAACAATAATTAATATATCAACTAGTATGTTGTGGCCACCACAAGACTTTCTTCTATATTTTCCTATACATATTCAATCAGTAACAATATTTAAAAAAAAAAAAAAAAAAAAAAAAAGCGATTTTTTTTTCTAAGTTATTATTATTATTTTATTATTATTATTTTGTTAAAAGTAAAAAAAAAAATCGTTAACTTTGTTTTAAATTATCACATATCTATGATTCAACCATTCGTTTAAAGATATTGACGAGATCTTTCGAAAGATACCCATATTGAAAATTTACACCACCGGGATCCAGTTTATCCCCCCCCCTTCCAGGGAGGAAAGCGATGCTCTCACATACACAAACTTTTTCTCTAGTCTGCTACTACTAGTATCAATAATTTATATCAATTTTACAACCACACTTTAAAAATAACTCTCATTATGTACATTTATACGAAATTTTGTCCTATACTGCCATGTTAAAAAAATTAGAAAAAATGGGATCACAGCGCCACCTATTGAGCGATGGATCCCCAAATCTAATCAGCACCAGTTTATGTCAGGGTTCAACTAAATACCAAATTTGGTTAAATTTCGATCATTGGTTCGTGAGGTACAGTGCCCACAAAATTTGTGGCACACAGACAGACAGACAGACATTTTCTAAAAATAGTCAAATCGTATTCAGGACATCCTAAAACGTGTAAATCCATCAAAAACTGGAGCTCTAAAAATTTCACGAATCCAGTTATTTATTAATTATTGTAAAATGCACATTATGTTAGAAAAAGAAAAGGGAAGATATAAAAATTTAGGAAAAAACACATTGATGTTTTGTATATGAATTAAAATTATTATTCACAGAACAAAATAGTCATTTCATTATATTTAAAACTTTACAGAAGAAAAAAAAAAAAGATTGTATAATTTAATTTATAAATTTATTTATTTAGAATATTTCCTTTTTTTTTTTTTTTTTTTTTTGAGAGAGAAAACAAATTTTATAATATGTAATAATTTACATCACACTGAGAAAAACAATATACCGCCTTCCTCTAGAATGAATAAATTCCCATTTTCTAAATCCCTTAACTAGAAATATAGATTTCGAGCTATGCGCATAAGGTACGCCAATAAACTGAATAGACGAAATGATCGAAAATTTCTAGTCTGCACATTTCTAGATGGTGAAACAATATTCTGAATGTTTTGTATGGCGAGAAATTCTCGCTTAATTTTCTAGAATTGGGTAATAAACCAAGATTATAGCTGCTGAAACCCACCTCTTGTAGTCTCATTTATTTGCAGAGATTTTTGAATAACTTTGCCATCGATAATATAGCCAAACGCTGTAGAATTCTAACAAGGGCTTCTAGAACTCGCTTTCCAAGGGGATTAAAATTTATAAGGATGACATGGAACTATTTTTTCTGAAGCCATAATTTAGATTCTAGATGTCAGTTACAGAATTTCTTCTCAGTGCACAAAAGCATTTCAGAAAAATTGCGTTTCCATCATGCAACTGTAAGCGGTAGATGTATCAGAATATATAAAGGAAAAAAAAAAAACTAGTATGTTGTGGCCACCACAAGACTTTCTTCTATATTTACCTATACATATTCAATCAGTAACAATATTAAAAAAAAAAAAAAAAAAAAGTACGATTTTTTTTTCTAAGTTTTTTTTTTTTTTTTTTTTTTTTGTTAAAAGTGAAAAAAATCGATAACTTTGTTTTAAATTATCACAGATTTATAGTTCAACCATTCGTTTTAAAGGTATTGACGAGACCTTTCGAAAGATACCCATCATGAAAATTTATCCCCCCCGGGGGGGTACTTCCCCCCCAGGGGGGGAAGCGATGCCCCCCCATGCAGAAATTTTTTTTCCTAGTTACATACTACTATTATCAATAATTCATATTAATTTTACAATCACAAGTTTAAAACAACTCTAATTATGCACATTTATACGAATTTTTGTCCTATGCTGCCATGTTAAAAATTTAGATAAAATGCTATCACAGCGCCACCTGTTGAGCTATTGATCCCCAAACATAATCAGCACCAGTTTATGTCGGGGACCAACTAAATACCAAGTTTGGTTAAATTTCGTTAAAAAAAAAAAAAAAAAATTGCGATATTTTTCTAAGTTTTTTTTTGTTAAAAGTAAAAAAAATCGATAACTTTGGTTTAAATTATCACAGATTTATCGTTCAACCATTCGTTTTAAAGGTATTGACGAGATCTTTCGAAAGATACCCATCTTGAAATTTTGCCCCCCCGGGTGGGAACTTCCCCCCCCCCGGTGGGGGGGCAACCGATGCCCCCACATGCACAAAAATTTTTTCCAAGTTAACTATTACTATTATCAACGAGACCTTTCGAAAGATACCCATCTTGAAAATTTACTTCCCCGGGGGGGGGATTTTCCCCCCCAGGGGGGGAACCGATGCCCCCCCATGCACAAAATTTTTTTCCTAGCTAACTACTACTATTATCAATAATTCCTATTAATTTTACAATCACAAGTGTAAAATAACTCTCTTTATGCCCATTTATACGGAATTTTGTCCTATGCTGCCATGTTAAAAATTTGCATAAAATGCGATCACAACGCCACCTATTGAGCGAGTGATCCCAAAATCTAATCAGCACCAGTTTATGTCAGGGTGCAACTAAATACCAAGTTTGGTTAAATTTCATTCATTGGTTCGTGAGATACAGCGTCCACAAAAAAATGATACAGACAGACAGACAGACAGACAGACATTTTCTAAAAACTATTAATTCGTGTTCTCCATATCCCAAAACATGTAAATCCATCAAAAAGTGGACTTCGAAAATTTTCGCGAATCCAATACTTTCTCTATATTACATATAGAAGAAAGTAAAAAAAAAAAAAAAGTACCAATTGTTTTCTTAAATTCCTACTATAGAGTATACTGCAGTAATGTTAAAAGAAATGAAATGTATTGTTAACCTGGCATGATCTCAGAATGAAATGCCACACTCACTAGGCTACCCTTTCTCTTTCCATTTTGAAATATTTTATTAGATACAGTTTCATATTTCAGTTTTGACACAACTCTATATGTATACTATTTGCATTAATTCTCATGATACTGCATTATTATGCAAAATTTTGACTTATTTTCCTATGTTAAAAAAATCTGAAATTTTAATATCTTATGAAATTTTCAATTAAAATATTCAGAGACAATAACTTTTATACCACTGTCATGAATTGTATTTTAAAACTAGTTTAATATCATTATGATTAAGATATTTCTCATAATTCCTGTTTGTGTGGAATTTTTTTCTTATTTTTCCATGTTTAAAAAAAATCATACATTACACTAATGAAGTTTTTGAAGTAGAATGTGTTCATAGTTATTAATTACAGCATCAAACATGATTTTTTAAAAATTCAATATGACTGCTTGTTTTTTCTCAGATTCTTTATACTTCTCATTACTGAGCTTAATTTTATACAGATGGATCCAAGACAAGTGTCTTGTTTGTGGCATTGCCTCTAGTAAAACTGTTTTTGGTTCTCAACTTCCCAGCTTTTTATATTTTCTAAACGAAGTTTTTTTTTTTTTCTTTTTTTTCTTTTTTCTTTTTTTTTTTTAACATTAAAGTTCCATTCAATTTTATTTCACCTCACCCCAACAGGAATTTTTACTTTCTTCTATATGTAATATAGAGAAAGTATTGGATTCGCGAAAATTTTCGACCTCCGTTTTTTGACGGATCTACACGTTTTGGGATGTCCTGAACACGAATTGATAGTTTTTAAAAAATGTCTGTCTGTGTGTCTGTCTGTCTGTGTGTCTGTCTGTCTGTCTGTCTGTCTGTCTGTGTGTCTGTATCATTTTTTTGTGGACGCTGTATCTCACGAACCAATGAATGAAATTTAACCAAACTTGGTATTTAGTTGCACCCTGACATGAACTGGTGCCCATTAGATTTGGGGATCAATAGCTCAACAGGTGGCGTTGTGATCGCATTTTATGCAAATTTTTAACATGGCAGCATAGGACAAAATTCCGTATAAATGAGCATAAAGAGAGTTAATTTAAACTTGTGATTGTAAAATTAATATGAATTATTGATAATAGTAGTAGTTAACTAGGAAAAAAAATTTGTGCATGGGGGGGCATCGGTTCCCCCCCTGGGGGGTAAGTACCCCCCCGGGAGGGTTAAATTTTGAAGATGGGTATCATTCGAAAGATCTCGTCAATACCTTTAAAACGAATGGTTGAACCATAAATCTGTGATAATTTAAAACAAAGTTATCGAATTTTTTTACTTTTAACAAAAAAAAAACTTAGAAAAAAATCGTTTTTTTTTTTTTTTTTTTTTTTAAACGAAATTTTACCAAACTTGGTATTTAGTTGGTCCCCGACATAAACTGGTGCTGATTATATTTGGGGATGAATAGCTCAACAGGAGGCGCTGTGATAGCATTTTATCTAAATTTTTAACATGGCAGAATAGGACAAAAATTCGTATAAATGTGCATAATAAGAGTTATTTTACACTTGTGATTGTAAAATTAATATGAATTATTGATAATAGTAGTACGTAACTAGGAAAAAAATTTTGTGCATGGGGGGGCATCGCTTCCCCCCCTGGGGGGGAAGTACCCCCCGTGGGGGGTAAATTTTGAAGATGGATATCATTCGAAAGATCTCGTCAATACCTTTAAAACGAATGGTTGAACTATAAATCTGTGATAATTTAAAACAAAGTTATCGATTTTTTTTACTTTTAACCAAAAAAAAAAAAAAAACTTAGAAAAAAATTCGCATATTTTTTTTTTTTTTTTTTTAATATTGTTACTGATTGAATATGTATAGGAAAATATAGAAGAAAGTCTTGTGGTGGCCACAACATACTAGTTTTTTTTTTATTATTATTTTATTTAGTTTGTACTCCCCCCCCCCACACACACACAGAGAGAAAAAGAGTGGGCTACAATTTTTCACAAAAAAAAAATATAGTTAAGATTTTTCACACAAATAGGTATAAAGTTTGAAATCCTGGATTGGCCCCTGATATATATATATATATGTATAATATGTGTACGAAAAAATTAAGAAGATCCATTATTAAGAGCTTTCTATATAATCTGCAACATTAGATGATGTGTGATAGTGATATTCAAATTTTATTATATTTCTCCTTAGACTCATGATATATTAAATATTAATGGTGCTTGGCGTGGGATTATAAAAATAAGACAAACAACAACGCCTAAAACACCAAATAAAAATAATAGTAGAGCTAGAGCAGACCGCTGTTTTGGTAGCGGTTAGTGTACAGTCTTCATGCTAAATGCTACTGAAACAGCTGGCTGTTCTACTAATATTTTTATTTGGTGTTTTAGACGTTGTTGTTTGTCTTATTTTTACACTCATAGTATACTACTTTAACATAAATTATCAGACATTTAGTGAAATATTTAAAAAGTACTGGCAATAATATCAAAATATTAAGAGTGTAAAGAAAGCACTACATCTCCTATTGCAGTGAAAGTTTTGCCACGAAAGCAAAAACAAGACCAGTAAAAAAATAAAATTGTTTAGGATTATCCTGTTAAAAGTTATACCTGAAGGCAAAAATATTAAATATCTAATCAGTGAAATATGAGCATTTTTACAAAATATTTAATTATGCATGTGCAAGCTTCAACAAAATTTCTTTTGTATAACTGAATAGCCCAATGTATTGAACTAGGTACTAATATGAAAACCCCAAATAAATATTGTGTAAATTCAAACAGTTAGTATTCAAAAGAATTAACTAAATTTCAATTCCTTCGAGAAAAAAAAAAAAAAAAAAAAAAAAAAAGGGAAAATGATGAGGGTGCTTTTATTAATATTTATTCACATTCGATGATCATTATATTACCATTAATTGCATCAAAATAAAAATGTGAGCAAACTACCTTACAATACATCCCCTTTTTTTTTTTCCCCAGAGGAACTGTATATGATTTTCGTAATATTGCATAAAACTTACACGATATTTGTTCGTCATTTTCAAATAAATTGCTAAATATATTTGGCTATTAAATTATAAAAATAGATTTTGTTAAAGCTTGTGCATACAAAATTAAAACTTATTTAGGAAAAATGCTTATTATTTCATAAAAACGTTGATCTTAACACAATTCTCTGTAATAGTGCAAAAGTTTTCAGACATAAACAATAAATTTTTGCAGTTAAGATGCACTTTATTTACGTTGTGAAAAATTGTTAGCTCAGAAGACAAAATCTGATGTATTAATTTTTCTTTATCAACTTAATTCAGAGGTTTTAAATGAAAAAGTTGCTAGTATTACAATAATTGTGAAAATTAGTAATAAAGTAAATAATTTGGTCCAGTTATATACAGGCTATGTTTATAAAGTAAATTTAACAATGAAATTTAAAATCTGCCCAAATTCCTGAAGAATTTAAGGATACTCTATTTTGATTATGTGTAAGAGATATTTGATGATGTTTATATTACTTTAAAGGTATGTTGAACATGATCTATAGTATAAAAAGCACCACAGAAATGACATTTAAAAGTAATAAGTAAAACACTTTGAATAAACACAATAAGATGCAAGTACTTGCAACAATTGTTTCAGGTTGAAAAAAGACATGACCCTTCGTCAGGCAAACAGAGTAGGCACTAGTGCTGCAAACAAAGCGTTCTTGCATTTTATGATGTTTATTCAAAATTTTTTACTTATTATGATACATATAATGCAAAATTCAATATATTGCACAACCTTGTGTTTTTAGGTTTGCATTATAAAGTTATTCTACTGTATGTTAAAGATTTCTTTCATTCTGATTGCAGTATGCTGTGGTGCAGTATGCTTTTCATGTAGACCTGTGTAATTACTCAAATTAAAGGGCAAGGCACTATTACAGGCCTTGTGTGTGTAGTTAAATTGAAATAAATGTGAATCATCACTGTTTGTTATAAACAAGACATTTTTTTAGAGGGGGTTCACAAACTATAGTACACAATGTTAAGTGTTAAAAATATAATATAACAAAATTTTTTCTACAATTTTGACCCCCCCCCCCCAATCACCTGAAAATGGCTTTGGTTATGATGTGTTCTTAGACTAAAGTATTATATGTTTTAAAGTATATAGTGTTAAAAGCAGATACTGTAAAAAAAAAAAAAAAAAAACTGTTAGACTTCATCTTCTTTTGCCACAAACTATCTTTCATTTCACATATTCAATTGAGAACTACAAAATCTGCACAACTTAAATTTTGTTGATTTCAGTTCATAAAAGAAATATTATATTTAAGCCAAAAAGATTGGATAAATCTAACAAAATGAAGAAAGTGCACTACAGCATCATTCCACTTGGGGGGGGGGGGGAGGAATATTACTATGTTTAAGTACAATTTATTTTTTTCTCTACATTCATATACCACATTAAGATGTACATAATAAAGGAATAAACTAAAATGAGTAGTGATGTGAGGCTAAAAAATTTTCTGTGTTTTTCAGGAAAACTTTCAAAGCAATTATTTTAGTAATTTTTTTACACTAATCACAGTACAGTTAAGTTTCAGTATTTTTAGATATAGTATGAAAAACAAAAGTTTTTATTAGATATTTAAAATATTACCAGATATATGTTTTGAGCAACTTGCTCAAGAAGGAGAAGGTTAATATAATACAAGTTATCTATAGTTGCTAATTAGAGTTTTGAATGTCCTTTCAACATCTTTGTGTGAATGCAGTTATAAAGCATTTGGCGACAAAATAAAATATAATATTGAAATATTAGTCACTGCGGTACTGCTGAGCTTCTATTTTTCAAGATATTCATTTGATAAATAATAATACAGCAATGCTGATTTAGGTCATTTCGTGGTCTCTGCTTCTGAAAATGGCTCAGCCAGTTGAAATTTAGTTATGATCTTGGTCAAATATTCAATTAAAATGAAAACTTAAAAAAAAAAAAAAAAAAAAAAATCCTTAATCACAAAATTGGCAGGTTGAAAATTTTAGAGAAAAATCTCATATAAAATTACATTTTTGAAAAAAATCTCTTTTTAAAACTAATTTCTAAAATGGGAGAAAAAAATATATAAGCATTTGTGCTTTTTATGCAAGCAACAGGAAATACAATTGTCTAAATAAGGTAAAGATACCAGTGTTCACCATCCTTAAAATTTGTCCCAGAGTTTGCCACCCTTACAAGACATGTTGAAATAATCATTTAATAGCATCTATGAATTTGAATCTGCTTTCGCTAGATTCCCTAGAACTAGAGAATCTAGCTTGAGCTAATTCAAATTCTAGATGTTAATTAACAGTTATTTAACATGTCTTTTGTGAGGGTGGTGACCATTGGTATCTTTACCTTAAATAAAAAGGCTTAAGTTTAAATAAAATTTGGGTATGTCTAATATATTAAATGAATGTCACCATAATTTATAACTAGAAATTTGGAAATCTACCTGAAAGAAAGTAGCACTTCATTTATTTAAAATACCTAAAATTGAGTAATACTTGAAAAACTCATACTGAGTTTCACATTTAAAGGTTTTTAAAAATTAACAATAAAAAGTAGAAACAAAATCTTAAAACTTCCTTCCCTTTTTTTTTTTTTTGGAAAAAGGCAGGGGGGGGGGGGTATAGAGAATTAGATCCATTATCCAATACTTGCAGAACTAGGATTTTGTGTTTGCAAGTTATGCTTAAAAATAAAACAAATAAATTAAAAAACAAAAGAATTTTGATGAAAGGCACTATTACATGGTCTGAACTATCCCTTGCCAATCACCTTGTGCAATTTCTCTGCCAATGGCAGCTAAAACCCATGTTATTCTATGCAGGAATTCGTTATGAAAATTTCTCATTATCCAATGATTGTTTTTTTATTTCTTTCTTTCTTTTATTTAAATTCAAAAAATTTATAACTGTTATATTTTTTCTTGTTTTTCTAAAACAGTTTTTAATTTTTTATGTTTCATTTTGAACTTATAAAGTGCAAAAAGGAATTTTGTTTAATTTTTTTTTTTTTTTTGCACTTTATAGCTTCAAAATGAATTATTAAAAATTAAGCAAATTTTGGGAAAAGCAAAAACCAAATTCAATTATTCTGGAATTTTTAGCTTAAAACGGCGAAGCCATCCCTTCTGTAGAGGATCAAAATTGTGATGGCATGTCTACAGACCACTCTTAGGGGTGTCATTAACCGATAGCATAGTACTAGTGTGACATGAATACTTCTCAACCTCTAGATTTTATTATTATTATAAAAACAGAATTAAAAAAAAAATCTGGAGTGACTCCACTCGACTTTCCGAACATTGAGTAATTAACAGTTTTGTAGATAAAATAAAGAAAGAGGAGTTGTTAAACAAACAAAAGAGAGAAAACCATAATAGAGTGTTTGAGTATTTTTCTCCATCTATTACACGATGTTTTATTTAACGCTACTGAACTTTGAGCCCATAGATCATAATGATAAAGAATTTTTCGTTGTGTCCCTGTAAAAACCTATAAATGCTAGATTCACCAAAATGCTTATAGTTAGTGCAACAGTGATTTATAATACTCATATAAATTTTCAGCTCAATTCAATAAGGCGTTTAGATGCTATCGTACTTTTAAAAATTTAGTCCCATAGGCCATAATGATAAAGAATTTTTCTTTGTGTCCCTGTAAAAAAAACTGTAAGTGCTAGATTCACCAAAATCTATACAGTTAGTTCAACTGTGATCTATAACATGTGTACAAATTTTTTGCTCATCTTAATAAGGCGTTTAGACGCTATCACACTTTTAAAAATTTGTCCCCATAGGCATAATGATAAAGAATTTTTCTTTGTGTCCCTGTAAAAAAACTATAAGTGCTAGATTCTCCAAAATCTATACAGATTGAGTATTTGTGACCTATAATATGTGTATAAATTTTTTGCTCAATTGAATAAGGCGTTTAGATGCTACCGCACTTTTAAGATTTTGCTCCCATAGGCCATAATGATAAAGAATTTTTCTTTGTGTCCCTGTAAAAAAATTATAAGTGCTAGATTCACCAAAATCTATAGGGTTCGTACTATGGTGACTTACAATATGCGTACCAACTTTCAGGTTAATCGAACAAAGCGTTTAGACGCTAGCGTGTTCACTCACAGACATACACACATACATACACACATACACACATACACACACACATACATATATCATCGTAAAAATAGTGAAAACGGACTCAGGGGACCTCAAAACGTATAGAAACATCAAAATCTCGAATTCGGATTTTTGACATGATTACAATACTTTCCTCACTATAGTGTTCGGAAAGTAAAAACACTGACAAGGAAACATTCAAAAGGTGTCGTCTTCAAACAATATTAAAAAAATATATGTGATTCTACTCTTCATAAAACACCAGAAAATGAAAAAATTATCAGCTGAAATGAATTACAGCAACCACAAAAAATTATCAAAATTATGCACTTTAGCGCTGTTAGGCGATAAGTTCGCTAGCACCGAGGTTTTCGTGTATGAACATAACTGTGTTTTGCTTCTCCGCCAAGTACTCAAAATCAATCGCCTAACAGTGTGAAATCGTCAAATATGCTTAATTTTGATAATTTTTTGTGCTCATTTCAGCCGATACATTTTTCACTTTCTGGTGTTTTATGAAGAGTAGAATCACATATATATTTTTCTATATTTTTTGAAGATGACACCCTTTGAATGTTTCCTTGTGAGTAATTCTTAAAACTATTTGGGATTGAGCTACCGTCAATGATATGTGGCGAGTCTCCGAGAGCCACAGAATGCACAGAGACACCTTATTTATATCAATTACTCAACCATCCTACATAAATAACAGTCATTAAAAATTATCATAGTTTTCTAGCTTAATGCATGCTTTAAACCATTAAATCTTAATTTTTATGTTTTGTTTATTAATTACTTTTTGAATTGATTAATTATTTATATTCTTCTTTGAATATTTTTGTTTACTTTAATGTATTAGTTTTATTTTACAAAACCTACATATTTAGAAAAAACTGTAAATTTTCTTGAAAATCAACAACCCTAAAAATAAATAGTATGCATTTTTCCAATGCATAATATATATATATATATATGTATGTATGTATGTGTATACATACATACATAAATAATGTTCATCTTGCTTTTGAATATGAGCTTACTGCTATATAAATTAAAATGTTTTATTAGACAGTAGAAGCCAGCTATTTTTAATAATGTATTGAAAATAATAATTCCTTTTTTATTCCTCTGAACAAACAGCTTTAAAATTTTTAAACAGAATAGCCCTTGCTTTAAATCACAAGATGGTCAGAGCTTATGATTTATTCAACATAAACTAATATTAATAACAAACTGAAATATGCTAATGAGTTATTTCATGACAATGATTAATTGAAACTGAAGATCACATATTTACTTCAACGACTGTCTCTGTGACAGAAAATTTTTATGCTTTCTGCGATAAGCCTCGTTCATGCAACCTTTTCTGCATGACAATATTGACATATTTTCTAATTTACACATAATATGTTCCTATAAATATAAAGATATCAGTATTATTAATAGACTGTTGAAGAATCTTTAAATATAAGACATGAGTTTCTATGCATTACTGAAATTTAGGAGTATCTTTAATTTTTATGAGCAAGTGATAATTTCTTTTCTGCAACAATGTTGCTGTGTCACCTAAATTCAACCACAAGGATGAGCGCTAATCAAAAATTGTAACTATGAATAAATATAATTTGCTATTTTATTTCATACAAACAAATAATCTTGAATGTTTCTGCTGTATGATTCGCCATGTTTATTCTAATTATCTGATGCAATGATATAATCTTATATAATAAGTGATTCAAAGAAATAGGAAATAAAACTACAAAAAAAATTGCTCTTTAGCTTCTGCTCAATTTTACAGTTGTGAAATTACCATGCTAATTTCATAACAACACAATACTTACTGCTGTCCAAGTTAAAGGCAATTGATACAACATAAATATAGAAAAGCCCTACAAATTATGTGGTAAATATCTGAGAAGCATTTATTTACTTTATTACATTAGGTTGAAACTATGTACTCAAATATAAAAAAATGCATAAGCTTAAGTTGTTTACATTTTATGAAATTTTTTTGAAATGGGTAATAAAGGAATGATTTATTTAGATATAAATAATATATATATATATTGAGAAACATGTTATTTCTTTTAGTAGTTCACAATTGGCAGAAAATATAAATTGTTTTAAGCATCTTCAGATACTTCTCCTGCATTGTGGTTTTTAAATGCATAGTTACATTATTTTATAAGCTGAAACTTCATTTCATTTTACTAAATTATTCCAGATAAACTATGCTAGTTACTTCATACAATCTTTAGTAAAAAAGAATATATATATATATATATATATATATGTAAATAAAAATTATACAATAACAACTTTTTATTAATATTCAACTTAAAAAAAAAAACAGAAGTAAATTTATTTGCTTTTTTGAAGTCATAAGAAACTGCAATAATGAGAGTTAGCTTTCAAGAATCTCTTAATAACTTAAAACTTAAAGGGCAGTTGTCAGGAAAGTTTAATTTTTATACAAATAAATTAAATTATACAAGTATTATTGAAATCTTTATAATGTGTGTAGCTATTAAAATATTGATAGCCTCAAAGATCCCAATTTTGAAGAGCTTTCGAAAGATAAATGGGCTTTCGGATATGTCTTAGTTAAATTTCATGACATGATTTTTAACACCTGATCTAAACTGCATTTTGAATTCTCACACTAGTGTTAAATTCTAACGGTAAACCAAAAAATTGTTTTTCTTTTACAAAATAATATAATGCCAACACTAGCAAATTTATGAAAATCGAATGTAATTTTAACAGAAAATAGGTTATGCAAATAAAAAATAAAAACTTGCTCAACAAAGAACTATCTCAAGCTTGATGTTGGTAAAAGGAAATTAATGCAGAAATCAAATTGCTAGAAACTTATTTACTACATTTTTTTATACGTCAAATACACTAATAATGAAAAATTATTACTGCCATAAGATATCCATAATAATCTACATTTTCAAACGACACATACAAACGATCTCCATTTTCCTTCCTCCCAATAGTCTATTTTAGCTAGCTTCGATTCATAAGGATCGTCGTTTTTTAAAAGCTCTCTTTCAAAGTAAAATTAGTATAAAATGGCTCTCAAAAAAAAAAAAAAAAAAACATGTTGCTTAGAATACTCCATTTAATGAAATTTGCTTTCAATCGAACTTTTTTCAGCTTGATATTATTTAAAAAAAAAAAATAATTAAAACGAGACATTTCCCCATTGAATAACATTGCGGAAGCTGGAGAGAAGGAAGGATTGCACGCTGGCGCCATCTGTAAACATTAGAAAACAACATCACAAAATTTCAGCATTACATTCTTCTCCTGTCTTTATTACTCCGTGATCCACACAAACTTGGTGAATGAGTCAATTATGACTAAAAGATGTTTATAGTTTTTATGTGTACTCTCTAACGGCCCGAGATGATCCATGTGATAAGTATGAAGTGGTATGTCTTGTTTGTGTAGTGGGTGTAGCAGTCCCCCTTTCTTTCCGCTTTTACGATTCATGAGAATGCAATGTACACAATTAGTGATAACGTTTTGAATTTTTTCTCGCAGTTTGGGGATGTAGTAAAATTCTTCAATATGTTTCTCAGTGTAACTAATTCCTGTATGTCCTTTCTCATGAGTTTCTTTAATGATCTCGATTTGCATACTATCTGGTATTACAACTAATTCCTTCCCATTTATGAATTTATATAAAATTTCGTTTCTGGTACAATAATCTTCATAACTAGAATGTTTTAATACTTCTTTAATGGTTTTTATGTGCTGATCAACGTCCTGAGCGTTTTTAATTCGTGGTAAGACATTTTGTATGGATATGCACAACACATTTATTGGTGCTCTACTTAATGCATCAACATGGGGCATTCTACTTCCAGCGCGGTGTTCGATCGTATAATTAAATTCCTGTAGCAGAAGAGCCCAACGTGCTACTCTAGTGACTAAATCTTTTTTTTCCATTGTTTTTTGAAATGCTGCACAGTCAGTTACTATTTTAAATGGAATTCCCAATAAGTATATACGAAACTTTTTTAAAGCCTCAATAATCGCTAACACTTCCATCTCGTAACTCGAATATTTTTTTTCAGCGTCTGAGGTTTTACGACTCATGTAGTATGTAGGGTGGAAATTAGTGTCATTTGGTGATTTCTGCATTAAAATTGCGCCATACCCTTCAACACTGGCATCAGTATGCAATTCTGTTTCATAGTTAGGGCTATATAAGGCTAAAACTGGTATATCAGCCAAGATAGATTTCAAGCAATTAAAGGAATTTCTCTCTTCATCGCCAAACTTAAACTTGCGATCTTTTCTTAACATGTCACTTAATGGTCTAGCAATGATGGAATAGTATGGAATAAACTTTCAGAAGTATCCAGTTAAAACTAGAAAACTTTGTACCTGCTTTAAGTTAATTGGCTCCGGAAACTTCATGACGGCTTGCGTCTTAGAGGGAGATGGAAAGATTTTACCTCCCTCGATTACGTGGCCTAGGAATTCAATCTTTTTTTTTAACGAATGAGATTTCTTAAAATTTATTTCTAAGCCATATTTACTAGCAAGAGGTCTGTCTTAAGTTGTCAACGGCTTCTTCATAGGAGGATGCTAATATTATGAGGTCATCTAAATAGGGTAACATAATACCAGAGTTAACTAATGGTCGAAAAATTGTGTTTATGTATCTTTGAAATACGGCAGGCGAATTGCACAGTCCAAATGGCACTTTAAGAAATTGATACTGACCCTCATGGGTCACAAATGAGGTGTATTTTCTACTTTCTTTGTCAACATCCACATGAAAAAAAGCGTTCTTCAAATCAATCGTACTGAAATTTCGTGCACCCTGTAAACGGTCCAAAATATCTTCAATTAGCGGCAGAGGAAATCGGTTTTTAACTATGATCCTATTCAAACGCCTACAATCAATAGAGATTCTCGAAGTACCATCTTTCTTTTTTACTAGTACAATTGGACTACTGTACTCGGAGGAACTTGGTTCGATAATACTTCGTCTAGCCATTCGGCTATCTGACCTTCCACGATTTTTTTTTCAGAAAATGGTAATCTGCGCGGCTGATGATAAATAGGTTCACTGCTTTTCAACAAAATTTTTAAGTCAATATCGGTTGACAATGTCTTTTTAGGTTCATAATTCGAAATCAAATCCCTAACTTCATTTTGAAAGTCGGGGGGGGGGGGGCATCATAAGCAATATCTGTCTCGACTTCGTTTTGATATGCATTTATTGGGAGTACTGTTAAAAAGTTAATTTCAATAGGATTAGGCTTATTTTTTACAATAATGCCATTCTCATTTATTTTCGTTTAGCCCAACGATGATGTCATGGGGTATTACATCATTATCTACAACGTAAATATTGGTTTCACAGTGGAATTCGTCAATTTTAAGATTCACATTAAATGAGCCTAGCGGCTTTATGAAATTTGTTCCGATTCCCTTCAAAGCGGTACTCGCTGGATTTAATCCATTAACATCTAGTTTTTCAAGAACACTTTTGCGGAGCAGTGTTGCCTCACTGCCCGTATCAATGATGCCACTGAAATTTATATCATTTACTTGTATGATTTTATTCAAATTACGATTTACTCTGATACATAAGGATTCAACTTTGGGTTTTGAATTCGGGCATTCTGAACTTTTATGCCCAAACCGCTTGCAGGAAAAACATTTCAGGCCTTTTGCTTTATGGGGGCAGTCCCTGGACAAATGGTTTTTTTCACCACAATTGTAGCAAAGTTTAGTTACTTCCCTCTTAGGACTAAATTTTTCATATACATTATGTTGTACAGTTTTCAATTTTGCATTATCTATTTTATCAAATTTAAATCTACTTTTCTCATTGTCTTAAGATTTCATATAATTTAATTTTTCCCTTTAATTCATGTAAATTTTTAGCACCATAAAGCATAATTTTGTTTTCACTTTTATCATTTATTCCTTGGATCACGTAGTGCATTATTGCGGCATGCATCATCAATGTGCCCGTTTTTAGAAAATTCGTGCACTTTAAAGAAATATTCGGTGACTGATTCATTGGCTTTAATCTTCCTTTTATTTAGGATATCATGTAATGAGGCAGAGTTAATCTCAAACCTAAACTCATTGATGAGCGCTTTTTTTAATTTTTTATATGTGAAAAGTGCTTTTTCAGATCTGATGAATAGCAGAGCGTTTCCGCTCAACGATCGTTTACACAAAATAATTTTTTGCAATTCGTTTAAATTAAACATATTCGACATTTCTTCGAATTCAGTAAGCCATTCAACAATATTTTCATGCGGCTCGCCGCTAAATTTGGAAATATTATTTTCAAAGTCATTGAAAGAAACAACTGCACCATGCGATCCAAAATTCATATTATTACTACAATTTGTACTTTTTTTTAGTTTTATCATCATTATTTATATGGCATTGCACAGAGGAGTCGATTTTCCCGACGTCATTATCACTGCTAAATTCGTTCTCAGACTCATCATCTTCCGAATCATTGTCGGAGTTTTCCTCTTTGAGTAATTCAATATCATTTAATTTTAATAATAACCTATCACGTATTTCTTCTTTCGTGCCGTCAAATGAAACACTTAATAAGTTACTTATAATAATCAATTCATTCAACGAAAAATTTTCGTCGATGAATTTTTGTTTTTTAATATAATTCTCATCGTCAACGGCAAAATTAAATCCTGTAAATTTTTTTATCCTGCATCTGTTTTTTCTATCACCTTCGTCATTGAATAAAAACCGATGCAGAATTCTAATTTTGCTGTATTTTTCTGTCCTCAGTGCAACGCCAATTTTGGTAATATCCCCAAGAGAAACCATTGTACAACAAAACAAAAATACACGTACCTTTGTAGAACCGAAACAGCAGGTGGTCTGAATTTTTATTCAAATCTCTATCCAGTCGATTTGCTGTTTTTTTAATCCTTGAACACTTTGCAGAATATGTCACACTTCGTTGCTTAGTATGACCTGTCACTTATTCAGTTCTCACTTTCGATTTTATCCACATAGTTGTCGAATGTCACACCATGAATATCAATAGAGAGAAAAACTTTATAATTCACCACTTATCACAGTTCAGCTGTTCAGCAACAGTTTTTAAAGTAAAAAGTTCAGTCTATCAGTCGATATTTTAAAAAGTTCGATTAATTAAAAAATAGTTCTTATTTCAGTCCAGGCGCATCATCATTTGTTCACAAAGTTCGCAAAAGTTCTTAAAAAAGGAGTTCACATTTTATAAAAGTAAAAAAAAAGTTCTTTTTTTTTTTTTTTTTTTCAACGTACCGTTAAAATTTACTTTAAATTAAAATTCGCGTTCAATCCGAAGTTCAAGTTAAATTAAAATTCATGATTCATCCCACTTCTGAGATGTAGGATCCGAGTCATGTGGGCCTTCAAAACAATAACTACTAATTCGATTAATTACTTATTATTTAAAATTTAATAAGGAAAGTTAAATTATAATACATTATTTACAGAAAACGTTAATGAATTAGAATTAAAGTTGCTGATCGAATGTTCATTGCATAGTTCAGTTAAAACAACTTGCGGTACACACATGTCACTTATTACTTCGCTTTTCAATTACGTCGAAACACAAAGTTCGTAAAAAGTACCGAGCTCTGGCACTCGTAAACATCGTCTAAACAAGTATTCGTCAAAATGTGCGTGCCTTCTCAACCGGCCGTCAACTGCACTCTGAACTCCTCTCTTCGAACGCTCTTAGCATAGACAAGTAGAATTACTTGTCTATGGCTCTTAGCAGCTGTGCCTTTCCGAAAGCTGCGGTCGCTTACGTCACATTCGCATCTTTCCGCCAGTATTCTGCACTCTTCGTCGAAGCTCAGGCCGTCCAGGATTCCAGGTACGGCAAACAGAAACTAAGTAGCTTTAGATTGCAATGTTAGGGGAGGCAGGATGCCGGTTACCACATATATATATTTTACAGAATTTTATATATTTTTCTAAGAAAACAAAAACAGGCTCAGGGTTCTTAGTAGTTTATTTAATTATTATTATTAATTATTATTATTGCATTTGTAATTTTTACCTACAAGGTTATTTATTTATCACATTAATCATTATTTGAATTTAATCAGGTTAACATATAGATATCACTTTAAAATTTTTATACTCATTGATAAAGCGCTAATGTAGTTCTATAGCTATGATTCAACAGAAAATTTAAAAACATGGTACATAAAAAGTTTTTTATCTTATAATTATTTGAAATTGGTTTAATGATTTTCAAAAGAAAATATAGAGGAAACGTTAAAAAGTTAAGCATACCCCCCTTTTTCTTTGATAAATTAAAATAAATAGTTCATATTTAATTATTTTCTGTCTTTACTTTACAGGTGGCATAGGTTTGGGAGGGTCTACTGGAGGAAATCTGAAAATTGGTTACAATAGTATGACATCTACCGGAATGGGCGTAGGTGGTGGACCTGTGAATGAGATGCCCTATCCTGGAGGAAATGGAATGCCCTACCAAGGAGGAAACACAATGTATCAGCCACCTGGTGCGTATCCAAACATGCCGATGGGTGGACCACCAGGATACCATCAACCATGGAATTATGGTGGCTGGGGCAACGGACCATGGCCTGCGGGTTAAAATATAAAACGGCGGCTTTTTATTGAAATGAGACTTGAACTATTTTACAATGTATATAGCGGAATCCAAAAATATGTAAATGAATTTTATGTTATGAACGCTTTCTAAAATTGTAAACGAGGAAATTTAATAAAAACTAAAATTCTTTATGCCTTTTTTTGAAGTATGCAGTTGAAAGGCTCATTCATATAACTCGTGGGGAAACCATGACTTTGTCTAGATTCTCCTGCTGTACCTAAAATAATTCAGTTTCCAGTGGCAACTAAATAAAATAAAGACTTTAAAAATTAAACAAAGCAATATTTGTTTTCTGAATTTTATTATTTGACTACTTAAAAATGGAATGCGTCAGCCGTTAGATACAAACTTTGTAATAACAGTGAAATGATAGATGGCATTTCAAAATAAGACATCACATATTTCAAAAATCTGGCAAAAGCACACACGCGTACATGCATTTAAAAAAAAAAAAAAAGAGGAAAAGAAAAGAAAAAAAGAATAAAAAATGGCAAGGATATTATTGATTTTCGATAAAATATCAAAATATTTCAAGAATCAGCTTCGAAAAAAGCTGAAATTTTGTCGATTAGCGATGAAATAATCGCCTGCTTTGGTATTGTCGGTGAAAAAGCATCATGCATTTTAGCAATCAGCTGCAATTAATGTTTTTATATATATATCAGCAATAAAATAATCGTAATATCACTCTAAAAAAAAAAAAAAAAAAAAAAACCGACGCACCCAGAAGAATTAAGGCAAATTGGACATAAATTAACATGCATACAGGTTTCGATAGAAAATGCGAATTTTAAAGTTCGGCTACTATCGAATGAGCATGTGACGTTGCAGCCCATCTTAACTGCGCAATTGGCAGAATATCAAAGACATTTTCATCCCAGGTCATAAATTCTTTAAAAATTTTATTCCGTCTACTCAGATAGCCTCGCATACAGGTGCGCAAACAATATGTGCAGATGTCAGCATTTGAGAGAGGTGTGTAGTTGGGCTCAAAGAAGCCGGTTGGTCTAATCTGCGAGTTGTTTGACAACTGGATAGGAGCGATGTCCCTATTAGATGATATTGGCAGGAATGAGTGAACTATGGCCAGAAACAGCGTCAGGGAGGAAGCGGTTGACCTAGAGAGAGGACAGAACGTGAGAACCGATCAATAGTTAGAGCAGTACTCAAAGACCCAAATTCATCATTATCATCAATCCTACGTGCAATTGGTACTTCAGTGACTTCAAAGACCATTAAAGGTACCTCAAAGAAATGGATTGAGCTCACGGAGCCCCTTGTGCGGACTACTATTAAACTTTTTATATCCACAAGTACGTTTGCAGTGATATCGGGGTTGTTGGAACTGGAATGTCACTAAATGGAGTAGAATTGTCTTCAGTGATGAGTCCTACTCCGATTTGAGCGCCGATGATCAGCGAAGACGCGTCTGGATATACGCCAAAAAAAAGGGAGGATACCAACCTGACTGTCGCTAGCCATACGGCCCGACAACCAGGAATGATAGTCTGGGGTGTCATTTCATTTCATAGCAGGACCCCTTTGGTTGTCATCCGTGGCATCTTTACAGCACAGTGGTATGTTAACGACATTCTACGTCCCACTCTCTTAAAAAAATCCAGTGATTTTAGCTCAGACTGAGTTAATTTTCACTCCGTTTCAGTAATGAAAATGCACTTTTCCTATAGGAGTGAATTTTATCTATCTTGCGGAGTAATTATTTTCGCTCCTTTTTGATAATTCATTTTCACTCCTTTTTGATAAACTATAAACATTCCTTATTTGAACTGAATCATTATGTTAAATGAGTGACTACACTCCTCTTTGATAAGTGATTTTTCACTCCTTTTTTGAGTAAATTTGATTGGTAAAGTAAGATTTCATTCTTATTTAAAGAAATAAGTTTTTACTAATTTTTACATGCTTAATAGAAAAAAAGTTTTTTTTCCCCCTTAAGTTTTATTTTTTTCAAAAAATTTAAACAAATGTCTAGATAAATTTCAGTGCTTTATTTCATAATTTTATTTTTGTATTGCATTTATTAAAGGACATATTTAGCTGGAAATTTGAGATTTCATCAATTTTATAACAGCAGAAAAAAAAACTGGTATGGATATATATATAAGCAAAATAATTAAAGCCAGATGAAAAATTAATCCCAAAACACATGAGGACCTTCATCAGGGGAGCTCCCCCATGTAGGGAAAGGAGAATTAGAAGTTTCTGACGAAACGCTGGTAATTTAACCAAATAACACGTTTCTAGCTCCCAACAGATGGAAGCAAGACTATACAGCAAACGAATTTTAATTAATACGAAGCATAAAAGGCATAAAAAGCAATTAAATTCAGAAATCAAGTACAAAATATAATACATCAATATAAAATACAAGAATATATAAATACATACCAGTTTTTCCTGGTATCATATATTTCTTTCTACAGTCAATTCATACTGGCTGTTAAGAAATAAGGAATAACTTGATTGAATGGAATCCACAGTCTACAGTTGAGATAAATGACACACACACACACACAGAAAAAAAAAAAAATCTTACTTTTTAAACACACATATATATATATATATATATATGTATTATATATATATATATATATATATATATATATATATATATATATATATATATATATATATATATATATATATATATATTATAGTACACTGATGGGAAAAAAAAATCCCAACACCAAGAAAAAATTATTGTACAGTAATGAAATTTCAGCAATACATTTGTCTAGGTAACATATTTAATTGATTAAAGTTTCAAGATCACAGGTAGAGCCATTTCAAATGTGAAATGTTGGTACATTAGTAACCGGTGTAACCGCCAGAATTTTGAATGCAAGCATGCAAACGTGCATGCATTGTGTCGTACAGGTGTCGGATATCAGTTTGTGGGATGGAGTTCCATGCCTGTTGCACTTGGGCGGACAATGCAGGGACGGTTAATGCTGGTTGTGGATGACGCTGGAGTTGTCGTCCAATGATGTCCCATACGTGCTCGATTGGAGAAAGATCTGGTGATCTAGCAGGCCAAGGCAACAGGTCGACACTCTGTAGAGCATGTTGGGTTACAACAGCGGTATGAGGGCGAGCGTTATCCTGTTGGAAAACACCCCCTTGAATGCTGTTCATGAATGGCAGCACAACAGGTTGTATCACTAGACTGACGTACAAATTTGCAGTCAGGGTGCGTGGGATAACCACGAGAGTTCTCCTGCTGTCATACGAAATTGCTCCCCAAACCATAACTCCAGGAGTAGGCCCTGTGTGTCTAGACCGCAGACAGGTCGCTAGCAGGCGTTCACCTGGCCTCCTTCTAACCAACACACGGCTATCACTGCGACCAAGGCAGAACCGGCTTTCATCAGAAAACACAACAGATCTCCACTCCGTCCTCCAATGAGCTCTAGCTTGACACCACTCACGTCGCAAACGGCAATGGTTTGGAGTCAGTGGAACGCACGCTATGGGGCGTCTGGCTCGGAGCTGTCCTTGAAGTAACCGATTTGTAACAGTTCGTTGTGTCACTGTGGTGCCAACTGCAGCTCGAATTTCAGCTGCAGACGCAGTACGATTAGCCACAGCCATACGCCGAACACGGCGGTCTTCGCTCTCAGTAGTGCCACGTGGCCGCCCGGAACCCGGTCTTCTTGAGGCAGTACCTTCCCTTGACCACTGTTGCCAACACTCATGCACAGTGGATACATTCCTGCCAAGTCTTTCTGCAATATCGCGGAAAAAACCCACCTTCTCGTAGCCCTACTACACGACCTCGTTCAAACTCAGTGAGCTGTTGATAATGGCTTCTTCGTCTTCTTAGATGCATCCTTGACTAACATTAACCCACTACGTCAAATCTCAACTGTGAATAACGATCACAAACCTTACAGCGCTTATTTAAAGCAAACCTCATTTGCATGTTCATAGTGTCGCTACTAGCGCCACACTTATGCGCGTAGCTCGAAATTTGAATCGACGTCATCTTTCAGATGTATAAACACGCCTACCAAATTTCGTTTATCTAGCACAGCTCCTTCCTGGTGTTGGGATTTTTTTTTCCATCAGTGTATAATACAATCTCTCATTTAACTGTGAAGGGCCATACAGAATGCACTTACTTTCAATAAATGTAATATCACTATGAAAAGTCTCTTTAACCGTATATTTTATTTTAGGTGTGGGCCGCGGTAGTCTGGTCGATAGAAGGCTTAACTCCTAATTAGGAGACTACTGGTTCGATAATCGAGCTAGTCAAAGAAAGACCATCGTGGACACTAATTGGGGTTTCTGCACGTAAAATTCATCGTAGTCGGAATGTCCTCCATGTTCTCATCCAAATTTTACCTATGAGAGTCACCGAAGCGTAGGAGCTATCCCCTCCGTGGAGCGTCAGAATTGTCATGGCATGTCTCCGAACTATCCTTATGGTTGAGTCTCAGATCGTCGCCAATCGTCCATAGTGTAGCACTAGTTCGACGTAAAACCCACTCACTCATTTATTTTAGGTGCTTTTAATTTCTCATCGTATGCGATAACATAGCTTAGACATCATTTATCATGATTATATGTACTGATGATTTATATTATTAGTAGAAAAGACTCGGTTCGGGAACGAACCGAATTCTGAATGCGGGAAAATTTTTAAAATCAAACTCGAAATGTACAAAACTCTGTCAGATGCTGCTTGAGTACCAATAGATCAAAGTTTGTTAATGAAATCATTTTTAGTACTTTCCAACAAGGTTGAAAAGTGCTTATGACTTCGGTTTGTCTGTCTGTCTGTCTGTCCGCGCTCTAACTCCCGTAAATATTTTGAATTTTTTGAAACTGATATATGTTATTCAAGTTCACTATCGGATGTTCCCTATTGAAAATGGAGTTTATACCTCTACTGGTTTGTGTACAGGGACACCCGAAAGTATTTCAAAGCATTGTGTTCTATGAGAGGCATTTCTATAAACATATTTTTATACCCTTACTGCATAAAAATCTTAATGAAATTGATGTATGTTATACAAGTTCACTACTGGATGTTTCCTGTTGAAAATGGAGTTTATACCTCTACTGGTTTTTGTACAGAGACCCCCGAAAATATTTGAAAGCATTGTGTTCTATGAGAGGCATTTCTATAAACCATATTTTCATACCCTTACAATACACAAATCTTAATGAAATTGGAATATGTTATTCAAATTCACTATCGGATGTTTCCTGTATAAAATGGAGTAAATACCACCACTGATTTGTGTACAGGGACACACAAAAGTATTCCAAAGCATTGCGTTTTATGAGAGATATTTCTATAAACTAAATTTTAATAACTTTACTTTGCACGAAGATTTATGAAATTGAAATATGTTATTTATAAGTACAAAAGAAAATGCTTTGCATAGAATATAGCATGATCAGCATTAGATTTACAGGGTGACACAAACATATTCAGTTATATAAAGAGCTATTAATAAATATTTGCTAAAATTGTACTTTCGTTTACATTAATCGTTTTTAACACTTTCTAACATTTTTAACACTTCCCAACAAGGTTGAAAAGTGTTAATGACTTCGGTTTGTTTGTCTGTCTGTCTGTCCGCGCTTTAACTCCCGTAAATATTTGTGGAATTTCTTGAAACTGATATATGTTATTCAAGTTCACTATCGGATGTTCCCTATTGAAAATGGAGTTTATACCTTTACTGATTTGTATACAGGGACACCTGAAAGTATTTCAAAGCATGTGTTCTATGAGAGGTATTTCTATAAATCATATTTTCATACCTTTACTGTACACATATCTTAATGAAATTGAAATATATTATTTAAGTTCACTATTGGATGTTTCCTGTATAAAATGGATTAAATACCATCACTGTTTTATATACAAGAACACTCAAAAGGATTCTAAAGCACTGCGTTCTATGAGAGATATTTCTATAAATCAAATTTTAATAACTTTACTTTCCACGAAGTTTTAGGAAATTGAAATATGTTATTTATATGTACAAAAGAATGCTTTGCATAGAATATAGCATGATTAGCATTAGATTTACAGGTTGACACAAAAATATTCTGTTATATTAAGAGCTATTAATAAAAATTTGCTAGAATTCTACTTTCGTTTACAGTAAGCGTTTTTAACACTTTCTAACATTTTTTTAAGTGTGAATATGATATCATTTTGTGTATCTGTCCGTCTGTCTGTCTGCCCGCGCTCTAACTCCCGTAAATATTTATGGAATTTTTTGAAACTGATATATGTTATTCGAGTTCACTATCTGATGTTCCCTATTGAAAATGGAGTTTATACCTCTACTGGTTTGTGTACAGGGTCACCCGAAAGTATTTCAAAGAATTGTGTTCTAGGAGAGGTATTTCTATAAACCATATTTTCATACCTTTACTGTACAATACGTTCATGAAATTGAAATATGTTATTCAAGTTCACTATTGGAAGTTTCCTATATAAAATAGATTACATACCACGACCAGTTTATATACAGGGACATTCAAAATACTCCAAAGCATTGCGTTCTTTGTGAAATATTTCTATAAATAAAATTTTAAAAACTTTACTTTCCACGAAGTTTTAGGAAATTGAATTATGTTATTTATATGCACAAAATAATGTTTTGCGTAGAATATAGCATGGTTATCATTAGATTTACAGAGTGACACAAAAATATTCAGTTATATTAAGAGCTATTAATAAAAAATTGCTAGAATTGTACTTTCGTTTACATTAAGCGGTTTTGACACTTTCTATCATTTTTTTAGTGTGAATATAATTTCCATTTGTGTATCTGTCTGACTGTTCTGTCCGTCTGACTGTCTCTCTGTCTGTTTTTTGTGCTCCAATTCCCGTAAATATTTATGGAATTTCTTTAAACCGATATATTTTATTTAAGTTTACTATCGGATGTTTCCTATTGAAAATTGAGTGAATACCTCTTCTAGTTTTTGTAGAGGGACACCCAAAAGTATTCGAAAGCATTGTGTTCTATGAGAGCAGTTTCTATAAACCATATTTTAATACCTTTAATGTAAAGAAACTTTAATGAAATTTTAATATGCTATTCAATTTCCTGTCGGATGTTTCCTATGTAAAATAGAGTACATTTCTGTCTGGTTTGTGTACAAGGGCACTGGAAAGTATTCCAAAGCATTGTGTTGTATGAGAGTTATTTTTGTAAACCAAATTTTAACAATTTTTATTTTCCACAAAGCTTAATGCAATTGAAATATATTATTCGTATGCACAAAAGAGTGCCTTCTTTGTAATATAGTATGGTTAGCATTAGATTTACAGGGCCACACAAAAATAATCAGTTACATTAAGAACTATTAATAAAAATTTCCTGGAATTGCACTTTTGTTTACATGAGCATTTTAACACTTTCTTATAATTTTAGTGGGAATATGATTTTAATTTGTGGATCTGTCTGTCCGATTGTCTACCTTTCTATCTGTTTGTCTCCTGCTCCTATCATCCGTGAATATTTTGAGAATTTTTAATAAATGATACACTCAAGTTCCCTATGGAATGTTCCCTATTTAAAATGTCATTAATAGGTCCTGTACAACTAGTTTGTTTACAGGGACAACAACAGCAACAATAAAACAAAAAGCCAATGTATTACGTTTTAGGACAGAATTTTTTAAAAGTTATATTTGAAAAACTTTCTACTATAAAAATCATAAAAACATTGACATGTATTATTAATATTCTAAAATATTGTTTTGTATAGAATATGATATGATTAACTTTCATATTTACAGGGCTACAGTAAAATACTGAGAAAGATTAAAAGCTGTAATTATAATCTTACGGCTGCATATTCTTTTGCGTTAAGCCTTTTTAACACTTTCCAAAATGCATAAGAGTAATTTTAAAATCAATTAGTCCATATGTATGTTTTTCAGTCCTTCTGTCTGTTGTGTGATAACGTAGTCAAAGAATATTAAAAGTTATTCGATACAACAATTGCGTACAGTTGGAAAGTGTTACTAATCAATGCGTATTGCATGATTTTTCTTTCTTGTTAAATTTATGAAATCAGTGAAGGTAGTGAATCAACTATTTATTGCTAAATCAGTTAATGTAACAGTTGCACTACAATATAAAAAAATCGATTCTTGTTTGAAATTTTAAAATACTCACACAAACACATTTCTCGTGGACTGTATCACTCGACTCATATCAATTTATTTGCACATTGTTTTCACAACTCGAATCGACGCCAACTGCCGTCGAAACACATCTCACACTACTCAACTCAGATGACGCTGCTGCAACAGCGCTTTGCATTGGGTACGGAACAATTCTTACTTGTGAAAATAAATAAACCTATAAAATATTCTTAAAAATTATTAAACTCACAAATACAATTATTCTACTGTTTACAAATGCGCAATATTATTTTTATTTTATTTTATATTGAATATTAATATTTTTGCTCTTAAGAACAATATTTACTGAATTCGATTCTTTGTTTTTCAATATCACGTGATTGAGCAGACGACTATTTTATTTATTTAACGTTCATTTATATTTCTATTAATTTTTGGAACACTCGTGCAACTTTATCTAAATTGTTTTTTACTCCATTTTCATATTTTCATTTTTTCATGTGCATGAGCAAATTTAATATTTTTTTTTTTTGGCAATAATTAGAAATTTAAGTGTTCATTATCAGTGTAAAGCTTTTACCAGGTTGTGTTTTCATATTTTAATTAATTTTAAAAAATCTAATAAAAATTTCGTTACAAATAAGGTACCAAATGAAAAGGGCTATTTTTCTGAATCCGTCGGATTAATTAACTTATCGATCGGACAATTAGATTTTTTTAAAATTAACTAAAGTATGAAAATTTGGTGGCAACTTGCGTCAACACACAGACAGAGTAAAAGAAAATCTCTTAGCCGTTTATATATATAGAGATTGTTCTACTTTATTCTGTATTCTTAATATTAAAAAAAAGTTTCTCGAAATTTATGCTAATTATGATGTCATAGCTAAAACAATGTATTGAAATAAAGAGAGTAAAGATTTATCCATGGTTTTCATGTGTGTTTCAAATGAATAAAATAACAAAAAATCTGGAGTGACTCCACTCGACTTTCCGAACATTGCGTAATTAACAGTTTTCTAGATAAAGTAAAAAAAGAGGAGTTGTTAAACAAACAAAAGAGAGAAAACCATAATAGAGTGTTTGAGTATTTTTCTCCATATATTACACGATGTTAACGCTACTGAACTTTGAGCCCATAGATAGATCATAATGATAAAGAATATTTCGTTGTGTCCCTGTAAAAATCTATAAATGCTAGATTCACCAAAATGCTTATAGTTAGTGCAAAAGTGATTTATAATATTCATATAAATTTTCAGCTCAATTGAATAAGGCGTTTAGATGCTATCGCACTTTTAAAAATTTGGTCCCATAGGCCATAATGATAAAGAATTTTTCTTTGAGTCCCTGTAAAAAAATTGTAAGTGCTAAATTCACCAAAATCTATACAGTTGGTGCAACTGTGACCTATAATATGTGTAAAAATTTTTTGCTCAGATTAATAAGGCGTTTAGACGCTATCACACTTTTAAAAATTTGGCCCCATAGGCCATAATGATAAAGAATTTTTCTTTGTGCACCTGTAAAAAAACTATAAGTGCTAGATTCACCAAAATCAATAGGGTTCGTACTATGGTGACTTACAATATACGTACCAACTTTCAGCTTATTCGAACAAATCGCTTAGATGCTAGCGTGTTCACTCACAGACATACACACATACATACACACATACATAATCATCGTAAAAATAGTGAAAACGGACTCAGGGGACCTCGAAACGTATAGAAACATCAAAATCTCAAATTCGGATTTTTGTCATGATTACAATACTTTCCTCACTGTGGTGTTCGGATAGTAAAAAGAATAATTTAACGGGAAAACTTACATCATAATTGCAACAATGTATTGAGATAGAGAAAATAAAATGTTACTCGTGGTTTGCATGGTTTTGAAAGACTCATTCATTCATTTAAATAATAAATGAAACATACAAAATTCATTGGTCAGTTTACAAAGATTTATTTCAATTATTTATTTCAATATCATTTTCAATATATTCATATCATAATATCATTATATTTCAATATAAATTATTTATTTCAATATCATATTATATATTTCCATATCATATTTCTTCTCGTTGCAAAAAAAGAAAATTTTATTAATCAGAATTTATTCATCCGTAATACAAAACTTAACTAACACAGAACAATTTTTATTTTTAAAATAAAGTATTTTCGTTTCTATGCGTAATTTTAATATATCAGGGTGAAATAATAATAACAAATTAAGTACATAGAATTCAACTACGTTATGAGAAATTAATAATGTAAATAAATAAATAAATATAGAAAAGTGCTTTAAAAAATTTGAATTAAAGAATTGCGATGTGTTATTTCTTATTTCTTGGAGACGTTTGGACTGCAAAACAATGCATCATAACATAAAAGATTAATCCATAACCAACGTTTAGTAATTTCAGCTGGCAAGGAGAAATAAATTTGGAAATGCATGAGTAACAAGTAATATAAAAGAAAAAAAATTTAAGTCAATTCCTACTTACAAACATTATCGAAAAAAGTTTTTTTTAAATAATTTTGAATTAGGAAATAAAAAGCGCGCGTGAAAAATGAGACAAAAATAATTACAAGATAAAAAAAAAAAAAAAAAACTTTTTATATACCATATTTTAAATTTTCTGATGAATCATAGAGCTCTTATCAACGTGCATAAAACTTTTAAAGTGATAATGACGTCAATTTTTGTGAGATGCATAATTTAACTTTTTATAATTTTTTAATGCTCATGTTTAATTAAATGTATTTATTTTTATCTCGAAAAAAAAAAATGAACTCGTATTTTTTTTTTTTTTTTTTTGGCAACAATTAAATTATAGCTAATATTTTAAGAGCTATTTTAACGCTATTAGGATGTTATTATTTTCATATTTTATTTAATTATAAGAAAACTAATAAAAAATTCGAAAATCGGACTTCGAAGCATTGTGTTGTCACCATGTTCTGAGCAATGCTGAAAGTTTCAAATTTCTAGCTAGTCGGGAAGTTAGTTAAAAATCGATTGGAAGACTTGTACAAGATATAAGGAGAGTGTGAACTAATAGTAGGAATTGAAAAATCAAGCGTTAGGTGGGCGAAGAACAAATAGTATTGAGATAAGTATAACATTGCTATATTTTAAAAATAGAATGTATCTTTAACTCAAAAACAGATAACTTTTACATTTACAGTTTATATGAAATTTATTTTTCCGTGGAATGATCCTATAATGTATAGCCATTGTACTTCACTTCAAAAAAATGTCTCGTAAATGGCATTAAAAATAATAATTTAATTTATACCGAATTTTCAAATAGAAAAAAAAAAAAAAAATCATAAACTTTTGGAATGTCTTATACCTTGAACAAAAGTACTGTTTTCATTATATATAAAGAAAGCATAAAGAAGTAATCAGTGCTATTAAAAAATATAAGTGTAAAGCACTTCATTTATACAAAGTCTCATATGGCTCCGTTATTTGTGTACTTTTATTTTTTTTCCTTTGTACCAAGGCCGACCCCAGTTTCCATAATTACCATACGGTGATAATTATTTGGCCTCCCTCCTGGTATACCAAATCCTGGTGGTTGCATTACACTCCCAGGTGGAGGATGCATTCCGCTTCATGGTGAAGGTTGCATAAAGCTTCCTGGTGGAAATTGCATTATGCTTCCTGCTTGAAATTGCATTACGCTTCCTGGTTGAAATTGCATTACGCTTCTTCGTGGAACCTGCATTACGTTTCCAGGCCGAGGATAGATTCCACTTCCTGGTGGGGGATGCATTCCACTTCCTGGTGGAAATTGCATTCCTTTTCCTGGTGAAGGTTGCATTACGCTTCCTGGTGGAAATTGCATTATGCTTCCTGGTTGAAATTGCATTACGCTTCCTGGTTGAAATTGCATTAAGCTTCCTGGTTGAAATTGCATTACGCTTCCTCGTGGAAACTGTATTACGCTTCCAGGCCGAGGATAGATTCCACTTCCTGGTGGGGGATGCATTCCACTTCCTGGTGCAGATTGCATTCCATTTCCTGGTGAAGGTTGCATTCCGCTTCCTGGCGAAGGTTGCATCACGTTTCCTGGTGGAAATTGCATTACGCTTCCAGGCCGAGGATACATTCCGCTTCCTGGTGGGGAATGCATTCCACTTCCTGGAGGAGGATGCATTCCAT
Source organism: Salticus scenicus (assembly GCA_963930645.1). NCBI lineage: Eukaryota > Metazoa > Arthropoda > Arachnida > Araneae > Salticidae > Salticus > Salticus scenicus. The sequence goes on from OZ005662.1 coordinate 210,166,682, forward strand.
ATCCACTGTGTGGGTACATATTATGACCACCTGGAGGATGCATTCCACATCCAGGATGCATCTTTGTCCTATTATTTTCAGCAGGTCTATCTGAAAATTCTGTATCTGGTCCAGTTCCACTGTTTGGTTTAGTTTTTCCATTCATCTCAGGATCATGATTTGGTTCAGGCTCTTTGTTTGAAACAGATTCATCATTTGCCACAGGTCCACTACCTGATTTTGGTTCACGATTCGAAGCAGGTTCAATACTTGATTCAGATCCATTGTTTTCCATAGTTTCTTTTGAATCTTCATTTGACATACTTGTAGGTTTGGTGCTTGTTTCAGATTCATCTTTAGATTCAGGTTCACTGTCTGGTACAGGTTGAGTATCAAATTGAGAACCATCCTTTGATACAGGCTCCTCTGTCTGGGACACGGGTTCATACGTTGAAAAAGACTCATTACTCGACGTAGATTCGTCGTTAGGCACAGTTTTATTGTTTGAGATGAATTCTTCATTTGATACAGGTTCACTTTCTTCAGAATCTGTTTCTTCTGAAGACATTCCATTAAAAGTAGTACCGAGATTTTTTTCAGTGGCTTCTTCAGTGACCACATCACCTAAAAAAACATTAAAATAAAAGATTATATATGAATTTTAAAAATTAACACATCGTTAAAATATATTTTCTAATTTTATTATGTGTTTCATTATCCTATTTTACTCGTGGAATATGCTAAATTTAATCAAAATTACTGAGCTGGGTTTTGACAAAATGTCCTATTTTTATGTACCTGACATTATGAATTAATTCGCTTTTTTTGACATTGCCTTCTATTGAAAAACACAAATATATGTGAATCTCTTCTATTTCATTAACTTTTCTTTTTCTTTTTTAAAGGTTTACATTATACAGTAACATGTGGCACCCCATTCTTTCTGTTTCTTCATTATATTAAATTAGCGTGCAGAAGTGAATTCTGCTCATTTCCCCATCACATTTTTGTATTAATAAACTTCTACTACACGTCATAATACTCTACTCTGATAACAGCAATAATCTCAGCTACCCTTCCATCTCTTTCGGAACTAACTCACATACAAGGTCAAACAACCATAATTATTGTAAGTGTTTAACTTTTGCGTTAATGTTTTTTTAAAATTAAAATATGAAACTAACTTTAAAACTAAAATATAAACGAACACCAATAAAATTCCGCAGAAGATTTGTATAAATTATATGTATTGAAACAACGGAAGTTTTGTCGCTTCAATACATATAATTTATACAATTTTTTAATGTGCTACATCCCATGAACCTAAAAAAAAGTATGCGCATGTAAAATTACCATATAATTAAACGTTGACCTAGCTGTTCGGAGTTTTCCGTGGTTTTCTCCAAAACTCGAGTGAATACGGTTTATAACCCCTTATAAAGACCCCCACGGAGGGCATCTCCTCTTAAGTCCAAGTCCCTGGTGCAGACAATTAGCCATAAATTGTTCACCACCATTAGCCTGTAATTAAAATAGCAAAAAAGAAAAAAACAATTTTGCTGGAAAGTTCCATCATTAAAAAAAAAAAAAAAAGACTATTTTTGTTTCCTAAGTAATAGATATAAAATTTTGTGCAAAACAGAATTTAATTTAGTACGGCAGGACTTTCTTTTAATCTATTCTTTCATATAAAGACATGCGGGATCTGTGTCCTTTCCTTAGCAAATGTCACTACATTCATTTCTTAAAATTTCTTTGGTACAGCTTTAGTATAGGATTCCCTTGGCGTCATTTAAGTTTTTTCTGTCCATTTTACGATGAATTAAAAGAGCTATTTCAATTGCGTAAGTAATGTTGATGTAACAATATATATACTTGACTCAAGATAGTCTACTGCAAATTTCCACAACGCTAAAATCGCTGCTTAAAAACAATAGTCCAGCCATACTAAAAAATTATATTAAAATCTTATTTTGACGTATTTATGCTTATAATCACAACATTTTTCATGTTAAAAGGCTAATTATTCATCTTTATACGTATTTATATGACGTGTAAAAGATGCTAAACTGCCATTAATTTCTGGCCAGGAGCTCTGGTCTCTTGCGTCAAATATTAAACTTTAGTTTGGTGAAGATATGGTAATATACTGTAAAAATTAACGGTAGATTTACAGCAGATGGGTGCAAGTACATTCTTCTGTTAAAAAAGAAATAATTTACAACAGAAACATGTGTAAAAGAGTCTCTCCCCAGACAGCACACCGCCTCCTCAGGATATCTTCAAGATGTCTTCTGGATGAAAAGGCATCCCAGAAACGTCCTTAAGATGTACTGTGGATAAGTTAAGCCTAACTGTGCTGTTAGGGTCTTTACAGATGTTTCCTCTGTAAATCACCCAATTTAACAGCAGAATGTGCTGGCAAAAACAGATACCAGCACTTTCTACTGTAAAAAAACTACCATTATTTTTTTCAGTGTAGAGTATTGCATTGATGGTTTTAAAGTGAAAAACATCAATCAAATCGTCCAGATCGCCAAAACTATATCTGCGGATTTCGCTGTGATATTTTTCATTACCGGTGAATTGAGATACTTCCACATCTTTAAGATAGACTGGAGTTACTTTTGAAACAATAAAGAGGTGCAGCAGACTGGTAAAACTTTCTTAAATCGCTAGGCACCGAATTTTACCAGGTTGGTTGATTAAAATTCTTTCTTGTCAAAATGCATCACGAAACTTAATTTCAGAACATCACCCTTTCTAACAATTTCCAAAAAATGTTCAAAAGTATTTTTGACTTCGGTTTGTCAGTCGTCCATCTATCTGCCTGTACGCGCTATAACTCCCGTAAATATTAATGGAATTTCTTGAAACTGATATATGTTATTCAAGTTCCCTATCGGATGTTCCCTATTGAAAATATAGAAAATACCATCTCTGGTTTATGCACAAGGATATCCAAATTATTTCCAAAGCATTGCGTTCTGTGAGAGGTATTTCTATAAAGCATATTTTAATACTTTGCCCAAATATTAATGAAACTCAAATATGTTATTCAAGTTTACTATCGGTTGTTCGCACTGAAAATGGAGTAAATACAACCACTGGTTTGTGTAAATGGATTAGTATTTCTAAATGTTGAGTTCTATGAAAGGTATTTGTATAAACCATATTTTAATAACTTTACTTTGCACAAATCTTAATGAAATTGAAATATTTTATTCATATCCACAAAAGAATGCTTTCTATAGTATATAATATCAATGACACTAAGATTTACAGAACCAATTAGAAATATTCAGATAAATTAAGGGCTATTATTGGAAATACAGTCGGTAACAAAAGTGTCCGAACACTTGCAAAAATTCCTATGTAAAAAAAGTACACTTCATAAGGTTTTGTTAAATAAATCCTTATCGAATCCTGTTCTTAGTCAGTGTAAGAACATGATTCGATAAGGATTTATTTAACAAAACCGTATAATGTGTACTTTTTTTACATAGGAATTTTTGCTAGTGTTCGGACACTTTTGTTACCGACTGTAGCTGAAATTGCACTTTCATCTTATTAAACATTTTAATATTTTCTAACAATGTTTAAGAGTGAATATAATTTGAATTAGTGTATCTGTATGCATTTCTGTCTTTCTATCCGTCTGTCTGCCTCCAGCATCTGTAAATATTTACAGAATTTCTTCAAATGATATATGTTATTAAAATTCACTATAAAATGTTTCCTATTTCAAATGACATTGATAGCACGACTGGTTTATGTACAGGGATATCCGAAAGAATACCAATGCACTGTACTCTATGAGAGGTATTTTTATTAATCACATTTAAATAACTTTTTATTGCAAAAATCGCTATAAAAATGCCATTTCTTTTAATTATGCTAAAAAAAATATTTTGTATATAATATGATATGCATTCAGATTTACAGGGCTACACTTAGTTATTCACATGCATTACAACTTGAAAATTGCTTGATTTGCATTTTTGTTTGTGATACGTATTTTTAACGCCGCTTTCCAAGAATAATTAAGAGTGATTATAAAATAAAATAGTCTATCTGCCCGCATTTCTATCCATCTGTCTCTGCTTTGCCTGATAACAAAAGTATATTGAAGGTTAAACGATACAACGAGTACTTACAGTTGGAAAATATTACTAATCAATCCGAACCGCATGATTTTAGCTTCTTATTTTACTTTCATTAGACGACTAGCGTAGGTAATGGAAGTATTGTATTCGCTAAAAAGAAGAAAAAAAAAAAAAGAGCGATATTGAGTTTTTGCCTGATTTACATGTTTTAATATCTACTAAGTCCCAAAAAAGGGCTTTCGGCAATCGGTCAGTGCGTACGTGTGTATGTATATGTGTGGAGAATACTTTGACTGTCATATATACTAAACTAATAATAATTATAATATAAAAAACTTTTTATAAACCATGTTTTTTAATTTTCTGTTGAATCATAGCTATAGAACTAACTACATTAGCACTTTATCAATGCGTATGAAATCTTTAAACCGATAGTGATGTCAATTTTTGTGAGATACATAATTTTACTTTTTACAATTTTTTAACGCTCACGTTTAATTAAATTATTTATTTAATCACGTTTATATACTTTTATGTCGAAAGAAAATTAAATCGTAAAGTTTTTTTGGCAAAAATTAAATTATAGCTAATATTTTAATGGCTATTTATAAGGTGTTAGGAGGTTTATTATTTTCATATTTTAATTAATTATAAGAAAACTATTCGAAAATTCGAAAATCGGGCTTCGAAGTATTGTGTTGTCATCGGGTTGTGAGCTATTGTGAAAGTTTCAAATGTCTAACTAGTAGGGAAGTTAGGTAAAATTCGATTGCAAGATTTGTACCGGACAAACAAACACACAAACAAATATACAAACAAACAAACAAGAATAGAAGTTAATAATTACATGGTAAAAAGAGGGCGACGAAACCTCAAAATTAAGACTGGTCCGGTGTACAGATGATTTTGCTAACTTTTGGTGAAAATCGGAAAACCGGAAGTGGGATCGTATGTCCGTATTTCATAAACGGCTATAACGATTTTTTTTTTCAAAGTTGCTATATGAATTCCCTTATAGGTGTCCTTTCGTATGTATTAACTGGTCAGTTCAGGAAAACTGATAGGCGTCCTGTATAAGTAGGTCGATTATATCTCACAAGTTCATTTCTTTAAAAACGGTTCTATGAATTTTCTTTAAACTCGCTTTATTAATTCTCTTATAGATAACCTTTCGTGTGTAATTGTTGATGTCTAGTAAACGGATGAGTTTACCAAGTTTTGGTGATAATCGGACAAGGAATCGAAAGTTTGTATCTCAAATACGTCTCAAACAATTTGATGCATAACCCTATTTTCAGATATCATTTCTCATACATTACATAATTGCTACAGGAAAATTAACATGCGTTTTTTAGAAAGATAGGTGCGTTTCAGGGCACGGAAATTGATAGTTCAAAAAACGGTTCTACCGTTTTTTTATTTATTTTTTCCTTTAACTTTATTTTATATGTCTTCACGACGTTTGTATTAGTTTGATCTTACATGAAATTGTTAGGTGTTTCATTTGTTCAGTTATTTCTATGCCTTCTGACCACACTATCGTCAAAAAGAGTATATTATATTGTGTGTGGGAGGGGGTATTGAAAGTCAGGTGATTCTTAAACACCAGATTTTATTTTTACTGAATTATTTGGTAAATAAAATAACAATGCAAACGTACCAGTACTTTCATCGTTTGATACTGGTGTTTGCTCTGCTATTTCTTCTCTTCCAGAATCTGTAGGAACTGAGGATGAACTAATGAACATTGGACGCGCTAATGAACATTGCAGAAAAGCTACGCTAAAGATGACCTAAGTGTTAAAAAAGAAGAAAAATTACGTGTTAGACATAGATTATAAAACATCTTCTAACAGTACTTACTCGTAGCATATTTCGCGTTGTGTATCAGAATATATAATGTTCACTGTAAAAAATTTGAACGCGTTTTCCGGTCAGAGACGGTTAAAAGTTATACAGTCACAGTCCGTAAAAATAAAGTTATACCTGTAAAGCTGTCATGATATTTTTTCCCTCGAATTAAGGAAATTATCTTTAATAAACGGTCAGCACACTGAATTTTACAGGACGCTGCTGCAAATATGGGCACTAGACATTTACTCAAAAAAAAAAAGAGCTAGCTACCTGTATAATTTAACGTTCAACTCTCCGAATTTTACGGAAACTTTTTTGAGTGTCGTAGAAACGTGTGAAAATTATTAAAATATTTGCAAATTTTCATATTTTTACTATTATTTTATGCATGCTGTACATAATTCAGCAAGTGTAAAGCTAGCTTTATAATATATATATATATATATATAATAATAATAAAATTGACTTTTTTTGAATATTTAGTGTTTTACTACTTCTCTAATATGGAAATCGTCTGCATTATCATGGAAAATATTTTTTTAAATAATAATTTTAATAAATTATTTTTACTGAGTGAATTTATATAGGAAATTATAGAAGAAAGTCATGTGGTGGCCCCAACATACTAGTTTTTAATTGTATTAAGACAGTAGGCCATTTTGATGTATTCACAACAAAATGTTTGCAGGCATGAAATTTTGACCTAAAGCGTAATTTTAGAACTTTTTTTAATCATTTCACCCTTTTTTAATTTCATATTTATGTAAACCTCTACTTATGGAGAATATATACATTAGAAGCAACCTACATATTTATCAAAACTGAAGTTTCTAGCCACTAATACTGAAGAAATCATACAAAAATAGGGTTTTCAAAACGTTTTTCCCCACCCCCTTTCATTGCGCACGCGCTAGAAACTTGAAACACCCACAGTACTTCAACTATGGTCATACGCAGTAACTGTGTCAAGTTTGGTTGAAATTGGCTTAGTAGTTTCTGAGTAGATGTAAAACACACATACCCACACACATAACGGTCTAACAGATGTTTATATATATGTTTATATATGAAAACAATGTTTAGATCATGAAGATTACCACGTGATCATTTAAATGTAATTTCAGTTTTTGTTTATAAATCAAATGTGTTTCGATATTTTATAATTTTCGTTCTGAAATTAAAAAAATTCTACCCGATCAATAAATATGAATGACAATAAAAAAAACTGCTGGTTGAAAAAATAGAGGCCCGACAACACAACAGCAACAACACATCCCAGTGTTCCGTTAAGTGCTCTATTTAGAGTCCTCATAATAAGAATAATCTAGTGTGTCACTCACACGACTTTCTCTTACCCTGAAATTTAATGCTATAAGTACAGGTTGGAGATTAAGAGGTAAGATAAAGAGTACTGTTATGTAAACCTATGTTAAACAATTCAAATTAGGCTTCGGAAGAGTTTTATATGATAATTAGTTCTGGCCCCCCTCAACCCCCCGTTTCATTAATGCACCTACATTTATATAGAATTTAATTCGGTTATTAAAAAATAATTCAGTTTTTAAAAAATAATTTATTAAAGATATTATTTAAAAAAGTTATCTTGTATGATAATACAGACGATTTCCATATTAGAGAAAAAGTATAACACTAAATATCCAAAAAAAAGTTGAATTTATTCTCAATATTAAAGTAAAAAAAAAAAAAAAAAAAAAAAATTGTTAAAAATGAAAGAAATCAATAACTTTATTTTAAATTATCGTAGATCGATGGTTCAACCACTCGTTTTAAAGGTATTGGCGAGCTCTTTTGAAAGATACCCATCATGAAAATTTACTCCACTCGAGGGAGGACAACTACCCCAGGGGGGGAGGCGAGGCTCCTACATACACAAAAAATTTTTTCCCAGTTGACTATCTCTATTACAAAAAATATGTATTCGTTTCATTTGGTTTAGTGCAGTCTATAGATGTTAAATTCTACTTACCTGCAATTTCCCCCATAGACGTAATGTATTTGAATACTTTTGAATGTCCCTGCACACGAACCATTTGCTTCATCTTAACGAAAAGCTTACTGTAGCCTCCCTATATGATACACATTTAGAATACCGAGTTTGGAATTTCTGCTACTATTTGTTCTTGAGATATGCTGATAACAGACACACAGACAGACAGACACAGAGACCATTCGCTAAAAACGTGATTTTCGTATTCAGGGGACCTCAGAACATGTAAGTATAACAAAAAATCACGTTCGAAAATTTGACCCTAAAACAATACTTTCTCGACCCTATGGGTAAGAGGAAGTAAATAACGATTCACTTCATTTTACCAAAATACTTTTTTTTTAAGACAATCGAAAATCCTGTTTCCAAATACGTAAGCGAAGTGTGACGTCACTGACCGTCCGTGGATGCAAGAAAAAGATTCCCTATGTTAATCGTCCATTGTATTTTTTGTAAAAAAGTATTAAAAATCGAGGAAAATTATTTCCCGATTTTAATACCCGTATTTGGGTATAGATATGCTAGCGTATCCATGTGTTAGATTGAGTTATTTTGCTGCCAAATTGACAAAATTTTAAATTTCAAAACTGTGTCATCTTTGGCGTTTTTTGTATTTGGCGATTAAAAACATACTACGAAAATATACATGCCAGATGTTTATTTTCGTAATATGTATTGTACGAAATATTGTTTCATATAATTCATCGCTCTCTTAATATAAGTTGTTAAAATAACCATGATTTTTTAAAGGAATGAAAAATGTTCGCCAAATAATTTGGCGATATATTTTTTCCGCCAAGGATGACAGATATATTAAATCTATTACGCTGCAACATATGAGTATCTTATATCAGACACTTTATTTAGACATTTGAAAACAAATTTGACTTCAAATTGTGATAGAATATTTATCATTTTCCTTTTAATTAGTATATTAGTTGGATATTTATTGTGTAAATATCATTTTTTGAAATGAAATGTTTATGTTTTCAATCGAATATGGAAGTTTGCTATTTTATTTTTCTAAAGTTTTGAAATTTAAAATTTAAATTTTATCAATTTTACAGAGAAAACAACTTAATGTAACGCATGCACATGATAACTAGTACATATCTATACCGAAATATCGGAATTAAAATCGGGAAATAATTTTCCTCAATTTTTAATAATTTTTTACAAAAAATCCAATGGGCGATTAACATAGGAAATCTTTTTCTTGCATCCACTGACGCCCAGTGACGTCATCACTTTGCTTGTGTATTTTCTAACTAACTATCCAATAATTACAGACACTCCATGCTAACCCAAATTCACCTCTACTCTATACTCCCAACCAGCTATCTCACCCACATCATCGCCAAAATATCCAGGATCCAGCTAGGGACTTTCTCATTCTCAATCGAACATTTTATCTTGACTCGACATTATCACCTTAGACTACCCTACTTTCAATACTCATTTCAACTGGTGACCTTTACTTGCCCAACCAAACATTCTATCCCAACTATAACTTTACACTAAGTTCAAAACTAAAATGAACTGGCGACATTTACGTACTGAACTCAACGCCAATCATACCTTACAATGTAAACAAATAATGAAGCTTGATAAAAATATTTAAAGACTTTAATATGTTTTTACAAATATTTTAAGAGTTTTAGGCTTTAATATGTTTTAGAAATACTTTAAGCGTTTTTTTTTTTTTTTTTTTTTTCTTTTAAGAAACAGTCAAAGAGTCGTTCATTCAGAATTAAGGAGTTGTCCATTTGGAATTTGTATTTCCTGAATGGCAACAGTTTTGGTTTGTTTTTATTTGGTATTGCGTTGCTTATAATCATGAAGTTACATAATTCTATTTATAGGTTCATGTTTATAATAGCCAGTGATCCGTTATATTTAATTTAATACCTTTAAACATTACAATTGAATAGTTTTTCAAGGTTTTAGAGGAAACAAATAAGAATACGTGCGATACAAAACATATTATATGTATGTTTCCGTAAGTTGAACCAGCTCAGTGAGTTGAACAAACGGAAAAAAAAAAATGCCTGCCAAAAGTTTCTGTTTTGAAGCGGTACTAACCGGAATCGTGAATGACAGATGAGGGTCATTATGTATATTAATATATATATACATGTATATATAATCACATTTTATGATTCTTGAGCCAAACATACAAAATCAACATGCAGATTTTAGATGCAATATTAAGACTCCAATTACAGAGTCACACAAATATATTCGCATTCGTCACGGAAAATTGCTAGATGTGTAATTTCAGTTATGTTATGCGTTTCCTATACATCACAATGATTTTCAAAAACATTTATGGCTTAATATTTATGAAATGACGGATAAATACAGTTAAAAATATTTTATGAAGTTTAAAAAAATATTTATGGAACTGAAAGTAGTCAGATAGACAAACCTACATAATGTACACTGTTAAACTTTGGTGGAAAGTGAAAAAAATATCCATTAAAAGCAAGGATAAATGATGTAAACAAGTGATATTACTTTTCTTGAATTATTGCACCTATTAAAAAAATCTGGAGTGACTCCACTCGACTTTCCGAACATTGAGTAATTAACAATTTTGTAGATAAAAAAGAAAGAAAGAGGAGTTGTTAAACAAACAAGAGAGAGAAAACCATAATAGAGTGTTTGAGTATTTTTCTCCATATATTACACGATGTTTTATTTAACGCTACTGAACTTAGAGCCCATAGATCATAATGATATAGAATTTTTCGTTGTGTCCCTGTAAAAACCTATATATATTAGATTCACCAAAATGCTTATAGTTAGTGCAACAGGGATTTATAATATTCATATAAATTTTCAGCTCAATTCAATAAGACATTTAGATGCTATCGCACTTTTAAAAATTTGGTCCCATAGGCCATAATGATAAAGAATTTTTCTTTGTGCCCCTGTAAAAAACCTGTAAGTGCTAAATTCACCAAAATATATACAGTTCGTGCAACTGTGACCTATAACGTGTGTACAATTTTTTTGCTCAGATTAATAAGGCGTTTAGACGCTATCACACTTTTAAAAATTTGGCCCCATAGGCCATAATGATAAAGAATTTTTCTTTGTGTCCCTGTAAAAAAAACTATAAGTGCTAGATTCTCCAAAATCTATACAGATTGAGTATCTGTGACCTATAATATTTGTATAAATTTTTTGCTCAGTTGAATAAGGCGTTTAGATGCTATCGCACTTTTAAGATTTTAGTCCCATACACCATAATGATAAAGAATTTTTCTTTGTGTCCCTGTAAAAAAAAAAAAAAAAACTATAAGTGCTAGATTCATCAAAATCAATAGGGTTCGTGCTACGGTGACTTGCAACCTGCGTACCAACTTACAGCTAATTCGAGCAAAGCGTTTAGACGCTAGCGTGTTCACCACACACATACACACACATACATATATCATCGTAAAAATAGTGAATACGGTCTCAGGGGACCTCGAAACGTATAGAAACATCAAAATCTCAAATTCGGATTTTTGACATGATTACAATACTTTCCCCACTATAGTGTTCGGAAAGTAAAAATAACAGCAACAGAAATTACAACAATAACAACAGTGATAAGAATAATTAAAAATTCACAATTATTCTGATAGTTTTCCAACCTCTGTATCTGTTTAAATCAACAATCAATGTTAATCTATATTAATAAAATCAGACTTTTGTCTGTAAATTTGTCGGAATCGAAAAATTTTGCGATATCTTCACGTTTCACACCCCATGAAAGCCGAAAATGACTTCAGAAAATTTTGCCTGTGTGTGTGTGTCATCGTGTCCGTATGTCGCTTTTTTTGTCCGGGCATCACTTGAGAACGGCAGGACGGAATTCAACGGCGCTTGGCAGAGATTTAGGTCTTCACCCAACTTAAAATTATATCTATCAACTTTTCAGAAATTCCCCCCCGTTCCCCCCTGGGGGGTAAAAGACTAAAACACGTTTGTCCGGGCATCACTCGAGAACGGCTGGACGGAATTCAACGGCGCTTGGCAGAAACTTAGGTCTTCACCCAACTTAAAATTATATCTATAGAAATTTTCAAAATTCTGATTAGTGTTTAAATTGTGGGTAAAAAACGCCTGCGCATGCGCCATAAATATTTTTTCACTAAAACGCTTTGAATGGAAAAATAAAATGCAAAAATAAATTTTTAAGATAAAGACTTTATTTATTCGCGTGATTCGCACTACAAATTATGAAAAGATTGAAATGAAGTTTTGCCATCTGAGTTTCATACTTTAGTTAATTTTAAAACATCTAATTGTCGTATCGAAAAACTGTTTACACCCCAGGATTCAGAAAAATCACCTCTTTCATTTGGTACTGAATTTGTAACGATAGGACTAATACTTCTAATTTATTTTCCCCTTTTTCGTTTTTCCGTTGCCACTTAAATTTCATACTTTAGTTATGTTTTAAAAATCTAATTGTCGCATCGAAAAACTGTTTGCACCCCTGGATTCAGAAAAATCACCCCTTTCATTTGGTATCAAATTTATAAATATAGGTCTGCTATTTCTAATTTATTTTACCCTTTTTCCGTTTTCAACGCGGATTCGGTAAAAGGTTTTATATTTATAAATATGCATATATATATTTTTTTATTTTCGAGAAACAAAATGAAATATTTTTAATTTCACGTGAATAATAATAAAAATTAGAGAGAAAAATACCTACAAAAGTTGGTGATTTTTTTTTTTTTTTTTTTTTTGTGAAGAATTTGCACGCAGATAAACATTTTCATAGAGATATTTGGCATTAGTTTAATATTTTTATTTAATTAAGCAGTACTTTTCTTTCCTGCAGTAAAACAAAATTTTTTGTTGTTATTATGTACCTTATGAGGGTTTTTTTTATGTTCTCCCATTAATTGTAAATGATTATAATTTGGATTTTACTAAGGTTTTTTATTTTTATTTTGTAAATATCAGAAAAGATTTTTTTATTTTATTTTATTTTATTATTTTATTTTATTTATTTATTTATTTTGTGTATGGAACAGCTTTAGTATTGGATCCCTTTGGCAAAATTTGAAATTCGGAACCGACGTAGCTCGGACGTTTCTCGCCAAGATCTTTAATTGCACAGTTCAGATAGCCAATTCAGTTCATCGCAAAAATGGCTTAAAATACTTAAATTCTCCAAAGGGGTCCCATACTAAAGCTGTGCTTTTTGTATTTGGTTATTTGTAATATTTTCTATTAAAGACTTCTGTGGTCACGAAATTTGGTGCGTAAATTGTTTGTTTGCATCCGGCACTTATTGTAACTGGATTTCACGAAATTCGAAATCCCCCCCCCCCTTCTCGGAGTCGGAAGGCAATAAACGGTATAACTTCAGTATAACCCAACAGCTGAATTTGGCGATTTTTTTTTTGGCGCCGTTTTGAAAGATAATACTGTCGTTCTGGACTGTTTGCGATATAATATGGCAGCCTAATATGTTGTTTATTTTGGATTTCTGATTTTATGTTTTATGTTTTATGATTTAGATTATGGTTTTATGTTTTATGTTTTATGATTTAGATTATGATTTTATCATTTATCATATATGATTTATGATTTTTAGATTTATGATTTAGCCATAATCGCCAACAAAAAAATCGCCAAATATCGTTGTGGGGTTATACTGAAGTCGTTCCCAATAAACATGTGTAAAAACATGTTTTTCCGTTTGAATTCGCTTTGAATTATCTTAGAATGGCGAATTTTGGTGTGCGGATATTGATTAAGTGTACGCATTATGTACATTAGTGGGATTTTGCAAAACTTCGAACTCACCCGCTGAGGAAGGGGAAGTAAGAAGTGGGTAAGTTGTGCCTAAGACAGTGGGGACCCAGACTGGATATTGATTAAGTGTACGCATTTTGTACATTAGTGTGATTTTGCAAAACTTCGAACTCACCCGCTGAGGAAGGGGAAGTAAGGAGTGGGTAAGTTGTGCCGACGACAGTGGAGACCCAGACTCCTCACTTTGCGAACGAGAAAACCTCTACCAATCACAGCGAGAACTTAGGTTATTAATAAAGATATGGGATTTTGACAACTCATTTAAGTTTAATGTCCAGCGAAGCGGGCAAAGCCTGCTAGTCATATCATATTATCTACAAAATATACATTTGTGTGTCTAAATATTATATACACCGTCTACAAATAAGTATTTGCACACCTTCGAATTTAGACGTTTTGTCAAATATTAAAAAAAAATTCTTTAGGAATTATCATGAAAATTTAATAACCATATGATATACCTCATACATTTCAGCAAATGTTTTGTCCTGAAGAGGAAGAGGGGACCAGTAAAAAAATAAACAAGAATCAAAATGCTTTGGATCACCCTGTAAAAAGTAATGCTTTAAATGCGTTTTGGCTCTAGCATGTAATTATGTGGATTCTTCTAATTATCTGCATAAATTGTTATGCGGCTGCCAGATATATTCATGGGGATATAACCTTTTCTTGAAACTTTTGAAAAAAAAAAAAAAAAATTAAAAAAAAAGAAAAAAAAAAAAAAAAGCTACCTATTTTAATTATAACACGTAGGATATTAGACTCAGTGCAAAGATTTTTAAGAAAATTGGCGTTCTACATAAGACACAGAATGCAACAATGTTCAATATCTTATGAAATATGAGCATTTTTACTATATAATTTTTAGCTACGCATGCGCAAGCTTTCAAAAAATTTCATTTGTATAATTTAATAGTCAAAAGCATTGAGTTGCTTATATGAAAATTCCAAACAAATATCGCGCAAATTCAAAAAATTATAAGATACAGAATAAATAGAATTTCAGTTCCTCTCAAAAAAAAAAAAAAATCTGGAGTGACTCCACTCGACTTTCCGAACATTGAGTAATTAACAGTTTTGTAGATAAAGTAAAGAAAGAGGAGTTGTTAAACAATCAAAAGAGAGAAAACCATAATAGAGTGTTTGAGTTGTTTTCTCCCTATATTACACGATGTTTTATTTAACGCTACTGAACTTTGAGCCCATAGATCATAATGATAAAGAATTTTTCGTTGTGTCCCTGTAAAAACCTATAAATGCTAAATTCACCAAAATGCTTATAGTTAGTGCAACAGTGATTTATAATGCTCATATAAATTTTCAGCTCAATTCAATAAGGCGTTTAGATGCTATCGTACTTTTAAAAATTTAGTCCCATAGGAATCTTTGTGTCTTTTCTTTGTGTCCCTGTAAAAAAACTGTAAGTGCTAGATTCACCAAAGTCTATACAGTTAGTTCAACTGTGATCTATAACATGTGTACAAAATTTTTGCTCAGATTAATAAGGCGTTTAGACGCTATCACACTTTTAAAAATTTGGCCCCATAGGCATAATGATAAAAAAATTTTCTTTGTGTCCCTGTAAAAAAACTATAAGTGCTAGATTCTCCAAAATCTATACAGATTGAGTATTTGTGACCTATAATATGTGTATAAATTTTTTGCTCAATTGAATAAGGCGTTTAGATGCTATCGCACTTTTAAGATTTTGCTCCCATAGGCCATAATGATAAAGAATTTTTCTTTGTGTCCCTGTAAAAAAACTATAAGTGCTAGATTCACCAAAATCTATAGGGTTCGTACTATGGTGACTTACAATATGCGTACCAACTTTCAGGTTAATCGAACAAAGCGTTTAGACGCTAGCGTGTTCACCCACAGACATACACACATACACACATACACACACACATACATACATCATCGTAAAAATAGTGAAAACGGACTCAGGGGACCTTGAAACGTATAGAAACATCAAAATCTCGAATTCGGATTTTTGACATGATTACAATACTTTCCTCACTACAGTGTTCGGAAAGTAAAAAGGAAGATGATACGCGGACTTATCAATATTTATTTACAATCAGCCAACATTCTATTACCACTGGGCATTGATTGAGTCAAAATAAAAATGTGAGTAAAACCCCTTATTAGTTTAGCTTTTATTTTGAGAGGAGTTGAAGTTCTGTTCATTCTATCTCTCATAACTTTTTGAATTTACACGATATTTTTGGAGCTTTCATATAAGTAGCTCGTAGCCCAAAGGGTGTGGTGGTTAGCGTCCCTGATTTCTACAGGGTTTGGCCTGGTGTAGGTTGGGCCTGGTACGCTGGTTTAGGCATGGATGTGTTGTCCCTGTAAAGGGCGTATCAGATTCAGCAACTTTAGAAACAACCAATTTTTGAGCCGACTTTAGCGCCGATTTTTCCTCGACGAAAACACCGTAGAGGTTACAATAGTCGGGTGAAAAGTTGGATGAAAGAAGACTAACTTCTGACGCTTATCTCTTTTCTTTGCGCGAATAAAATACGCAATGATTAGTGTTAAAATTCCCTTTCATTTGTGTGAAATATCGCATTATTATTCCTATTTTGATCTTTTTTACAACTATTGTCATAACGCCATACGAAAATAAAAACGATAAATTGAAAATTCTTATCATTTAACGGTAAAATAAACGTGCTTAACGATAATATTTCTTCTTCAAATCTCCACTTGAAGCGATTCCCGTGTTCCGCCATCTTGGAAATATGACGTATCAAAATAGCGCATCCTGATTGGACGAATCCGAGGAGAAATTGAGTATAGGGACAATTTTATCAAGGCAGCTCTGAAAAAGTTGGGCAACTTCGGTCTGTGCTATCACACTGGGAGTAGAGACATTTTTTTCCGAAAAATCGGCGCTAATCAGTGGTTGGCTCTAAAATCGCCTGTAAAGTCGTCGAGTCTGATACGCCCTTTAGGGGTAGCGATGACCGCCCATTGGATGCTCCTTCATAAATGGTCATCATTTCGGCGACCTCTCGGACAATGCTTGTGGCATATGCGCCGCGCCATTACAAAATAATCTATTAAAAAAAAAACTTTTAAAACCCAAATTCTTAATGTATCATATCACATAAATGTTTTCGAAGTTATGATTTTGCATTTTTTTTTCTTTTTGTATTAAGGTGAAATGATAAATTTCAGAAGAAAAAAAAATTGTGCTCTTTTATAAACCACGAAAGTCTAGGCGGTAAGGCAGTCGAAGATTCGATACATGCCTGACCGAGTTTCAAAAAATTTTTCTGAGGCATTTGATCCATTGACCTATGCATTGCTATGATTGGCCATTAGTTATTGCTCTGGCTGTGCCATCTATCGGTCATTACAAACGTAAATATGCATTTTTTTTTTTTTTTTTTTTTTTTTTTAAATAACTGCATAATTGTTTCAGAATTATAAAAATATGCATACAGTGTTGCTCTCTGCAAACAATTTTTTAATTTTGAGTTTTAAAAAATATTTTAAATATGTTTGTATACTACTTTGTGAATTTATCGATGAGTTAATTTTTATAAAACATTTTTATGTTTGAATACTAAATTTTTGCCTTAAATTTCAGCATTCGAACATAAAAAGAAGCCTTCTTAAAAAAACTCTTCGAAAATTCTTAGGATACTCTGTTGTCAACGAAAACTTTATTTTATCATTTGACAACTTTTCTACTAATTATCTGCAAAAATTAGCACTCCGGACCTTCGAAAGCTCGACCACCGCGTTACTAACGCGGCGCTCTAACTACCTCAGCCACGGAGAGACATATGAGAAAGCTTATATTTACCTTAAAATAGAGGCGCATTTTTTATTAGCTTGAGATGCAGAAACATACCGTAGTGAATGACAGTAAGTATAATAGGAATTTGGGGAATATCTATATATATAAGTAGCTCAATACTCTTGGCTATCAAATTATGGAAATGAAAATTTTTAAAGCTTGCACATGCGTAGTTAAAAATCATTTAATTAAAATGCTCATATTTCGAAAAATATTTATCATTTCTGCATTCTGATTGCAGTATGCTATTTCTAATATACTAGGCCATATTTCCTAAAAATGGTTTTGCACTGGGTCTAATACCCAATACGTTGTAATTAAAAAAAATGTTTTTTTTTTTTTTTTTTTTTTTTTAAGATAGCATTCTATCTCCTAAGTATATGTGGTAATCTCATAAAAATTTGTACAGAAAATTAGAAGAATCCTTATAATCCCATGCTACAACCAAAATGTATGTCAAGCATTATTTTTTACAGGGTGATTTAAAACATTTTCAGTTCTGTCTAATTTTTTACTGGCCCTCTTTTTTCCTCTTCACGTCAAAACTATTGTTCCGATATTTGAGGTATAACATATTCTTTATACTCCCAAAGTTTCAAGATAATTCCTACAGAATTTGTTCAGATATTTGACAAAATATCTAAATTCGAAAGTGTCCAAATACTTATTGTTAGGTAGTGTATTAAATTCATTTTGACAGTTTATAGGCATAAAAAGTAAAATTACAAAACAAGAAAGGCAAATCACGTGGTTCGTATAGATTATAAACATTTTCCAACTGCTTTTATCCTTAAATTGTTTAGAAACAGCCTAGGACCCCTTAGAAAGACTTCCAGGGAGGCCGCCACCACCCAGTCCTAGGACTTTCATGTAGTCAATTGACCTTAGTCCTAACACCGACATACCATACATAGTTCAGCTTTTCAATGTGTTTTAACTCAGTAATGATGCCTTAAAATACATTCTTTTATTTTTGATGGAGAAAGAAAACATCCAAAAATCTTTATGGCTTTAGTTTAATATAGGCAGAGCTACCAAGTTTTTAAAGTTTTAAATCAGAATTGACACCAGTATTTTTAAATAGAATAAGTTATATATATATTCGACGATTAATATTACCGAAAACAGCTATAAATTTTTCCGGTTTGGAGTCTCCCGCCAAAAACAGTAGACTTGGCACCTATGTTTACTCTTTAACTACATTCCTTGCGACCATGGAAGCCTCTGCGCAAGTGCGGATTCAACGAGTCCACTAGTAAAATAGGGGAGACAAGCTTTTCGTTGAAAGAAAATAAGCGATAAGGGAATACCGAATGACTGGATGTTTACTAAATTCAAACCTGTTGGTAAACTTGGAAACCCTCCAAGATTTTCGACTCGTCCTCACTGCTAGGCGTAGGAAACGTAGTTATACTATATATATATATATGTATATATATATATATATATATATATATATACATAATAGATTGCTTTTGTGCGGATCACAATTATCGCACGGGTACCCGAGGTACATGCCCATGCCCGATAATTTACATAGTATAACTTTTTTTTAATGATATTTATATATAATAGTAATATGAAATACTCTATTAATCAGAATTCCTTTTTTACTGGTACGTTTCGGATACTTATGCTAATATGTTTCGGTTTTTTATACAAAGTATAAGGAAGTATTGTAAAATGTATTTGCAAAATGAATTTTGTCTCTCTCGCGTAGCTCAAAAAGGAATAGTCGTAGAATATTGCAAATTTGTATTTGTAATTGTCATGACACCTAGTCGTACACCTTTAATTTTGGTGTTGACACAAGCTTCCTTTTAGAGTTATCTACAATTTTATACGATTTTTCGTGACGTCTGTATGTATGTATGTATGTGTGTGTACGTGTGTCTAAATAAGTTGTTTTATCAATTATTTCAAACATAATCCCATGCAAAAAAGATACACATCTCTAGAATATTATTCTGTGAAAATTTAATTTCATAAAGCTAACATAGATTAAATAGCTTAACTACTTATTATATAAAATAATTTTATATTTATTGAATGTGGAAAAAGTTTAAAAACAGGATATACATAATGCTTAAGATATATTCCATGTAAAAAAAAAAAAAAATAAATAAATAAATTGCTAAGTAACACAAGTGTCTATATTTCTAAGTGTCTGAAAAGTGTTTGAATTTTTGTGGCAGCCTAAACTGTAAATGTCTTAATTTCTAAGTTTCTGGAGTGCAATGTGTCTTAATTTCAGAAATATCAATCTAATTTAGACACTTATCTCAGTCAATTTACAAAAATACACTTGTGTGTAAGAAGGGCTGTGCTGTTTGAAATTTCGCTTACTTACTTGTTTCAGACATTTTTGTATATAAATTACTATTTCAGACACATTTCTGTCTGAATTTAAGACGTTTCCATTTGCGGTGAATGCACAGGAACCTGCTCCAAACTTATAAAAAACAGGAATTTCTTTTTGCTGTATAAGAATAACGTTTCTAAAATATTTTTACGATGAAGTTTTATTTACGTTTACAAGGGATTGGGGGGAGAGGAACTTTTCCGGTGACAACAGATTAATTTTAACATATGTTATCTTTTTCCGGCCAATATAATAGGAGGCTGTCAAATAAAGCTTCCATACTTTACTTAAATTTCATTTGTTTTGGGTAACGCTTATAACCAAAAAGGTTTTCACACTCTTACATACACATATCATAACACTTTATCTTATAAAACAGACAAAAATATATTTGAAACATATTTTTTCAATTACTTAAGAGTATTTTTTAAAGATGTATTGGGAAAAAAAAACACTATGCTATCACTTTATTATAGTAATTAATGATGATTTAGTGAGGTGTTATTCCAGTGTACCATTGGTACATAGAGTTCGAAAACGATATCTTTAAAGAGGATTAAAAAAGCATTTATTTTTTAAGTTCTATATGTTTTTCCGAAGATTGATGATAGATTCTTTAGGGTAATATTAGAATTAATTATAACACATGCGAAGATAGGGAAAAATACTAAGCAAAAACAGTGAGAGCATTCCATAAAATCATTTCTGGAATAACTAGTATGAAGTTTCCACCACAAGGCTTTCTTCTACATAATTTTACACAAATTCATGCAGTACAAATTATTTATTAAATTATTTTCCATGTTGAACGCAGACGATTTTTTTTTCTGACATAATTATAACATAGATATAGTAATAAGACATAGATTGATCATTGAGAGAGGGGAAAAGTAATACCTTTTTCACTCGGGAAAAGACGGCCATTTTACTCTCTTATGAATGTATTTCCCATAGATATAGTAATAAGACATAGATTGATCAGCGAGGCCGAAAAAGTGATGCCTTTTTTTTTCGGGAAAAGACGGCCATTTTACTCTCTTGTGGATGTCTTTCCCCGACTGAATATACAAGGGAATGCACACAGATAATTTAGCAAATAAAATTTATGAATAATTTATGTACTAAAGATGAATGAAAAAACTCCAGATACTCATTTTTCTTTCTCTCTTTTCTTCTTCTTTTCTTTTTCTTTTCTTCTTCTTCCTTTTTTTTTTTTTTTTTGTATGGAATAACGACATTTAAAGAAATTTATCGTTTGTGTCTACTATTTCTGTCTGGTTAAAAGTTTTTATGGTCGAAAAAACTATTGGACTTATCCTCATCTTTTGAGATATTAGAGTTAACCCTTTAATTGCCAATCGCAATGCAGTCGGACACTTTTGTTACCAACTGTATAGAGTAGAAATTTATGTTTACTCGGAAATGGTTATAAAGATATTAATAAAAGTTTGGGATAAGTGGTTTTTAGAGACCTAAAACAAATTGGAACATCTTTAGCATCAAGAAAATTAGTGTTAACCCTTGAACTGCCAATCGCAACATGTAGTAGAAATTGAATTTAATCAGAAATGGATATAACGATTTTGTTTAAAATTTGGAGTTGTGTCTTTTTTTTTTTTTTTTTTTTTTTTTTTTTTTTAAGAACCAAAACGTTTGGACATATCCTCATCTTCAGGAAGATTCGCGTTAACCCTTTAACGTCCAGCCGCAACATATAATAGAAATTAGGTTTACTCGGAAATGGATGTAACGATTTTTATAAAAGTTTGGGATTAAGTGTTCTTTTGAGAGATAAAGCGAATGAACATATCCTCATCTTCAGGAAAATTTGCGTTAACCCTTTAACGGCCAGTCACAACATATAATAGAAATTAGGTTTACTCGGAAATGGATATAACGATTTTAATAAAAGTTTGAGATTAAGTGTTCTTTAGAGAGATAAAGCGATTGGACATATCCTCATCTTCAGGAAAATTCGCGTTAACCCTTTAACGTCCAGTCGCAACATATAATAGAAATTAGGTTTACTCGGAAATGGATATAACGATTTTTACAAAAGTTTGGGATTAAGTGTTCTTTAGAGAGATAAAACAAATGGACATATCCTCATCTTCAGGAAAATTCGCGTTAACCCTTTAACGGCCAGTCGCAACATATAATAGAAATTAGTTTTACTCGGAATCGAATGTAATGGTTTTTATAAAAGTTTGGGGTTAAGTGTTCTCTAGAGAGCTATAACGAATGGACATATCCTCATCTTCAGAAAAAATCGCGTTAACCCTTTAACGGCCAGTCGAAATTTATAGCATTAAATGGGTTTACTCGGAAGTGAATGTGACGATTTTGATTAAATTTTAGGGTTAAGTGTTTTTTTTTTTTTTTTTTTTTTTTCTGGGCACAAATCCTCTCAAGTATCCTCCTTACTACAAATGATTCGTGTTTCAGAACTTTCTACCACTGTAGCTCCTCAGATCAGAAGACATTTAACGGTTAAAATAATCATCGTTGCTCTCCAAATCAAACTGATGAGTATAAAATTATCAAACAATGATAAAAATGGGGGAGGGGGCGTATCAAGAAAACGGTGTGTGATTGGGCAAAATGGTGATCATATCCGGATTCAGGAGGTCATTTTACATAAGAGTGGGCTGAAATGGTGTCAGATACAATTTTCATGCCGAGCAGTGTTATTACAAAGGAATACATAAAAAAATTTCTGGTATTAAGATTACGGAAATCCGTAATAACTTGGCATCTCTCTTTCTATATATATGTATATATATATAGGTAGATAGATAGATAAACAGATAAATATTTGGCGCAAATTAGATTTTTTCTTCGATTCAGAAAAGTTCCTGATCACTGTTAACCCTTTATCAACCGGTTAAGAAATACGGCCGAATTTGGGTTAACTCGGAAAGGGATGTAATGATTTTGAAGAAAGTCTTTGATTAAGTGTTTTTAGAGGTATAAAATCAATTAGGCATATCCTCATCCCCAGGGCAATTCGCGTCTACTGTTTACCCTTTAATTACCGTTTGGGAAATATGGCAGAAATTGGGTTTTCTTGAAAATGGGTTTAACGATTTTGATGGAAGCTTGGAGTTAAGTGTTTTTTGGGGGTAAAAGAACGATTAATCTGAGCCCCATCTTCATAAAAATCATGGTTTGCTGTTAGACCTTTATTTGTTATTTACTTGGAATAATATGACAAAAATTGCATATTAATGAGGAAAAATATGGCAAAAATCGGGTTTACTTGGAAATAAATATAATAATTTTGATGAATGTTTGGAGTTAAGAAGTGTTTGGGATGAAAAATTAATTAAACTTATCCTCATTTACAGGAAATCTTGCTTTAGCTGTTAACCCTTTATTTTCCTGTTGCAGAATATTGCAGAAATTGGGTTTACTCGGAAACACACATAATGAATTTCAAGAAAGTAAGAGTTAAATGATTTACGGATGAAGAATTGGTTTAACTTATCCTCTTTTTCAGGAAAATTTGCATGCGCTGTTAACGTATCATCCGCCGGTTGATAAACAAGACTAAGTACTAAAGTCTAAGTACTTAACATGACAGTATAGGACAAAATTTCATATAAATGTATATAATGTGAGTTATTTTTAACGCATGAATGTAAAATTTATATGAATTATTGATAATAGTAGTAATAAACTTGAAAAAAAAAAAAAATGTGTGCATGTAGGAGCATTGCTTTCCTCCTGGGAAGGAAGTGCTCTTCCCCCGGGGCCTGTGTAAATTTTCAATGTGGATATTTTAGAAAGAGCTCGTCAATATTTCTAAAACGAATGGTTGAACCATACATCTGTATTAATTTAAAACGAAGCTACCAATTTCTTTTATTTTTAATGTTATATATAATGTATATATAGTATAGACATATATATATATACAGTCGAACCTCGTTAACGTGAATTACTTTTAACATGAACTGTTACCACAATCCCCGTCAAAATGAAGATTACTTTAGTTATATGACGATCAGTTACTGATAGCATGAACTATTGATAAGATGAACAGATTTTTGATCCCCCTTGAGATTCACGTTAACAAGATTCGACTGTATATCTTTTCATGTCTGCACAAAAATGATTTTTTTCAGCATTTATTATTATACTACTTTAAGAAAAAAATCGTCTGCATTCATCATGGAAAATATCTTTAATAAATTATAACTTAATAAATAATTTGTATTGAATAAATTTGTATAGGATTAAATAGAGAAGAAAGTCTTGTGGTAATACTAGTTATAATATATTAAAACAAGCGGGTTTTACCTCTGCCACTGCTAACTACATTTAAAAGAATTTTGAAAATTTGATATTACTTACTAATATAAAAACTTAAAAAATATTAAAATTTTAAAAAAAGTATTCCATTAAAAATCAAAACAGTATTTAAACCATAATAATAACAAAGCAATTGATTATAAAGAATCATATTTTTCATAAATTAGTTAAATTTAACTTACTTATGAAAATTTATTCCACTTCCTTTCATAAATTTATTTCTACAATTAAACGCCGCGCAGTACTTCGGCATTTTCAATATATATCAACCATGTCTTATTACTATATCTATGATATCAACATTCTATTCCATTGTTGTTTTCGAGTTTTATACTCTCTCATCATGGCTGATGCCAAAAACTTTTTCGGCATCAAAAATCTTTGCACGTTAACATGGGGATGATAGATCTATGTATATTACTATATCTATGGTATTTCCACGAGGCAGGTGAATATACACGGGAATACACATAGGTAATTTATCAAATAAAATGTATGGACTAAAAGAGAATAAAAAACTCCAGATACCCCTTTTTCTTTCTTTCTTTTCATTTCCTTTTTTTTTTTTTTTTTTTTTTTTACTATACTCTAGTATACACATGTCTGCACAAAACTGTCTTTCTTTCGGCATTTATTATTATTATACTTCTTTGAGATAAAAATCGTCTGCATTCATCATGAAAAATAATTTTAATAAATTATAATTTAATAAATTATTTTCATTGTGTAAATTTGTATAGGAATATACATGGAAGAAAGTCTTGTGGTGGCCACAACATACTAGTTATATATTAAAATTTTCACGGCTGCTAACTACATTTAAAATAATTTTGAGAATTCCATATTAGTTACTAATATAAAATCTTAAAAAATATTAAAATTAAAAAAAAGTGTTCCATTAAATATGAAAAAAGTAATTATTTCATAATAATAACAAAGCAACTGATTATAAAAATTATATTTTTCATAAATTACTTGAATATAACTTATTTATGGAAACTTACTATTTCGGCATTTTCAAAATTCATTATCATTCTATTCTATTACTGTTTCGAGTTTTAACTCTCTGATGGCTGATGCCAAAAAACTTTTTCGGCATCAAAAATCTTTCCTGGTTAACATGGGGATGATAGATCTATATAAATTACTATATTTATAAATTATAAAACTAAATCATAGATATAGTAATTTATATAGATCTATCATCCCATTATTATCATGCAAAAATTTTTCATGCCGAAAACTTTTTTTGGCATCAGCCATATAGTGATATTGAAACCATTGAAAGTCGGCAATCCGCGTTTGTAATGATCGATAGACGGCGCTTTGTGAACACTGCAGTTGTTAGTAAACATTATAGCCACGTGTGTTCCATTAGTGTTCTTTTTGTTTCGTACTATAATTTCTCCGCCATTACATTATGGAAAATTGATTGCTTTTGGAAAAAATACTTCAGTTTATTCAAAGTTCGATCGGAAGTAGATTTTTAACTGAAGTTGAACAAATATTAATTTCAAATCATCTGATTAATTCTTTACTTCCATTAGCCGAAGCAACTGAAATTTTAAATTTGTCATTTGGAAATAAATGGAAGCTCAATTCTGGATTTCTTGATCCTTTGGAGTTACACTGTGGCACACAAAAGTATGCGTTATCTTTTTTACCGTATTTATTCATTTTTATTCAATAAATATATGTGAAACTAAATATCGGCAAGCAATGGCGGCTGTATGGAATTCGAATTAAACCATGTTTATTGTAATTTCACCTTAGCCCACCAGAGGGCGAGCATTTCATTACAATCGCGGATTGTAATAGAATAGAATAGAACGTTGATGATTTTTCAAAATGTCGAAATATTGCGTATTTTAATTTTTCTAATAAATTTATGAAAAGAAATGGATAAGTTATCATAAAAGTAAATTATATTTGACTAAATTATGAAAAATATAATTTTTATAATCAGTTGCTTTGTTATTATTAGGAAATAAAAACTAGTTTGATTTTTAATGGAATAAGGAAAGCGCAGCTGACGTCACCATAGATATAGTAATTTATGTAGATCTATCATCTCCATGTTAACCAGTAAAGATTTTTGATGCCGAAAAGTTTTTTGGCATCAGCCATTAGAGAGGTAAAACTCGAAAACGGTGATAGAATAAAATGGGTAATGAATTTTGAAAATGCCGAAATATTGCGCGGCTTTTAAGTGTTCTAATAAATATATGAAAAGAAATGGGGTAGGTTCCATAAATAAGTTATATTCAAGTAATTTATGAAAAATGTAATTTTTATAATCAGTTGCTTTGTTATTATTATGAGATAATTACTGTTTTCATATTTAATGGAATACTTTTTTTTTTTTAAATTTAAATATTTTTTAATATTTTAGGCTAGTAAGTAATATGGAATTCTCATAATTCTTTAAAATGTAGCTAGCAGCCGCGAAAGTTTTAATATATAACTAGTATGTTGTGGCCACCACAAGACTTACTTCCATGTATAATCCTATACAAATTTACGCAATACAAATAATTTATTAAATTATAATTTATTAAAATTATTTTTCATGATGAATGCAGATGATTTTTATCTCAAAGAAGTATAATAATAATAAATGCCGAAAGAAAGACAGTTTTATGCAGACATGAGTATACTAGAGTACATTAAAAAATAAATAAATAAATAAATAAAAGGAAAGGAAAACGAAAAGAAAGAAAGAAAGAAAAGGGGTTTTCTTCTTGAAGTTTTGAAGTTTTTCATTCTCTTTTAGTGCATAAATTTTATTTGCTGAATAACATTTGTGTATTCCCGTGTATATTCAATCGGGGAATGTTAATCTCAAAGAAGTATAATAATAATAAATGCCGAAAGAAAGACAGTTTTATGAAGACATGAGTATACTAGAGTATAGTAAAAAAAAAAAAGGAAAGGAAAACGAAAAGAAAGAAAGAATGAAAAAGGGTTTTCTTCTTGAAGTTTTGAAGTTTTTCATTCTCCTTTAGTGCATAAATTTTATTTGCTAAATTACCTATGCGTATTCCCGTGTATATTCACTCGGGGAAATTCATCCATAAGAGAGTAAAATGGCCGTCTTTTCCCGATTAAAAAAGATATCACTTTTCCCCTCTCAATGATCAATCTATGGCTTATTACTATATCTATAGACGTCACGCTCAGGACAAAACACTCTACTCAGGGCAAAACATTGGTATTTTCACCAATAGAGATTGTCCTTTTGCCACTCGTGAGTGGAAAATATTGATTAAAAGAGCGTTTGTTTGCAAACTTGCCCTTTCCTTATACGATTTTTAAAGTTTGATTTTTTTTTTTAGATTTTGTATTAGTAAGTAATATAGAATTTTCAGAATTCTTTTAAATATAATTAGCAGCGGCGTAGGTAAAGAACGTTAGTTTTAGTATAAAAAAAGAGTTTAACTTTAAATATTAACTAAATCAATAAATATATAAAAGAAAGAAAGAAAGTAAAAAAAAATGAATTTGAAATTGTATCTGCAGTTTTTTATTAACCTTTAGTAGATAAATTACTCATAAATTTTAGTTTCTAAATTATCTGTTTCCGAAAAAACGCCATATTGTGGACTTTTCTCCGAGTAAAAAGGAATCATTTTTTTCCCCCAATGATCAATCTATGTCTTATTACTATATCTATGCACTAAATGCCTTAAGAAAGTTGATTCTATGGCAATATCAAGGAAATGTGACTTTTTTTTCTCTTTTTCTTCCCCCGTTCAAAAATGAAAAAAATAAAAAAAAATAAAACTATAATCTTGTTTTAAATTATCACAGATCAATGGTTCATTCATTCATTTTTAAGGTACTGACGAGATCTTTCGAAAGATACACCTAATAATACACACTCCGGAGGGTACTCAGGGAGAAAAGCACATTTTTTCCTAGTTTACTACTACTATTATAAAAAAATCATATCAATGTTACAATCATACGTTAAAAATAACTCTCATTATGTATATTTTTATAGGAAATTTTGTCCTATACTCCCACATTAAAAATTTAGAAAAAGTGGGATAACAGTGTAACCTGTTGAGTGATTGATAATAAAATATAATCAGCGGCAATTCAAGTCAGGTTTTAAATACCAAGTTTGGTTAAATTTCGTTCACTGGTTAGTGAGATACAGCATCCAAAATATTTGTGATACACACATACAGACAGATATTTTCTAAAAAACAGTCAAATAGTATTCAGGATGTCTGAAAACGTGTAAATCCATTGAAAATTTAAGTTGAAAATTTTTCACTAATCCAATACTTTCTTCTTATATCGAAGAAAGTAAAAAGAGCTACATGTTGGGTATAGCTCCATGTAGAAGATGAAAATAAAGTGTATATGCTTTACACTCAAAAATACACTTTTGTTTCTTCCATAAATTCCATTTTATATGTCTTTTTAACTAATGATACTTAAAAGTACAGTGGCAGATAAAGGAATTTCCTTTTTTATTCTTTTTCCAAATTTCTGTAATGTAAAAGGCCAAATTTCTACAATTCGGTAATTGGAACATAGAATACATATGTTTTACTTTCTTCTATATATACATACAAGAAGAAATTATTGGATTCGAGAAAATTTTCTAATTTTAGTTTTCAATGGATATACACGTTTCGGGATGTCCTGAAAACGATTTAACAGTTTTTAGAAAATGTCTGTCTGTCAGTCAGTCTGTGTGTATCACAAAATTTATGGACACTGTATCTCATGAAACAATGAACGAAATTTAACTAAATTGGTATTTAGTTGGACCTTGACCTAAACTGATGCTGATTAGATTTGGAGATCAATCGTTCAACAGGTGGTGCTGTCATCTTATTTTTCCTAAATTTTTAACATGGCAGTATAGGACAAAATTTCTTACGGTGTACTACATAATAAAAGTTATTTTTTTTTTTTTTTTTAACGTGTGATTGTAAAATTACTATGAATTTTTGAAAATAGTAGTAGTAAACTAGAGAAAAAAGTTTGTGTATGTAGAAACATCACTATCCCCCTGGTGGGGAAGTAACCTCCCTCCTTCCAGGCAGGTGTAAATTTTCAATATGGGTTATCTTTCGAAAGAACTCGTCAATACTTTCAAAACGAATAGTTGGAACATAGATCTGTGATAATTTAAGATAAAGTTATCATTTTTTTTTTCGACGAAAAAAAAAAACCTTAGGAAAAAAAACCTCATTTTTTTTCTGATGGTGGCACAAAATTGACTTTCTTTCGGCATTTAGAGTTATAATCCTGTGAGATAAAAATCGTCTGCATTTAACATGGAAAATAATTTTAATAAATAATATGTACCGCCTGAATTCATGTAAAATTATATAGAAGAAACTCTTGCAGGGGCCACAACATACTAATTAATTCATTTTCTACATAGAATTAGTTTTAATCTAATGTATAACAAGTTTTTATTCAGCAATTCTGAATTCCTTTCCCATGCCCTATATCACTTTTTTATGATATGACTATAGGTATATAGGAATGTAGGACTATAGGTATATAGGTATATAATAATAGTATTTCAACAATATAATGATCAAAATTCAGGAAGTAAAAAATTCACTCAATATTGTGAAAAAAAAAAAAAAAAAATTAAATAATAAATAACAAAATAAAAACTAAAGATCATTTATTGTAAAATGGCATAGTTATACTAAGGACTGAAGAATAAATATATTTTAAAACTTCCTTAGATTTTTGTCAAGGGCAACGTTTAAAACGTTTAGAAGCAATATTAAAAAAAAAAATTTTAAAGGTTTACAATAGATGTAAAAAAATAAATAATAGCGATAATAATATTAATATTAATAAAAATAATAAATTTAAATAATAAATAATATACTAATATTCGCGATAATCAATTAAATGAATCTCAAAACTATAAGCTTTGAAAAAAAAAATTACATTGAAATCTACTAATCAGTTTCGTAAATTAAACAAAGTAGAAAACGAATCGCTTCTCGAGTTCCTGCTACATTCGGCATCGCCTCATCCAAGCACGCTTCGTGATCACAAGAATTTCATTTTAGTTCCTCACTTCAATGTATTATCAATTAGTTCTCGAGAAAGAAGCACCCTAGTAAAAGAACCTTGACTTGAGTTCCCACTGCCTTCGGCAGTATCTTACCCTGTCGAATAAAGCTTGCATACATTGCATACATTTCATTTACTTCGAGTAAATCAGTAATTCAGCCGGATTTCAGCCGTAAAGAGTTTAGATAATTTAAATGGTGATTATTAATAATGGTAAAAATAATGAAATTTATGCAAATTATTATTTTTAATAAAATTCATGTTCTAGAGAAATATATATTAATACTTACAACAAACAAACTGCTAAATAACATCGTAGACAAATAAGGTAATACTGTTTTGAATAGGAGATTTTACATGATCATATTACTTTTCCCTGTCAAAGAAATTTCATGCCTATCTAGAAAAAAAAAAAAAAAAAAAAAAAAAAAATCGTCATTTGTATTTAAATAAAGCAGAAAATCAAGGCTAAACTTTATGAAAGTTATTTTTATTATAAACCAAACGTTATTGTTACTCTTTGTATAAGTTTGCACGATTTTTCCTTTCTGGCTCACGCATTAAGTTATATTCCATTTCATAGGGAAAAAAAGCATGTTTCTGTGAAAAAAAAAAAAAAAAAAATGAGTAAAGTTATTTTATTCATGAACTAGCAGGCTCTGCATGCTTCGCTGGTCTCTATACTTAATATTTAAATAGACTGATGGAAAAAAACATCCCAACACCAAGAAAAAATTATTGTACAGTAATGAAATTTCAGCAATACATTTGTCTAGGTAACATATTTAATTGATTAAAGTTTCAAGATCACAGGTAGAGCCATTGGCGAGAAGAGCCATTTCAAATGTGAAATGTTGGTACATTAGTAACCGGTGTAACCGCCAGAATTTTGAATGCAAGCATGCAAACGTGCATGCATTGTGTCGTACAGGTGTCGGATATCAGTTTGTGGGATGGAGTTCCATGCCTGTTGCACTTGGGCGGTCAATGCAGGGACGGTTAATGCTGGTTGTGGATGACGCTGGAGTTGTCGTCCAATGATGTCCCATACGTGCTCGATTGGAGAAAGATCTGGTGATCTAGCAGGCCAAGGCAACATGTCGACACTCTGTAGAGCATGTTGGGTTACAACAGCGGTATGAGGGCGAGCGTTATCCTGTTGGAAAACACCCCCTTGAATGCTGTTCATGAATGGCAGCACAACAGGTTGTATCACTAGACTGACCTACACATTTGCAGTCAGGGTGCGTGGGATAACCACGAGAGTGCTCCTGCTGTCATACGAAATTGCTCCCCAAACCATAACTCCAGGAGTAGGCCCTGTGTGTATAGGCCGCAGACAGGTCACTAGCAGGCGTTCACCTGGCCTCCTTCTAACCAACACACGGCTATCACTGCGACCAAGGCAGAACCGGCTTTCATCAGAAAACACAACAGATCTCTACTTCGTCCTCCAATGAGCTCTAGCTTGACACCACTCACGTCGCAAACGGCAGTGGTTTGGAGTCAGTGGAATGCACGCTACAGGGCGTCTGGCTCGGAGCTGTCCTTGAAGTAACCGATTTGTAACAGTTCGTTGTGTCACTGTGGTGCCAACTGCAGCTCGAATTTCAGCTGCAGACGCAGTACGATTAGCCACAGCCATACGCCGAGCACGGCGGTCTTCCCTCTCAGTAGTGCCACGTGGCCGCCCGGAACCCTGTCTTCTTGAGGCAGTACCTTCCCTTGACCACTGCTGCTAACACTCATGCACAGTGGATACATTCCTGCCAAGTCTTTCTGCAATATCGCGGAAAGAAAACCCACCTTCTCGTAGCCCTACTACACGACCTCGTTCAAACTCAGTGAGCTGTTGATAATGGCTTCTTCGTCTTCTTAGAGGCATCCTTGACTAATATTAACCCACTACGTCAAATCTCAACTGTAAATAATGATCACTAACCTTACAGCTCTTATTTAAAGCAAACCTCATTTGCATGTTCATAGAGTCGCAACTAGCGCCACACTTATGCGCGTAGCTCGAAATTTGAATCGACGTGATCTTTCAGATGTATAAACACGCCTACCAAATTTCGTTTATCTAGCACAGCTCCTTTCTGGTGTTGGGATTTTTTTTTCCATCAGTGTATATCAAAAGAGGCTTGTGTATTTGTGTATATTGTCGGTCGGGCGCTTTGTAGACAAATGGCCGACCGTAGAGCTACAGAATTCTCACCTCTCCTGATGCACCTCGAATCCCAGTTTTCGAATTTTTAATTATATTTTTTAAAATTAATTATACTGTAAAAATAAAAACCCTTATATTACCTTAAAAATTATTAGCTGATGTAAAAAAATAAAAAAATAAAATAAAATTACGTGTTCATATTTTTTTAGACATAAAAAAAAAAAAAAAGAAATGTATTTATTTCAAGAAATTGGTTTATCTTTTGCGTCACGCTATCCAAAATTGCAAGTAAAAGTCGAGTAAATACTAAATATTTCTTCTCATCACAATGTTCAATGTTTTGTTTCCATATGTTTTTATTAACTCCCTTTCTTGTTTATTTGTTTGTCCAGTACAAATCTTGTAATCGACTTTTAACTAACTTCCCGACTAGCTAGACATTTGAACCTTTTAGAATAACTCAGAACATGATGGCAATGCATTCTCTTAATACTTTTATTCAATTAATAAGTGTTCGAAAATGTATTATAATTGCTCTCTCTATTACGCATTTGATCATTTTCTTTCAAGTTGATGGGATAATTCATCAAAGAAAAAAAAAAAAAAAAAAAAAAAAAAAAGTATTTATTAATACATAAATTGTTAAGTTTATATGATTCAATAGAAAATGGCACATAAAAAAGTTCTTTTTCTCTTATAATTATTTATTACTTTCTTCTATATATAAAAAGAGAAAGTATTGGATTCGTTAAGTTTTTCGAACTCCAGTTTTAGATGGATTTACATGTTCTGGGATGTCCTGAACACGGTTTGACTGTTTTTAGAAAATGTCTGTGCGTGTGTACTATTAATTTTGTGGACGCTGTTTCTCACGAACCAATGAACAAAATTTAACAATACTTGGTGCTTAGTTGGACCCTGACATAAACTAGTGCTGATTAGATTTGTGGATCAATCGTTCAACAGGTGGCGCTGTAATCCAATTTTTTTTATAAAGTTTTAACATGGCAGTATAGGACAAAATTTCGTATAAATGGACATGATGAAAGTTATTTTTAACGTGTAATTGTAATATTAATATATATTATTAATAATAGTAGCAGAAAACCAGGAAAAAATTGTTGTGCATGTGGGTGCATCATTTCTCGTCCCCGTGGAGGAAAATACCCCCCCCCCCCCCTCCAAGGGGTGAAAATTTTCAACATGGGTACCTTTCGAAAGATCTTGTCAATACCTTCAAAACGAATGGCTGAACCATAGATCTGTGATAGTTTGAACTTGGTTTTTTCCATTTCCTTAACAAAAAAATAAAAAGAAAATAAACGTATTTCTTTTGGTTTTTATAAATTTCAATTACGGTTTTGGATAGATTGACGCAAAAGATAAATCAATTTATCGAAATAAATACGTTTTGATACATAATATAAGCTCAATCAAAGTATGATATGTTTGTCTATGTATTTGAAAATTAAAAGTATTTTTTCAATATGCAAATATACTTTTCTTGACAAATTAAAAGTAACTGTAGTTCAATTAAAATAACAATAATAATAATAATTTAAAGTAATATCAAAGCGCCACAGGAAATTTTTACATTTCCTTTAACATCCATAACCTGAATTTATGAGAGATGTGAAGGAAAAAGCATCAGTGAGTAAATTTTATATATATTTTCATGTTGAAAATAATGTTATTCGTGACAATAAACATGACAATATATGCCTAACTCATTATACTATAGTTTAAAACAAACACATTTAATATTAAAAAATATATGGACAGTCGTTAAATAATTTATTACTGCGCATGCGCGAACTGTAGCAAGAAATAAGCTTGATATAATTTAAAACTCAACTGTATAGAGTACCTTAAAAAAAAAAAAAAATCCAGTTGAATATCAGGGAAATTCATAGAGAAATCAGGGATTAAATCAGCTGTTTTCTGAAAAGGCTTTTACGATTAGGGGTCATTCACAAATGAAAATTTGTGTCAGAAAAAAACTATGTTACACAATGAAACTTAATACAATATTTGTGATTCATTTTTCTATTTTTTCATAGGTATGTATATAGTATTTTATGGGCAGGAGAAGATTTATGATTAAGCCATAACTAGGATATGACGAGGCGTTTCATTTTAAACACATAAAATTTAATAGATGACTATGACATTTACAGATGAAATACACAAGTAACATAAACGACTACATTTTTAAGACTGATCTGTT
The DNA here is from genome assembly GCA_963930645.1 of Salticus scenicus. NCBI lineage: Eukaryota > Metazoa > Arthropoda > Arachnida > Araneae > Salticidae > Salticus > Salticus scenicus. The sequence goes on from OZ005662.1 coordinate 210,201,405, forward strand.
CTAGCAGAGATAAAGTAAAGAGGAATGAACAGATCATTGATTGGACGTGACGTCACTTACCAAAGGTCCAATAGATTGAATCAGGAATACAATGACGAAATACACCACAATTCTCCTCCCCTTAATTCCGTATACCATACCTGATCGGAGGTTTTCTTACTCTAGATGATCTTCTTACAACCTGTTCAGAAAAAGATAAGTTAGTATGTTTAAAGTTTGAATGTTCAGATTTTAGTTCTTTATTTACAGTACTGTTGATATTTTTATCACAGTCAATTTCTCCAGGCTTTGCAGACACTGATCTACTGTCGGTTGGCGCTGGATCTGGTGTAATGGAAGGCTCGGTTGGCACTGGATATGGTGTAATGGAAGGCTCGGTTGGCACTGGATCTGGTGTAATGGAAGGATCGGTTGGCACTGGATCTGGTGTAATGGCAGGCCTCCTACCAGACTTAGATTCTCCATTGCTTTGTAGGTGTGGACTCTTGCTATCGGGAACCATGGAAATATTTGCCCCAGGACTTGTAGTTTCCTCCAGTTGTACTCTGGAACCTACACTTTTCAGTTGATCAACGTGTCTTTTCCATACACATGAACCTACTTGAATTTTGTAATGCAGTTTACCTAGTCTGGCAATTATTTTACCTATTTTCCATTTATCTCCTGATGTGTAATTGCGTACTGCAACTTTTTCATTCACTTGGAATTCTCTTATCTTTTTCTTGTTAAAAACATTTTTATGTTGTTTGTTTTCAACATAATTTTTAACATTTGGTACAAGTAAATCCAGTTTTGATCTGATATTTCTCTTGAGAAATAATGATGCGGGACTCTCCCCTGTTGTAATATGAGGCATTATTCGGTATTGGAATAGAAATTCGTTTAACTTAAATTGGAGATTTCCGGGTTCTGAACTTAAGGATTTCAATCCTTTTTTAATTATTTGGACATATCTTTCGGCTTGACCATTTGTAGAGGGATGATATGGTGCAGTTAAACTATGTTTTATGTCTTTACTTTGTAAAAAATGTTCGAATTGCTCTGAAATGAATTGTGGCCCATTATCAGACACAAGGGACACAGGATAGCCATATCTGGCAAAAAGCGAAGAAAGACAGTTTATAATGTTCTCAGCAGTAGTATTAGGAACAATGAACACTTCTGTCCATTTACTGTGGGCATCTACTACGATTAAAAACATTTTCCCCATCATTGGACCAAAAAAGTCTACATGTATTCTGTTCCAAGGTGTTGTAGGCCATTCCCAATGATGGTTGTCCATTTTTGGAGGATTTTGTTTTAATTTAACACAAACAGAACAGTTATTTGCTAAATTCTCAATGTCTTTATCAATACCTGGCCACCATACAAAACTACGTGCCAGTGCTTTCATTTTAACTATGCCAAAATGGCCAAAATGTAAATCTTCAAAAACTTTTTTTCTATGAACAGTCGGAATTACAACATGATTTCCTTGTAATATGCAGTTATTTAATAATGAAAAATCTTGTTGTTTATGTCCGAAAAGTAAGTAATTTGGCATTTGTGTACCTGATATTAAATGTCGGTACATTTCTTTCAATGTTGGATCTCGCTTAGAACTTGCACACAACGTTTTTGTAGTTAACGGTAACGAAGTGATTTGATGAATAAATAAACAATCGGATTCATCAGGGTTGCCAAATAAATTTGGTGACAAAGTTGGTGACATTTTTTCTGGCTGTAGCGAATCGGACGACGGCAGCAGTAAGTCTTCACTACGTAATGGAAGACGTGATAGAGCATCGGCATTTCCGTGCTCTGCAGATTTTTTATATTTAATATCATAATTAAATGTTTGTAAGTATAATGCATATCTTTGCATTCTAGCTGCCGAAAGTACCGGAATACTTTTTACGGGTGAAAATATGGAAACTAGGGGTTTACTATCTGTATACAGAGTAAATCTCCTACCATATAAAAATTGAAAAAATTTCTTTACTCCAAAAATTATTGATAACGCTTCTTTATCTACCTGACTATACCGCTTTTCTGCAGAAGACAAAGTTGTAGAAGCAAAAGCTATGGGTTTTTCGGAGTTATCTGGCATTGTGTGCGAAAGTACTGCCGAAATTCCGTAAGGAGAAGCATCAGTGGCTAAAATTAAGGGTAATTTAGGATTAAAGTGGGTGAGAATCCTTTCGGAAGTAATTTCCTGTTTAATTGCATTAAATGAATTTTCACATTTTTTAGTCCACTGAAAATTTACATTTTTACGTAATAATTCATTTAGAGGATAAGCAATCGTAGATAATTTAGGAACAAATCTAGAATAGTAAGATACTAAGCCTAAGAATGCTTTTACCACAGTTACGTTTTTAGGTATTGGAGCATTTAAAATAGCAGAAATTTTTTCTTGCGTTTTGTGTATGCCATTTTTATCAATTTTGTAACCGCAGTATGTAATTTCATCATTCATGAAAAAAGATTTTCTTTATTTATTTTAAGATTATATTCACGTAACCTTTCTAGCACTTGTTTTAATCGCTCTAAATGTATTTCATCCGTTTCCCCTGAGATGCATATATCGTCAATAAAAACTGAAATACCCTCTATACCTTTTAAAATTTGTTCTATAGTTCTCTGCCATATTGCTGGAGAACTGGCAATTCCGTATGGTAATCGCGTAAATTGAAATAAGCCTTTAGGAGTGTTAATAGTAAGTAATTCTTGTGAATTTTCCTCTACCGGTAAATGCTAGAGATGGGATAAATAGTTACTTTTCAATAATAGGTTACTTCGTTCCATACTTCCTTTGGTAATAGGTTTTTGCAACATATTACTTTTATAACCTACTAGCAGGCTTTGCCCGCTTCGCTGGTCATTATATTGAAATGAATCCCCAAAACAGCATATCATTGTTAATAATAAAATATCTTAAAAAAAAAAAAAAAAAAAAAAAAAAACATTGAAATCCGTCAAAATCTAATTTTAAGTTGCCCAATGCCTTCGGCAGTCCCTTACCTGCTTTTTACTCCCCCTCCCTCGCGGTTACAGTTGAAAGTTTTACAAAATCTCATCAAAGTGCATATTTCGCACACTTAATTAACATTCACACACCAAAATTCGCCATTCTTAGGTAATTTGGACGGATTTAAGCTTCAAAATGTGGTTTTTGCCCCGCCCGCCCCAAGAGGAAGGAGGGGCGGGGGTAAATTTCCAAAATTACTTTATATTTCATGTTGCATACACATACCTGACCGACACATAAAAAAAAATTGAGATCATGAAATTATTTAAAGCTGAGCTATGCTTTAAAACTTTTTTTTTTTTTAATCTCTCCTCCCGTTTTTAAAGGAGGGAAGGAGGAGTGAATTTCGCAAAATCTCTTCATACTATGAGTTAGATACATATAATCGTCCCTTACATAAAAAATGTCTAACCTTAGATAAATTAGTGCAGCGTTACGCATGAATACATGTTTTTGCCCCCCATTCTCCAAAGGGCGGTAGGGTGGAATTTCATAAAATCCCTTTGTAGTGTGTGTTCAGTTCGATTTCCTCGTGTGTTGAGTACCCTTCTTCCAAAATCTTTTCCCTTCCCTCCCCCCTTAAAAATCCAAAATTCCAAAATCGCAGAAAATAATTTTTTTGTACTGAAGTCTGGTCTTTCCATCTGCAATTTCTTCACCGTTAAGTAATTTGGAGCCGAGTTAAGCCTTCTGCCCCCCAAGGAGACGGTGGTAGGGGGGTATTTTGCAAAATTCCGTCTTAGTTGGGGGTCAGGCTCCGAAATCCAACCTGGTCACTAAAATTTGTGACCCTCTTTCCCACAGAATCGTCATGGCAGTGTTGAGTCAGTGAATCATTGAGTTTACTCTTTTATATGTACAGATTTGTTTATATTTTTTATGGACTACTTGGCTTAAGGTTGTTGTCACAAAAATAGAGTCCTTGGCGAAAAATGTCCTATCTACTTCAGTATTAAAATTAAAAATATACCCAGGATTATCAACTAATAAAGTTCTTTAATACAGATCTGAATTAGCTTTCATTTTCTTATTATTTAATTTTGATAATGACGTTATGTTGTCATGTGCCTAAGCAAATTTAATATGTATTATTTTTTTTATTGTTATTCGCGTGAAATATTTTTTGGCAACAATTAAAAATTAAAATAAATTATTTTAAAATTTTATTATAGAAGAAATATTTATATTATACAGAAGATTAATTAAAAATTTACATTTTTTCCTGTATAAATAGTAGCCTATGTCTTATTCCAGACTATTACCTATCTCTATACAAAATTTCATCCAGATCCGTTTAGCCGTTGTGGTGTGATTGAGTAACAAACATCCATCCAAACTTTCGCATTTATAATATTAGTATAGATTATAGTTATCGTGTGCATGTGTTAGATTGAGTTATTTTGCTATCAAATTGACAAAATTTTAATTTTAAATTTCAAAACTCTGTCGTTCTTGGCACTTATTGTATTTGGTGATCAAAAACGTAATACGAAAATATGTATGCCAGATGTATATTTTCGTAATATGCACTGTACGAAATATTGTTTCATATTATTCATTACTCTCTTAATATAAGTTGTTAAAATAACCATGATTTTTGAAAGGAATTAAATTATGTTCGCCAAATAATTTGTCGATATATATATTTTTTTTTTCTGCTAAGGATGACCGATATCAAATCTATTCCGCTGCAATATCGTATCTTATATCAGATACTTTATTTAGACATTTGAAAACAATTTTGACTTCAAATTATGATAGAATATTTATCATTTTCCTTTTAATTAGTGTATTAGTTGGATATTTATTGTGTAAATATCATCCTTTGAAATGAAATGTTTGTGTTTTCAATCGAATATAGAAGTTTGCCATTTTTTTCCCTAGAGTTTTGATATTAAAAATGCAAATTTTGTCAATTTTACAACAAAAATAACTTAATCTAACGCATGGACATGATAACTAATACATATCTATAGGATTAAAATCGGGAAATAATTTTCCTCGATTTTTAATAATTTTTTACAAAAAATCCAATGGGCGTTTAACATAGGACATATTTTTCTTGAATCCACAAACGGCCAGTGATGTCATCACTTCGCTTGCGTATTAGCACTTTATCAATGTGTAAAAGAAATTTTTAATTAAAAATGACGTCAATTTTTGTGAGATGCATAATTTTTTTTTTATAATTTTTTATCGTTCACTTTTAGATAAATGTATTTATTTTCCTGTTGAAAAAAATAAATTCGTTTTTTCTTTTTCTTTTTCTTTTTTTTCTTTTTTTTTTTGGCAACAATTAAATTATGGATAAATTTAAATGGCTAATTTTTTGCTATTATTAGCTTACAAAATTGCTATTTTATGCATAAAAATCGCAAAAACAAATTTTTTTTTTTTGGAATAAAAGGTAGCCAACTTTTTAAGTTAGGGTATAAGCTATCTCCATTACAAATTTCATCGAAATCCGTCGAGCAGTTTTGGCGTGAAACTCAGTCAAATAAATTCACGGTCATAACTCTAGAAAACGTTTGTATGGGAAATAGAAAAGGGCTGTTTTTAGGGTTTTCCCGGAAATTATTCGATTTTTTCTCGCCTTTTAAACCTTCCCTAGACCTCCACGAACATTTCAAGACTAAGATAAGATAAATCCGTTCAGCCGTTCTCGAGTTTTAGTGAGACAAACGAACAGATATTCATTTTTATATATATAGATTACTTTTTAATTTACATATGGCTAATGTATTTCTAATCCTTTCTGGATGATATACAATATATACATGTGTCCTACATAGTGGATGCCGTTCATGTTTTTAAGTCCCAATGCTTTGGAATAGTAATCTTCACTTTATTTAACACTAGAATTTCTTCAATTAAAAAAAATAAAATAAAAAAACGCTGATATGAAATAGTAGTAGAGTCAAAATTTTACACAAACGTTTGTCCCAATCGAGTAAGCTTAAGGTTCATTAAACCAATTCCTTTAAACACGAAAACAGAATATTTCAAATAATATCAAGAAACACGTACATGAGAGCCGTTCTCTTAAAAAAAAAAAAAAAAAAAAAAGAATTCTCATATTATAAGCCATATATGTAATTAAAAAACAATTAAATAATAATAGCAAATTTTTAAGAAACATCTTTAAGGCATCCCAAATTTTAAACTACCGAGTGACTGTTTCTTTTGATTTTCCGAAGAACTTGAACTTTCCAGATTGACAAGAAAATTAGTGTGTTTCACTCATACTTAGCAAACAGTCACTTTGAATATGTTTCTAAAATTAGAAACACTTGTTAAAAAATATAGATTTTGCTTACAAAAATTGCATAAAATGATGTATTTTCTCAGACACTTAATTTTAACATAAGAGCATAATTAACTATTCTTAACACCTTTATTCATTTTAAATCTAAAAAAATAGTTTCAAGAAAAAATCAGATTAAAAAAAAAAAGTGAAGAAAAGCTGAACAGTAAAAATAAATAAATATTCAATTTTCTTCTCAAATTATTCTTAATAAAACCACAATAAATGCTGTATGCCATTACGCATTTTCAATTCCATCTGCTATAAGCAATTAAAATATAAACAAACACTCCTTCCTATGCAATAATAATATTATTTATTATGTTACGTGAAATAACGCCCATCTCTAGTAAATGCAAGTATGCTTGATTTAAGTCAATCTTTGTAAAATGTAATCCACCCCCTAAAGTTGCTAATATATCCTCAATTTTTGGTAGCGGGTATTTGTCAACCTTTAAAAATTTATTTACCGTGACTTTAAAATCGCCGCATAAACGAATTTTCCCATTAGGTTTTACCACCGGAACAATAGGTGTTGCCCATTTACTAGTACTAACAGCTTTTATTATCCCTTCATTTTCTAATCTTTCCAATTCTTCATTTACTGCATTCCTTAATGCATACGTAACTGTTCGCGATTTACAAAATATTGGTGATGAGTCTTTCTCTAAATGTAATTCAGCTTTAACATTTTTAATTTCACCTACGTTATTTGTAAATAAATCCGGAAATTCATTCAGTAAATTATTTAAATTATCCGAGATTTGTACTTGTTTACCGGAACAGTTTGTAAATTGTTTGGGAATATATTAAATGTAGTTATCCAATCCCTACCTAGCAATAAAGGAAAATTGTCTTTTTTAACTAAATATAACTTAACATTCCTAGTTTTGTTTTTCGTAAGTTACATTTATTCTAACAAATCCCTCGGGCTGGAAAATTTCTCCAGTAGCTGTTTTTAATTGTATATCAGCAGGAAACATTTTATGTTCTGGAAATAATCTCCGAAAACGATTTATCGGTACGGCGGAAATCGCCGATCCTGTATCAAGCTCCATTTCTGCTTTAGCACTATTTTCTATCAAAACCCAAATTTTTATAGGTTTAGTGCTTTCAGATTGTAATGACAAAATGTCTACAGTATCAAGAACGTTTACATTTTTCTTTTGAGTAACATTGTATTGTGCGTTCCGACATACCTTACTCAAATGACCACGTTTCTTACAAAAATTGCAAACTGCATTAATAAATTTACAAACATTTGCTAAATGAGAATTATTTCTACAACGATAACAATAAGTTTTACTTTTATTTGTACTCGCAGTTTTGTTCACATTTTGTTTACTTAAGTTATTTTGAGAATAATTTTGTTTTGGTTTCCTAGCACTAACAGAAACTTTATTCAAATTCAAATTCTTATTGTGTAATTCACTCATGTCATTTTCAGTACTTTGCATAGTTACGGCTTGTTCTACTGCTTTTTCAAAAGTCAAATCTTCAACCTGAGACATTAATTTACTTTGGATTGTTTCATTTTTTAATCCGCGTAAAAATTGTTCTAACAAATTTTCTGACAGTGAATCGCCCGTAAACGCGCAATGTGTTGTAAATTTCTTTAAACGAACACTAAAATCCTGCACCGATTCAGAATCTCCTTGACAACATTTTCTAAATTTAATGCGTTCAGTTATTTTGTTAGGAATTTTACATAGATATTTTGTTAAGACATCTACTAATTCAGTGTAAGTTTTTGATTCAGGGAGATCTGGGAACAATAAATTTGTAAGTAAATTATATAATTTCGGTCCGATAAAAGTTATTAAAGCACTAACTTTTTTTTCATCCTTAATATCAAACAATATAAAGTTCTGTTCCAATCTCCTGACATAAATCTCAAAAGACTCAACCGAATCATTGAATTCTTTAAAATTTTGAAACATTTTTAATGAAAATATGCTAGTTCTAACAATAAAAACATGCAATCTAATAAAAGAACAGAAAGAAAAAAAATAAAATAAATGTGTAAATACCTTTCTTTTTCTCTTTCCCGAAAAAATAAAAAATCGTAGACAAGTAATTATCGATGGCGCCTATGCATTTCCTCCGCGACAGTAGACAAAAACTCACCAACTGCCCGTCTCCGATCGCTTTACGTTACTTTCGAAATATCAATTTTCTTTATGAAGAACTGCAGATTGCATTTTTAATCATCTTGAAGTAGATATTATTAAAATGTTGAAGAGCAAAACTTTTTTTTGCTTTTTTCTTTTTCGTTACTCCTCGTCGCCATTATAGTATTTTATGGGCAGGAGAAGATTTATGATTAAGCCATAACTAGGATATGACGAGGCGTTTCATTTTAAACACGTAAAATTTAATAGATGACTATGACAATTACAGATGAAAAACACAAGTAACATAAACGACTACATTTTTAAGACTGATCTGTTCTAGCAGAGATAAAAGTAAAAAGGAATGAACAGATCATTGATTGGACGTGACGTCACTTACCAAAGGTCCAATAGATTGAGTCAGGAACACAATGACGAAATACACCACAAAACCCTTAACAGGTTTTAATAGCTCTTAAAAGTTTGCGACGCAGCGGTTTAGATTAAGGCTATACGAAATTGAAATATGGGTCTGAAAAATAACAACTTTTGCGTGAAGCTGCGTTATTAACCCCTTCGGTCCCCATGCACATTGTAATGTACATAACACTTTTCGTGCTGTATTTTATGCTGCATAGGTTAAAACTTCGTTTCAACACCTAATGTGACCTACAAGTGATCATCTAACAAGAAAGAATAACGTCTATAACGCCATCTGATTTTTGTGTGTTGAGTTATAGTGCTTCTTATGTGAGTAGTTTGAAATTCGAATGGCCGTGAAAGCAGTAAGTAGCAAATATTGTTAGTTTTTCGTTCTTATTTTTTCAAATGAATGTCAAAACATATACACATCACTAAAGCATGTATGGGTCTACGTAATAATGAAATTGTACAAAAGATATTTACTTTGGCTTCGTATTATAACCTCTATAAAAAATATGTACATCCTAATGTACATCCTGTCCCAATCAGTGGAAACACTGTACAAAATTTTCGATTTGAATTTTTTGCGAGTAATAGTTAGACATACAATTCTTGAAAATATTTTTGCAGATTATTTTATCCTTCAAGATGAATAAGAAACTAAATAAATCTAATTTAGAAAATGAAAAATATGTAGATAAACTATTAGAATCGTTGGAAAATGGGGATGATTTGGATATTGATGACATAGAAGAAAGTGAAGATGAAGTTGGTGAAGATGAAAGAGTAAGAAGAGAACGGGAAGTTGAGGAAATCGGAGACAGTAGAGAAGATGAAATTTTAAATCCAGAGCCCACTACAGAAGGTTTTCGAAATAAGAAAAGAGTACGATGGAGGAAACCAACACCCGATGTACCAAAATTCGAATGGATAGCGAATGACAAAATTGGCGATTCTATTGTATTGGATCCTATGCAATATTTTTCTAAATATATAACAGATGAAATTTTTGAACAGATGGCCGAATGTACAAACATATACGCACTTCAACAAGGACAAACTCGATTCAAACCAACAAATGTTATTGAATTTGAAACTTTATTTGGATTACATATCTAAATAAGTTCCCACGCATACGAATGTACTGGAATTTCGTATGCACGTTTCCAAAAGTTTAATTTATAAGAATAAGCTTGTAAATGTAAAGAAACGTGGTCGTCCTTCAAAAAGTGCAGGAGAAATTACACCGGACAGAAAAAGAAAATTTCGTTGCTGTGAGAAAAGACCAATAAGAGAAATTCAACACGATAATGTGGACCATATGCCCCAAATCGATGATAAAAAAGAAGCAACACGATGCAAGATGCCATTATGCAAAGGAAGGACACATGTTTATTGTGACAAATGTCGTGTCCATTTGTGTTTAGTAAAAGAGAGGAATTGTTTTGAAAGATTTCACGGAAAATAATAAGTATATATATATATATATAACTGCTTATTCAAAAGCAATTATTTATAATATAGTAAGATAATTTTTTTTCATACAAATATCACTCAAGATCTCCTATGCTACCATATGTCCATTAAAATGTACATTTAAAAATTATATATAAATGAGTAAATATTTTTGTAAAAAGTATATTATTGCTTTCATTCACATGAATCAAGTTAATTTTAGTATAAAAATAATTTTTTCCTAAACGACAAAAAATTCGGGTCTGAAGGGGTTAATTAAAATGTGTATATATTTTCTTTCTTTCTTTTTTTTTTTTTTTTACTTCATGATTTGCTTTTTTGTTCTGTTTGTATTCGCAAACATTATTTTCAACATGAAAATTATAAAAAAATTACTCACTGATGCTTTTTTATTCACATCTCACATAAATTCAGGTTATGGATGTTAAAGGAAATGACAAAAATTCCTGTGACGCATTGATATTACTTCAAATTATTATTATTATTGTTATTTTAATTAAACTACAGTTACTTTTAATTTGTCAAGAAAAGTATATTTGCATATTGAAACAAATGCTTTTAATTTTCAAATACATAGGCAAACTTATCATACTTTGATTGAGCTTATATTATGTATCAAAACGTATTTATTTCGATAAATTGGATTATCTTTTGCGTCAATCTATCCAAAACCATAATTGAAATTTATAAAAATCAGAAGAAATACGACTTTTTTCTTTTTTTTTTTTTTTCTTTTTTTTCTTTTTGTTTTGTTAAGAAAATGGAAAAAATCAATTTCAAACTATCACAGATCTATGGTTCAGCCATTCGTTTTCAAGGCATTGACAAGATCTTTCGAAAGATACCCATGTTGAAAAGTTTCACCCCTTGGAGGGGGGAGGGTATTTTTCTCCTCGGGGACGAGAAGTGATGCACCCACATGCACAATTTTTTTTTTCTGGTTTACTGGTACTATTATTACTAATTCATAATAATGTTACAATCACACGTTAAAAATAACTTTCATCATGGACATTTATACGAAATTTTGTCCTGTACTGCCATGTTAAAACTTTATAAAAAATTGGATTACAGCGCCACCTGTTGAACGATTGATTCACAAATCTAATCAGCACCAGTTTATGTCAGGGTATAAAGCACAAAGTATAAAAAAAATATATTAATAAACACCTTACTATCAGGAAAGCGAAATAAATATAAAATTTAATGACGTAACAAAAATAGCCAACTATAATAACCCTATGTGCACGTTTTATAGAGAAATCATTGAGATAATTAAAAATCAGGTTGCCGTTAATGACCACAAGTCCGCCATCATCGATCCCCAGTGGCGCTACCTGCTGAAAGAGCAAGACGAAGCTATAAATAGCCAAAGCCCACTTCAACAAGTTTGCAATTGATAAAGGGGAGGATTCTCCCAAGAAAAGCTTCTTGCAAGTAATGATGAAGCCGAAGTAAGGTGTTTATTAATATATTTTTTAATTAATTGTGCTTCATTTTAAATCTAAATTAAGGCACCAAGTATTGTTAAATTTTGTTGATTGGTTCTTGAGATACAGCGTCCACAAAATTAGTAGTACACACACACAGACACACAGAAATTTTCTAAAAACAATCAAACCGTGTTCAGAACATCCCAGAAGGTGTAAATCCATCAAAAACTGGAGTTCGAAAAATTTCACGAATCCAATACCTTCTCTTTTTATATGTAGAAGAAAGTAATAAATAATTATAATATAAAAAGAACTTTTTTATGTGCCATTTTCTATTGAATCATATAAACTTGACAATTCTATGTATTAATAAATACTTTTTAAAAATTTTTTTTGATGAATTATCCCATCAATTAGAAAGAAAACTATCAAATGCGTAATAAAGAGAGCAATTATAGTAAATTTTCAAACACTTATTAATTGAATAAAAGTATTAAGAGAATGCATTGCCATCTTGTTCTGAGCTATTCTAAAAGGCTCAAATGTGTAGCTAGTCGGGAAGTTAGATAAAAATCGATTGCAAGATTTGTACTGGACAAACAAATAAACAAGAAAGCGAGTTAATAAAAACATATGTAAACAAAATATTGAACATTGTGATGAAAAGAAATAGTTAGCTTTTACTCGACTTTTGCTTGTAATTTTGGATAGCATGGCACAAAAGATAAACCAACTTCTTGAAATAAATACATTTCATTTTTTTATGCCTGGAAAAATATGAACATGTAAACTTCTTTTTTTTTTACATCAGCTAATAATTTTATTTAATTTTTAAGGTAATATGAGGTTTTTATTTTTACAGTATAATTAATTAAAAAAAATATAATTAAAAATTCGAAAACTGGGATTCGAGGTACACCAGGAGAGGTCAGAATTCTGTAGCTCTACCGTCAGCCATTTGTCTACAAAGCGCCCGACCGACAAATACACAAATACACAAGTCTTTTTTGATATATTTAGAGATTAAATATAGAGACCAGCGAAGCGCGCAAACTCTGCTAGTTCACTGAATAAAATAATTTTGCTCATTTTTTATCTCATTGAAACATGCTTCCCCCCCCCCCCCCCTATGAAATGGAATATAACTTAATGCGTGAGCCAGAAAGGAAAAATCGTGCAAACTTATACAAAGAGAATACGAAGGTAATAATTTAATAATAAAAATGTTTGACTAACTCAATGTGCAATTTTTGTATCTGAATCCGATACAGATATTATATTTTCTAAAACACGCGATTCTGCTGTAGATGCATTGTGATGCATTGGTAACAATAACGTTTGGTTTATAATAAAAATAACTTTCATAAAGTTTATCCCTGAGTTTCTACTTTATTTAAATACAAATGATGATTTTTTTTTTTTTTTTTTTTTAGATAGGCATGAAATCTGTTTAACGGGGAAAAGTAGTATGATCATGTAAAATCTTCCATTGAAAACAGTATTAGTTTATTTGCCTACGATGTTATTTAGCAGTTTGTTTGTTGTAAGTATTAATATATATTTCTCTAGAACATGAATTTTATTAAAAATAATAGTTTGAATAAATTTCATTATTTTTACCATTATTAATAATCACCATTTGAATTATCCAAACTCTTTACTGCTATAAGCTTTACTCGAAAAAAAAAATGAAATGTATGGAATGTATGCAAGCTTTATTTGACAGGGTAAGACACTGCCGATGGCAGTGGGAACTCAAGTCGAGGTTCTTTTACTAGCTTGGGTGAGACGCTGCCCAAAGTAGCAAAACTCGAGAAGAAATTAGTTTTCTAATTTGTTTATTTCACGAGACTGATTGGCAGATTTCAATGCAGTTTTTTTTTCAAAGCTTATATTTTTGAGATTCATTTAAATGATTATTACGAATATTAGTAAATTATTCATTATTTAAATTTATTGTAATTGTTATAATTATTTTTATTAATATTAATATTATTATCGATATTAGTTATTCTTAATTTTTTTTTGTAAAATTTTAAATTATTATTATTATTATTATTATTTTTTAATGATTGCTCCTAAATGTTTTAAACGTTGTCCTTGACAAAAATCTAGGGAAGTTTTAAAAGATATTTATTCTTCATTTCTTAATATAATTATGCTATTTTACGATAAATGATCTTTAGTTGTTATTTTGTTATTTATTATTTAATTATTATTATTATTTTTTTTTTCACGATACCGAGTGAATTTTTTGCTTCCTGAATTTTGATCATTATACTGTTGAAATACTATTATTATATACTTATATATCAGTGATGCCATGAAAAGTGAATATGGGGCATAGGAAAGGAATTCAGAATTGCTGAATAAAAACTTTTTATACATCAGATTAAAACTAATTCTATGTAAAATATGAATTAACTAGTATGTTGTGGCCACTACAAGAGTTTATTCTATATAATTTTACACGAATTCAGGCGGTACAAATTATTTATTAAATTATTATTTATTAAAATTATTTTCCATGTTAAATGCAGACGATTTTTATCTCACAGGATAATTACTCCAAATGCCGAAAGAAAGTCAATTTTGTGCCACCATCAAAACAAAAATGCGTTTTTTTTTCTTTTTTATTTATTTATTTATTTTTTTTCTAAGATTTGTTTTCGTTAAAAATGAGAGGGAAAAAAAATGATAACTTTGTCTTAAATTATCACAGATCTATTGTTCAACTATTCGTTTAAAAGGTATTAACAAGTTCTTTCGAAAGATACCCATATTGGAAATTTACACCCGCCGGGAGGGAGGGGATTTACTTCCCCACCAAGGGAATAGTGATGTTCCTACATACACAAACTTCCCCCCCCCCTAGTTTACTAGTACTATTATCAATAATTCTTAGCAATTTTACAATCACACGTTAAGAAAGAAAAAAGGGGGAAAAAAAAAAAAAACTCTCATTATGTAATACATTGTAAGAAATTTTATCATATACTGCAATGTTAATAATTTAGGGAAAATGAGATTACAGCACCACCTGTTGAGCGATTGATCCCCAAATCTAATCAGCACCAGTTTAGGTGAAGGTTGAACTAAATACCAGTTTAATTAAATTTCATTCATTGGTTCATGAGATGCAGTGCCCATAAATTTTGTGATACACATAGACTGACTGACAGACAGACATTTTTAAAAAACCGTTAAATCGTTGTCAGGACATCCCAAAACGTGTATATCCATTGAAAATTGGAATTAGAAAATTTTCTCGAATCCATTAATTTCTTCTTGGATGTATATATTGAAGAAAGTAAAACATATGTATTCTTTGTTCCAATTACCAAATTGTAGAAATTTGGCCTTTTACATTACAGAAATTTGGAAAAAGAATAAAAAAGGAAATTCCTTTATCTGCCACTGTACTTTTAAGTATCATTAGTTAAAAAGACATATAAAATAGATTTTATGGAAGAAACAAAAGTATATTTTTAAGTGTAAAGCATATACACTTTATTTTCATCTTCTACATGGAGTTATTTGGAGTTCTTTTTACTTTCTTCGATATAAGAAGAAAGTATTGGATTAGTGAAAATTTTTGAACCTAAATTTTCAATGGATTTACACGTTTTGAGACTTCCTGAAGACTATTTGACTGTTTTTTAGAAAATGTCTGTCTGTATGTGTGTATCACAAATATTGTGGACGCTGTATCTCACGGACCAGTGAACAAAATTTAACCAAACTTGGTATTTAAAACCCAACTTAAATTGCCGCTGATTACATTTTATTATCAATCACTTAACAGCTTACACTGTTATCCCACTTTTTCTAAATTTTTAATGTTGGAGTATAGGACAAAATTTCGTATAAAAATGTACATAATGAGAGTTATTTTTAACGTATGATTATAACAGTGATATGATTTTTTTTTATAATAGTAGTAGTAAACTAGAAAAAAATATGCTTCTCTCCCTGAGTACCCTCTGGAGTTTGTGTTAATTTTTAATAGGTGTATCTTTCGAAAGATCTCGTCAATACCTTAAAAATGAATGAATGAACCATTGATCTGTGATAATTTAAAACAGGGTTATAGTTTTTATTTTCCCTTACCCATAGGGTCGAGAAAGTATTGTGTTAGGTTCAAATTTTCCATTGTGAGATTTTGTTATATGTAAATATTCTGAGGTCCCCTGAATACGAAAATCATGTTTTTAGCGAATGGTCTGTGTGTCTGTCTGTCTGTGTGACTGTTATCAGCATATCTCAAGAACAAATAGTAGCAGAATTTCCAAACTCGATATTCTAAATGTGTATCGTATAGGAATGCTACAGTAAGCTTTTCGTTAAGATGAAATAAATGGTTCGTATACTGGGACACTCAAAAGTATTTAAATACATTACGACTATGGGGGAAATTGCAGGTAATTAGAGTTTAACATTTATAGACTACACTAAACCAAATGAAACGAATACATATGTTTTGTAATAGAGATAGTCAACTGATAAAAATTCTTTGTGTATGTAGGAGCCTCGCATCCCCCCTGGGGTGGGACGTCTCCCCTCGAAGGGAGTAAATTTTCATGATGGGTATCTTTCAAGAGAGCTCGCCAATACCTTTAAAACGAATGGTTGAACTATCGATCTGTGATAATTTAAAATAAAGTTATCAATTTTTTTTTTCATTTTTAACCAAAGAAAAAAAAAAAAATTTTTTTTTAAATGTAATATTGAGAATAAATTCAATATTTTTTTTTATACTTAGTGTTGTACTACTTATCTAATATGGAAATCGTCTGCATTATCATAAAAGATAATTTTAAAAATAATAATTTTAATAAATTATTTTTTTAAAACAGAATTATTTTTTAATAACCGGATTAAATTCTATATAAATGTAGGTGCATTAATGAAACGGGGGGTTGAGGGGGGCGGTAGCCCCCTTACACAGAACTAATTATCATATAAAACTCTTCCGAAGCCTAATTTGAATGTTTAACACAGGTTTACATAACAGTACTCGTTATCTTACCACTTAATCTCCAACCTATATTTATAGTATTAAATTTCTGGTTAAGAGAAAGTCGTGTGAGTGACACACCAGATTAATTTTTTCATGTTTGAACAGGGGAAAAAAAGAGAAAAATAGTCACATTTCCTTGATATTGGCACGGAATTGATTTTCTTACGGCATTTAGTGTTATAATTATGCCAGGAAAAAAATGTCTGCATTCAACATGGAAAATAATTTAATAATTTAATAAATAATTTGTACTGCATAAATTTGTGTAAATTTATGTAGAAGAAAGGCTTGTGTGTAGCCTTGTGTTGAAAGCCTTGTGTTAGAAATTCAGACCCCAGGTGGGGCAGCAAGGGGGCATAAAAAAATAGAAATACAGTTAGGGCGTTCAAAATTGGTACAGATAGGTTTTAAAGGCCTGTAAGTCGAATGGGGATATTTTCGAAAGTGTAAAGTTATTTGGAGGGGCGAGAAGGGAGGGAGAGGGGGGCAAAAAAAATAAAAATTAGAGTTAGATCGTTCAAAATTGGTATATAGAGTTTTTGGATACTTACAAATCGATTACGGATATTTTTGAATTTGTAAAATTATTAGGAGGGGCGGGAAGGGGGGTGGGGTGGTAAAGGGGGGCTATGGGCAAAAACAAACAGAAATACAGTTAGGCTGTTCAAAATTGGTACAGATAGGTTTTAGAGGCCTGCAAGTGGAATGGGGATATTTTCGAAAGTGTAAAGATATTAGGAGGGCCGGGAAGGAGGGAGGGGATAGGGGGGCAAAAAAATAAAAATAGAGTTAGATCGTTAAAAATTGGTATATAGAGGTTTTCGACCCTTACACATCGATTGCGTTCAGAGGTCTAAAGTCGAATGGGGATATTTTCGAAAGTGTAAAGCTATTAGGAGGGCCGGGAAGGGGGGGGCGGAGGGGCAAAAAAAAAATAGAGTTAGATCATTCAAAATTTGTACATAGAGGTTTTCGATACCTACAAATCGATTGCGGGTATTTTCGAATTTTTAAAATTATTGGGAGGGGCGGGAATGGGGGGGGAGTGGAGGGGCAAAAAAATAAAAATAGAGATAGATCGTTCAAAACCGGTGTATAGAGGTTTTTGATACTTACAAATCGATTGCGGATATTTTCGAATTTGTAAAATTATTAGGATAGACGGGAGGGGGGGCGAAGGGGGAAAATAATAGAAATAAGAGTTAGAGCATTTTGGGAATTTTTTCCGAAGGCAGTGAGAACCCGGTGCGACATTTTTCCTAATCAGATTTTGTTTCTCTTTTTTTTTTCAAGTGATAAAAATTAATGCAATTTTGAGAATTCAGTAATTATAGTGATTCATTTAAAAATAGGGACCAGCGAAGCGGGCGTTGCCTGCTAGTATATATATATGTTACGGGCAATGTAAATAATCTAGAAACTTTAGTTTTGATATATATGTGGGTTGCTTCTAATGTATACATTCTCCCTAAGTAGAGGTTTACATGAATATGAAATTAAAAAGGGGTGAAATGATTTTAAAAAAAGTTCTAAAATTACGCTTTAGGTCAAAATTTCAGGCCTGCAAACATTTCGTTGTGAATACATCAAAATGGCCTAGTGTCTTAATACAAATAAAAACTAGTATGTTGTGACCACCACATGATTTTCTTCTATATTTTCCTATACAAATTCCCTCAGTAAAAATAATTTAATAAAATTGTTATTAAAAAAAAATATTTTCCATGATAATGCAGACGATTTCCATATTAGAGAAGTAGTAAAACGCTAAATATTAAAAAAAAAAAAGTCAATTTTATTCTCAATATTACATATATATATATATATTTAAAGCTAGCTTTACACTTCCTGAATTATGTACAGTATGCATAAAATAATAGTAAAAATATGAAAATTTGCAAATATTTTAATAATTTTCACACGTTTCTACGACACTCAAAAAAATTTCCGTAAAATTCGGAGAGTTGAACGTTAAATTATACAGGTAGTTAGTTCTCTTTTTTGAGTAAATGTCTAATGCCCATATTTGCAACAGCGTCCTGTAAAATTCAGAGTGTTGACCGTTTATTAAAGATAATTTCCCTGTTTTGAGAAAAAAAAAAATTCATGACAGCTTTACAGGTATAATTTTATTTTTACGGACTGTGACTATAAAAATTTTAACCGTCTCTGACCGGAAAAAAGTGTTCAATTTTTTTACAGTGAACATTATATATTCTGATACACTACGGGAAATATGGAACGTGTAAGTACTGTTAGAAGATGTTTTATAATCTATGTCTAACACGTAATTCTTCTTCTTTTTTAACACTTAGGTCGTCTTTAGCGTAGCTTTTCTGCAATGTTCATTAGCGCAATCTCCATCCTCAGTTCCTACAGATTCTGGAAGAGAAGAAGTAGAAGAGCAAACACCAGTATCAAACGATGAAAGTACTGGTACGTTTGCATTGTTATTTTATTTACCAAATAATTCAGTAAAAATAAAATCTGGTGTTTAAGAATCACCTGACTTTCCATTTCAGTTATTTCCAATAATAGCCCTATAAGAGCGGACAATACCTAATCTCGCCGGCAGCCTTCGCCCATGTTATTCTATGGGAAAATTTGTTTACATAATTACTCATTACCTAATGAATATTTTTCAATTCTGTTTTCACATTTAGAAAATTCATAAGCGTTAAATTAGTACTTGTTTTCCAAAAATTGATTTTTTAAAATTTTAGTATTTCATTTTGCGATTAGAAAATGAGAAAAATGCATTTTGTGAAAAATCACATTTTTGAACTCAAAATTAAAATGTAAAAAAAAAAAAAAAAAAAATGAATTTTTCAAAAATGAGTACTCATTTAACGGTTATGAATTTTCTGAATGCGAAAACAGAATTGAAAAATATTCATTAAGTAATGTGTAATTGTAGCAACAAATTTTCCCATAGAATAACATGGGCGTAGGCTGCCGGCGAGATTAGGTATTGTCCCCTCTTAATATATCTGAATATTTCTAATTGGCTCTGTAAGTCTTAGTCTCATTGATATTATACTATAGAAATACTAAATACTGTATACTATAGAAATACTATCTATCTATCTATCTATCTATCTATATATACATAGAAATTGTATACTATAGAAATTATATACTATAGAAAGCATTCTTTTTGTGGATATGAATAAAATACTTCAATTTCATTAAGATTTGTGCAAAATAAATGTATTAAAATATGGTTTATACAAATACCTTTCACAGAACTCAACGCTTAGAAATACTAGTCCATTTACACAAACCAGTGATTGTATTTACTCCATTTTCAGTGAGAACAACCGATAGTAAACTTGAATAACATATTTGAGTTTCATTACTATTTGTGCATATTATTAAAACATGCTTTATAGAAATACCTCTCCCAGAATGCAATGTTTTGGAAATAATTTGGATATCCTTGTGCACAAACCAGTGATGGTATTTTCTCAAATTTCAATAGGAAATATCCGATAGGGAACTTGAATATCATATATCAGTTTTAAGAAATTCCATTAATATTTACAAGAGTTACAGCGCGTACAGGCATATAGATGGACGACAGCCAAAAAAATACTCGTGAATATTTTTTGAAAAATGTTAGAAAGGGTGATATTCTGAAATAAAGTTTCGTGATGCATTTTCACAAGAAAGAATTTTAATTAACCACTCTGGTAAAGTTCGGTGCCTAGCAATGTAAGAAAGTTTTACCAGTCTGTTGCACCTCTGTATTGTTTCAAAAGTAACTCCAGTTCATATAATAACAGGAGACTTGGCGTTGGAATATTAAAACCCGAATAAACTACTACGTCAGAAACGCCAAAGAAAAATATTTGAGGTGCATACAGCTGTTTCGGTAGCCTTAAGCGTGCCGTCTTCAGTGCAAAAAGGATTCTGAATCAGGAGAAGTGCTCGTATATATAGGAGAGGGGCTGACGTAGTGGTTTTAACTCCGGTTCATCTTAAAGATGTGGAAGTATCTCAATTCACCGGTAATGAAAAATATCTCAGCGAAATTCGCAGATATAGTTTTGACGATCTGGACGATTTGATTGATGTTTTTA
Source organism: Salticus scenicus (assembly GCA_963930645.1). Taxonomy (NCBI): domain Eukaryota; kingdom Metazoa; phylum Arthropoda; class Arachnida; order Araneae; family Salticidae; genus Salticus; species Salticus scenicus. Next base: position 210,222,264 of record OZ005662.1, read on the forward strand.
ACTTTAAAACCATCAATGCAATACTGTACACTGTAAAAAAAAAAAAAAAAAAAAATGGTAGTTTTTTTTACAGTAGAATGTGTTGGCATCTGTTTTTGCCAGCACATTCTGCTGTTAAATTTAGAGCCCCTTAAATAAATAATAGGCCGGCGCATCACCGCCATTTTTTTGCCTCGTAAGAGGACAGCATTTCCGCTTGGCGATTTTATCGCTTCACTGGTGGTTTTAAAAAATTTTCATCTAAAAATAAAATCGACCAAAAATGATAAGCAACACAAGTAATCTGTTTCTGTTTCTTAAATAATTCATCACATTTGAAAGGGGGAAAAAAAAGAGCGTACCAATTAAAATTGGAAAGTTTTTTCAACGACCTAATACTATCAGGACACGGAAACAAGACAACTTTGGCGAACCAAAAAAACGTCGCCAAGACTCTACAAACACACAGTAAAAAAGCGTTTCTTAAAATAATTTATGGTTATTAAAATACATATTTAGATTTAAATAATACTTTTTTTAAAATTTTTTACTTTATAAATGTCAGAAATGCAAAGAAAAGTATAAGTGAATAACAATAAAACTTACTATGCAAAGCTGTGCATTAGGTCCCGGGATCCAAGAATCTGGACGACAATTCGCAGCCCATTTTCTCCTTCTTGCATTATCCGAAGGAAACCTAAACATTTTGTATCCTTTTCTAGAGTGTTTACAGCAGTTTATTGCTGAACAACCTCCCATATTGCAGTTTATTTCACTAAAATTACGAGCAAGACGGTAGAAACAATGGATGCCGTTTGTTTATCACGCTGGGTACATGCGGCAACCCTAAGGCAAAAAAATGTCGGATGCGCCAGCTCGTATATATAGGAGCCTTAGTTAAATTGGGTGATTTACGGAGGAAACATCTGTAAAGAGAGACTCTTTTACAGATGTTTCTGTTGTAAATTATTTCTTTTTAACAGAAGAATGTACTTGCGCCCATTTTGTCACCACATTCTTCTGTAAAAACTACCGTTAATTTTTACAGTGTATTACCATATCTTCACCAAACTAAAGTTTAATATTTGACGCAAGAGACCAGAGCTCCTGGCCAGAAATTAATGGCAGTTTAGCATCTTTTACACGTCATATAAATACGTATAAAGATGAACAATTAGCCTTTTAACATGAAAAATGTTGTGATTATAAGCATAAATACGTCAAAATTAGATTTTAATACAATTTTTTAGTACGGAAGTACTATTGATTTTAAGCAGCGATTTTAACGTTGTGGAAATTTGCAGTAGACTATCTTGAGTCAAGTATATATATTGTTACATCAACATTACTTACGCAATTGAAATAGCCCTTTTAATTCGTCGCAAAAAGGACAGAAATAACTTAAAAGACGTCAAAGGGATCCTATACTAAAGCTGTACCAAAGAAATGTTAAGAAAGGAATATAGTAATCTTTGCTGAGGAAAGGGCACAGATCTCGCATGCCTTTATATGAAAGATAGATTAAAAGAAAGTCCTGCCGTACTAAATTAAATTCTGTTTTGCTCAAAATCTTATATCTATTACTTAGGAAACAAAAATAGCCTTTTTTTTTTTTTTTTTTTTGTTTTAAATGATGGAGCTTTCCAGCAAAACTGTTTTTTTTCCCCTTTTTTCTATTTTAATTATAGGCTAATGGTGGTGTACAATTTATGTCTAACTGTCTGCACTAAGGACTTGGATTTAAAAGGAGATGCCCACCGTGCGGGTCTTTCTAAGGGGTTATAAACCGTATTCACTCGAGTTTCGGAGAAAACCACGGAAAACTCCGAACAGCTAGGTCAACGTTTAATTATATGGTATTTTTCCATGCGTATACTTTTTTTTAGGTTCATGGGATGTAACACATTAAAAAATTGTATAAATTATACGTATTGAAGCGACAAAACTTCTGTTGTTTCAATACATATAATTTATACAAACCTTCTGCGGAATTTTATTGGTGTTCGTTTATATTTTAGTTTTAAAGTTAGTTCCATATTTTAATTTTAAAAAACATTAACGCAAAATAACACGCACTTACAATAATTATGGTTGTTTGACCTTGTATGTGAGTTCGAAAGAGATGGAAGGGTAGCTGAGATTATTGCTGTTATCAGAGTAGAGTATTATGACATGTAGTAGAAGTTTATTAATACAAAAATGTGATGGGGAAATGAGCAGAATTCACTTCTGCACGCAAATTTAATATAATGAAGAAATAGAAAGAATGAAGTGCCACATGTTACTGTATAATGTATGATGTAAATTCTTAAAAAAGAATAATTATAGGATAACTTTTTATATACCATGTTTTTAAATTTTCTGATGAATCATTAATAAAATACGCGAGGATAAAAAAATAATATATGAGCAATATTTAAGCTCGCGGACTCAGCTCAGTGAACTAATAATAATAATAATGAAAAAAAAAAGTTTGTTTTAAAAATAAAATATTATTCCTTTTAGAACAACGTATATTAACATCATACATTAGTAGCACTTATCTATGTATAAAAATTTTAAAGTGATAATATGACGTCACTTTTTTTTTTTGAGATGCATCATTTAACTTTTTATAATTTTTTAACGTTCACGTTTAATTAAATGTATTTATTTTTATGCCGAAAGAAAATGAACTCGTAAATTTTTTTTGGCAACAATTAAATTATATCTAATATTTTAAAGGCTATTTTTATTGCTATTAGGAGCTTGTTATGTTCATATTTTAATTAATTAAAACAAAACTATTCAAAAATTCGAAAATGGGACTTCGAAGTGTTGTGTTGTCACCGGGTTTTGAGCTACTGTGAAAGTTTCAGATGTCTAGCTAGTAGGGAAGTTAGTTAAAAACAGATTGCAAGATTAGTTCCGGACAAACAAACAAACACACACACAAACAAACAAGAATAGAAGTTAATAAAAACATGGTAAAAGAGAAAGTCAATGAAATAGAAGAGATTCACATATATTTGTGTTTTTCAATAGAAGGCAATGTCAAAAAAAGCGAATTAATTCATAATGTCAGGTACATAAAAAAAAGACATTTTGTCAAAACCCAGCTCAGTAATTTTGATTAAATTTAGCATATTCCACGAGTAAAATAGTATAATGAAACATATATTAAAGTTAGAAAATATATTTTAACGATGTGTTAATTTTTAAAATTCATATATAATCTTTTATTTTAATGTTTTTTTAGGTGATGTGGTCACTGAAGAAGCCGCTGAAAAAAATCTCGGTACTACTTTTAATGGAATGTCTTCAGAAGAAACCGATAATGAAGAAAGTGAACCTATATCAAATGAAGAATTCATCTCAAACAATAAATCTATGCCTAACGACGAATCTACGTCGAGTAATGAGTCTTTTTCAACGTATGAACCCGTGTCCCTGACAGAGGAGCCTGTAACAAAGGATGGTTCTCAATTAGATACTCAACCTGTATCAGACAGTGAACCTGAATCTAACGATGAATCTGAAACAAGCACCGAATCTACAAGTATGTCAAATGAAGATTCAATAGAAACTAAGGATAACAATGGATCTGAATCAAGTATTGAACCTGCTTCAAATCGTGAACCTGTATCAGACAGTGAACCTGAATCTAACGATGAATCTGAAACAAGCGCCGAATCTACAAGTATGTCAAACGAAGATTCAATAGAAACTATGGAAAACAATGGATCTGAATCAAGTGTTGAACCTGCTTCAAATCCTGAACCAGTATCAGACCGTGAACCTGAATCTAACGATGAATCTGATTCAAGTACCGAACCTACAAGTATGTCAAATGAAGATTCAAAAGAAACTATGGAAAACAATGGATCTGAATCAAGTATTGAACCTGCTTCGAATAGTGAACCAAAATCAGATAGTGGACCTGCGGCAAATGACGAATCTGTTTCAAATAAAGAACCTGAACCAAATTATGATCATGATATGAATGCAAAAACTAAACCAAACAGTGGGCCTGTATCAAACAGTGGAACTGGACCAGATAAAGAATTTTCAGGTAGGCCTGCTGAAAATAATAGGACAAAGATGCATCCTGGACATGGAATGTATCCTCCAGGTGGACATAATATGTACCCTCCGGGAGGGTACGGAATGTATCCACACGGTGGATATGGAATGCCTCATCCTTCAGGTAGTGGAATGCATTTCCCACCAGGAAGCGGAATGTATCCTCGGCCTGGAAGCGGAATGTATCCTTGGCCTGGAAGCGGAATGCAATTTCCACCAGGAAGCGTTATGCAACCTCCGCCAGGAAGTGAAATGCAACCTTCACCAGGAAGCGGAATGTATCCGTCACAAGGAAGCGGAATGTATCCTTCACAAGGAAGTGGAATGCATCCTTCACAAGGAAGCGGAATGTATCCGTCACAAGGAAGCGGAATGTATCCTTCACAAGGAAGTGGAATGCATCCTTCACAAGGAAGCGGAATGTATCCGTCACAAGGAAGCGGAATGTATCCTTCACAAGGAAGTGGAATGCATCCTTCACAAGGAAGTGGAATGTATCCCTCACAAGGAAGCGGAATGTATCCCTCACAAGGAAGTGGAATGTATCCTTCTGGAGGAAATGGAATGCAACCACCAGGATTTGGTATACCAGGAGGGATGCCTTTACCACCGTATGGTAATTATGGTAACTGGGGTCGGCCTTGGTACCAAGGAAAAAAATAAAAGTACACAAATAACGGAGCCATATGAGACTTTGTATAAATAAAGTGCTTTACATTTATATTTTTTAATAGCACTGATTACGTCTTTATGCTTTCTTTATATGCAATGAAAACAGTACTTTTGTTCAAGGTATAAGACATTTCAAAAGTATTTTTTTTTTGAAAATTTTGTATAAATTAAATGATTATTCTTAATGCCATTTACGAGATATTTTTTTGGAGTAAGAGCACATTGGCTATACATTATGGGATTATCCCACAGAAATATAAATTTCATATAAACTGGAGATGTAAAAGTTATCTGTTTTTGAGTTAAAGATACATTCTACTTTTAAAATATAGCAATGTTATACTTATCTCATTGCTATTTGGTCTTCGCCCACCTAACGCTTGATTTTTACTCATGTATTTTCAAATTTATTTCTCCATGCCAGATGAAATTACTGAACATTGGTTATGGATTAATCTTTTATATCATCTTATATATTAAAAAAAAATTATGAAAACTAAAGTCAGTCCGTCTGGCCGTTCTATCCGGCCGATTTCCTTCATTTTTTTTTAAAAATGAAAGGTATTTAGGCACAGATATGTCATCAATCATTGAAATTTACTCAACTCCCACCTTACTCAAGTTATACTCAAACGCGATTCTTCCCTGTACACTTCTTATGGGACACATTCACTCAAACAATTCGAATTCTCATAGCTCCTCTTCTAATGAATGGATCTTGATCGTTTCACTCTCAGAACACTCAGTGGATCAAGTTCTTTCTTTTGAGCTATTAACTGCTTAAATTCGTTGAGTCTGAGAAAAGTTATGCGTGCACAATCAACTTTACATTCAATTTTTTCAAGATTTTCCTTCACTCAAACCTTCATAACTAGAGTTCTAATTAATGTAGGCTGTTGAAACAAGTCTAAGAACACTCAGTGGATCAAGCTCTTTCTTTTGAGCTATTAACTGCTTAAATTCGTTGAGTTTGAGGAAAGTTATGCGTGCAGAATCAACTTTACATTCAATTTTTTCAAGATTTTTTCAAGATTTTCCTTCACTCAAACCTCTATAACTAGAGTTCTAATTAACGTAGGCTGTTGACACAAGTCTAAGAACACTCAGTGGATCAAGCTCTTTCTTTTGAGCTATTAACTGCTTAAATTCGTTGAGTTTGAGGAAAGTTACGCGTGCACAATCAACCTTACATTCAATTTTTTCAAGAATTTTTCAAGATTTCTTGCGTTTGGTGTAAATCAATTATTTGAAAAAAAAAATCTATATATTAATTTGAAACATGTTTTTGTCTGTCTCCACTATATTGAGAGAACTACTTGGTGTAAAAATTTGGTTGAGGTGTCCAAAAAAAGGTCTTGGTCTGTAGTTGTGCAATGAAAAGAGAAAATTAAAAAAAAGTCGAACAGTTTCCCCCCCGGGGGGGAACGGGTTTAAGCTCCAAATTACTTCATGGTGTGGAAAGTGTACATATGGGGACTAGAGTCGAATACTAAAAAATCACTTTCTGCGAATTTGGAATTTTCGATTTTAAAGGGGGGGGGGAGGGGGAAAGTAGATTTGGAGGGGGCGGAAGGGGGGAAATTAGTTTGAGAGGTAAATCCGTTCTAGACCCACACATGTAGCACCTCATTTCAAAGCTCTTGAAATTTCATGTCGATTGGGGATGTTTGCATACAATATAGTGCGACCCCTGGTGGTGAAAAATGGAACTAGGTGATTTTGCTGTAGACCCTATCATGTTACATCTTATTTTAAAGGTCTTGGTATTTCCTGATCGTTGGTGATGTTCGTACAGAACACACTGCGCCCTCTGGTGGTGGAAAGTGCAGCTAAAGGATTTTGCAGTTGGCACCACCATGTGACACCTTATTTAAAAGGTCTTGGAAATCCAAGGCGATCAGTGATAGGGGTCTTGAAATTTCATGTTGATTATGGATGTTTGTATACAATATAGTGCGCCCCTGGTGGTGAAAAATGGAACTAGGTGATTTTGTAGTAGACCCTATCATGTTATATCTTATTTTAAAGGTCTTGGTATTTCCTGACCGTTGGTGATGTTCGTACAGAACACACTGTGCCCCCTGGCGGGAGAAAGTGCAACTAAAGGATTTTGCAGTTGACACCACCATGTAACACCTTATTTGAAAGGTCTTGGAAATTCAAGATGATTGGTGATGTTCGTATGCAACATACTGCGCTCCCTGGTGGAGGAAAGTGAATTTTGCAGCGCGTGCGTAGCAAGCCTAATATACGGTGCCGCAGCCACAGGCGGCGGAAACACGATTCAGAGGTTCGTGCGGTTCAAGATTAATTTTTAAGAATTTTTTCATGGTATTAGCGACCCGCATATACGCTGCCACAGGCACCGGGGTCACGAGCCCGAGTTCCGTTCTGTTTGAGGCAATTTTTTTTTGTTACATATGATTATTATTTGTTTCGCGATGCTTTCATTTAAAAATAAAAATTCAAACAAAATAGAGTTAAAGATATTAAATCATACAAATTTAAAGTTCATTTAAGGTTATTATCATGGGCCCGGGCAACTCCGGTCGGGTTCGTTTGATTCCAGGTTAATTTTTGGGAATTTTTTCATGTTGTTAGCGATCCGTGTATGCGCTGCCGCAGGCACCGGGGGTCACAAGGCAGAGTTTCATTCGGTTCGAGGTAATTTTTTTGTTACAGCAGATTTTTTATTTTTTTTATTATTTTTTTTTTTGCGATGCTACGCTTTTATTAAAAAATAGAAATTTAAACATAATCGAGTTAAAGATATAAAATCATACAAATTTAAGGTTCATTTAAGGTTATTATCATGGGCCCGGACAACGCCGGTCGGGTTCATTTGGTTCCAGATTAATTTTTGGGAATTTTTTTATGTTATTAGCGGCCAGCGTATGCGCTGCCGCAAGCACCGTGGTCACAAGGCAGAGTTTCGTTTGGTTCAAGGTAATTTTTTTGTTACATCTGATTATTTTTTCGCGATGCTTTATTTAAAAATAGAAATTCAAACAAAATCGAGTTTAGGATTTAAAATCATGCAAATTTAAGGTTTATTTAAAGTTATTATCATAGGCCTGGACAACGCCGGGCGGGTCAGCTAACATGTAGTCATAGTATTAAACGAAATAGAAAATAAAAGATAGCAGCTATTTATTTGGAGTCAGTTTGACGTCACCAATGACAATACTTTGTAGAAAGTGGTGTCGTATATAGTATTTCTATTTATAAGCATTTTTCCGAATTTATTTTTTTTAAGTGAAATGTCGTAAATTATATTAGATGTTTTAACTTGAAATACATTTAAATAATGATGCGACGGTTTTTGAAACATTACGGTCAATAAAGTGACCGTCGCATTCGACGGGTTCCAGCTAGTGATATATTATTTTGAAGTCCAAACGTCTCCAAGAAATAAGATATAACACGTCGCAATGGGCTCTTCTCACCGTCGTCTGCTCAATCACGTGATAGAGGAAAACGAATAATCGAATTCAATTAAATATTGTTCTTAAGAACAAAAATTTTAATATTTAATATAAAATAAAATAAAAGTAATATTGTGCATTTGTAACCAGTAGAATAATTGTATTTGTAAATTTAATAATTTTTAAAAAACATTTTATGTGTTTATTTATTTTTACCTATAAGAATCGATTTTTGTATATTGTAGTGTAACTGCAACATTAACTGATCTAGCAATAAATAATAGCTTCTTGTGGAATGTTTATGGATTATAATTTGAAATTTTAAAATGTTTTCATTTTATCTAATTGCATAAAGGTGTTACAAGAAGTTAATTAACTTAGTTGCTGGTCTAAATGGATTTACGCAGTACGATATTGCACTGTCAATGATTTAAGTACCAAAAATCAGAGTAATTCAACATGTTCTTCATGAACATCAATAACAAACATAAACTAAATGATGATTGTAAATGTATACGGCAAACAAAAGATGATGAATAATGATATAAAATGGATTAAAAATGATGATTTATAAAAAATAACACAGATTAAATACGATTGATCAAAAATAAGAATAGAAAATATGTTACTTCAGCAATCGCTATAGATAAACAAGACTTCGTCTGCTATTTGTTTTTCCTCTATCATGTGACCTCTGACGTCAGGTGGGAAGAGCCCATTCTTTAATTCAAAATTTTTAAAGCACACGTCTATATTTATTTATTTATTTACATCAGTAATTTCTCATGATGTAGTTGAATTCTATGTACTTAATTTATTATTGTTATTTTATCCTGATACATTAAAATTCCGCATAGAAACAAAAATACTTTTTTTTCAAAATATAAATTGTTCTGTGTTAGTTAAGTTTTGTTTTACGGATCAATAAATTCTGATTAATAAAACTTTTCTTTTTTGCAATGAGAAGAACTACGATATTGATATATATATAATGATATTGAAATAAATAATTGATATTGAAATCGGGAACATCTGTCCCGTTGTAGGGCTCTTCGATGTTCTACAGAAGAGTCGAGATATTGGGAGGCAAGATCGCTCCTTAGGCAATGACTTCGGTCTTCTATGTTATATTGTCTATAATTTGATTTGTATCTTTATAGTCCTCTGTAACTTTTGCCTAGCCACTGGAAAAAAAAAAAAAAAAAAAAAAGATATGAATATATTGAAAATGATATTGAAAAAAATAATTAAAACAAATCTCTGTAAACTGACCAGTGAATTTTGTATGTTTAATTTATTATTTGAATCAATGAATGAATCTTCCAAAACCATGCAAACCATGGGTTTTATTTTCTCTATCTCAATACATTGATACAATTATGATGTAAGTTTTCCCATTAAATTATTCTTTTTAGTTATTTTATTTATTTGAAACACACATGAAAACCAAGGATAACTCTTTACTCTCTTTATTCCAATACGATGTTTTAGCTATGACATCATTATCAGCATATATTTCGAGAATCTTCATCTTTTATTATTAAGAATACAGTATAAAGTAGAACAATCTCTCTATATATAAACGGCTAAGAGATTTTTTTGGGCTCTGTTTGTCTGTGTGTTTACTCAAGTTGCCACTAAATTTTAATACTTTAGTTAATTAGAAAAATCTAATTGTCCGATCGATAAGTTTATTAATCCGACAGATTCAGAAAAATCGCCCTTTTCATTTGGTACCTTATTTGTAACGAAGTTTTGATTAGATTTTTAAAAATTAATTAAAATATGAAAAAATATCCTGGTAAAAGCTTTAAAAATGAACATTTAAATTTTTAATTGTTTGAAAAAAAAAAAAAAAAAAAAAACTTTTTTTTTTTCCCCAACATAAAATGAAACATGCTTTCACGCGAAGAAGAAAAAAAATATATATATAGTAAAATATTAAATTTGCTCATGCGCATGAAAAAATGAAAATATGAAAATGGAGTAAAAAAACAATTTAGATAAAGTTGCACGAAAGTTCCAAAAATTAATAGAAATATAAATGAACGTTAAATAAATAAAATAGTCGTCTGCTCAATCATGTGATATTGAAAAACAAAGAATCGAATTCAGTAAATATTGTTCTTAAGAGCGAAAATATGAGGGGATGATTCATCATCGCCCAGACCAAACCCCTAGACATAGAAGCATGAAATTTTGTGAAAATGTTCTTTCTATGACGTAGGCATCCACTAAGAAACGATTTTCCAAAATTCATCCCCCAAGGGGGGGGGGTCAAAACGTGATTTCACAAAATCCTTCATATTTCAAAAAAAAAAACAAACAGATATCCGTAAAATTTTTGCTTTAAAATATAGCTAACACAAATGTCTAAAAATCGATTTCTGGAATTTTAGAAATTCGGTCCCCAAGGGGGTGGGGGAGGGGCGAAACGTGATTTCACATGCGTTAAACGTGATTTCACATAATTCTAAATATCCCAAACAAAAAAACAGATATACGTGAGCTCTAAAATATAGCTAATGCAAATATCTAAAAACCAATTTCTGGAATTTTAGAAATTCTGCCCCCAGGTGGGGCAGCAAGGGGGGGGTCTATGGGGCAAAAACAAATAGAAATACAGTTAGGCCGTTCAAAATTGGTACAGATGGGTTTTAAAAGCCTGCAAGTCGAATGGGGATATTTTCGAAAATGTAAAGTTATTAAGAGGGGCGAGAAGGGGGAAGGGGAGGGGGGGGCAAAAAATAAAAATAGAGTTAGATCGTTCAAAATTGGTATATAGAGGTTTTCGATACTTACAAATCGATTGCGGATATTTTCGAATTTGTAAAATTATTGGGAGGGGCGGTAAGGGGGGCTATGGGCAAAAACAAATAGAAATACAGTTAAGCCGTTCAAAATTGGTACAGATAGGTTTTAGAGGCCTGCAAGTCGAATGGGGATATTTTCGAAAGTGTAAAGTTATTAGGAGGGCCGGGAAGGGGGGGGCGGAGGGGCAAAAAAATAAAAAATAAAATAGAGTAAGATCATTCAAAATTGGTACATAGAGGTTTTCGATACCTACAGATCGATTGCGGATACTTTCGAATTTGTAAAATTATTGGGAGGGGCGGGAAGGGGGGGCGAAGGGGCAAAAAAATAAAAATAGAGATATCGTTCAAAACTGGTGCATAGCAGTTTTTGATACCTACAAATCGATTGCGGATATTTTCGAATTGTAAAATTATTAGGATAGACGGGAGGGGGGTGGGGGGCGAAGGGGAAAAATAATAGAAATAAGAGTTAGAGCATTTTGGGAATTTTTTCTGAAGGCAATGGGGACCCGGTGTGGCATTTTTCCTAATCAGATTTTGTTTCTCTTTTTTTTTTTTTTCACGTGATAAAAATTAATGCAATTTTGAGAATTCAGTAATTATAGTGATTCATTTAAAAATAGGGACCAGCGAAGCGGGCGTAGACTGCTAGTATAAAATAAAATAAAAGTAATATTGTGCATTTGTAAACAGTAGAATAATTGTATTTGTGAGTTTAATAATTTTTAAGAATATTTTATATGTTTGTTTATTTTCACAAGTATGAATCGATTTTTTTATATTATAGTGTAACTGTTACATTAACGGATTTAGCAATAAATAGTTGATGCACTATCATCATTGATTTCATAAAATTAAAAATGTTTTCTTTAACAAACTTTGATCTATTGGTACTCAAGCAGCATTTGACCGAGTTTTGTACATTTCGAGTTTGATTTAAAAATGTTTCCCGCATTCAGAATTCGGTTTGTTCCCGAGCCGGAGCTTTTCTAGTAATAATATAAATCATCAGTACATATAATGATGATAAATGATGTCTAAGCTATGTTATCGCATACGATGAGAAATTAAAAGCACCTAAAAAGAATGAGTGAGTAGGTATTACGTCGCACTAGTGCTACACTATGGGCGACTGGCGACGGTCTGAGACTCACCTATAAGGATAGTTCGGATGACAATTTGCACGTTTTCTGATTTTATTCTTATATAATAGAAAATGAAAGGGTAAGAAAATATATGCATACATTTTCTTTATTTGAAATCTAATGAATGATTTATAACAATTTTAACATCGCACTATTTACTCTACCGAGAAAACGCAGTATAATATATCCTGACGTCACTCTTTATGACAACAAACGGAAGTAATCGTTGTTTACATTCCATTTCGTGCTTTGCTTTGCTTCTTGAATCAGTGAAATAGGTTTTGTATATTATAATAATGACGGATATTAAAAAATCGTAGTATAAATATTGTATTGTACCATTTTGCACTAATACAGCGGCTAATGCTTCTTAAAAGTTATTCTTTAACGTTCCACAGGATCCTATTAAACGAAAACATTGGACAGCCGCCATGAAAAGAAAACAGTTGAAAATTATGATAATGGAAAATGGTGATAATGATATTGAATGGTTATAAGGTGAAAAAGAAATGCTCAGAAATCACATAAACAATTGATAATTTACGAAAGTTAAAACGAATTGCTGCTTACTAACCAGGCTAACTGTTGATTAATTATAACTAGACTCATGCATAAAGAATTGACCTGCATCAAAAACATTTTACTAAAACGAGACTAAGTTTCAGCATGCATAATATTAAGAAAAGCTAACTCACCTCTCTCCTGCATTTCCTGTAGTCGCTTGAAAAAACATTTTAGGCCATAAAAGTCAATAAAGATGAAATCCGATTGCTTACTATAGTTGATTTTAATCAGAGATTTTCTTTCAGAATTTTATGAATAAAAACAGAATCTTTCACAAACTTTAGCACAGGTTTAAACATTCAGAATACGTATAAAGGCATTTTTTTTATGCCTTGAATGAATTATAAAGAATAAACAGAAGAATACTTATTGTTTTAATAATATAACAATTAATGGATTACTTGGCTGTACGAATGCAGCCTGAATATTAGAATGTCAATTCAAGAATAAAGTTACTTCAGTTTTTCGAATAGTTCAGAGAGAAAACCAGCATCAATAATAAAAAAAGAAAAAAAAATGAGTTTTGTTTCTCTTTCTGGTCACATGACTGTCTACTTCTGATTGGCTGTCGCCTTTACCGCTTCCCACGAATCAACAGGCTGGGCGGGGCGGGAAGGCACCGGAGCAGGAATCGAAATACTTGGAAAAGGGATCACCTGCGATATCGGTCGAATAAGAGTTCCAGCAGAAGAGGTCTTAAGTTGGAGGACCCTGGCGATTCCATCAGGTCCGGGAATCAACTTGATGATTCGTGCTAGCTCCCAATGGAGTGGAGGTGATACTTTATTTTTCAGGATGACGAGTTCCCCTGGAGAAAAGTTGTGACGGTAGTTGTTGGTTCTTTTGGATCTATGCAGCAATGTTGGTAGGTATTGTGCTTTCCACCTCTTCCAAAACGTTTCCTTCATCTGCAATAAGAGCTTATACCTAGAAGAAAGACTAAGAGAATTATTTTTTAACGATAGTTCTGGCAATTCTAATAATGCAGATCCAATCAAAAAATGTCCTGGTGTTAAAGCTGCGCAATCATTAGGAGCATTGGACAATGGTGTTAGAGGCCGCGAATTTATAACAGCCTCAATTTGACATAGAAGGGTGGAGAGTTCCTCGAACGTTAATATTGCTCCTTGTGTGATTTTTATCAAATGATGTTTGGCTAATTTTATCGACGCTTCCCAGAGTCCCCCAAAATTTGGAGCATACGGGGGAATAAAGTGCCAGGTTATTTGGTGTTGGGAAGCAAAATTTTGTAATTTTTCTTCTTTGAATAAAGAAAATAGCTGTTTTAGGTAAGAATGGGCTCCGACAAAATTTCTGCCATTGTCCGAAAATATGTCAGAGGGGTATCCACGCCTACCTATGAAGCGTTTCAAGGCTGCGAGAAAGGCTTCTGTAGAAAGATTTGAAACACATTCAAGATGCACTGCCTTTGTCGCCATACAGATGAAAAGGGCAATATATGATTTAAAGGTTGTCGCTTTTCGTTTATGTTGACATTTTGTCATTACTGGTCCCGCGAAATCGACACCAACCTTCGAAAATGGCCGAATGGGTGTGATTCTTTCTGAGGGTAGATCCCCCATCTTTGGAATTATTGGCTTAGCTGACAGTCGAAAACAGAGTATACACTGTCTTAATACTGATTTTACGGTGGAGCGTCCGTGGGGAATCCAAAATTTGTTTCTAAGGAGTGAAAGTACTAAATTGGGACCAGCATGGGAGCTTAAGTTATGATAATATGTTATTATCAAGGAAGTAACGTGATTTGCTTTGGGAAGTAATATGGGGTGTTTTTCTTGAAGATTCAGAGCGAGTGGAGGTTTAGAGCTTGCTACAAGGGTATTGTCAAAGGATTGTTCCTGAACTGCAACTGAATGTAGAGGGTACATGGGTGGTATTTTATGCATGTGGAGGTCTTTAGTAGGGGAATCTTGATTCTCTAAAATTTTCTGAAGTGCGAGATTTTTCTTATTTAACATCGTATTTTCATTTTTTAGGGTATTTTCAACTTTATAGCTCAGGAGGTGTTTTCGAATATCAATAAAACGATTTGGACTCAAAGTCGCAGAAATCGGTACTCTTTTAACAGAGCTTGAAAAAGGTGAATGAGAATTCGCAGGAAAGTCAATGATCGAAGTACTTTCAGACAGATTTTCCTCTATGAAAACATTAGACTCATAAGCAGATAATTTTTGACAGTTAATTGGAATATCAGATGATTTAAGAGTAGAGACTGGTTCTAGGGACAGAGTTTTATCACATTTTTCACCTTGTATTGATACAGAATTATGATTAACATTGTCGACACCTTTTTTGGCACCGTAAAGGGTTAAATCAGACATGCGAGCATTTTGCACTAAACCCACAAGTGAGGGACAGGAATGATGCATAGAATTGGTAGGTGGGATAGGAGGGGCTGCTCGGATACAGAAGTTAACAATGGGTGCACAAGCTGTTTCGTGGGTGACACTGTTTAATTCATAGACTGATAATGGATCATTGGGATATTCTTTCGAATTTGTTGTTTCAGAGTTTGCATTTACCACAGCATGATGCGGTAAATAATAATGTGGCGTTTCACTAAATTTGTTTTGATTTAATTTTTTCATATGACCCAAAGATTCGTTCATGAAATTCGAATACTCCACATTTAATTGTGGATTACTTTAAATTTATTTTCAATGGAAAGAAATCTTGAAATAGCACCTGACTTACTGTCACCTAGTGCCTTATCTGGCTTAAAAGGTAGATGAACTGCATATTTTCCCTGCGTATTCCTTTTTGTTTTTGTGAAATAAATATTTTCCACAGGATCATTTTCTAAATTTTTTGTATCTACATTTTGTGTGGATTCTCTATCAAAAATTTTTTTCAATGTATTATTTAAGTCATCATCAACAGTGATGTGACATAAATTTAAGTTTGTAAAATGAAGACTTTCGACTTTTCCTGAAAGGAGGTAACCCAATTTAGTGGGAAATGCTGTAGGAGTTCCAGCTGGCCCTTGAATTGGACTGCCATTGCAGATTGAGGCGACTATTTCTGCCCCAAGAAGAATATCGATTGGACCACTAACGTCATAATTGGGATCAGCTAGTTGTAATCCCTTTATGTGTGGCCAATCATGTTGCGGTAGTTGGAAATTAGGGAGAGGTGAGGTAACCCTATCAACTATAAAAGCGCTGACTGAAAATGACTCCGACGAAAAATGCGGAGTGAATTTAAATTCTGTTTCGTTGAGAGCAGTTTCTGCTAAAACGCAATTAATCCCTATTATACTATGCGACGTGCTCCGTAAGGGCAAATTTAGTCGCTTAGCACATTCCTTAGTAATTAATGAATTTTGACTAGCATTATCTATCAAAGCTTTACAATGCATAATTTTTCCTTTATTTGATTTAACCTTAATTAGTGCTGTAGATAACAAAACATTACTAGAATAAAACTGAGCACTATTAGAAACCGAAATGTCTGGCGATACATGATTCGCCCTTTCAGAATTTATATTTCTACCATAAACATGTAGCAATGTATGATGTTTTTCTGCACAATTTTTACAATTAATGTCTATCCTACAATTCTCCAGCCTATGATTTTGGCGTAAACAATTTTGACATAATTTATTTAATTCAACGAATTTCCATCTTTCATTAACCGGTTTTGAATTAAATATCGGACATTTAAATAGCGCATGATGCTCATTACAAAGAATGCACGTATTTTCCCTTTTCACAATTGTACTCAGTACATTATGTATATTTTTCGAATTAGTGAATTGTACGTCTTGTTTACATTTTATCTCTTCAACACCGCGCGCTTCGCGCTCAACGAATTTCCTAAAAAGATCAAGATCAGGCAATTTATCACTGTCCAATATTAATTCCCATCTCTGTTTTAACGATTCATCCAATTTCCCCATCATGAATTTTATTATAATTAAGTCGCTTAACGCATTAGAATCTAAACCCAAAGTTTTTAAGTTTCTGACGGCTTCGTTACAAGTACCTAATAACTCAAGTAAAGTTTTAGCATTGTTTGCTTTTACAATTTTCATAGAAAATATTTTGTTAATTTGACTCAATGCTAATTGTCTCTTATTTTCATATCTTTCATTTAATATTTCCCAACATTGATCTAAATTTTCCTCTTTTAGAGCGAATCCTCGAATTAATTTAGCTGCGTTTCCGCGCACTGAAGAATGTAAATATTGCAATTTTTCAATTTTGGATAATTGATTATTTTGTAGAATTGTCGAATTAAAAATTTCTTTAAAAGAAATCCAATTTTCGGTTTCACCAAAAAATTTTGGAAGATCAAATTTAGGTAATTTAATAAGAGACGATTTACCATTTTTCTCATCTTTATTTTCCGCGTGAGTATCTGAATCGCACGCATTTACTTCTGTTTTGTCCTCTAACTCCACCAGTAAATCAAAAACCACTCCCTTATATCTCAAATACATATCCATATAATCCTCATTCTCTTTAGCGGATAAATTTTTAAATATTGCCGCGATTTCATGATCATACGATTGAACTTTGGTTTTTAATAATTTAACCTTAGATTGTTCATCTTTACTACACCCCTTTACTCTATCTCTAAAACTATCGATTTCCTTACATAAATTTTCAAATAATAAAACTTGCTTAGATAATTTCGGCATTTTAGAATATATAAGTTTAAATACACATAACTATAGGCCTTCGAATTACAGAACAAACATTCAAGAACAAAAATAAATCATTTTAAGAATAAATGATTACGAATAAGAATAAGAATAAGAATATCAAATATTAAATATATATAGTTTTTTTTCTTATATATATATATAAATCATCGATAGCCTCATGGCTCTAAGACGGACCAAAAACATGTTGATTAATTATAACTAGACTCATGCATAAAGAATTGACCTGCATCAAAAACATTTTACTAAAACGAGACTAAGTTTCAGCATGCATAATATTAAGAAAAGCTAACTCACCTCTCTCCTGCATTTCCTGTAGTCGCTTGAAAAAACATTTTAGGCCATACAAGTCAATAAAGATGAAATCCGATTGCTTACTATAGTTGATTTTAATCAGAGATTTTCTTTCAGAATTTTATGAATAAAAACAGAATCTTTCACAAACTTTAGCACAGGTTTAAACATTCAGAATACGTATAAAGGCATTTTTTTTATGCCTTGAATGAATTATAAAGAATAAACAGAAGAATACTTATTGTTTTAATAATATAACAATTAATGGATTACTTGGCTGTACGAATGCAGCCTGAATATTAGAATGTCAATTCAAGAATAAAGTTACTTCAGTTTTTCGAATAGTTCAGAGAGAAAAGCAGCATCAATAATAAAAAAAGAAAAAAAAATGAGTTCTGTTTCTCTTTCTGGTCACATGACTGTCTACTTCTGATCGGCTGTCGCCTTTACCGCTTCCCATGAATCAACACTAACAAAATGTAAACATTGAAGCATCATAAAGTGTGACGTCAGGCAGCGTTTTGAAGTCACGTGGTTTTTGGTTAATTTTAAAGTTATTTTTGAAATTAATGAGAACTTTTTTTGCATTTTTAATAAACTTTTTTAAATTTATGGGCCTGAAACTACCAGAAAAATAGGATTTTGTTCAAATCCCCCATGTGTGCAAATTCTTCATTCTCACCCTCCACGGAAGGGATGGCTGCTCCGTTTCGGTGACTCCCATAGGTAAAATTTGGATGGGAACATGGAGGACATTCCGACTACGATGAATTTTACGTGCAGAAACCCCAATTAGTGTCCACGATGGTCTTTCTTTGACTAGCTCGATTATCGAACCCGTAGTCTCATAATTACAAGTTAAGCCCTCTGTCGACCAGACTACCGCGGTCCACACCTAAAATAAAATACAGGCTTGAAGCGACTTTTCATAGTGATATTACAGTTATTGAAAGTAAGTGCATTGTGTATGGCCCTACACAGTTGAATGAGAGATTTATTTCCTCTAAGTGCGGAAAAAACGATGAAATAATCACATTGTAATAAATTAAAAAAAAAAAAAAAAAAAAAAAAAAAGACTAATTCGAAAAATTCACAAGAGTGCTTTCTCGGACGTCCTCGGTCTCTTCTGCCTCGCGGGGTGTAGTCAAGTGCAGCTCTGAGGAATCTTGTCACCGAGTCTGCAAACACAGCTATATCAAGTGACAATATTAATCGTGGCACAACTTCAATAGACCACGAAATTTTAATTTTGTGGTCTATTGGTGGTCTATCGGAGCTGAGCTATTGGATTGGATTGGTCTATTGGATAGTTAATATTGTATATATTTTTTGTATGTGACCTTGCCAACGAATATTATATGAAAAATGCTGAGCTGATTATCAGCCAGGATAGCTCAGTTGTAGAGCATTCGCGCGTTAAGTGGAGGGCCCGGGTTCGATTCCTGGTTCTGGTATTTTTCACACAGTTGGTATAGAAATCAGCCTTCTACTCCAATTTATCTGAAATGAATGATGGTATAGTTTAAAAACAAATATATTTAATATTTAGAGATATATGGACAGTTAAAGTAAGTAATTTATTACTGTGCATGCGCGGGCCATAGCAAAAACAACTTTGACATAGATTAATACACTACAGTATAGAGTACTTTATATAAATAAAAATCCAGTTGAATATCAGGAAAATTCATAGAGATATCGGGATCATTCACACATGAAAATTTGTATCATGAGAAAACGTTTCATTTTTCTTCTCAAACAATTAATTTTTCTTTTCTTTTATATCTATGAAGTACATAACTATGAAAAAAAGAAAAATGAATTATAAATATTGTATTAAGTTTCATTGCGTAACATAGTTTTTTTCTGATACAAATTTTCATTTGTGAATGACCCCTAATCGTAAAAGCCTTTTAAGAAAACAGCCCATTTAATTCAGCCGATTTCTCTATGAATTTTCCTGATATTCAACTGGATTTTTTTTTTATAAGGTACTCTATACTGTTGAGTTTTAAATTACATCAAACTTTTTTTTTTTGGTTACAGTTCGCGCATGCGCAGTAATAAATTATTTAACAACTGTCCAATTTTTTTTTTTTTTTTTTTAAATATTAAATGTATTTCTTTTAAACTATAGTATAATGAGTTAGGCATATATTGTCATGTTTTCTGAAAGTTTCATGAAATTTCGAAAGAATCTTTTAGAGTTATAGAGTAAAAGCTTGCATTTTTGAAAATTTTTGCATTTTTTAATGAAATATTTATAAGTCTTTAAATATTCGAGCTAGCCCCACAAAACTCTACACACGTATAAAATATAATATTTTTAACAAAATCTAAAATTTGCAGATGAATGGACGCACTTCCAGATGCAGAGTAATCACAAATAATTTTTATTTTTTTGGATTTGTTGTTCGCCCTCTAAAAGAGTTCGTGACAAAATCTTTACTGAAAAATATGAGGAAGGACATGTTTACTTTCTTTCTAAAATTAAAGAACAACACATGAATTATTTTTTGTGATATTCGCAAAATGTGAAAAAAAAAAAAAAAAAAAAAAAGAAAGAAAGAAAGAAAAAAAGAAAGTGTTTTCATTATTTTGTCCAATAACTGTATGCCCATTATAAAACATTACAGGAAAAAAAAATACGAAAAATTTACTAGCAGACGGGACGCTAGTACTAGATCATTTTTTTGTGAATTTCTTTGCAGCTCATTAAAAAAAATCTTAAATAATTAAATAATAATAATACTAATAATAATACTGGATCTTCGTTTGCCAGTACAATTTCCGTAATTTAATCATAATTTTTTACTGGATGCCTATGCATTATTATGTCAGAAAATAATAAAATTAAATGAATGCCAGTTAAATTAAGATTGAAAAAAACTGAAAACACTTTTGAAATGGCATTTAAACTATAAAAAAAAATGAAGAAAAAACTACTGTGTTGCGGCCACTACAAGACGACTTTCTCCTATATTTTCTTATAGCGATACACACAATACTATTTAATCATTAAAATTATTATTAAGTAAAATTATTTCCTGTGATGATTTCAAACTATTTTCATCTCAAAGAAGCACAACACCAAATGTCCCAAGAAAGTCAGTTTTGTGCCGACATCTGACAAAATGCTTTCTTTCCGTTTTTTCTTTCCTTTTCTTTACCTTTCTTTCTTTCTTTCTTTTTTTTTTTTAGTACAGAGGACTATTAGCCTCAATCTACGGATTTTTACGATACCAGTTTTAAGAGAGTTGGACATTTATCGAAATCGAAAATTTATCGAAAATATAATTGAATAATTTGAAAAAAAAATTCTCACTGCTAAACTAAATTCTGCTTTTTACGAAAATTTCATCAAAATGTTTTTTTTTTTTTTCTTTTTTAAAAAGAAAGAAAAGTATCTAATTTTTTTTTTTCTTTTTTTGAGGAGGGAATGGTGAGAAGGTCGAAATGTTTATATTTTATCTATAAATTCATGTTTATTCAATGAAAATATATATTATGTTACCGTTAAAGCTCGAAATCCGTGAATGTGTAGATTACCTACCTAATCTACAGATTAACTAAAATGACCAGTTAAAGTGCGGAATCAAGAGTTTTCCGCATTTTAACTAGGTAATCTGCACATTAGCTGCTTCTGTATCGTTAAAGTTTAAATGTTTCTTTCGAGCCTTAGTTTTTTTTTTTTACATTCACTATGATGCCAAACAGTCATGTGATACAGATAGGCGAATGACCTTCAAATATAAACTAAAACTTTTACCCCTTCCGCTCCGCTATGATATGATAAACAATGTAAAACGTGGAGGAAGCGATGCATGATTAGGTTTCTTATTATGAGAGACACAAAATTTAAAGTAACAAGTAAGTTATAAGTGTTTTAATTTTTATTTTATTTCTTCTCTTTTTTAATTCTGTCAATATAAATTTGATAAGGGTCTGCATTATTTTAATGAAATCTAATCTTAATTAAAAGCTCTCTCTCGTCAAATTCCATTTTGAATTATGAATGTTAAATGTACATCACAGCAATTATTTCCTCCCGAAATAAAATTATTAAACCACAACTTTTGAAAACTAATTTATTTTAAAATTGATTTAAATTACTATTAGTTACAGAAAAAGTAAGTATTAATTTTTAACTCTGAAAAATATTATGGCATTATTTAATAAATACTTAATATGAAATTTTTGTGCATTTTTTAGCATTTCTCATTACATTTTTTTTTTTTTTGTTTCTTTCAAGTTTCCTTTTTACATTTTATATATCATGATTATATTTTTATTTATTTATTTTTAATTTTGTTCGCTTTTTCAGATAATTTCGTTGTAGTTTATCACGTAAAATGTGTTAATAAATTTTATTATTATTATCATCATTATTATTATAAAATTAATATATTTGCTAAACTTGTACAGATATACGTACGTATGCTGCAAAATATAGTTTAATAAAACATTGGAAAATTGTCATTTTAATTTTTATACGTTCTAAAAAATATTAAAGCAGTTTTATTATTTGAAGTACTTCTTAAATAATGCTTATGGTTTGTCTAATTTAATATTTCTATAGCAAATTAAAAATTGGTGCATAATTAAAAAAAAAAATAATAATAGCAATATAAGTTGTTAATAAAACTTTTTTTTTTTTTTAAATTTAAATGGTTAAATATTTTTATTTGAAAAGTAATCTTTACTGTATTACAAATTCTAACATTCATTTATAAAACAGAATTTATTGAAAGCTATTAAACATATTATATTTCATATTAAAAATGCATGACATCTTTAAACTTATATTGACAGAATAAAAAAGATTAAATAAATAAAAAAAATTAAAACAAATAAAACTTTAAAACACATAAAAATTGAAACACACGCAGATTTAAGTAAAGAAAGAAAGAAAAGAAAACTAATTTTTTTTTTTTTTTAGAATGAAAATAATAATAATAATAATAATAATAATAATAATAATAATAAAATAAAATAAAAATACAACACAGCGTATTCTAAATGTACACCACCAGAGGTCTTTTTTCACTTTAACGAGTGCCTAGTAGGTAATGTGCAGATTATTCTGGTAATTCGCAGATTACCTAGGTAATTGGAGAAATGAAACAATTTTCCTCACTTTAACGGATTACCCTAGTTAATGTGCAGTTTACCTAGCTAATCTGCAGATTAACTGATTTCTGCACTTTAGCGGTAACATATATATATCTGTTTGCGATATGAAAAGCATTCAACGGGGAAGCCAATTTTGAAATCTTTTAAACCTGAACGGTCCAGGTCTTTGCCAAAATTTTATTTATTTATTTATTTTGTTAAAGAATGAAAACAAAATCGATAAATTTGTTTTAAATGATCACAGGCCTATGGATCAACCTTTCTTTCTGAAGGTACTGACCAGTTCATTTGAAAGATACCCATATTGAAAATTTACATCTCGTGGGGGGACTTCCCTCAAAGATATTTAAAACTAAAGCTCATCTACTTTTGCCAAAGCATATTGCTGAAAAAAAAAAAAAAAAAAAAAAAAAAAATGGAATTGTAGTAAATCCAAAACTAATTCACTCTACTATCAGCAGAATATTTTAGAACCAATTTTTGAAGAAGAACTTCCAGCCTTATATGGAAAAGAGATTGATAAAGGTAAGCTCCCTATGGACACTAGTCACGCGTCTAAATCAACTGTCGCGCATTCAGCAAAGAAAAAATCAGAAACCGGAATAAAATGTATCCCATTTAATGAAATACCTGTAACATCACCCACAGATTATCATACAGATAGGACAGTTAAGCTAAAACGCGAACCGGAAATATAGTAGCACCACTAGTGTCAACAGAGGGAAACTACATGTGTTAAGTCTACATGAATAGCATCTTTGATCGAAAATTGTTTTTCTGTTTCGCGAGTAGTTAGTAGCAGGGGTGTCGTCGATTTTCAGCCCGTAGCGTTTTAGCCCTCAAGTGAAATCGTAGTTTTTCAGCCCACACAAGAGAATCCCACCCCGAATAATCACGTGATGTTCCGGTCTTAATCGAGCTCCTGGTGGACCACCCCCTATGACCATCAGGTGGACCAGTCCGCCACGTGATAAGACCACGTGTGCACTTCTGATAGAAGTTATCGTTAGTATAAGGAAAGGGCATGTGACGTCACTGGTATTTCCACCAATCCTGGTCGATCTTTTGCCACTCGAGAGTGGCAAAGATTGATTGACGGAACGTTTGTTTGTAAACATGCCCTTTTCTTATATGAAGTGAACGATATTCTAGTGTATGCAGTTATGTCATATTGCAGTGCAGGCATGGATTCGGTAGTAGAAATAATTGAAATTAAAAGAAATAAACCTAGTGCTCTGCACAATGGTTACAGATATGTTATTAAAAGGAAAAATAAAAATGGAACAACATGTTGGCGCTGCGTTCATTGTTTTAAATCGACTAAATGCAAAGGCCTACTTCTTATGAAGGGTCAAGACGTTTTAAAAGTGGTTAATCACTCCTGCCAACCAGATATTGCTGCAAACGAGGTAAAGAAATGTGAAAACATTATGAAGAAGAGAGCTAGAAAAGAAGATACGCCCCTGACGGAAATTTATCAGAAAGAAATGAAAAATGTGATTGACAAAGGGTTCGACTTTTTAACAGAAATTCTGTTGTACAGCCCATCAAAACATGCGTTAAATGATATTAGAAATAAAGCACGAGGTTCAAGTAAAGATCCCATTTGCGCTGAAAACATTGTACTGACTGACGACATTATTTATTTAAATGAAAACAAAGAAACTTTCCTTTTGTTTGACAGTGGAGCAAAAGACAGAATAATAGCTTTCGCCACTGCAAAAGGCAAAGAAGCTCTTACGACCAATGAAACATTTTTTATGGACGACACGTTCAAGAGTTGTAGTAAGCAGTTCACTCAGATTTATAGTATACATGTGGACATTGGCAGCAATACAAATGGAACTAATGTAATCACATCTGTATATTCATTGCTTCCAAACAAGCAGATGGAGACATACGAGAGATTTTTCATGCTCCTAAAACAGCATATTCCCAATCGGCAACCAAAAATTGTGCATATGGATTTTGAAGCGGCTGCATTTAAATCTCTAATGAAAGTGTTTCCTTCTGTTAGTGTAAAAGGATGCATTTATCACTTCAACCAATGTCTTTGGAGAAAAGTGCAAGAATTGGGCTTAGTGAACGAATACACTGCAAACGAAGAAATTCGACTTCATATTTGAATGTGTGCGTCTCTAACGTATTTACCTGTACAACATATTGACGACGCGTGGATTGCAATACAAGAAACTTCTCCTTCCAGTGAAACTATACAAAAATTTTATGATTATTTTGTTGAACAATGGTTAGAAAACAACGTAATAACACCAAACATGTGGAACTGTAATGAAAGTCGCCATCGTACGAATAATGCCGTCGAAGGATGGAACTTTACACTTAATGATATAGTAAAAAAATCACATCCTAATTTCTATGCATTAATAAGAAATTTAAAAGACGAAGCAAAATATAATGATTTTTTGTTTGATAGACAGTATATAGGTTTAGCAGGTAAAAGAGAAAACGGAAATATATCAAATTGGATGAAAGAATAAGGGAAATTTTAGACGAGTACTACATATCCTTGGATATTAGAAAATGTTTAAAAGCACTAAGTTATGTCCATAAACTCGAATAATTGTAATATGTAAACTTTCAAACGTAAATGTTAAATTGTAAATTATTTTGTGTGTCATTTGTAAGTTTTTTATTGTAATTTGTAATAAATAAAGCAAAAAAAAAAAAAAAAAAAAAAGAAAACAACTTATAAACACGCCAGCAACAATTGCTGCCAGTCCTAAGCCTGGATAAAGTGTGAAGGGAAGTTAACTTTTCAAAGTATAAAATTTCAAAGAATAAATTTCCCTTATTCTTTCATCCAATTTGATATATTTCCGTTTTCTCTTTTACCTGCTAAACCTATATACTGTCTATCAAACAAAAAATCATTATATTTTGCTTCGTCTTTTAAATTTCTTATTAATGCATAGAAATTAGGATGTGATTTTTTTACTATATCATTAAGTGTAAAGTTCCATCCTTCGATTAAATACAAGAAATAAATAAATAAATAAATAATCAAACATAAACTCCATTATTATTCGGGATAGGTTTTACTTTCGGGCTAAAAAACTACGATTTCATTTGAGGACTGAAACGCTACGGGCTGAAAACCGACGGCATCAGATTTTACTTCCGGGCTGAAAAACTACGATTTCACTTGAGGGCTGAAACGCTACGGGCTGAAAACCGACGGCTTCGTAGCAGGTTAGTATGGGAAGTTTTCTTTTTCTTCACTTTCTATTGTTTTTGAATTCACAAAATTATCCTCAAAACACTCACAGCTATTCTTCTAAGAAATAAAAATTATTTTTTATAATGTTTAAAGATATGCTTTGTGAAACATATTCATATTCAAGTACAAATTAAAATTACAAACTGTAATTCTGAAATAGCAGTATGAAATCATTAAATATTTAACGTTGCTTGGTTTAAATAATACAAAATGCCTTAAAATGAAAAAAAAAAAAAAAAAAAGTTTTTATTTTATGTATATTTTCAAAGTTTATTTTCTTAATATTTAGCACTTGCTTCTTAAAATAAATTGCTTTTGACAATCAAGTTTGTAATCAATAATAAAGTTGCCAACGAAAACGTATGTGCAGTTTTCTTTCCTTCACTTTTTCTACTACTTTTAAATTTACAAAATCATAACATTCACAGCTATTTTCTAAGAAATAAAACTAATTTTTATTATGTTTGAAAATAAATTTTTCCAAACACATTCGTGTTCAAGAGTACAAATTAATATAACAAACTGTAATGCTGAAATAGCAGTATGGTATGAAATCTTAAATATTTAACGTTGCTTGGTGTAAATAATACAAAATGCTTTAAAATGAAAAAAATATTTCTGGTTTATGTATATTTTCGAAATTTATTTGATTAATATTTATTACTTGCTTCTTAAAATAAATTGCTTTCGACAATCAAATTCGTAAACAATAACAAAGTCCAAACGTAAACATCAATAAATGGTTAGTCGGTTGGATGTTGGGTTTAACGTTAAACTAATATTACGATATGAACATAGATACAATAAAAATAAGATGAGCGATTGCGTAAGCTGGAGAGCTCGAGAAACTTACAGCCGTTGACAATAGGGTCGTTGCAGTCAAATTCCGGTTACCGAAGAATATACGGGAGTGTCCTATCTGTATAATAATCTGTGATATAACCTGACGCTTTTCCAATGGACTAAGCTTCATATAACTAAACTAATCTTCATTTTCACAAGGATTGTGAAAACAGTTCTTGTTAAAAGTAATTCATGTTAAGCGTATTCACGTTAACGAGGTTCGACTAATATATGTATTAGGTCGTTGCAAAAGTTCGTGCGGACGCGGATCATTTTATTGCCTCCAAAGACGAGAGCTTCTATCGCCGTGGTATACATTTTTTACCCGAAAAATGGGCAAAGGTTGTAGAAAGTAATGGAGAGTATTTTGATTAAAAATTGTCATTTGATTTGATGTATTTTTATGAAATGAAACAATAAAAAACCGCACTAATTTATGCAAAGACCTAATATATATTAGTTTTATCGCTAATTTTTATCATCAACATACTTTTAAATAAACAGCATAAAGATCCCAGCAAAACTTATACTGATGGGCTCGTTATGGCCTACAGCCGGCATCCTGTACTTGCCATCAGTTGCTGGTTGCCCCACTTAACTCCAGCAGTGGGCCGTTTATGGCTGCCAGCAGTATTGAAGGCCTAAAGAAAAATGGTCGGTGGCCCAGAAGTGGCATAAACACAGTTGGCCTTATGCAGGCTATCACTATAAGGCCAACATCATGTTTTTCATGTTGTGGCCACAAATTATTAGGCCATAATCAATTTGTATGCCTAGAGGGCGCTGTGATTTTTTTACT
The DNA here is from genome assembly GCA_963930645.1 of Salticus scenicus. NCBI lineage: Eukaryota > Metazoa > Arthropoda > Arachnida > Araneae > Salticidae > Salticus > Salticus scenicus. Next base: position 210,249,921 of record OZ005662.1, read on the forward strand.
GTTGATTTGAAATTCGCTCGCTGTCTGCCATTTCATACGAAGTTTGTTCGTTATTGTAGTCTGCAGGTGTAGCTGCGAGCCTCAAAGATATTAAATCATGAAAAAAGAATATATGAGTAAGTAATTCAATTATTAATTTGATTTTCTATTATTTTTTAAATACTATTTGTTAAAAGTGTTTGAATCTAAAGCCATTTTTATAATAAAAGGATTTCTAGAAAGTTAACATTCAGTTGATCCGTTTTAAGTAAGTTATGATAGTCGTTAACTTTCTTGTTACATTTTAATTATTTTAATTATTAATTTAATAAAAATAATAAAATAAAAATTATGGTCTTAATTTATATATTTATATTAAATGGACGGTAGAAAGTTATTATAATAATAATAAATATTTATAATTAATGTTTTATTTTTATTTTTTCTACCTTAAGTGTATTTAAGAAGAAAGCATTAGATTCGGGAAAATTTTCGGCATCCGGTTTTCGATAGATTTTACACGTTTTGTGTTGTTCTGATAAACTTAATTTGAAAAATTGTCTATCTGTCTCTCGGTGCGTGCACAGAAATTTATGAAAGTGCTAGTAGTCCAAAAATTTTACTTCTTCTACTTTTTTTTTTTAAATGTACAAACATTGCTTCCTCCACCCTGAGGGAGAAGTATACCAGATTAAGTAAATTTGGATTAAGTAAATTTCCAATATGGGTATCCTTGAAAAGAATTTGTCAATATCTTTGAAACGAACGGTTGAATTATATATCTGTGATATTTTTAAGCAAATTTATTGATTTTTTTTTTTTTTTTTTTTTTTTTTTTTTTTGACAGAAACTAGTATGTTGCAGCACCACAAAACTTTCTTTTATATTTTTTATTATGGAAATTCTCGTTGTGCAGATAATTTGATAAGATTATTTTCTCGAATGCATGCAAACGATTTTCATCTTAGAACAATGTTTCTCAATATCAGAAAAAAAAAAAAAAAAAAAAAATGTGCCAACATCTTAAAAAATGCCTTTTTTATTTAATTGAATATAATTTATAACTTTGTTTTAATTTACCACAAATTTGGTTCAGTTATTTATTTAAAAGGTACTGACGAGTTCTTTTGAAAAATACAAGCATTGGAAATTTAGTCCCTCGCGGGAAAAGCCGAGCGATTCCTCAACTTCTACAAAAAGAAAAAAAATCCTGGTTGGTTGTTCATTACTTAAATATTTATTTTTTAATTCATTTTAAAAATTAAAAAAATAATTATCATTAGTACATTTATATGAAATTTCCTCCTATACTGCGTCCTACTGAAAATTTACGAAGAAGTAGAAATATAGAGCTATGTATTGAGTGAATGATTCACAAATGTAATCGGGAAAGATTTTAATCATGGCCTGACCATATTAAGTTTGGTTAAATTTCGTCCATTGGTTCGTGAGATACAGCGTCTACAATTTTTTTTTATGCACCTTCACAGAGAGAAACTTTCTAAAAATAGTCAGATTATGTTCTGGAATCTCAAAACATGAAAATACATCGAAAACCGGAAGTCGAAATTTTTCTTCCTATACATATAAGAAAGTAAAATACTTAAAAATGTAAATAAAATTATTTTCTCAAATTTTGGTATAAAATTGATTTTCTTTCGAAATTTAGTACAGTATGCTTCTTTGAAATGAAAATCAAATCGACTGCCTTCATCGCCGGAAATAATTTTAATAATATGTAATTTCTATAAACCATTATAAACAGAAAAAAAAAGTGGTAACCATAACAAACTATTTATTTATAATAATAATAATAATAATAATAATTATTATTTTAATTCAAGTAAGAAAAATAATTTCACTTTTACGAAACTGAAATAGTTCTCCCATCAATTTTCCGTAACGGATAAGAATATTTTTATGCACCGCTAATAAATGAATCACAAATATTTATTTTATTATTTTTAATTGGAAACATTTTTTACTGCATCTTTAAAATCTATATTTTTAACGTTGTATAAAAAATTTTACGTGCGCTGATAAGAAATTTCTCCTAGACTGTAATGTATAAATTTTTATTTTTTATGAATTTTTATACTCAAACCATTTGTGCTACCTGTACAACTATTAATAAAAAGCTTCCTACAATAAATCTGGAAAACCTGTAATAACATATATGAGTTTTATGGAATTCTAAAAATATTTTTAAAAAGGAAATTAGCGGATACATGAACAGAGGTCTAAGCAATTTTATATTTTGTTGAAAAATGTAAAAAACACACCCCAAAATATATTTGAAATAAAAATATACATTATATTAACAAGTGTAATTATTTTTCTTGAATTTTTCCACGCATAAGAAATACTACACACACGTGCACACTTGTAACTGATAGTTGCCGCATCAGCGTTTATTTGGGTTGGCTATTGCGCAGGAAGGAGATTTGTTTATCAAGTTGAAGAGAAACAGCGTTCACAAAATAAAGGAGAAAAAATGTAGAAGAAAAGTCAATTCATCAATTATTACTTTTTCTCACCCATAAGGTAGAGAAAGTATTGTTTTTGGGTCAAATTTTCGAACGCGAGATTTTGTTATATTTACACGTTTTGAGGTCCCCTGAATACGAAAATCATGTTTTTAGCAAATAGTCTGTGTGTATGTCTGTGTGTCTGTGTGTGTGTGTCTGTCTGTTATCAGTATATCTAAAGAACAAATAGTAGCAGACAACTGATAAAAGTCGTGCAGATTATTATTATTATTATTATTATTTTAAAGTGGGTCGATTTGTCTGAACTTATTTTACTGTTGTCGGAGTTATTCAAATTTTATTTTCTAATAATTTACTTAATAATTGCGAAATCCCGCAATTGGGAAGAAATTTTGTAGTCTGAAACATTCTTACATATCCATTTATTCTACTTTCTATACATTAAAAAATAGATATGAAAATAGGAATTTGAAAATAATTTATAACTTTGCTTTAATTTTCCACAAATTTAATTCAGTCATTTACTTGAAAGTTATTGATGAGTTTCTTTTGAAAAATACCAGCATTGAAAATTTATCCCCTCATGGGGAAGGGCGAGCGATTCTTCAACTTATACAAAAAAATTTTCCTGGTTTGTTGTTAGTTATTTAAATATTTATTTTTTAATTCATAATAAAAATTAAAAAAATAATTATCATTTATTTGAAATCATTTATGTAAAATTTCTTCCTATACTGTGTCATATTGAAAATTACGAAGAAGTAGATATATACAGCCATGTGTTGAGTAAATGATCCACAAATGTAATCGGGAACGATTTTAATCAAGTTTGGTTAAATAATAAATTTGGTTAAATTTCGTCCATTGGCTCATGAGATACAGCGTCCACAATTTTTTTTATACACACTTACAGAGTGAAACTTTCTAAAAATGGTCAAATCGTGTTCAGGAATCTCAAAACCCTCCATCACAGTAAATAATTTTCATAAATAATAATTTTAATATGTAATTTCTATAAACTATTATAGGAAAAGAAAAAAAAAAGTGGTAGCCATAACAAACTGTTTTATTCTATTTATTTATTTATTTATTATTATTTAAATGCAAGTAAGAAAAATAATTTCACTTTTACGAAACTGAAATACTTTCCCCCTCAATTTCCCGTAACGTATACGAATATTTTTGAGCATCACTATTAAATGAACCACAAATATTTATTTTATCATTTTTGATCGGAACCATTTCTTATTGCATCTATAAAATTTATGTTGATCTGTATTTTAACGTTGTATAGAGATTTTTACGTGCGCTGATAAGACGTTTCTCTTAAACTGAATGTATCCAAATTATTTTATGAATTGTATTCCCTAATGAAAATAAATTGGCACAGGTCAAATGCTGAATATTCGCTTTAAGTTCAAATAACGTCATCTGTATAAAACTGCAAAATCATCTTTAGGTATCGCACGTCGGAAAATTATTAACTCAAGGACATTGAAGAGAGTTGGGGAGGGGGTAAAGATCCCATTGGACTATCAACAACACGAAAAAGTTCTTTGTGGCGGCCTGGTGACAGCTGTGATAATTAATTCTAAATAGCCGATTACATTTCTCAGTGATAATTTCTGTGGTTTCAAATGTGCGACTTTGAAGATAAACACAGAGAGAAAAAAAGAAAGCTTGATCATCTGCCTGCTATTTTAAAAAGGAAAAAAAATATATCAACTGGGTACCATTTGATGTAGGGGAAAAGAAAAATATTCAAGATTTTCTGGATACTTGGGAGTTATAATAAAAAAGCACCACAGAATTGGTGTTTAAAAGTAATAAGAGTAAACACCATAAAATGTAAGACCTCGCAACAATCGTTTCAGATGGAAAGAAAACATGATCCTTCATCAAGCAAACGAAGTAGGCACGAGTGCGGCAAACAAAGCGTAAGCGTTGCTGCCTGCGTTTTGTTTGCAAAATTTTATGGTGTTTATTCAAAGTATTGTACATGTTACTTGAGAGTATACTCCAATTTCTTAAGAAATCGCACCCTCGGGCGGTGTAAGCTAGTTATTAACTAAAAGGGAGTTCGGAATGGAGATGTCCGTTTTTTTTTATTGCCGTAAATCAGAAAGTGACCTAAAATCCGGAAAAGTCCGAAATCCGGAAAGGCCACGGTCCGGACGATTCCGGATTTGAGATTTTGTACTGTAGTAATAAATAGAAAAATTTGTAAATAAACATAATCATTGCCTCCCCCCGCCCTCTCCCCCAAAAAATGCATCAATTCTTTTAGGTTGAAATAATAACACATCCCTTCGTGAGTTTAACAAAAAGCACGGTTGCAGCAAATTACTTTTGCTGCACTCGTGCCCACTTTGTTTCGCCTGATGAAGGGTCTTCGTGCTATTTCAACCAGAAACAATTGCTGCAATTTTTTATTTTTATTTTATTTTATTTTTATTTTATGGTGTTTTTTACAATGCTCTCTTTATAACAATTTTTGTTTCATTTTTATAATTTTCACATGTAAAGTTACATTTATTTATATCAAATAGCGTAACAAAGTTAAACATATTGAAATTTGAACACTTAAAAAAAAAAACATAATCTCCTTTATCCCAAAAAATGTAATATAGAGAAATATTTGCACTGAAAAAAAAAATTAAACTTTTACCATAAGGAAAATGGATCAACTGAATATTTCCTATATGCTGCACTAGAAATCCTAAATTTACTATCATAGTGTATGAATCAAATACTTGTAAATAGTATTTAAAAATGAATATGTACAAAATCAAATTAAATATTGGATGCATAGAAAAAACTGGCTGCTACTTCATCAGAAAAAAGAGAGAGAGAGAAAAAAAAGAAAGAAAGAAAGAAAGAAAAAGAAAAAAGCACTAATAAAATTAAAGGTATCACCAATAAAACAAATATACTAGCTATAACTAAATCACTGCTGTCCTATTAACGGCCCTCTTCACTTACCGTCTCTGGAAGTCCGAGGCAATGTTATTCTATGGGAAATTTTCTTTACAAATAACTTATTAACTAATACATATTTTTAAATTCTGTTTTCACATTCAGAAAATTCCCAACTGTTAAATTGATGGACCTTTTTTAAAAATGTATTTTTTTAAATTTTTAATATTTTATTTTGAATTTGCAAGATGAAAAATTTCACATATTGAAAAATCGTATTTTGCAGCTTCAAAATAAAATATAAAAAAATAATTTTTTAAAAAGGTCCGTCAGTTTAATAGTTGGGAATTTTCAGAATATGAAAACAGTATTTAAAAATATGTATTAGTTAGTAAGTTATTTGCAAAGAAAATTTCCCATAGAATAACATTGGCTTCGGCTTCCGGCGACGGTGAGTGAAGCGGGCCTTTAATGGGAAAATATAAAGGACCAATGAAGATTGCCGGCAGTAATATAATTTTTTGTGTTTGCCACAGCTGGCCCACTGCAGGCTGCCAGCAATAACATAGAAAAGTTATGTTTGCCACCAGGTAGTCCAACACTGGCCCACTAACAATTTCCAACCTAATGTCGGTTACCAACAGTGGCCCATTACCTATTTTCATCATACTGCTAGCTGCCAGCAGCGATCCATTCACTGGCCCACTAACTTATTTTTAACTTACTGCAGGCTGCCAACAGTGGATCGATTGAATATGGCCTACTGACGGCCGGCGTAACATATTCCCTGCGGCACCGTAACTTTTGCCACCGACGGCCCAGCTGCAGCTACTGTTGGCAACCAGCACTTGGCCTCGTGTTGGCCGTCATCTGTGGTTTTGCTGGGAATATCATGACTCGACAAATATTTACTTAACAAAACAGCATTAGATGTACATCTTTTAAATACGATTTATTGCTTGCGCTTCAGTCTCGGGGGGTCACAAAGCAAAATTGTGATGCCATGTCTCCGGACCTCAGGGAAGACTTCCAGACCGTCATCAATTATCCAGTGCGCAGCACTAGAGCGGCGAAAAAAACCCAACCCAATCCCTAGCGCTTCAATAATTTTGGTGCCGACTGTGCATATGGCAAATAAAAGATACTATAAATACAATGCAGGAATCTTAAAAATCTGTAGAACTCTCTTAAGTGATTCATGAACGATTGAGTCAAATGCCTTCTGAATATCAATGGAAGCCACGAAGATCGACCGCGTCTCAGACCTTCCCGAAAGGATTAGGTTTAAGATCATGTTCAAAAGACGAGCGTCGATTATCCTCTGAAGAACTATGGAGAGAGTCTTGTTAAATTACCTTACCATACAGTAACTGATAGTAATCAGTCTTAATTCCTTAGGAGAAGGAGGAATAGCTTTCTTGAAAAAAAAAATCGTGGCACCGATCCCTGCTCAAGGAGTTGGGCTGTACCATAGAGATAGAACGAGGATAAAGAGCTTTGTCAGGCTTTCCCAGTGTACAAGCGGGCCGCGGTAGATTAGTCGGTAGAGCGCCGGCCTCGTAATTGGAAGATTGCGGGTTCGGTACTCGAGCCGGCCAAAGACCGTCGTGTACACTAATGGTGGCTGGTGCACGTAAAATCTGTCATGGCCGCAATGTCCCCCATGTTCCCATAAAAAATTATACCTCTGGGGGTCACCGAAGCGGGAGAGCCATCCCTTCCGTGGAGGATCAAAATTGTGATGGCATGTCTTAGGACCACCTATAGTGGTGTGTCCCAGACCGTCGCCAATTGCCCATCTGCGCAGCACTAGTGCGACGTAAAACCCAACCAGCCAGCCATCCATCCCAGTGTACAAGCAGCAGCAAAATTATTGAAGCACTAGCAACAACTCTTACTTAAAATATGGACACCTGTCACCTAATACTGTTTTGTTAAGTAAATATTTGACGAGTATAGATCTTAGTATGATCTTAGTCTTATACTGTTTATAAAAAAGTAAATTGATGATAAAAATTAGCTGTCAAACTAAAAAAAAATTAAAAAAAAAAAAACTATATGAAAAATGTGGATGCATGCTTCATTAATTTTGCTGTGGACTGCAAACTCTTCAGAGTTCTGGGTGTGACCTTGTCCGGATAAGGAGCCGACTCGTTCTTGGAAAATCTCGGCTTGAATGCGCCATAGAAAAATGAAAACCATAATTTATAAAGTCCATTTATCGAAAAATACCTCTGGGGGTTACCTAGCGGAGAAGTTATTTAAGAATGTGCTCCAGATCGTCGACAATTGCCCATAGCGTAGCACTAGTGCGACGCAATATCCCCTCAACCTTAATATCATTTACAGACAAAAACCTGCCTGTTACTTTATGAAGTACTTCTATTTGTGTTCCTTTTTAAGCTAGATATGGTCTTACAAAAAACTACAAGACGGTTTTTTAAAGCAATAGAAAGTTCATATGGTTGGATGGTTGGTCGGGTTTTACGTCGCACTAGGGCTGCGAAATGGGCAATTGGCGACGGTCTGGGACTCCTCCCTACAGGTGGTCCGGAGACATTCTCTAACAATTTTGATCCTCCCGCTTCGGTGACACCCAGAGGTATAATTTTAGAAAGTTCATATGCATTTCTACTAAATTTTCACATAAAAATTTTCTCTCATCTCTAAAATTTTCATACTAAAAATGGAAATTAAAAGAGCTTCCATCAGAAATATTTTATAAGTATTAGTTTGTATTCCTTCATAAGTTAGATATATGATCTTGAAAAAAAAATGACATGACTTTTTTAAGGCTATAGAAAGTTATTAAGCATTGCTATCAAAATATTTGTCAATGCTACAATAGAATAGTTAACATGTATATTTTATTTAGCATTTCGGGTAAACCTAGATATTGTCTCATAACATGGCATTTACTAGTCCTATGTATAAAAGTTAGGTAATATGCATCACTGTCATTTAAAATGCTTCTGGAGTGGAAATAATAATAAAAACAAAATCTTATGCAGACACCACTGGATTTCCTTATAGCCTATTAAAATATGCATATTGTTACCAAAAACATTGACATTTTTATGTGGGGTAATTGCCTCATAAATAAAAAGGTAGGTTCCAGTCCATGAACTTTTCTGAAAACAAGCCACGTAAACTATTACTCTAACCACAAAAGTCAAGATAATAGGATTATATATACCACAGAGAACAAATATAACTTGTTCAAGAATAGTATTCCAAAGTGTATTACGGAATTTCTCATTGTCAAAAGCGCAGCTTAGACTTCAATGGAATTCATTCGAGTGTAGAAGGCCCACTTCTGTTTTCTTTGGCGAAAATTAGTGATGAGAAATGAGCATGATAACAATCAACTCCGTTAAAATTGAGAGAGCGCTGATTCTGTAACCGTGAACTATTGTTTTCTGCAGTACAGCCAGAAATATAAATTTGCAATATTTTACGATCATTCGATTTTGAGATATTCGAGATGCAAAATCCTTTCCGCAAAACGGTGTTACAATACTTCCTTTGAAACCTTTGGACGGCCCCTGCCTGCCTGGGCTCGGCCTAGCTTAACGGGTTGGATGCCGTCCTCCGGAGCGAATAAATCGCCAGATCACCGCATGGAAGCTGCTGGGCAGCAATGTAACTAGAACGCCAAAGCTCAGGAGTTGCAGGGTATAGACTTCTGCTATGGACACATAGCTCGATTTGTACACCACACCCTCCAAGATAGCCACGGTGGAAACACACAGACACGCTCCAGGATGTTAAGGAATTTGGAATAAGTGCACTTATTAGCTGAGAGTCGAAATAACCGGAATTAAACGAAATTAAACGAAATTAAAACAATTTTGAATTTAGGCAGGGAGGGAAAAAGAAAAAAAAAACCGCTGGGGGAGCCGCTAAAGTTAGTAGTACACACAATAATTAAAACCGAAAGAGGAGGCCATTTGAAAAGGGGACGGGGACAACACATAAGGAAGTAAAAGAAAAAAAAAAAAAATCAGTTCATTCAGCAGAAATACGTAACATGCGTGTTCTAATTTGCATTACTTCTAGCTAAATGTAATCTTATTGGAAATGACAAATATACAAGAATGGAAGTCTAAAGCCAATCAAAATCAATACGTACAATTATCATAAAATGCAATTTTATATTCGTATCGCCATAAAATACCAAATGTAATTGAACTTATATCACGAAATCATTGAGGCATTGAACAATAGTAATAAAAGAGTCAATAGATCATAATTCATGAGAAAAAACAATGCTTATTATTTCCAATTTAAAAAACAACCCGAACAGGTGCAGTTGAGTAAAGTTTTTCATTAAAACTTCCTTCATATAAAAATAATGGGTCATTTATAATGAAATTTAGATTCATTCTGTAAACCAATCCGTCAAACAATAATGGCCGTAAGTGAAGTTTTCTTTTTCGTTGGTATATTGGTGGTTGCTAGTTGCACTGAATTCGATAAAGAAAAATTGATGAAAGAAATGTCGGAAGAAAAATTAACTGGAATGTTCAATTGTCTCCAGTATCTGGTCTGTAAATTAAGTAAGAATTAATTCTATTATCACTATAATTGTACAGAATAATTTTTAACACTTTTCAACAAACTTCCAACATTTTCTTTTCCTGAGATCCTCGGTTCAGTTTAGTTTCATTCTGTAAATTAATCTGTGAAAAAATAATTGCCGTAAGTGAAGTTCTCCTTTTCGTTGGTATATTGATGAATGTCAACTGAACCAAACTCAATAAGTAATTGATAAAATGAAGTGTCGGGAAAATAAATAACGGACATATTTATGTGTCTCCAGTATCTAGTCTGTAATATAAGTAAGAATTAATGCTGCCATCAATGTAATTACATACAGTCATTTTTAACACTTTCCAACAAACTTCCAACACTTTCTTTTCCTGAGATCCTCTGTTCAGTATGGTTTCATTCTGTAAATTAATCTGTGAAAAAATAAAGGGTGTAAGTAAAGTTCTTTTTTTCTTTGGTACATTGATGATTGCCAACTGAGCCGAAGTCAATGAGGAATTGATAAAATTAAATATCTGAAGAACAATTAACGCAAATGTATATGTATTTTCAGTATCTGGTCTTTAAATTAAGTAAGAATTAATTCTATTAATCAATGTAATTACATGCAGGCACTTTTAACACTTTCCAACAAAGGTCCAACACTTTCTTTTCCTGAGATCTTTGGTTCAATTTAGTTTCATTCGGTAAATTAATCTTTGAAAAAATAAATATCGTAAGTGAAGTTCTCCTTTTCGTTCATACATCGATGATTACCAATTGAACCGAATTCAATGAGGAATTCATAAAAAAAAAAAAAAAAATCGGAAGAATAATTAACGAAAATGTTTATGTGTCTCCAGTTTCTTGTCTGTAAATTAGGTAAGAATTAATTTTATTATCAATATAAATATATAGTCATCTTTAATACTTTCGAATAAAGTTCCAACATTTTTTTTTTCCCTGAGATCTTCGGTTTAATTTAGTTTCATTCTTTAAATTAATCTTTGAAAAAATAATTACAGTAAGTGAAATTCTTTTTTTCGTTGGTGCATTGATGATTGCCAACTGACAAGGAAACATTCAAAATGTGTCATCTTCAAAAAGTATTGAAAAAAATATATGTGATTCTACTCTTTATAAAAAAACCAGAAAATGAAAAAAATTATCGGCTGAAATTAATTACAGCGACCACAAAAAATTATCAAAATTAAACACATTTGGCGATTTCACACTGCTAGGCGATTGATTTTGAGTACTTGGCGAAAAAGAAAAACACGGTTCTATTCGTACACGGCAATCTCGGTGCTAGCAAGCGTATCGCCTAACAGCGCTAAATATGCTTAATTTTGATAATTTTTTGTGGCCGCTGTAATTAATTTCAGCCGATAATATTTTCATTTTCTGGTGTTTTATGAAGAGTAGAATCACATATATTTTTTTCAATACTTTTTGAAGATGACACCTTTTGAATGTTTCCTTGTGAGTCAAATTCAATGAAGAATTGATAAAATGAAATGTCGGAAGAACAATTAACGGGAATGTTCATGTGTCTCCAGTATGTGGTTTGTAAATTAAGTAAGAATTAATTCTATTATCAATGTAATAGTCATTTTTAATACTTCCCAACAAAGTTGAAAAGTGTTTATCACTTCGGTTTGGCTGTCTATCCGCGTTCTAACTCCCATAAACATTCATTGAATTCCTTGAAACCGATGTATGTTATTCGAGTATATTACTGAAAATGAGGTAAGTACCAGTACTGGTTTGTGTACAGGGACAAATGTAAGTATTCCAGAGCATTGCGTTGTATGAGAGGTATTTCTATTAACCATATTTAACAACTTTACTTTGCAGAAATGATAATAAAATTGAGCTTTATTATTCATATGCATAAACAAATATGTTTTATAGGAACAATATATATTACTTTCTTCTCTGTATTCAATAGAAGAAAGTATTGGATTCGTAAAAAATTTTGACTTCGGGTGTTTGATGGATTTACACGTTTTGAGAGCTGTAGAACACGATTTGACCATTTTTAGAAAATGTCTGTCTGTGTATGTGTGTGCGACAAAATTTTGTGGCAACTGTATCTCAGGTACTACTGCACACAATTTCATATAAATTGGTATGTAGTTACACATCGACATGGTCAAAAACAGCGTAAATTTTGTGTAAACCGCCCGTCCTCCCCCAAAGAGAAAGATATGATCCTAGAAGTTTTAGATATTCTTATCAAAATCAACGAAACAGAAGCAGCACTGCAAATAAAAGGGTCTTAAAATAAGACATAAAAACGACTGAAACGGCATTTGAGACACGTAAATGTCTTAAAATGTACCTTAGACGTTATAGATATTTTAATTTAAGACAGAAATATGTCTGAAATATCAATTCAGACACAAAAATGTCTAAAACACGTAAATGCGTGAATTTTCAGACAGCAAAACGCGTTTGAATTTTCAGACACTTGCATTAATTAGAAATTTTTTCATATGGAATCTACTTTAAGAAAATATGCTTATCCTACTTCTTTCCACATTCAATAAATATATTATTATTTTATATAATAAGCAGTTAAACTACTTCAATTATAGTAGCTTTGTGAAATTATATTTTTATGGAATAATACTCTCTCGAAATGTAATGATATTTGCCTGCTAGTCAGTGCCTGATTTAAGGCAGGGCATTAAGGGCATGTGCCCTGGGCCCTTACACTGAGGGGGCCTCCAAGAAATTCCATCATACATAAAAAATAAAATAAAATAAAAAAACTACTTAAAGTGAAAAATTTTCAAATTTTGCTATAGTGATCGTTGATTTTTGTTTTTTAGTCAATGGATGTAGGGATTACTGCACTGTTATCTAAATCAGTAGTATAATCTATCAAGGAAACTATTAGTTCATTGAAAACAATTGCAATATTTTCGCTAAACGCAAATAAAACTGCATACTAATACTACTGATACTGCACTCCAAACTTTTACAGGCTAACTAAATCCGAGGCTCACACCGATGAAATGAAAAATGGAGAGAATTTTTAAACGTGTAAATCAAAAATATGCGACTTGTTTTGTTTTTTGTAGTATTAAAGTATGAGAAAAAGGGCCCATTGAACAGGAGTGCCCTGGGCCTCCAAGTGAGTAAATCGGTCCCTGCTGCTATTATCTTTAACACAATTCATAAACAACATTTTTAGACACAAAGCTTATTTTGTTAAAAAAAAAAAAAAAAAAAAAATCTTTGTCTTTAAAGCTTTCTTATATTAAAAGAAAAAGTGTGAAGGAGGATGTAGCAAGTAATTTATAGAGAAGAAAGCGAATTTATAAATGAACAATCATGAATAATTTGTGCATATTTTTTTCTTTCTTTCTTCTTCTTATTATTCATTTAAAAACCCTTTTTCTTTCGTAAATTCACCTACATCTAAATGTAAAACTACAAATTTTCCTGTATTCATGATTACAGCTCGTTTTTATTTAAATAACACTTTAAGGAAAGAAATCGTTATCATCGAGGGATGAAACCTTCACATACTTGTTATGCATTATTAAAAAATTCTGGTCCTCTAAATATGAAATTTAAAATAATATTTATTAAATTTAAGATACCATACTATTAAGGCTCCTATATATACGAGCTGGCGCATCCGACATTTTTTTGCCTTAGGGTTGCCGCATGTACCCAGCGTGATAAACAAACGGCATCCATTGTTTCTACCGTCTTGTTCGTAATTTTAGTGAAATAAACTGCAATATGGGAGGTTGTTCAGCAATAAACTGCTGTAAATACTCCAGAAAAGGATACAAAATGTTTAGGTTTCCTTCGGATAATGCAAGAAGGAGAAAATGGGCTGCGAATTATCGTCCAGATTCTTGGATCCCGGGACCTAATGCACAGCTTTACATAGTAAGTTTTATTGTTATTCACTTATACTTTTCTTTGCATTTCTGATATTTATAAAGTAAAAAATTTAAAAAAAAGTATTATTTAAATCTAAATATGTATTTTAATAACCATAAATTATTTTAAGAAACGCTTTTTTACTGTGTGTTTGTAGAGTCTTGGCGACGTTTTTTTGGTTCGCCAAAGTTGTCTTGTTTCCGTGTCCTGATAGTATTAGGTCGTTGAAAAAACTTTCCAATTTTAATTAGTACGCTCTTTTTTTTCCCCCCTTTCAAATGTTATGAATTATTTAAGAAACAGAAACAGATTACTTGTGTTGCTTATCATTTTTGGTCGATTTTATTTTTAGATGAAAATTTCTTAAAACCACCAGTGAAGCGATAAAATCGCCAAGCGGAAATGCTGTCCTCTTACGAGGCAAAAAAATGGCGGTGATGCGCCGGCCTATTATTTATTTAAGGGGCTCTACATACTATCAATAGTTTTATGGCAAAAAATTAGAAATAAAACATAACACTGCGATTAGTTTCACGAATACTGCAGTATATTATATCATAAAAACACGTATTGCTATATTCCACGGTAGCGTGATTGGTAAATGCTTCACTCCGACGGTGCTTGGCTCGTGGTTTCGGTTTCTTTGGCCAGTGTGAGTTCGAATCCCAGCGCGGGAAAGTGGGACTTTTTTTTTTTCTTTCTTTTTTTTATATAAATATTTCATTAATGCTCTGAACAATTCTAAAATATATTTTTAACAGAAAAACATAATCGCACGCCATATTTATTTATTTATATATTTATTTAGCCTTAAAAACGGTAGTATTTTTAAGCCTAACATGGCGGCGTTTTTAAGCCTAAAACATGGCGGCGTTTTAAGATACTTGCAATATCTTAATTTCTGATACGAAAATGTGTCTAAAAAGTAAGAAATTGTTTTTTCGCTTAAAAAATGACCATCCATTTAAGACACTTTTTAAACTGAATTTAAGACATTTACGTTTACAGCGAGGGAGCTAAAAAGTGGTGCACTTGGTAGATAGAGTGTTTCGCTTATGAAAGGGAAATCTTGAATATAATCTCTGCCTGGCCCGAATTTTTTTTTTTTTAAATCTTTTATTTGTTTAAATTAAAATAAAGGGATAATTTAAGGGGAAGTAACTTTTATACTAAATCTAGATAAAATTTTGTTAATGATTTGTGCTAGTGTTTTATAAAAGTATGTTTTACGTAAATTTTTAATTACGTATGTCAACGTATGTCTACGTCTTAATTACGTAGAAATGTCAATTTCATTATGATTTATGCAAAGTAAAGTTATTAAAATGCTGGTTATAGAAATACCTCTCGCAGAATAGAATGTTTTGAAGTACTTTCGGGTGCACCTGTAAGTATTTTTTATCGACGCCACTAACAGCATGTGTCAATCGTCTGCTTTTAATTGTGTTATTTATTATTCTTGCAGTTTTTTTTTGCATGAAAAATTCTGATGGGCAATGGCTGTTCCTCAATTATTCGACTTCGCATTTGACTTTTATATAAAATATTTCATTAGACAATCGTCAAATTTCGTGTTCTTGGACAATGAAACTGAGCATCAAGACACGTATTCTCAAAATGATTTTACTAATTTATAATCAGTTTGCATCTCAAAAATTTCAAAATCTGGTAAATATAAATTTTACAAATCTAATTACTTCAACAAAAAGTAAAATATCTTCCAAAACGTTCTTAATAGAGATATTTAACGGTGAACCTCATTTCTATTCCTAGTCACTATAATTTAGAAAATAAATTTGTAAAATTAAACACGTTTTTTTTACTTTCTTTTACCCGAGGTCGAGAAAGTATTGTTTTAGGATTAAATTTTCGAACGGGAGTTTTTGTTATATTTACACGTTCTGAGGTCTCCTGAATACGAAAATCATGTTTTCAGCGAATGGTCTGTGTGTCTGTCTGTCTGTGTGGATGTCTGTGTGTCTGTTATCAGCATATCTCAAGAACAAATAGTAGCAGAAATTCCAAACTCGGTATTCTCAATGTGTATCATATAGGGATGCTACAGTAAGCTTTTCGTTGAGATGAAGCAAATGGTTCGTGTACAGGGACACTCAAAAGTATTCAATTACATTACGTGTATAGGGGAAATTGCAGGTAAGTTTAACATCTATAGACTGCACTAAACCAAATGAAACGAATATATATTTTTTGTAATAGAGATAATCAACTGGGAATTATTATTTTGTGTATGTAGAAGCCTCGCCTCCCCCCCCCCTGGGGGGGGAAGTCCCACCTCGAAGGGAGTAAATTTTCATGATGGGTATCTTTCAAAAGAGCTCGCTAATACCTTTAAAACGAATGGTTGAACCATCTATCTGCGATAATTTAAAATAAAGTTATCGATTTTTTTTCATTTTTAACCCCCCCCCCACCCCACCCCAAAAAAAAACTAGTATGTTGTGGCCACCACAAGACTTTCTTCTATATTTTCCTATACATATTCAATCAGTAACAATATTAAAAAAAAAAAAAAAAAAAAAAGTTTTTTTCTTTTTCTTTTTCTTTTTTCTTTTTTTTTGTGAAAATTAATACATATTCAATCACTAACAATAATTAAAAAAAAAAAAAAAAAAAAAAAAAAAAAATCGAATTTTTTTTTGTAAGTTTTTTTTTTTTTTTTTTTTTTTTTTTTTGTTAAAAGTAAAAAAAATCGATAACTTTGTTTTAAATTATCACAGATTTATGGTTCAACCATTCGTTTTAAAGGTATTGACGAGATCTTTCGAATGATACCCATCTTCAAAATTTAACCCCCCCGGGGGGGTACTTCCCCCCAGGGGGGGAACCGATGCCCCCCCATGCACAATTTTTTTTTCCTAGTTAACTACTACTATCATCAATAATTCAAATTAATTTTACAATCACAAGTTTAAAATAACTCTCATTATGCCCATTTATACGGAATTTTGTCCTATGCTGCCATGTTAAAAATTTGCATAAAATGCGATTACAGCACCACCTGTTGAGCTATTGATCCCCAAATCTAATGGGCACCAGTTCATGTCAGGGTGCAACTAAATACCAAGTTTGGTTAAATTTCATTCATATGTTCGTGAGATACAGCGTCCACAAAAAAATGATACAGACAGACAGACAGACAGACACACAGACAGACAGACAGACAGACATTTTCTAAAAACTATCAATTCGTGTTCAGGACATCCCAAAACGTGTAGATCCGTCAAAAAACGGAGGTCTAAAATTTTCGCGAATCCAATACTTTCTCTATATTACATATAGAAGAAAGTAAAAAAAAAATTTCAATTATCTAATATGGAAATCTTCTGTATTATCATAAAAGATAATTTTTTTAAATAATAATTTTAATAAATTATTTTTTAAAAACAGAATTATTTTTTAATAACCGAATTAAATTCTATATAAATGTAGTTGCATTAATGAAACGGGGGGGGGGGTTGCTCACACAGAACTAATTATCATATAAAACTCTTCCGAACACTAATTTGAATTGTTTAACATAGGTTTAGTTACCAGTACTGGTTATCTTACCTCTTAATCTCCAACCTGTATTTATAGTATTAAATTTCAGTGCAAGAGAAAGTTGTGCGAGTGACACACCAGGTTATTCTCCGTATTATTAAATAAATATATATTTTTAAATTCCTGATTAATATTTTGTTAACTGGTACACTCATTAAAAAAAAATAATAATAATATAATAAATATTTTCTCTTAAGGGGACTTGGCACCTTTGACGGCACTTACAGTAGTAGGTTTCATATAAAAGCTTATATTTTCAATTTAATATTTATAAACTGAACTAGATTAGATTTGTTCAATAAATATATATCCAGGCAACAGTTCTTGTGATTTTGATAAATATTTTATAGATTTGAAATCTTTAAATTGCGTTTTTTTTCCGTTTGCATTTTTTTATGAATTCATGATCTTTAAAATGCTTAAACTTCTACAGATATTTAAAAAAAGATTTAATGTTTTTTTTTTTTTTTTTTTTTGATGTGTAATGAAACTTGTTTAAAAGAATTAGTGATGGATTTTGCAATACCTTTAAAAGAATATATATATATCTTATCTTAAACTCTTACAACTTTTTATTACTTTTTATACGAAATTATATATACTATACATATACAGTCGGTAACAAAAGTGTCCGAACAATAGCAAAAATTCCTATGTAAAAAAAGTACACTTCATACGGTTTTGTTAAATAAATCCTTATCGAATCGTGTTCTTACACTGACTAAGAACAGGATTCGACAAGTTTTTATTTAACAAAACCGTATGAAGTGTACTTTTTTTACATAGGAATTTTTGCTAGTGTTCGGACACTTTTGTTACCGACTGTATATATATATAATTTTGAAAATATTACACTAGCATGCCCTTTTATTAAATTATTTTTATAACAAATATCGACTTTGTAGTTTTTGGATTATTACATTAATTTAGTTATGTTGCTTTTATGAAGCATTAATATTGCTATATCTAATTTACATGAAGATTGTTATATATAATTTGCCAGTAATTTAATCTTGATTTTGTTGGCAGTATGCTAGTTTCGCCATGCTTCCGAAACCTGTTAGACCTCTTTCAATTTAATTTATTGTCTGTTCTGCTGCTCCCACCCACTGAAGAGGAAGCGGAAGGGTGTTTTTCGCATATAGTGTTGTTTTTACAATTGTTCTTTGTTACTATAATTCGTTACTTTTTTTAACGTTTTTTCTTGTTATCCACGCCCACTTGTCTTCAAGTTTCTGCATATTTTCAAAATTATATATTTTTGTATAATTTTTAGTGCTGCCTTTGGCGCCTTTTTTATACAAATACACTTTTATTGATAAGTAATTAATATATATATATATATATATATATATATATATAACAAAAAGCCTATGTCCCCCCCCCTCCCCAAATTTTTTACTCAGATATGCACTTTTTGGTTCCATTAAATCTCCCCCCCCCCCCCGAGACCGATATATATATATATATATATATATATATATATATAAATTAATTTTAAATAAATAAATTAATATATATAAATTAATTGAATTATTTTAAACTGTACAGATACTGATAAAATTTCATTCCTAGATTTAAATATAAAGAGAAATAAAGAAAAAAGGCTCATTGGATTATACGATAAAAGCGTTTTAAAGTAAATAGTGTTACTAATTGGTTTTCAAATATCAGTAGAAAAGTTTTTAAAAATATTATGTTTGCACAGCTTAAAAAATTCGTACTATTTGCAATAATGAAAATGATTTAAAATATGCTCTTGAAAACCTAAAAAATACCTTGCAAATTAACTGTTACTCGCCCCAATTTTTAACTGTGTGTCTCCAGAGTTTTCCTATTTCGGTTTGTTCTACATCCTCATTCAAGGGCGATATTTAAGTACCGACGAGTAGTCCCGTCGGCCGAAGTGGGTTTGTTTATCAGGTGAAGGGTTTTATTTTATTTCATTTTATACTTTCTTGTTTACTTTCAATAATTCTTTATATTGTTGTATATATTTTTAAATGAATTGATGTAATTTTGTAACTTTTGCAATTTTGTAATTTTATAACATTTTTAGTATTTTTATACATTATATATATTGTTGCGTACTTGGGGGTTCGTGAGTTGTCCGAGAATGAAAGGCCAAACTTACAAAAATTCAGTAGTTTATTCACAGAAAGTTCCAGAAAAATACAGGTCTATAAACCAAGTATCAGCTTCAATTCAAACAGTAAACACAGCTTAAACAACAGCTATCAATAGCAAATCCACAGTACAAACTGTATAGCAATAACACATAAAGCAAGTCTCTTCCAAAGAGGCTCAAGAGCAATGCAAGCACTAGCGAAGCTGACTGAAAAATGAACTGAACTGACTCACTGCCTTGGCGAGAAGCGCTCCTTATATACTGTTCCATGGAACCCAGATTTTTCGAGAAAACTCTAGAAAGTGGTCAACCAATCAACTTACAGCTTCCATATTTGGTATATCCCATATAAGGATTTTCTCGCCAAGGTCGCCAAAAAAAAGCCAAGGTGGGAAAAAGTCGCTAAATTTGGCGCCAAATCCATTACCTGCCTTATTGGGGCTTTTTAATGCGTTTTTAAGGGAAAATAAGGCTATTTCAACGCTAAAACGACTAGAAATGCACAAAATTATCACTTTATCAACTTACTGAGCCTCTTTGAAAGAATTTATACGAAAATAAACACAATTATTTACAATTTTGTAACAATATGTTTGATTTCTCTTTAGTTATTGGTGGATTTCTGTTTGGTGAGAAGTTGGGGGCTAAGGACAGTTATTAGCTAATTGCTACTGTCCTTTCAGAAACTTCTCTTTCATCCCTACACTGAGGGGCCTCCCTGATGAAGATCTCAATGTTTTTTGGGAATTTAATTTCATTCATTTGTTTATATAATCCTACATTTATATATTTCTACATTTAAGTTTTGCATTTCCTTTTGCTGAAATTTTGTGCATTGGTTTGTAATTCTCCTTTTGGTTTTTCTAGTCTTTAAACTTATATTTATATATAAATTCATTTCAATAGTTATATATATATATATATATATATATATATATATATTAAGTCTTCTCTTAAACATCTATTTAAATTTAAGCATTTTAAAAATCATGAGTTCATGAAAAAAGGCAAACTGAGAAAACGCAATTTAAAGATTTCAAATCTGTAAAAAATATATCAAAAACCACAAGAATTGTTGCCGGAATACAATATACGTTTTACTGAACAAACCTAGTCTAGTTCAGTTTATAAATATTAAATTTTAGTATAAGTTTTTATATGAAACCTACTCCAGTTGTGCCGTCAAAGGTGCCAAGGTCTCTTAAACTAACACCTAATTTAACTTAATACTTTGCTTGCGTGTCACGTAAAATTAGGTTTTGCATGAAAAACGAGCCCCGCCCTCAGGCGTTCCTCTAAAGAAATACTTTACTTAAAGAAAAAAAAAAAAAAAAAAAGATTTTACGTGTTTGGGTTTAACACTTTATATGCGGCTGGTGACATTTACAGAATCAATTACTAAGAATAAAATTTGAATAATTTAATCATAATTATGTACAATCATTTTAATAAGTAATAAAACGTTTTAGAAGAACGCCAAAATGTGGGGCTTACTGTTCAAAATAGGAAAATATCTCGACGACAATGTGTTAATTAAAAAAAAAAAAATAAATAAAAAAAAAAAAAAACTTGAAAAAAATAAATAAATAAATAAATAAATTAAAAATAAAATAAAATAAAACCTTGTATGGTATGGACTCGATGGCAATACCTTCCTTACTTACGCAAACCTTGCTACCGTTGCACCGCGCTTTCTTGCTCCCTGTTTCTGTTTTGTTGGTTTTCATAGAAACAACTAAAGTTTCTACGGTATAGTGAACCAGATAAAAGTACCTTTATGACAGAGAAACGTTAAAAATTGCTAGAATTATCTAGTTATAGATGCGTTTTTCTTTTTTAATAAATAAAGACTAAAATAAAATATCAATGATAAATAATTTACTTTATACATTTTTTTTTTTTTTAAACTTCGAAAGTTGTTTTCAAAGTAAAGGCTGTCCTCAGAAAATGAGGTCAACTAACATTTGGTCAGCTTATTCTAAGGTCATATTTTCCTCTTAGGGTTGTTGCAGAAAATTTGCACTTTACCCTTTTTTTTCGATCATGCTTTTTAATTTAAGCTTGGTTTGGTTTCAATAGGGGTTTTACGCATTCATACTTCCCTTGATAGTTACATTACAAAATTTGAGCAAAAAAAGAATTTGAATGTTTGCTTTTCTATTTCCTGTGTGTTTCAGTATGAATTAATCAGTAAACGCAGCGACATAATTACAACCCGACTTTATAATTGTGCTTATTTTATTTTCATGAGTAAATAGATAAATAAACAAATAAGTAAAAATTTCTAAAATAATAAATTATTCTGTTATTCTTTAATTTTTATCATGAAATTAATATTTTATTCTATTATAGATATGATATTTCTGGTTGACAGCTTTTCCTAAGATTATTTCTAGGCTGACCGATTTTCCCATGTACGATTTCCACACGTAATCCAACCGCTTACAGAATTAATAAGAACTTGGAAAAATAGTGCCAGAATGACCGAGTTTTGGAATAACTGTAAAAATCACCTGCACTGTAAAAAATATGTCCTATCTGCTGCCAGGAATTCTCTGTAATTTGAGAAAATACGCATAATTTACGAAGAAATTACGTTGTCAGAACATATTTTTTGTAATTACAGAAAATTTCTGGCAACAAATAGGACATATTTTTTACAGTATGCAGGGCACACCCACTGTAAAAAATATGTCCTATTTGTTGCCAGAAATTCTTTGTAATTTGAGAAAATACGTTGTGACAACCTAATTTTTTTCGTAAATTACGCGTATTTTCTGAAATTACAGAGAATTTCTGGCAGCAAATAGAACATATTTTTTGCAGTGGCAGAGTGAGATTAAAAAAAAAAAATCCTCATAATACAAGTTTACGGGAGATTTTGTCCTATTCTCCCATGTTAAGAAAATGGTAAATTTCAAACAACTTACGAAGTTTTCGAAGTAGAATGTTGAAAATAAATAAAATTCTTGCCACTATCAAAAAAGATATATTAACCATTAAGGACTGACGTTACAATATGGTCACAGCATACATTAGTTCACATTTTATTTTTTCTCGTAGATAAATTTGGTAAAATCACGAAAGATTATTCCTTCAAGCTCAATGTATGTTCAAACTATCAATAAAAATTGGCGTTACGAATCTAACATTTTTTAGAGTTTTCTTGCACATGATAGTAAAGAATAAAAGGAATTTACGTATAAAAATTGACGAAATAATCTGGTGTGTCACTCACACGACTTTCTCTTACCCTGAAATTTAATACTATAAATACAGGTTGGAGATTAAGAGGTAAGATAACAAGTACTGTTATGTAAACCTATGTTAAAACAATTCAAATTAGGCTTAAGAAGAGTTTTATATGATAATTAGTACTGTGTGAGGGGGCTATTGCCACCCTCAACCCCCCTTTTCATTACTGCACCTACATTTATATAGAATTTAAATCTGTAATTAAAATTAAAAGTTCACTTAAAATTATTCAGACAACACACGCAACATTCCTTGAAACTTATCAATCTTGATCAAACTTTTCCAGCAACAAACTGATAAGTAATTTGAAAATACAACTTTTGGATCTTCTGAAATTATTCGTTTTTAAGTTACTCTAAAAGACACAGAAAAAGATCAAACTTTAAACAACTTGATTTTGGTAATCAGGAAGCCTGAAAACGTGTAAATACGCAAAAAACAAGCGATGACTATTTAGCTTAAAAACATACATTATTTATCACATTTCTATAAGGAATTCATTTCCATTCCTGAACAACTCTCCTGGACATGGTAAAATGTTATAGTAAAGCACTTCTACTAACAATAAAGAAGAATGTTATCGCTTACATATTTTCAGCCCTGTATATCTTTTGAAGATTATGTACAAACCACATAGTGCACCTAAATATAATCCTATAGTAATAATATACGGCACAACCTGAAATGCACTTCCATCAATTTGCAACTATTGTCGCACTTTTATTTAGTTCTTTTGTGTAGCCCTGTAAATGAACAATGAATGATTTCCCTTCCATATTCTACAGTCGGTAACAAAAGTGTCCGAACACTAGGAAAAATTCCTATGTAAAAAAAGTTCACTTCGTAAGATTTTGTTAAATAAATCCTTGTCGAATACTGTTCTTATACTGAAGAACAGGATTCGAAAAGGATTTATTTAACAAAACCGTATTAAGTGCACTTTTTTTACATAGGAATTTTTCCTAGTGTTCGGACACTTTTGTTACCGACTGTACACGAGGCATGTTTTTATGCATATAAAAAACATATATTCATTTCATTTGGTTTAGTGCAGTCTATAGATGTTATATTCTACTTATCTGCAATTTCCCCCATAGACGTTTATGGTTTGTACTCGTCCTTTATTTTTAGAGTAATTTTTTTCCAAATGTAATCGCGATTAAATAAGAAGAAAAATACTTTTAAAAAAGTCTGGTGTGAAAAATCCGTCGAATATTAAAAGTACTACGGAATATTGGTTTGAATATTGGTCGGTATAAACTAACTACCAAACTGACTAACCTACAGACAAACAGCTCATTGATTTTGTGATTTTCGGATCTCTCACATTTCAAAACGTGTAAAAATGTCAAAAAAAAAAAAAAAAAAAAAAAAAAAATCTCAAAAACTGATATTTTTACGAATACCTGTTTCTCATATTTATAATATTATGATAAACTAAAGTAACATTAATTTTATATGTTAGACCTACCGGAAAGTTCTGTTCTTTTGAATTAATAAACTGACACCAGAAATTTTTGTTTAAACAATATTCATATTATACTCTATTAATTATGATTTTAAAGAGTTACACAAGGATATCTTAAATATTTTCCAGAATAAATTTTCGATATCAATATTTTAATTTAACATGACAGAACTTTCCGGTAGATCTAATATTTACATTACACACTGTCCTTCATAAACAGGACATAATTTTGAAGAAGCTACTTTTTTGTTTTCTATGTTTCAGATCATGTACAAGAGGTACGAGAAAATATGGAAGTAGCAGGACCAAAAGTAATTTTTTTTCTTTATAATAATAAAATCTGTATTGTTAATTGAAATTAATGGGAATAGTTGAGAACATCCATATTTCGATCTGTACTATTTTGACCCAAAATCGTTTTCACCTGTTTGTGGTTTAACGGCTCGTCCCACAGGAAACTCAAAGATTATTCGATCATTAACATATGCATAAAGAGGAATTTGCACACATGAAGGATTTGAACAAAATCCTATTTTTCTATTCGTTTTAGACCCATAAATTTCGAAAAATTTATTAAAAATGCAAAAAATATTCTCATTAATTTTAAAATTAACCAAAAATCCTCTAACTTCAAAACGCTGCCTCAATCGCTGTGATAGGATATCACACTTTATGATGCTTCAGTGTTTACATTTTTTTAGCTTAGTTAGCAAGCAGCAATTAGTTTTAACTTTTGTAATTATCAATCATTTATGTGATTTCTGATCATTTCTTTTCCGTCTTATAATCATTTAATATCATTATCACCATTTTCGATGATCATTATTATTTTAAATTGTTTATATATCATTAACACGTTAATCGCCATGTCAGTCATATGTGCCTGACGCATTTTTAACTAGGAAATAACCCTAAAAGGAATATGATATACGCCGAGTAATTATTAACACGTTAATCGCCATGTCAGTCATATGTATCTGACGCATTTTTAACACGCATTTTTAACTAAATTGTCTAATAAAGTTACCATGGCCCATTTGAAAAATTTTCTGATATTATCGTGGCGATTAACGTGTTAAAATGTCGCTTTTACCTGGTAAACATGACACTGGAACGCTAAAGAATACCTTTTGAGAAGCATTAGCCGTTGTATTAGTGCAGAGTGGTACAATACAATATTTATAATACGATTTTTTAATTTCCGCTTTTATTATAAAATACAAAATCTGTTTCACTCATTCAAGAAGCAAAACAAAGCACGAAATCGAATGTAAACAACGATTACTCCCGTTTGTTGTCAAAAAGAGTGACGTGGCCAATGTCGGCTCGTGAATGATGTTTTGGGAGGGCTGCAGGCTAGTGACTAAAAGCAGTAGGTTATCGTGGTAGGCTTTTTCTTCTAAATGGTTCTTGAAATGTCAACAAATTTACGCTGTGTGTCGAAATAAGCGAATTAGCCAATGAGGTGAAGGGAGATTCCATTCTATGTACTCTTTTTAGACGTTTCGATGCAGCACCCTGAATATGTCATTCACGAGCCGCCAGATGTCACGATGTATTATGCTGCGTTTTCACGATGGAATAAATAGTGCGATGTTAAAGTTGTTATAAATGTAAATGAGTAATTAGATAAAAAGGAAAAAAAGAAAATGTACGTATTTACTTTCCTACTTTTTCATCTTCTATTATTTAAGAATTAAATCAGAAAAAGTGCAAATTCTTCATTTCCATAAAAAAAGAGACAACCCTTACAATAAAATTTCTTAGAGACATCCATCTTCCGCGTTGTATTGTTTTGATCCAAACTCTTTTTTATCCTTTTGTGGATTAACGGTTTATCATACACAAAACTTAATAGCTAATTCGTAATCTACTTCAAAATGTATACGAAACGTGTATTTTGAATTTCTTTATGAACATAATTATATACACATCACATGTAAGCAATTATATTAGGTCCTCTATTATTTAAAATTCAGTTTCCTGAAATTCTCGTATGATTTGTTGAAATACGAAATCAAGTCCCAGCTGTTTGACTTAAGTAGGTTCATTTGCTCAAATGCCCAATTTTGTATGCAGTCGATTAATGAAATTCGTACTTATGAAACTCATGGGAGGAAAAAAAATTGCGAGTTTGTTTAATATTTACATTGAGGTGACAAAAGTCATGGGATACCTTCTAGTATTGTGTTAGACTTCCTTTTGCCCGGCGAAGTGCAACAAGACTATATGACATGGACTCAACAAATCGTTGGAAGTCTCCTGCAGAAATATTGTCCCCCGCTGCCTCTATATAGCCGTCCATAATTGCGAAAGTGTTGCCGGTGCTGGACTTGGTGCACGAACTGGCCTTTAGATTATGTTCCATAAATGTTCGATGAGATTCATGTTGAGTGATCTGGATGGCCACATTATTCGCTGGAACAGTCTAGAAAGTTCTTCAAACCAATTTAAAGCAATTTTGGCCCAGTGACATAGCGAATTGCCATCCATAAAAATTCCATTGTTGTTTGGAAACACAGAGCCCATGAAAGGCTGTTTATGGTCTGCAAATATGCTTATGGTCTGAACATAACTATGTTCAGTCAATGATTGACTCAGTTTGACTAGAGAACCATGTAAAAATATCCCACACAATTATAGAGCCACCATCAGATTGCCCAGTGCTTTGTTGACAGCTTGGGTCCTTGAATTCATAGGGTCTGCGCCAAACATGAAACCTACCATCAGTTCTTACCAACTGAAATCGTGACTCGTCTGACCAAGCCACGGTTTTCCCGTCGTCTAGGGTCCAACTGATATAGTCCCGAATCGAGGAGAAGCGTTGCAGGCGAAGTCGTGTAGTAAGTAAAGGCAACCGAGTCAGTCATTCTCTGCCATAGCCAATTAAAGCTAAATTTTAACGCACTGTCTGGACACGTCTGTCATACGTCCCACATTGCTTGCTGCAGGTATTTTACGCAGTGTTGCTTGTTTGTTAATACTAACAAGTCTGCATGCACATCGCTGATCATTAAGTGTACATGGTCGGTCACTACATTGTCCACAATGGCCTGAAGTTAGGTATTCTCGGCACACTCTTGACACTGTGGATCTAGAAATATTGAATTTCCTAACGAATTCCGAAATGGAATGTCCCGTGTGTCCTGTCCCCCTTCAACTACCCTTCCACTTTTAAAATCTCTTAACTCTCGCCGAGAAAGACAAGATAAGAGAAAAAAGAGAGTTAAGAACCTTTTCACATGAATCACTAGAGTACAAATGGCGACCCTGCCAAAGCACTGCTCATTTATGCATTTAGTACGTGATATTTCTGTATAATTGCATATTGCTACGCCATGACTTTTGTCAACTCAGTACGTGTTTCACCTTTATTTTATTTAATCACCACGCGAGAGTGGGGAGTAAATAATTTCAAGTCTACCTGCATTATCCCCTTTAATTAAAAATAATATTTAATTTTAGTTATTCCCGCTGATGCTTGAATGGCATGGACCCTGTTTCTACATGGAGGAATGGAAGAAAACTGACATATTTTTCCAAGATTTGAGAAAATATCTTTGTAATGCCACTCAACCACATAAGGTAAATAGGCCTTTTTTTTTTTTTTTAATTATAAATTCTGAGACTCTAAATTTGTTTTTAATATTTTCCAAGAAAGTTGAAAAATGTTTATGACTTCGGTTTGCCTCTCTGTCCGTCTGCCCGCACTGTTATTCCCGCAAATATTTATTGAGTTCCTTGAAACTGATCTATGTTATTTAAATTCACCATGGGATGTTCCCTATTGAAAATGGAATAAGTACCACTTCTGGTTTGTGTACAAGGAAACTCGCAATAATTTCAAAGCGCTGAGTTCTATGAGATATATTTCTATAGACTACATTTTAACACCTTTATTTTACACAGATTACAAAGAAATTGCCTTTAATTATACGTATGCACACACACACACAAATGTTTTATAAGTAATACATTATTATTAGCATTATGATTTACAGGGCCACACAAAAATATTCTGATATTTTAAGGGCTGCAAGGGAAAATGTTGGAATTGTATTTTCGATTTTATTAAACATTTTTAACACTTTCTTATGTTAAAACCCGAATAAACTACTACGTCAGAAACACCAAAAGAAAAACATATTTGTGATGCATACAGCTGTTTTGGTAGCCTTAAGCGTGCCGTCTTCAGTGCAAAAAGAATTCTGAATCTGGAGAAGTGCTGGTATATATTGGAGAGGGACCGAATTTAGTTCAACCAGTAGGAGTACGGGGAAGGTGGGGAGTGTGGCCAATAGGAATTTAGGAATGTTAGCTGTGTAAACAGTAGAAAAAGTAGTAGTTCTTTTTGCAATGAAGACGGTACGCTTAAGGCTACCGAAACAGCTGTATGTATCACTAATATATTTTTCTTTTGGTGTTTCTGACGTAGTAGTTTATTCGGGTTTTAATATTCCAACGCCAAGTCTCCTGTTATTACTTTCTAATGTTGTTTAAGAGTGATTATTAGTTGAATTGGTACATCTGTTTTTCATTCTGTTCATCTGACTCTTCATCTGTCTGCCTGACTTGTTGCACTCAAAAACCCGTAAATTTTCATATTCTCTATCGAAAATGGAGTAAATACAAGCACTGGTTGGTGTAGAGGGAAGGGACACCTGGAAGAATTTCGAAGCACTGTGTTGTATGAGATATATTTTTTCAATCACACTTTAATACATTTAATTTGCCAAAATTATAATGAAATTGACATTAATTATTCATTCATATGCACAAAAAGAAAAATAAATCTAGAGAATGCAGTATGGTTAGCATTAAGATTTTGAAGGTCACTAAAAATAGTCACATAGCTTAAGAACTGTAAACGGAAATTACTTGAAATGGATTTTCAGTTTTATTAATCATTTTTTTAACGTTTTCTAACAATGTTTAAGAGTAATTATGACTTCAGTTAGTCTACTTGTCTGTTCTACTTCCCCCCTGTCTGTCCGTTGTGTGATCAAACAGACAAAGTACACTCACAGTTAAACGAATCAAAGAGTACGTATAGTTAGAAAGTGTTAATAATCTATGCAATCTGCATTATTCTTGTACTTGTTTCAAAATGTTATAAAAAATCGAAATGAAAACAACAAAATTAGAACGGCAAAAGTTTTGCTTCATTGTTTTGTTTCATTATTAACACTTTCCGACGAACCTGAAATGTGTTTATACTGTGAGATTGTCTGTCTGTTTGTCCGTCTGCCTGTCTGATGGCACTCTAACTTCCGTAAGTGTTTTCAAAATTTCTATAAGCTAACATATGGTATTCAAGTCTACTGTGGAATTTTCCCTATTGAAAATGTTATAAATTCTAAGACAAAAAAAAAAAAAAAAAAAAAAGACGCACCAAGAAGGAGTAATGCAAACTGGACGCAGATTGACATGCATACAGGTTTCGATGGAAAATTCAAAATTTTAAAGTTTGGCTGCCATCGAATGAACACGTGACGCTGCAGCTCAACTAAACTGCGCAATTGACAGAATATTAAAAAGGAGAAATTTTGAATCCAGGTCATAAATTCTTTGAGAATTTTACTCCGCCAACTCAGATAGACAGTAACTATGCCTTCACAAACTCAAACTGTTACCTTTTATCGACATAATTAAACGTTTGTTACAGTTCGAGGGTCTGTAGTTCAAAACAAATCCAAAGTTCAGTCCTAGACTAACTTTCTACACTTTGTTTACACACCAACACACTCACAATTAAGCTCTCAACCTAACCCGCATCTCATTTTGGTACTTCGTTTACACACCTTCCGGTCTACAATTAAGTTTTAAACCAGTCACGTAAACCAATAACAAATTTCTTTGCCACTAAACTCAACCTTTCCTATTAAAGCTTATGATGCGGTTGTTCATCATGAACAACTCTCAATGAGAGTTTGTCCGGTTATTCCCTTTTAGCACATTACATTAGTGCTCGCCTTCCCCTTCCTTGGGGCCCCAAGGGTTCGGACTTGGCAACCACTCTCCCCCCTTCCCGCACTTCTTAAAGCCTACAGTCGGCTGCAAAATTATTCGAGCACTAGCCAATAATTCCTATATTTAAAAAGTACACTTAAGACTGTTTTGCTAAGTAAATCCTTGTCGAATCATGTTCTTAGATTGATTAAGAACATAACTCGACAAGGATTTATTTAACAAAGCTGTATTAAGTGTACTTTTTTTTGGCAAGGATTATTGCTAGTGCTCGAATAATTTTGCAGCCGACTGTAATTTTAACATAATTCATTCAATGACTTCAACTGCCATTTCCCCCTTCCTCACTCTAGCACCGATACCATTGACTTAACCTAATCTCAATCTGCCAAATCTCATGCTCTTCAACTAATCTTTCCCTTTCTGAGCTCAGACTTCCCCCTATTATTAATTTTTTTCCCCTCTCTCTCACTACTCAGGAACAATTCTCTAAACTTTAAAACCATCTAATTAAAACTAAAATTAAAAACCTCATAACCCTACTTTTTTTTTTTTAATTGAGACATGGTGCGGCTGGGAAAGGCGCATGTTCCCCATCCATCCATCCATCGCCCCATCCAAAGCCCCATCCATCCATCTGGAAGTTTTGTTTTCTTTACCAAT
Organism: Salticus scenicus; assembly: GCA_963930645.1. Classification (NCBI taxonomy): domain Eukaryota; kingdom Metazoa; phylum Arthropoda; class Arachnida; order Araneae; family Salticidae; genus Salticus; species Salticus scenicus. The sequence continues at coordinate 210,280,783 of OZ005662.1, forward strand.
ACGTTTTTAATTCTATTCAAATAGAATTCTTTCAGTCAACAAAAACAACTTTTCTCAAAGCTCACTAAAACCCTAAAGTATCAAGACTACAGTGTATTGCATGAATATAAACGCACCTTTTCCAATAACCAAAAATAGAATTTTTAAAATTTTAAAGAAGGAATGTGACTTACAGTTATTCCATATGGCAAACAACTGAATAAGGTGCTTTGAGCACGTATGTTTAGGCTCATGCGAACTTATGTAAATGAGTGTTTAAACATTTTCTTATTTTTCACTGTTTATCGTTTGTTGAGCGAAATTAAACGCACTCTGTATTTTGCGTTTAAAATTTAACAGAGCCATCGGAATTAAATTAAAACACATATAGTCGTGTTGTTAAAGTTCTTTTAAAAGCAGTTTTAATGCTAGAGTGCAAAATTTACGAAGTTCGTTCAGGATGGCAAGAGGGAAAATTTAACAGTAGACGAGAGTATAAAAATCGACTTTCTGCGGAGTAAAGGCTTTAGCAATCGCGAAATTGGAAGCCAATTCGAAAGAAGTGAGAGTGTTGTGCGAAATTATATAAAGAAAGTAGCAAATTAAGGAAAAAAAGCGTATAAGAAGCAAACAGGAAAGCTCACCAGTTACGACAAACGTCGAATATGCAACGCTGCAAAGAATAAGAATATTTCCTGTGCAAAGATAAAGGCTCAATACAAGCTAGGTGTACATCGAACTACCACATGGAGAACTATCAAAGCTGCAACATTCATTAAATTTAAGAAAATGAAGGCAAATTCACCCCTCACTCAAAAGCACAAAGATATGAGGTTGGAATGGGCAAGAAAATGGATTCTAAATTGACTAAATTGGGAAAAAGTCATCTTCTCAGATGAAAAAAAGTTTAATCTCGACGGCCCGGACGGATTTCATAGCTACTGGCACGATATGAGAACCGAAGATATGTACTGTTCAAAAAGTCAATCTGGAGGTTGGTCTGTCATGGTGTTGGCAGCCATAGATTTTAAAGGGACTTTCGAATTAGAGGTCGTGGAGAACATTATGAACTCTGTAGATTATGTCCAGATGCTCACAAGGAACCTCCGCTGTCAAGCAGTCAAGGAATCTGGAAGAAATTACATTTTTCAGGAAGATTGTGCATCTGTACATACAGCACACATCGTGAAAAAATGGTTCCATGACAATAAAATTAAAGTTCTGAATTGGCCCTCAAAAAGCCTCGATTTAAATATAATGGAGAACGTATGGGGTATTCTTGTTCGCCGTGTTTACGTAAACGGAAGGCAGTAATTTTAGTAACGGCGAATAATTTTAGGAGATCCAAATGTCGTATTTTGAAGTTAATATGAGTTAGTTACTGAAAAAGTTTGATCAAGATTGATAAGTTTTCAGGAATGTTGCGTGTGAAAGTTGTCTGAATAATTTTAAGTGAACTTTTAATTTTAATAACATTTAAATTCTATATAAATATAGGTGCAGTAATGAAACGGGGGGTTGAGAGGGGCGGTAGTCTCCCTCACACAGAACTAATTATCATATAAAACTCTTTCGAAGCCTAATTTGAATTGTTTTAACATAGGTTTACATAACAGAACTCGTTATCTTTCCCCTTAATCTCCAACCTGTATTAGTGTTAAATTTCAGGGGGAGAGAAAGTCGTGTGAGTGACACACCAGATTATTTATTTTTTTTAAATCAACCCTTGTATATATAAATATATTTTATGGATATTTAGACTTTGTTTTAATATAATTCTTTTATTTTCAGAGAAAATGTATCAGAGAATTAGCGACTGCATATGATCAATTTATGACGGTAAGATCTATTTTTCTTTACTTGGCGATAAAAACAATTAATATATTACTCTGCATGACATTACGAGTATGCGCATGTAGTACTTTAATAGAAATTCCAATGCAGTTTTTATTAGCTTTAAACAATATTCAAAATGATTTTTACCTTCTACAATGCTTGGTTATATTAATGTGACCGTTAATCTTTTCTGTAATTTTACCACGTTTTTATTAACTTCTATTCTTGTCAGTTTGTTTGTTTGTCCAGTACAAATCTTGCAATCTATTTTTAACTAACTTCCTTACTAGCTAGACATTTGAATCTTTCACAGTAGCTCAGAACCTGGTGACAGCACAATACTTTGAAGTCAGATTTTCGAATTTCCGAATAGTTTTCTTTTAATTAATTAAAATATGAAAATAATAATCTCGTAATAGCAATAATAATAATTTTAAGATAAAAAAAAAACTTTTTATATACCATGTTTTAAATAGAGCTCTTATCAATGTGCATAAATATTTTAAAATGATAATGACGTCAATTTTAGTGAGATGCATCATTTAAATTTTTATAATTTTTTAACGTTCACGTTTAATTAAATGTATTTATTTTTATGCCGAAAGAAAATGAACTCGTAATTTTTTTTGGCAACAATTAAATTATAGCTAATATTTTAATGGCTATTTTAACGCTATTACGATGTTATTGTTTTCATATTTTAATTAGTTATAAGAAAACGAATCAAAAATTCGAAAATTGGACTTCGAAGGATTGTGTTGTCACTGGGTTCTGAGCTATTGTGAAAGTTTCAAATGTCTAGCTAGTAGGGAAGTTAGTCAAAATTCGATTGCAAGATTTGTACCGGACAAACAAACAAACAAACATACATACAAACAAACAAACAAACATACAAACAAAAACACAAGAATAGAAGTTAATAAAAATATGGTAAAAACAGTCATTAAAATATTATCTATAATTTAATTGTTGCCAAAAAGAATTTACGAGTTAATTTTCTTTCGACATATAAACAAATACATTTAATTAAACGTGAACCTTAACAAATTGTAAAAAGTTAAATTACGCATCTCACAAAAATTGACGTCATTATCAATTTAAAGATTTTATACTCTTGCGTACTTGGGGGTTCGTAAGTTGTCTGAGAATGAGAAGCGAAACTTGCAAAAATTCAGGAGCTTTATTTACAGAAAATTCCAGAAGACTTCAGGTCTATACTACTCATACTATTACTGTATAGTTTAAGAACAAATACACAATTACTGTTAATAATACCGTTAAATTGTCCATCTTCCCTTTATAATGAAATATAATTAAAATCAACTTTCAAAATACCAAGAAAATTAAGAATAATAATTAAAATATTGATATATCATTATGGCGGGAAATATTTCTTTTGAAAATTCTTTTTCGTAAATACACAAAATATACTAAAATATTATTTAAAATATATATGTAATATAAATTAAAAAAATTTCGTATTAAAAGTTTCATTGTTATTTTCAGAACAACTCTTAAAAAAAAAAAAAAAAAAAAAAGCATTAAAATGAATATAAACATATTCCGGAAGTGCGTGGCAACCTTTAAAAAAAAAAAAAATTACTCATTCAAACTTGGTCGAATAACTAACAAATAAAACAAAACACTTCGAAACCAAAATAAAATAGCATTCGTTAAAGGACAGAAGTAATTATTTAAAGACTAGTTTCGTAACTGAGTAACTAAAAACAAAGTGTATATTTTAAGAATAACAAATTCTGTATTTGCTTTTTCCTTAAGAAAACACCAATAAAATTCAATTCTATATTTAAAAATAAAAATTTAGAATGATAATTAAAAATAGATTATTGATATTAATACTTTATATTTCTGAGCTCAGATATACTTAATAAAACCCTTCATATAAAAAAAATAATAAATAAAAACTGAAAGACATTTATTTTCTGCACAAATAATTTTCTAAAAAAAAAAAAAAAACACCACTGAAATACGTATTTCAAGAAAGAATAAAACATTTTCTCTTTAATAGATTCAGCAAAGAAAGAAAAAAAAAGTAATTACCCTTTTGACTGACTTGTTGAAATAGATTCAATTTATTTATGTTATACATGAAGACACATAAATATATTACTTTGATTACGGAAACGGGGAGGGGGAAGGGGGTAACTTGCATAAATGATGCAATAAAGAGAACTACTATCTCTTTTTTCTTATCGTATGCGATAATATTTGTAGAACAAAAGACATTCGTGTATTGTATATTCTTCTTTTTACAAGTAAAGCAGAAATTCACTTTCCACGATAATAACTTGAATAACGCTGAAAAAAAAAAAAAAAAAAAAGTGACTTACTTATACTATATTATTACACCAAAATAATGTTTTCCCCGAAAACGTTCTTAAAAATAACAGCAAATCATAATCAAATGTTCCTGACAGTGCACAAAACTTGTTCTCAGAAAAAACACAAATGTATCGCAGAACACAAACTGATTTTCAGTTTTAAACAGGCAGGTTTGCCACGTTTATAAAAGCTGAAATTTTGTTCTCAAACAAAACGGAAACACATTTCATAACACTAATACTACTTTTATGCAAGCAGATTTCTTCACGGTAAATAAGAACACTAATATTTATCTTTAACTTTTTGTTGTTGACTTCTTCTTCTTCTTCTTATCATTATTATTAATATAGCCTTTTCTTTATAGAGTGAATGCAGTAAGGACAAAGATTCTGTCGAATGCAAACAATCACAAGAAGTTTTAGTAAGTTTTATTTTTGTGTATCAAATATTCTGATAGGATCATAGACTTATTATAAAAGTGGACGGGACAATGGCAACCTTTTTCAATGAACTGCTTCCACAGTCCCCGTCAAAATGAAGATTACTTTAGCTACATGAGGATTACTTACTGATAATATGAACAAATTTTTTATTCCCCTTGAGATTCACATTAAAGAGGTTCGACTATATTTTCCAACAAAACTGAAAAGTATTTATGACTTCGGGTTGTCTGTCTGTTCGTCTGTCTGCCCTCTAACCATAAATATTTTTAATATCTTCAGACTGATATGTGATACTCTTATTTACTTCGGAATACACAATTCCCTATTAAAAAGGATAAATAAAATGACCGGTTTGTGTACAGTGATTACAAAAAAGAGACCTTTTTATAAGAGACCTTTTATGAGAGACCTTTTTATAAACCATGTTCAAATGCATATGTACCTCACAAATCGAGCTCACTATGTCATGCCCTCCATAATAAATAGTATAAATATCGTAGCTGATTTGTGTACTGTAACTCACAAAAGGTTACCGATGTATTATGATATTTTATTGCAATGTCTTGTTTCATTTTCATGATACTACCACCACAAACATATTTAATATCCAGGGTGTCTCAACAAGACCGCGTAAAATTTGCATAGTCAAATTTCTTGCTTGGGTACATAAGAGTTGTTGAAAGAACTGCATTTCTATAAGAAATAGTATTGGAGGAAAATGTGAAAGAAAAAAATATGACGTCATATCCGGCGTACGGGAAAAACTTTATTGGAATTATGTTCATAGTGCACAACGAGACATACATGCGTGCGCTGTGGAATAGCTGACTGCACATTTTGCATGTTTAAAAGGATTAAGTACATGTCGCAATATTCATCAGAAAAGTGCATTATCATGCGAAGATTATTGATAACTATACGCAAGCGAAGTGATGACGTCACTGGCCGTTCGTGGATTCAAGAAAAATATTTCCTATGTTAAACGCCCATTGGATTTTTTGTAAAAAATTATTAAAAATCGAGGAAAATTATTTCCCTATTTTGATCCCCATATTTTGGTATAGATATGTATTAGTTATCATGTGCATGAGTTAGACTAAATTGTTTTTGTCGTAAAATTGATAAAGTTTGAATTTTAAATTTCAAAACTCTAGATAAGAAAAATGGCAAACTTCCATATTTGATTGAAAACATAAACATTTTATTTCAAAGGATGATGTTTACACAATAAATATCCGACTAATATACTAATTAAAGTAAAATGATAAATATTCTATCATAATTTGAAGTCAATTTTGTTTTCAAATGTCTAAATAAAGTATCTGATATAAGATACTAATATGTTGCAGCGGACTAGATTTGATATCGGTCATCCTTGGCAGGAAAAAAAAATCGCCAAACTAACTGGCGAACATAATTTAATTCCTTTCTAAAATCATGGTTATTTTAACAACTTATATTAAGAGAGTAATAAATAATATGAAAGAACATTTCGTACAATACATATTACGAAAATATACATCTGGCATGTATATTTTCGTATTGCGTTTTTGATCGCCAAATACAAAAACGCCAAAGACAACAGAGTTTTGAAATTTAAAATTAAAATTTTGTCAATATGATAGCAAAATAACTCAATCTAACACATGCACATGATAACTGCATGTGTTAGATGTTAACTGCATGTGTGTGCACTGTATATACATATATACCCAAATATGTGGATTGAAATCGGGAAATAATTTTCCTCGATTTTTAATAATTTTTTACAAAAAATCCAATAGGCGATTAACATAGGAAATCATTTTCTTGCATCCATGGGCGGTCAGTGACGTCACTCTTCGCTTGCGTATTAGATGCAACTTTTAAAATACGATTCAAAGCACGGCTTGACGTCATGAAACGGCACAACCATGAAAACCTCGATACTCTCAGTGGTTAATTTTAACTCTTCGTTCGAAAACCTATCCAGATACCTTCATTCACATTTCCAAAATTTTTTTATTGCACCGGATATGACGTAATAATTTTTCTCGAAAACTATTTGTCATAGAGATATAGTTCTTTGGTCATTTTTTATGCACTCCAAAGATAAATCTGTCTGTGAAAAATTTAGGCGGTTTTTCTTGAACATCCTATGTATTATTAAAATACACAAAACCATTTTTCCTGTAAACTAAGATTTGACCAACAAAATTGGTTGGTTTGTAGGGTCTTACAATTTCATTTACATGCATTACGGGATATAAAGGAAAATTGATCAATGCAAATTTTTTGTTTATGAGTATTTTTTGAGTGCTTTATATGGTGCGTATGCAAAGTTTAGACAATAAACAAGGATACAGAAAAGAAAAAACAATCTTTTTAATTTTTCTCTTTAGAAATCACCTATAATGGTACTTTTTCACTCCTGCATGGGTAAAAAAAATGTTTTTAGTCTTGCTGTTTTAGACAATATTCAGAGCTACACAAAAACAATTTCTTGTACGTATAGTTTATTATTATTATTATTTTTTTTTTCAGTAAAGGGAAACATATAAAAATAATTTTTGAGAATTTCCTATATCCCTAAATAAAAACAAAATGTATTCTTTGGTGTCATTATGGTGAAGAGTGCATTGAAGATTAAACGATTTAACGGGTAAATACATCTGGAGAGTGTATATAATATGCTTGAACAACATGAATTTTCTTTTTTGTTATAATAAAATATAATTTTTTTTTTCTTTTAATTTCGCATTTATACAATATTTCCAAAGAAAAAATTAGCACGCCTCGAAAATATCCTAATTTATGGTTTTGTATAATCTTACTTCGGGTCTTACAAGGTAACATTCAAAAGGTGTCGTCTTCAAAAAATATTTAAAAAAATATATGTGATTCTACTCTTCATAAAACAACAGAAAGTGAAAAAATTATCGGCTGAAATGAATTACAGCTATCACAAAAAATTATCAAAATTAAGCATATTTTAACAGGGAGCAGCCCCCTCTCATCACTACTCTTGGCGGGATGTTGAGCGCTTCTAAGGAGACTACTCGCAGTTTACTAAAAAAAAAAGAAAAAAAAATCATAAATAACGATTTCACACTGTTAGGCGATTGATTTTGAGTACTTGGCGGAGAAGCAAAACACGGTTCTGTTCGTACACGGCAATCTCGGTGCTAGCAAACTTATCGCCTAACAGTGCTAAATCGCCAAAAATGATTAATTTTGATAATTTCTTGTGGTCGCTGTAATTCGTTTCAGCCGATAATTTTTTCTCTTTCTGGTGTTTTATGAAGAGTAGAATCGCATATATTTTATTTCAATATTTTTTGAAGACGACACCTTTTGAATGTTTCCTTGCTAGGCTAATTTTGTACGTAGTTTGTGTTAGGGTTAAAGCTAATTAACTACATGAGGATCCTGGGCCCTCCGTGAGAGTCTTTTTAAGGGATGTTTGGACGTACAGTCGAGCCTTATGTCAACGTGAACACGCTTAACGGGAATTACTTTTAACATGAACTATTTCCACAATCGCCGTCAAAATGAAGATTACTTTCTGAGTTACTGATAGCATGACTACTGATTATATGAACAAATTTTTTATTCCCCTTTAAATTCACAATTTAAATCATATTCACAATTTAAAAATGTTAGAAAGTTTTATAATAACTTTAATGTAAACGAAAGTACAATACTAGCAAACTTTTATTAATAGCTCTTAATATAACTTAATATTTTTGTGTCACACGGTAAATCTATTGCTAATTATTCTATATTCTATGCAAAGCATTCTTTTGTGCATATAAATAATATATTTGAATTTTATAAAACTTCGTGCAAAATAAAGTTATTAAAATTTGGTATATAGAAATATCTCTCATAGAACGCAATGCTTTAGAATACTTTTGAGTATCACTGTACTCAAACCAGTGCTGGTATTTACGCCATTTTACATAAGAAACATTCGATAGTGAACTGGAATGACATATTTCAATTTTATTAAGATTTGTCTACAGTAAAGATATTAAAATATGGTTCATAGAAATACCTTTCTTAGAACACAATGCCCTGGAAAACTTTCGGGTGTTCCTGTATATAAACCGGCAGAGGTATTTACTTCATTTTCAATAGTGAACATCCGGTAGTGAACTTGAATAACATATATCAGTTTCCAAAAATTCTATAAGTATTTAAGGTAGTTAGACCGTGGACAGACAGACAGACGGACGGGCAGACGAACAGACATCCACAAATTGAAATCATATTCACACTTAAAAATTGTTCGAAAGTGTTAAAAATACTTAATATAAACGAAAATGCAATTCCAGCAAACTTTTATTGATATTTCTTAAAGTAACTGAATATTTTTCTGTGGCCCTGTAAATTTAATGCTACTCATACTATATTCTATAGAAAGCAATCTTTTGTACATGTGAATAATATATTTCAATTTCATTAAGCTTATTGTTAATTAAAGTTATTAAAATTTTGTTTATAGAAATACCTCTCATAGAATGCAATGCTTTGGAATACTTTCGAGTATCCCTGTACACAAACGAGTGCTGATATTTACTCCATCTTACATACGAAACATTCGATAGTGAACTTGAATAACATGTATCAGTTTTAGAAAATTCCATAAATATTTACGGGAGTTAGAGCGCGGACAGACAGACAGACAAACCGAAGTCATTAACACTTTTCAACCTTGTTAGAAAGTGTTATAAATGTAGCGAGTTGTAATGTCCCCCCTTTATTACTTTTTCTACATATATAAGAAGACAGTATTAGATTCGTGAAATATTTCAACCTCAAGTTTTCAACGGATTCACATGTTTTCAGATGTCCAAAACACAAGTTGACTATTTTTAGAAAACGTTTGTCTGTCTCTGTAAGTGTGTATGTATCATAAATTTTGCGGACGCTGTATCTCACGACTAATGAACGGAATTTAACCAAATTTGGTATTTAGTTGGAACTTGACCTAAACGGATGCTGATTATACTTCGGGATCAATCACTCAACAAATGGCGTTTTCATCACATTTTTTCGTAATTTTTAACATGCCATTATAGGACAAAATTTCGTATAATTGTATGTAATGTGAGTTATTTTTAACGAATGGTTGTGAAATTAATATGAATTATTGATCATAGTAGTTGTAAACTAGGGGAAATATTATTTGCATATAGAAGTATCACTTCTTTCCTGCTAGGAAGTACCCGCGGGGAATGTAAATTTTCAATAGGGATATCTATCAGAAGAACTCGTCAATGCAAAAACGAATGGTTGAGCTATAGATCTGTGATAATTAATACACACACACACACACACACACACACACACACACACACACACACACACACACACATATATATATATATATATATATATATATATATATATATATATAATTTAAATTATTTAGTACCATTGCAACACTCAGCAGACAAAAGATAGATGAAGATACCAACAGAAAATAAATTTTAATTGAGATTTATTTCGATTAAAATTAGTCACGGTATTAAATTAATTTGACTACCAATGATTCCAATGATTAGTAAAAACAAGTTAAAGTACTTACACAGAAGAGAAATGACACTAACATAACACATAAGCCTAACGATGAGAGAATTTGCAAAAACTATGAATTATTAGTAACAGTTAACATTTGAGAAAAAAGAGAAAGGATAAAAGCACCATAGAGTTCCGTTAAAAGGGAAAAAAAAAAAAAGAATTCATGAATTGAAAATTGGAATGCTGAAAAATAGAAATGTACTAGTCAGGAAACTTGCATTTCTATCAGCATATACAAGATTTCGTAAAACTGTATAGCTAATTCCAGCATATATACAGCTCAAGCTCTATCTTGCAAAAAGAAAAAAAAAAAAAAAAAAAAAAACAGAAAAAAAGAAAATTGAATTAAAATGAAAAATGAAATTAAATTAATCAATAACACAAACCAAAATTTAAACAAGGAATAAGTAATTTAACGGCCCTCTTCACTTACCGTCGCCAGAAGCCCGAGCCAATGTAATTCTGTGGGGAAATTTTCTTTGCAAATAACTTATTAACTAATACACATTTTAAAATTCTGTTTTCACATTCAGAAAATTCCCAACTGTTAAATTGACGCACCTTTTTTAAAAATGTATTTTTTTAATTTTTCATATTTTATTTTGAAATTGCAAAATTAAAAAATTTCACATATTGAAAATTCGTATTTTGCAGCTTCAAAATAAAATATAAAAAATCAAAAAAATAATTTTTTAAAAAAGGTCCGTCAATTTAACAGCTGGGAATTTTCAGAATGTGAAAACGGAATTTAAAAATATGTATTAGTTAATAAGTTATTTGCAAAGAAAATTTCCCCATAGAATTACATTAGTTTCGGCTTCCGGCGGCGGTGAGTGAAGAGGGCCCTTAAGCAATCCACATGTTAAACGTTACTTACGGAGATAGTAGAAATAAACAGGTTGCCAAACGAACATTATTAAAAAGAAAAGATTAAAAGTTTAGAAACGATTAATCGATTTAGGTGCTACTGAAATACTTTAATTAATTGCATTAGTTGTTAGTCTCTAAAAGCTTTTAACAATTTTAAAAAAGATTATTTTTAATTTTAATGTTAACCTTTTTAAAGTTCAGTTTATTTTTAACCTTCAACGTAGCGTGAGAAAGCGCCATCTCACGTGAAAAAAGAGATTTACTTTTAGGTAAATACCTAAAATGTACGGTTTAATATATATACTCAATTTTTGTTATTTTTAACGAAAAAAGAAAAAAAGTCTTTCTTTCAGTATCTAGTTTTATTTCTTCTCTCAGATGGAAATCGTCTGCATCCACCATTGAAAATAACTTTAATAAATAGTACTTTTAATAAATAATAATTTTAATAATAAATTTGTGCTGCGTGAATTTGTATAAGATAATATAGAAGAAAGTCATGTGGCGGCCACAACATACTTGCGTTTAGTTGCCACGTGAAGTCTGTTGAGTTAATTTTTCAGGTCTTTTTCAAGTTATGCATATTAATTAAAACTTGTTGTATTATAGTGCTGACATCATTTATGAATTTTTTTAAAAAATATTTCAGCTTAGATTCAAAGACACCCTTGAGGAACACATGAGGACTGGACAGTGTGACGATGCGGACTCTTATGCACAGGAATTGGCTGCAAGAGCGCCTCAAGGCCAGTTTCCGAAGAAGAGTTTTCCAAAACGATATTGAATAATCATCTTAATCCCCTCTGTTAAAGTTTTACTAATAAAGAAAGCAAATGGTTCTATTTAGTCAATACAAAGAAAGTGCCTCTTCATTGCTAATTTACTGTTCATAATTCAATAAAATGCATAGGGGCGCGTGCGCAAAATGCAAGTGTAATTCATATATATTTATAAATATTAACATATTAAGACATGTGTACATACAGATACTAAAATGTGTGCATAGACACTGGCATACAAAAATTGTGGATGAAAAGAAGAATTCAGTATATAAGTCGAGCGAGACAAAAGTACTAACCGAAAGGTAACGCATCCTGGGCCTGATTATCGCACGGGCACCCTGGGCTTGTGCCCTGGGCATAAAATTTCTGTGGGACACAAAATTTTACTAATGGTTAAAAATATCTTATCTAAATTCCCTAGTTTTTTTTTCGCTTTCTAATTAAACTGTGTTTTATTTTTGTAAAAGAAAATTTTAAATAAAATCTTGATTGATACTGTACACAAGATCATTTCAAATACATGAAATTGTACAATTAACGTACGGTGAAGCATCGATAATCCGGAAACTTATAATCCTGCAGCACCTATATTTGGCTGAGTGAAGTAATTTTATTAAAGCTGAAAACAGAAACAGATAATTTTTTTGTTTAAATACTTTTTCCAGTCAGTTTGCCTCGCCTGCTATAAATCATAGTATAATAATAGGGGCCTTTTTTTTGGGGGGGGGGCACTAAAAATTGAAAGTGCTCTGGGCACAAAATTTTGTTAGTCGGACCCTGAACGCATCGGTCAATAAGTCCTGGGACTAACCCACAGACGGCGCCACACATGAAATATTTCTATGTAGGTATGGTAGTGATAACCTTCAAAAGATACAGTCAAAGTTCACGATATTTCAATTATTCGTTAACGAGATACCGAGTGACTCTACTTTTAATATTTTCAAAACGGTGGACGGCTGAATTTCATGAGTTGATTCAGGATTGTTTTGTGATGGGCAAAAATACTGTTGAAAACTGCTGAAACTCCGCAATGGCTTAACAGTTTCAGTAGTATTGTTACCCATCACAAAACAATGTTTAATCAACACACGAAATTCAGCTTTGCCCACCATTTTGAAAATATTAAAAATAGAGTTACTAAAATATTAGTATGATGGGGAACTAAAAATTTTTCTTTAGTTCCCCATCATACGATAGGTATGGGGAACTTAGATAATCGTGAAAAATTTCGACCTCGGTTTTTTGACTTTTTTATACGTTTTCAGGTGTGAGGAATCCGAAAATGTCAAAATTTGTATCGTGTCTGTCTGTAGGGTGTCTGTTAGTGTGTTAGTCCGTTAGTGTGTCAGTCCGTTATTGTGTTTGTTCGTTATTGTGTTAGTCCGTTAGTGTGTTAGTCTGGTAGTTTGTTAGTCATTTAACACGATATCTCACGAACAAATGATCGCAGGGAGGTCAGATCAGTTTTAAAATATTACTTTTGATACTGGCAAGAACCCTATTCATTTGCAACATTCGAATTAAAAAACTTCGTAAGTTATGAGAAATTTAAGATTTTCTTAACATGGGAGAATAGGACAAAATTTCACTTAAACGTGCATTAAATGGAAACTTTTTACTTTAAAAATATACTAGAGGACCCGTGCTGCTCCGCAGCATTAGGATAGACTATGTATGAGAGGGTGTAATTATTACATAAAATCATTTTACAGTACTTCCTTTTAGACAATATTAGCTGTGCGTCGGCCCTTACGTTTAATTTCTACCTTTACATTTCTGAATGTTCTTCCTCGAGATAAAGCAACATACAATTGTCCGTGGCTAAAAACAGGATCAGGCAAATAGATTCCAACTCGATCCAGCGTTTGACTCAGCGCTTTGTTGATGGTAATACAAAACGCTAATCTAATCGGAAATCGCCGTCGTTTAAAAGAGAAGGGCAATGTCGTGTCAGATGGTGATAAATCGATGCGAGGTAACAGTACTCGATCTCCAATATTCACACCAGTTAAAACTTCTAAATCTAGGATATTGTCATACATTTTCCTGACTAATAGTCTCGTCCCGTTCAGTAATCCTTTAACTGCATTCAAGTTTCTGAGAAGCATTACAATGGCACCTTCTTTTAAAGTTAACACATGAGGAGGTAGACCACTCATCTCAAGGCTGTTCAAAAACTCCGGAGGAAATTGGAATAGTTCTCCTTCTGCAGTTATCAAAGTATTGACACTGGTGTAAGACCTTGAAGTTCCTGGATGTAGATTTAAAACTGTCCTATTAATTTCGTCGCAATGTTCATTTTTTGGTGCAAGAATTGCAGTTGTGGAAAGATTCACATGGTCATGTGAGGTTAATTAGAACTCTAGTTATAGAGGTTTGAGTGAAGGAAAATCTTGAAAAAATCTTGAAAACATTGAATGCAAAGTTGATTGTGCACGCATAACTTTCCTCAAACTCAACGAATTTAAGCAGTTAATAGCTCAAAAGAAAGAGATTGATCCACTGAGTGTTCTTAGACTTGTGTCAACAGCCTACGTTAATTAGAACTCTAGTTATAGAGGTTTGTGTGAAGGAAAATCTTGAAAAATTCTTGAAAAAATTTAATGTAAAGTTGATTGTGCACGCATAACTATCCTAAAAATCAACGAATTTAAGCAGTTAATAACTCAAAAGAAAGAGCTTGATCCACTGAGTGTTCTGAGAGTGAAACGATCCAGATCCATTCATTAGAAGAGGAGCTATGAGAATTCGAATTGCTTGAGTGAATGTGTCCCATAAGAAATGTACAGGGAAGAATCGCGTTTGAGTATAACTTGAGTAAGGTGGGAGTTGAGTAAATTTCAATGATTGATGACATATCTGTGTCTAAATACCTTTCATTTAAAAAAAAAAAATGAAGGAAATCAGCCGGATAGAACGGCCAGACGGACTGACTTTAGTTTTCATAATTTTTTTTAAATATATAAGATGACCAGTTTTGAAATATCAGTTTTGATGCCGGAATGAACATCAGTGACTATAAATATGCTACTTTGAAATTTTTGCAAGTCATTGGAAATTTACGAATTTCTTAACAACTTTAGAATATTATAAAATATTTTAAGCCTATTTAAATATTACATAGTGTGGCGATTGTTTTTTCTTGTTTATAATCAGTTTGTTCATTTTTGGCTCCACTCACGTTATTGCAAGACACGAAACGAATTTATTTAAGCAGATAATTTTTCCGTATTAGTTCCCCATCATACTATAGGTATGGCGAACTTAGGTAATCGTGAAAATTTTCGACCTCGATTTTTTGACTTTTTTACACGTTTTCAGGTGTGAGGAATTCGAAAATGACAAAATTTGTATGGTGTCTGTCTGTAGGGTGTCTGTTAGTGTGTTAGTCCGTTAGTTTGTTAGACTGTTTACACGATATCTCACGAACAAATGATCAAAGAGGGGTCAGATTAGTTTTAAAATATTACTTTCGATACTGGCAAGAACCCTATTCATTTACAACATTCGAATTAAAAAAACTTTGTAAGTTATTAGAAATTTACGATTTTCTTAACATGGGAGAATAGGACAAAAATTCACTTAAACGTGCATTAAATGGAAATTGTTTTCTGTAAAAATGTAAGACCAGTTTAAAAATATGAGTTTTGATGCCTGAATGAACATCAGTAACTATAAATATGCTACTTTGAAATTTTCGCAAGTTAGTGAAAATTTACGAATTTCTTAACATGGCAGTGTAGGACAAAATTTCACATAAACATTAATTTTTAGAGATATTTTCAACATAAAGATGTCAGACTACTTTTGAAATATTATTTAGGACACTGGCAGAATATTAATGACTATGAATTTTCCAATATAAAAATTTTGTAAGTTATTGGAAATTTACGAATTTCTTAACATGGCAGAATAGAGCAAAATTTCAAATAAACGTCAATCTTAAGGGATATTTTCATCATAAAGATGTAAAACCACTTTCGAAATATTATTTAGGATACTGGCATGAATATCATAGACTATGATTTTTCCAATTTAAAAAATTCGTAAGTTATTTGGAATTTACGATTTACTTAACATGTCAGAATAAGGCAAAATTGAACATAAATTTCCATTTTGAGGTTCATAAATGCATTAGACAACTTCAAAATTGCATTTATGATAATTGTTTGAACATGATTGAATACAAATATTCTAATAGGAAAATTTCGTAAATTATTCGTAATTTACGATTTTATCAACATAGCGAAATTGCAAAATTTTCATATAAATATGAATTTTGAGGATTATTGCGTTGGAAATAGTAGCATGAAAACTAAACAACGGAATTGACCCTGATAAAATAAATTAATAGATTAGAATAAGATAAATATAATATCGAAGTGGACGGTGGATAGTCTATTAGGCGGGAATTTCATTCTATCACTGTATGAAGTTTTGGTCAAATTCATTTGTTTTAACATGATTATAATATGTCTTGCACTAGAAATTTATGAGAACATAAATATGATGGGGAACTGAGCAGAGTCCACCTATGCCAACTAGTTTTTTTTTTTTTTTTTTTTTTTTTTTTTTGTGTGTGTGTGTGTGTGTGTGTTTATTGTTAGCTTATACATCAGAACTATTCGTTTACGTATTATTTGACTTATATCAGACTTATATGTTTAACTCGAGGTCCGCTCAACAAATTAGTACGCTTCACTCGAGGTTCAGTTGTACATCTTCGTTAAAATAAGTAAAGATAACAGATGATAGAATTACAATGCAAGAATTGGAAAAACATCTAGGGCCAGCGCTGAAATCGCAATGCACTTTCTTACGATCAAAGGCGATTAACTGTGTGACGTCATAATCATTTTGCCACGATTTTTCATAACTTAGAAAAATAATTTCAAAGTAAGGACTTTCCTCGAATTTAGTGGACATAATGTCATCCTGTTCAGAACCAACAACGGCGAATTAGATATTGTCCTACAGGCAAAATCAGGCAAAGGACAGATAGCGTTTTAAATCAGAAAGAACCCATAACGGATTACTAAATATTTGATATCACCTTTTACCGAAACCACAAGGCTAAGGGTCCTAAAAAAGGGAGTTGACTCACAACCCAGTTTGTTGCCCACTGCTCTTCTCTTTTTTCGATTTTTATGGAACAAATTTTTGGAATTATAGCTGGTTGTTCAACTATTGATTGTTTAAACCATTCAGAGATAGAATTTTAACCAGCACGATTTTGAGAAAATAGAAGAAGGAAAAGTTCAGTTTCGGTTTGGGCATAATTTTTGATGTGAATCGGCCTGTATTCATAGAACCTCTAGGCTGTACAACCGTGTTCTATGCACCATGGTGTGCAGTTCTATTATCACCTAGACGCTGTTTTTATACAATACCTAGAACACAAGTAAGGGACACTAGAAGAATATGGGATCGAATTCTCCTTACAAATGTGAACTTATTTAGTATAATGAGCTATTTTGAGTACAAACATAACCTGGATAGAGAAAGTTTTGTATCATTTATCATATCATCGAAAGTTTTTTTTTTTTTTTTTTTTTTTTGTTTTGTTTTTTGAGGCGCTGGAGTTTTCATGAGGACTATACCACGCTTAATACACTTCTACATCTTCAAAGAAGATTCAGTGATTGGTGCCTTTTATCATACAAACGTACTTACGCTTCCAGTGTGTCTGTTTAATTCAGGATATTTTTCCCCTTGGCCTGCCGAAGTATCACAAGTAAATTTATTGTAGTCGTTTCTAGAGCCAATAGATGACATTATTGTATTTTTTGCAGTTTTGAATGCTTGATGGAAAAGGAAGATATATTGATTAAAGTTTCATTGTTTGTTGAAAGAGAGTTATAGTTGCGGTGAGCTCAGTAAATATGGATTTGGAGAGCGGAGATTACTTCTATATGTTTATTGTTTCAAATTTGAAAATTATTGTTACTCATAGAAAGTTCTTTCCATGTTCATCTGAAGTCAGCATTAAAAAAAGTTAGGTAAATTTGGAAACTTTTAATGAAAATAAATAGGTAAGGTAGGGTGTTAAAGGAACTATGAGTCCAGCCATTTTTATAGACGACAGTGATACACTTCATCATTCAGTGGGAATGACAAAACCCTTGAAAAATGAAGATATTTAACACATAATTCGGCTTACAAAATTCCCAGAGCTAATATTTTTAAACATGCATGGGATCTTATAAGTTATTTAGAAGCATGTGCTTCGCCAATAACAGTTTCACATCCGAAATAAGCGCTTCAAGAAGAATGAGTTAGAATACTTCAAGAGCTTCCTGACGTTTTCGTTCTCAGTGAAAACAAACATTAGGAAAGCATCATCTTAACCTGGGGTGACCATATCTCTACATATTAAAAAAAAGTTACTGTCACTGGCGACAAATTTTTTTGTTTGCGACAGCATCTTCTAGCGGAGGGCAGGGTCCTTCGCTTCATGAGAGGTATCAGTGTCTACTGACTACTCCAAGGGAGACATTTCAGCTGCTTAGAAAATTCTATCATTTTAATTAAAGACGTTATTAACTAAAAACGACAAGTTTATGAAGGTACTCTGTTTGCCATTTTGAAGACAGTTTCTCCCAGTGACGTTGTTCTTCTGTCATGAAGTTATTTTACACAGGAAAATTAAAATATGATCCATAGTTGTACGTAGGTAGGTAGGTAGGTTCGATTTAACGTCGCACCAGTACTGCGCTATGGGTAATTGGCGACGGTCTGGGGTGCACCCCTAGAGATGTTCCGGTCACATGCCATCACAATTTTGATCCTTCCCGGAAGGGACACCCCCCCCCCCCGCGCTTTGGTGATCCCAGAGGTATAGTGTGGGTGGGAACATGGAGGACTTTGCGATCACGACAGATTTTATGTGCACCAGCCACGATTAGTGTATACGACGGTCTTTGGCCGGCTCAAGTATCGAATCGGCAATCTTCCAAATTACGTGCTCGGCGCTTTACAGACTAGGGTACCGCGGCCCGAAACCATCGATGTAAAAAAGAAAGAAAATAAATATCAACTTTTTTTTCTCTACTTTTAGAAAATTAATTTTCTTACACGGGAAAATTAAAATATGATCCATAGTTGTAGGTAGGTAGATAATTAAGTAGGTTGCGTTTGACGTCGCACCATTACCGCGATATGGATAATTGGCGACGGTCTGGGACGCAATCCTAGGGATGTTTCGGAGACATGACATCACAATTTTGGTCCTACACGAAGGGTATGGTCCCCCGCTTCAGTGGCCCTCAGAGGTATAATTTTGATGGAAACATGAAGGATATTACGGCCACGACATATTTTACGTGCACCAGCCACCATTAGTAAACATGACGGTCTTTGGCCGGCTCGAGAACCGAACCCGCAATCTTCCAATTATGAAGGGGTGCCGCGGTCCAGATCTAAGGTTGTAAAAAATAAATAAAAAGAAGCTGTAATGCAAAATGGTCTAGATATTATGAATTTCTTTCTATTAAAATATATATATAAATATTATATATTTGAATTTGACATTGAATATGAGGATTTCCATAATAATTTTCTGCTTTTGCCTTGTAATATGCACTATTAATATTCCTTTTCAATGAAAGAAAACAGCGAATAGGCGGGCAGAGCTCTGCATGTGTTAATAAGTAAAGTGAGTCGGGGGGAGGCGAAACCTCCCTCGGGGGTTGGTGAGCGGAGAGAGCCGGTGGCAGAGCCGCCTAGTTTCCTAAAATATACTAAATTTCAATATCTAAACACATATAGCACTGCTTCCTGCTCAATAAGAGTTCGAAGCTACTTTCAACCTTTTATTTAAATTTATTTAGTATGCTTTTGATGCCGTATTTAGAAGGTTTTACTCACTGACACCATTTTCAAATATCATGAGAATCATGTGGTATGATTTTAGGCGATGTCGAAAATTTCTGATCGGTGTTACATACTTGGAGGAATGATATAAGAGAAAATGATATGTCCGGTTATGAAGTCAAAATCGTAACCGCAGAAGTCATTAAATAATACAGATATATAAGAAATTCTGCATTGTTAAGGTAAAAGTATGTAATATGGATCATTCGAGACGAAAGTCGTTGAAATTTTAGGTCTCAAAGCTGTCAAATAAATGAAGTAACACAGTTCAAGCCAATATTTTGGTAAACTCAATATATCTCCTGCTGTAATCTTGGCTGCTATTGCAGCAGCCATCTTGAATAGACATCAATTAACTTCATTTGCCCTACATTTTAATACACCGTATGCCAGCTCTTTTTATAGGATTCCTCCAAGGTTAAGTACAAATAACTGTGGTTTACTTAAGAGGTTGGTTCGTTGTTTTTTACGTCACATTAGTATTACGCTATGGACAGTTGGCGACAGTCTAAGACTCACCTCTAGGGGTTTTCTGGAGATATGCCATCACAATTTTGATC
Organism: Salticus scenicus; assembly: GCA_963930645.1. NCBI lineage: Eukaryota > Metazoa > Arthropoda > Arachnida > Araneae > Salticidae > Salticus > Salticus scenicus. The sequence continues at coordinate 210,301,036 of OZ005662.1, forward strand.
CTTCATGGTGAGGATGGCTCCTCCGTATCGGTGATCCATAGAGATGCAATTGGATTAGAACATTCCTTAAGAGGAATATAGAACTTTGACGATCCTTATGGGAAAGGCTCCTTATGGCTCGATTTTGATTCGTTTCTCCCAAACCAATCGATGGATTTCGATGATTTTTTTTTAATTAAACCTCTGGGGCACAATATTAAAATAAAGAACTGGTGGACAATCAATATTCAAACTAAAAAACTTTTCACACCATAAAATTAATGAAAGTACTACCGGTTTCGAAAGGACATGGCCTTCTTCTTCAGGCACAGTCGGTAACAAAAGTATCCGAACACTAGCAAAAATTCCTATATAAAAAAAGCAGAGTTAATGCTGTTTTGTTAAATAGATCCTTGTCGAATCATGTTCTTAGTCTAGGTACATGATTTGACAAGGATTTATTTACCAAAGCAGCATTAACTGTACTTTTTGTCGAATCATGTTCTTAGTCTAAGAACATGATTCGACAAGTATTTATTTAACGAAACAGTATTAACTCTGCTTTTCTTATATAAAAATTTTTGCTAGTGTTCGGATACTTTTGTTACCGACTGTACAAACTAGCGTGCTACTGCTTTGGAGGCAAAAGCAAGACAGTCTTGTTTTTGCCTCCATTGCAGTAGGACGTTGTTTTGCCTCTGAAGAAGAAAGGCCACGTCCTTTCGAAAACTATTAAATTAAAAATGTGTAATGTAACATAACACAATACAGTCAAAGGTAACATAAATGTAAAATTTTTAGTAAAAGATGTGTTTATTGTTTTTTACCAGGACATCTATTACTCTAAAGAAAATATGTTATTTCAACTACATCCGAAGGCTCTTTTTATTTTCCGAACATCCAGATCAGTCAGATGTCCGTTCTTCAACCCAAGTCCAAGATCTCCCATAGGTATGTCGCAACGCTTAGGTGCCAAGACAGGAATTGCTGGGTTTTTTGCAAGCATATCTGATGTATAATGCATGACAGATCTGTAATCATAGGTGTCTGGCGATGATGCATTCAAAACAAAATGGGACTCCAAACCTATGCAAAACAATTCGAATTCTAAACAGTCAGTTGCATTTTTGAGGATTACTAATATTTTCATTCAAAATTGAATAAAGTATCATTTTTCTTTCCAAATCATAAAACTTTAAAAAATAAAGCACAATTATTGTACATGACTTAGTATAAAATATTTAATAATAATAATGAAATTTATGTATATATAATAAAAAGCACAAATTTTTTAAACATAACATTAAATATTTTGTATTTTACCGCTTCTAATTACTTTTCTACCTTCGATGAATTATCATTAATTTTAGGATAGTACAATTATCATTACTTACCAGTGTTGTGCACGAACGCGTTCATTTGAACGCGTTCATGAGCGTAGCTCAAAATTTTTGAGTTTTGAGTTGAACTTCGCTCGTTTTTTAAATTATGAACTTGAGTTGAGCGTAGTTCGTTTTTTACACGAACTTGAGCGTGAAAAAGCAATTCAAGCTCAAACTCATTTTAAATATTTCTGTCTGAAATAGGAAAAGGAAAGTGAAAGAAGAAAAGAACAGAAAAAAGAATAATTGCGCAAAATGGAACCCGGAAAAAAAGGGAGCTTGGAAGAAAAGGGCACTTGGGAAAAAAGGCACTGGTAAAAAGGGCACCAAAAAAAAAAAGGGCACCCGAGAAAAAAGGGCATTTTTGCAATTTGCAATTTGCAAATACAATAAACATCAAATAATGAATTTAAAGAATGATTTTTCCTAATACATTTTTAGAAATTTAAATCAATTAAATTGGTACCACTTTCTCTTACTATATACCTGGAGGATGGGGAGTCTAGGAGCAGATTGAAAGACAATAATTGTTTTTATATCACTTTCTTTTTTATTTTAATGAAACTGTGTCTAATATTCGCTTGCTCTTTATGAAAAAAAAAAAAAAAAATTACAGTGTCACACATACTTTGGGGACTGATGGCGGGGGGGGGGGGAGGAAATTTTTTTAATAACATAGATCTGAGATCGAACCCAGCACCCCAGCACTTCCTGCCTAGCAGCTTTGAAGGTATTTGTGCATATATTAATTTGCAATTTGAATGTAATCTTACAGTGATATTTAATTAGATTAAAAGTTTTTATGGAAATTATGTTATCAAAGAATGGCAAAGTCTCGTTAATTGTATATTTTACGAAATATTCATAAATTGTCTGTATTTTACGGGATACTTTTTTTTTTTTAAATAAATATTTACGATTTTAAAAATGTTTTATATAGATTCAGTAAACTTTTAGTTACGAGAAACGATAACTATATAATATAAATAAATTTTGAAATATTTAAGGCAGCGTTTAGTGGAATAATCGTCATTTTTGTAAAATTCTAATTTTAGTTTTAGGAGTTTTCCAAGATGAAAATGGTGATAAAAATTTCCAGCTTTCATACATTTCAATAGTTATTTCTTAAGACAAATAAAGAAATAAGTCAGAGACGCACCCACGGGGGAGGGGGGGCTTGAGGGGCTGAAGCCCACCCCAGAACCGGCTAACTTGGTAAAATTTTTAGTCCTAAATGAAGAAAATATCGTTAAAAATATTTATAATATTTATATACTATATATAAATAATTATATAAATCTTTGAAATTCTTACTGTGAATAACAAATAAAATAAATTGATTGAAATAAATTGATTTAAAATATTTGATCTTTCATCTACATCCACAGATAGAACTTTGTACAATTACTCTTATCCCCTTAGGGCTCACACACACATCTCCCAGCCCACCCTACAAGCGAAGCAAATGGCTTTTGGGAATAGCGGAAGTACCATTCTTTTAAAGAAAAAGATGGACTATGGGCAGTTTCAGTGGGGCTTTCAGTTTTCTCACTTCATCCTTTTATCAATGAAAGGAAATGCTCGGAAATTAGTTTTATGAGGGTGGTTCAATTCGTCGCGGGTGTATAAGTTTTTTTTTTTTTGTTGTTGTTGTTGTTGTTCTCCTATATTTGTAGAAAACGGTTTCGGTAACAAAATCTCTGCAATCTGCTGCCCTTAGGCTGCACCACCCCCTTGTTGTGTATACATTGCATCCTTTTAAGGCGGCCTTGGAAAAAAAGAAGCTTTTAGATTTGGACAACCAGGCACCAAATCTTTCCAGAATTAATGAGAAAAAAAAAAACACACACACACAAAACAGGATGAAATCATTATATTATTTATAATCAGTTTCACTGCATGCGAAAGACGCACCACGTCTCATTTTCTGAAATTCGAATATTGATGTACACATTAACAAGACTAAGAGGTAAATACTAATTTTATATTTGAATTATATTATACATTATTATTATTGCCTTGTTTTAAAACTCACTCATGTTTGAAAAGATTTTTAATTTTTTTTATTATTGTAATGATAAATATTTGCATATTCAATATATTCGGAGAATTAATGCGAATTCTATCACTTTTATTTGTCTTTGCACCCGAGATTTAACTTCAGTATATATGCTTGAAATCAAATGTCCTGTCATTTTAATGCTTTCATTAAGGTGCAATAGAAAATGACTGTCCCTTTAGTTAAATTTCTAAAAATTAAAATATATATATATATATTTAATATTTCAAATATAAATTATCAAAACTGATAAACAGAAGTGTTGGGTTCGAACCCAGGTCGCGCTCGTCGACCTAACTGTTCGGAGCTTTTTGTGGTTTTCTCCAAAACTCGCGTAAATACGGACTAAAACCCTTAGAAAAACGCCCATTGAGGGCATTCCACCTATAAGCTAGGATCTGGTATAGTCAATCGGTCTTATGCTATACAACCAACCTAATATATAAATTTCAAAACTATCTGAAATAATCGTAATAATAAAAAATAAATTTTGTGCGTGATAATCATAAACATATATATATACTTACATTAATATCATTATTGCTGTTATTATACTTACAAAGTTTAAAATCCAAACTTCCGAATAGAAATATTGTGTTCATGATTTTGTGATTCTAGCTAATCTAAAAATGTCCAGCAAAAAGAAAAATTGAGAAGGATTTTTTCAAAATTGTTTTTCAATATAAATACACTTTAACACTTGTTTTTTTTTTTTTTTTTTAGCTTATTCATTTTCATTTAAGAATTTTTCTTAGTCTGACTTGATTTCTTGTTAACTTATAATATAGTTTAGTTGGAAGATTTAAGGCCGATTGACTCCGCATGTGTCCTAGGCCTATAGGGGAAATGCCCTCCGTGAGAGTGTTTCTAAGGGGTCCTAGCCCATATTTATGCGAGTTTCGGAGGAAACCACGGAAAATTCCGAACGGCTAGGCCGATGAGCGCGACCTGGAATCGAACCCGGCACCTTCCATCTACCAGCATTGAGCGCAGAACCGTTCAGCCGCTTGTGGGCCCTTATAATATTATAAGAAAATTATTTAAATTATAATATTATAAGAAAATTATTAGAGATTTATTAAAAAATATTAAGTTGTTTATCATTAATTTTTAAGAGGGAAAAAGTTGATTATTTTTTATGAATATAGTATTAAAAAATTATCTAATTCTGTAATTCAAATAAGTAGTAGTTAAGAGAAAAATTAATTCGTATTCGGATTAATATGTCCCGTACAGATTTAGCTTACAGAATACCAAAAATCTGTATTTAGAAAATTAAACTTATTTCTCAATCAAGAATATGTTCATCCAACGTTGGCAATGATTCTCTGTCTTACGGCTTTTTCCGAACATAGAATTTTTTCCCTATTTAATCGTAAAAAAAATTATTCAAAATCTTGTTAAACAACGTTATATAAAAAATACTGAAGATTAAGATAGGAACCATTAACAGTTTGAAAAGCGAGATTTTAGAAGAATTGGACAGAAAAATGTTCTTTTTTTCTAAGCAATACTAATAAAGGGAAGAGGGGGCTCTTCAACTGTTGTCGCTGATAGCGAAACCCCGTGATATTATATGGGGAAACCTGTAATGCAAATTACCCATCACCTAATGTATTTTTTCAAATAATGTTTAGATATTTCACAATCGTTAAAATAATTCATCCTTTCAACAAATTGATTTTTTTTTTTTTTATGTTTTGTTTTAAAGCTTTAAAATGCGCATAATTAACTAAAAGTATTTTTCGCCCTTTACAGCTTCAAAACAAAATGTTAAAAATTTAAAAAATCCGTTTTCGGAAAACAAAAATCAGTTTAATGATATTACGAGTTTGGCTGTCAGCGACGATTGGTAAAGCATCCCCTTAAAATTAAAAACTGAGCAAAATAATAACTCACGCTAAGACATTGATTGATTTAATGTAATGATGATGTATGTAAATTTAGAAGATAATAAATAAAGCTATGTCGTAATCTCCGCTCCCCCCCCCCCAAAAAAAAAAAAAAAAAAAAAAAACCTTTAAAAATGCTCTATCACTAGCTGTATACATAATATTTGAAATTTTAAAATAAGTATTTTGCCAAAAAAATATATATATTTATTCTGTCGAAAAATTATTCTATGGAAGTCACTTAAGATCTCACTTTTATTTATTTATTTATTTATTTATTGGATATAATTGAGGAAATTGCCAAAATTTACCTTGTGAAAGGAAATTGGTTGAGAATGATAATTATTTTCGCTTACTTTTATGTTACACAAAACTTTGTTTAGAGTTCTATACTTCACGTTGCCTTTATAGGATAATTTCACATTTTGAGTTGCCTTGAATATAGAAATAAAACTTTTAACAGCTCCTCTATGGTTCTATTATCGTAATAAATGAAAAGAAATAAATGGAAGAAATTTAAATTTAGAATGCTAAAGATTATCTGGAAATGTTACTTGAAATTTTTGTCTAAGATCAGTAAGTTACTGATACAAGTTCTCTGAAGAACTTGAAATGCATATTTTAAAATTTCCTTACAACTTTTTTTTTTATGAATATGTAAATAATTGAATGGGGCATTGGGGGGAAGAGGGGAAATCCCGTCACTCAGAAATATAATATATATAAAACAATTTATACGAATTCAGATTTCTATTTTTAATTTCATTAAACTTATATACTAAAGAAAGTATTGCTATTTGCTGAATTTTCGAAAATAAGATTTCACTACCTTTTCAAGTTTTAAGTCATAAATGTATAAATGATATTTTTTAAAACTGGATTGACCTCTGAGATAATTTGTTCTTGAGACAATTTGTACGCAAACTAGCAAGTTGACACACATGCTTATTCCTGCATAGTAAGCTAAATAGCAAGCGAAACTTTCTAATGATTTATCCAAGAACTCAAAACCGACATTGACTGTGGCGCAATCAAACAAAGATTAATTAAATCAAACCATTACACTATTTTTAAAATAGTGTAATTTGAAGTATTACACTATTTTTTAAAATAGTGTAATACTTCAAAACAACGGAACCTGAACCTGCAAATGATGGAATTTGTCTCCTATTAATAAGTTTTCTCATGTGAATAATGAAACGTATTGGAAATTTGAGAATAAAAACCACGCAAAAACAGTGGGTCCACTGTTCAGAAGTGTCCGCTAAATAATTTTTACTACACTTAAATTAATAATTTATAATTAAGAATTATAGGTTTATAAATTTAATTAAGCATTAAATTAAAAATAATCTTCATGGTAATTGGTAATTAAAAAAAAAAAAAAAATGTAAATTACCTATGAAAGTGTTCACAGAGGAGATCTATTTAGAAAAGAAAAGACAAAAAAAAAAAAAAAAAAAAAGCACCTAAAAATGAACTTCTAATGAGTTTCGCTCCTTTTTAAAAATGAACTTGAGTTGAGCGCGTTCATTTTTTCAGACATGAGTTTGAACGCGAACTAACTCGTTTTTTGCACGATGAACTTGAGTTTGAACTAGTTCGTTTTTTTTCGTGAACTTGCACAACACTGTTACTTACACAGCATTACTGTTCGATAGATAAAAAATATTATTATCCCCAAGCTAAATCCTAGTTAAATTTTATTTTATCCTCCTCATTCTTGCCCCTTGGAGCCACTTTGCTTATTTAAAACACTTTCAATAATTTCCCTCTTGGCCATTTTCCGTGCCATTCGATTTTTATCATCAAATTCAAATCATTCCTATTTATTAATTTAGTTATTACTTTGTCGTACAGTCGACAGCAAAATAATTCAAATGGTTTCAAAAAATCCTATATAAAAAAGTACACTTTATACTGTTTTTTTAAACAAATCCTTGTCGAATCATGTACTTAAACTAAGAACATGATTCGACAAGGATTTATCAAACAAAACAGCATTAACTGTACTTTTTTATATAGGAATTTTTACTAACCGCTCGAATAATTTTATTGTCGGCTGTAGAGTTTTGAATTTACACTTTTAATGTAGGTATTGACTTCTGGATAAGCTTGCGACGTAAAATTACGGTTTTTTGGTTAGGAAAGCAGCACAGATCAAGGTTATTCGGTGAAAAATAAATCGCGCAGTTTTTAGATAAATTGCGGATTATAGGATCGCAGAATAACAGTGCTAGACGAAAAAGGAACAGCACGGATTTGAGGTATTTTTAGATTATAGGAAAACCGATTATCGGTACTCGAATTTATCTTTAAATAATTTCATATCACATGTATACATATTGCAGTAATATATGTACTTACCGTCCATTATATTGTCCCAGTTAACTGTAATATATTGATTTCTGTCAGGACGTTGATGTTCATGTGCCAAACCTAGGATATCTAGCAATTCATGTAAAATAACACCTTTCGTCATGCTGCTTGGGGGTGACGAAGACACCCTATCTTTACATCCACTAGTTCCACCTCTCATTATATGGGACCAGCACCTGTGGATAAAGAATTTACATATTAAAAATAAATAAATAAATAAAATAAAATAAACAATTTACAGATTCAAATATTTCTTTTGCTTTCATAACGGACTTTTTGAAAAATATAATTACTAATTTATAAACTATGAGCCTCACCAGAATAATAAAACATTAGTAAATAATTTTATAATGGGTATCTTACCGAATTTCCATGTTCTTAAGTATATTTTTTTTTAAGTTATTCACATGCGAGAAAAAAAAAGAAGAAAAAAGAAGAAACAGAAAAATGAACACAAGAAAAAAATCCGATTTTAAGCTAACACATGGATGCATGTCCCCTTTACCGAACTGTAATGCATCCTTATGACTATTTTTACTTTCTCTTACCCATAAGGTAGAGAAAGTTATTGTTTTTGGGTCAAATTTTCGAACGCGAGATTTTGTTATATTTACACGTTTTGAGGTCCCCTGAATACGAAAATCATGTAGCAAATGGTCTGTGTGTCTGTGTGTGTGTCTGTCTGTTATCAGCATATCTCAAAAACAAATTATGGCAGAAAGTTCAAACTTGGTATTCTAAATGTGTATCATATAGGGATGCTACAGTAAGCTTTTCGTTAAGATCAAGCAAATGGTTCGTGTACAGGGACAATCAAGAGAATTCTGATACATTACGTCTATGGGGGAATTTGCAGGTAAGTAGAGTTTAACGTCTATAGACTGCACTAAACCAAATGAAACGAATATATATATATATTTTGTAATAAAGATAATCAACTGGGAAAATTTTTTTGTGTATGTAGGAGCCTCGCCTCCCCCCCCCCTGGGGGGGTGAAGTCCCCCCTCGAGGGGAGTAAATTTTCATGATGGGTATCCTTCAAAAGAGCTCGCCAATACCTTTAAAACGAATGGTTGAAACATAGATCTGCGATAATTTAAAACAAAGTTATCGATTTTTTTTAAACGTTTAACGGAAAAAAAAAAAAAAAAAAAAAAAAAAAAAAAAAATCGTATTTTTTTTTTTTTTTTTTTTTTTTAATTCATATTGAGAATAAAATGGACTTTTTTTTGGATATTTAGTGTTATACTACTTCTCTAATATGGAAATCGTCTGCATTATCATAAAAGATAATTTTTTTAAATAATAATTTTAATAAATTATTTTTTAAAAACAGAGTTATTTTTTAATAACCGAATTAAATTTTATATAAATCTAGGTGCTTTAATAAAACGGGGGGTTGAGGGGGGTGGTACCTCCCTCACACAGAATTAATTATCATATAAATATGTTCTGAAGCCTAATTTGAATTGTTTAACATAGGTTTACATAGCATCGTTGTCTTACCTCTTAATCTCCAACCTGTATTTATAGTATTAAATTTCAGGGTAAGAGAAAGTCGTGTGAGTGACACACCAGATTATTCAATAAGTTTTCTTTTCTAAAATTTTTCAAATTTCTCCTTATTTCCAAAGCTTACTTTTGAGAAAAATTGAGTAATTATTATCTTAAAAATTATTACTTATGCTAAAGTTACATATAAATTCAATTAATGATAAGATAACGAACACGCCATCCAAATTTATGTTTATATGTTGATTATGAAGGTTGAAAAGATTGTACTACCATGATGTTGATTTAATAAGTACAGAACTTTGGATAAACACCATGAAGTCAAGACACTCGCGAGAATTGTTTCGTGTCGAAAGAAAACATTGTCAGGCGAACAAAGTAGGCACGAGTGCTGCAATCAAAGCTACACAGTAAAAGTAAACTATGACACAACTTTTAATGCATTGCGAGGAATTTCCTACCATAGGACTTAATATATCTAAATTCTTTCATATAGTCCTGTAAACAAAAAACGTATGCTTTTCTTAACGTATTGTTCATGAAGCATGTTTTTCTTATATAATAGAACAAACACCAGATTATTTATTTTACATGTATAAACTTCTGGATCAAATTGAATATCATTACCATCTATCACTTTGAATTGAGATGTAATCATTGTAGTGCATATTCTCTGTTGCTTCGACAAACCGGACACACGTGCGTTGCTCTATATCGTCCATAGCAGATCTTATAGCGCTTCGATCGCTATTGTCTAGAAGTAAACAGATGTGTAATAAGTAAAACACTAAACCAATCATATACGAATAAATAAGCACAATGAGTAAATAAATTAAGCAAAAAAGCAACAAATTATTAAATGTAATGAATAATAAAGATTTAGATAGAATAGTTCAGATGGAAGCGATGTTCGTGCGCATGCTGAGTTCGCAGTTTTTCCGCATACATTGTTATAATGATTGGGATCGATGAAAATGCAAAATGTATTACATTTTTCTTTTGAGACTGCCCCAGAATAACATGTGATATACAATGTAATGTAACTCCAATTTTAAACTGGATTATATATATATGTATATATATATATATATATATATATATTAGGTCTTTGCATAAATTCGTGCGGTTTTTTATTGCTTCATTTCATAAAAATACATCAAATCAAATGACAATTTTTAATCAAAATACTCTCCATTACTTTCTACAACCTTTGCCCATTTTTCGGGTAACAAATGTATACCACGGCGATAGAAGCTCTTGTCTTTGGAGGCAATAAAATGATCCGCGTCCGCACGAACTTTTGCAACGACCTAATATATACAAACAGTCGGTAGCAAAAGTATCCGAGCACTAGCAAACATTCTTATATATAAAAAAATCTGATGTGGACACCACATGACTTCCTTATACACTCATTGGTTGGTTGGTTGGTTGGGTTTTACGTCGCACTAGTGCTGCGCAGGTGGGCAATTGGCAACGTATACACTCATTGGAATATACATATTGTAATGAAAACATTGACAATTTTGTGTGAGGTAACTGATTTGTAAGTAAACAGACAGGTTCTAATTACGGGGGAAAAAAAACTGTTACTTTAACCAAAAAAGTCATGACAATAAGATTATATATACCGCCAAACAAATATACTGATATTTCAGGAATGGCTTATTACAGAAATTCTCTTGGCAAATACATAGCTTAATTTAATAAAAATTCTTCCAGTATAGACTAGTTTTGTTCTCTTTGCCGAAAATTGCAGGTAAAAAATGATACATTTTATTGAACAAATTAATTATGTTAAAGTTGAGAAAGTATTTACTAGTTCTGGCTATCATGAATCAATATTTGCCGCCAAATTTGATTGCTAATCTCACCGTCACCAAGTTTAGCCAATAATAATTTTGGTCTTGGCATCGATTTTGGCGATTTTGCGTCGAATTTGGCGAAAATTTGTAGTTTAGGGTTGCCAAAGTTTGGAAGCTCTAACTTCAATAAGAACAGAATTCTGAAAATTTCCGGAAAGATTCATTGGTTTTTAGCACTGAACTAAATTCTACGAAAATTCTTTAAATGATGAACAAGACTAAAATAAAATAAAGTGCATTCGTCAACTAGAACGTGCTTATATATTTAGAATTACTTTCTACACTCAAAAATATCGGCAACTTTCAAAACAATATCATTACGTGATGTATCTACGTGCTGAATATTCAATAAAGTGCATCGACTAGAACCTGTTTATGTCTTTAAGAAGTACTTTCTACACGCAAAAATATCGGCAACTTTCATAAAAATGTCATTACGGGCTCTATTTACGATTTGAATATTCATTAAATAAATTACATTCGTCGAATAGAATTTTCTTATATCTTTACAAATTACTTTCTAGACGCAAATATGTTGACAGCTTTCATAATAATATCATTACGAGCAGGGGCGAGACGTAGTTTAGAAAACTATGGAAGCGCCGAAGCGAAGCGCTTCCAAAAGCAGAGGAAGAATCAATTCAGTCTTTCGACGAGACGATGTTACTTGATTATTTTTAAAAAATCTTAAATAAGGGAAGCGATGCTTCCATCGCTTCCATGGACGCTTCGGCACTGATTAAGAGCTCTATCTCTATCATTAGCTTATTTTGAAATCTCTATGATGGTAGGTCATATAGTATAATGCTCGAAACCTTTGTATATTTGCCATTATGAATATAATTTTCTTAAATATCTCCTAAACGGAAATTCACAGAAATACCAAAAAGCGAGATGTACCACTAGGTGTTACAACAAACCTATATATCAATTTTCAACGTTCTACGTCCAACTGTTTTTGAGTTATGCGAGATACACACACACACATGCAGACGTCACGAAAAATCGCGTAAAGTTAATGATATCTCTAAAACGAGAGCTCGTATTAAGACCAAACTTCAGGTGCACAACTAGACATCATGACAGTCACACATATAATTCTGCAACATTCTACGATGATTCGTTTTTGAGCTATGCGAGATATAAAATCCATTTCGCAAATCGGGATTCCGATACTTCCTTATACTTTGTATAAGGAAGTAAAAAGTATACTTGATACAAATAATAGCAGGAGACTTGGCGTTGGAATATTAAAACAGGAATAAACTACTACGTCAGAAACGCCAAAGAAAAATTATTGAGGTGCATACAGCTGTTTCGGTAGCCTAAAGCGTACCGTCTTCAGTGCAAAAACAATTCTGAATCTGGAGAAGTGTTCGTATATATAGGAGAGGGACCGGATTTAGTTCAACCAATAGGATTACGGAAGAGGTGGGGAGTGTGGCCAATAGGAATTAAGGAATGTGTAGCTGTGTAAACAGTAGAAAAATTAAGGAAATGTGGACTAAATGTAAAATTTCCAACAATCAGACAAATAGGGAACAGCGAAATCACAATTTACAAGGTTTTTAAAATTTTTATAAATATGAAAAGCTTCAAAGAAATCGAGTTCATGAATGGATTTAGGTCTGCAAATTATTTTAGCTGAATTAAATTTAAAATTATGATTTTCCTCCCAGCAATGTTTAGAAATAGCCGATTTATTGGTTTCTTGTTTGCGGACGTAATTCATATGTTCTATTAGACGAAATTTAAGACTGCGTTTAGTTTGGCCAATATATGATAAACCACACTGACAAGAAATACTATAAATGCCCCAAGAATTATGCATATCAATAGGATCTTTTAACTGAGAAAAGGTGAGTTTATTGGAAGGCGAAAATATTATTTTAAAATCATATTGTTTGAGAATTTTAGCTATGGTTTGACTGGTTTTAGAAAAAATAGGGTAAAACAATACTGATATTAGATGTGACTGATTTAGTAGACGAAATACGAGGGAGTTGTAATTTTTGGATAGCTTTGTCTATAATGGAAGGGTCATAACCTCTGTCAATTGCGATGGCTTTCAGGTATTTAATTTCAGATTTCAATAAAATAGGATTTGAACAAATATTAAGGGCACAGTTTACAAAAGTATAGAAAGCAGCCTTTTTTTGGTTAGGTGGGTGACATGAACGCGCATGCGGAGGAAGGGAGACTGCAAAATTTTTACGATAGACAGTGGTTGAAAATCCATTTACAGTGCGAGAGACGAGGGTGTCAAGAAATGGAAGGGAGCCATTATTTTCTATTTCATATGTAAACTGGATATTACTGTCAATTGAATTTAAGGTTTCTAAGACATGGTCAATATTGTGATGAGATATGTCGATAAGCGTGAAGGTGTCGTCAACGTAACGGGTCCAAAAAGGAAAAGATATTTTCTTAAAAAGCTTGCTTTCGAAATAGTGCATGTAAATGTCTGCGTCGAAATAGTGCATGTAAATGTCTGCGAATGAAACTCTTTTAATCTATTTTCGAGACAGGAGAGGGCGCCACTTATTGGAACATTAGTGAAAAGAGATTTTACATCAAAAGAAACCATAGTGAGATTAGTGTGAGGGCAGTTTTGAATATTTTTTGCAAAATTTATGGAATTCTTAACAGTATAACTATTAGTAGCAAGAAGTGGAGCAAAAATTGTGGTGAGAAATTTAGCTAGATTATAGGAAGCAGTACCGATATTAGAGACTATTGGACGAAATGGAATATTGGTTTGTGAACTTTTGGTAAAGCATAAAATGACAGAGACATTTACATGCACTATTTCGAAAGCAAGCTTTTTAAGAAAATATCTTTTCCTTTTTGGACCCGTTACGTTGACGACACCTTCACGCTTATCGACATATCTCATCACAATATTGACCATGTCTTAGAAACCTTAAATTCAATTGACAGTAATATCCAGTTTACATATGAAATAGAAAATAATGGCTCCCTTCCATTTCTTGACACCCTCGTCTCTCGCACTGTAAATGGATTTTCAACCACTGTCTATCGTAAAAATTTTGCATTCTCCCTTCCTCCGCATGCGCGTTCATGTCACCCACCTAACCAAAAAATGGCTGCTTTCTATACTTTTGTAAACCGTGCCCTTAATATTTGTTCAAATCCTATTTTATTGAAATCTGAAATTAAATACCTGAAAGCCATCGCAATTGACAGAGGTTATGACCCTTCCATTATAGACAAAGCTATCCAAAAATTACAACTCCCTCGTATTTCGTCTACTAAATCAGTCACATCTAATATCAGTATTGTTTTACCCTATTTTTCTAAAACCAGTCAAACCATAGCTAAAATTCTCAAACAATATGATTTTAAAATAATATTTTCGCCTTCCAATAAACTCACCTTTTCTCAGTTAAAAGATCCTATTGATATGCATAATTCTTGGGGCATTTATAGTATTTCTTGTCAGTGTGGTTTATCATATATTGGCCAAACTAAACGCAGTCTTAAATTTCGTCTAAAAGAACATATGAATTACGTCCGCAAACAAGAAACCAATAAATCGGCTATTTCTAAACATTGCTGGGAGGAAAATCATAATTTTAAATTTAATTCAGCTAAAATAATTTGCAGACCTAAATCCATTCATGAACTCGATTTCTTTGAAGCTTTTCATACTTATAAAAATTTTAAAAACCTTGTAAATTGTGATTTCGCTGTTCCCTATTTGTCTGATTGTTGGAAATTTTACATTCAATCCACATTTCCTTAATTTTTCTACTGTTTACACAGCTACACATTCCTTAATTCCTATTGGCCACACTCCCCACCTCTTCCGTAATCCTATTGGTTGAACTAAATCCGGTCCCTCTCCTATATATACGAACACTTCTCCAGATTCAGAATTCTTTTTGCACTGAAGACGGTACGCTTTAGGCTACCGAAACAGCTGTATGCACCTCAATAATTTTTCTTTGGCGTTTCTGACGTAGTAGTTTATTCCTGTTTTAATATACTTGATACAGTTTTGTTAAATAAATCCTTGTCGAATCCTGTTCTTGGTCAGTCTAAGAACATGATTCGACAAGGATTTATTTAACAAAACAGTATTAAGTGTACATTTTTTACATAGGAATTTTTGCTAGTGCTCGAATATCTTTTGCTGCCGACTCTCACTGTAAAAAATATCTGTTAAAAGTACAGAAAAAATCTGGCAGCTGGGGTGCCAGTATTTCTCCGTCAAATATACAGAACAAAACTGTACTTTTAACAAAAAACCTGTTTGATTTACAGGATTTTTGCATAAAATATATGTCAGTGATACAATTTTGCGGTTTTAAATTGTATATTTGACGGAGAAATACTGGCACCCCAGCTGCCAGATTTTTTCTGTACTTTTACAGTTTTTTTTTTTTTTTTTTGCAGTGTAGAGTCAACACTACCTGTAATAATGCCTCCGAGCTGAGTTCTACGTCACGGAAGATTGGCCGATTTCATCCAATCCCCATGATCCAACATGTATCATAGGATGTGTTGATTGGATAAAATCGGCCGACCTTCCATAACGTAGAGCTCAGCTCGGAGGCATTATTACAGGAGGTGTTCGTAGAGTAGACCCCGGACTAGTAACCATTTTGTTTTCGAACACTACAAACACACCATACCACCAATTCATTCGCCAAATCACCGCCAAATCGACATTCCACTTCCACCAAGGCAAGTTTTTTCCACCTTTGTTATCGCTGTTTTATACTTCGATTGAGTGTAAATTAAAACATAAACCACAAACTACACTAGCTGAAATGGAAAGCAAGTAATCTAATCCTTGTTATTGATTGAAAGCTGTTCTATTTGACTTTTCTTTGGAGTTTTTGTGTTGTACAGGAACAAACCATTTAAAACATGCAATATCTCAAGATGCAGTTGCAGAAAAAGCGATTATCTCCAAAAGAAGGCGCAAAAACCGCAGTAATGTTCCGGGATTTTTTCCCCATAGTCAGTATAGGAAATCCGTACTCTACTAGTGTACTCTACTAGTGCTCGATGGATACGACGCAGAATAGACGTGGTCTGTGCTCCTGGAATTCAAACTGTTTTAAATGTATGCTTTTTTTTTTCATGACGCAACTTATAAAATATTTTTTCAGGCGTATACCATTTGATTTATACTATTTGTAAATATGTACATAAATTTATGCTTAATTTTCATTTAAAGTCAGTAAATTAAACTTTTGTATTTAAATTTAAATGATTGAACCTTTTATTTCAAATAGTTTCGTTTTGGAAACCTTCAATATATATATATATATATATATACAGTTTTTCTGAAAAAATCTGAGACGTCACTTGCTTTAGCTAAAATCTATTAATATAATGTATAAATAAAAAAAAAAATACGTGTGGCACTCGAGGACTGCCGCGGTAAAGCTATTGCATAGCATTTTTTATCAACTTATGCAATTATAATTATTTATTTATTTTATTTATGCAGTATTTTTTTTCTTTGATATTAATTCAAGTTTTTTCTTTGATATTAATTCAAGTTACACTTTTTGAGCGTGGTGACCGATAAGAAAACAATTTTTTTTCTTTTATTGAATAAATGAGAATATATCCGCAATGAGAATATATCAAAAATATCCGCAATCGATTTGTAGGTATCGAAAACCTCGATGTACCAAATTTGAATGATCTAACTCTATTTTTTGAGAAAAGGTATTTTAATAGGTTTTTAAAGGCCTGCAAGTCGAATGGGGATATTCAAGTTTTTTCTTTGATATAATTTCAAGTTACACTTTTTGAGCGTGGTGACCGATAAGAAAACAAATTTTTATAGAGAAAAGGTATTTAATAGGTTTTAAAGGCCTGCAAGTCGAATGGGGATATTCAAGTTTTTTCTTTGATATTAATTCAAGTTACACTTTTTGAGCGTGGTGACCGATAAGAAAACAAATTTTAATAGAGAAAAGGTATTTAATAGGTTTTAAAGGCCTGCAAGTCGAATGGGGATATTCAAGTTTTTCCTTTGATATTAATGAATAAGATAACAATAATGATAAGAAAACAAATTTTAATAGAGAAAAGGTATTTTAATAGGTTTTAAAGACCTGCAAGTCGAATGGGGATATTCAAGTTTTTTCTTTGATATTAATTCAAGTTACACTTTTTGAGCGTGGTGACCGATAAGAAAACAAATTTTAATAGAGAAAAGGTATTTAATAGGTTTTAAAGGCCTGCAAGTCGAATGGGGATATTACAGTTTTTTCTTTGATATTAATTCAAGTTACACTTTTTGAGCGTGGTGACCGATAAGAAAACAAATTTTAATAGAGAAAAGGTATTTAATAGGTTTTAAAGGCCTGCAAGTCGAATGGGGATATTCAAGTTTTTTCTTTGATATTAATTCAAGTTACACTTTTTGAGCGTGGTGACCGATAAGAAAACAAATTTTAATAGAGAAAAGGTATTTAATAGGTTTTAAAGGCCTGCAAGTGGAATGGGGATATTCAAGTTTTTCCTTTGATATTAATGAATAAGACAACAATAATGATAAGAAAACAAATTTTAATAGAGAAAAGGTATTTTAATAGGTTTTAAAGACCTGCAAGTCGAATGGGGATATTCAAGTTTTTTCTTTGATATTAATTCAAGTTACACTTTTTGAGCGTGGTGACCGATAAGAAAACAAATTTTAATAGAGAAAAGGTATTTAATAGGTTTTAAAGGCCTGCAAGTCGAATGGGGATATTCAAGTTTTTTCTTTGATATTAATGAATAAGATAACAATAATAGGAAAAAAAATTTAATACAGAAAGGTATTTTAATAGGTTTTAAAGGCCTGCAAGTCGAATGGGGATATTCAAGTTTTTTCTTTCATATAAATTCAAGTTACACTTTTTGAGCGTGGTGACCGATATAAAACAAATTTTAATAGAGAAAAGGTATTTAATAGGTTTTAAAGGCCTGCAAGTCGAATGGGGATATTCAAGTTTTTTCTTTGATATTAATTCAAGTTACTCTTTTTGAGCGTGGTGACCGATATAAAACAAATTTTAATAAAGAAAAGGTATTTAATAGGTTTTAAAGGTCTGCAAGTCGAATGGGGATATTCAAGTTTTTTCTTTGATATTAATTCAAGTTACACTTTTTGAGCGTGGTGACCGATATAAAACAAATTTTAATAAAGAAAAGGTATTTAATAGGTTTTAAAGGCCTGCAAGTCGAATGTGGATATATAAGGTTTTTCTTTGATATTAATGAATAAGATAACAATAATGATAAGAAAACAAATTTTAATAGAGAAAAAGTATTTTAATAGGTTTTAAAGGCCTGCAAGTCGAATGGGGATATTCCATTTTTTTCTTTGATATTAATTCAAGTTACACTTTTTGAGCGTGGTGACCGATAAGAAAACAAATTTTAATAGAGAAAAGGTATTTAATAGGTTTTAAAGGCCTGCAAGTCGAATGGGGATATTAAAGTTTTTTCTTTGATACTAATTCAAGTTACACTTTTTGAGCGTGGTGACCGATAAGAAAACAAATTTTAATAGAGAAAACGTATTTAATAGGTTTTAAAGGCCTGCAAGTCGAATGGGGATATTCAAGTTTTTTCTTTGATATTAATGAATAAGATAACAATAATGATAAGATAACAATAATGATAAGAAAACAAATTTTAATAGAGAAAAGGTATTTTAATAGGTTTTAAAGGCCTGCAAGTCGAATGGGGATATTCAATTTTTTTCTTTGATATTAATGAATAAGATAACAATAATGATAAGATAACAATAATGATAAGAGAACAAATTTTAATAGAGAAAGGTTATTTTAATAGGTTTTAAAGGCCTGCAAGTCGAATGGGGATATTCAAGTTACACTTTTTGAGCGTGGTGACCGATAAGAAAACGAATTTTAATAGAGAAAAGGTATTTAATAGGTTTTAAAGGCCAGCAAGTCGAATGGGGATATTCAAGTTTTTTCTTTGATATTAATTCAAGTTACACTTTTCGAGCGTGGTGACCGATAAGAAAACAAATTTTAATAGAGAGAAGGTATTTAATAGGTTTTAAACGCCTGCAAGTCGAATGGGGATATTCAAGTGTTTTCTTTGATATTAATGAATAAGATAACAATAATGATAAGAAAAGAAATTTTAATAGAGAAAAGGTATTTTAATAGGTTTTAAAGGCCTGCAAGTCGAATGGGGATATTCAAGTTTTTTCTTTGATATTAATTCAAGTTACACTTTTTGAGCGTGGTGACCGATAAGAAAACAAATTTTAATAGAGAAAAGGTATTTAATAGGTTTTAAAGGCCTGCAAGTCGAATGGGGATTTTCAAGTTTTTTCTTTGATATTAATTCAGGTTACACTTTTTGAGCGTGGTGACCGATATAAAATAAATTTTAATAGAGAAAAGGTATTTAATAGGTTTTAAATGCCTGCAAGTCGAATGGGGATATTCAAGGTTTTTCTTTGATATTAATGAATAAGATAACAATAATGATAAGATAACAATAATGATAAGAAAACAAATTTTAATAGAGAAAAGGTATTTAATAGGTTTTAAAGGCCTGTAAGTCGAATGGAGATATTCAAGTTTTATCTGATCTACTTTATACACAAATTTTACGCGTACAGCTATTCACTGTTGTACATAGATGATAGATACCTATACACCTATATACTTTCTCACAAACAGCTGCTTATGTATTCGTCCAATTTCGGGGAAACTCGTCTCGATCTGTGCGAGCTTCGTACAGCCGAAGTCTACCGAACTGTGTTAGGTTTTTTTTTCGTTACGGAATTTTTCGATTCGGTCGCCGCGCTCAAAGCCCGCGATAAAAGCTATACAATAGCTTAAAAAAAAAATCACCGGGGCAATTTTTGAGAAAAGGTTCTTATATTCTTACAGGATTACACCAATAATTTTTGCATTTTGACTTTAAAAATGATATTCCAGATTTTAAAATAGATGGCATGTAGAAATGTAGAAATTTCAGGGTAGTATTAGACAACAAATAAAAGACTATTTCAAAAATTAGAACACTAAATCACATAGTTGCTGAGATATTAATTGGTGGCATCTTCAATTCCTTTAATGTCAAGTTAGCTGTATATATGAATCTTACGGTTTAAGCTTCGTTTGTGCTCATGCTGCGTCACTCGGGACACTATCGTGTCTCATAATTATAATGTGAAAAATGACTGAGATGAGAGAATGTAGGTGGGAATAAAACACCAAACAAAAGGATGCAAGAGACAACAGCTACGAGGAAACAAAAGGTATACAAAAGACAGAAGGCATAAGCTCATGAACAAAAGGAAAGCAGAAAAGAAGAAAGCAGCAGTGTTGGGCATAATTGATTAAAAAGTAATTGATTTACAATTAAATTACAATTAAATTATAATTATAATTATTTTACTGTCAATCGATTAACAAGTAATTGATTACAAATAATTGAATAAGTAATTCAATTTATTTGTAATCAATTACTTGTTAATCGATTGACAGTAAAATAATTATAATTGTAATTTAATTGTAATTCAGTTGTAAATCAATAACTTTTTAATCAATTATGCCCAATTGGGCCGCGGTAGCCCAGTCGGTAGAGCGCCGGCCTCGTAATTGAAAGGTTGCGGGTTCGGTACTCGAGCCGGCCAAAGACCATCGTGTACACTAATGGTGGCTGGTGCACGTAAAACCTGTCGTGGCCGCAATGTCCTCCATGTTCCCATCAAAAATTATACCTCTGGGGGTCACCGAAGCGGGAGAGCCATCCCTTCCGTGGAGGATAAAATTGTGATGGCATGTCTCCGGACCACCTCTAGGGGTGTGTCCCAGACTGTCGCCAATTGCCCATCTGCGCAGCACTAGTGCGATGTAAAACCCAACCATCCAACCATCCATCCATCCCAACACTGGAAAGCAGCAGCATAAGTGCCAAGTCTCAGTTGTTTTCTTTTAAGACTTCATACTGGAAAGTTTTTATTAATGCTTTCAGGTAATTTAATTATATTTATTCGTCGAAAGTGTGTGTGTCAGACTCTTTTTTAAAAATACTGGTTGATAAATGTGATTTAAAAATTAGAGATGTTGGCAGCTATGCAACAGCCAATGTTTTTTAATTGTAGCTGTCTTCTGCTTCTTTGCCAGTTATTTTCTTTCACATGAGTTTTCTGCTTCAATCTGATCCTTTGGTGGCTGATTAATGATCCAGCCTTACATAGCCAGGTGCAGTTCAGTGCGCACGGTCCTTCGAACTGTAAGTCAAGGTCTAATTAGCTCTATTACATAAGAAGTGACCTTAGAGGAACAGTAAGGAGACAAAACGTCTCCATTTTGTGGGGACAGTCATCGCTTTTCGGAAATTTTTTTCCCCCGTATGAATTAGTTTTCTAAATAAAGCTGTTGTCACAATTTATAATTGTCAGCTGTGCATTTTTTTAGGTACTACTTTTGTCCTCATTTCTTAATTTAAAATTGGAGATACACCGCTAATTTGTACTCACTTTTTCTTTAAAAAAAATTGCCGCCTTAAGGAACAGACCAATTTCAACGTCTATGAAAATGTTTGTGTTTTTGTATCAGATGAAGAAAAATTAGATTCTTTCAAAATATCAAAACGCATACTGAAATAAGTTAAGACGTTTAATTTTTCTGTCAAATGTAATCAAATTGTACAGGGTGCACCCTCCAAAAGTTCGTGAAAATTTTAAAAATTCATTAAAAAAGAACAAATGATGATAAAAAAAACTGCGGTTTGCACGAATGACATCAGAAAAAAGGCAGATTTTTTTAAGAACAAAAAAAAAAAAGCTCACAAAATGACTTATAAGTGGCGCTGCAGTGCATACACGAAGCTGATTTATGCAAATTAGGTTGTCAATAAAATACCTGAAAGCACATGGACTCTTCTGGGATTCATCCAGACGTGCTGTACTCAGCTGTCACAAGTGTTGTGACTCGCCTTACTTGCTCCATACAATGAGGTGGAGGTCATGTTAAACAACTTCAGCTTAAATAAATCTTTGAAGATGTAGAATTGTATTGGTATTGTGTTTCTTCTCATTATATTTTAATGTATGACTTATCTGTATTAATTTGCTTAACGTATTCAACATCAGCGCCACATAACGGTCAATTTCTGAACTAATTTCTTTTTTGTTCTAAAAAAAAAAAAAATCGCCCTCTTTCTGATGCCATTCGTGCAAACAGCACTTTTTTTTATCATCATTTGTTCTTTTTAAATAAATTTTTAAAGTTTTCACGAACTTTTGGCGCACCCGGTACTCATATTTAATGTCACAATATATGACCTAGAGAAGAAAATAAATAAATAAATAAAATAAATAAAAATAAAATAAAATAAAATAAAATAAATAGATAAATAACGGTACATACCAAACAGTTCATCAAGAATGTAAACCATTCTGCCATTTTCATTTCTTGCATTTTCATTCACTGAGAGAATTCTGCCCTAGGCAAAACAATGCAATTAGAACTTGCTCCCAACTTCAATATTTTATGATTAGTATTAAAATATTGGACTCACTAATTTATTTACTATGGAGAATAATGCATTCAAAAATTTCAACCATCTCCGCTAATGCATTTCTCTAAGATTTATGTAGAAGGTGTTCGAAAGTAGACTTAAAAAATAAAATTTTCTGTTCCTCACCCTTTTCTGTAGATCCTTTAAATAAAATCCCTCTCTCTATTTCTTTTTTTTTTTTTTTTTTTTTTACTTTTTTACGTTGTTCAGCTGATAATCAAAACAAAAAAATTTATAGTTTGAATTTGATTTGAATAAATAATATATATATATATATTATGCCAAAGTATATCAGAAATATTTTAAAATATATTTTAAAATAAAGAAATGTTTAATTTTGTAATAATAAAACTTATCAATTGGAAATTAAAAGATTCTGTCATTCATAAGCGAGTTTGAATTTGACTGTAAAATATTTTTTTATGCCAAAATATATCAGGAGTATATAAAAATGTGTTTTTGAATAAAAAAGATAAATACACTTTATCTTTTATCTACAACTAACAAGGAAACATTCAAAAGGTGTCGTCTTCAAAAAATATTGAAAAAAATATATGTGATTCTACTCTTCATAAAGCACCAGAAAGAGAAAAAATTATCGGCTGAAATGAATTACAGCGACCACAAAAAATGATTAAAATTAAGCATATTTGGCGATTTAGCACTATTAGGCGATAAATTCGCTAACACCGACATTGCTGTGTACGAATAGAACCGTGTTTTGTTTCTTCGCCAAGTACTCGAAATCAATTGCCTAACAGTGTGAAATCGCCAAATGTGCTTAATTTGGATAAATTTTTGTGGTCGCTGTAATTCATTGCAGCCGATAATTTTTTCACTTTCTGGTGTTTTATGAAGAGCAGAATCACATACATTTTTTTTCAATATTTTTTGAAGACGATACCTTTTGAATGTTTCCTTGAAAGTCTATTTTTGCTATTATTACTATTTTACTACTATTTTATTTATTTTTACTATTTTTACTTCTATTTTATCCACTATTTTTTTTAAATTGCCTAATATTTGCGAAATGTTCATTTTCATATATATATATATATATATATATATTTTTTTTTTAAGAAATATTTTTACGTTGGAATTTTGCTGATTTTATGAAAGGTCATTTTAAGATTCTTGATTTTTGTGAAAGATAAATTTTCGAACTTGTATTTTCACTAGAAAGAGACCCGCAATATAGAAAGGTGCTTTTTACAAAAAAAAAAAAAAATTGGATTGAGAAATGACTATTTTCCCGTAGTTATTTAACGAAATACTCGCTTTTTCAAAGCTTATTGACAAAACGCATATATTGTAGAAATGAGGAGCTCGTTTAGAACTGATTTAAAATAATAATAATAATAATAATCGCAGCTAATATATGAGATTTATTTTTGCGGATTGTTGTGGAAGTACGCGATTATTTTACTGTTTATCGACAAAATTCGCGTTTTTTCAAATCTGATTAATCCAAAAAAGTTATTATTTTACCACAAATCAACGAAAATGTTGCTCTTTTGAAGTTTAATTTACAAAATGCAATACTTTTGAAGGCTATTTTTGAATTGCAAGATCATTTCGTCACCGCATGGATTATTTTAAGTACAATTACAGTACGCAATTATTAATTGATTGATTAAGAATTTTACTTTTTATGATGATCACGAAAGGAAGAAAAATGTGGCTAGAAGTTAATTTTTTAAGTCGTCACTTTAATTTACTTTACTGCCACGATGCAAGTGGCGAATGAATTTTTGCAGCTCTATTCGAAAACCTTAACTTCGATTTTATTTACTTCGCTATTGATCTTAGACAAACTATAATAAATTACATAGATGTGCACTGTAAAAAAAAAAAAAATCCCGTAAGATTACGGGCAAAGCCCGGCAGCAGATATTCCAGACAAAGCACGTAAGAAAAAAAACATTGGCTTTACGGGCAAAATGTTTTTTTACAGGCATGTAACGTAATTTGAAGTTATTACATACTTAATTTACGGTCTAAGCGTTTCTTTTAACGGGCTTTGTCTGGAATCTCTGCTGCCGGGCTTTCCCCGTAATCTTACGGGATTTTTTTTGTTTACAGTTTGTTACAGAAAGGTGTAAGTTGCTTTGTGTCAATAAGTTGCTAAGAGTCATTATAAATTGCTAGGTATGAGATTGTCTTCCTCAGTGGCTTCACTGTAAAAAAATGTCTTATTTACTGCCAGAAATTCTCTGTAATTTGAGAAAATACGAGTAATTTACGAAAAAATTACGTTGTCAGAACGCATTTTCTCAAATTACAGAGAATTTCTGGCAGCAAATAGGACATATTTTTTACAGTGTAGGTAAAAGACTGTCTTCATTGGTTGCTGAGGTATAAGACTATCTCAATCAGTTGCTTAGATATATCCGTTTGAAAGGGGTTGTGACAGCATCTGTCACGCTTCACCATAGGATTTCGTAAGAGCCCCTACCCAGGGATCGATGGTTATACCCCCGTTTCACCGACACTAAAATTTCCTACCCCCTTTCGTTGACAAATTCCCCCAAAAAGGGAAAATCATCGTTATCGGTTCAACCATGAACCTAAGTATGTAGCTTCATGGGTTCAACACCTGTTTTACTGACATTGTGTCGGCGAAACAGGGGTACAACAAAAATTTCATCTGTAAGAAGTGTGTTGTTTGAAAGCAATAATCCTAAAAAACTTAGAAGCTAAGATGCAGAAAAGATTGGGAAGTACATAGGCTACACCCGGAGATAGAAATTAGAATGCGAAAAACAGGCGTCAATGGCACTTAATTATTTTTTCTTAATTACCAATAGGGTCAACTCAGGCACAATTGTTAAAATTTTTAATAAGATAAGACTTAGTTTATTAATTATTTACTTAAATAATAAATACAAGCACAAAAATTAATATGAATATATTTATATTTAAAAAAAAGTAAATCTATATTAATAAAATCAGAGTTTTGTCTGTAAATTTGTCAGAATCGAAAAATTTTGCGATATCTTCACGTTTTACACCCCATGAAAGCCGAAAATGACTTCAGAAAATTTTGCCTGTGTGTGTGTGTGTGTGTGTCTGTGTGTGTGTCATCGTGTCCGAATGTCGCTTTTTTTGTCCGGGCATCACTTGAGAACGGCTGGACGGAATTCAACGACGCTTGGCAGGAATTTAGGTCTTCCCCCCAACTTAAAATTATATCTATCAACTTTTCAGAAATTCCCCCCCGTTCCCCCCTAGGGTATAAAAGACTAAAACACGTTTGTCCGGGCATCACTCGAGAACGGCTGGACGGAATTCAACGGCGCTTGGCAGAAACTTAGGTCTTCACCCAACTTGAAATTATATCTATAGAAATTTTCAAAATTATGATTAGTGTTTAAATTGTGTGTAAAAAACGCCTGCGCATGCGCCATAAATATTTTTTCACTAAAATGCTTTGAATGAAAAAACAAAATATAAAAATAAATTATTAAGATAGACTTTTTATTCGCGTGATTTTCACTACAAATTATGAAAAGATTGAAATGAAGTTTTGCCATCTGAGTTTCATACTTTAGTTAATTTTAAAACATCTAATTGTCGTACCGAAAAACTGTTTACACCCCAGGATTCAGAAAAATCACTTCTTTCATTTGGTACTGAATTTGTAACAATAGGTCTGATATTTCTAATTTATTTTCCCCTTTTTCCGTTTTTCCGTTGCCACTTAAATTTCATACTTTAGTTATTTTTTAAAAATCTAATTGTCGCATCGAAAAACTGTTTGCACCCCTGGATTCAGAAAAATCACCCCTTTCATTTGGTATCAAATTTATAAATATAGGTCTGATATTTCTAATTTATTTTACCCTTTTTCCGTTTTCAACCCAGATTCGATATGGAACAGCTTTAGTATTGGATCCCTTTGGCAAAATTTGAAATTCGGCACCGAAGTAGCACGGAAGTTTCTCGCTAAGATCTTTAATTGCACAATTGAGATAGCCAATTCAGTTCATCGCAAAAATGGATTAAAAAATTTAACGTCACCAAAGGGTTCCGATACTTAAGCTGCGCTTTTTTTATTTTTTTTATTTATAATATTGCCTATTAAAGACTTCTGTGGTCACGAAATTTGGTGCGTAAATTGTTTGTATGCACCCGGCGCTTATTGTAACTGCATTTCACGAAATTCTAAATCCCCCCCCCCCCCTTCTCGGAGTCGGAGGGCAATAAACATGTGTAAAAACATGTTTTTCCGTTTGAATTCCCTTTGAATTATCTTAGAATGGCGAATTTTGGTGTGTGGATATTGATTAAGTGTACGCATTATGTACATTAGTGGGATTTTGCAAAACTTCGAACTCACCCGCTGAGGGTGGGGAAGTAAGAAGTGGGTAAGTTGTGCCGAAGACAGTGGGGACCCAGACTCCCCACATTGGGAGAGAGAAAACTTCTACCAATCACAGCGAGAACTTAGGTTATTAATAAAGACTAGTATCGCCCAGTGGTCGAAACTCGACCATTTTTTTTTTGCAAAGCGAGGCAAAGCAAAGTTATTGCCTTGTCCAATACGGAATGCAATTGGAACACAGCTGCGGCAATTGTTTGCCAATATTCACTCTAACTGAATCAGCAGAGTTTTACTTAATATAACTATTTCTCTCTGTAGATGTTAGCCTTTCCTGAAATGAGAGAAAATCGCAACGTGAAAACGCCCCTTGTTGTGTGATACAGCTTAGAAGCTAATAGGTACCATGTCAAACCAAGGTCCAACCAAGTATCAAATTCTGTTAAATTAATTCGATTGGTTCATAAAGTACAGAATTTGAAAAAAAAAAAAAAAACAGATATTTTTCAAAAATGGTCGTATTGAGTTCGGGAAATTTCAAAACGTGTAACTTTATCGAAAACCGAAAATCTAAAACATTTCTAAATCTTATATTTTCTACTTATATATGCAGAGGAAAGACTAATAAATCCACTTTTTAAAAAATAAAAATAAGTAGTCAATTTCACTTAATTAAAATGCAAGGAAATCTCAAAACGTGTAAATTCATCGAAAACCGGAAATCAAAAGTTTTTATGTATCTTCTACTTGCTTCTTCTACCCACAAAAGCTAGCAATAAAGACACTTTTTTAAAAAATAAGTAGCCAATTTCAGTTAACTGAAACGTAAAGAAAGCTCAAAACATGTAAATTCAGCAAAAAACGGAAATCGGAATTTTTTCCGTATCGTCTACTTATATATGCAGCAGTTAGTAACAAATCCATTTTCCTTTTATTTAGTATATTAGTTCAATATTTATTGTTTAAATATCACCCTTTGAAATGAAATGTTTATGTTTACATTCGAAACTGGAAGTTTGCCATTTTTTTTTCTGGAGTTTTGTGATTTTAAATTAAAATTTTATCAATTTTACAGAAAAAATAACTCAATCAAACACATGTAGACAGTAACTTATATATAACTATACCCAAATATCGGAATTAAAATCGGAAGATAATTTCCGTTGTTTTTTAATAATTTTTTACAAAAAACTCAATGGACAATTAACATAGAAAATCTTTTACATGGCTCCATAGACAGACAGAGACGTCATCACTTCGCTTGCGTATAGTGATGCTACATTATACAAATTACTGTGTCTATGGTTTTATTTGAGCTTTATGAAATTGCCAGATTTAACAACTTTCTACTTTTAGGTATTTTTTAATGTGAAGGAATACGTGTATAAAAGGGAAAAATGGGGGAAAATGCATAAAAAATAAATGTATTTTTAAATACCTTCTTGACATCGTAAGAAAATAATATTTTATTCGCACCTTCCGGCTAACCATACCTTTCGAATGATACCATTTTCAACCCTCTACTCCCATAATAATATGTTAAAAAGGGACAACAAATTTTATGCTTGCCTATTAATATATAGATATGGCGTTTTGACAACTCATTTAAGTTTAATGTCCAGCGAAGCGGGCAAAGCCTGCTAGTCTATATTAATAAAATCAGAGTTTTGTCTGTAAATTTGTCGGAATCGAAAAATTTTGCGATATCTTCACGTTTCACACCCCATGAAAGCCGAAAATGACTTCAGAAAATTTTGCCTGTGTGTGTGTGTGTGTGTGTGTGTGTCTGTGTGTGTGTCATCGTGTCCGAATGTCGCTTTTTTTGTCCGGGAATCACTCGGGAACGGCTGGACGGAATTCAACGACGCTTGGCAGGAATTTAGGTCTTCACCCAACTTAAAATTATATCTATCAACTTTTCAGAAATTCCCCCCCGTTTCCCCCTAGGGGGTAAAAGACTAAAACACGTTTGTCCGGGCATCACTCGAGAACGGCTGGACGGAATTCAACGGCGCTTGACAGAAACTTAGGTCTTCACCCAACTTGAAATTATATCTATAGAAATTTTCAAAATTATGAATAGTGTTAAAATTGTTGGTAAAAAACGCCTGCGCATGCGCCATAAATATCTTTTCACTAAAACGCTTTGAATGGAAAAATAAAATATAAAAATAAATTTTTAAGTTAAAGACTTTTTTATTCGCGTGATTCGCACTACAAATTATGAAAAGATTGAAATGATGTGTTGCCATCTGAGTTTCATACTTTAGTTAATTTTAAAAAATCTGATTGTCGTATCGAAAAACTGTTTACACCACAGGATTCAGAAAAATCACCCCTTTCATTTGGTACTGAATTTGTAACAATAGGTCTGATATTTCTAATTTATTTTCCCCTTTTTCCGTTTTTCCGTTGCCACTTAAATTTCATACTTTAGTTATTTTTTAAAAATCTAATTGTCGCATCGAAAAACTGTTTGAACCCCTGGATTCAGCAAAACCGCCCCTTTCATTCGGTATCAAATTTATAAATATAGGTCTGATATTTCTAATTTATTTTACCCTTTTTCCGTTTTCAACCCAGATTCGATATGGAACAGCTTTAGTATTGGATACCTTTGGCAAAATTTGAAATTCGGAACGGAAGTAGCTCGGACGTTTCTCGCCAAGATCTTTAATTGCACAATTGAGATAGCCAATTCAGTTCATCGCAGAAATGGCTTAAAATATTGAAAGTCACCAAAGGCTTCCCATACTAAAGCTGTGCGTTTTGTATTTATTTATTTATAATATTTTCTATTAAAGACTTCTGTGGTCTCTAAATTTGGTACGTAAATTGTTTGTTTGCATCCGGCACTTATTGTAACTGGATTTCACGAAATTCGAAATTCCCCCCCCCCCCACACACACACACCTTCTCGGAGTCGGAGGGCAATAAACGGTATAACTTTAGTATAACCCCACAGCTGAATTTGGCGATTTTTCTTTGGCGCCGTTTTGAAGGATAACGATGTCTTTCAGGACTCTTTGCGATATAATATGGCAGCCTAATATGTTGTTTATTTTGGATTTTTGATCTTATGATTTAGATTATGATTTTATCATTTATCATATATGATTTACGATTTTTAGATTTATGATTTAGCCATAAGCGCCAACAAAAAAAATCGCCAAATATCGCTGTGGGGTTATACTGAAGTTGTTCCCAATAAACATGTATGTGTAAAAACATGTTTTCCCGTTTGAATTCGCTTTGAATTATCTTAGAATGGCGAATTATTGTGCGCGGATATTGATTAAGTGTACCCATTATGTACATTAGTGGGATTTTGCAAAACTTTGAACTCACCCGCTGAGGAAGGGGAAGTAAGAAGTGTGTTCCGAAGGCAGTGGGGACCCAGACTGGATATTGATTAAGTGTACGCATTATGTACATTAGTGTGATTCTGCAAAACTTCGAACTCACCGCTGAGGAAGGGGAAGTAAAAAGTGAGTAAGTTGTGCCGCAGACAGTGGAGACTCAGAGTCCTCACTTTGCGAGCGAGAAAACCTCTACCAATCACAGCGAGAACTTAGGTTATTAATAAATATATGGTATTTTGAGACTTCATTTAAGTTTAATGTCCAGCGAAGCGGGCAAAGCCTGCTAGTAAATAAATAAAATAAAAACTTCCGTAAAAGTGAATAAATAGTAGAATTTCTTTTTAATTACCTGCTGGCCAATTCATTTTTAAATTTAGCAGAATTCCAAATATTACATCTTCAAGGAAAATGAGAATTACTAGAAAATATTCATTTAAACTTTTTTTTTTTTTTTTCTTTTCGGTTGTTTTAATTATTAATTTTTACTTTCAGTTTTATAAGTCCAAATTTGATTAAATTAATTCAATATTT
Source organism: Salticus scenicus (assembly GCA_963930645.1). Lineage (NCBI taxonomy): Eukaryota > Metazoa > Arthropoda > Arachnida > Araneae > Salticidae > Salticus > Salticus scenicus. The sequence continues at coordinate 210,331,868 of OZ005662.1, forward strand.
CAGAAATTATCATGATGACAAATTTTTGATTATAAATTGATAAACTAAGGAATAACAATTGGTAGAAAATTAAAAAATAAATAAATTGAAATATTACGATCCTGATTGAACTTACTTCAGTGTTGTTATTTTAGAAATGGAATCTAATGAGATAAGGAAAGTTAATTTTAAGCAAGGTCTAGGTCTTGAAGATAAGTACCTAAATTCTTTTAACCCAATAATATTCATGCTTAAACACACACACACACACAGGCAGAGAGAGAGAAAAAAAGAATCCATAGACTTAAAATATAAATAAATAAATTATTTGTCTTTACCTATATTTCTAAATCGTAATAAAAATTCCAAATTTATAACACAATTTTTCTTATACTAACAGGCTATGCCCACTTCGCTGGTCCTATATTTAAATGAATTTTCAAAAGAATTCAATTTCTATTCTTTTTTATACAATCTTATAAGTAAAAACTCAAAAAAGAATAATTTAAATCGCTCTAGACCTCCCTTCGGGTAACCGTTGCCTACGGCAGCTACATTTGTGCCAACACTACATCGGGTTAAAGTTCTCACTACTTGCAGAAAGGGCTTTCCTCGGCACTTCAGTTTTTGTACTTATCGACGACAAGTGGATCTGTTATTCTTTAAGAACTGCGATTGGCAGTATATCAGCATGTAATATTTTAGATTTTGAACCATGTATTTTATAGCCCTCGTTCTTCTATATTGCCATTTGATTCCAACCAATATAATAAATAAAAGAAAATGTAGATTTTTCTTTTAAAAAGAATTAAATAGACGAAAAACAAATAAATTTTAATTAAACTTAAATTAAAACTAGTATGTTCGGGCCACTACAAGACTTTCTTCTATATTTTCTTGTACAAATTCACTAAGTGCGAATAATTTATTAAAACTATTATTAAAAATATTTAACATGATGAATGAAATGATTTTCATCTTAGGGAAATCCAGCATATCCAAAGAAAGACAATTTTATCGTCTATAAATAACATCTTAATATATGTAATGTTTTTATAATGGTTATCTCACATATGGTTTCGTACAGTTACATGCCATAGACATTGAGATATAGCAATGAATAGATGATATTTGCAGTACAGCAGCGCCACCTATTGGCCGATAAGCATCGAAACTGAGTCAGCATAACGGCCTTCTCTCATATCAAGTGCTGTTCGATGATACGCAATAGAACTTGAGATATAGCCTTCCTTTGAACTGTAGATGTCGCTGTGTAGCAGCGCCACCTGTTGAGCGGTTGACACCAAAAGTTGACAGGCACCAATTTATGTTAAGGTGGACCTATATACAAATTTATATGCAATTCTGTGCAGTAGTTCCTGTGATATAGCCTTTGCTTAAATTGCGGAAATCGCTGTATAGCAGCGCCATCTACTGCCCGATAAGCATTCAAATTGAATCAGCGTAATATCTCATAATGGACTTCCAACATATCAAGTTTTGTTTGATTATACGCAATAGAACCTGAGATATAGCCACCCCTGGAATTGCAGAAATCGCTGTATAGCAATGCCACCTGTTGAGTGGTTGACACCAAAAGCTGATAGGCACTAACTTAGATCAAGATGTATCTACAAATAAATTTATATGTTATTCTGAACTGTAGTTCTGGAGATACAGTTACCACAAAATTTTTGTCACACAAACAGACAGACAGACATTTCCTAAAAATGGTCAAATTGGGTTCTAAACCTCTCAAAACGTGTAAATTCATTGAAAACCGGAAGTCGAAAATTTTTACGAATCCGATACTTTCTTCTATTGAATATAGAAGAAAGTAAAAATAAAATAAAACAAAATAAATGATAAAAAGTTGCTATATTATAAATTTTATATGTGTGTTTTTATTACATTTATACTCTTTTTTGCGTTCATCTGTTTATTACTTTTCAATAGAAGAAAGTATTGGACTCGTAAGAATTTAGACCTCGGGATTTTGATGGATTTACACGTTTTGAGAGCTGTAGAACACCATTTGACAATTTTTATAAAAAATCTGTCTGTCTGTGTGTGACAAAATTTTGTGGCAACTGTATCTCAGGTACTACTGCACAGAATTTCATACAAATTGGTATGTAGTTGCACCTTGACATAAATTAGTACCTATCAACTTTTGGTAAAAATTGTTCAACAGCATGCGTTGCCATCCAGCTTTTTCTAAATTTTTAACATGGTGGGATAGGACAAAATTTTGCATAAATGTGCATAAAGAGAATAATTTTTTAATAATCATTATGAAATTTAAAAGAATTGTTTGTAATAGAGATAGTCAACAACAGGGAAAAAATTGTACATGTAGTAGCCTCGACTGGGGGGAGTAAATTTGCATGATGAGTATCTTTCAAAAGAGCTCGTCAATACCTTTAAAACAAATAGTTGAACCATCGATCTGAGATAATTTAAAATAAAGTTATCGATTTCTTTATTACTTTCCGAACACTATAGTGAGGAAAGTATTGTAATCATGTCAAAAATCCGAATTCGAGATTTTGATGTTTCTATACGTTTTGAGGTCCCCTGAGTCCGTTTTCACTATTTTTACGATGATGTATGTATGTGTGTGTGTATGTGTGTATGTGTGTATGTCTGTGGGTGAACACGCTAGCGTCTAAACGCTTCGTTCGATTAACCTGAAAGTTGGTACGCATATTGTAAGTCACCATAATACGAACCTTATAGATTTTGGTGAATCTAGCACTTATAGTTTTTTTACAGGGACACAAAGAAAAATTCTTTATCATTATGGCCTATGGGAGCAAAATCTTAAAAGTGCGATAGCATCTAAACGCCTTATTCAATTGAGCAAAAATTTTATACCCATATTATAGATCACAAATACTCAATCTGTATAGATTTTGGAGAATCTAGCACTTATAGTTTTTTTACAGGGACACAAAGAAAAATTCTTTATCATTATGCCTATGGGGCCAAATTTTTAAAAATGTGATAGTGTCTAAACGCCTTATTAATCCGAGCAAAAAAATTGTACACATGTTATAGATCACAGTTGAACTAACTGTATAGATTTTGGTGAATCTAGCACTTACAGTTTTTTTAAAGGGAAACAAAGAAAAATTCTTTATCATTATGGCCTATGGGACTAAATTTTTAAAAGTACGATAGCATCTAAACGCCTTATTGAATTCAGCTGAAAATTTATATGAGTATTATAAATCACTGTTGCACTAACTATAAGCATTTTGGTGAATCTAACATTTATAGGTTTTTACAGGGACACGACGAAAATTTCTTTGTCATTATGATCTATGGGCTCAAAGTTCAGTAGCGTTAAATAAAACAACGTGTAATAGATGGAGAAAAATACTCAAACACTCTATTATGGTTTTCTCTCTTTTGTTTGTTTAACAACTACTCTTTCTTTACTTTATCTACAAAACTGTTAATTACTCAATGTTCGGAAAGTCGAGTGGAGTCACTCCAGATTTTTTTTAACAACAACAAAAAAGTAATATTGAGAATAAAATTGACTTTTTTTGTATATTTAGTGTTATACTACTTCTCTAACGTAGAAATCGTCTGCATTATCATGGAAGATAATTTTTTTAAATAATAATGTTAATGAATTATTTTTACTGAGTGAATTTGCATAGGAAAATATAGAAGAAAGTCATGTGGTAGAAACAACATACTATTTTTTCTTTAATATTTCATAGATTTTCTGGGAGTGTCCTGTAAAGAAAGAAATTTTATGACAATAATCTGATCATAAATTAGGCATAACAAATGACGAATGAATGGGGTATTTTGGTCGTTAAACTGTACTTTCTAGGTGCAAAATACATTTAGTGACTGCTAATTTAGCACTTTACCAATGTATGTATTTTATGCTAAATTATTATTTATAAAAGTATATTGCAAATAAACATTTGTCTATAGAAAATTTATTTTCCCTAAAACAAGAAATGTCTACATAAATGAATAAAAAGGAATCTGCATAACAATGGTTATTAATCATGCACATTTTTATCATATTGAAATATTACATTTTTGTTTAATATTTAAGCACTTAGTTATTTAAATGAAGCAAATGTCCTACAGCATCAACATAAAAAAAAAAAAAAAAAAAAAAAAAAAAAAAAAAAATCGACCCAAAATCAAAAAATTCTAATTCATTATGTGTTTGTGCACCTGGGACTGTCAGTCATATCAACCGATAGAAAGGAGTGAACTAATCTTCTTACGTATAATAACAGGAGTTTTAATCTTCTTACGTAACTAGTACCCATCATTTCGTCGAATTGAAATTTCCTTTCCACTTGTTTTTCCCATTCCTATAGACCAATTTCCTAAATAGCTCAAAAGGGAAGCTTGAATGGGAAAAATGAAGGGGTAGGAAATTTCTTGTCGGCGAAACGGGGGTTACACCGGATCGATTTACTTACTTGGAGGCCCAGGGCACTCATGTTCAATGGGCCCCTTTTCCTCGTACTTTAATATTACAACAAACAAAACAAACGGCATATTTTTGAATCATGCATTAAAAATTCTCTTCAATTTACTTCGCATTTTATTGGTAAGAGTAAGGCTTAACTAGGTCCGATGCTTATATATCAAATCAATGTACTACTTCGCGCATGTGTATCTGCTCTGCAGTGCGTGCCTTGGATTTAGTTAGCCATAGTAAGAGTTTGGGATGCAGTATCGCTAGTATGCAGTTGTATTTGCGCTTAGCGAAAATATTGCAATTTTTTCGATCAGCTGATAGTTTCCTTGAAGCGCAGTAATACCTTCATCCATTGACGAAAAAACAAAAAACAACGGTCATTATAACAAATTTGGAATTTTTTCATTTTAATTATTTTTTCAAATATATGATGAAATTTTTTTGGAGGCCCCCTCAGTGTGAGGGCCCAGGGCACATGCCCTGAATGCCCTGCCTTAAATCAGGCACTGCCCATACCGCCTTCATCAGTTGATGAGGTATAAGACAATATGGGTTGCTGAGGTATAAAACTGTTTTCAGCGGTTGCTAAGATATAAGATTGTCTTTATCAACTGCAGTGGCATAAAATTGTCTTCATCTGTTGCTTTAGTGCAAGGTTATCGATTACAAAAGCCATTAGTTTTCAAACAGCAAATAGCATAAAACACGTTCTCTTCGTCACACAAAGCTTCGTAGAATTCTACTTTTGATTCTTCGTGCAATCGTTTCTTCGTCAATATTTTCAGAATAACTCCCTGACAGTCTTGGAAAAGGACAAAATTGTAATGTGTTTTCCTGTATTACTTTATAATGTAATAAAACGAAGGTTATACCACCTTGACAGTAAAAATATAAATATGTTTTGAAAGGAAAACCTTATAATTATTACATATAAACTTTATACTTTAATACAAGCAAAAAGTGTATAATTAAGTAGTTTTTAATTATAACTGTTTTGCAGAAAAATCAACTGCTTAGTGAATAGATATATTCAGTCGGGACGGCCAGTCTAATCTGACGGATAATCCAACTATGTTATTTTTAACGTACACAAACATCAAACCGTCTCAATTATATATATTAAAAGCAAAAACTGTTTTATTTAAGAGACAAAAATTTAAGTTAAAATACATTTAAAAAACAAAAAATATATATATATATATAAAAGCAATTAAAATCTAGACGTTTCGAAACCCGTCCGGGTTTCCTCATCAGTAAACAAAACACAATATGCAAACGTTACATGAACACTCAAGGAATTTAAAGGAGTACCGAATATTGAGGAGCCAGTGCGCATGATTCATTGATAGTGTAGAGATGCTTGGCAGTGTGCCAGCTCTCAAGGAAAATACGCGATTTATAATTATGAAAACCAGAATTTAGAATTTTTATATTATCGAAGTCAGGAATATGATCGGTTTCTATTGAATGGATTACAATTTTAGAATTTTGGTTGCAATTTTTAAAAGATCGCCTGTGCTCTTGTAGTCTAATTTTTGCTGTACGGCCAGTTTCACCTATATAAACATATTTGAAATTTTTACAAGGAATTAAATATATTACACCAGTTAAATCCAAAGAAGGGGTTATGGGTTTAAAGTTAAAAAGGACGTTTTTTAATTGTTAATTGGCCGGAAAGCAGTATAAATATTATGTTGTTTGAGTAATTTAGAAATAAATTCTGAAGGAAAGCCAAAATATGGCATAGATTGTTCTTATTTATTAGTGAATTTTTCATTTGCATTGGAGTAGACTATGTCATCTTCTATTTTTTTCGTATTTGTAGTACAATCATCGTCTGTAAATTTGGTGACATATGCTACACTTTTTCTTTTGTAGGGTGAGAGATTTGTCATATAATCCTTCACCCGGATAAACCTATTCCGGTTAATTGAGAGTCTAATATGCATATTTTAGTAGGGTATAACACAACCTCTAAAACACTTAGATCTTCCAGAATATTTCCATAGACTTATTTTTAACTAGTTTATAAAATAAAAATACATATCTATAAAATAATATATTGTTAAGTGTTAAACGAAATGTAGTTAGATTATATAGTAGTATGCACATAATTAAAAATATGTACTTACCGCTCTGGAGATGACCTTGAATGTATTATATCTGCAAAATTTAAAAAAATGAATAAATGAATAAATCATCAGTATTTGCAAATTTTGCATAAAAAAATGCATTGACTCCATAGCATAAATATAGATATAACCTTTGTACTTTAATTTTGACATGTATATGTATCACTTACAAAACTTTGAATAAACGCCATAAAATGCAATAAACTGCTCCCAATTTTAACAATCACAGTTTCATCCCAGTTATTTTATCTTTTTATTCTTCACTCTCTTTTAAAATCTCTAAAATTCTTTCACCGTTTGGTTTCAAAGTCATTTACAAACCCGTCAAAATCAATTAAATTATCTTCTCTTAAAGATCTCATTCCTACTGAAAACTTTCTGGCATTTATTTAATTCCCTGTTCGTCGTGCAATTTAGGTTATATTGGTCAAACCAGGAGGCGGTTCAAGTACAGAATAAATGAGCATCGTCAGATTGTTCGTAATGAAGAGATTTCCAAACCTTCTATTGCTTCCCACTGCTGGACTCATGGTCATCGTTTTGATTATTTCAAAACTAACATAATTTCATATTCTGACTGTTCTTCCCACTTGGATATCCATGAAGCTTTTTACATATTTAAAAAATCGAAAAATCTTGTTAATGATATTTCTCTGATTCTTCTCTGATGCTTGAAACTTATTCACGTAACTTGGATTTTCGTTTAATTTTAATATTTTTTAGGTTTTGTTATATTTTTTAATCTTATTTATTTATTTATTTTCTTGTCTTATTTTATAATTTTACTCACACCAGTATTTATATTTACATTCGACTTCATATGGTTTTGATTTTCATTGAACACAGTTTTGTGCGTCACCGCTTTGACTGCAGCACACGTGCCTACTTTGTTCGCCTGATGAAGCGTCGTGTGCTGAGACAATTGTAGCAAGTTTATTTGATTTTATGGTGTTTATTCAAAGTTTTGTAAGTGATAATTTAAAACGCCAGTTCTATGGTGATTCCTCATTAATGTATATGTAGTTACTTTGGAATTTTTTATATATGTGGAATCACGAAACTACACTGTTAAATATGATTTCTTAAAAATGAGCAAAATTGTCTCAAAATAGCTCCGAAACAATATATACTTAAATTTCAAAACCCATGTACTTATTTTTGAGTATACTGACATGTCGAAAATGGCGAAATTTGGATTCTTATTGGTGAACCCCAATTTTTTTGCATATAAATATACTAAATAATCTGGTGTGTCAGTCACACGACTTTCTCTTACCCTGAAATTTAATACTATAAATACAGGTTGCAGATTAAGAGGTAAGATAACGAGTACTGTTACGTAAACCTGTGTTAAACAATTCAAATTAGACTTCGGAAGAGTTTTATATGATAATCAGTTCTGTGTGAGGGGGGCTACCGCCACATCAACTCCCCGTTTCATTAATGCACCTACATATATAGAATTTAATTCGGTTATTAAAAAATAATTCTGTTTTTAAAAAACAGTTTATAAAAATTATTATTTAAAAAAATGATCTTTTATGATAATACAGACGATTTCCGTATTAGAGAAGTAGTATAACACTAAATATCAAAAAAAAAAAAAAAAAAAAAAATGAATTTATTCTCAATATTACATTAATTTTTTTTTTTTTTTTGTTAAAAATGAAAAAAAAATCGATAACTTTATTTTAAATTATCGCAGATCGAGGTTCAACCAATCGTTTTAAAGGTATTGGCGACCTCTTTTGTAATATACCCATCATGAAAATTTACTCCCCTCGAGGGGAGACTTCCCCCCAAGGGGGGGGGGGCGAGGCTTCTACACACACACACACACACACACACACACACAAAAAAAAAAAATCTCAGTTGACTATCGCTATTACAAAAAATATATATTCGTTTCATTTCGTTTAGTGCAGTCTATAGATGTTAAACTCTACTTATCTGCAATTTCCCCCATAGACGTAGTGTATTTGAATACTTTTGAGTGTCCCTGTACACGAACCATTTGCTTCATCTCAACGAAAAGCTTATCGTAGCATCCCTATATGATACACATTTAGAATACCGAGTTTGGAATTTCTGCTACTATTTGTTCTTGAGGTATGCTGATAACATACACACAGACAGACACACAGACCATTCGATAAATACATGACTTTCGTATTCAGGGGACCTCAGAAGATGTAAATATAACAAAAACTCACTTTCGAAAATTTGACCCTAAAACTTTTTCGACCCTATGGGTAAGAGAAAGTAATAAATTATAACTTATAGTGTTGCTTACATATATTTATATTTGTGTGTGTGTTTACATCTTTATGTTTTTATTATTCAATATTACGAAATCTCAGTAATATATATCTACACATTAATAAATGAAAGGCTATTCATACGCAAAATAAAATAGAAAAAAAAAAAAAAAAGAACTGTATTACTTTATAAACACTATTTTATGCATAGACATACATAGATTATGAAATTATACAGCTGTTGTATTTACGCTACAAAGAAATCGAAGAACGAATATTCTCTTTTCCCCAAATTCTTACGTACGTTACTGTCATTCGCTACGTTATGTTTGTGAATCTCAACATAATTTAATTGTTGCCAATTTTTTTTTCGGAAAAAAAAAAGAAAAGAAAAAGTACATTTATTTAAAATGAGGAAAATAAATTAGAAAAATTAGAAAATAAATTAGAAATATCAGTCGTATCGTTACAAATAAGGTACCAAATGAAAGGGGAAATTTTTGTGAATCCGATGGATTAAACAGCTTACCGATTGGACAATTAGATTTTTTAAAATTAACTAAAGTATGAATTTTAGGTGGTAACAGCAGAAGATTGTATGGAAATCGTTAGGAGAAAAAAAATCTGCTTCACATTAAGTTTCATGTTTTTGAAGTGGGATTAAAAATTGCAGTTTTCAATATTTTTTAAATTTTCTCTCACGAACACAAAAATATAATATACAGCCTGTACCCCACAAGACCGACTTGCATTTCAAATTTCATCAATTTTTATGGTCAATAAACAAATTTTTTTTTTTTTTTTTTTTTTTTTTTAATCAAATTAAATTTTATTCTAACTTCGAAAAGATTTATGGGATACAATTCATTAAGAATTTGGATTTTAAAAGTTTTTTTAAATAGATTATTAAACTTGTGACTGATCCCTCACGTTGTAAAACAGAGTTATTTCACCGCTACTAAAATTCACAGTTTCATTTAAATTTAGGACTAAATGTCGGTTCCTAATTTACACAATCATAAGGGGTTTTCTCAACTCTCCGTTTTGGTCCCAAATTTATTTACATTAACAATGTAACTAAATTTTATGTTCTGTATTATGTTCTGTATTTCTATAAACTTTCCTCTTACCTTCAAATCTGTAGACTTCAGATGCTGAAGATAGTTGGAGAAATATTACAGAAAAAATGACTATCATAAACTTTAACATGGTGGATTTTAAATCTGTTAAAGAAAGACAAATTCATACGAACCATTAATATGTATTACATTTTACTGTAAAATATAACTATTGTAAAAATTGTTATTCTATGTATATTTAAAAAAGAAAAAAAAAAAAAAAAGAATTAAGAATTGTATTTTTGTAAAATAAATAAGGGTTCGTATAGGAAAGTATTTTATAAAGCCTGGTGTCTCAAAAAGATCCATTCAAATTCAATTCTTTGTTTGTATTATTATTATTATTATTATTATTATTATTATTATTAAAAATAAATAAATAAAAATAACAACTATTGATGTTCCGTCTGTTTTGGGGTGAGAGTCTCCGGATAAAACTTACCCACAAAAAGTGTCCTGAAAAAAAATACCCCGGAAGAGTCATTCGTTTTTAATACTTTCATGATGCCAGAATAATATAAAAGAACACTAATTTTACGTTTAAAAAAAAAAAAAAAAAAAAAAAAAAAAAAAAAGGCTATATATACATATCAATTTTTCAATTAATATTCCATATTTGAAGTAAGAATGCAAAGGAGGACTTTTTTTCGACACGACAGTTAGATTTTTTAAAAATTAACTAAAGTATGAAATTTAGGTGGAAGCACTTCATTTTAATTCTTGTCAGTCATTTTAAAAAGTACGTAGCCCAGTTTTAAGGTCGAAAAATGAGATGAAAAATAAATTAAAAACAAGTAATATAAAAGAAAATTTCTTAAAGTCAATTCCTACTTATAAACACTACCGAAAAAGTTTTTCTTAAATAACTTTGAATCAGGAAATAAGAAGCGCGCGTGCAAAATGAAATAAAAATAATTATAAGATTAAAAAAAAAAAAAAAAAAAAAAAAACTTTTTATATACCATGTTTTAAATTTTCTGATGAATCATAGAGCTCTTATCAATGTGCATAAAATTTTTAAAGTGATAATGACGTCAACTTTTGTGACATGCATAATTCAACTTTTTATAATTTTTTAATGTTCACGTTTAATTAAATGCATTTACTTTTATGTCGAAAGAAAATGAACTCGTATTTTTTTTTTTTCAACAATTAAATTATAGCCAATATTTTAATGGCTATTTTAACGCTATTACGATGTTATTATTGTCATATTTTAATTAATTACAGGAAAACTAGTAAAAAAATTCGAAACTCGGACTTTGAAGTATTGTGTTGTCACCGGGTTCTGAGCTAGTGTAAAAATTTCAACTGTCTAGCAAGTCGGAAAGTTAGTTAAAAATCGATTGCAAGATTTGTACAATATATATATAGGGAGAGTGTGAACTAATAGTAGGAATTGAATAAAAGTTAAAAGTAAAAATTTTACAGATTGAAATTAATAGACCTCCGTACTAAACAAAATTTTGTCTTTAACAGATTTTTTTTAATTTATTATTATTATTATTATTATTATTATAACTTTTTAACTTAAAAAGATTTGAGGAATTTATTATTGCGGCAACCATCTTGAGTAGATAATAGTTAACTACTACAACAAGAGTTAAGTCACGGCAGTCAGTACTGCGTAAAGCAATGTCATCTGGGATCATATATATATATATATAAAAGATGCTAAATTACAATAATAAATTACCAATAACTAAAAAATATTAATACAATGATAATCAATATTCCTTATGTTTAATATGCATATTTCATTAAAACATTATCAACACAGTTTGGCAATACGCATTTCTTTAATAATAATAATAAAAATAGTAATAATAATAACAATAATAAACGCCACCTTTAATGGTCGATTATTTACGGCACTGTAAGTAGCAATTGTTGAAAGATTCCAGTGTATATTAAAATAAATAAATAAACAAATAAATAAAATTATATACTAAATTACAATAAAGAATTACCAAGAAATAATAAATATTCAAACAATGATATTCTTTAAGTTTAATGTTCATATTTCATTGAAAATTCATCAAAACAGTTTGGTAATACGCATTTCCGTAATAATAATAATAATAATAGTAACAATAATAATAATAACACCTCCTTTAATGGCCGATTATTTACGGCACTGTAAGTAGCAATTTTAGGAAGTTTCTAGTATATATTTAAAAAAAAAAACTACTTTTAGGCTCTAAATTACAATAACGAATTATCAAGGAATAAAAAATATTAATAAAATGATGAACAATTTTTTTTTCTGATTTAATTCATATTTCATCGAAAATTTATCAAAACTGTAGAGCAACACTTTGATAATACGCATTCTTATTAAAAGACCACCTCCTTTAATGGCCGATATTTTATGCCATTGTAGGTGGCAATCTTAAAGATTTCGCTGTAATGTTAAAAAGAATATATATATATATATATATATATATATATATATATATATATATACTAAATTACAATAAATAATTACTAATAAATAATAATAATAAAGATATTCATACAGTGATAAACAATATTATTTTGGTTTAATGAATATTACAAAATCTCATTATTAAATCAAAAAATTATCAAAAACATAGAACAACATATCTCAACTCACCTGAATCATTTGGTGTGTAACTTTAAATAATTTCGTTTTCTGTTTAGTAATTGAAATTCTTGCTTTTTATCCGTCCTCAATTTTTCTGAAACAGACATTCAAATGTCAAGGGATATTGCCTAATTCAATCTAACATTGATATTTCATTACAGGAGAGCTGAATATTTATTTTCAATATTAAAACTTTTTTTTTTCCTTTTAATGATAAAGAAAACATCTGTCTTTTAAAGTATTATTAAAAAATTATTTAATAAAATCTTCATAAATCTCTCCAGCTGTTCTTTTAATAATAATATTAAAAAAAAATAATGTAAGACTGATCTACTTATGAATAATAAATGCATTTGCTGCTGTAATGAAACATGTGTAGTAGACTTTATTTAGGTTACTGTTAAACAAAAATGTACAAGGGAAAAAATAATCGTTGGGTTCGTATAAATTATAAAACAAGTTAGAGTTAAGGGCCTTCTTCACTCAGTGCCGCCGGAAGCCGAAGCTAATGTTTTTCTATGGGAAATTTTTCTTTACAAATCACTTATTAACTAATACATATTTTTAAATTCTGTTTTCACATTCTGAAAATTCCCAGATGTTAAACTGACGCGCCTTTTTTTTTTTAAAAAAATTATTTTTTATTTTTTATTTTTTATTTTGAAGCTGCAAATTCCGAATTTTTAATATGTGAAATTCTTTCATTTTGTAATTTCAAAATAAAATATTAGAAATTAAAAAAATACATTTTTAAAAAGGTCCGTCAATTTAACAGTTGGGAATTTTCTGAATGTGAAAACAGAATTTAAAAATATGTATTAGTTAATAAGTTATTTGTAAAGAAAATTTTCCCAACATTAGTTTGGTTTACATTGGTTTGGGCTTCCGGCGACGGTAAGTGAAGAGGGCCGTTAAGGCCAATAGACTACGCTGGAGTCCTGGACGTAGGAGGCTATCCTCCGTGGGGGGTCTTTCTACACAGTCGAATTTGCATATTTTGGAGAAAAAAATGGGGAAAATATAAAAGGCTAAGCCGACGAGTGCGACCTAGTTTCGACCCAGGTACCTCATGTCTACCAGCTTTGAAAGCAAAATGTGTCGGCCACTGGTGGGGCCCTTGCAGCTGATAGAAATTATACTGCTGACTTCAAAATATTAAAATTCGAATCTCAGACTGTAATAACTATTTTCACTCAGTTGGAAAAATGAATTTTCATATATATGATTTTCTTCCCAATCTGTTGATTGTGTGATATTAATAAATTGTATTTCTTCCTCCCATTGTTTAGTGGTGTTTTCAATTACCTGCGGCTTATTCGGTCGAGCTATCTACATGATAGACCAGTTGTTTCTGCCTAAAGGTTGTCTGAGTGAGTAATGCCCACCGGTTGTCGGCCTAGATAGCTCAATTGGTGGAGCGTTGACCTTGTAAGTCAAAGATCCGGGGTTCGACTCCCGGTCCGGGCATTATTTTCACTCGGTTGGAAAAATGAATTTTGATATATATGATTTTCTTCCCAATCTGTTGATTGTGTGATATTAATAAATTGTATTTATTCGTCGCATTGTTTGGTGTTTTCCATTACTGCGGCTTACTCTGTCGAGCTACCTACATGATAAACCAGTTGTTTCTGCCTAAGGGTTGTCTGAGTGAATAATGCCCACCGGTTGTCGGCCTGGATAGCTCAGTTGGTAGAGCTTTGACCTTGTAAGTTAAAGATCTGGAGTTCGACTCCCGTTCCGGGCACTATTTTCCCTCAGTTGAAAAAATGAATTTTCATATATATGTAATAACTACCATTCCCGAATTTTCTTGGAAGGATGGTTTACAAAAATTCAACCTGCTTCATTTAATGACGCATGCAGTAATACCATCCGAATACGTATTCTTGGTTTGAGTTCTTTGTTTATGCAGTTGAAAGTTGTGGTTTTTTAAATGTTATACATAGTGATGAGGTGTTCGGATAATATCCCGAAACGTTTATATTTTTATATGATTTTATCTTATATTATGACTTACGATTTTAACTTTTTATCGGAAATTATATCTTTTTTAATTCAGGGTCGTATATACTATCGGCCTTTTTTTTTTTTTTTTTTAGGACATTTTCGAAGATGATAAATTTCTATCTTTTCTCTTAGCACTGTTTTCATTTAGAAATCTTTATTGTAGTTTTATAGTAATGTGCCATGATTATATAGGACAGAGAGTACTATATAAAAACAGTCGTAGCACAAACGACGGAATTTTCTCAGCCCTGAAAGTGTCCTGAAAAAAGGGCGGGGACTACGACCCCTGCTTTTATGGAATTATTTTAAACATTTTAAATTAAATAAACGAGAAGTAATGTTTTTAACTACATATTTTAAAATCATAAAGCACTTTCAAATTGTGTTTACTCACACTTTATTTAAACTTCAGTAAAATTTAAATAATATTTTATTTCATAATTTTTAATGTATATTAATTGTATACGTTCAGCGATGCATATCTAGAATATTATAATGCGTTGGAAATAAATACCTCTCGTAGACCGTAATGTATACTAATTCATTTATAAGTCCCTGTACATAAACTAGTTGTTGTTATATGTACGATGTTTAACAGGAAACATTTTATACTAAACCTAAATAACACTTATTAGCTTCAAGGCATCCTAGAACGACACTCTGCTGTTGTCTTAAAAAAATATAATAGAGCTGCCAACCTAATCCGGCAAATTGTTAGTACCGCTCCTTTTTCTACACTACTTAACTTTTAGAGTATTTTTCTTCTTGATTCATCGTAGTTACATTTGAAGCGAATTACTCTAAAAATTAAGTGGTGTAGAAAAAAGGCGGTACTAACAATTTGCCAGATTAGGTTGGCAGCTCTGTATATATGTTGATTTTTTTTTTTTTAATTGCAGCCTAAAGGTGTTAATATGTACCATCGAAAAGTATCATCAATAATTTTTTGAATTGGTGCATTTTGGTGTATTTGAATTCTTTGGAATGACCCTGCTTACGAACTATTTGCCCAATTTCAGTTAGTTTCGAATAACACACCATATAATTAAAATTTAAAATTTTGAGATTAAACTTCGTGGTAATATTTGTTTTTGAGTTATGCTGATAATAAAGAGACATACTTTCTATTATATAAATGCGATTTTCGGATTTAGGAAGCCTCAAAGTTTGTAAATATTTATATTAAAAACTCAGTTTCCAAAATTCAATTGAAAGACACTAAATGTTCTGTCGTATCCAGTAAGAAAGAATAAAAAACTTATTATTTGGTCAAAAAAGGATCTTATCACAATTTCTCCTTTTAGTGTCAGGTTAAAGTTAAGGGGTTTTTACGTCGCACTAGAACTATACAGTTACCATTTGCGATGGTCTGGAATTTAATTGTAGGAGTAGTCCGGAGACATGCCATCACAATTTTGACACTCCGTGACAGTGACGGCTTCCTAGTTTTAATAACCCCCAGAGATAGTAATTTACAAACATGGAAGACGTTGCAGAAACTACAGATTTTACGTGCACCAACAACCATTAATGCACGCAAAGTCAACTCGAGTATCAAATCAACACCACCTATAATAATGCGTCCAAACTGAACTTTACGTCACGGATGTTCGTCCGATCACATCCAATCAACATTTCCTATAGCTATATGATGCTGTGGATTGGGTGTAATCGGTCGATCATCTGTGACGTAAAGTTTAGCTCGAAGGCATTATTATAGGTAGTATTGATCAAACCCGCAATCTTTCGATTACGACGACGTCAAATGACCAAGAGGCTATCAGGACTGCTCTTCGGGTATCAGGTAACAAATGTTTAGGAAATAAAGATTTTTCTGGTTTCTAGGACAATTTTGAACAGTTTTTACAAATATGAGCATCAAATGAAAATCCAACAAATACAAATTATATTTGTATAATAATGTTAGAAAGAATTCATCTTATTTTCTAATGAACAAGACATCTGGCGCATTTTGATTTGTTAATAAATTAAACAGATGTTTCTCATGTCGAAAAAAATCTTCCAATTTTTCGAAGATTAAATCTAGATATTGCGCAATACAATATATCTTCAAATCAATACAATTTTTAAATCAAGAAACTTGATTGAGAAAAACACTCATATCACTATCACAGTGGGAAAAACTTCAGCTGGAGATATTGAAGACATATGCAGGTAATTTGAAATATATATATCTTTCTAGTTTTCTTAATTTAAACTTATTCAGAAAACAGTAAATGCATAACTGTGCATTAACTGTTTATTAACTACTAGCAAAGCCCCGGTTCGGGAACGCATCGAATTCCGAATGCGGGAAAATTTCAAAATCAAACTCGAACTCTATACAAAACTCGGCCTGATGCTGCTTGCGTGCCAATAGATTAAAGTTTGTTAACGAAACCATTTTTTAATTCATGAAATCAATGAAGGTAGTGAATCAACGAAGGCTTTTCTCGCGTGGCTGGTCACAATATTTAAAGGAAACTCTTTTATATATCGCTTTACAAACAAAAATAAAATTTAAAGAAATCATGAAATTGCTTTAATGCCCGCTTTGGTTTCCCGTTGGTTTATGGGTTATACCCCCGTTTCGCCGACACGAAAATTTCCTACCCCCTTTCGTTGGCAAATTCCCCAAAGAAGGGAAAATCGACAATATCGTTTTAACACCTGTTTCGGCGACAGTAAATGTTCACCCCCATTTTGTCGGCGAAATGGGGGTATAACATACATTTTTCAAGCTCATTTAAGACTAGTTGTGTAGTTTAAAGGCAATAATCCTAAAAAACTGAGAAGCTAAGATGAAGAAAAACTTGGGATATAAATACGAGAGTTAGAAATAAAACTCAGAGTTAGAAATTAGAATGTGAAAAACAGGCGTCAATGGCACTTAATTATTTTTTCTTGTTAGTTGCCAAAATGGTCTACTCAGGCATAATTGTTAAATTTTTTAATAGGATAAGGGGGCCGTCCATAAATGATGTCACGCTTGGAGGGGGGGGGGAGGGGGGTTGTGAAATTGTGACAGTTTGTGACAAGGGAGGGGAGGGGAGTAACAAAAAGTGTGACATGACATATTTCAGTTAAAATACAAACATTTATATTCAGCAGATGAAATTTTGAAGTTATTTTAAAATTATCTACTATTATTGGCGACTTTGTTAAATGGAGGTACGACTGTATATTAAATTTTATTCAGTTTTCCAAAATACTACTGTTTTCAATTGCTGTTTTCTATGAATACTTTACAACTGTTCTATATTAATTTGGATTTTTTTTTTGTAAACCTTACTCTTAGTTCATACAAAATAACTACACGTATCATTATTATGGTTATATTTACAGATGTCATTAAGATCCATAGTCAACATTTAAAAATAAAATTTGAAATATGATCTCTAGTCTAATATTTTGTTTCTGAACTTCAAGTAATTATTGATGTATGTCATGTTCCGTGACATGTGACAAGGGGAGGGGGGGGGGTTATTGAAACGTGACACTTTGTGACAAAGGGGGGGGGGGAGGGTGTCAAAAATTCTGAAAAAAAGCGTGACATCATTTATGGACAGCCCCAAGACTTAGTTTATTATTGTTATATACTTAAATATAAAATACAAGCACAAAAGTTTAATATGGATATATTTATATTTAAAAAATAAAATAAAATAAAAACTCCTGTAAAACAGAATAAACAGTAGAATTTCTTTATTAATTACCTGCTGGCCAACTCATTTTTAAATTTAGTCGAATTCCAAATATTACATCTTCAAACAAAATGAGAACTATTGGAAAACATTCATTTAAACTTTTTTTTCTTTTCGGTTTTTTTAATTATTAACTTTTACTTTCAGTTTTATAAGCCCAAAGTTTGTTAATTAATTCAGTATTTCAGAAATTATCATGATAAACATTTTTTGGTGATGTATTAATAAACTGAGAAATAACAACTGGTGGTAGAAAATTAAAAAAAAAATATATAAATTAAATGAATTGAAATATTATGTTTATTTATTTTTCTTTTTTTAACAGCATTTATGTAATTTTTTACTTGCTGGTTTTTATTGAGCTTATGTATCGATGTGTTTAAACTGAAAATATAAGATTTTTTTTTTTTTTTTTTTTTTTCAAGATAATAATAAACAAGGATTTTGAAAATTTCAGTAGACTTCAGAAATCTATGCTGATCACGACCAGTTTAAACATTGAAATTTATGATAAAGTTCAAAGAAGAAAATCATGATAGAACTTACTTCAATGGTGTTATTTTAGAAATGGAGTCTAATGAGATAAGAAAAGTTAATTTTAAGCAAGGTCTAGGTCTTGAAGATAAGTACCTAAATTCTTTTAACTCAATAATATTTGTGCAGACACACAGGGGGGAAAAAAGAATCCATAGACTGAAAATATAAATAAATAAATTACTTGTCGTTACCTTTATTTCTAAACTGTAATAAAAGTCGCAAATTTATTATACAATTATTCTTATACTAGCAGGCTATGCCCAAATTATTAAAAAATAATGATAATAAAAAGTTGCTATACTATAAATTTTATATGTGCGTTTTTATTACATTATTTAAACTCTTTATTTGCCTTCATCTATACATTTCAAAAATCTTATGTAATGACAACCATTTTCAATGCATTATAATATCAAAATTCTAATTTTAAAATGAAAAAAAAAAAAAAAAAAAAAAAAAAAATCTAAAATTAGCGCAGTCTCTGGTCTCAGGCTGTATGAATTTCTGGGAGTGCACTGTAAAAGGAGAAATAATTTTATAACAGCAACGTGGGCATAAATTAGGCGTAAAAAATAACAAGTGAAAATTGTAATTCGCCATGGGTTTGTGCACCTGAAACTGTGAGTCGTATCAACTGAGAAAAAGTGGTGAACTGGACACTAATCTCCTCACGTAACTAGTATCCGCCATTTCATTGAATTGAAATTTCCTTTCCACTTGTTTTCTCCATAATTATAGGATAAATCCCTAAATAGCTGGAAAGGGAAGATTGAATGGGAAAAACAGGGGGTAGGAAATTTTTTGTCGGCGAAACGGGGGTTACACCGGTTTATGTTTTTTTTTTTTCTTTCTTTCTTTTCGCTTTCCTTTCATTTCCCTATTTACTGAATTCGATTCTTTGTTTTTCAATATCACGTGATTGAGCAGACGACTATTTTATTTATTTAACGTTCATTTATATTTCCATTAATTTCTGGAACTCTCGTGCAACTTTGTCTAAATTGTTTTTTTACTTCATTTTCAATTTTCATTTTTTCATGTGCATGAGTAAAATACAGTTCCGCCGCCTATTAAAATCACATTCGTTCTGAGCCAAAGTGATTTCATTAAGCGGCCGATTTTTATATCCGGCGAGCGCTCCTGCACTTACGGAAACTGTAATTACTTCCTTGAATTTGTAAAGAAATTTCAAATTCAAAAGGTGACGAATAATGGAAAATGGAATTAGTAAAAAATATTAATTTTGGATAGATAATTAAATTGTTTCTTCGATGTAAATAATTTAAACGCATTTTAAGTTCCCATGCACTTTCGTTTGCGAAAAATCATCATTACTTTACCAAAAGTTCACGTTGTTCTTATAAATTTAAAACCTTTTCATTTAAACCTCAAAAATTATCGTAATTTTAAAATAAGAACTAGAAATTGCCTTTTAATAATTAGAAATTTTAAAAATAAATCATTTCATATCAAATTTGTAACTTATTACTGCGTTTTGAGAATACGTTCCTTGAAATTGTTACGGAGATAAATGATAAGATGTATTTAATTTGTAACTATGCTGCAAGTGTAAAATTTTCGACAATGAGTGAATACGGAAAAAAGGATTGTTGTGCTTTAATTTATTTTCTTAAAAAAAAAAAAAAAAAATCCCCCCCCCCCCCCCAAAAAAAAAAAAAAAAAAAAAAAAAAAAAATAGTGTGCATAAATGATATTTTTTGCTGTGCATAAAGATATTTTTGAGTTTATTAACCGGCGATGCTGATTTTATTAAGCGGCGTCTTTAAAAATAATTTGATTTGATTTGATTCCGGTCCTGGCAATTTGATCAGATTAAGCGGCTGATTTTATTAACCAGTGAATTTATTAAGCGGCGGTTACTGTATTTTATAATTTTTTATTTTTCGCGTGAAAGCATATTTCGTTTTATGTTTGGAAAAAAAAAGTATTTTTTTCTTTTTTCTTTTTTTTCTTTTTAACAACAATTAAAATTTTAAATGTCCACATTTAAAGCTTTTACCAAGTTATTATTTTCACATTTTAATTAATTGTAAAAAATCTAATCAAAATTTCGTAACAAATAAGGTACCAAATGAAAGGGTCATTTTTTCTGAATCCGTCGATTTAATTAACTTATCGAACAGACAATTAGATTTTTTTAAATTAACTAAAGTATGAAAAGCTGGTGGCAAAAACACACAAACAAACATAAGAAAATCTCTCTTAGCCAATCAACTTGCGTCCATCCACGGACTAACAGGAAAAAAATCTCTTAGCCATTTATATACAGAGAGATACCTTAAATGTTCTTCTAAACAAATTTTGTCTTTTAGTTTCGCGATCCCTTTTCTATAATTAGAAAAGCGATCTCAACTGTCTTCGGCATCGTTTATTATATGCAGTATTCCGTGATTTGGGGCAAAACAATCTGTAAAAGTGACGATTCTAAAATAAGCATAAATGTTTTCTCTGTTAAATAACTGTGTTTATCTGTTTTCTGTCAAGTTTTAGCCTTTCCGACGCAGAGAAAATCCGATCATATTTAAATTTCCACCGGAATTTAAGAACGATATTAGAAGACAAAATGTAAGTTGAAATTTGCCTTTAAATTACGAGAGTAAAATTCTATGAAACGTTCCTGGGATGAGTTTTTGCACTTGAGAATCAAAAATAGGAGTTGCTGTAATTGCAGCACTGCTCACGAAAGGGTTAATCACAAGACTTACTAATCAAAAATCTGGTAATATTCGCAATTCATTCTACAATACTATTAGTACCCGCCTTTTTTTTTTTTTTTTTTTTTTACACTACCATAGCCTCCTAAACTAAATGCCTGTCGCGTGGCTCGGAAACTTGACAACAGTTGAAGCGGTAGACAGCACCACCTGGTACAGATTATGCGATTTATTTATTCAACTGTCACCAATAATTTTAAGAAGTGATATATGATATATACAATCGACGTTTTTTCGATTTTCTTCGTCTTTTATGTATATCATATCCCGCTTTTAAAAATTTTTGGTGGCTGTTGAATGAAAAGGTCGCGCTGTCTGTACCAGGTGGCACTGTCTACCGCTTGACCTGTTGCCAAGTTTCCGAGCCACGCGGAAGGCATCTAATTTAGGAGGCTATGACACAACTTTGTTTGCACAGAGATGTTTCCCAATATTGAATTATGATGAAATAAGAAGAAAAACACTCATTTAACACTTTCGCGACTGCTGACGTAGATTCACGTCATTTAAAAATCTCTAACTCCGCCAGTGGGCGTTTCTTTCGCAATTCGTACGTCATTTATTTCTTAAGAGTATACTCAATATTCATATTTGTACAATCAATATTCTATGAATACAAATAACTTTGATTAGAAAAAGTATAATTGTAATGTATATCCATTTGTAATATGCATGCGAATACAGAAAATTTTGCTCTGAAACATCGTAACTTAAGAGAATAACGCCCACAGGCGAACCTTACTTTCAAAAAGACAAAAGTATGTGGTCCAAAATGTTAAAATAGTGCTGTAAAAAAGGGGGAGGTGGAACTATAAATTATACATGTTACCAAGAATGCAATCACGATGCAAATATCTTGCCACAGTTTCTTACATGAATCATAGCTGCCAATATTTTAATTTATTCCGGAGAATTTTTAGCCCCGCCTTTATTTCGTACCATTTTTTAAAAGTAATTTTGTCTTATTTTATATAAGTTATATTGTAGAAAATTTTTCTATAAATACAGTGGTGCGAAATAAAAGCGGGGCTAAATGTACCCCGGAATAAATTAAAATATTGGCAGCTATGCATAAATGCTATCAATTTGTCTTTTTTTTTCTTTTGTCTATTTTGATAAAAATATGTAATATTATTTGAATCATAGTTTCAATCCAGGGGATACATTTTCGCAAACTTTGTACCTTATCCCATACTTCCAGTTATGCTTTTTAGACTTGGTTTGGGTTTAGTAGGAATTTTATAGGTTGATACTTTTTTGTTAGGGACTCTCAGTACGGTTGAAAGTGTCTATCATTGTAATCATGTGGCATCGATTACTCGAAAACGTGTTACCCGTCATTTTGTATCAGTATTCAAACTAGTATATATATTAGGTGTTTATATATATGTTTCAGTCCTTTTTAATTATTTTTTCTCTCTATATATAAAAAGAAAGTATTAAATTCATGAAAATTTTTTATCTCCAGTTTTTGACGGATTTATACATTTTAAGATGTCCTGAACATGATTTGACCATTTTTAGAAAATGCCTGTCTGTGTGTCTGTATACCGTATCCAAAGTTTTGTGGGCGCTGTATCTCACGAACCAATGGACGAAATTCGACGAAACTTGATATTTAGTTGGAGCTTGTTGTAAATTGGTGCTGATTACATTTTGAGATCAATAGTTCAACAGATAACACTGTCACGCAATTTTTTCATAGTTTTTAGAATAGCAGTGTAGGACATTTTTCATAAATATGTATAGTGAGAATAATTTTTAATTTTTTTCATGTGGAATTAAAAGAACTTGTTTATAATAATAATAATAGTCAACCATATATATATATATATATATATATATATATATATATATATCTTCATCTATCTTTTGTCTGCTGAGTGTTGCAATGGTATTAAATAATTCAAATTATATATATACATATATTAATGCAGGGGACCTTAATCTGGGACGTGTAAATTTTTAATAAGAGTATCTCTCAAAACAACTTCTTCAATAACTTTAAAATGCATGATTGAATTACAGATCAGTGATAATTTAAAGCAAATTTATTGAATTCTTTTCTTTTTTTAAATAGGACGAAAACTTAGAAAAAAATGTTTAGTTTTAAATAATAAATAAATATAAGATTATTTTAGAGAAGGATATTTATCATAATTTCCGGCTTATAAGAGTTTCCAAAATTTTAATTTATTCCGGATAATTTTTAGCCCTGTCTTTATTTCATACCACTAATTTTTTAAAAGTAACTTTTCTTATCCTATTGTCATTATGTATTGTAGAAAATTACTCCATAAATAAAGTGATGTGAAATAAAGGCGGACTAAAAATGCTCCGGAATAAATTAAAATGTTGGCAACTCCAGAATTTTTGACTGACAATTATAGAGATGTTTTTACCGTGTTTTACCAAATATAAATATATTTTATTAATTAAAGTTTCTGTTATAAAAAGGATGTGTCTACACTGTGGCTTATACGCCGAAAATTATGGTATATTCATCTGAATCTCTAAAGGAGGCCCTCAGAAGTGCGGCCACGTCTCACTTGGAACCAGTGTGACTTCTAAATCTGCCCCTGCTGATACCTATTAATATTATTAGAGTGCTTTAAAATTAATCTAGGCTTTCGCTTTCACAATAAAAGCATCTCCTATTAAAAAAGCTATAAAAAACTTTACTGATTTATGTACAGGAACTCACACAAGAATTCTGTTACATGATTTATGAAAGGTATTATTTTAATATTTTTTTAAATACTTTTACACAGCACAAAGTATTACACGGGGCTTGTACGGACTCGTTCTTTGTAAGGACCTTTTGCTTTACAATTTTATATAATAAAATTTTATTTAAAATTATAAGCTTATTTTATGGCAAAAATTGCTATTAGAAATTAATGGTAGCATCAAGTGAGTGTTGTATGAACGCTGTATTCAGTTGCACAGAATCATATTTCCTGTAGAACAGAGACGGCCAACCCTCGGCCCTCCGTGTAATAGTTTGCAGCACGCGACGTAATTCTCAAAATTTACAATAGGATACCTTCAGCTAATACATTGAAAAATAACAAACCTATTTTTAATGTTTGAAGTAAAAATACCTTACTAGCAAATCACTCTTTACTATAATAATAATAAAAAAACCAAACAAGCATCAATCGAAAGAGCATATATAAACATGCTTTATTGACGCAAAATACTAAAATAATATATATATATATATATATATATATATATATATATGTGCAGAATCTTGGCTGGGTGTCTAGAGGTGGGGCAATGATGAGATGCGATTTAGATAACGAAACATTTATTACGTAACATACACAACACAGTTTACACAAAGATAAAATGATAATAGCAGAATTTGGAACATTAACTAACTGCTGGTTTCGAGGCTTAACACACAGAACAAGCTCTCTTCATCAGAATTACTATCACAAAGTAACATATGAGCACTTACTCGCTCTTATAATTCACAATAGTACCTACGCGCACTATTTTAAATATGTGAGATTGAGGTATTGAGCCCTCCGTGGCTCTACCCAACTATTAAGAGCACTTCAAGCTCTAATTAGAGGAAAATGACCATATCAGCCTTCGGGCTGACGGTCTCAACAGCTTTCCATGGCAAACAGATCTCAACTGACTTCCGTTCGTCCTCTCGTCGAAAGATGAGCATCAGAGGCAGCGCCATCTGTTGACTGTACAAGGAATGCGTCCCACATATATATATATATATATATATATGTGTGTGTGTGTGTGTAACAATTGCAGGGATCGAACACTGGCGCAGAACTCATACCACTATCAAAGAAACAAAATTTTCTATTTGTTAAATCGACGATATTACAGCTAGAGAAATTTCTTAAACAAATACCGGTGTGAGTTCCGCGCCAGTGTTCCATCCTGCAATTGCCCTCGTCAGCTCGTTTACGAGTTAGAAATTCTGAAAGTTCGCCGTGCAAACCACGCCTTACTGGAAAAATGAATGAAATCCAAACAAGCAGAAATCGAAAAAGCGTAGACAAATGTGTGGTTGATGCATAAATCAGTTGTCCATTTCAGTTTTGAGGTATATTCTGTTGAAATACAATGTCTAAAAATTAGCTAATGAATAAACCTTAAATTTGATAAAAGTCATGGTTCTAACCGATTTTATCAGGACTCCTCTCACTTCTCTCGTGTTACTGTGTATTTTTACTCAAACTTAAATAGAATGGGCTTACGAGAGCAAACTGCATGAGTACCATTCTCCGACTTTATTTTAAGGCTCTTTTGGGGATGAGAAAATTTCCCATTTTTTACTGGACCGCGGTAGCCCAGTCGGTAGAGTCGCCGGCCTCGTAATTGGAAGATTGCGGGTTCGGTACTCGAGCCGGCCAAAAATCATCGTGTACACTAATGGTGGCTGGTGCACGTAAAATCTGTCGTGGCCGCAATGTCCTCCATGTTCCCATCAAAAGTTATACCTCTGGGAGTCACCGAAGCGGGAGAGCCATCCCTTCCGTGAAGGATCAAAATTGCGATAGCATGTCTCCGGACCACCTCTAGGGGTGAGTCCCAGACCGTCGCCAATTGCCCATCTGTGCAGCACTAGTGCGACGTAAAACCCAACCAACCAACCAACTCATTTTTTACTACCACTATTTTTATAGAAAAGTGTTTACGCTGTTTAATCATGACACATTACTATGAAAATACCCTAAAAAATTCTCTTTAAAAATATTTTGGTAACAAAAAATTTGAAAATTTTTCATCCTTGAAAGTGCTTAGAGAAAAAAAAAAAAAAAAAAGACGGAGACTGCATTTTTTGAAACTGTTTACGCGTTAAAAATCCCGTTAGATGATGTCCTCTGGAATGAACACCATTTAATTGATTTCTATTAATATACTATTGGAACAGTTTCCAGATAAGACAGTTATGGTAGCTAAAGAAACGAATATCACACTAATTATTCTTAACAAAATGTTAACCGGTCGTTGTACTAACTCTTCTTCCTCTAATTATTTACATTTTATAACCATAAACTATTGTCTATTTGTTTTTTATGTATGAATAAAATAAAATTTATTATTAATGCATTGTATTTCAGATTTTATACCCCCTTTTCTCTAAATAAATAAATAAATAATATATATATATATATATATATATATATATATATATATATATATATATATATATATATACATACACATAATGCGGCCCACCGGAAAAATATACCATTCCAATTCAGCCCGACAACTGTTTTGAATTGGCTATTGAATATAGAAATATGAAAACATGGAAATATAGAGCCTGCTATTGAATATGGAAATATTAATAGTTAATTTAAATGGTCACATGTAATTATTCAGATATGAGAAATAGAGAATTCTTTGTAAAATTTTAAAACGCATTTTTTATTGTGTTATGTATCCTTAACACCTTAAAACAGGGTTCATACTCACCGGGGCCGGCGAGATATTAGGTATTTTTTCTCTCTTACACGGAAACATTCAAAAGGTGTCATCTTCAAAAAGTGTTGAAAAAAATATATGTGATTCTACTCTTCATAAAACACCAGAAAATGAAAAAAAATATCGGTTGAAATTAATTACAGCGACCACAAAAAAATTATCAAAATTAAGCATATTTGGCGATTTCATATTGCTAGGCGATTGATTTTGAGTACTTGGCGGAAAAGGAAAACACGGTTCTGTTCCTACACGACAATCTCGGTGCTAGCAAACGTTGTCGTGTTTTATGAAAAGTAGAATCACATATATTTTTTTCAATACTTTTTGAAGATGACACCTTTTGAATGTTTCATTGTTAGATGAGAAGAGCGGAAAAATACCTACTATCTTGCTGGCCCCGTATGGGCCCGCCCTTTTCTTCCACCCAATTCTTCCACCCAATATTTATATATAAAAATTTTTATTTATATGCTTAGTCTATGGCAAAAATTGATATAAAATTTTACTTGTGACGAGTAAGAGGAAAGTATAGTTGAAAAATTTTTTTCTAACGAAGGTGAGAATTCACATTATGATTTACTTTACTGTTTTCATTTTTATTTTTAATTCTTCCTTTTTATAGCTTTATTTTCTCCAAATAAGAATTATTGTCGTCTTATATTTAAAAATGTTAATTTTTTTCTGTAAATCCCTTTTCTAATTTTTGCGCGACTTCTTTTACAGATAAAAGATCATTATGAGGAGGTTTCTGCTACTAAGTTTATATGCACTATGTGTTGAAATAATTTCATCGCGTGAAACAGAAGGTAAGTAGAACGTAATTCATATATGTAGCTGAATATAAATGTATGAATACGTCCAGAAAACCACAAATGAATTTCGGTGACCCTAGATCTTTTTAAAATTAGAAAGCTGTGGCAATCACAAAACTTTCTTGAGTATCGTTCCGAGATAGAATTTTAAATAGAGCTGCAGAACAGTGCCATCTGTCGGCCGATATGCCCCAAATTGAATCACCGTAATTTTATCATAAAAGGCATATCACATATGAAGTTGTATACATTTATATCCAATGGCAACTATGATAGAGTCTACACGTAAATGAGGAAAGTTGCAACCTAGTAGCGCCATCTATAAGTCTTCCTAAAATAAGGTCGATAGAAGACGATAGTCGATGCTTCTAAAATAGTCACTGAAATTTTTTTAAATAAATTCTTAGCATTTCGTAATGTATGGAATTCATTTGCATTTTTTTTTTTCTTTTGCGAAGATTAAACTAGTTTAGTAGCTGGACCAATATTCTTTCTTTCTTTTTTTATTGATAACATATACATCAGATTTGTATGCTTGACTTATAGTCCGCTTGTAAATCTTCGTCAGATAACGACAGATAGCACATGACAGAATTACAATACGAAGAATTGGAGAAAACACCCAGGGCCAGCGCGGGAATCGAACCCGCTCTCCTACGCTCGAAACTTTCTTTTTAAAAGCTATCCGCGATTGTAATGAAATGCTCGCCTTCTGGTGGGCTAGGGTGAATTTGCAATAAACATGCTTTAATTCGGCTTTTCATCAAGCCGCCACTGCTTGCCGATGTTTAGTTTCACATATATTTATTGAATAAAAATTAATAAATCCGTTAAAATGATAACACATACTGTTGTGTGCTTCAGTGTAACTCCAAAGGACCAAGAAATCCAGAATTAAGCTTCCATTTATTTCCAAATGACAAATTTAAAATTTCAGTTGCTTCGGCTAATGGAAGTAAAGAATTAATCAGATGATTTGAAATTAATATTTGTTCAGCTTCAGTAAAATATCTACTTCCGATCGAACTTTGAATAAACTGAAATATTTTTTTTCCAAAAGCAATCAATTTTCCATGATGTAATGGCGGAGAAATTATAGTACGAATATTAAGTAGAATAACAAAAAGAACAATAATAAATACACGTGGCTATAATATTTACTAACAACAAAAGCTGAAAAGCGCCATCTATCGATCATTACAAACGCGGA
This sequence comes from Salticus scenicus, assembly GCA_963930645.1. Classification (NCBI taxonomy): domain Eukaryota; kingdom Metazoa; phylum Arthropoda; class Arachnida; order Araneae; family Salticidae; genus Salticus; species Salticus scenicus. The sequence continues at coordinate 210,360,902 of OZ005662.1, forward strand.
TTCCTTGCATAGTAATGTTGTGAAATTATACATTTAGTGTTCATTATTACAAATTTTTCTGTTTTATTCGGTAATATAGTAGAGTGTAATATAATATGATTTGGTATTTATTTGATAGCTTTGAGACATAATGTTAAATGACTTTTGTATCGATTGATTCCTATTGTAATAATTTACAGAAAAAAATACACAATAAATTGTTGACATAGAACATCACAAACATCTATGCTCGCACCAGAATTCGAACCCGGGACCTGTGGGACCAGAAGGCAGCACCATACCGATCGATATATAATATAATGTAAATGATGTAATTGCAAGTAAATTAACATAAACAGTTACAAAATATCTGTTAGAAATAAATAAATAACATGAAATAAGATTAGAAATAAATAATATAAATAATAAAGCAGTTAAGTAAATAATAATAATGGTAAATAGATAATAATGATAATAGTATTGGATATGTTCATTGTGAAATAATATTTCATTATAGTTTAATTTCCTCTTTACACTAAATGTATGGAAAATTTAAGTTGTCGTCAAAAATTTCCATTTGTATTTTTTTCTATTATATCTTTTGAAGTGTGGAATAGGGAAATCACGAAATTGGTAGGGTGTCAGTTTGTAGTGTGTTAATTTGTTAGTGCGTTAGTTTGCTAGTTTGTACACGATACATCAAAAACAAATGATCGTAGAATGGACGAACCAATTTTAAAATATCACTTATGAAATTGGTAAAAACTCTACTCATTTGCAAAAGAATAATTTAGAAATTTCATAAGTTTTTTAAAAATTCACGATGTCCTTAACTTGGAAGAGAAGGGGAAATTTTCCCCTTATGAACTCTCAAATCACACTAAATAAAATAAAGTTAGAAACCTTTAAGAGGTTTTTCACAAAAAAGAACTTTTGCAATGAGGTTGAAATAATTGGATCTTCAAATTAAATATGCAGCGTGTGAAAAACTTCTTATGAAATTTCAACTCTGGAAAATACTTAAAATCTAGTTCGTTATTAGTAACAAAAACTAGTTCGTTCTGTAATAACAAAAGTTACTCAATATTACCTAGTTTTCAACCTATGCAAGGCACAACTACAGTATTTTCCCTCAGTTAGATTTGGCGATTTTTCTTTGGTGCCGATTTGAACGATAACGATGTCGTTCTGGATTGTTTGCGATATAATATGGCAGCCTGCATGCTATTTATTTTGGATTTATGATTTTATGATTTATAATTTAGCGTACGATTTTATCATTTATGCTACATGATTTATGATTTTTAGATTTATGATTTAGCCATAATCGCCAACGAAAAATCGCCAAATCTAGCTGAGGGGAAATACTATAGTTGTTCCCTATGCAATTAAAAATAAGATAAAACAATAATAATTCTTAGCGCATGCGCAGTAAAATGATACTTACTAAAAATGCTCATATCTCGATGAATATTACATGTGTGAATATTTTGTTTCAGAATGTTTCTCTAACGTTTTGTAAAATTTCCACCATGTTCTGTAAAACTTTATGGAAATCCGTTCTAGTTCAAAGCAAAAAACTTATCAAAAAACTTAGTAATTTTTGAAAAAAAAAAAAAAAAATCTGCTTAAATAATTGCGCAATTCCCGCACAAAAACATACACATATTGTACATAGTATCTCAATAATGTATCAAGCAAAAACGGTCGTTTTGCCAAGCCATGCTAAAATATATATATATATATAGTACCCATTTTGGCGATATCTGTCATCTTTGGCTGCCATTCGATTTATCATCCTTGGCGATTTTTGTATTTGACGATCAAAAGCGAAATACGAAAATATACATGTCAGATGAATATTTCGCAATATATTTTATACGAAATATTTATTCATACTAATCGTTGCTCTCTTAATTCAACTGACTACACGGGGATTTTCGACCTAGGTAGAATGCCATCTGGATTAGTCTTTCCAAGTAATTTTCGGAGAAAAACTCAGAAAACTCAAAACGGTTGGGCAAACGAGCACGACCTGGATACGAACCCGAAATATCTCATCTACAAGCTTCGTGAACGAAAACTTTCAGCCACTGGTGGGTCGTCAATTGCGGAACTAAAACCTTTGGCGAAAACACCTCGGCAGGCTAAAAGTTTCATTTTAACAGTTGCGATTGGAGTGCAATATGAAAGTTGTTTTCTTGTTTTATCAGGGTCTAGTCAAGAATGAGCGGTGGTCGCCAAATAGAACATAAGTGCGCCATATGTGGTAACATTTTTCTCACCAAATCGTATTCGAGGAAAACAACACAACGTCCTGTTGGCATCGTTGAAATTTGAAATTACGCAAAGGCCGTCGCTCATTCTTGACTTGACCCACGATTTTAAATAGCCTTTGCCATTTTGACGATGAATTGAAATGGCAATCACAATTGCGTAATCACCTTGGCGAGAAACGTCCGAGCTACTTCGGTGCCAAATTTCACATTTAGTCAAAGGGGTCCCAAACGAAATCTGTGTCTACAAATATTTTATTGTATCCTATAAAAAAGAAAGTGATTTGAAAATATAAGAAATTTTAAACAGCTAAAATGCGATTTGGGGAACAGATTTTATATCAGTCGTACTTGGCGAAAAAGCGAAAAAGATCACCAAATTATGTGAACATATTTAATTACTTTCCAAATTCATGGTTATTTTAATAACGTATATTAATAGAGCAATCAATAATATGAAGCAATATTTCGTACAATATATATTACGAAAATATACATCTAGCATGTATACTCTCGTAATACTTTTTGTAGCCAAATACAAAAATCGCCAAGGACAACAGATATCAAATCTATGGCTTCTGTTCTACTTCTGACTCTCTATTTAATTATATCTGAAATTTAATACAACATTATAATACATTAATGATAAATGATTTTTAATTCAGTATCTTCTAAAGTTTTGGCGAGTGCATCATTATGATATCAAATATTTTATTGTATTTTTACAATCTAATGACTAGCATAATTTAATATTGTCTTTATTTTGATAAAACATTGCAATAAATTAATGATAAGTGATTTACAATTAAACCTTAATTTAGAATCTTCTGAAATTTTGACAAATGCATTTGAAGAGAATTATTGGACTTCTTCTTCCACAGCTTTCCTTCGCCGTCTTGATCGTCGTCGCTTAGAGGTAGATCGCTTGCGCCTTCCTCCACTGCTAGAACGCTTGCGTCTTCTTCTTCCGCTGCTAGCACGCCTTCTGCTGCCAGAGCGTTTTCTGGACCTGGACCTACGTTTAGGCGAACGTTTTCTTGAGCGACTTCTGCTGCGCGATCTCCTACGTCTCGCTGTCTCTTTGATCTTGTATCTTCCATCATCCAGCGACAGTAGTCCTTTGTCAACAGCATTCGCAAGATACAATTGCACAGTTTTCAGATCAGAGAAGCCATTATTCAAAGGTTGCTTAGACAATAAATATTGCTTCAATTCGGCTACAGATAAGACTTTAGAATCCCCAAGATGGCGAATAGCACTTATTACAGCTTTCTCGCTATCTGCATGTAATTCGTAAACTCCAGCCATGGTTGAATTTATTTTATTTTATTTTATTTGTATGCACTTCAAGTATATATACTAACAAAAATTTATCAGAAATTTTATTGACAATTACTGCTAGATAATAAAATTTCCGTCGAAAGATGAAGAAAGAATTTTGAATAAAAAGAATAAGGCGATGTCAATTATTTAATTAGAAATATTTTACTAAAAACAATTCTCGTTTCTCGTTGTTATATAAACGTTTTCTCGTGCTTATAAATAAAAATAAAGTTCATGGAGATGGTATAAAAATACCGAGAATACGTAATAAATTCAACATGCAAGCAAAGTGTGACATCACTGACCGTCCGCGGATGCAAGAAAAATATTTCCTATGTTGATTGCCCATTGGATTTGTTGTAAAAAATTATTAAAAATCGAGGGAAATTATTTCCCGATTTCAATCCCCATATTTAGGTATAGATATGTATTAAAACCCGAATAAACTACTACGTCAGAAACGCCAAAGAAAAATATTTGAGATGCATACAGCTGTTTCGTAGCCTTAAGCGTACCGTCTTCAGTGCAAAAAGAATTCTGAATCTGGAGAAGTGCTCGTATATATAGGAGAGGGACCGAATTTAGTTCAACCAATAGGATTACGGAAAAGGTGGGGAGTGTGGCCAATAGGAATTTATCAATGTGTAGCAGTGTAAACAGTAGAAAAATTAAGAAAATGTGGACTGAATGTAAAATTTCCAACAATCAGACAAATAGGGAACAGTCCACATTTCCTTAATTTTTCTACTGTTTACACTGCTACACATTTCTAAATTCCTATTGGCCACACTCCCCACCTTTTTCGTAATCCTATTGGCGATTTGGAGGTTCTCTTTCTCGGTCTAAACTTTATGACAAAACCTATACCATCTGTCCATTAAAGTTTTCAGAAAGAGACCCAGAATTGTTCATTTGCACCATATATCAATTCTAAATAGAAAACATATCAACGTCCCAGGCTGGATTTGGTTGGATGGTTCAATGAGAAAAAGTATGGGAACATGATGAGTACAGCACTGAATTTGTGAAGACATAAAAAAAAAAATATATACAGACACCACATTATTTCATTATTTAAAACATGAAAATCTGACATTGACAGATTTTAATTTAGTGCCAGAGGCCTACTGCTAAACTTGTTAATATCGACAAATTCTTCTTTAGTTAATTCGTGACGATCTAAATTCCATGATAAAGTTTTCATTAAATCAAACCAATGTGTTTCAGCTGCAGATATTGTAACAAATAACGTTGGAAGTCCAAACTGTCTTATAGCCGCAAAACAACGTTTTTTCTCTTTTTCCCAATGAGGGGGAGGTGTGCCTTGGGGGGGACTCATGTCAAAGTTGTACCTTGGGGGGGACTCATGTCAAAGTTGGGCCTTGGGGGGACTCATGTCAAGGTTGGGCCTGGGGGGGGGGGCTCATGTCAAAATTGTGCCTTGGGGGGACTTCATTCAATAAATCCCCATTCAATAAACCGACTGAAATAGGCCCTTAGCACTATTAAGAGTGTATTATAAAAATTCGACAACGCTGTACCGACTGAAATAGGGGTACCTTGGGGGGGACTCATGTCAAAGTTGTGCCTTGGGGGGGACTTCATTCAATAAATCCCCATTCAATAAACCGACTGAAATAGGCCCTTAGCACTATTAAGAGTGTATTATAAAAATTCGACAACGCTGTACCGACTGAAATAGGGGTACCTTGGGGGGGACTCATGTCAAAGTTGGGCCTTGGGGGGACTTCATTCAATAAATCCCCATTCAATAAACCGACTGAAATAGGCCCTTAGCACTATTAAGAGTGTATTATAAAAATTCGACAACTGTACCGACTGAAATAGGCCTCTAGCACTAAAAAAAAAAAAAAAAAAAAAAAAAACCTTTCGAAAAACTTTCTTATGAACTTAAAAACGAAATATATATATGTGAACACACAATTGTAAGACATAATCTTTATTAATTTTTACAAGCAGTTAAAAAAACTAGTATGTTGTGGCCACCACAAGACTTTCTTCTATATTTTCCTATACATATTCAATCAGTAACAATATAAAAAAAATAAAAAAAAAAGCGAATTTTTTCTAAGGTTATTTATTTTTTTTTTTTTTGGTTAAAAGTAAAAAAAATCGATAACTTTGTTTTAAATTATCACAGATTTATAGTTCAACCATTCGTTTTAAAGGTATTGACGAGATCTTTCGAATGATATCCATCTTCAAAATTTACCCCCCACGGGGGGTACTTCCCCCCCCATGCACAAAATTTTTTTCCTAGTTACGTACTACTATTATCAATAATTCACATTAATTTTACAATCACAAGTGTAAAATAACTCTTATTATGCACATTTATACGAATTTTTGTCCTATTCTGCCATGTTAAAAATTTAGATAAAATGCTATCACAGCGCCTCCTGTTGAGCTATTGATCCCCAAATATAATCAGCACCAGTTTATGTCGGAGACCAACTAAATACCAAGTTTGATAAAATTTCGTTAAAAAAAAAAAAAAAAAAAAAAAAAAAAAAAAATACGATTTTTTTTTTGTTAAAAGTAAAAAAAATCGATAACTTTGTTTTAAATTATCACAGATTTATGGTTCAATCATTCGTTTTAAAGGTATTGACGAGATCTTTCGAATGATACCCATCTTCAAAATTTAACCCCCCCGGGGGGGTACTTCCCCCCCAGGGGGGGGGAACCGATGCCCCCCATGCACAAATTTTTTTCCCTAGTTAACTACTACTATTATCAATAATTCATATTAATTTTACAATCAAAAGTTTAATATAACTCTCATTATGCCCATTTATACGGAATTTTGTCCTATGCTGCCATGTTAAAAATTTGCATAAAAAACGATCACAGCGCCACCTGTTGAGCTATTGATCCCCAAATCTAATGGGCACCAGTTCATGTAAGGGTGCAACTAAATACCAAGTTTGGTTAAATTTCATTCATTGGTTCGCGAGATACAGCGTCCACAAAAAAAAGATACAGACAGACAGACAGACAGACACACAGACAGACAGACAGACAGACAGACAGACAGACGCACAGACAGACATTTTTTAAAAACTATCAATTCGTGTTCAGGACATCCCAAAACGTGTAGATCCGTCAAAAAACGGAGGTCGAAAATTTTCGCGAATCCAATACTTTCTCTATATTACATATAGAAAAAAGTAAAAAAAAATGGAGGAAATTTTCAATAAATAAATAAATTAAATTGAATTGAATAAATAAAAATAGCGGAAAAGATTTAGTATAGAACTACCTTGGCGAAATTAGAAATTTGGCACCGAAGTAGTTCCGACGTTTCTCGCCAATATCTTTGGTTGGTTGGTGTCGTGTCCATGGTTTTCATGGACCAATTTTCAAAGGTTCTTCGTGAGATGTGGTCTGAGTCACGACTTCGTATTTTGTTAGTAAAGTTTATGGTTTGGTACTTCCTTCTGTTATTGAGTGATGCTAAGCCACATTCTCGTATCACTTTTTCATTGTTTGTAGAGGAAACTGCACCGCAGATGATTTTGGCTGCTCTAGCCAATATCTTTAGTTATGCGATTACAATAACTATTTTAGTTTATCGGGAATATAGAAACAAATATTTAAAAGTCGCCTATGGAGTCTATCCGCGTTTGTAATGATCGATAGACGGCGCTTTGTGAACACTGCAGTTGTTAGTAAACATTAGCCACGTGTGTTCCAATAGTGTTCTTGTTATTCTACTTAATATTCGTACTATAATTTCTCCGCCATTACATTATGGAAAATTGATTGCTTTTGGAAAAATACTTCAGTTTATTCAAAGTTCGATCGGAAGTAGATTTTTAACTGAAGTTGAACAAATATTAATTTCAAATCATCTGATTAATTCTTTACTTCCATTAGCCGAAGCAACTGAAATTTTAAATTCGTCATTTGGAAATAAATGGAAGCTCAATTCTGGATTTCTTGATGCTTTGGATTTACACTGTGGCACACAAAAGTATGTGTTATCTTTTTTACCGTATTTATTCATTTTTATTCAATAAATATATGTGAAACTAAACATCGGCTAGCAATGGCGGCTATATGGAATTCGAATTAAACCATGTTTATTGTAATTTCACCGTAGCCCACCAGAGGGCGAGCATTTCATTACAATCGCGGATACTAAAGTTGCACAAAAACACCTTTACTTATAGAACATCTTGGATTAAATTAAGTGAAATGGATATTTTTTGACACGCAAAGGCGACAGCCATTTTAAGCCAAATAGCTCATAAAACATATAGATAAATTATAAATTATTGTGAAAAATTAATGAAGTAGAAACATTAATCTCATAAATTATCTAATTTTATTTTACTTATTTTTACTTCATATTATTTCACGCGCACTTTTTATTTCCAAATTCAAAATTATTAAAAAAAAAACTTTTTCGATATCTCTTGTAACGATACTGATTATTATTAATTTTCTTTTCTTTTTCTTTCAATAATAATAATAATAATAATAATAAAAAGATTTTGATGAAAAAGCAGAATTTAGTTTAGGACGGAGGACTGTTAGTTTTTTTTTTTCTTCCCAATTCTAACATCGCTTTCAAATTATTCAATTATATTTTCGATAAATTTTAGATTTCGATAAATGTCCAACTATCGAAAAATGATTTCGACAAATGTCCAACTATCGAAAACGATAACGCAAAAATCCCTGATTGAGACTTAATAGGCTCTCAGTCCTTAAAAAAAAAAAAAAAAAAAAAAAAAAATAATAATAATAATAATAATAAAAGCAAACAATCTACCACTAACACAAAACAGAACGCGCCATTAATAAAATCGCCAGAAATAGACCAAGACCGTTAGATGCTTATTATTACGAAACAAACTTCTCCATGTTACGTTTTTTCCGTAAAGTTTTAAATATTGGAAGAACCAAATATTGCAGAAAAATTAAACAAAAAGTAAAATATTCGTATAAACGAGATCTTTAATTTGAAATAAAAACGAACTTGCTAAGTTAATAAGCAAGAAAATGGGAGCATTTTCAATTTAGCGTAAAATTATATGTTTTGATAACTTTTCGTCAAGACATTTTTTAAAAAACAAGCTGGAGAGTTCATAAATGTGCAGAATTCTTTGAAAAGTGATTTTTTAGATAGATAATTACTTAATCTAAGAACTTTTATAAAATTTAGCTTTTAAAAATCAAAATTTCGTATCTTAATTGCTGAAAAACTATTAACTATCGCCAAAGAGACATAAATCGTCAAATATGTAATTGCTTCATCTCAGTTTAACCAAAGGTATAGAGTTTTAACAACCACGTGACTTTCTTCTTAGCAACCGTACTTTGCTGAAGGACAACGCTAATTTTTCCATGCTTTTGGAAGCGTAGTAGTCGAATTTTTTTATGCTTTTGCAAATACATTTACAACACTGTGTTACAATAAATTTGTAACACTATTCCGCATTGATAAAATGGGTCAGTGAGGTCAACTGTCCCTCAGCAAACATGCTTGTGACGTCATCTATTAGAACTCTATTACTTTCAAATTTAACTGCTTTTTCTTTCTTAGAAGCTATTTTTTTAACCAAAGAATATTTGCTTTTATTATGTTGTACAATTTTAAATTTTACATCACTGAAAACAGAAATTAATACATTGTCGTATAACATTTGTTTAAAATCTGTAGCTTGAATTTTTGAATAATTTAGTTTAATTTTACCTTGGAATGAAAAAAAAAAAATAAATAAATAACACACGATAACTGCAATTTTAATGTTTATAAAGTCCCGGACCCATTTTGATGTTTAATAACTCATAAAATAATGAAGATATAAACAAACTTATGGCATTTATTGATGGAATAACTCATATATTTTCTTTTTAGGTTTGAATATCTTTACTTTTGTAAATATCGTCTGCGCGTGTGGTTAATTTCAGAAAATTTCATTTTCCAGTCTAAATATCTGTACTTTTCTAAATATCGTCTGCTTATTAATTGCATTTTTCTCTCTTTTGTTTTTGGCAACTATTGCAATGTTATGTTTACTTTTGATATGTTTGTTCCACGGAGTAATATTAATAGGAGTTGAAGGTCCAATGGGAGAAAGCTACGAAACTGTGATCTAAATTTTTGGTAAATATTGAGGGCGCCACTTGTCATTCCTCCCGACCTCGGCGCGGATATACTGTTGTTTTCAATAGAATTTTGCTGGAGTACATTTAAACTTTTTTATTTTAAGCAATTTAATTTCTTTATAAGTTCTTAAAACTGCATAATTCAGATGTTTCAAATAAATGTTTCGTTCCTAGTTGTAAAACAGGCTATGATCGTGATAAGAAAAACAAAAAAAAAAAAAGCCCTAGGAGAAAAATAAAGTCCGAGTTCGTGTTTTCTGCACCTAAAGTAAGTTTATTTTTTTTCTTTACAAAATTTCATCCATTCTCCTTCCTTCCAATTATCTGTTTTAGATAGCTTCGGTTCATAAGAATCGTCCTTTTTTAAAAGCTTTCTTTCAAAGTAAAATTAGTATAAAATGGCTCTTAAAAAAAATCATGTTGGTTAGAATACTCTATTTAATGAAATTTGCTTTCAATCGAAATTTTTTCAGTTTGATATTATTTTTAAAAAAATAATTAAAACGAGGCATTTCCCCATTGAATAACATTGCGGAAGCTGGAGAGAAGGAAGGATTGCACGCTGGCGCCATCTGTAAACATTGGAAAACAACATCACAAAATTTCAGCGTTACCTTCTTCTCCTGTCTTTTTACTCCGTGGTTTGTTCTATGTAGTACTTTTGTATGTGATGTTTTATTCGAGCGGATATTAAGGAGAATGCATACACCACAAGAGAAAGCACAGATTTTATGGTGGTACATAGAAACGAAATCGATAGTGCAAGCACAGAGAAATTGCAGAAGAATTTACCAAAAAGATCCTCCATCCAAAAGCAGCATCTTGCGGTGGAAAAATAATTTTCTAGAAACTGGAAGTATCGCAGATAAGATATGTTCCGGACGTCTCTGCACAAGTGATTTTGATGTTGACAGTGTCAGAGAGACATTTTTACTCAATCCTAGAAGATCTGTGAGATCAGCGGCAAGAGAATTGGATATGCCAATTTCGACGGTGTACAAGGTTATTAAGAAAAAATTAAGACTGCATGCATTCAAAGTTCAAATTGTTCAATTTTTGGAACTGGACGATAGGCCTAGGAGGATGGCCTTTGCAACAGATATGATAAGGAGATAGAAGATGATGCTGATTTTCTGAAGCGCATAATGTTCTCCGACGAAGCATCCTTTCATGTTTCTAGCTTTGTTAATCGCCATAATGTGCGCATATGGGGATCTGAAAACCCCCATGAATACCGTGAGGCACAAAGGGATTCCCCAAAGATTAATGTGTTGTGTGGACTAACGCACGACCGAATCATTGGGCCTTTCTTTTTTACAGAAAAGACGGTCTCATCAGTCGTATATTTAGACATGTTGGAAAACTTCGTATTTTCACAACTAGAAGAGCTTCAGCCACATGTCTTTTTGCAACAAGATGCTGCACCACCTCATTGGGGTACCATCGTTCGTAGTTCTTTGAATGACCATTTTCCAGGAAGATGGATTGGGCGATGAGGTCCAATTCCTTGGCCACCCAGATCACCTGTTATAACGCCGCTGGACTTTTTTCCTTAGGGATTTGTAAAGGACAATGTTTACAGGAGGAGAGTGTCAAACATTGATGACCTAAAAGTCAGAATTACAACCGCAATAGCCTCTGTGGATGCCGACATGCTTGCCGCTACCTAGCGTGAAATTGACTATCAACTTGATATTCTCCGTGCGACGAAGGGGGCACACGTGGAAGTTCATTGACAAGGGTCATGAAACTTTTTGAGTCTATCTAACCATTTATGCTATTAATTTTAATCTATCTTTATTATTTTATGAGTTATTAAACATCAAAATGGGCCCGGGACTTTATAAACACTCTGTATTTCAATACTCAATCTCGTTTTAATAATTATAATGCATTAAGAATTTATTAATTTTCAAAAACGACGAAACAAGCAAAAGTAAAGAGGGAAAGAAACTTAAAATCTAAAAATGTGTTTCATCGTTATATATAATCTATTCACATATTTTAATATATATGTATATATATATATATATATATATATTCATATACAGAGATTTGCGCATGACTAAAAATTTTAACTTCTGGCATGTTCTCTAACATTTAGCACCTGAGTTGGAAATGTTACGGATAAAAAAACAACCATAATGGCATAATTGAGATTTGACTATTTTCAAAAAATGTCTGGCATCCGCCTTATTTGTGTGAGACACAAATTTTGTGATTTTTCTAGCTCAAAAACTAATGTGCAGTATTTCATTAAATTTTATCTTTAGTTGAACCTTTATTTGGCATTGATTAGATTTTGGTGTTTATCACTCAACAGATGGTATCCCTATTTTTCTTTATGCATAATTTTCGAACTCTAGTTTTCGACGGATTTACACGTTTTGAGATGTCCTGAACGCTATTTGACTCCTTTTAGAAAAGTATGTCTGTGTGTACTCTTTGACCGCGTCGGATTGATCCCCGGTTGGCAAAGTGCCAGGACGATTCCACTAACGCGCTAGGAGACACAGCAAGGAAGACAGAGGAGAATCGTCTGCTATGAGTAGAATCATTGATACTCCTGGGGATCTATTCTCCGATCGGACCGCCATACCGACCGTCCTTAAACAACGACAGTCGTTAAATTCCACTTTTACCGACTTTCTTTCCTCCCACTGCTAAAGAGCAATTCTCCCCCCAAGGTTGTTATCTAAGGTAGTAATCGAAGCAGTCTTCTTCCGAAGCTAAGGATGTCAGTGATTTTCAGCCAATGGCGTGTTGAAGTTCACGCTACACCTGTGAATAGACGTCGTGTAAGAAAAACAACATTGCAAGGCAATATGAGGATCGCAAATTCAGAAATGCGCGTTCTAAAAAAATTCATTTTCAGAGTTTGCGTTCCTTTATTATCAATACTCTGTAAGAAATTTCATTACAAGAATTATTATATGTTAAAATTTTATCTTTACTAATATGAGGGGATAAAGCTGTTGGAGTGTACAAGTTTAATAGGAGAAAAATAAAGTACCACAAAGTTCTTTTTTTAATATGGCTTTTTTCTATTTCTTAACTCTCTCTCTCTCTTATTTTTATTTATTTTTTATTTATTCTTTTGGCGGTTTAAATTATTTTGATAAGTTTGTTTATTTAAAAAATGTTTTCATCTGCAGAAGTAAGATTACTTATTAGAAAATGTAACTCAACTCAAATCTATATATAATGCAATTATTTATATATATATTTTTGTTATTTGTGTTAACCTACTTGTTTCATAATATAAATATTCGCTTAATTTATTAATAAAATCTACTATATATTAAGATATCTGTTAAATAAAAAATAAAATTCAACATGGAAATAAGATGTAGAAATGAAATGTTTTGCACACAATACGAGTAAAATAGAAGAAGATTATTTTGAAGCAAAATTAAATTAATTTTTCATACTCCTTATATTCAAATCAACACTATTATAAAACTATTTAACTGATTTAATCATTTTATTTTATTCACACATAGCTGGTAAACTGAATTTAAATTTAGTTTATTATTATTATTATTTATTTATTTATTTATGTTATATATCGAAACTAAACATGATAGAAATCTGAAATTTTTTTATTTTAACTTTATATGAAATTTCATTTTATGCGTACTATAAATGCACTTTTAGAATTAATAATATTATTTTTTAAACATCTCCTATTGGGAGCTTCATTACTCCAAAACTGACTTTTTAAAAAAATCTGAAAATTTGTTAATTCGAACCTCTCTCTATCTGTGTTTAATAAATATATTAGAAATAAATACTGCGTTTTTACTTAGGAGAATTTATACATTTTTATTTAAAAAGCAATATGTTTTTCATAGGATTAAGAATACAAAGATTTTCGAATTATATTGAATACGCAAGGAGAATAATTTTTACATAAACAAACTACAGACTAATATAGGTAAATATTATAGTTCAAAAAATATTTAGCCTTAAATAATAAGTAATAAAAAGCATTAAAAAATCGATTTTTTTTTTTTTTTTTTTTTTTTTTAAATAACATTCTGAAAACCAGTAAAGTTCAAAAACTTTTCATTAGAAATATTTAATATATATATATATATATATAAAGAGTGAGTAAATAAACTACATGTAACTTCAGTTTAACAGTTACTTTGAAAGAAAAGAAAATCGAATGAATAAATTACATATTTTTTAAACAATGATCATTTTAAAAGGAAGAGTTTTTCTGATTTTCCGAAAATGTTTAATATGTGTCTAAAATATATTTAGAGAGAGAGGAAAAATTAAACAAAATGGTAATCCGTTTTTTTTTTTTTTTTTTAACTTTATATCAAGTTTTATTTTATTCATAACATAAAAGCACCTTTATAATTATTATTTGTTTTAACTATTCCCATATTGGAAATATCATCTTACTCCAAAATCAACTTTGTTAAAAATCTGAAAGGTTGTTAATTTGAACCTCTATCTATGATTAATAAATAAATTCTAACTGAATATAATGCGTATTTGTTTAAAAGATTTTATGCTTTTATTTTATTTTATTTTTTTTATTATGTTGAATACACCGGGAAATAACTCTTCTTCAACCAACAAAATACAGAACACTGGTACATAATTATTACAATTGAAAAATATTTATCCTTAATAACTAATAAAAATCATTAAAAGAAATTGCATAAAACATTTGCATTTTTTGAAAATAACATTCCGAAAAACAGTAAGATTCACAGTAATTCAAGAACTTTTCTGAAAAATACTTTTAAAAAATAATGTAATTTCTGTTTAAAAGCTATTAAAACAAAGAAAAAAAGAAATTGAATGAATAAAGTACACATTTTTTAAACAATAATCATTTAAAAAGGAAATTTTTTTCTGATTTTCCGATAATGCTTAATTTGTGCTATAAATGGCGAAAAAAAATTTTTTTTGAAAAACTATTAAACTATTATTTAAAACTATTATAATTATATATAAGCATTTAACCACATTGCACAGTTGGAAAATCACATTTTCATGTTATCACTTCAGTTAGGATTAAAATGTAGCATTCTGTTCGGTTACTTTTTAATTTTGAAAAGCTTATTCTTTTATATTATTATTAAATTTTTTTTTAATTGTATAGGTCTGCTTTTTCAAAAATAATATTGGGGGGGGGGGGGAGGAGGATAAACGAATCTCACAATAGCAATTTATATATTGATAAACTTATCTTTCCCCAAAAATCATTCACGAGAATTGAAGAAAATAGGGACGAGTCAGCATTATAACGACTCCCTCATGCAGTCGTTATCATAAGGACTGAAACAAACCGAATCTTCACCGCAAATTTCTATGACTGAGAGGGGAGAATAGCAAAAGGTCGGAATGTCACGTCACGTGATTAAAATAACGACTTTGACAGTCGGAATTGAGCTATAGTCGGATCGGAGAATAGACCCCTTGCTTCGTTTTCTGCTACGGACATTCCTATTTTATAAATAGACCAGTCATTTTCACTCATGCGGAGATGACGCCAGGGATCTTCCTTCCGCGGTTTATCAGTATGTATCTCAAATTTTGTGAAAGTTGTATCTCACGAATCAATGAACGTAATTTAACCAAACTTGGTATTTAGTAGACCTTGACATAAACTGGTGCTGATTACATCTGGGTTCAATCGCTTCCCAAGTTGCGCTGTCATCCCATTTTTTTCTGAAATTTTAATGTGGCAGTATAATATAAAATTTCGAATTTGCATAATGAGAGTGATTTTTTGGGCAAGATTGTAAAATTAATATGAACTAGTATCGCCCAGTGGTCGAAACTCGACCATTGTTTTTGCAAAGCGAGGCAAAGCAAAGTTATTGCCTTGTCCTAAACGGAATGCAATTGCAACACAGCTGCGGCAATTGTTTGCCGGTATTCACTCTAACTGAATCAGCAGAGTTTTACTTAATATAACTATTTCTCTCTGTAGATGTTAGCCTTTCCTGAAATGAGAGAAAATCGCAACGTGAAAATGCCCCTTGTTGTGTGATACAGCCCAGAAGCTAATAGGTACCATGTTAAACCAAGGCCCAACCAAGTATCAAATACTGTTAAATTAATTCGATTGGTTCATAAAGTACATTGTTTGAACAACAACAACAAAAAAAGATATTTTTAAAAAATGGTCGAATTGAGTTCGGGAAATTTCAAAACGTGTAACTTTATGGAAAACCGAAAATCTAAAACTTTTCTGAATCTTTATTTTCTACTTATATATGCAGAGGAAAGAATAATAAATCTACTTAAAAAAAAAAAAAATAAATAAGTAGTCAATTTCATTTAATTAAAATGCAAGGAATTCTCAAAACGTGTAAATTCATCGAAAACCGGAAATAAAAAATTTTATGTATCTTCTACTCGCTTCTTCTACCCACAAAAGCTAGCAATAAAAACACTTTTTAAAAAAATAAGTAACCAATTTCAGTTAATTGAAACGTAAAGAAAGCTCAAAACATGTAAATTCAGCAAAAAACGAAAATCGGAATTTTTTCCGTATCGTATACTTATACATGCAGCAGTTAGTAACAAATCCATTTTCCTTTTATTTAGTATATTAATTGAATATTTATCGTTTAAATATCACCCTTTGAAATGAAATGTTTATGTTTACATTCGAAACTGGAAGTTTGCCATTTTTTTTTTCTGCAGTTTTGTGATTTTAAATTAAAATTTTATCAATTTTACAGAAAAAATAATTCAATCAAACACATGTAGACATTAACTTATATATAACTATACCCAAATATCGGAATTAAAATCGGCAGATAATTTCCGTTATTTTTTAATAATTTTTTACAAAAAATCATATGGGCGATTAAAATAGAAAATCTTTTTCATTGCTCCATGGACAGACAGTGACGTCATCACTTCGCTTGCGTATAGTGATGCTACATTATACAAATTACTGTGTCTATGGTTTTATTTGAGCTTTATGAAATTGCCAGATTTATCAACTTTCTGCTTTTAGGTATTTTTAAATGTAAAGGAATACGTGTATAAAAGGGAAAAATGGGGGGAAATGCATAAAAAATAAATGTATTTTTAAATACATTCTTGACATCGTAAGAAAATAATATTTGTATTCGCACCTTCCGGCTAACCATACCTTTCGAATGATACCATTTTCAACTCTCTACTCCCATAATTAATATGTTAAAAAGGGACTACAAATTTTATGCTTGCCTATTAATATATAGATTTTTAATAACAGTCGGAGTAAACTAGGAAAAAAAAAGTGTGTGCAAGGCATCGCTCTCCCGTCTGAGGGCAGTACTTCCGGGGGTTGTAAATTTTCATTATGGATATCTTTCGAAAAACCTCGTCAATACATTTAAAACGAATGATTGAACTTTGATAATTTGAAACAAAGTTATCGATTTTTTTTTCCAGTTTTTAATGAAAATAAAAACTTAGAAATTCTTTCTGTGTTTAGTGTTATACTTCTTTCTAGTTTAGATAAATTATCGTCTGTATTATAATCACGGAAATTTTGTTCCAACTATATCTCAGGAACTACTCCAGAGAATTACATACAAACTTATCTGCTATTGCACTTTGTATAGTAGTGTTTATCAACATTTGGTGTCAATAGCTCAACATGGTACTGCTATACAACGATTTCCGTAATTTCAGAGAAGGCTATATACCTGAGGAACTAATGCATAGAATTGCATATAAATTTACACATAGAATTACCTTGTTATAAATTAGTGCCTATCAGCTTTTATACCAATCTCTCAACAGGTGGCGCTGCTATACAGTGATTTCCGTAATTTAAGGAAAGGTTTTACTCAGGTTCTGTTGCGTATAATGGAACAAAACTTGATATGTAAAAAGGCCATTATGAGACATTATGCTGATTCAAATTGTATGCCTATCGGCCAATAGGTGATGTTCATATACTACGATTTTTTTTTTAGAATAGAAAGGATGTCATTCGCACGATAAAAATTTACTTCCGTTGGATATTTTCTGTAACAATATTTTTCTGAGATGATAATAGTTTTCATTCATAATAAAAATAATAAATAATTTGTACCGCGTTAATTTGTATAGGAAAATGTAGAAGAAATTTTTTTTTGATGGACAGAACATACTAGTCTGTATAGAAAACTCATGGATAATGTCTAGCAACGAGAATTTATGGAAAGCTTAATGTAAAGAATAAATGTGCTTATCGCACGAAATCCGAGTTGAACACCAGAACATATGAAGTATTTACGATATGTTTGTGTTTAGAATGAATTATATAATATCTTAAAAGTATCAGGTTAATTCAAGTAAATATAAAGATTGCTTAAAAAAAAAAAAATGATATCTAAACAAAAAAATAAAAATAAAAATGAATAAAAGACATTTAAAAAGTACAAAAAAGCCAAGCTCAAAGAAAGAGAATGGATTAAAGTTGTGTCTAAAAAGGGTGTGATATCAAATTCCCAAGCTTACATTCTAATACTTATTTAATATTCCCTTTTAACTAAATTTCACGTGTAAATCAAGTGCCTTATGATATGTTGATAGAAATCCTTCTTTCCTGTACTAAATACATCATAGCGTGTTTCTGAAAATTATTTTTTTATTTATTTATGCATGATGGGCTTGACAGCCATCTTTCAAAATATGAATGAACATTCACACAATTTGAAGGAAGCTTCTTAAAATAAATATCTCGTATAAAATTAATTTGTTTATTCCATTCAACAGAGGCTGAAATATTCCGATAACAAAAATTGCGAGTGAAAACATCGTAAAAGTGCCCGGTACACAAGTTCAATGGACTTGATATCTTATTATAAGTATTTAGTACTCAGTGTAGTGCACATACATCCTTATAAATCCCAGGAGTAAAAGAATATAAGAATTTAAATTAACGTAAAGATATGAAGGGAAAAAAAAAAGCTGGAAAAGTTTCTCCCCCCCCCCCCTCCCCTCAGTTATATTTACTCAGTTTGAATGTAGCTTCTTGGAATAAATATCTCGTAAAAAATAATATGGTTATTCCATTCAACAGAGACTGAAATATAGGGTGTTTCAAAACTCATGGGCAAAAATTTAAGAGGTGGTAGGCAACATCTGAAAAAGCCATTTGCACCACACAATGCATGGGCGGAAAGTAAGCGGTGACCGCTAGACTGTAATGGAAAGTATAAAGCGCGCGTTTTCTTACACATCGTCGTTTCTACCGTGAATTTCAGCAGGCATGGCGACATGCAGTGATCAGGAAAAGGCGGATATGCATTTTATGTATATGGCAAATGGGAATGCTCTGGAAGCCTGTACAGGCAGCATTTCCCGAGAAAACACGTGCCAGACCGAAAAATATTCTTGCGATTTCATCGGGGCTTGTGTGAAGAGGGATCCTTCGTCTCCGGCATACATGAGATACAGGACGTGACAGGAGTGTGAGGACGGAACAAGTTGTAGACGCAATCGCTCGAACATTTTTTGGTCTGGCATGTGTCTTCTTGGGAAACGTTGCCTGTACAGTCTTGCGACATCCAGAGCATTCCCATTCGCCAGGCCATACGTAAAATGCATGCCCGCCTTTCCTGATTACTGCATGCCGCCATGCCTGCTGAAATCCACTGTAGAAATGATGATGTGTAAGAATACGCGCTATTTATTCTTTTCATTACAGCGCCCTCTAGCGGTCACCGCTTGCTCTCCCTCCATGCATTGTATGGTGAAAATGGTTTGTTTAGATGTTTTCTACCACCCTTTAAATTTCTGCTCACGAGTTTTGAAACACCCTGTATTCAGATTAAAACAGAATATATATATATATATATATATATATGCGAGAAAAACTTCGCCAAAGCCACCGTTATGCACGCAAGTTGAACCAATTTAAGTTTTAATAGTGTTTAGTTTGGTGTATTCTCATCCTATAATTGGTGAGATTTGTAAAATAATTCAAATTAACATAAAAGTTTGAACGATATCCGCCAAGCTCATTATGCATAAATTAAAATAATTTTCAGAAACACGCTATGATGTATTTAGTATACAGGAAAGAAGAATTTCTATCAACATATCACAAGGTACTTGATTTACGTGTGAAAATTTAGTTAAAAGGGAATATTAAATAAGTATTAAAATATAAGCTTGGGAATTTGATATTAAACCCCTTTTAGACACAACTTTAATCCATTCTCTTTCTTTGATCTTGGCTTTTTTGTACTTTTTAAATGTCTTTTTTTTTTTTTTTTTTTTAATTAAAGCTACAAGTCATTTGTAGCTTTTTGTAATAACGCGGTATTTTCGCTCTTCTTCAATTTGTAGTTGGTTCCCTAATTGCATTCTGGTCTAAATCGATAGCGGAAAATATGAATTTTTAAATTAGGAATTTTTCCTATGAAGTTTCAGGTCATTTTGTCTAGTATTTTTTTTTTTTTTAGATAATCAAAAAAGTATTAAAAAAAATTGATCACTCACTGTACAATTTGTAGATTATATACAGTTCTATACCCATAATTAAAAAATATATTCTTTTCCATTGAATGTAATTAGTGGAAATCCTTTGCTAAATTTTACCAAGTTCAGGAAAATCGATTAAGAATGGTAATTAATTTCTCATACCCAAAAGGTCGACAAAATATTGTTTGAAGTACAATTTTCAGAGCTAAATTTTTGCTGTTATTACAAGTTTTGATATTCCCTGAATACGTAAATTTAGTGTTTAACGATTGACCAGTGTCTATGTCTGGTATCAGCATAATTTTAGAACAATTTGCAAGAAATTAAAATTTTGTGTTTTGAATAATACACGAGTTTGTCACTTGAAATATTTTTCCAAGAATGATGAGTTTTAACTCGTTAGCGCCCAGTGTCCTCGTTTGAGGACAGCTAATAAAATGGAACGTATATTTTTGTGGTTTCTTGGAACGATTTCTTGTTTTTAGTGACAGTTGATAGCGTCACTCTAAATGATCCCTGAAAGTTTTATGTGCCTACTATTAATTATTATTTCATAATTTGGATAGTCATTTTATGATTTTTCATTCGTCGCACATATATTTGCTTTTTGCGAAGGTATACTAACTTAAATCAAGTTGAATAATAATATATATTATAACACTTTACTTTCGAGATCTTTGTCAACATATAATAGGAAATTAATCTATTATCTCAAAGTTTTTCTATCTAGCTAGAACACTAAACGTCAATAAATGAGGATAGGCTTTAAATTTAAAACTATCAAAACAATTGTTTAAGTTAATATATTTTACTGTCAGTTGCCTATATTCATTTAGAAGTGAAATAATAAGCTAATAATATTTTGCAAAATTAATTCAGGCGTTAACGGGTTAAAGAGTGGCATGGTGAAAGATATTTGAAAAATTTTAAAATAAAATTTTAAATTTAATTTCAGCTTTTTTCTTTTTTAATGAATGTAGGTACTTTTATGAATAAGGTGTTGCGGAGACGATAGCCCTTGACACAGAAATACGAGGGGAGGCTGAAAGTTCCTGGCTTTGCCGAGAAAGAAAAGAGTCAGAGTTATGCAAATATATATTTATTCAACATATTCTTCTTGGACACTGATACATTTTTTACAGCGTTATTCTAACATTTGTAGACCATTAAATTAAAACTCATTTTGCTGTTCTTGAAACCGGCTTTCAGAAGCACTTTGGTTGTTAGAAATGTACTCGAAACTTTGCCTCTTCAAGTATTTAAGCGAAAATACTCAAAAGGGGCTAAGTCAGGTGAATAGGGAGGATAGAGGACCAGTTGGAAAGTGTGTTCAGTTTAGCTCGAACAACGTTGGAAGTGTGCGTATGTGCATTGTTATGCAGAAACAGGATTCCTCTGGTCAACTTCCCTTGGTGTTTCTTCTTAATTGTTTCTTTTAGTTGATCTAGAAGGTTAGCATATTGTTCACCTCTTATGCTGGAGCCCTGAGATAAGAAGTTCACCAACATAAATCATCTTTCTTCCATGATTTTTTTTTCACATATTTCTAAGTGCGGAACTTCTTTGATTGCGGACAATCCTTATAGCCACATTCTTTTGATCGTTCCTTTATTTCAGGAACATAAATGTGGAACCACGTTTCGTCTTTTGTCATCAATTTGGACAGAAATTTCTGTGAAGATTCAAAATGCACTAAAGTGAATTTTGAATGTTTCAACTCGTTCCTTCTTCTGATCATTGTTCAAACATTTTGGCACAAATAATAATAATATAACTAAAAACACTTTTAAAAACACGTCTAAAATACATTTATTAAAAAGGTTAAAATCTTCCAAAACTTTTCGTCCTAACAAATTAAGGCATCATCAAGGATTTAGTTATACACATCATAGAGCAATTTTATATACATTTTTTGTACCATGATGTGTATAACTAAATCCCTGATGATGCCTTAATTTGTTAGGGCGAAAAGCTTTGGAAGATTTTAACCTTTTTACTTTCTTCTATATGTAATATAGAGAAAGTATTGGATTCGCGAAAATTTTCGACCTCCGTTTTTTGACGGATCTACACGTTTTGGGATGTCCTGAACACGAATTGATAGTTTTTAAAAAATGTCTGTCTGTCTGTCTGTCTGTGTGTCTGTCTGTCTGTCTGTCTGTCTGTCTGTCTGTCTGTCTGTGTGTCTGTCTGTCTGTCTGTCTGTCTGTCTGTCTGTCTGTGTGTCTGTATCATTTTTTTGTGGACGCTGTATCTCACGAACATATGAATGAAATTTAACCAAACTTGGTATTTAGTTGCACCCTGACATGAACTGGTGCCCATTAGATTTGGGGATCAATAGCTCAACAGGTGGCGCTGTAATCGCATTTTATGCAAATTTTTAACATGGCAGCATAGGACAAAATTCCGTATAAATGGGCATAATGAGAGTTATTTTAAACTTGTGATTGTAAAATTAATTTGAATTATTGATGATAGTAGTAGTTAACTAGGAAAAAAAATTGTGCATGGGGGGGTATCGGTTCCCCCCCCGGGGGGGTTAAATTTTGAAGATGGGTATCATTCGAAAGATCTCGTCAATACCTTTAAAACGAATGGTTGAACCATAAATCTGTGATAATTTAAAACAAAGTTATCGATTTTTTTTACTTTTACCAAAAAAAAAAAAAAAAAAAAAAAAACTTAGAAAAAAAATTCGATTTTTTTTTTTTTTTTTTTTTTTTTTTTTTATTATTGTTAGTGATTGAATATGTATTAATTTTCACAAAAAAAAAAAAAAGAAAAAGAAAAAGAAAAAAAAAATTTTTTTTTTTTTTAAATATTGTTACTGATTGAATATGTATAGGAAAATATAGAAGAAAGTCTTGTGGTGGCCACAACATACTAGTTATAAATGTATTTTAGACGTGTTTTTAAAAGTGTTTTTTAATTATATTACAAAAATGACACGTGTTTACAATTTAACTCTCAGCTTGAGATTATTTATAATAATAATAATAATAAAATGTAAAAATCTGAATGTCTTGATATTTGTGCAGTTACATATCAGGAAATTTAGCTTTCATTTGCCACCAAATTTATTCTTCTATTTCAACTCGAAGGGTTCAGTCTAGAGGTCTGCACGGGCCGGGTTCGGGCCGAATTTTTGAATTTGCTCTCGGGGCGGGCCGGGCTCGGGCATAATTTTTTTTTTCAGGCTCGGGCCGGGCCGGGCCTGAATGAAATTTTTTCCGGGCCGTGTCGGCCCGAATCTTTTTCTGGTTTCCTCGTTAATCAACGAAAAAGGAAAATGATAAAATATTTCTTCAGTCATTTATTTTACGTAATTTTACAGGCTTGTATGTCACATAAAGTTCTATTTTGTTAAAAAAAGTGTCTGTAACGTCAATGTAATTCTTTATCAGTCTGTCTGTCCGAAATCTGATTTTTCGCAAATATTTTTAGCATGCCTCGAAATTAATATATTTTATTTAAAATAATTTTGGATGGTTTCCTATTCAAAATAGTATGCATGTCACTACCAGTTTGCGTACATGTACATAACAAAAGAAATTAGATATATTACTGTGTATAAGGGTTTGTTTCTTATGATCTGTTGAGTTTAGGTGGTATAAAGGCTATAAAAATCTTTCCGCTGTAACTTTTTCTCTAAAGCTCCCTTTCCTTTTCTCCAGTGGACGAAAGTAGCATCATTTTTATCATGGGCAAAAACAACTTTTCTATTGAATATGGTTGGATTAACATTAAAGTTTTGTTTACCGGAACACATGAAAATTCGGATACATTATGGTATAGAAGAGGAAATGGTTGAAAGTGCATTTTCACTAGTATTAACCATTTTAAATACCTGCCTATATTGTTTGATGAATGCTAATATTTTCGATTTGACTTTCTGTTTGTCTTTGTGGCTTGTCTATAATAAGGAATTTCTGTTTATATATAATTGTCTTGTAAAATTTCAGCAGTTTTGTTAAAGAACGTACTATTGTTTGGTTATATAAAACCTCTGGAAAACACATACTAAAAATCTTTTTTATGAAAAGGCATTCTTTTTTTTTTTTTTTTTTTTTTTGTTATTTTACATATTTTTGTATCGGGTCGGGTCGGGCCTGATTTTATCGTTTTTTGTCCGGGCCGGGATGGGCCATAAACCGTTAAAAAATAAACGGGCCGGGCTGGGCCTCATTTTTCGACTTCATAACGGGCCGGGCCGGGTAAGCAAAGTTTTCGTACGGGCCGGGCCGGTCCCGGGCCTCGAAAATCCGGCCTGTGCAGACCTCTAGTTCAGTCACCCCTCATACATGTCAAATAATTTTTATTTTTCTGAAATTATTTTAAACTACTCTTTTAAATATGTTTATGTACAATATTTGTTATCTTATACCGTAACCTGTAATCTAATTGTATAATTTTTCAAAATTAGAGTAACAGAAAATCGCGAGCGTGTAACAGCAATTTATTTTTTTTTTAAACACTGCCTTAGAGTTATATACATATATATATATATATATATATATATATATATATGTATATATATATGACACTAATATTGCATTTACACTTTTTTTACTGAAACCTTTTGATTTTTATTAAAAATATATGTGATTCAATGTATTAATCTACATTTTTTTTTTTTAATGTGCTGCAGATTTTACAATGATTGGAGAAGATGATGATGATTATAAGTAAGTACGGCAATTTACAAAATAAGTACTCGAATGTTAAAAATAAATATAAATAAATAAATATATTCAGATTATATTTCATGCAATTCCAATATTTTATAAATTTAAAATTCTAAGTGTTTCCTGCTCATTTATATTAAATTAACTACTACCTACCGTCTTCAGTGCAAAAAGGATTCTGAATCAGAGAGATGCTCGTATATATAGGAAAGGGGCAGGATTTAGTTCAACCAATAGGATTACGGGAAAGGTGGGGAGAGTGGCTAATAAGAATTTAGGAAAGTTACCTGTGTAAACAGTAGAAAAATTAAGAAAATGTAGACTGAATATAAAATTTCCAACATCAGACAAATAGGGATTAGCGATAATAAATAATTTGTAGACCTAAATCCATTTATGAACTCGATTTCTTTAAAGCTTTTTACATTTATAACTAGTTGGCATAGGTGGACTCTGCTCAGTTCCCCATCCTATTTATGTTCTCAGAAATTTCTAGTGCGAGACATATTATAATCATGTTAAAAGAAATGAATTTGACCAAAGCTTGATACAGTGACAGAATGAAATCCCCGCCTAATAGGCTATCCACCGTTCACTTGGATATAATTATCTTATTCTAATTTATTAATTTATTTTATCAGGGTCAATTCTGTTGTTTAGTTTTCATGCTACTATTTCCAATGCAATAAACCTCAAAATTCATATTTATATAAAAAATTTACAATTTCACTATGTTGATAAAATTGTAAATTACGAATAATTTACGAAAATTTCCTAGTAGAATATTTGTATTCAATCATGTTCAAACAAATATCATAAACTTAATTTTGAAGTTGTCTAATGTATTTAGGATCCTCAAAATGGAAGTTTATGATCAATTTTGCCTTATTCTGACATGTTAAGTAAATCGTAAATTCCAAATAACTTACGAATTTTTTTTAATTGGAAAAATCATAGTCTATGATATTTATGCCAGTATCTTAAATAATATTTCGAAAGTGGTTTGACATCTTTACGCTGAAAATATCCCTCAAGTTTGACGTTTATGTGAAATTTTGCTCTATTCTGACATGTTAAGAAATTCGTAAATTTCCAATAACTTACGAAATCTTTATATTGGAAAATTCATAGTCATTAATATTCATACCAGTATCCTAAATAATATTTCAAAAGTAGTCTGACATCTTTACGA
Source organism: Salticus scenicus (assembly GCA_963930645.1). NCBI lineage: Eukaryota > Metazoa > Arthropoda > Arachnida > Araneae > Salticidae > Salticus > Salticus scenicus. The sequence continues at coordinate 210,386,947 of OZ005662.1, forward strand.
TGAAAATATCTCTCAAAATTGACGTTTATGTGAAATTTTGCTCTGTACTGCCATGTTAAGAAATTCGTAAATTTCCATTAACTTGCAAAATTTCCAAAGTAGCATATTTATAGTTACTGATGTTCATTCCGGCATCAAAACTGATATTTTAAAACTGGTCTGACATTTTTACAGTAAAACGTTTTCATTTAATGCACGTTTAAATGAATTTTTGTCCTATTCTCCCATGTTAAGAAAATCGTAAATTCCTAATAACTTACGAAGTTTTTTAATTCGAATGTTGCAAATGAATAGGGTTCTTGCCAGTGTCGAAAGTAATATTTTAAAACTGATCTGACCTCTCTGCGACAATTTGTTCTTGAGATATCGTGTACACAGACTAACAAACTAACGGACTGACCCACTAACAGACTAACAGACTAACAGACACCCTACAGACAGACACCATAGAAATTTTGTCATTTTCGGATTCCTCACACCTGAAAACGTGTAGAAAAGTCAAAAAACCGAGGTCGAAAATTTTCACGATTACCTAAGTTCCCCATACCTATAGTATGATGGGGAACTAAAAATTTTAAAAACCTTGTAAATTGTGATTTCGCTATTCCCTATTTGTCTGACTGTTGGAAATTTTATATTCAGTCCACATTTTCTTAATTTTTCTACTCTTTACACAGCTAACTTTCCTAAATTCTTATTGGCTACTCTCCCCACCTTTCCCGTAATCCTATTGGTTGAACTAAATCCGGCCCCTTTCCTATATATACGAGCACCTCTCCTGATTCAGAATCCTTTTTGCACTGAAGACGGTACGCTTTAGGCTACCGAAACAGCTGTATGCATTTCCAATATTTTTCTTTGGCGTTTCTGACGTAGTAGTTTATTCCGGTTTTAATACTTTTAAAATACATTTATAGGTAAATTATTTTTAGTCAATAATTATAAATCTTGTTTTGTTTCTATATTTAGTTTAAGAATTTATCCATATATATATAATAAAATATAATAGGATAGAAAAAAATAATAATGAAATTAGTAGTTATTTTTATATTTTAAATTATTATTTTCATATTTTAGAGTATTATTTTCATATTTTAAATTAATAGTGCAAAATAAATCCAAGGAAATATCACATTAGGTTGTAAATTACTTTAAATGTATAGGAAACAAAAAATGGAAATTCGTAATCGTGATCATTCGAAAAGGAATAAACAAGTTAGTAATTTAAATTTAATGAGCATTTTTATGCCTGAAAATATTTCATAAATAAGTTTAATGATGTTTAGAGATGAGATTTAAGATTTATGATTGTAATTGGGTAAAAATGAGGGTTGGATTACTTTTGTCAGATACTAAGCTATAAATAATGTTGTCTATGACTTGGCGACTTGAAGGTGCCATACTGTCTGGGAAGCACGGAATTACGGCCAATAGGACACAAAGAAGCAATAAAGATATAAGGGAGGAGATTAAAATACACCAAAGAAATACACCAAAATTATGACTATAAAAGAGGAAACTCAGCAAAATTAAAGATCTTCTATAGTATCCTCAGTCAGTAATAGTCTAAAAAAGCTATGCCGTTGGATCCGAAAGTTAACGTGTGGTCGTCGGCAAAGTGTGCTATATGCGGTGGGGACCGCACCTGACACCCCGTCGGTATCCATTGCCTTATCAGTCCCCAAGCTTGGGTATGTATTTTAAATAAAGAAATGTTCCAAAAAGCCAGCCTGTTTCCTTGTGGAGTCCACGATGGTCAGGCAGAAATACGAATACATTATAATAAAGCCGGCAGTGATAAAACTTACAAAGGTTAAGTCTGCTGAAGCTTTTTCATGGACAGTAACTGCAAGCGGATTTATGAGCTACTACCGCCTCCGCGTTGGGGGTTCGATGGCCGAAACGTAAACAACAAGAACTGTCTTCAACTAATTTGATTGCCGGGACGCAAATAAAACGCCTCTACCTTTCTAAGAGAGCGATCCTCATAAGGCCGGTTTCCATTGCAGTTGGAACTTCGAGGTTCAAAAAACCATTAATCACGCTCCCGACACAAAGAGCCAAATGTCTTGTCACCAGTTGTAACCTTTTATTATCAGATTGCGCAGTTACTTCAAAGGAAAGCATGCAAAATTGACAAAGATATCTGCCTCTGGCCCCTCAATTATATCAGCTGGGGGGGTTAGAGCCAGGGACTTTCTCCCTTCGAACCAACCGGTTGAACTTCCTCCAACCGCTTGACCACATCAAAGGATTCTGAATAGCGCCGCTCGAAACGACTTCCAACCAAGCTCAGTGGAAACTGCACTTTATCTTGCCTTGACCAAAACTCTGCTTTGACGTTTCCTGGTTTCCATTTCACCTAAGCGCTCCTACAAGAGAGCACTCATCTGAGCTCCATCCGCGATTGTAATGAAATGCTCGCCTTCTGGTGGGCTAAGGTGAAATTATCATACCACTGATAGCTTTCACGCTGAAACAATGATAGAACAACAAGAAAGATCAATTAATAAATACACGTGGCTATTATATTTACTAACAACTGCAGTTGAGAAAGCGTCATCTATCGATCATTACAAACGCGGATCGCCTGAACTCCCCATCTCTCTTCCCCGACGATGCAACTCAATCCACTGATGTCCTGTTAGTTCCACTTCCAGTTTTACGGAGAAAAAGTGAGGCCTAGCCGTATCTTCGACGAACGACAGCTGAGACGATATCGAAATCCCCATGAAAGTAGTCATATGTGCTGTGTCAACTGCCTCCCCGCCCAGCTCCCGCCTTCAGAGGCGGGCAAATTAAATATTAATGTGAGAAGTTTTTTTTTTTTTTTTTTTTTTTTTTTGTAAATACATTTTAATTTTTTTGTGAAAATTAGAGATCGGGAACAGTCTATGAGACATTATGAAAGATGCATCACAAATGCAATAATTTAGAGTATTTGTTATTTTTATCTTTTCAGTAGTTTTGAAAAAAATAAAAAGTAAATAAATAAATAAAAAAATAAAAATAAAATTATCATTATATTTTAAAAATTTTAATTATCGAATTTTCGCAATTTGACGTTGAATTCTCCAAGACTACTACTGGAATTTATTTTCAATATTATTATTTTCTTTTAGTTGAATATTTGTGATATTATATTATTTCTTACTGTCATAGGAAAAATTTAAAATGTTTATCGTTTGGTAATTAAATTTCGCGTTAATATTATTAAAAAAAAAGGGTATTTACAGAATTTTATTGTTACTCAAATTTGTAATTATTCTAAATTATTATTATTTTCTAGTAATTTAGAAATTTTTATTATTGTTATTATTTATAATATGATGTTGAATCTAATAGCATTTTATTTGACATTTAAAGTTAAAGAATTTTAAAATTTCATGTTTGCTTTCTGGTTAGCGGAAATACGTTAAGTTTATATTCTAATATTTGGGTTTATCTGTTATCTTTTCCTAGATTTTTCTTTTTAAATTTTCATTACCTATCATTGTTTTTGTGTAATCATTTTGAGTTAGTAAACCCTGTACTATAAAATTATAATGTCAGACTGGGAAAATTCTCGGGCTAGTAGCCCTAAGAATCCTGACAACCAAGATGAAGAGAAAGGCTATGCCATTGCAGAACCTCAAAAATTGGACTCAATTCATTGTGAGAGTGAGGCAGGTACGGACTTTGAGGCCTGGTTGGCTTATTTTAAAAGCATATGCGTGGATAATAAGAAGGACGACTTATGTAAAGGTAAAAATATTCATAAATACTTAAAGGGCAAAGCATTGACAGTTTACATTAACAATTGTATTGAGGCACGAATAAACTACTACTTCAGAAACGCCAAAAGAAAAATATTTGCGATGCATACAGCTGTTTCGGTAGCTTTAAGCGTACCGTCTTCAGAGTAAAAAGAATTCTGAATCCGGAGAAGTGCTCGTATATATAGAAGAGGGACCGAATTTAATTCAACCAATAGGATTACGGAAAAGGTGGAGAGTGTGGCCAATAGGAATTTAGGAATGTTAGCTGCGTAAACAGTAGAAAAATTAAAAAAATGTGGACTGAATGTAAAATTTCCAACAATCAGACAAATAGGGAACAGCGAAATCACAATTTACAAGGTTTTTAAAATTTTTATAAATATGAAAAGCTTCAAAGAAATCGAGTTCATGAATGGATATAGGTCTGCAAATTATTTTAGCTGAATTAAATTTAAAATTATGATTTTCCTCCCAGCAATGTTTAGAAATAGCCGATTTATTGGTTTCTTGTTTGCGGACGTAATTCATATGTTCTTTTAGACGAAATTTAAAACTGCGTTTAGTTTGGCCAATATATGATAAACCACACTGACAGGAAATTCTATAAATGCCCCAAGAGTTATGCATATCAATGGGATCTTTTAACTGAGAAAAGGTGAGTTTATTGGAAGGCGAAAATATTATTTTAAAATCATATTATTTGAGAATTTTAGCTATGGTTTGACTGAATTTAGGAAAATAGGGTAAAAAAATACTGATATTAGAAGAGACGGATTTAGTAGACGAAATACGAGGGATCTGTAATTTTTGGATGACTTTGTCTATAATGGAAGGGTCATAACCTCTGTCAATTGCAATGGCTTTCAGGTATTTACTTTCAGATTTAAAAAAAATAGAATTTGAACAAATATTAAGGGCACGGTTTACAAAAGCATAGAAAGCAGCCATTTTTTGGTTAGGTGGGTAACATGAACGCGCATGGGGAAGAAGGTAGACTGCAAAATTTTTACTATAGACGGTGGTTGAAAATCCATTTACAGTGCGAGAGACGAGGGTATCAAGAAATGGAAGAGAGCCATTATTTTCTATTTCATATGTAAACTGGGTATTACTGTCAATTGAATTTAAAGTTTCTAAGACATGGCCAATATTGTGACGAAATATGTCGATAAGCGACAAGATGTCGTCAACGTAACGGGTCCAAAAAGGAAAAGATATTTTTTTTAAAAAAGCTTACTTTCGAAATAGTCATGTAAATATCTGCGAGGATTGGGGAGAGAGGGAAACCCATGGCTAAACCTTCAGACTGACGATAGAATTTACTTTGGAAAGAAAAAGTGGTTTGTGATAAAGAAATGCGGGCAAGAGAAATTAATTCTTGTATTTCATTTCTCAACTTTTGAAATACAAGAATTAATTTCTCTTACCCGCATTTCTTTATCACAAACCACTTTTTCTTTCCAAAATAAATTCTATCGTCAGTCTGAAGGTTTAGCCATGAGTTTCCCTCTCTCCCCAATCCTCGCAGATATTTACATGACTATTTCGAAAGTAAGCTTTTTTTAAAAAAATATCTTTTCCTTTTTGGACCCGTTACGTTGACGACACCTTCACGCTTATCGACATATTTCGTCACAATATTGGCCATGTCTTAGAAACTTTAAATTCAATTGACAGTAATACCCAGTTTACATATGAAATAGAAAATAATGGCTCTCTTCCATTTCTTGATACCCTCGTCTCTCGCACTGTAAATGGATTTTCAACCACCGTCTATCGTAAAAATTTTGCAGTCTACCTTCTTCCCCATGCGCGTTCATGTTACCCACCTAACCAAAAAATGGCTGCTTTCTATACTTTTGTAAACCGTGCCCTTAATATTTGTTCAAATTCTATTTTATTAAAATCTGAAAGTAAATACCTGAAAGCCATTGCAATTGACAGAGGTTATGACCCTTCCATTATAGATAAAGCCATCCAAAAATTATAGCTCCCTCGTACTTCGTCTACTAAATCAGTGTTCTGCTAATATCAGTATTGTTTTACCTTATTTTCCTGAATCCAGTCAAACCATACCTAAAATTCTCAAACAATATGATTTTAAAATAATATTTTCGCCTTCCAATAAACTCACCTTTTCTCAGTTAAAACATCCCATTGATATGCATAATTCTTGGGGCAGTTATAGAATTTCCTGTCAGTGTGGTTTATCATATATTGGCCAAACTAAACGCAGTCTTAAATTTCGTCTAAAAGAACACATGAATTACGTCCGCAAACAAGAAACCAATAAATCGGCTATTTCTAAACATTGCTGGGAGGAAAATAATAATTTTAAATTTAATTCAGCTAAATAATTTGCAGACCTAAATCCATTCATGAGCTCGATTTCTTTGAAGCTTTTCATATTTATAAAAATTTTAAAAACTTTGTAAATTGTGATTTCGCTGTTCCCTATTCGTCTGATTGTTGGAAATTTTACATTCGGTCCACATTTTCTTAATTTTTCTACTGTTTACACAGCTAACATTCCTAAATTCCTATTGACCACACACTCCACCTTTCCCGTAATCTTACTGGTTGAACTAAATTGGTCCCTCTCTTATATATACGAGCACTTCTCCAGATTCATTATTCTTTTTGCACTGAAGACAGTACGCTTAAGGCTACCGAATCAGCTGTATGCATCGCAAATATTTTTCTTTTGGCGTTTCTGACGTAGTAGTTTATTTGAGTTTTAATATCCCAACGTCAAGTCTCCTGTTATTAATTGTATTGAGGCCCTACACTGAGAGGAAGTGCTTTTTTTTATTAAGAGAAGAGTTTTCAGGATCTCAACCAGTTTTTATTGCCGGCTTTAATGAGGTAAAATTCAAAGTTAGAGAAGATTTAAATACAGGCTATAAATCGAAAGTTAAAATTGGGAGGAAATAGGAATTATCCTCTAAGTTAATTCTTGAAGCTCTAATCGACGGTTTACCTTTAGAATTGAGACAGCTACTGGCAGTACGTGTCCAGAAACTACTAATTAGTGGCGAGAAATAGTCCACACATTCATTAAAATTCAACAACCAGAAAAAGTGACCAAAAAAAAAAAAAAAAACCTGAGCTATCACCAATAACTACGCAAATGAGTAATTTTGGACCACAATGGAAGACACCGAGATTCAGGACTGATTCGTCAGTAATTGACTATGGACTTATCCATATCCTTACCAAAATCCCCCCACCGCGAGGGTATGCACCAGTGACTGCTGATAATCCACCACGAATAAATAGATGCCTCGAAAAAATGTATATTTACAGGGAAGATTGCCACCAACACCGGTCCGTATTTGTACCAATTTTGGAATAAGAAACGCATATCATTGGTCAAGGGCTTGTCCTTTTAGAACACAAAAAAGTGTCCTCTACCTTTACCTCCATCTAGATTAACTTCCATGCCGACTCCAGCAATCATCCATGTGGTGAAGAGAGTCAAAACAGAGAGAATGCTAAACGTGACTGTTGACGGCTAATGGTGTCTGGAGACCTCTCACAATCATAATGGCCATTGAAATCAACCCGTCAACCTGGTGACTATAGGTATCTGACTGAAAAATCTCTCCCTCTATTGTTAGATTCAGGCAGTTCGTTAACAATTATTGTTTCGACACTAGTGAATAAATTTAAAGTTAAAAAAGGTTCGCATCTCGAACCCAATCTCTGCCAGACAAACCCGAGGAGTCATTCAAATTAATCACAAATGGACATTGACTTAAGAATAGGTAATATTACTAAAAATGTAGACATGTACGTGATTCATGGCGATTTACCATATGTATTATTGGGGTTACCTCATTGCGCCCTATTTAAGTTAAATGCTAATTTAGTTGAGTTTATCGTTTTACAAGATAGTCAGAACATAGCTTTAATTAATAATGATCAAACTGAATACCAATCTTTACATGTGTTTACCCCTACATTGGAAAAGGAAAAGGTACAGAAGCCCCCTGGAAATCTTGTATACAATTTTCAGTGCGCTCCACAATACTTTTTCATTCCTACAACTACAAATTCAAATACTATTAGAACTCCCCAAGACTCACCATTCTCCATTGGGTCTAATTCAACTATTGATAATAAATTGCCTAAACTGTTAAGTCAATATGTTAAAATTTTTGCTAAAACAAAATATGTGGGTCGTATCAGAATAGAACCTCAAAAAATCCACTTAAATTCTGACTTACCTGTTTCTTTAAGAGCATATCGCACCACTCCTAAAGAAAAAGCTGAAATTAGAGAGCAGGTCAGAAACTTGTTAAACGCTAAAATCATAAAAGAAAGGCCATTCTCCTTACTCTGCACTTGTGACTTTATTATATAAATAGGAAGAGGGAAAGAAAACAAGGCTCTGTTTCGACTTTCAAAAGTTAAATGCTATTACCAAAACCGATGCCGAACTCTTACCTAGAATACTTTTACTCTTACCTTTACTAGATAAACTAGTCCAAGCTAAAGTTTTTTCCACCTTAGATCTATGGCATATTCCTATCCAAATGAAAGAGACAGAGAAATTAGCTTTTGCAACTACTTTTGGTTTGTATGAATGGCTTGTGTTACCACTTGGCTAGAAAAATGCACTTGCCATATTTAAAAGCACCATAAGAACGATTTTACAAGAATATAAAATTGATTTTGCTTGTAATTATGTTGACGATATCATTATATTTTCTGAAAATGATGAGGACCATATGGCTCATTTAGAAAGATTTTTTTAAATCTGTGTAAATGAAAATTTAAAATTTAAATTATCTAAACGTAATTTTGTAAAGTTCAAAATAAACTTTCTTATATATGAGTTTTCCAATGATACAATTACACCTGACAATGCTAACGTTGTAATAATCAAAAAATTAGAACGCCCCAAAAATGTTAAAGAATTACAGAGATTTTTAGAATCCGTGAATGTTTATAATAAATTCATTTCAAATTATGCTAAAATTCGGTATCCCTTAAATAACTTGCTTAATAAAATTACTCCTTATGTGTGGACTGATAAATGTGAACAGTCATTTTAAAAATTAAAAAAATGCTTTAATCAAAAAATCCATTTTGAATTTGTTTGGTGATGCTTCAAGTCATAGAGTTAGATGTGTAGTTAAACAACCAAATGAAAGTGAAAAATTACACCCACATAGTTACCCCCTCATTCACGAAATTTAAAAGAAAAAAAAAAAAAAGAAAAAAAAAAACTATCTAGTCACAGAACCGAATGCCTTGCGATTGTAGATGCATTGGATAAATTCTACCACTATTTACATGGACAAAAATTTATTATTCATACAAATCATTCCGCACTTACTTAGCTTAAAAATATAAAAAACCTTAGAGGACGTCTTTTCCGATGGTCATTAAAACTTAGCATGTTTGATCTATGCATATAAAAAATAAGATGTTTGTGTGTGTCATTGTGTACGTATGTGCAGAGCATTTTAGGAAAACGGCTGATCACTGAGCTACACAAATTTTCATGAAGGTTCATAATGACCTCTCCTGATGCACCTCGAAGCCTGATTTTCGAATTTTTGATTAGTTTTCTTTTAATTAGAAGTTTTTTTTTAAATTGAAATTGGATTTTCCCATAGTGTTTCTGCCATAGTCGATGGCTACAATGCGGTGTTCCCTGGTTCGATCCTGCCATATAAAACAGGACAATTTCAGCTAATGCGGATTTTTATACAGTGTGACCAACGGAAAAATCTGCTATATACGACCATTTTCTGTATTGTTTTGTCATTTAAAATTCTTTTAACACATTTTTTCCATAGTAGATGGACATTTTCTGGCAACTTTTCTGTCGAGAGGTTTCTGTAATATAACAGAATTTTTTTCTTCAGTGTAGTTTTCCGTCTAATTAATATCTTAGATAAATATTGAAGTCAGCTTTGTTATAGCCACAGGGCATTGTTATTCGACCCCGTTTCTTGCGACCATGGCAGCCTCTTCGGATGTACCGACTAATAAACAAACAAACAAACAAAAAAGTAGGGGTCATAACCTTTGTGATCAACAGAGAACAAGCAATAAGGAAACGCTGAGCAACTCAGTGTTTACGAAATACAACCGCTGGTTAATTTGGCACACCTATAAACTTTTAGAATCGTCCTCTATGCTAGGCGCGAGAAACGTGGTCGCACTATGGCTGAATTTGTTTGTTTATTCAAATATTTCTAAATAAATGATACGTTTTATCTATGCTTTAAAATAATATTTCATCTAGGTATGTCAACAGCCGGTTAAAATCTTGGATATGGCCTGATGGAATAGTACCCTATGTCATCGATGGAAGTTTTAGTAAGTAATAGTTCTTTCGTTAACAGTTTAATATTTTCAACTTATAATAATTCAATAGCTCTGTTAAAACCCATTTTATCCCACTGTCCTATCAGGAGGACAGCTGAAAAATGTGGAAATCATGTGGAAATCAGTATTTGTTTGTTGCGAATATTTTATCAGCTGGAACCTCACGCTAACAGAAGCTTAGGCATACATCTACATGTTCCAGCTGATAAAATATTCGCAAGAAACAAATACTGATTTCCACATGCTATTTTACAGTGGGATAAAATGGGTTAACGGCCCTCTTCACTTACCGTCGCACAGTGGGGTATCTGACGAATCTGGCTGGCCAAAATTATTTTTTTTTGTTAGAAACCAATTTCAATCAATTCTTTAGTCACGAAACTATTATTTTTGATGCATATTAATATTTTTATTAAAAAATATCTCTTTTGGAGTGTTTATTTACAGTAAAACAATAAATACTCTAAAGTAATAAATATAATATAAAATCAAATAGTACATATATTATTTAAGATATCATAAATAGGAGCATATAAGAAATAAAAATATTCATATAAAAATGGTAATAATAAAAATAATTATTCATACAATTAATAAATAAGTAAGGAAAAATTTCATCATCACTGCATATTAAAGATCTATCATCTGTTTCTTTGTAAATGGAATTCTAGATGTCATAAATGCTTGTAGAAGATTCAATCGGTAATAACTCTCTAGAGCTTTTTTTTTTTCTTTAAGAATTTGACTTTTTTTGTATTGTGGATCTTATACCAGTTAACACTCCCAAAGGTAATCTATTAAGAACATCACGATTACAAGAAAGTCTTAAAATTGTTCGTGCAAAGTTGTTTCCGAAATAAGCGAAAATAATTATTGCGTGCTTCAGCTCTTCCTTCAAACAATTGACTAATTGGTAATATAGCTTGCTGAATTACAGTGGGGTCTGTATTATTTTGTGCATTGTGGGTGATATTGGATAAGATACCAAGGATATTCCTAACAGAGTTCTGTTGTTTTCTCTGGATATTCGGCAAATTTTTTCACGTGAACTCTGTGGCCATACTTCAAGTAATCATGACGCTGTAAACTGAAGTAAATCCTTTATATCAATATCAGCGCAAGTTTCATTTATTATAAATAACTTTTTCTTTTCAGGATAACAGACCATTTTCACACGCTGCAACATGATACATAAAGGACTTTTTTCTTTGAGTACTTCTTATGATTTTGTATTGCGTAGCTGCCAAACTTTTTAATTTTTAAATCAGATTTGTCACCAATATTTTTATAAAGGAATCTTTTAAGCATATTTTCGGTGATTGCATAATCTGAAAACGTTTATAAAAACTTTCTTGTATGAAATATCTCTTAAAAATAGGAGAGTTGGCACCTATGATATTGGTTTCTTGAAAAATTAGCCTATAATGATATGGCTTGCAATGCTGATATTTGTGTACGTTTTTACATGTGTTTTGACAATTTTTTTTTTTTTTTTGCTCATTTTGGAGTAAAAGTAACTTCTTTTAGTATGAAAACAGCACATCTTTTTCCAGAAGTTTCCGACTTAGTTTGTTTAGTATGTGGGAGCACTTCAACATCTGTGGAGCTACGTAGGGTTTCAGCTTTTCTTGTTTAGATCTTTCAATTCATTCACTGAAGTCTGTTACTGGTTTCTCAGAATGGTTTACACATCTAGGGATTTCAAATCTCCTATCCAATTCTTATTCTTTTCTATAAATATATCTTCTTAATATTGGACATTAATTCACCTGTTCTTCATTTTAAATTTAAAACGTGAGAAACTTTGGTATTCTTATTTCATCTTCATAAAAAATAATGACTTGAAATAAGTAATTTTCAATATATCTTAATTTTTTTTTTCTATTCGATGCACTTTACCACAGAGTAATGTTAAAAAATTCACTGTGAGTAATTATTTTGGCATTTAGTAGTCCTAGATCAAAATAAAGACGTAGTACAAATAAAAATAAATAAATAAAACATAAATGTTATGTGATCGGCAATTTTTTTGTATAGTTCTTTTTTCTAATAGTTGCACCAGTTTAAACATTAAAAAAGGTGTCTCTACTCAATAGAAAACTATTTTTTTAAAAAAATACAATTAATTATTCCGAATTTTTGGAAAATACAAAAGCAAAATCTAAATTTAATAAATGCATTAATTTAATTTAGCTTTAAAACATATAATACGTTACTCTATTCAAATGAAAATGTCTGAAAAATATATACATGTGATCACTTTATTAATATTTCTAAGAATTTGTTTTGCAGTAAAGTTTATATAATGTAAAAATTTCGAAGCTTTATAACTAGCCACTTGAAATCCATTGAAAAAATTTTAGACCTACATTTTTTGAACAGCCTTTATTTTAAAAAGCGGAAGAATGCGGAACTAGTTTTTACATAAATAACAAGATAAAAGTCTATATTTATTGCTAGAAGAAAAATCATTGCAGGGAAAGGCAGGGAAATATAACTAAATCATTCGAATTTTCAAAATATAGTATAAAATTAAGAGAGAAAAAATGCATTATTTTAAATTTCCTTTTCAAGTATAAAATATATTTTTTCCTCAACTAAAATAATAAAAACCGTTACACACTTATCTGCCTCGTCCCTTTTCATAGCAATTAAATTTCATACAATTCCCAAATAAAAATAATCCACATTCAAAAAGGAAACGCTGAAGTTGGCAACTAATGAGCAAAACTCTGCTGAACGAAACATTCGAATTTCAACTGATACCGAGAATTTCCAGTTTGTTTATACGAGAAAAAAAGTGGTATCATACGTTTCCCCATTTATTTACCTTCATCATACACCTATATTTGTACACCTGCGTTGTAATTTTGAAATCGACTTTTGGCCAGCCAGATTCATCAAATACCCCACTGTGCGTCGCCGGAAGCCTGAGCCAATGTTATTCTATGGGGAAATTTCCTTTACAAATAACTTATTAACTAATACATATTTTTAAATTCTGTTTTCACATTCTAAAAATTCCCAACTGTTAAACTGACGGACCGTTTTTAAAAACGTACTTTTTTTTAATTTTTAATATTTTATTTTGAAATTGCAAAATGAAAAAAATTCACATATTGAAAATTCGTGTTTTGCAGTTTCAAAATAAAATATAACAAATGTAAAAAATAATTTTTTGAAAAAGGTCCGTCAATTTAACAGCTGGAAATTTCCAGAATGTGAAAACAGAATTTAAAAATATGTATTAATTAATAAGTTAATTGTAAATAAAAAATTCCCATAGAATAACATTAGCTTCGGCTTCCGGCGGCGGTGAGTGAAGATAAAATGTAGAACAGTAATTATTCATTCAGAAGGAATGTAAGTGTATTTTTAGATGATTCTATTTACCTACAGAATCGTAAAAGACAAGCGTTTACTGAAAAAAAAAAAAAAAAAAAATTCTGTGACTGACATCTATAAACTAGACTGTGTCTCTAGTAAAATTAATTCCATGCCATCTTATAAATGCCAATTCCCTTTGCTTGTGAGTTCAAAAAACTCCTATTAGAATTCTAGATCATTTTCCTATGTTATCGGGGGGTCAAACTTATTTAAAAACCTCTGCAAATAAATGCAACCTCAAAAGACGAGTTTTAATAACTACTTTCTCTGGTTTATCACTCAGTTCTAGGAAATCAAGTGAGAATTTCTCGCAATACGAAAGTTTCATAATATTCGTAATTTGTTTCACCCTCTAGAAAAGTATAGACTAGAAAGTTTTCGATAATTTTGTCTGTTCAGGTTTTTTGTTCACCTTATTCGCATAGCTCGTAAATCTATATTTCTAGTTTAGGGATTCAGAAAATGATTTTTTATTCGTTCCAGAGGGAGGCGGATACATAACACACACACACACATATATATATATATATATATTCTGTTTGTGTAAAGCTAAATGTTTCTCTGAAAATAAATAAATAAATAGATAAATAAAATAAATAAATAATAATAAAAACAAGTCTTTCCGGCTTATTCGGAAGGGTAGGTTGATTTCTTTTTCCTTATCAAGTGGCCGTCGTTTTGTTTCAAAATGACAGCTACAAATTATTAAGGCACTTGGTAGAAATATTGATGTAGACTATGCACCTATGGAGTTTTAAGCAAATCGGTTCATAAATACCTATTTATGTGAATTTAAAATATTCAAGTGGCTGACGCTTGGAAACAAAATGGTGGGTTAAGTTGACAAATATATCAAATGCATTCGTGAGATAAGTCTACTGTACACAAATAGTTCGAATTAATTCAGAAACTCAAAAGTCATCGTGTTGAAAAATTATGTGGCTGCCATTTCCATCAAAATGGCAGAGAAAGTTGCCCATCTAAGATATTGTTGCAAATTTGATTTTTTTTTTTTTTTTTTTTTTTGAGAAATTCTTTCAAAGAGGCTTAGTAAGTTGATAAAATGTTAGTTTTCCGCATTTCTAGTTTGTTTTAGCATTAAAATAGCCTGATTTTCCCTTAAAAACGCATTAAAAAGATCCAATAAGGTAATGGATTTGACGCCAAATTTGGCGACTTTTCCCTCATGGCCAGAGGGAAGTAGCTATTTTTTTCCCCTCTGTGTAAAGCTATGAGTTTCTCTAAAATAAATAAATAAATAAATTGATTATAATAAAATATTAATGACATTTTGTTTGCTTTATTAATGTAACAAGTAAATCGCGTGTTGAAAGGGCTCGAATCCTTTTTTTTTTTTTTTTTTTTTTTTTTCAAAAGTGAGATAACAGTGGTTTTGCGTTTTTAATAGTTGACCCATTAATGTATATAGAAAAGACGCCAGGTTATATTTAAGGTGGGGGCAAAGGGGCTAATTTTCTTGTTGCGAGCGAAAAGAGTTTCATTCCTGTACTGAAACCATTATTGCTTATAATAGGTCAGAGGTTGCCAGCTTTCTCGACTTCACGAACCACTAAATTCAGAATTAAAAATCCCATGGATCACTAAATTACATATTTAAAATTTCGCAGAACACCAAAGTAATGTAAATATATTTGTAAAATAGTAATCGGAGATTGCACTTTTATAAATATGACGTAAACCTATCTAAGAGAAAACATTTCAAATGTTTCCTATTATACTTATTTAAGAAAAATGTAAATACTTATTTAGTCATAAGGGCGATATTTAAAGCTTAATCATAATAAAACAAACTAGTATCGCCCAGTGGTCGAAACTCGACCATTTTTTTTGCAAAGCGAGGCAAAGCAAAGTTATTGCCTTGTCCTAAACGGAATGCAATTGCAACACAGCTGCGGCAATTGTCGAAAACCGAAAATCTAAAACTTTTCTGAATCTTATATTTTCTACTTATATATGCAGAGGAAAGAATAATAAATCCACTTTTTAAAAAATTAAAATAGGTAGTCAATTTCACTTAATTAAAATGCAAGGAAATCTCAAAACGTGTAAATTCATCGAAAACCGGAAATCAAAAGTTTTTATGTATCTTCTACTTGCTTCTTCTACCCACAAAAGCTAGCAATAAAAACACTTTTTTAAAAAATAAGTAGCCAATTTCAGTTAATTGAAACGTAAAGAAATCTCAAAACATGTAAATTCAGCAAAAAACGGAAATCGGAATTTTTTCCGTATCGTCTACTTATACATGCAGCAGTTAGTAACAAATCCATTTTCCTTTTATTTAGTATATTAGTTCAATATTTATTGTTTAAATATCACCCTTCGAAATGAAATGTTTATGTTTACATTCGAAACTGGAAGTTTGCCATATTTTTTTCTGGAGTTTTGTGATTTTAAATTAAAATTTTATCAATTTTACAGAAAAAATAACTCAATCAAACACATGAAGACAGTAACTTATATATAACTATACCCAAATATCGGTATTAAAATCGGCAGATAATTTCCGTTATTTTTTAATAATTTTTTACAAAAACTCAATGGACAATTAACATAGAAAATCTTTTACATGGCTCTATGGACAGACAGTGACGTCATCACTTCGCTTGCGTATAGTGATGCTACATTATACAAATTACTGTGTCTATGGTTTTATTTGAGCTTTATGAAATTGCCAGATTTAACAACTTTCTACTTTTAGGTATTTTTTAATGTAAAGGAATACGTGTATGAAAGGGAAAAATGGGGGAAAATGCATAAAAAATAAATGTATTTTTAAATACCTTCTTGACATCGTAAGAAAATAATATTTGTATTCGCACCTTCCGGCTAACCATACCTTTCGAATGATACCATTTTCAACCCTCTACTCCCATAATTAATATGTTAAAAAGGGACAACAAATTTTATGCTTGCCTATTAATATATAGATATAGGGAAATAGCATAAACAAACTCTTTTTTATTGCTTCGATATTATAAGAAACTCAGACAAAAGTTTTAACTACCGTCATAAATTGCTATTCCCATTTATAAAACTGTATTTACAAAAATCCAGTATTATATATATTGTTCGATTATTAAAATATCATGGGAAATCCCCGTTTCTACATACATTTAAACTTCTGAAGAATTCGAAAATCTGATAAAGTTAAAACATTTCTAGATTTATGTCAATTATCCAAAAATGCCTGATACTTACAATTTACATTTTGGTAATAAAAGTTTTGAAAAAATGTTCTATTAATTTTCTTTCTACCAATTTTCTCTTTAATTTCTCATTATTTTTATCTTTTAATTTTCTCTTTAATTATTATTCTTTCTCAACTGCAGAATTTTGAAGTCTAATATTTATTAGTATGAGTGATTCAGAAATTCCTGAAGTTAAAATTAATTTCATTGTAATTTCTAATAAAACATTTTAAAATACAAATAATGCCAAACTTTTTCTGTGGACCACCAAAATTCGTGGACCGTTGGTGGTCCACGGCCTACCGGTTGGCGACTACTGGAATAGGTTCTAATGTTTGTTAGATGGCAGTAGTGCAAAGCAGCTTTTAGACAGATATATCTAAGTTATTTTCTAACATTCCTGAAAGATCATTAATTTTATGAGCAAATAATTGAAAAGTTCCGGCTTGTACACTGTTAAAAAAATGCAGAAAAAATACAGAAATTCTCTGTAGTTTCAGAAAAAAAAGTCGTAAAATACGTTTTGTCTACGTAATTTTTCCGTAATTTACGACTTTTTTTTCTGAAATTACAGAGAATTTCTGTATTTTTTCTGCATTTTTTTAACAGTGTAGTTAAAATGTTTATGATAAACAAGATATTTTAAATATTAATTTAAAAATATTCGTACTAAACTTTTTTTTTGTCTTTACTTACAATTAAATATGCTAAGGGGATAATTTAATCCGCAGGAACGGGTGGTGCAGTGGTAGAGTGCTTGGCTTGTATTACAGAGGTCCTAAGGACGAGTCTCTGCAAGGTCGTTTTGTATTTTTATTTCAATTGTTTTATTTATTTATTTATTTATTTATTTTACGCTTTTAATTAAATTATTAATTTAAGACAAAATATTATATTAGGAAGATTTCTTTCTTTTCTTTTTTTTTTTTTTTTTTAAGTTTTCTAATTAATAAAGTATTGACCCTGAATTTAAAAAATAAATATTTTTATCTATTTATTTATAAAAAAAAGAAAATCATATTTAAAACTACGAATATAGTTTCTAATTTATACAAATTATGATTAAAAGTAGAAAAATCATGTAACCATAAGTATTTTTCACAATGAGAACAAAAAGTATAAGAAGATTGATCACAATTATTTGAATTTCAATTTTGTTCACTTTCAATTATTGTTAACACGGACATTTTGTTACATATTCGGCTTTTTGTCGAGATTACTAGATTTGTAAAATTCTTGTTTACTCATATTTTTAATTTTTTGAAATGTAAACTAATTACAAATTAGTAAAATCATTTTGAGAAAACTTGGTCATTTTGTTCAATTTTATTGAAAGTTCTTTCGACACCACCAAATTTGACAGTTGTTTAATGAAATATTTGAAATAAAAGTTAAATGCGACGTCGAATAGTTAAACAACAGCTGTTATTTATTCAGGATTTTACATACAAAAAATTGCATGAATAATAATACAAGTGAGAGCAGACTATTAACTCTTGCTATTAATGACGTCGATAAAAAATAATAATTAAAACTTTACATAAAACACTAGCACAAATCAATAACAACATTTTACCTAAATGTTATAGAAAAGTATTTCCCTTTAAATTATTAAATTCTTTTAATTTAATAGATAAATAAATAAATTAGTTAAAAATGTAAAAAAAATTTAAATTGTCCGCACCGAAAAAGCATTTAAAAAAATATATTTGATATTTTCTCTTAAAATAATTTAATTAAAAATGTAAAAAAATAAATATTTCAGTTGAAATAAAAAATTACGTTGCGGGGACTTGATCTCAGGACCGCCACATCATACGTCAAGCACACTACCTCTGCACCATCCATAAAGTCTCATCCGTACAGAGACTTTATGGAAGCAAATAGGGCACATTTCTTACAGTGTATATAGTATGTTATTTAAACTAACAATATTGCCCTTCAAATGATTTGAGTCTACCACTGTAAAAATTATGACCTATTTGCTGCCAGAATTTCTCTGTAAATTGAGAAAATATGCGTAATTTATGAAAGAATTACGTTGTGAGAACGTATTTTCTCAAATTACAGAGAATTTCTGGCAGAAAATAGGACATATTTTTTTTTACAGTGTATAGATCATAATGATAAAGAAGATTTGTCGTGTCCCTGTAAAAATCTATTAAGGCTAAACTCACCAAAATTTATAAATTTCGTGAGACGGTGGCGTGTAACATGTACATAAATTTTCAGCGCAATCGGATGAAGTGTTTGACGCTATCGCAATTTAAATAATTTGAGCCAATAAGCCTCAATGATAAAGAATTTTTCTTTGTGTTCCTCTAAAAAATCTATAAAGGCTCCATAGTCCAAAATTCATATAGTTAGCATGACGGTGATCTGTAACGTGTATATAATATAATGGGAAATCAGTTTTTTCGTACATATCAGTCCGATATGGCGTTTAGACGCTATCGTACTTTAACAATTTTGAGCCCACAGCTTATAATGGTAAAGAATTATTGGTTGTGTCTCTCCAAAAGTGCGTCTAATACGCACTTATACGGGTATATGCATTGAATGTACACACACACACACACACACACACACACACACACACACACACACACACACACACACACATATATATATACATATATAAAATGGCAATCTAAAAATATATTTTTGATTATTTTCTCCAAGAAACAATCTCCTAAAAAAAACTTCAAGTAGATATTTTCTTCATTTATCTAATGTACTAAAATTAATAAACAGTTTTCCTTAATAGAATTGTTTTGCGGTTTAGAATTCAAAATTGTTTATTTTAAATTGAAATCCCATAAAAACTGGTATGCCCAACCTATGTCATGTAGGTCCCGCTAAAGTCGGGAGAACTGCCTCAACATGTCATGGACTGCATTCATGTTTGACTGTAATTTTTATCATACAATTATCTATATACGTTAAATATATATATATATATACACGTTAAATGTATACGTGCTAGATTCACCAAAATTTATGCACTGCGTGCGACAGTGCCCTATAGCATCTGTATACATTTTTAGCTCAATCGAATGAGGCGTCTTGACGCTATCGTAGTTAAAAAAATTGGGCCCATATAGACCATAATGATAAATATAAATAATTATCTCCGTATAAAATAAACTATAAGCGCTAGATTCACAAATATTTATACAGTTCGTGCGACGTTGACTTATAACATTTGTATAAATTTTCAGCTTATTTGAATGAGGTATTTAGACGTTATCGAACTTTAAAAATTGTGGGTCCATAAGCCTTACTTTTTCTTTGTTTCCCTGTAAAAAACATTTAAGTGCTAGATACACCGAAATCAGTAGGGTTCGTGCTATGGTGACCTATAACATACGCACCAATTTTCAGCTCATTCGAGAAAAGTGTTCAGACGCCATCGGGTTCACTCACATACATACTCAAATATATACCCACATACAAACACACATACATTTAAACATACATCATCGTAAAAATAGTTAATATGAAATCAGGGGTCCTCAAAAGGTGTGGAAACATTAAAATCTTAAACTAGGATTTTTGACATGATTACAATACTCTCCTTACATATGTATGTTTGGAAAGTTAAACAGTTCTATCTATTTTTAGCATATTAACGCAAATTTAAATAAATGCACTAATCCAAAATTAATTTTATTCATCATATAGCAGATGATGTTTCTTCTTATTTTCTCATCCTAAGAGGTAGTAAAGTTTAAGCAGAATTTCAATACAAAAAATTTATTTTTTTACACTTTCCAACAAGGTTGAAAAGTTTTTATGACTTCGGTTTGTCTGTCTGTCCATCTGTTTGCTTGTCGCACTCAAACTCCCGTAAATGTTAATGGTATTTCTTGTAACTGGTACATGTTATTCAAATTCACTATCGGGGTTCCTTATTGAAAATGGAGAAAATACCACTACTAGTTTGTATACAGAGACATCCGAATGTATTCTAAAATTTTGTGTTCTATGACAAGTATTTCTGTAAACCATATTTTAATACCTTTACTTAACACAAACCTTAATTAAATTGAAATATGTCATCCAACTTCATAATCGGAATTCTCTATTGAGAATGGAGTAAATACCACCACTGGTTTGTGTACACACTTTAAAAAATATGTCCTATTTGCTGCCAGAAATTCTCTGTAACTTTAGAAAATACACGTAATTTACGAAAAAATTGCGTTGTTAGAACGTATTTTCTCAAATTACAGAGAATTTCTGGCAGCAAATAGGACATATTTTTTACAGTGCAGAAGACCAGGATGTATTTCTAAAGCATTGCGTTCTAACAGTGGTACTTCTATAAACTGTATTTTAACAGATTTACTTTTTACACATCATTATAAATTGAAACACGTTATTCATATGTACAAAAGAATGAGTGTTACAAAATATTTATGATTAACATTAAGATTTATTATAAAACCATACAAAATATTCAGTTAGATTAAGGGTTATTATTGGAAACCTGCTGGTATTGGATTTTCGTTTACATTAAGCGTTTTTAGCACTTTCTAACAATATTTAAGAGTGAATATGATTTGAATTATTTTATCTCTGTAAGTCTTACACTCTGTCTGATTGTCTGTCTGTCTATCTGTCCATTAATCCTCTCAAATGTTACGTAAATATTTTCAGAATTTCTTCAAAATTGAATATGTTTTACGTTCACTATGACATGTTAAAATGGAGTTAATAGGCTCTATGCAACCGGTTTTTATACAGGAACAAAATCATACTGAAATTGACATTTATTATTAATGTGCTACAATAATGTTTTGTATAGAATATGATATGTTTAATGCTCAGGTTTACAGTGCTACACTAAAATATGCAGATACATTAAGGACTATCTGACTAGACTAACTGAATTCATCATTTGAAATTGCTGGAATTGCATTTCCGTTTGTGTTAAGCATTTGTAACACTTTTCAACAAAGTTTAAGAGTGGTTATAAATTCAGTTAGTCTGTCTGTCTGCCTTTCTGTTCTTATGTCTGTTCGCTGTGTGATAACGTAAGCAAAGAACAGTGAAGGTCAGTAAACGATATAATGAATACGCACAGTTCAAAAATGTCAACAATCAATGCCTACTGCATGATTTTTCGTTCTTGTTTTAGTATTGCCCGATTTCATTTAAAATTTTAATGTTAATCGATTGACACAATCGATAATTATTTAATCGATTGACACAAATATATAAAACACCAATTTAATGGCTTTATAAATATGAAAAAACGTTACTTGATTACGAAATTTACGACATTCATTCTCATCTAACAATCCAATAGCTAATCACTTTTCTGTACTTCCTTTTTTTTTTTAGTTGTAATTAGCGTCAACTATATTTTTGTACCATTTGATAATAACAAACTATACAATATTAAAAAAAATTCCTTGTTGAATCTTGTCTCATTTATATCCCTTTAAAGTTCCTTGGACTGAAACAAAATTTTTAACAATTTTTATAAACTTTCATTCCTTCTCTTTTCGGCAGATGGCAATACTACTTCGATTTTTAACAAATGAAATTTCAGAAGAAGCCATATACAGAAATCGCTTAAAATTTCTTTGTAGATGTGAGTGCAGCTTGCTGCTTAGACCTTGCTTGCACCTTGCTGCACTGTCACCAGTTTTTTTCACGTGGTGAAGTCCCGTGCTATTACTTTGACTTGAAATAACAAAAGTGGATTTTTATTCATTAAATTAATTATTGTTTGAATTTAATCAGGTTAACATAAAGACGTTTTAAACCAAAATTTCGTAAAAATTAGCATGTTGTGGCCACCAGAAGACTTTCTTATATATATTATCTTATACAAACTCACGCAGTACAAATTATTTATTAATTTATTATTTATTAAAACTATTTTTCTTGATGAATGATGATGATTTTTATCTCAGAGGTGTGTAACACTAAATGTAAGATAAAGACAATTTTGTACTGACTTCAGAAGAAATATAATTTTATTATTCGTTAAAAAAAAAAAAATAAATAAATAAATAAAGGGTAAATTTGTTTTAAATTACTACAGACCTAATACTATGATTCAACCATTCGTTTTAAAGATACTGACGAGTTTTTCGAAAGATACCCATATTGAATCTTTCTCCCAAGGGTGTTGCTTCTTCATGCACACACTTTTTCCTAGTTTAGTACTATCCTAGTTTACCCCTATTATGAATTATTCACATTAATTTTATAATCATGCATTAAAAGTAGACGATATTATGTACATTTATACGAAATTTTGTCTTATTCTGCCAAGTTAAAAATTTAGAAAAAAAATGAGATCACTGCGTCTCATGTTCTGTAATTGAACCACAAATGTAATCAGTACCAATTTAAGTCAGGGAACAACTAAATATCAAGTTTGGTTAAATTTCGTTAATTGGTACATGAGATACAGCGTTCACAAAATTTGTAGACGCTGTATGTCATGAACCAATACATGACTATTGCTGTCACAAATAGACAGACATTTTGTGAAAACACCCATATCGTGTTCGAAGCATCTCAAAACGTGTAAATCTGTCGAAAACTGGAGCTCTAAAATTGTCAGGAATCCAGTACCTTCTTCTTGTATATATATAGAAGAAAGTAATTAAAAAATACTGTACATTTCTTTTTACATATTAAAACCCATTGTGGCGCAAGAAAATTCGGATAATTTAAATTATACTGCCACCGGAATTCATGAACTAAATTAAACTAAAAGAAATTTCAAATTTTAAGGTTAAAAAAAACCCGGCGTTTTCTGCTATGTCATAAACGTAAAATTTTGCTAAAAAAATTTCGGGATGAATTTTTGCAGCTGGATCTTAAATTTTGCGTCCTCGCAGCGAGGACAGCGCGCGTTAAGGGGTTAATGATAAGATATGTGTATTAACCCGTTAGTAGTCACTATAGACAGCGCCACCTATTACAGATTGCGCACTTTTTATTTAACTCTCACCAATAATTTTAAGAAGTGATGTGATCGACTTTCTTTCGATTTTATTCGCGTTTTATGTATATCAAATGCTACTTCTAATAATTTTTGGTGGCTATTGAATAAAAAAAATCTGGGAACACAGAAGGATGGGTGGCAAATCGACCAACTAGCCACTACTAACGGGTTATAGGCATTTTTGAAATTAATTTAAACACACACACACACAAGGTACTGTACGTTAAAGAATTAAATCAGATCTGGTAATAAATGAGTTTGACAGCATTATTTACTTTGAGTATTTTAATGTACCTGTAGAGAGAATTTTTTTTAAGTGTTTATAATCTTTTGTTTTGCTTGTTTTAGGCGAAAGAGATAAAAGAAAGATACGATCTGCTATGGACGAAATTGAGGATCGAACCTGCATACGATGGGTTGACAAGGAGGATTCGGATTATGGTTACGTCTTAATTGAAAAGAGTCGTGATAGGTTGTAGTTCAATTTTCAATTTCCTATTTTGAAAATAATTTAAAAGTCTTCATTTCAGTTCACGTCAGTGAGTAATTCTCTGAAAAGTGGTCATTTCATGTCCCAGTAGTCTTGAGGACATATTTTTAAAAGCACAAAAACAAAAAGCAGTCCAAACTATCAATATTAATTGGTTTATTATAGCATGTATATTTAGATTATTTGAATTGAAAATTTATTAAATATACTTTATAAATATTTATCCATTGTACCACATTTATATATTATACAATGAAAGGTATTAGAAAACACTTTATTGTTGTCCCTGGTAACAGACATCATTCCCTAATTCAAACTATAATTACAGCCCTACTTACTGTATTAATGGCAGCACGTGCTTTATTTAAGTCAAACTTAATTTATATAGCCGCAAAGTAAAGAAGCCATTTTGTGTTTTGTTGGAAAAATTTTACAATGAGTAGAATATGGCACTCAAATGTTAGATTGAAATACAGTATTTTTATTAATGTCATTTCCTCATTCATTATAAAGTTAACTAAAAGTAATCAAATTCGCTTATTTATGTTATTATAGTAATAGAAATATGTTTTAATAAATATTTAGTGTTTGAAAATACAATTAAACCTATTCATATTTTTAAAAAGTAATTTCTAGAAGAAATTTGTCATTCCCTCCCAATCATTCCCTCATTTTTCTAATTAGTAAAAATAATACTATTTCAAAAAATTATCAGTTACAGTTTGGTTTATATTATTTTTTATTAACTGTAACATATATGTACATGCACAAAAAAAAAAAAAAAAAAAAAAAAAAAATTGGAGCAATTTTATTTGGCTAACTTTTTTTTTTTTTTTAAAGCCCACTTTTCAGAGAATGACCCTAGTACTAAATATTTTAATAATTCTAAATTTAATTTTACTAATTTTTAATTACGAACATGAATTGTGATGAAATTATTAAATAATTGCAAAGCTGGCTTTGTAAAAAAAATCCCGACCATTAGTTTAAATATGATTTACTTATAAAATCTGTGATTTTCAGTTTGAAGGAAGTAAGCTCTCAAATTACAATTGCCACCGCAGGGTTAGTTTGAATTCAATTAGATATTAATTTTCATTAAAACGTTTAATTTTCAACCAAATTTGGTGATTTTAGGACTGTTAACTCATATTCAGCATTTTCAGTCAACTTTTAAATTTTCTCAAAATCGATTGAAAGTTTGTGATTTTTTAAAAATGTTTTTGTAGAATAATTACAAAAAAAAAAAAAAAAAAAAAAGCGTTTTGACCAATTATGAAACAGGACTTGGAAGATCACAAATTTTAAGATGTCAATTCAAAGTAGCCTGAAAGAAATTAACATTTTAATTAATAATAATAATAATAATAATAAAACTGTAAAACGTCTAGTTTTCGACCGAATTTACATATTTTTGGAGTGTAAATTTATTATCTCTCTATTTATAGACAAATTTTAACTTTTGTCAAAATCTGTTTAAAATTTTCGGTTAGAAAAAAAAAAAAAAAAGATTTCGTGATTCATTTTAAATATCATGGAGAGTTAAGAATTCGCCAACTATAATTGCGGAAATTTATTGGAAGCTTGCCAACTATAAAATAAATGTCAAAGGAAATTTCGCCCGAAAAATAATATTTTAATGGACAATATTCCTGTGACGTCACAGTAGGTAAAATCGCCGAACACGTGGCCGATATTTTGTAAACAAATAAGATTCAAGATGTCATTTTATTGTTACGTATAACATTTTCCTAAATATTTCTCCAGTGAAACGTAATAATCAGATATCTGTTCAAACAAGAACATAAGAGAAATGTAAACAATTGAATTGAATGGTAAAGTTAAGACTATTCCATATCGTAAAATTGCAGAACATTTTATGTATACACACACACATACACATATATATATAATGAATAAAAGATTAATAAGAACATTTTATACACACAAATATATATATATATATATATATATATATATATATACATCAAAGCTTAAATAATTAGAATTTCAATCACTTTAATAAAGGAATTTATTAAATGGAACATCCATTTAAATTTGTTAACATCGCCACAGTTCACATGGTAACTTTTATTATTACATATGTTGATTAATATTAAAGTATATTACAAAAACTGGATTAAAAACAAAACAAAGGTATCACTATATCACTCTTACTTCAACTTCATATAATCTGTAACTCTTATAAATAATACTGATTGATAAAAATCTGCAAGCCACAATGCTTTGCTATGGTAGAGTTGAGGATTGTTTGCCTAACCAGCTGATATTCTTATAGCCTCGAACC